>CM066038.1:404240321-405490321 GCA_033557465.1 Ichthyophis bannanicus
TTTTTAGTGTACCTGTGTAATAAATCTTAACCAAAGGCGGGATCAATTCACGGGAGACTCCCAATACATCAACTAAATATTGGTTAAACATATCTCTAGCAGACACTAACATGCCTTGGAAAATTAATTAATCTTAAATTATGAGCTCTGGACAAATTGTCCAAATGTTCCAACTTAACTTGCACTGAAGAAAAGTTCTTTTTGAATGCTTCAGAATAATCTTCAAGAGCAGCTACATTTCTCCATGTCTCTTCCACTTCAGATTGTATTCCCACCACCTTCCGTTCCAGCTCCTCCACTGCAGCCATCGAGCCATTTACCTTGCGAGCCAACGATGAAACCTGGGGCACCAAAACTTCTCCCAAGGAGACAACTGCCTGCCAGATAGTCTCCAACATAAAATTAGCCAGACGCTGCAGAGAGGATGCTATCCCCGGTTCTGCAATAGACAACACAGCTTCCATTTTCGGCGTTAACATTCCTCCTTGCCCCACAGGGATCTCCTCCCCTGTGTAATCCTCAGACAGCGCACATGGTGTTACAGAGCAGTGCTGCCCATCAACTGCACTTGGTGGCTCCAGCAGCCCCTCTCCAGGCCCTCTCAAGCAAAGGACTTTCCCCTTCGTCGAGGGAGAGCCGAACTCCAGGAATACCTCCGGCAGGAGCTGCCCACGAAGCACTTTCGGTGCTGGACTTGCCAGGGAAAGATGTGGCCGAAGCAGCCGCCGAGTCCCCTGACTCCAGGAAAGCTGCAGCTCGGCGTTCCTCCCCAGCAACACCCGGATCCCAGGCAGCGCGCTATCATGAAGCTGAAGCTACTGAGAGTGCAGACTTAGGAAAAAACCCTGTCTTTCACAGAGCTGTTGATGTGAGGAGGATGCAATTACCTTGCAGCCCAGCTAGAGGGAGCAGGAGCAAAACTACTGAGGCTGAGTTAACACACCCAGCCACTAATTATGTAAGAGCTAATCAGCTGCACCTGACGACAAACCCAGGAAACTCAAAGGTAGAATGCCTTTATAAGAGAAAGGCAGTCCAGAGGAAAGCAGGCCAGCAGAAGGAACCAGTCCAGAGGAAAGCAGGCCAGCAGAAGGACCCGGTCCAGAGGAAAGCAGGCCAGCAGAAGGAACCAGTTCAGAGGGAACCGGTCCAGAGGGAAGCAGTCTGGAGGAAAGTAGTCCGGAGAGAGACTGCCAGGAGAAGCACTTCAGACAGAAGGAGTGACACCTCCAGCCCAAGCTTCACGCCCAGAATAGTAATTGCTGGATAAGGAGCAGAGAAAGTCAGAAAGAAAGACAGCTCGAGGAGAGTCAGTCTGGAGAGAGACTCGGTAACAAAGAACCACAGAGGCAAAGAGCTTGTGAGGAGAAAGCACAGTTACTTACCTGTAACAGGTGATCTTTGGGAACAGCAGGAATAAGTCTTCACATATGGGTATCGTCGGTACCGACGGAGCCTGCGCGGGAACGCTCCCCAGCGTCCAGTAAGAAAGCTTTTGGGAGCATCCCACAGCACCTGCGCGCTGCCTTCCCGCCTTTCCCAACCGCCTCTCTCCAGTTCAAGTTTTAAAGGTGAGACAAAGAGAGAGAGAAGAAAGGAAAGATAGAGAGATACAACTCCTAGGGGAGGTGGGTGGGTTGTGAAGACTTATTCCTGCTGTTCCCAGAGATCACCTGTTACAGGTAAGTAACTGTGCTATCTTCAGGAACAAGCAGGAATGAGTCTTCACATATGGGGACTCCCTAGCTGCAGATGCGAGGGGAAGACCCCAGGTTGTATGTCCTTGAAAAGGACTCTACCTCCCCCCATGGATCTCTGGCATCCAACCAGGGTAGGTGGGTAGGAGTTGATTAGGAATGGAACAGGTGTTTGAGGACAGCCTGACCAAACGAGGCATCCCAGCGGGAGTCCTTGTCCAAACAGTAATGGGCTGTGAAGGTATGAACTGAGGCCCAGGTGGCCGCTCGACAGATTTGATCGATGGACACAGAGTTTAGATGAGCCATTGAGGCTGCCATGGCTCTCACATTGTGAGCTGTGACATGGCCCTCCAGAGAAATGTTCCTACTCTGGTAGGCGAAAGAAATACACTGAGCAATCCAGTTGGACAGTGTTCTCTTAGAGACTGGAAGTCCTAAATTAGAAGGATCAAAAGCAACAAAGAGTTGAGAAGACTTTCTATGTTGCTGTGTTCTTTGTAAGTAAAAAGCGAGAGCTCTCTTACAATCCAAGGTATGAAGATTCCTCTCTGCATTTGATGCATGAGGTCCTGGAAAAAAGACAGGTAAATATACCTCTTGGTTCAGATGAAAAGGCGAGACCACTTTAGGCATAAAGTGTGGATTGGTCCTGAGGACTACCTTATCATAATGGAACCTTGTATAAGGTGGATTAGCCACCAAAGCTTGCAACTCACTGATGCGGCGTGCTGAGGTGACTGCAATGAGAAAAATAACCTTCCAAGAAAGAATTTCAAGGAGGTGGTGACTAAAGGTTCAAAGGGTGGCTTTATGAGCTGGCCAAGAACCAGGTTTAAGTCCCATGCCACTGGAGGTGGTCTAATGGGAGGTTTAGTTAAAAGAAGGCCTCTCATGAATCTTGCTATAAGAGGATGAGAGAAAATAGGTTGTCCATTGAGAGGCTTGAGGGACGCTGCAATAGCACTCAAATGGACTCTTACTGAATTCGTTTTCAGGCCTGCATGGGATAGATGCAGGAGATACTCTAGTAGAGAATTCAGAGGTATTGCAAGAGGGTTTAGACCCGTCTCTGAACACCAAATGGTAAATCTTTTCCATTTGAAAGCATAGGAACGGCTAGTAGAAGGCTTTCGAGAGGCATGAACAACATCTGACTTGCTGAGAGAGATGAAAATCTTGAAGGTCTAAGCCCACAGCAACCAAGCCCTGAGATGGAGCGACTGGGTGTTTGGGTGCCATAATGTTCCCTCTTCCTGGGATAGAAGGTCTGGTGCAGAGCCCAAGTCCAGGGAGGGAGCTTGAGAGAGATGCAGAAGTAGAGGGTACCACACTTGGCGTGGCCAATGTGGCGCTATGAGGATCATGGTCCCTCGGTCTCTCTGTAGCTTGAAGTGTTTTGGGAATTAGGGGAATTGGTGGAAAGGCATAAAAGGAAGTCTTGACCCCAGTAAAGGAGGAAGGCATCCTTGGCCTGAACTCCCTGACATGGAATTCTGGAACAGAACCGGGGAAGTTTGGCATTCCACAGACTTGCAAAGAGGTCTATGTCCTGGGTCCCCCAAATTCGAAAAATCCTGGCTACTTGGTCCATGTGGAGGGACCACTCGTGTGGAAGCAGAACTCGACTGAGTCTGTCTGCCCAAGAGTTTTGAACGTCTGGAAGGTATACTGCCAGAAGATGGATATGATGCTCTCTGGCGAAGGCCCACAGTCGCAAAGCTTCATTGCAAAGCGACAGAGAGCCAGTTCCGCCCTGCTTGTTCACATAGAACATGGCTACTTGGTTGTCCGTATGGATGAGGACTGTCCTGTAGCTGAGCAGGGTATGGAACACTCTGAGAGCTAAGAATATTGCTCCGAGTTACAATAGATTGATATGCAGAGAAGTCTCCCATGGAGACCAGATGCCCTGGGTGGAGAGATCTTGTAGATGAGCTCCCCAACCCCTTGGAGAAGCATCTGTTGTGAGAGTTGCTTGGGGTAGCGGTTGCTGAAAAGGGGATCCCAGCAACAGGTTTTGAGAGGACTTCCACCACTGGAGAGACCAAAAAAGGCGACTGGAGTTTGCTATTTTGTCTGACAGGCAACCTGATGCCTGAGTCCATTGGGTGGACAAAGTCCATTGAGCTGCCCTCATGTGAAGGCGAGCATATGGAACCACATGCACGGTGGATGCCATGTGGCCTAATAGTTGTAACATCTCTCCAGCAGTTAATTGGGACTTTAACTGAATCTGGGAGGCTAACTGCACCAGACGTAGGCGACGGGCCTGAGGAAGATAGGCCCTTGCAGTTGTGGTATCCAGCAAGGCCCCTATGAACTCCAGAGACTGAGTATGGGTGAGATTGGATTTTGGGATATTTATCACTAGTCCCAAATACTGAAGGATACGCATTGTGCAGGTTAGACAAGTCTGGGCCTGACTGGGATGGGGCTCGAATGAGCCAATCGTCCAGATATGGGAATACGAATATTCCTAGAGTGCGGAGAAATGCAGCTACTACTGCCATGCATTTCGTGAACACTCTTGGTGCAGAGGCCAGACCGAAAGGAAGCACTCTGTATTGGTAGTGCTTTCCTTGAAATAGGAACCGAAGGAACCTTCTGTGTGTTGGATGGATGAGGACATGGGTGTACGCATCCTTGAGATCTAGAGAACAAAGCCAGTCCTGACTCTGAAGGTATGGAAGCAGAGTCCCTAGAGAGATCCTTTTGAATTTCTCCTTGAATAGAAATTTGTTCAATTCTCTGAGATCTAATATGGGTCTGTAGCCCCCTGTTTTCTTTGGGATAAGAAAATAAGGGGAGTAGAACCCTGAGCCCTGTTGAAGAGGTACTTCTTCTATTGCCCCTTGGGCAAGAAGGGTAGCAATCTCCTGACCTAGAAGGGTGAGGAGAGATGTTGGAGAATTGAACTGTTTCACCATGGTGTGAGGAGGAAGGTTTAAAGAAGTAAAGCTTGTACCCTTCCCTTATGATGGAGAGAGTCCATTGCTCTGCTGTGATTTGCTCCCATCTGGGAGCAAAGTAAGTCAACCTTCCTGGAATGGTGAGGGGCTCTGGTTTTTCCAGAGCTAGAAAGGCTAAGTTCTCTAGTTGCAAGTCAAAGGCCTTGAGGAGATTGAGGCTGCTGGGCTGTGGTAGGCCTGGCAGCCTTTGGACTTGGCCTGTTTAGGTGGTTGCTGACGCTTTGCAGGAAAACGACCTGCAGAAGATGTCTGCCCATGAGCAGGATAATATATTCCCTTTTTAGAAAAAGATGTCTTTTTGAACAATCTTTTCTTAACAGGAGCAGAGGTAGACTTTGAAAGTCGATCCAAAGCAGAGTTCTCAGCATCCATCTGAGTGGCGTTTGCTTGCCAATCCCTGCCAAACAGGTTTTCACCTGTACAGGGAAGGTTTCCCAACTCATCTTGGACCCAGAGTTCCAAATCAGAGGCTTGTAACCAAGCAATTCTGCGTGCACCTATGGCAATAGCAGTGGCTCCGCTTACACACTCAAAAGAGTCAAAGGCTGCACGGTTGGAGAATTTGGAAACATCTTGGGCATGTTTGAGCCAAGTGAGAAATTCCTGCCTTTTATCTTCTGAAATAAAAGGAGCTAAATTCTGCAGATGATCTGTGACTTCTTTTAGAAACATCCCCATATAGAGACTATAGGAGTTGATTCTGGCAGCAAGCATATTGGCCTGGAAAATCCTTCAGCCAAAAGCATCTAGAGTCCTACATTCACGTCCTGGAGGGTTAGATGAGTGTCTCTTTGCACTCTTTATTTTCTTCATAGCAGACTCAACCACAATAGAGTGGTGAGGAAGCCGAGTCTTATGAAAACCAGGACAAGGAGGGACACGGTACATGGTGTCTAACCTACGAGAATGAGGATTCTCCCACGTGCCCAACATGAGATCATAAAGAATCTCATGAATAGGTAAGGTAGCTGCTTCCTTAGGAGCCTTAGGATATTGCAGAATATCTAATTGCTTGGCTCTAGGCTCTGACTCAGAGGCCACTGTAATGGAGAGGCCCCTAGCCACTTCCCTGATGAAATCTTGAAAAGACAAGTCTTCTGGAGGAGACATTCTTCGTTTTGGAGAAGCAGACTACTGAGGAAGAAGTACCAGTGCATCGACAGAAGCCTCCGACTCAGAGTCTTCGGAGGAATCTAAGTATCGCCCTTCTGGATGCTCCTGTAAAGCCCGATACGCGTACCGAGTGGGATCGACATCGGGAGTAAGCGGTACCGGTTCGGTACCGATGGGCATCATAGGACAGGGTACCGTTGCAGTCGACACCGAAGCCGATGTCGATGCAATCAGTACCGGCACTGGGAACGATGCTGGTGCCGGAGTCGGTACCGGCAATGGAGATTATTACGATACCGAAGGCGTCGAAGCCTGCATAAATGCCGTTTGGTGGCGTCGATGGATCAGAAAATTCTGTCCATGCAGCGCACCCTGAGTCTGGATGTCGGTACCAGTGGAGGCCACCGGTACCCCAGAACACGGCAACAGGTGATCGGTCAAGGCCAAGCCATCGATGTCAACCTGTGACCCCATAGATGATGCTTTGGAAGCCGGAACTTCCTACCGGGGTAATTTTGCTGGTGCGGAATCCTCGAGGACAAGCCCGGAGGCATCTCGATGCTTAGAGGGAGATTTGCCCTTCGAGGACCGGCTAGATTTATGTTTGGTTACCTGAGATCCATGGGAGGAAGAAGCAGCCCTGGAAGACATCGATGCCACCCAGGCTGCATCAGAGGGAAACAGGGTACTGAGCTTGGCTGCTCGGTTCTGCCGACCCCTTTTAGACATCATGGTACAGGACACACAATCCGTGATGAAATGGTCAGGACCCAAACATTTTAGACACCAGTCATGGGTGTCGGTGACGGAGATAGTACCGCCACACTTCGTGCACTTTTTATACCCGGAAGTCGGCTTCTCCATGAGGAGAAAATGTTCAGGCCTAAGGCCGAAAACGCAATGCACAGTTGAAGAAAGAAAAGGTTTTTTTTGGGGGGGGGGGGGGGTTTAATAAGAAAGAAAGAAAAGACCGGCGGTACCGGTCTGACATCGAAGGCGGCAGACGCGACACAGAAAAATAAAGAAAAAAATTAAGAATTCTTCTGCGGTGACAGGAACACAACCTGCTAGCTCCGCGGAAAAGAAGAACTGGAGAGAGGCGGATGGGAAAAGTGGGAAGGCAGCGCGCAGGCGCTGTGGGATGCTCCCAAAAGCTTTCTTACTGGATGCTGGGGAGCGTTCCCGTGCAGGTTCCGTCGGTACCGACGTTACCCATATGTGGAGACTCATTCCTGCTTGTTCCTGGAGATAGCCATGCTTTGAGAGAGGTCTACGCTCACCGGAGGAATCTGAATCAGGATTAAGAGTTACAAGAAGGAAAGGTTCTGATAGCAGAGCTACCTTTACCCAGAAGCAAGGAAATCCGGATTCCTCACCAGGTTTTCCTGAACCACAGAAAGGTAAAGCACTGCTCAGAAGGTTCCAAGAGAAAGCCTGCCTCCAGAGAGAGGTGCCTCAGAGAGAAAGCTCCAGTTATACCGGCTACAGGAGGAAGCCCAGGTATGGTGCCACTTCATTTATAAAAGAAAGTTTATCTCCTGGAAGCTCTGGTGAAAGATGCTCAGTGCAGGAGAAAAGGAAACAAGTCAGAGCTTTGCAAACAAGTATTTAAGGGCAGAAGAACAGGCCATGTTCATTTAGGAGCCTTAGAACAGCCCTATTGGAAACAAGCAAACAGAGACAGAGTCTGGGAAAGTATAGCAGCAAGGGAGACATCCAATTCAGAGGGAGAGGGAGAGGCCAGTGACCCAGAGTCCATGGAAATAGACCTAGAGAATCCTATTCCCATGCCTCCAGATGAATTTATGGATTGTACCTTGTGTATTGCTAGCAGCCTTGAGTCATTAGCAGAACTGTGAATTGAACAGACCTTTTTCCTTTGAGAATGCTCATGATTTGTGCTAAATGCCAGAGAACTGTTTTGCTTATTTAAGTTGCTCTGAAGTAAGAGAATCTTTCAGTTAATATCTCCAATCAACTGTGAAACTTGTAACAGTTTTTCTTCTTGCTTATGTTTGCTAGAACCCTGAAAGGACTTTCTTTATTTCTGTGCCTTACTGAGCCTTTGCGTTAAAGGGGAAATAAAAGCCTTAATACCCTCTATTTGGCTTATACAATTTGTTCATACAAGGAGCTGGACTTCAAAGACCAACCTGCACTTGGCCTTAAAGAGCCCTTTCCTCCTTGAAACAATAAAAATGCTCAGCCTACCCTTACAGCCATTGGCCACTAGGGAGTGCTGACGACAGCGCACAACAAACACATCAAGAGGATCAGAAAAAAATCGATGTTGAGGTGCAGGTGGGTTAAGAGGGCAAAGACCAACCTCTCCCTTTATGCTTCTTGCCCATTCGAAAAACACGCTCACATGGAACAGCCGACTGCCGCCATCTTAGTTTAGACACTCCCCTCCATGGATGGTCTTCGGATCTCAAAGTTTTAGCAGGTGCTTTGGCCCAGTAACTGGGGGACATGCTCCCCACACTGGTCCATACAGACCAGGTGGTGTTTGTGAAGGGGCATGGGGCAGTGAGCCACGTTACACGACTGCTGATCCTCTTTGGGGATACCTGTCTGAAGGGCATGGAAGTGGTCAGCCTTGATACAGAGAAGGCGTTTGACTGGGTAGCATGGAACATCTGGGTATTACCATGCTATGGCCTGGGGAAGCACTTTGTGCAATGGGTGCAAACATTATACCATGACCCAGGGGCCCAGGCGATGGTGAACGGAGGTCTAACAGAAGACTTTGCATTGTGCAAGGAAATTAGACAGGGGTGCCCTCTCTCCTTACCTTTATACGTATTATCCCTGGAACCATTCGCAATTAAGTTGAGACACATGGCAGGAGTACCAGGTGTCCTGGCAGGGTCTCAGGAATGCAAGATTCGCATATTGTTGGCGAAGAGGCTAGTTAGCATTCCCTACTCGGCCGAGGGCCTAGAAAGCTTGCTGGACCTCTTGTGGTGGTTTGGAGCCTTCTCTGGTTTTAGGATTAATACGGCAGATCTGAAGCTCGCCTGTTGGGGGGGGGGGGGCATGGGGGACAGAGCCCCATCAAATACACAATCTTTTCATTGGTCATCAGAACCCCTCTGATATCTGGGTGTTTATTTACATAGTGATCCCCAAGAAGTATACAAAAGAAACATCCAAGACAAGATACAACAGCTAAGATGCCTGTATGATCGTTGGCGTGATCTGCTGCTGAATCTTTTGGACAGGTGGCGCTAGTCAAGATGGCCATTTTTCCTAAAATACTGTACCAGCTACAAATGCTACCTCTGTAGGTCAAGTGTAGAGAGGTGGTACAGCTGAAAGGTTTGTTCCACTCGTTCCTCTGATGAGGAAGGAGGGCCAGAGATGGACAGGCCAAACTGATCCTGCAAGTAACCCAGGGGAGGGTAGAGTTACGGGACCTATGCATTTACAAAGTGGAGGCGTTGAGGCAATGGGCGAAGAATGCCATGGGTGACAAGGTGCTGTAGGCTTACTATGTGGAAGAAAGGTCTGGTATTCTACTTCCAGATACATCTTTTCAAGGCTGCTTTTGGATCCTGATCCCCTTAGTCTCCAGATCACCTTCTATGTGTTTACTATTCCACTAAATATATCCTGTCCTGACCAGACTGTAAGCTCTTATGAGTAGGGACCATCTCTTATATGTCTCTGTACAGTACTGCGTAAGCCTTGAAGCGCTATACAAATGATTAGTAGCAGGAGCAGCAGTAGTATCTTGCAAAGAAAACAAAGGAAATAATAATATGGACAAGTATTCACAGGTTCACCGGGAGTCAACAACAACTGAGGAACACTCAACAGTTGCTTTAGCCTCCATCATTCACAACCTAATATAGAAGGGATATATAGGGGAGGCTTTGAGGGATTAAAACAGTAAAACACAAGTGGAAGCTTATTTATTGTTGAATCTTTAAGCTCCACATTAAAAACTTTAAGTACCATCAGGGGGTGATTTTATATGGTTTATGGTTTAGGCATTTGATATACCGCCCTTTACTTATGCATCAGTGCGGTTTACATATATACTAACAGGTACTTTTTATTCCCTTGTACCCGCAGGGCTCACAATCTAAGTGTACCTGAGACAATGGAGGGTTAAGTGGCTTGCCCAAGGCCACAAGGAGCAGCCATGGGACTAGAGACCCCAGTCCCTCCAGCCTGAGGTTACTTGTCCCCATGTGGGAATTGAACCCCTGGCCCTCCGGCTAGACTAGTGGTTAGAGCAGTGGCTTAGTAACTAGGGGACCAGGGTTTGATTCCCCACTATGCTCCTCGTCGCCTTGGATAAAAACCAAAATGAGGGAGAGGAAATGACGTCACCAGGCACGATGGCAGCTTGAACACAGAGCTCCGTGAACGCAAGCATAGCCTGAAGCGATAAAACACTCTGGAGGGGAAGAAGAGCCCAGCTTTTAATTGGAAAACCGGCGCTAAGGCTTGGAGCAGCGCCGTGATGAAAAAAAAAAGCGGCGGACCTCAAATCCTTTGCTTATAAAACCTCGGCAGGGAGCGCTGCGGGGAAGATAAAAATGGCGGTGGCATGTGCAGGAATGGAATGGAAGGAGAGGTGCATGCTGAAAAGCAGGTGGAAGCACCCCATGGCAGTGATCTGGAGGATCTGAGAGGTGAGCTGAAAGGCTGGTTCACCACCATTCGACAAAATTTGGCACATTTTAAATCAGAGGTGCAAATGCGGATGGAAGAGCTGAGAGTGGATGTGAGGGAAGTTGGGCAGCACCTGGAGGAAGTGGAAAGTAAATTGGAAGTGCAGGAAGGCACAGTGAGCGGTATTCAGGATAAAACTGGTGTAATGGAGACAGAGCAAGAAGACCTGTGGTCAAAAGTGGAGGACCTTGAAAATAGGTCCAGACGGGCAAACATCCGGATAAGAGGGGTGCCTGAAAGTGCTGATAAAGAGGATTGTGCAAGGATGGTGGAGAACATTAGCACCCACATACTAAAAAAGCAGGTATGGACGGAAAAGTTATAAGTTGGAAAATTGACAGAGCGCATAGAGCTCTGGGGCCCAGGAAAGAGGGCCGGGTGCGAGATATAGTGCCATGCTTCCATGAATATGCAACAAAGAATGTGGTAATGGAAGCAGCACGGAAGTTGTCTGAGATTTGTTGGGAGAATCAGCGCACTGAAATTTATGCAGATCTATTGGCAATCACAATGAGGAAAAGAAGGGACCTTGCTATAATTACGAAACGCCTGTGAAAGGAACAAATCAAATATAAGTGGACATTCCCATTTGGGCTCCAGTTTAGTATTAAAGGGGTGACCTCACATGTGAGGACGGCGGAAGCAGCAGCTGGTGTACTGAGGAAAGCGGGATGGTCAGAGGTACCAGTGGTGGAAAGTATATCGAATACAGCATTGGGGAGGCAACCGACGGAGGAAGGCAGATGGAGGCGGGCACAGCAAAGGGATAAAATACTGCGGAGGCAGAAGAGGAACAGGCTCCAACCAGAGGAGAGCGGCTGAAAAAAGAAAAAATTAACTGTGCATGTGGACAATAATTGAGAGAGTGTAAGATGCTGGGCAGGGGACGGAGTGTCAGGCAATAATGTGTATTTTGAATGTGTAAAGTTAGCAGGATTATGTGAAAGTTGATGTAAGGGGTGTGCCGGGGCTTGGTGAAGTCATGCCTCGGAATCTGATTAGTGATGGTGGACTGGAGGGCAGAGGAGGGGTGGGGGGGGAGGCAGGAGGGGGGGAACGGATTCCTTGCCATAGTTCACAATAGGATGAGAGACTTGTACTAGGGAGATAAATGGAGAGGATAAGAGTGCTGACCATGAATGTACATGGTCTGAATACACCAACTAAAAGACAGAGAATGTTTAAGGAAATAAGTAGAATTAATGGAGGGATTATATTCCTACAGGAGACACAATTGAGGAAAAGTGATGAATAGAGAGTGGCACATAGAAAGTATCCGGGGCAGTGGTATGCATCGAACCGGATTGATTTGAAGAAAGGGGGAGTAGGAATTTTGATAAACGAGAAGATCCCGTACTCTGTCTGTCTGTGGTATACAACAGGACACAGGGGGAAGATATATTCTGCTTAAGATAAAAATACAGGAGCAAATGTACACATTAGTGAATATATATGGCCCAAACTCTGCACAGGGGGTATTTTATGAGGGTCTAACCCCTGTGATAGAACAATTTGCGGAGGGGCAAGTAATTATGGGAGGAGATTTTAATTTGACAATCAATCACCAGCTGGATAATTCTAAGGGCACTAGAGATGGAGCTGACATAAATAGGCGAATGTTAAAGTTAATGTGCAAAAACATGGGGGTGTTAGATACGTGGAGAGAGTTGAAAGGAAGGGAAAAAGATTTGACATTTTATTCACCGGTGCACAAATCATTTTCAAGACTGGATATGATTTGGGTATCCAAGGATATGATGGCGGGGGTGGAGAGAAGTGTGACTGGGGAGAGAACGCGGACTGATCATGCGCCCGTATGGATTGACATTCAGCTAGGAAATAGAGAGTGGAAGAGAACTGGATGGATATTGAATGAGTCATTAGAAAATTCAGAGGTAGTGGAGAAAATAAATCAATCCATAAGGGTATACCTGGAGCTCAATGATAGGGAGGATTGTACAATTGGAACACTATGGGAGTGTCTAAAGGCAGTAGTGAGAGGAGATTTGATCTCGATAGGCTCGTATATGAAAAAAAGGAAGGAAGGGCAAAAAGCAGCATTACGAAGGAGGATCCGGGAATTAGAGGGCCTTCAAAAGCAAGGGCAGCTAAAAGATAAGGGCATACAGGAATTAAGGATAGTGAAAAGAGAGCTAGGTGAATTGGAGTTGAATGAGATCAAATTTGCCCAGGATAAACTTAAACAGATGTTTGAATTGGGCAATAAGCCTACCCGACTATTGGCGTATAAACTAAAACATCAGAATAGGTCTTTTATCACAACAATTCGGGACGCAAAAGGAAGAGAGGTAAGGAAGGTGGACCAAATCCAGGAAAGATTTGTGAAATTCTATAAGCAATTATATACAGAGGAAAGTAGTAGCACACAGGAAGAAATAGATGCATACCTCCAAATAAATTTGCCTACATTATCAAAGGAGGAATCAGACCAGATTTCTAAACCAATAAAAGAGCGGAAAAGGTGGTGGAGGTGATTAAATCACCACCAGTACATAAAGCAGCTGGGATGGACGGGTTCACAAATAAATTCTATAAGACATTTAATGAGACATTGAGTGGCCTATTGGCAAGGCTCTATAATTCATTTAAGGAAGGTGGAAAACTTCCAGAAACAATGTGCACGGGGAGTATAACAGTCCTGCCAAAGGAGGGGAAAGATCCAAACCTATGTGGATCATACAGACCGATATCGTTACTGGGGACTGACTTTAAAATTTCCACCAAAATATTAGCAAATAGAATATTAATATTAATGTTTATTTGTAACATAGTTTGTATGTTCCATTATGTTCTTATGTAACTGATTTACACCTTGTTTCCTTGTAACATAGTTCTTATGTTCACCTAATGTTCTATGTAATGCAATATTTCACTGTTTGTTATATTGTTGTTTAAGTTCCTTGTAAACCGCCCCTGATCTCTGGAAGGGGCGGTATAGAAAAGCACACAAATAAATTAAGATGTATGCCTAGGCTAGTACATGAAAATCAAGCAGGCTTTGTACCTGGACGCCAAACAGCAGATAACATAGGGAGGGTACTAAATGCCATATGGGAGGGGAGAAGAGGAGAAGAACAGATGGTACTACTGCAATAGACGCTGAGAAAGCGTTCGATAGGGTATCCTGGCCTTTTCTTTTTAAGGTGCTAGAGCATATGGGGATAGATGGTAACTACCTACAGTGGGTAAAATCCATTTATGAGCAGCCTATGGCTAAAATCCGCATTAATGGAGAATATACTCCGGCATTTGAATTATTTCGAGGGACGTGGCAGGGATGTCCACTTTCACCGATTCTGTTTGTTCTTTCCATGGAGCCCCTGGCCCAGAGGGTAAGGGAGTGCCCGGAAATATATGGGATAAATAGGAATGGAATAGAAAGTAAAATCTCTTTTGCAGATGACTTGATTTTTATGACGGCGAGGCCGGCAGAATCGGTGGAAGTGGTATATAATATATTAAGGGAATTTGGGAAATGCTGGGGGGGTTTCAAGATAAAGCACAGTTACTTACCTGTAACAGGTGATCTCTGGGAACAGCAGGAATTAGTCCTCACATATGGGTATGTCGGAACCGACGGAGCCTGCGCGGGAAAGCTCCCCAGCTTTCCAGAAAGGAAGCTTTTGGGGCCTCCCACTGCACATGCGCGCTGCCTTCCCGCCTTCCTGACCAGCTCTCCTCAGTTCGAGTTTATAGCTGAGACAATAGAGAGAGGAAAGGAAGATAGATAGAAGATACAACTCCTAGGGGAGGTGGGTGGGTTGTGAGGACTAATTCCTGCTGTTCCCAGAGATCACCTGTTACAGGTAAGTAACTGTGCTATCTCCAGGAACAAGCAGGAATAAGTCCTCACATATGGGGACTCCCTAGCTAAGATGCCTGGGAGATCCCCTTCCAAGGGTTCGCCATCTTCGTATGGATCTCAGGCATCCATCCTGGGAAGGTGGGCAGGAGTTGTTCAAGTATGGAACAGGTGTTTGAGGACAGCCTGACCAAACAAGGCATCCCGGCAGGAGTCCTTGTCCAAACAGTAATGGGCTGTGAAGGTATGAACCGAGGCCCAGGTGGCGGCTCGACAGATCTGATCTATGGATACAGAGTGAAGATGAGCCATAGAAGTGGCCATGGCTCTCTCATTGTGAGCTGTGACATGGCCTTCCAGAGAAATGTTTTTACTCTGGTAAGCAAAGGAAATACACTGAGCAATCCAATTGGAAAGTGTACATTTGGAGACTGGAAGTCCCAAATGAGAAGGATCAAAAGCCACAAAAAGTTGGGAAGACTTTCGATGTGGCTGAGTCCTGTTGAGGTAAAAGGCAAGAGCTCTTTTACAATCTAGAGTAGGAAGGTTCCTCTCTGCACTGGATGCATGAGGAGCCGGGAAAAAGACAGGTAGATATACCGCTTGATTAAGATGAAAAGGCGAGACCACTTTGGGCATAAAGTGGGGATTCGTCCTAAGGACCACCTTATCATGATGAAACCTAGTATAAGGTGGATGAGCCACAAAGGCCTGTAGTTCACTGATGCGGCGAGCCGAAGTGACTGCAATAAGGAAAAGGACCTTCCAGGAAAGAAATTTCAAGGAGGTAGAAACCAACGGTTCAAAAGGTGACTTCATAAGCTGACCTAGAACTAGGTTCAAATCCCATGCTACCGGAGGAGGTCGGATGGGAGGCTTAGTTAGAGTCAGGCCTCTCATGAACCTTGCAATAAGAGGATGAGAGGAGACAGGTTGTCCATTTAGAGGTTTTAAGGATGCTGCAATAGCGCTCAAATGGACTCTCACTGAATTCGTCTTAAGGCCTGCATTGGAAAGATGCAGGAGATAGTCTAGTAGAGAATTCAAAGGAAGTGCTAGAGGGTCAAGACCCTGTTGAGCACACCAAATGGAAAAGCGTTTCCATTTGAAAGCATAGGAACGCCTCGTGGAGGGTTTCCTAGAGGCATGAAGGATATCTTTCACTGGTTGAGAAAGATTGAAGTCATGAAGGCTTAGGCCTTCAGTAACCAAGCTCTGAGGTGTAGGGACTTGGGGTTTGGGTGCCACAAAGTCCCCTCCTCCTGAGACAGAAGGTCTGGCGCAGTTCCCAGGTCCAGGGAGGGTACCTGGGAGAGATGCAGAAGTAGAGGGAACCACACTTGGCATGGCCAGTGTGGAGCTATGAGTATCATCGACCCGTGATCCCTCTGGAGTTTGAACAGAGTCTTGGGAATCAAAGGAATGGGTGGAAAGGCATATAGGAATTCCTGACCCCAATGCAGGAGAAAGGCGTCGCTGGCCTGAGCTCCCTGACACGGAGTCCTGGAACAGAACCGGGGAAGTTTGGCATTCCACGGACTTGCAAAGAGGTCTATGTCCGGGGTTCCCCATTCCTGAAAGATTTTGCGTATCTGGTCCAGATGTAGGGACCATTCGTGTGGAAGCAGAACTCGACTGAGTCTGTCTGCCCGAGAGTTTTGAACCCCTGGAAGATACACTGCCAGAAGATGAATTTGATGCTCTCTGGCGAAGGCCCATAATCTGAGAGCTTCGTTGCAAAGCGACAGAGAGCCTGTCCCTCCTTGTTTGTTTACGTAGAACATGGCCACCTGATTGTCTGTATGAACTAGGACGGTCAGGTTGACAAGGAGGGTATGGAAGACTTTGAGGGCAAGGAAGATTGCTCGCAGTTCCAGGAGGTTGATGTGAAGGGTGGTCTCCTGTGGAGACCAAGTACCCTGAGTGGAGAGGTGTTGAAGATGGGCTCCCCACCCTGTTTGGGAGGCATCTGTTGTGAGGGTTGCTTGGGGCAACAAAGGTTGGAAGGGGGTCCCCAACGACAGATTCTTGGTGGATATCCACCATTGGAGGGACCAAAACAGACGTTTTGAGGTGAGTATTTGGTCGGAGAGCGCTCCTGATGCTTGAGTCCACTGGGTGGCCAAGGTCCATTGAGCTGCTCTCATATGAAGACGAGCGTAGGGCACCACGTGTACCGTGGAGGCCATGTGGCCCAGAAGTCGCAGCATTTCCCTGGCTGTCAAGTGAGTGCTGGACTGAGCTTGGGAGGCCAAGCACACCAGACGTTGGCTCCGGACCTGAGGAAGGTAGGCCCTTGCAGTGGTGGTGTCCAACTGGGCCCCTATGAATTCCAGAGACTGAGTAGGGATGAGTTGAGACTTGGGAAGGTTTACCACCAGTCCCAGATACTGCAGAATGTGTCTCGTGCGGTCCAGGGAAATCTGGGCCTCTGACTGAGATGGAGCTCGGATGAGCCAGTCGTCCAGGTATGGGAATACAAAAATTCCCAGACCTCTTAGAAATGCGGCTACAACTGCCATGCATTTGGTGAACACTCTTGGAGCAGAGGCTAGACCGAAGGGAAGTACTCTGTACTGGAAATGTTTTCCCTGGAACAGAAATCGTAGATATTTTCTGTGGGATGGGTGGATGAGTATATGTGTGTACGCATCCTTGAGATCTAGAGAACAAAGCCAATCCTGACTCTGAAGGTATGGAAGGAGAATGCCCAGAGAAAGCATTTTGAATTTCTCCTTGTATAGAAATTTGTTCAATTCTCTCAGATCTAGGATAGGTCTGAATCCCCCTGTCTTCTTTGGTATGAGAAAATAAGGGGAGTAGAAACCTGTCCCTTGTTGAAGAAGAGGAACCTCTTCTATTGCCCTTTGGGCAAGGAGGGAAGAGACTTCCTGACCCAACAGGGCCAGGAGAGATGGAGGAGAATTGAAGTGCCTCACCATGGTATGTGGAGGAAGGTTGGAAAAATGAAGTTTGTAGCCCTCTCTGATGATAGAGAGGGTCCAGTGCTCTGATGTAATTTGCTCCCATCTGGGAGCAAAGTGAGCTAACCTTCCGGGAATGGTGAGGGGCTCTGGTTGTTCTAGAGCCAGAAAGGTTAAGTTCTCTAGGGGCAAGTCAAAACCCCTGAGGGGGTTGAGCCTGCTGAGGAGTGGCAGACGCTGCAGGCTTTGACCTTGCCTGTTTAGGTTGCTGACGCTTAGCAGCAAAGCGAGGCTGAGAAGATTGTTGGCCAGTATTTGTGGAAAATCTGGCCTTCTTGTAGTAAGGCCTCTTGAAAGACTTTTTCTTGGCAGGAGTAGAGGTAGACTTAGAAAGTCTATCTAAGGTAGCATTTTCTGCGTCCATTTGAGTGGTTTTAATTTGCCAGTCTTTACCAAATAAGTTCTCACCTGTACAGGGCAGATTCCGTAAGCCATCCAGGACCCAGGGTTCTAGGTCAGAGGCCTGGAGCCAAGCAAGTCGTCGGGCTGCAATAGCAATGCCCGAAGCTCTACCGGCACCCTCAAAGGAATCAAAGGCTGCTCTGTTGGAGAACTTAGAAACATCTAGAAGCTGTTTCACCAGAGAAATGAACTCCTCCTTTCTATCCTCAGGGATAAAGGGGGCAAAAGTTCCCTTAGAAACATGCCCATATACAGACTGTATGAATTAATCCTGGCTATAAGCATACTAGCCTGGAAGATTTTCCTAACAAAAGAGTCTAGGGTCTTACATTCTCGCCCTGGAGGGGTAGAAGAGTGCCTTTTGGTACTCTTAATCTTTTTCAGCGCAGACTTCACCACAATGGAATGGTGAGGCAGCTGAGTCTTTTGAAAACCAGGAGGAGGGAGGATCCGGTACATGGTGTCCAACCTACGGGAATGAGGAGACAACGTTAGAGGAGCCTCCCATAAGTCCATCAAGTGGGGGGTAGTTTTTGTATAATAGGAAGTGGATAAAAGGGAAAAAGGCTTTTGTATGAACATGTACAAGTAAACCAATAAGAGGAATGACCTGTTGATGGTAGTCCCTGTGGGAAAGTGGATTGTTATAATAATGGCTGAGCGGTTTCAGGTCTGTGTGTATGTTTATAAAATATAAATGAAAAATCCCATAAAAATTATGTGAAAAACTAAACTAATCTAAAAAATGTGGCCTGCACATCCCTAGTACATAGCAGACGTAGTACAGACAGCCAACTGCATATATAGATATCCAGAAAAAGCAAAGGCGTTCACAGGGCAGAGTTTAAATGGCATTAGGATTTTATATTAGAAAAGATGCACGTAAAATAAACCATGACATTTACACAAGCTGAAGAGCATGTGTTAAAGCAGTGATTCCCAGACTTAGGATCAGGACCCCAAATGGGGTCACATCAGTAGTGGATGGGGTCACAGAAGCATGGCAGTTTCCCCACCTCTGGACTTTCACTGTATCCTATGTCAACATGTATTTGTAGCCTGTGAGCATTCATAGGACCTTGCCCCTCCTGAGTAAGCTTCCTGTTAGGCTGGGGTCTGTAAGCACACACTACACACTGACACAAGGGACCCTGTGCTGACTGCTGCTGCTGCTCTTGCCACTCCTGTTCTAGATAAGCAGGGGGAGGGGAAGGAGGCTGGAGATATGCTAGTTTGATTCATCATCATCTGGGGGTCATGTGAATTTTCAGTTGTTAAACTGGGGTCATACGGGATAAAAGTTTGAAAAGCACTGCGTTAAAAGTATGGCCACTTAATTTCTTGAGAAGACAAATGTATGCATAAAGTTCTCTTTATGAGCTAGACACAAGTTATGAAATTACCTTAGTGCAGGGGTTCCCAAACATGTCCTGGGGCCTCCCCCAGTCAGTCAGTCAGGTTTTCCAGATATCCACAATGAGATATGCATACAATGGAGGCAGTCTATGCAAATCTCTCTCATGCATATTCATTGTAGATATCCTGAGAATCTGACTGGCTGGGAGGCAGGTTTGGGAACCCCTGCCTTACTCTGCTGTCATAGCAGGCTGCCTATAAAAAATTTCTCAAACACACACCTATTTCATAAAGGCAGTATGAGACTCCTACAATAATCCCCAAAGCGCACCAATACTGGCACACAAATTTACACTGCTCTGAAGAAGCAGTAAAGGTGTGCATGTATCCGTGTACATGTGTATTTTATGAAGTACACGTGCATATCACTATACCCCTCAGAACACCTTTGCCCAGATCACATAAGCGTACACTTGCTCGTGTTGGCATGCCTACTTGTACATATGTATACACTTTTGCCATTCTTTAAAAAGAACATGCTTTCTAAAATTACCCATTTTATGTAGATATGCTGTTTGTTATGTTGCTGTATAAAATCAATAAACCAATTTCAATATGAAAGGAATGCTGCAGCAACTGTTAATGGCAGAAGCAGAGTTAAACTATTGTTTATGGTACATTAAGTACACCTCACAATTCCCACAGAACTGGTCCGCTACTGGGAATTCGGAACTGCTACACATTCAAGAGCCTATGCACTAACTTGCACTAAGGTTCTGCAAATAATGTGTGTTAATAGACAAAGTTAAACCACCTTTGTTGCAAAATCTCTGAACTATCTGGGGCATCCCCGGCACTGTGGGGCATGCAGCTGTGCAGTTAATGTAGAGAAATGATTGCAACGTGCATTAATGCCACGGCCAATAACATGGAATGCAGTTAGCTACACATGTGCCAATTTAGCAAATAATGCAAAGTAATTACCTCTGCCTTAACTGCAAGATGCAATCCCTTAGAATTCCACACCCCCTGACAAGAAATTTTACAAACTTCCATGCAGTTATCACACCTTGCCATGCGGTTAATTGGGGCCTATTTTTTAAAGTGAAGTACGTGCATACTTTCCTTTATAAAGAGGGCATAAAGATACGCCTGAATCTAATCTCAGCAATAATGCCCATGCTTCTCTCTTTGAGAAACACGTGTAAGTTATATTATTTTATAACTTATGCATGTAAATTTCCACTCAGGCTCCATCCCTGTGCACTGAAAGTATATGTCACAGGCCTTACATGCATGCTGACAGAAGAGCAAACAACTAAAGCATGGGTATAAGTGCCCCTTCACCCACATCAGTGCTTTAAAATACAAACATATTCATGTTAATCATGCAAAAAACTTAACACGGCTCCCTTATAAAAGGAGCCCCTTTATGTTTAATGTGGAAAGGAGCAGGCACTGTTAACACAGCAGCATCTGTTTAAAGCCATGTACACTCTTAATGTGGCGCAAAGGTACATTTTAGATAGCATGTGGAGATCAGAATTGAGAGGTCGAGGTCGTGACATGCTCAATTCCAACAGTATTTCAAGAAATGGTTCTTCTAAATGTGGAGCAGTTTCTCAAACACATATCCATGCGCAGTGGGAGGAGCCATTTCACAAAGTTACATGTGATGAAAAAAAAAAAAAACAATTAGCAGAGGAAACCTGTCAATTGAACATGGAAGTACTGGCATTTCACAGCCTGCTCTAAAGTTGAGCAGCAGTAGCTACATGTTTGCAAAATGGCTCAATTCCAGAGGCCACTGCTTTTTTTTTCTTTAAATATATATCTACATACAGTTTGGAGTGAGGCATAAACTCGAGGGGATTAAGAGAGATAACCCCTTAATCCCTCCTATGAAGGGCTGGCTGAAATAAGCACTTTAAAAATCTGCACGTGACAGGGAACATGTTTAAACTGTGATGTCCACTACTGAAGTCATACACATGTATTCTCTATCTGAGCTAGGAAAAACTGTCCCCCCGGTAACTTACATATGATTGGGACATCCACGTATAAATTGACTCCTTTCTGAAATGGCTATTTTAACGTGGCTGTATCAGCACTTATACATGTAAATCGTGAATAAGACTCCTGAAACAACCCCCCTGGTAAATAGGCCCCTCAACAATCTGCATCTAATGCAGATTTCATTTTACAGAATAGTCTATAGGCTGTGTTAGCGATTCTGGGTCAGATTCTGAGCCGCCATTACAACTGCATTTATTTCAGTGCTACCACATAAATGAATACTTATATTCAAACGCTGTCATCTGTATAGGCAGTGGCACTGAATATATGGGATAGGATGTTCACGTTCCGATACTCTGTTCAGTTTCAGGCCTACTACTCAGCAGGCCTAAATTTAAAGGCCAAGTTAGGGCTTCCAATGACATCATTGACAGACATGGAGGCACCCTTCCTCCCAAAAAAAGCAAAATTTGAGCAAATCTGAAAGCTTTGGAATAAGAATCAGCTGCCGGGCCCTTTCTAGATATTAAGATCCACAAAAATCAATAAGGAACACCCCTTGAAAAATTATGAATATGTGCTTTGTCGGATGTCATTGAAGAGGACACATACTTCAATCTGTGCCTACCAATCAATTTCATCCATTTTAATCAAAAAACTTAAACGTTTTTAAAGATATATCAAAATCTTAGCTTAACAAATTTGTGTTTTTCAAGACGCCACGCACGACGTGCACGTTTCGGGACAGACTCCCTGTGTCAAGTGCTGTCTTCATAAGAGTTTCTCAACTGCCACAAAACGCTGGAGTGCACTCCAGCTGATTCATCAAAGGGCAGAACTCTGCCAATTGGCTATTCACAGCCTTCTATCAGACGGCCTCAACCAATGAGAGCAAAGGGGGTTCCCCACTAATTCAAGGAAACCCCTTAGTTCTCAGACGACATCATATGAAGCTGGACCAATCTATTTCTTTATTAAGACCCATAGGATGCACAGTATGTAAACGAAATATCCAACTTTGCTCACATCTCTGAAGTTTGCTTATTCGATCTCCACCTCTGGGATCAGAAGGAACATGATCAATGATTGACCAACACAGATCTTGAAAAACATGGTTATGTGCAAGACAATGTTCCACCAAAGGGGCTGATTCAGTTTTACATCGAAGATGCAAAGCATGTTCGCCTAAACGAATCTTAATCATTCATGATGTCCTGCCTACATACACTAGAGGGCAGGGGCATTGTATAACAGACCACAAATGATGTAGTGCAATCCGTTTCCCATCGCCGTTTGACCAAGTTTTGATTAAAATGGATGAAATTGATTGGTAGGCACAGATTGAAGTATGTGTCCTCTTCAATGACATCCGACAAAAAAAAACACATTCATAATTTTTCAAGGGGTGTTCCTTAGTGATTTTTGTGGATCTTATCTTAATTTATCACTAAATCGGGGTTCTTTTTGTGAAGACCTTTCTAGATATTGTCAGAGCGATGGCAGGGAATAAGAAGCAAATAGACTTGGTGGAATATGCGTTTCATTGCTCAATAGCCCCAAAGGCAGATGCAGCAAAAATGGCACCGGAGACCACAAGGTGACAAGCAGCACTAGAAGTGAGCGACTCGTGACAGGAGAAAGAATCCACTGATTCAAAACGTTTACCGCCAGGAGAATTATGCCAGAGGCCAGGCGAGATTAAGGCCGAAATGCAATATTTAAGAAATGATTTTGCAACGCTGGCTGCAGACCTTCGATCTGAGATGTCAGACTTTGGGCATAGAATAGAGGATGTTGAAAGACAGATTGAAGCACAAGTCAAAACCTGCAGTAATCTGGAAAGCCGCATTAAAGAGCTGGAGCAAACTAGGGCAGTAATGGAAGATAAATTCGAAGATATCCAGAACAGGGGTAGACATAACCTAAGAATTAGAAGAGTCCCAGAGGAGTCCACGTATAAAGATTGTGCAGAGGTGGTGAGATCCTCTCTTTCCATCTCATGGGGAGATGAAGAGCTTCCCTCTTTCACTCTGGACAGAGCACACAGAGCACTGGAAACTGCGCAAACTAACTTGCCACATGACATTCTTGTTATGTATACATCAATACCCCACATAAAAGAACAAATTATGGCCCATGCTCGCTAACAGGGCTCCATTAATTGGAATACAATAGAGCTTTTTGAGAATCTAGCACTCGCTACGATGATGGAGAGAGATGAGAGACATCACCCAATAGCTACGCAATGCAGGACTGAAATCTCGATCTGGTTTTGGTATACCGTTTTTCTACCAGTCAAAATGGTTTACATCGAACAGTGTACAAACTAGAGAAATGGGGGTGCATGTAAGTTATATCAACACTTTTTTAAACCATGAACAAGGTGATTATAGAAATCAGACAGTGATTAACAGAACAGATTGGGACATCACTGCTTGAAGTGGTGTTACCTATGAATGGGAGTGTCGTCACTTAGATGGCTGTTTAGGAAGGAGAGGAAGGGGGGATATTCTGTGAGAGAGGCTGATGTTCCTGCTGAGATTCAGTCAGAGGAGCTGTGCCATAATGTTCTTCATAAAGGTATGTCTTGAGGTGTCTCTTGAAGGCTTGATACAACTGGATGCTCCGTAATGTGGGGGGTAGAGTATTACAAAGGGTGGGAGTGTAGAGTGCAAAGGCTGTCATGCAAGCGTATTGTGTACTCCTATGGACCTGAGGTGGCAGGTGAAGCAGGTTGAGCGTACTTTGTGTGGCCTACTGGTGCTAGGGCAGCTGATCAGTGTCTGGAGGTGCTCAGAGGTGGTGGTGTTACAGGTCTTGTGGATAATGGTGAGAACTTTGTGTTTAATTCTTGATGCAATAGGAAGCCAATGAAGGGATTTCAGTATGGGAGTAATGTGGGTATGTTTGGAGGCTCCGACAATGGTGCAGGCTGTGGTGTTCTGTGCTAGCTGCAGTGGTGTGATGGAGGTTTTGGGAAGACCTTGATAGATGGAGTTGCAGTAATCGAGGAGGGGGGTGATGGAAGCCTGACATACTGTGCGGAAATTCTCTTGGGAGAGGAGGGGGCATAGGTTGCGGAGGATTCTGAGCTTGAAGTAGATATTCTTGGTGGTGTTCTTGATGTGTGCTTGGATGCTCAGTAGTAGTAGTAAGTTCAGCCACTGATTCAGAATGACACTGTTCACACTAGCAGTGACAAAAGATAGTCGCACGTTAGTGCCCAACCCAGGGTGGCAGCTTTTTCGCATTGATGGAGCTAGGAATTGCAGGAGCAGAGGCCCTAACAAAAAGAGCAACCAGCTGCCCAGGGAAGAGAAGCCATATGGCAGAGACTGGAAGGCACAAAAGATTGAAAAGGCAGCGAGAACATAGCCAAAAGCCCCAGTCTATGGATCAAAATGACTGATGGATTGATTTCTAATGTGGACTGGACTGAGAACAGATGATTGGATCTGTCTATTGTGCCAATAGAAGTGAATTTCTGCTGTGGTATACCTGCAGGGGATGGGGGGGGGGGGGGGAAACAGAATGTGTGAGAAATGTGGAAGGGGTGCGAAAGTTGGGGCAATGTTACGGATGAGATCCTAGAGAAATAGTTAAATGCATATGAAAGGGAGGGAGAGTTCCATAATGGAGCGCAAGGAGGTTCAGAACAAGAGGGGGCCACAAAAAGCTGGGTGACATCTTTGTAGCAGCTAAAGGTGCTGTCAAGGGTGGAAGGGCAGTGTGTTGCGGGGGGGGGGGGGGAGGGGGGAATCCCAACATGATCAGGAGAAGAGCAGGGGAAAAGGGAAATTGGTTCAAATGGGGAGCCTACAAGTAGGCTCTATCAATTCAAAAGGGTTAAACACATCCCATAAACACCAATTGCTCTTTAAAGAGGTAGGTCAACTGCATCTAGATGTGGTCTGTGTGCAGGAGATTCATCTTAAAGTATGGGACCGGGGCTTTTATCGCATCCACATTATCTATGCACTGCGCTTCAACTAAGGGGGGGGGGGGGAATGGAAGGGACATCATAGGTGAGTGTAAACATTAAATACCTTTATAGAAATGAGTAAAAGGGGCAACCTATGTATAAATGGCCGTAGCATGGGAAATAAGATCCCAGATGTTGAGGCTTTTATGGGAGAGGCTGACTTGGATTTAGCGGCAGTAACAGACATGGTTCATGAATAACCATGACAGGGATGTTAACTATACCAGGATATATTCATTTATTCAGAAAGGACAGGGTAGGAGGAAGGGGAGGAGTGGTGGCACTATATGTAAAAAATTATATCAAAGCTATGGAAATACAGGGCTTAAAAGGGAGAGAGGAGGCACTATAGGTTAAACTAGAAAGAGGGAAAGAGAAATCCATTTGCATTGGCGTGATATATAGACCTCCTTCACAGGGAGAAGTGGACGTAGATTTAATAGAAGACATACGTAGCATTGCCAGGAAAAAGAGAAATATTACTGATAGGGGATTTCAATATGCCAGATGTTGAATGGCACATCCCTGCTGCAGTATCATCTAGAAGTGAGCAGATCCTGGATTCTTTACAGGGAGAACTATTCAGGCAACTGGTAACAGAACCCACACGTGAAAGGACCATGCTGGACTTGGTGCTTACCAATGGGGAAAGTGTCTCTGATGTTATAGTGGGAGATCATCTTGCATCCAGTGATCAGACAGTGTGGTTCAGTATTAGAACTAGGGCTGATAAAATCCATGTGAGAGTCAGACTTTAGAAAAACTAACTTTGCCAAGATGCAGTTGCTAGCGGGATGGGAACAGCTGGGGGATGTAGAAAAAACAGTGGGCAAAACTAAAAGGGAATATTTTAAGGACAACCATCCTTTTTGTTAAAATGGTAAATTTTTAAACTGTTCTTTTTTATGCCGCCTTATCCCTCAATCAAAGCAGTTTACATTAAACATGAAACTTCTACAGTGGTGGTAAATGAAGGTAAAAGGAAAAAGGAGGCTGCTATGGTTCTCAAAAGAAGTAGCTGAAAAGATGAAAAAAAAAAAAAAGGAGGCAGGCCTTCATGAACTAGAAGAGATCACACAGAGGAAGACAGGCCCTATATCTGGAAAATCTTAGAGAGGCTGGCAAAGTAGTCCAAAAAGTAAAGATTAAAAAAAAAGGAGGAAATATCCCCCCCCCCCATTTTATTGCATTGGCTAAGACATTTTTCAGATACGTTAGCGAGAGGAAGAATGGCAAGAGTGGTATTGTCAGGCTCAAGGGTGAAGGGGAGGAATATGTAGAAGCTGATGAGGATAAAACGGAATTGCTTAACAAATATTTCTGTTCTGTGTTCACAGATGAAGAAGCAGGAACAGGACCTCAGAAAACACCCACAAACAGGAACAGAAGAGAGGGGCACCTTGAACAATTTTCAGAAGAGACTGTGTTCGTGAGGAACTAGCTAAACTAAAAGTAGACAAAGCGAACAGATCGGATGGGATACATCTGAGAATACTGAGGGAACGGGGACGTTCTACCAGCTCCACTGACAGACCTTTTCAATACCTCTTTGGAATCGGGAGTGGTGCCAGAGGACTGAAGAGAGGCACATATGGTCCATTTACACAAAAGTGGAAGTAAGGATGTGGTTCAAAACTACAGGCCAGTTAGTTTAACCTCAGTGGTGAGTCAATTATTGGAAGCGTTGCTGAAAAAGAAAATAGTGAGGTTTCTGGAGACCAACGGCTTATCGGATCAGAGGCAGCATGGATTCACCAGTGGCAGGTCTTGTCAGACAACTCTGATTGATTTCTTTGACTCAGTGACCAGGAAGTTGGATTGAGGGAGAACCCTAGATGTGGTGTATTTAGATTTCAATAAAGCGTAGTTACTCACCTGTAACAGGTGATCTCCGGGAACAGCAGGAATTTAGTCTTCACATATGGGTATCGTCAGTACCGATGGAGCCTGCACGGAATGCTCCCCAGCATCCAATAGGAACGCTTTTGGGAGCATCCCTCAGCACATGCGTGCTGCCTTCCCGCCTTTCCAACTGTCCCTCTTCAGTTAAGTTTGTAGCTGAGTGAAAGAATAGAGGGAGAGAGGAAAGAGACAGAAAGAGAGAGACAACTACTAGGGGAGGTGGGTGGGTTGTGAACACTAAATTCCCGCTGTTCCCAGAGATCACCTGTTACAGGTGAGTAACTACGCTATCTCCAGGAACAAGCAGGAATGTAGTCTTCACATATGGGGACTTTCTAGCTGAAGATGCCGGGTAGATGGCCCCAGGAAGCTGCCACCTATAGTAAGATGGGCCATGCTTCCTCCATGGATCTCTGGCATCCTACCAGGGTTGGTGGGTAGGAGTTGAATTAAGTCTGAAAGAGATGTTGAAGAACAGCCTGGCCAAAGAAGGCATCCCGACGGGAGGCTTTATCTAGGCAGTAGTGGGCTGTGATGGTGTTCACCGAATTCCAGGTGGCTGCTCGACAGATGTCATCGATAGACACAGTGTAGGTTAGCCATAGAGGCTGCCATGGCTCTCACATTATGTGCTGTGACATGGCCTTGAAGAGGAAGATCCTTACTCTCATAAGTAAAAGGATATGCATTGTGCAATTCATTTAGATAGGAGTTTTTTTGGAGACTGGAAGTCCCAAATGACTAGGATCAAAAGTAACAAAAAGTTGAGAAGACTTTCTATGTTGTTGAAAGGGTGGTGGATGCTTGGAATGCCCTCCCGATGGAAGTGGTGGGGGCAAATAGAGTGACAGAATTCAGAATGGCATGGGACAGACACAGTGGATCCCTTTATAGCAACAGGATAAAATAAAAATAAAAACACAACTCTCATATCTCAACAAATAGGGGTGACCTATATGGAGCGGTGGGTACACCCCTAAACAAAAGCATGAGGAGGGGCGACCTGCAAGAAGCGGCAGGTCCACCTACTCTTGCCGCCTTGCTGGGCAGACTAGATGGACCATACCGGTCTTTACCTGCAGTCATATACTATGTTACTATTCCATGGGCAGCTTTCCCCTTGGTTAGTACAGCTTTTTAATAGAGTGAGAAAAGACACAATGGGTCAGGTAGGTATCAACGTTCTCCCAAAGCCTGGCCAAAATAAAAGGTGCCTTTCTTACATACAGATATCGCTTACTAATTTAGACGCTAAAATATTAGCCAAGGTAATAGCCAATAGGTTGGGGGCATACTTACCAGAATTAATTAATGCTGACCAGACGGGGTTTATAAGGGGCCAACAGGCCACGGACAATGTAAAGAGTAGTGAACCTTTTACAGTTGATCCAACAGACCAAGGTACCATCTGTGGCAGTCGACGCCAAAAAGGCCTTTTTTTTTAAATCAATTTTTCAATACAATCCAGAGAACAAATCTGAATCTGAATCAGAATTAACAAAATAATAAGAAAAAAAACCACACCAAGACCTTCTAAAAAACAAAGATAGTCTTAATCAAGAAAAAAGAAAACAATTGGAATAGACCACAATAACATATCCCACAATATGATCCAAAAAAAAATTGGCTATTGGTAATTACACCATCTTCCATTCACAAATTAATCATAGGAGCATAGATGTTATTATATGGCAGCCGATATGGGAGCCTCCCCAGCCCCACCCACCTCCCTACTCAAAAGAAATTGTAATAGTTGCTTGGACTCATAAAACACATTTTTTAGACTGAAAACTAACCACACAATTGCAAGGATATCTTAACTTAAATTGCGCTCCCAAGGAGAGCCTCCTCTGGTGCAAGGCCAGGAACGCTCTTCGCCTTTTCTGCGTCTCCCTAGCCAAATCAGGAAAAATTAAAATTTTTGAGCCCAAGAATTGAGATACAGACATCTTACGAAAATAAAGTTTAAACACAGTGTTACGATCAGATTCAAAGGCAAAATTAACCAACAAAGTCGCCCTGCTGGTCACCACCTCCAGAGAGCTCTCCAAAAAATCTGACAAACCCATCTGAGAGGAACCAGAGTCTGTGGCAAAGACCCGCTGATCACCGGTCTCCACAGCAGAAATTGAAACATATTGAGCTCTCACCACCAGTGGCAGTGATTCAGCAGGCATCTGAAGAACCTCAATAAAGAACTTATGGACCAGGTCCACAGGTGCTATCAAAGGAGACCGAGGAAAGTTCAGGAATTGAAGATTATTCCCGCGAAGTTAATTATCTAGAAACTCAATTTTTCTTGCTTGAACTGACCGGTCCTGCACATTAACAGCTCCAAGTGTCTCCAGGTCCTCCACCTTTGACTCCAATTGAGAAATTCTTGCAGACTGCGCCACCACCTCCAAACCCGTCAAAGTAAACTGGACTTTAATATCTGCCAGTTCCTGCGAAAAAACACCCACAAAGGGCAATAGGGACTGTTGCAGAGCCGAGATAGCTTCCCATAAGCTATCTAACGTTACCAGCGCCGGTTTATGCACTCTCCTAGAAAGCCGGAACGCCAAAGTACTGGATGAGCTAGATGTCGATTGCTCCACACACCGAATGCCGCTTGGGGGAAGAAATTCCACCCGATCTCCAGCGACAACTCCAACACCAGCTCCAGCAACAGCTGCCGTCGACTTAATCCTCACGAGTGAACCCCCGGCAGCCACATACACCTCCTGCACAGGAGGGACACCACTAAGCTGCCCCACCCTGAGGGAGCTTCCAGGCTGAACTGGGGGCACCTGCACGGGGCTCAATACTACCCATTGATTCATTCAAAGGATCAGTCGAAGCCATACCAGTCGAGGAAGTACAAAAACCGGCAATAGATGACTGCACCAGCCTATCCGACGGGGTCGAAGCCTCAGGGGGTTTCTCAGTTTGCTGTTTCCTCTTCCTCCTCATTGGAAAGCGAGTGCAGGAACCGGCTCAGAGCACTCCACCTCGGCGTCTCACTCCTCTGCCATCTTGGATCCGCCAAAAAGGCCTTTGACCGCGTTAATTGCACTTTTTTGTGGCAGGCGATGCATAAATATGGGCTGGGGGAGTATTATATTAAATGGGTCCAAGCACTCTAGGCACAACCAGAAGCCGCTGCCAAAGTAAATTTGGGCTATTTCAAATTCTTTCAATTGCATAGAGGGATAAGACAAGGGTGCCCACTCTCGCCACTTCTATTTGCACTTGCCTTAGAGCCCTTCGCTGAGAGGGTGCGGAAAAGGGAGGAGGTGAAAGGAGTATCCGTGAAGAGGGCGCAGTATAAGATTTCCCCCGTCGCAGATGATATTCTGTTAAGCCTCACACAACCGGAGGTTTCCCTGACCGTTTTGCAGGAGGAGATGTTAAGCTACCAGGGGGTCTCGGGATTTAAAGCTAATCTTGACAAAACAGAGGTGCTCAATCTGTCCCTACCAGTGAATGAAGCTCACAGAATGAAACAATCTTCCCTTTAGATGGGCCATGTGGGAGAGGGGAGGGCATAGAGATTTCATTTTACATATTGTGTTTAAAATTCTTGTATTATATGTTGTTCCTTTATACTAAAAGCCCAACAAACATTTAAAATAAAAAGAAGGTGGACTTTCAGTGACGTCATCGGGCTAGATGGCGGTGGTGTGATAGAGCTCCGCCACCAAAGCCTGAAATAACAGGGGGAAAGTATCCCTGTAAGCAAACTGAGCGAGGTAATGCAAGGGAAGTAGATATTGCAACTCCCGAGAGTTAAGAAGAGGCTGTGCAGGCAGCAGAAAGCACCGGAGAACAGAGCATGCCTGCAGCGGGGCGCTCAAGTCTGCATGCACGTGGTCGAGCAGAGAGGAAGCGTGTCGAAGAGAGAGACAAGCATGGCAGGAGGGCCGGAGATTACAGGAGCTGCAGGGGAAAAAGGAACAGATTAAACTTGAGAGATTTGTCACAGCAGAAGGGAACCAGCAACAAAAGGCAGTCTTCATCTTAGCAGCAGAGTGGGGGGCCTAATAGGGGAACCACAATGTACGCCAGAGGGGCGATTGGGTGAGCCGTACTGAGAGTGTCAACGGCAGGGGGGCTGGTGAATGACGATGCTGCAGCAAGCAAATTTTATCAAAAAGAAGCAGAGGCAGAGAAAAGGAGGCAATTTTTGTGCAACGAAGTAGAGGAGGAAAGCACAGAACAGGTACAGAGAGAGTGGAACGTCTCTGTGGCTCAGAGTACAACATAGCAAAACACAGTGCAGCAAGGCAAAACAATCCACAAGGAAGCCCTGTATAGCATAGAAACCCAAGATTAATTAAATAAGGTGGGACTCCATACACTGCTCGGAAACAAACTGAGTTATTGACTAAATACAGAAAAATTAGCTGAACTAAAAGAGGGAGCAGAAAGAGAGAAAGAAACCCAAGCTGCAAGGGGAAAGGCACTGCGCAATCCAGTCATTTAAAGCTCACTCAGAGAAACAAAGAGAGCAGATGGATAATTCAAAAGGAGGACTGTCAGCAAAGAAAAATTGGCGGAATTCAGATCATCCTATGTTCACTCAAAAGGAGGGAAAGAGGGGGAAAAAGAGGCTAAAATGGTGGCAGAGCGTGCGATTGAGCAGGAGGAGGAGATGGAGGGGGCTTGGGGCCCAGGAGTAGCAGATATGATTAAGCAGTGGCTAACAGAACTGAAAGAGGAACTTAAAGTTGAAATTAGCGTTGTAAAAAATGAAATTAAAGAGACAATGCAAGCCTTAAGACAAGATACAGAGGAACTGGGAGCTCGGGTAGAACAAACAGAAAATCAGTTGGGGAAGTAATAGCAGACCTCCAGAAAGAATGGCAGGAATTACAACAAATGCAAGAGGAGCTGAAGGTGAAGGCGGAGGACATGGAAGACCGGTCTAGACGATGTAATATAAGAGTGCGAGGGCTCCCAGAGGACCCTAAATATAAGAATTGTGACGAAGTTATAATAAAAAGTATTTGGATCTCTGTTACAAGCCACAACTATAGAAGAAGGTGGGGAGGGGGTACCACTGCAAATTGAGCGGGCCCACAGAGGATATGGGCCAATAAGAGACAATCGACCAAGAGACATTGTGGTATGCTTGAATTCTTTTAAAACTAAAGAACAATTGTTGAAAGCTTCTTGAAAATTAAAGCAATTCAAATGGGAAGAGCATGAGTTGGAATTGTTTCAGGACTTATCCCTGGGCACGATACAACGCCGGAGAGAGCTGAAGGAGGTGGCAGCATATTTGAGGAGGGAAGACATGTGCTATAAGTGGCTGTATCCGTTCGGTCTCCTGATAACGGTGAAGGGGATGTCAAGGCGAGTGAAGACAAGCAAGGAAGCATAGCGAGCGCTTAAGGACTTGGGACTATCCAATCTTCCGGAAGGGGCAGGAGGTACAGGCAGAACAAAAACCAACACGGCGTCTACATTGAGGGCGGACAGCATGAGATGGCACAGAGCATCAGCTGATGGCAGGAGGTTGGCCAGATTGACTAAAGGAAGCCAGGGAGGGAAAGCGACGGAGAAGAGCAACGGTTGAAGCTGAGAACAACGGCAAGATAAGTTAGAAAAGAAACTGTGCAGGGACTGTAAGGAAGAATATTGATGATTGTTGTGCAAGAGGTTGTGACTGAGAAAAATAGGTGGGTGGTTGGGGGGGGGGGAATAAGGGCTAGGGGAAGGAGTGGGTGAAGTGGTGGAGGAGAGAGGGAAGAATGGGAGGGGGGGAGTAAGGATCTGTCTATGATAATGTTTTGCAACACTTATCTTGGGAAGGGAAGTTGGGGGTTAGAGTAGAGGGCAGACCGGGGTGAAGGAGGGATAGGCAAGCATGGGGTCGCAGGGGGGAGAAGCAGCCACTAGGGGGTGGAGAAGCTGGGAGGGGAGGGCCAGGCAGGAGATGAAGGGATAAGGAATGAGGGGGAAGCTGGGATAGAGGAGCAGAGGCAGGCTGTGGTCTGACTGATAGTCACCATTAATGGAAGGTGCGTCTCCCTCGAGGAGACGGGGGACAGGGAAGGGAAGCAGGGAGGGAAGGGAGGGGAGGGGAAAGGGGGCAGGGGTAAGGACACAGAGCAAGGGGGATACAAAGTATAAAAGGTGAGTTAAAAATAGTATTGCTAAATGTAAAAGGTCTTAATTCACCATTTAAACGACAAAAATTGTATAAAGAAATCACACGTCAAAGGGCGGAGCTAGTGCTTATACAGGAAACGCATTTGACCAGAGCGACAGAATATCTAGTTAAACCCAGAGGATATGGAGTACGTATACACGCATCCAACACAGTGGAAAAGAAAAAAAGGGGGGGTGGCCATATTGATTGATGCTAAATTAAAGATGAAAATGCAAAATGTGGTGAGTGATAAAGAGGGGAGATATGTGTTATTGCGGATAAAAGTGGGAAATGAGTGGTATTGCATAGTAAATGTATATGCACCAACAGGGGTGCAAAGTGAATTCTGGACAAAGCTGAATGAAAAGGTGGGGAAATTGGGGGAGGATCACCTCATTTGTGGAGGAGATTTCAACTTAACATGGAATCCAGTGAGAGACGCCTCAGGGAAAAGGGAGGATAAGAGGGCAGATAGGAAGCGCTACCACAATTTTGTAGCACAACATTGCTTGATTGATGCCTGGAGATTCCACCACCTGGGGCAGAGATAATTGTCTTATTTTTCACCGGTACATGGATCATATTCCAGAATAGATGCTATCTGGGTATCGAAAGAGATGGGGGTAGGATTAAGGGGGCAGATATGGATTTGATTACTTGGTCAGATAATGTGCTAGTGGAATTCAGATTGACAAGAGAGGGAGGGGGAAGAGCTTATAGTTTTCGATACTTAATGAATCTCTATTAGAAGATGGAAGGGTAAGAGCGGACATTGAGAGGGAAACGAGGGAATACTTCCATTAGAATGATAATAGGGAGGTAACTTGGGGAGGGGTGTGGGATGGATATAAGGCAGTAGTGCGAGGAATTTAAATTAAATGGGGGGTGCGAAAACAGAGGGAAAGGGAGGGAACAGAGCAAGATTGCTGGAATTGGAAGAACGAGATGCGCAAGGGAAGCAAGGAGAATACAGCGGCCAGGTGCTGGCAGTAAGAACACAGTTAAATGACTTACAGGGAGCAAAGATAAGGTGTCATATGCGGTTGTTGCGATAGGAATTCTTTGAGGGAGGTAATAAGGCAGGGCGATATATGGCTCAGAAACTGAAGCAGAGTAAATTGCGTTCTTATATAATAAAAATTCGGAATCCGGACGGGGAGAGGGTATATAGGACGGAGAGATTAGGGATGTCTTTAGAGGATACTATCAGGGGTTATATAAAGTACGGGACCCTCCACAGAGGGAGAGAGTACAGAGCTATCTTGATTCAATTCAGTTACCGAAATTAGAAGACGGGGAACAGAAAGAATTAAACAAGGCTATAACAGCAGAGGAGGTACAATGGGCTATAAAACAGTTGAAAATAGATAAGGCTCCGGGGTTAGATGGGCTCACAGCGAGGTTTTATAGACGTTTTGGAGAGATATTAACTAAACCCTTGGTGAGATTATTTAATCTCCCATGGGAGGGAGGTAGATTAGCAGATACTATGGGATGGGCGGGAATAGCATAGTTACTCACCTGTAACAGGTGATCTCCGGGAGCAGCAGGAATTTAGTCTTCACATATGGGTATCGTCGGTACCGAATGAGCATGCGCGGGAACGTTCCCCAGCATCCAATTAGAAAGCCTTTGGGAGCATCCCACAGCGCCTGCGTGCTGCCTTCCCGCCTTTTCCAACTGAGTTCAAAGCTGAGACAAAGAGAGAGAGAGAGAGAGAGGAAAAGAGATAGAGAGACAACTCCTAGGGGAGGTGGGTGGGTGGGTTGTGAAGACTAAATTTCTGCTGTTCCCGGAGATCACCTGTTACAGGTGAGTAACTATGCTATCTCCAGGAACAAGCAGGAATGTAGTCTTCACATATGGGGACTCCCTAGCTTTAGATGCCAGGGATAGACCCCAGAAGTTGTGTGTCCCTGTGAAAGGGCTCCACTTCCCCCCATGGATCTCTAGCATCCAACCAGGGATGGTGGGTAGGCGTTGATTAGGTATGGAGCAGGTGTTGGAGAACAGCCTGACCAAACAAGGCATCCCAGCGGGAGTCCTTGTCCAAGCAGCAATGGGCTGTGAAGGTATGAACCGAGGCCTAAGTGGCTGCTCGACAGATGTCGTCGATAGACACAGAGTGCAGATGAGCCATTGAAGCTGCCATGGCTCTCACATAGTGAGCTGTGACATGGCCCTCCAGAGGAAGATTCTTACTCTGACAGGCAAAGGAAATACACTGAGCAATCCAGCTGGACAGTGTTCTCTTGGAGACTAAGTCCCAAATGAGAAGGATCAAAAGCAACAAAGAGTTGAGAGGACTTTCTATGTTGCTGTGTTCTTTGTAAGTAAAAGGCTAAAGCTCTTTTACAGTCCAAAGTATGAAGATTTCTCTCTGCATTTGATGCATGAGGCCTTGGAAAAAAAACACAGGCAGGTAGACCGCTTGGTTCAGATGAAAAGGCGAGACCAACTTTGGTATAAAGTGTGGATGAGTCCTAAGGACTACCTTGTCATGATGGAACCTTGTATAAGGTGGATCAGCCACTAGTGCCTGTTAACTCACTGATGCGACGTGCTGATGTGATTGCAATGAGAAAGATAACTTTCCAGGAAAGGAATTTAAATGAAGTAGTAGCTAAAGGTTCAAAAGGTGGCTTCATAAGCTGACCAAGAACCAGGTTTAAGTCCCATACCACCGGTGGTGGCCTAATGGGAGGCCTAGTTAGAAGAAGGCCTCTCATAAATCTTGCTATAAGAGGATGGGAGGAAATAGGTTGTCCATTTAAAGGCTTGAAAGCTGCTGCAATAGCACTCAAATGGACTCTTACTGAGTTAGTCTTAAGTCCTGCATTGGATAAATGAAGGAGATACTCCACTAATGATTCCATAGGTATCGCAAGGGGGTTAAGACCCTTCTGCGAGCACCATATGGTAAACCTTTTCCACTTGAAAGCGTAAGAGCGTCTTGTGGAAGATTTCCTGGAAGCATAAAGGATATCCTTTACTTGCTGAGAAAGGTTCAGATCAAGAATATCTAGGCCTTCAGCAACCAAGCCCTGAGATGCAGAGACTGGGGATTGAGATGCCATAACATTCCGTCCTCCTGAGACAGGAGATCTGGGAGCAGACCCTAACTCCAGAGAAGGAGCTTGAAAGATGTAGAAGCAGAGGGTACCACACTTGCCGTGGCCAATGTGGAGCTATGAGAATCATACGGCCTCAGTCTCTCTGAAACTTGAACAGGGTTTTCGGAATTAGGAGAATGGGTGGAAAGGCATAAAGGAAGTCTTGACCCCAATGAAGGAGGAAAGCATCCCTGGCCTGAGAGCCCTGAACCGGAATTCTGGAACAGAATCGGGGAAGTCTGGCTTTCAGCGGACTTGCAAAGAGGTCGATGTCCGGGGTTCCCCAAATTTGAAAAATCTTGGCCACCTGGTCTGCATGTAGAGACCATTCATGTGGAAGCAGAACTCATAGAAACATGATGACAGAAAAAGACCACATGGCCTATCTAGTCTGTCCTTCCATATCAACAACTACAACAGTCCACTTTTTACCTTTAGAGATCCTCTGTGTTGGTCCCATGCTTTTTTGAATCCAGTTACTGTCCTCATCTCTACCACCTCCACTGGGAGACTATTCCATGGATCCACTACTCTTTCCATAAAGAAATATTTCCGCATATCACTCCTGAATCTATCTCCCTTCACCCTCATCCCATGTCCCCTCGTAGCAGAACTTGCTTTCAATTGAAAGAGGCTCTCTCCCTGAACATTTATGCCACGGAGGTATTTAAACATCTCAATCATATTTATTTTATTATTTATTTTATTTTGTTACAGGCTCTTATATACCGCTCTATTCAGCATCAGCGCGGTTCACAATATAACATACCAGAACAACAAACTGTTTGGTTTTACATAGAACAGGTCAGCGAACTTGGAAAAACATGGGGAAGATATTACTGCAACTATTTACATGAGCATTTACATGTATATATACCTCTATCCCGCCTTTCCTCTAAGGTGTACATATTAAGATCCTTAAATCTGTCCTCATATGCTTTATAATGAAGCCCACTAATCATTTTAGTAGCCACCCTCTGCACCGACTCCATCCTGTTCACATCCTTTTGAAGGTGCGGTCTCCAGAATGGCACACTATACTCCAAATGAGGTCGCACCAAAGACTTATACAGAGGCATTATCACCTCCTTTTTTCTGCTAGCCATTCCTCTCCATATGCACCCAAGCATCCTTCTAGCTTTTGCCGTCGCCTTTTCTACCTGTTTAGCTACTTTAAGATCATCAGACACAACCACGCCTAGGTCCCGCTCTTCTTTAGTGGACAAAAGTACTTCACCTCCTATACTGTATTGCTCTCTTGGATTGTTGCAGCCCAAATGCATGACCTTACATTTTTTAACATTAAATCCCAGCTGCCAAATTCTAGACCATTCTTCAAGCTTAGCTAGATCCCTCCTCATGTTATCTACACCTTCCTGGTGTCTACTCTATTGCAGATTTTGGTATCATCTGCAAAGAGGCAAACCTTACCCGTCAGTCCTTCCGCTATATCACCAACAAAGATCTTAAAAAGAATCGGACCAAGGACAGATCCCTGGGGCACACCACTGGTAACATCCTTCTCCTCAGAGTAAGCTCCATTTACTTGTACTCTTTGTCGCCTCCCACCCAACCAATTTCTAACCCAAGCAGTAACTTTAGGGTCCATCCCTAGGGTGCTCAGTTTGTTTATAAGTCGCCTGTGAGGAACAGTGTCAAAGGCTTTACTGAAATCTAAATACACCACATCTAGAGCTCTCTCTTGGTCCAACTCCCTGGTCACCCAGTCAAAGAAATCAATCAGATTTGTCTGACAAGACCTGCCTCTGGTGAATCCATGCTGCCTCGGATCCTGTAATCCGCTGGACTCCAGAAACCTCACTATTTTCTCTTTCAGCAGCGTTTCCAATAATTTACTCACCACCGAAGTTAAACTAACTGGCCTGTAGTTTTCAACCACATCCTTACTTCCGCTTTTGTGTAAAGGCACCACATGAGCCTCTCTCCAGTCCTTTGGCACCACTCCCGACTCCGAGGCATTGAAAAGGTCAGTCAGTGGAGTTGCTAGAACGTCCCCAAGTTCCCTCAGTATTATAGGGTGTATCCCATCCGGTCCCATCGCTTTGTCTACTTTAAGTTGAGCTAGTTTCTCACGAACACAGTCTTCTGAAAATTGATCAAGATGTCCCTCGCTTCTGTTCCTATTTGTGGGTGTTTTCTGAGGTCCTGCTCCTGGTTCTTCATCTGTGAACACAGAACAAAAATATTTGTTAAGCAATTCCGCTTTATCCTTATCAGCTTCTACATATTTCCCCCCTGCACCCTTGAGTCTGACAATGCCACTTTTGTCCTTCCTCTTCTCACTAATATATCTGAAAAATGTCTTATCCCCCCATTTTATTGCATTGGCTATTTCCTCCTCCTTTTGAATCTTTGCCTTTTTGACTACTTTGCTAGCTTCTCTAAGTTTTTCCAAATACAGATGCCTGTCTTCCCCTCTCTGTGATCTCTTGTATTTCATGAAGGCCTCCCTCTTTTTCTTCACTTTTTCAGCTACTTCATTAGAAAACCATAGCGGTCTCCTTTTCCTTTTGCCTTTATTTACCATTTTAACAAAAAGGTTGGTTGCCCTTAAAATATCCCCTTTCAGTTTTGCCCACTGTTTTTCTACATCCCCCAGCTTTTCCCATCCCACTAACGACTCCGAGGTATTGGCCCATCTTCGCAAAGTTAGTCTTCCTAAAGTCTAGGATCCTCACCATGGAATGGATTCTAACAGCCCTAGTCCTAATACTGAACCACACCATCTGGTGATCACTGGATGCAAAATGATCTCCCACTACAACATCAGAAACACTTTCACCATTGGTAAGCACCAAGTCCAGTATGGTCCCTTCACGTGTGGGGTCTGTTACCAATTACCTGAATAGTTCTCCCTGTAGAGAATCCAGGATCTCCTTACTTCTAGATGATACTTCAGCAGGAATGTGCCAATCAACATCTGGCATATTGAAATCTCCTATCAGTAGCACTTCCCCTTTCCTAGCAATGCTGCATATGTCTTCAATTAACTCTCTGTCCACCTCTTCCTCTTGTGAGGGATGTCTGTATATCACACCAATGCAAATAGATTTCTCTTTCCCTCTTTCTAGTTTAACCCACAATGCCTCCTCTCTCCCTTTTAAGCTCTGTAATTCCAAAGCTTTAATAGTAGTTTTTACATATAGTGCCACTCCTCCTCCCCTTCTTCCTACCCTGTCCTTTCTGAATAAAGTATAGCCAGGTATAGTTACATCCCAGTCATGGTTTTCTGTGAACCATGTTTCTGTAACTGCCACTAAATCCAAGACAGCCACTCCCACCAAAGCTTCAACATCAGGGATCTTATTTCCCATGCTACGGGCATTTATACACACTGCTTTCCATATGTTACCCCTGTTACCCATTTCCATAAAGGTATTTAATGTATCACTTACCTGGGGGCTTTCTTCACCTATCCCCTACGAATCTAGTTTAAAGCCCTCTTCAGAAGATTAGCCAGTCTACTACCGAAGATGCGTTGACCTTTCTTGGAGAGATGGATGCCATCTCTGCTCTGCAACCCTTGGAACAGCATCCCATGGTCTAGGAAACCAAAACGCTCTCGATGACACCATCCACGCAGCCATGCATTCATCTCCAGGATGCGAGCCTCTCTGCCTTGGCCTTTACCCTCAACAGGGAGGATTGAAGAGAACACCACCTGTGTACCTAACTGCTTCACCCTCTGTCCCAGAGCCATGAAGTCACTTTTGATACGTTCCGAGGTATACCTGGCAGTATCATTTGTTCCAACATGGATTAGCAACATTGGGTAATAGTCAGTGGGCTTGATGAGTCTCGGCAAAGTCTCCGTAACATCTTGGATTTTGGCACCAGGCAGACAGCATACCTCTCTGGACATCAAGTCTGGTCGGCAGATGGATGCCTCAGTACCCCTCAGAAGAGAGTCTCCAACCACCACTACCCTTCGTTTCCTTCTGGTCACTGATTCTGCAACTTTGGGGTACTTGAACTCTGGTTCTTCCCTTTCCAGGGATGCTTTCACCTCCTCCACTTCCAGGGCTGCATAATGGTTCTTCAATTCAAGGGCTGGAGAAGTTGGATTGGTGATTTTGCAGGCCCTGGTGACTTGTGTCCTACCATCGACATTCTGTTGGCACCCATCTTCTCCTGTGCTGGAGAGCTTGGTTGCTGCAAGAAGCATCTCGTCAATGTACTTCTCACTGTCTTGAATGCTCCTCAGCCTTGCCACCTCCTCTCTGAGTTCCTCCACTTGTTTCCTCAGAGCTTCAGCATGCAGGCACCCTGCACATGGAACTGGTCCTTCAACTGGCATTCGGACTTCTGTCTGGACCGAGGCAGAAGCTGTAACAAGGGCAACAGCTTTAGCAATATGATTTTTCCCAGCCATTGTTCTGTTCGTGGAGCTTAGGTATCTGTTAAAGCAAAAGAGAGAGATCTACCAAGTACCAGCCGGTTTCGCAGCTGTCCTTTCAGAGAAAAAGCAGTTAAATCTCTTTAATTATATTCAAAATGTGCTGGTCCAATTCTCTGTGATTTGTTAAAGGGGGAGGTGCCCTATAAAGCAAGACTGCTCACTAGGGGTGGGTGGGAGTCGGGGTGGGTAGGGAGGGAACTAACACCTGATTAGGTGTTAGCAGTTTCTAAACCTGAGGAGGTTACTAGAGTTCATCAACCTATTGTGCTCAAGGAAAGTTCCCCTAAAGCACCAAGGAAAGTTCCCCTAAAGCACCAAAAAGAAAGTAACCTTGCTCTAAAAGAAATATACAAAAACGCGACTGAGTCTGTCTGCCCAAGAGTTTTGTATGCCTGGAAGATACACTGCCAGGAGATGAATCTGATGCTCTCTGGCGAGGGCCCATAGTCACAAAGCTTTGTTGCAAAGAGACAGAGAGCCTGTTCCCCCCTGCTTGTTCACATAGAACATGGCTACTTGATTGTCCGTATGAATGAGGACTGTCTTGTAGCTGAGCAGGGTGTGGAACACTAGAAGAGCAAGGAAGATTGCTCTGAGCTCTAAGAGTGATATCTAGATGAGTCTCCTGTGGAGTCCAAGTGCCTTGGGTGGAGAGGTCTTGCAGATGAGCTCCCCAACCCATTGGTGAAGCATCTGTTGTGAGAGTTGCCTGGGGTAAAGGTTGTTGAAATGGGGACCCCAGCAACAGGTTCTGAGTGGACTGCCACCATTGGAGAGACAAAATAAGGCGATTTGTGTTTGCTATTTTGTCCGACAGGCACCCTGATGCCTAGGTCCATTGAATGGATAAAGTCTACTGGGCTGCTCTCATATGGAGGTGAGCATAAGGAACCACATGCACTGTAGATGCCATGTGGCCTAGTAGTTGTAACATTTCTCGGGCAGTGATGTGAGGCTTTAGCACTGCTTGAGAAGCTAACTGCACCATGTGAAGGCAACGGGTCTGAGGAAGATAGGCCCTTGCTTTTCTGGTATCCAGCAAAGCTCCTATGAACTCTAGAGACTGAGTGGGAGTTAGACTGGATTTTGGGATATTTATGACCAGACCCAAATACTGAAGGATACACATTGTGCAAGATAGAGAAATCCTGGCCTCTGACTCTGATGGGCTCGAATGAGCCAGTCTAAGTAGGGGAAGACGAATATCCCTAGAGTGCGAAGAAATGCTGCTACCACAGCCATGCATTTCATAAACACCCTTGGTGCTGAGGCCAGGCCAAAAGGAAGCACCCTGTACTAGTGCTTTCCTTGAAAAAGGAACCGAAGAAACTTTCTGTGAGTTGGATGGATGAGAACATGAGTGTACGCATCCTTGATATCTAGAGAACAAAGCCAATCCTGACTCTGAAGGTATGGCAGGCAGAGATCCCAGAGAAATCATCTTGAATTTCTCTTTGAACAGGAATTTGTTCAATTCTCTGAGGTCCAAAATAGGTCTGTGTCCCCCTGTTTTCTTTGGGATAAGGAAATAGGGGGAGTAAAACCCTGTACCCTGTTGATGAATAGGTACTTTTTCTATTGCCCCTTGGGCAAGAAGCATAGTGACCTCTTGATCTAACAGGTTGATGAGAGAGGTCTGAGAAATGAACTGTCTTACCATTGTGGGAGGGGGCATGCACAGAAAGTGAAGCTTGTACCCCTCTTTTATAATGGAGAGTGTCCAATGTTCTGCTGTTAACTGCCCCCATCTGGGGGCAAAGTGACACAACCTTCCTGAAATGGTGGAAGGCTCTGGTCCATTGAGGGCCAGGAAGGCTACGTTCTCTAGATGAAAGTCAAAGGCCTTGTGCAGGCTGAGACTGCTGAGACGGTTGAGGCTTAGCAGTCTCCTTTCCTTTGTTTAGGTGGTTGCTGACTCTTTCGGGCAGGCTGATCTGCAGAACATCCCTGCTGGGAATAAGAAGAATAAAACCTGTGACACAGTAGCTCCTCAGGAACAGATGGATACACGTGAGCAGCCGGTGGTAGAAGCCGGTACTGCAGGAGAAAGCAGGGATTTCTCTGCAGAAAGAAAAAAACACACTTTCAATCAAGCAAAACAGCTCACCTCGAGGGAGGAGAGTAGGAAGGCTTGTGATTGGGCACGCCCCAAGGGGAGGCGGGCAGTGCAGGCTAGAAGCACCTGGTTAAATACACAGGAACCAGGAAGTGAAAGGCAGATCCACGGAGAGAAGCAGATGCAGATCCACGGGCAGACGCAGATCCAGACGGGGATCCAAGGAGAGATCCAGAGAGAGAAGACAAGAGAGCAACGGAGGTTTCCTTGCTGTGATAATTTCCCTAACAGTCTGCAGCTGGAAGATAGCTTGGAGCAGCATTCAGAGGAGGAAAGAGACTGCTGGAGGCAGGGCTCTTCTAGAACGCTGAGAAACCCAAGGCTACAGGACCAGGCAGAACTGGGGAACAAAGGCAGAAGGATAAAGAATCCTCCCAGGGAGAAGCTCCTGTATAAGGTACCCAGAGAAAGGGGAGTTTATGCTCTAAAGCCAGAAAGTCTATGTTCTGCTTTTAAAAGCAAAGCCAGTCAAGATGGTGGCAGCTGGTGTCAGAAAAGAGAAGCTTTGAATGACAATAATTATTCTTTTAAACTAGCTGAGTCACCTAGCCAGGACAGGGCTGATATACATGCTTTTAAATATTCTCCTAGCACTGCTAAGTTTGAATGTACAGCACCCACGTGCAAGGAAAGGTGGGGAGCTAATGAAAGCCCAGCAGATGTTTGTTTTCCAAACGCAAACAAACCTGATAAGCAGCCTGAGATAGATAGGCTCAGTCAATACCTATTCACCGAGGGGACAGGAAGACAGCTCAATGAAGAAAAGTTTCATGCTGAATCACTTCTTAAAGAGTTCCAGGATTATTTAGAACAGAAGAAGAGTTTTAACCACAGTGTTCCAGTTACTTGCTGTAAGGAAGAAAACTCTGTTCATAATTCTGTGTTTTCCCCTGCTGATGATGAGATGATGATGGACTGTTCTACCTGTTTAATTGATAGAGGCAATTAAGCAGAGAGGATTGTGCTGGTATATGAAGTAATACAACAGTGACGTAACTTTGACCGACACAAGAAAGCTTGTGGAGGGAAACTGAATTAGAGCACTACTAGTGATTGATAGAACCTGAGCTTTATTAGTAAAGGACTTTTCTGTTATCAGCCTGTATGTTAAAAGCACATGAAAGGAATGTGAAGAAATACAGCATTTAAAGCCAGTTAGGCAAAGTTTCAGTTAATCCTGTTTATTTGGTTTAAACTTCTGCACCGTCTGTAATCTTCTTTTGAACTGCACAATGGCAATATGAGCCACATGAAAATAAACCTCATGTAAATAAATAACTCTTGCCAGCCTTACTGCTCGAAGCATAACACAACTACAACTAACTGCCTCAAGGGCATCAAAAGGCAACCCCTCCTCAACCCTCAAGGTTAAGGGGCGGGCGGTGTCATAAACCTCTTCTTTTTTTAGAAGAATGGTTTCTTGAAAGATTTCTTCCTTGTAGGATCAGCTGTGGCTTTGGATAACCTATCCAAAGTGGAGTTGTCAGCATCTAACTCATTGGCATTCTCTTGCCAATTTTTGCCGAATAGATTATCACCTGTACAAGCGATATAGCCCAGTTTGTCCTGCACCCAGAGCTCCAAATCGGATGCCTGCAGCCAGGCAATTCTACGTGCACCTATGGCAATAGCAGAGGTTCTGCTTATGCACTCAAAACAGCAAAAGCTGCACGACTGACAAACACAGAAACATCCTGGGCATGTTTAACCAGTGTGAGAAAATCCTGCCTCTTGTCATCAGGAAGGAGAGGGCTTAAAATCTCCAAGTCTCTTGTGACTTCTTTAAGGAACATTCCCATATATAAAATATAGGAACTGATCCTGGCAGAAAGCATGGAAGCCTGGAAAGTACGACGTCCAAAGGAATCCAAAGTTCTACACTCACATCCTGAAGGATTAGAGGCATGCCTCCTTGCACTCCTGTTCCTTCTCATAGCTGATTCCACTACAACAGAGTGGTGAGGAAGCTAAGTTTTCTGGAAACCAGGACAAGGAGGGACTCGATACATGGTATCCAGTCTGCGAGAGTGAGGAGAGGTGGTAAGAGGTGTCTCCCACATTCTCAACATGAGATCATGTAAGATCTCATGGATAGGCAAGGTAGCTGCCTCCTTAGAAGCTTTGGGATATTGTAAAATCTCCAACTCCTTTGCCCTGGGCTCTGTTTCAGGAGTCACAGTAATGGACAGACCTCGAGCCACCTCCCTGATGAAATCCTGAAAGGAGATATCTTCTGGAGGAGACATCCTGCGTTTAGGAGAGGAAGGCTCCTCTGGCAGAAGTACTCCGGTACCGACAGAGTTGTCAGAATCCTCAGATTCTTCTGAGGATTCAAAGTACCTTCTGTCTGGATGCTCTTGTAGAGCCCGATACCGGTACTGGGGGGATTGGTACCGGTGTATCGGTACCGGAAGACATAGCATGACTGGGTGCCGGCAATGTGGACGTCGATGACGATGCTGTCGGTACCGATACCCGTGCCGGAGTCTGTGCCGGTACCGGTTGAGCTGTCTGCCATGGTTCCCAGGGTGTCGATGCCACAAGGAGAGCCGCCAGACTGCGTTCAATAACCAGGAACCTCTGGTCTATCGACGCTGCTGATGCCTGGGTATCGGTACCGGAGAAAGCAGCCGGTACCCCAGAGCATGGCACCAGTAGTTCTGCCGAGGTCGAGGCCTCAAGAATAGTTAGAATATATAGCACTAAATGAGAGGTTAGATATAATTGGAATAATCAGAGACATGGTGGAAGGAGAACAACCAGTGGGACACTGTGATACCTGGGTACAAACTATATCGTAATGATAGAGCTGATCAAATTGGTGGAGGGGTTGCGCTCTATGTTAGAGAGGGCATTGAGTCAGAAAGGATTAAAGTTTTGCAGGAAACAAAAATTCCTGTAGAAACTCTATGGATTGAAATTCAATGTAAAAAGGGGAAGGCGATGGCAGTGGGGGTGTACTATCAACCACCGGGCCAGAATGAACAAATGGATGATGAAATCCTCAGAGAAATCAAGGAAGCTAACAAACGTTACAGCACAGTAATAATAATGGGTGATTTCAATTACCCCGGTATCGACTGGGTCAGTGTCATGGCAGGACATGCTAGGGAGATAAAGTTCCTAGATGAAATAAATGACTGCTTCTTGGAGCAGCTGGTTCATGAACCGACCAGAGGGGAAGCCATATTAGACCTAGTCCTTAGTGGAACACCAGATCTAGTGCAAGAGATAAGGGTGTTGGGGCCACTTGGCAATAGTGATCATAGCATGATCGCCTTTGATTTAATTAGTGGAGGAGGGATAGTAAGGAAATCCACAGTACTACCTTTTACCTTTCGAAAGGGAGACTATGATAAAATGAGGAAAATAGTTAAGAAAAAACTAAAAGGAGCAGATGGAAGGAAGTCCAAAAAACTGCCAGCATGGTTTAAAGGTGAGGTCAGAGAGGCTGTTGCCAAAAAAGCATCTTTCAGGAAATGGAAAAAAGAGCCAAACGACGAAACCTGGAAACAGCACAAGCACTGGCAAGTCAAATGCAAGGCATTGATAAAGCAGGCAAAGGAAGAATTTGAGAATAAGCTTGTTGTGGAAGCAAAAACGCGAAATAAAGATTTTTTCAAGTACATTCGTAGCAAAAAACCTGTGAGAGAGTCAGTTTGTCCATTCGATGATTGGAGTTAAAGGGGCACTAAGAGGCGACAAGGCGATAGCGGAGAGACTGAATGAATTCTTTGCTTCAGTCTTTACTGAGGAAGATGTAGGGATGTTACCCATGACTGAAGTGGTATTTAAAGGTGCGGAAGAATTGAAGGAAATATCGATACATCGGGAAGATGTATTACAACTATTAGATAAACTGAAGAGTAGCAAATCACCTGGGCCAGATGTAATACATCCAAGGGTGTTGAAAGAACTGAAATATGAGATTGCAGACCTGCTATTAGTAATCTGTGAACTATCATTAAAATCATCTCTAATACCTGAAGATTGGAGGATCGCCAATGTAACACCAATTTTTAAAAAGGGTTCCAGGGGTGATCTGGGAAACTACAGACCAGTGAGCCTCACATCAGTTCCAGGAAAAATGGTAGAAACCATCAAAGAATAAAATTACTCAGCATGTAGATAGTCATGGCCTAATGGGAGACAGCCAACATGGCTTTATACAAGGAAGATCTTATCTTACTAATCTGTTATGTTTTTTTGAAAGTGTGAATAAACAGGTGGACAAAGGTGAGTCGGTTGATATAGTGTATCTGCACTTTCAGAAAGCCTTTGACAAGGTCCCTCATCAGAGACTTTTGGCAAAACTAAAGAGTCATGCGATAGGAGGCAGTGTACTACTGTGGATCAAGAACTGGTTAAAAGATAGAAAGCAGAGGGTTGGGCTAAATGGCCTATTTTCCCAATGGAGAAAGGTGAATAGTGGTGTACCCCAGGGATCTGTGCTGGGTCCGCTGCTTTTTGACATATTCATAAATGACCTGGAAAGTGGAATAACGAATGAGGTTATCAAATTTGCAAATGACACAAAACTATTTAAAGTTGTTAAAACCCAAGAGGATTGTGGAAAATTGCAAGAGGATCTTGATAAATTAGAAGACTGGGCATCAAAATGGCAGATGAAATTTAATGTGGACAAGTGCAAAAGTTAGGCACCTAGGGAAGAACAACCCAAACTATGGTTACACGATGCAAGGTTCCACATTAGGAACCACCACCCAGGAAAAAGATTTAGGCGTCATTGTGGATAACATGTTAAAACCCTCCGCCCAGTGTGCAGCGGCAGCCAAGAGAGCAAATAAAATGCTAGGTATCAAGGAAAGGAATGGAAAATAAAATAAAAGATATTATAATGCCTCTATATTGTTCCAAGGTGAGACCGCACCTTGAATATTGTGTGCAATTCTGGTCACCGTATCTTAAAAAGGATATAGAGTTATTAGAAAAGGTTCAGAGAAGAGCCACCAAAATGGTAAAAGGGGATGGAAGGATACTCCTATGAAGAAAGGCTAAAAAGGTTAGGGCTCTTTAACCTGGAAAAGAGACGGCTGAGGGGGGAAATGATAGATGTCTATAAATTAATGAACGGAGTGGAACGGGTAAACGTAAATCGATTGTTTACGTTATCAGAATATAGAAAGACTAGGGGACATGCAATGAAGCTACAGGGTAAACTATTTAAGACTAATAAAAGAAAATATTTTTTCACTCAACGTGTAATCAAACTCTGGAATTTGTTACCGGAGGATGTAGTAAAGGCTGTTAGTGTAGATGGGTTTAAAAAAGGTTTGGACAAATTCCTGGAGGAAAGGTCTATAAACCATTATTAAGAAGGGACCCAGGATATCAATGCTTGACCCAGTACAAGCATTGCGGAACCTGTGTCTTTTGGGGAAACTGCTAGGTACGTATGACCTAGATTGGCAACTGTTGTAAACAGGATACTGGGCTTGATGGACCTTGGTCTGACCCAGTATGGCATATCTTATGTTCTTATCCTGGAGCCCCTATAATGCTTTGGAAGCCAAAGCTTCCCGCCGGGGCAATTTTGCCGGTACAGAACCCTCAAGGGCAACGCCAGAGGCATCTTGGTGCTTGGAAGGAGATCTACCCTTTGAGGACTGGCTAGACCTATGTTTGTTTAGTTACCTGAGATCCATGGGAGGAAGACGAAGCCCTGGAAGACGTCGATGCCACAGAGGCTGCATCAGAGGGAAAAAGGGTGCTGAGCTTAGCAGCTCGGTTCTGTCGACCCCTCTTGGACATCATGGCACAAGCCATACACTCCGAAATGGAGTGGTCAGAACCTAAACATTTAAAGGCACCACTCATGGGTGTCGGTGACGGAGATGGTACCGCCACACTTGGTGCACTTTTTAAAACCCGAAGCGGGTTTTTCCATAGTGGAGGAAATTTTGGGCCTAAGGCCCAAAATGGCACGTGCACCTGGAAAGGAAAAGTTTGGAAAAAAAATACTATATATATATATTTTTTTTTTTAAAGAAAGAAGAACCGGCGGTACCGGTATAGCGTCGAGGAAGGCAGATGCGACCACAAAAAAGAATAAGGAAAAATTTCTGCGGTGACAGGAACAGCAACCTGCTGGCTCCGCAGAAAACGAAGAACTGGAGAGAGGCAGTTGGGAAAGGCGGGAAGGCAGCATGCAGGCACTGTGGGATGCTCCCAAAGGCTTTCTAATTGGATGCTGGGGAGCGTTCCCGCGCAGGCTCCGTCGGAACCTACGATACCCATATGTGAAGACTACATTCCTGCTTGTTCCTGGAGATAACTAACACATGAAGGAAAAGATCCACAAGAGTGCTCTTCATATTGACCTCTCTCAATGATCAATATAGATGCCAAATTACTAGCGAAAATACTCGCTACGCGTTTAAACAAGAAGATAGGGCAGTTGATACAATTAGATCAAGCAGGATTTATTCCCGGTAGACAGGTGGCGGATAATATTAGAAATATCTTAAATATGATTTGGTCCACTGAACAAAGTCGAGAGGAGGCCTTGCTGTTGTTGCTGGATGCGGAGAAGGCCTTTGACCATGTGTCATGGTCATTTCTTTTCCAGGTAATGAAAAGAATGGGATTGGGGGAAGAATTTTTAAGTTGGGTAAAAGCGCTATACCACAATCCGAAGGCATGTGTTAGGGTTAATGGGGCAAGGGAGAGGAACGAGACAGGGCTGCCCCCTATCACCCCTACTTTTTGCTATATCTTTGGAACTGTTTGCGGAGAGGGTGAGAGAGAGGGCCGATGTTAAGGGAATAAGAGTAGGGTGGAAAGGATATAAAATATCCCCGTTTGCGGATGACATAATATTGAGTGTAGCTAGACCTCGGTTCTCTATACCAATACTAATGTGGGAATTGGAAGAATATGGAAGGCTTACGGGGCTTACGGGTTTCACTATTAGTTGGACAAAATCAGAAATATTAAATTTATCATTAAATGGAGATGCGCAGGGCATACTGCAGAAGAAATACCCATTCAGATGGGCTAGAGAAGAAATTAGATATTTAGGGATTCAAATTAGTACTAGGATAGATGCCCTATACAAGCTAAATTATCCAAAACTATTTGGGCAGGTAGAGAGCTTGTTGGATGAGTGGGGGAGGGGATACCTCTCATGGTTTGGACGCATAGCGACAATAAAGATGTTACTGCCAAGATTCTTGTTCCTGTTCCAGACGCTACCAATACCGGTACCGCCTAAAAAGTTAAAACTACAAAGACTTGTTAATCGATTCATATGGTTGAATAGACGGCCAAGAGTAGCTATGGCAGTAACACAAAGAGCCAAGGGAGAGGGAGGGTTAGGGGTACCTAATTTTAGAAAATATTATGAGGCTGCTCAACTGAAAACGATATACGAGTGGCTCAGTGGGACACAAACAGTGGGTTCAAATGGAAGATGACTCGGTAAATGGGGGGAGATTGGACAGAATGGTTTAGAGGGGTGGTAATAGCGCTGAAAATAAACACCAACACCCCATAATAGCCCACAGTTTGAGGGTGTAGAGACAGAATAGAAACAATTAGTACAAGATAAAGAATACATACAGGGAATGACACTGGAGGCATGTTTTGATAGGGGTCAGGGACCAAGGGTAACTGTTTTGCGCAGATGGGCTTACACAGATTTCTCAAATAGTGAGCAAGGAGGGCATGCTGGGGTTTGAGGGCATCAGGGACCTGTACCGGCTGGGAGATAGCGATTATTATGCATATTTACAATTGAGCCATTTTTTGAGGCAATGGAAAGTGTGGAAGGATTTATGGGAACATAGAGGGTGGTTTGAGGCGCTTTGCTCAGGCCATATTTAACAAGTTTTTTATACCACCTTTTCCTTCAATCAAAGCGGTTACAAAGACATACAAAGGTTATACAAAAGCAAGGGAAACATGCACTGCTTAATCAAAACATCGAGCTTTGTCCAGAATTTACAAAGGATTGATGGAGGGAGGGGAGAAGTAAACTGATATGATAAAATGGGAGGAGGATCTGGGGGTAAGCTGGAATGAAGAGATGTGGGATAAGATACTACAGACAGTGGCCAGTATATCCATAGCCACACAAGTGAAAGAAAATGCTTATAAAAGTGCTATATCACTGGTACTGGACACCAGTACGTAAAAAGAGCTGGAGTGGGACACAATGATCAATGTTGGAGGGGGTGCCAAGAATGAGGAGATTCGTTACATATGTGAGAAGATTCAAGCATATTGGGCAACGATTATAGAAATGATTTTTGAAATGACTGGATATAGATTGCAAAGGAAGCCAGAGGCCTGCTTACTGCATCAATTGGAGGAGGATATCCCAAAGAGGGAAGTTGGGGTCTTGCATCACTGTATAATCGCAGCGAGATGCGAGATAGCTCAGCATTGGGTGGGTTTGGACCTACCTAAGCTGGCAGGCTTTGTCAGAAGAGTGGCTGAGGCCAGCTTGATGCAGAGATTGACGGAGATGAGAATGGGAGAAGGGGGGGGGGGGAGAGAGTGTGGAAATGGTTGGAATCGTGGAAGTTCAGATCCTTGGAGATATAGACTGGCGGGATGAGTTAATGGTGAAAGGGTGAAAAGAGAGGCGATGAGTACGAGTGGCCAGATGAAAGGAGGAGGAAGGTATGAATGTAGAGCACAGGTGGTGAGGAGGAGAGGGGGGGAGGTATAAGGAGGGATACAAAGAAAGGGGGACTAACAAGCTGGGGCATAAACAGGATACATGATGTAATGACTATGTAAATTGTATAATGTTGAGAACGAACTGGTTTGTAATGTGCATGGAAATGGTTAATAAAAATTAAAATGGAAAAAAAAATTATTTCAGCTATGTTAGAATAAGCCACTCATTTTAAATTCATAGGGTGGCTGAATACCTAACTCCATACCTTTTAAAATGTTAAACCTTATACAGATACATAATATAAATATATTACAGAAATGACATCAAAGTGTCTGAATGTCCCATCTGTGATTTTTCAAGGTAAACTGTAAAAAAAAAAAAAAAAATTCAATGCATACATTTATAAAAAAAGAAAAAGAAGGTACAAGAGATCATGATGTTGGATTGTTTCCTGAACTCGATAGTTTCATTGCAGACGTTTCGTCACCATTTGAGGCCGAATATCACCACTATTGACCCTGAATGAGCCTGATCTTGTCTGATCTCTGAAACTAAGCAGGGTTGGGCATGGTTAGTACTTGTATGGAAGTACTCTTTGAAATATCAAGTTCTGTAGACTTACTGCAGAGAAGAAAGGCCTGGCAATCTACTTCCGGTCCACCATGCCAAGAAAAGCAGGGGCTGGATTGCCAGGGGTTATCATCGATTCACGAATAAAATTATATCTACTATGCTTAATGCAAACCAACTAAACCCAAACCCAGTCTGATTTATAAGAGTTGTTAACATCTTTTAGATTCCTTTAGAGAATCCTCTCAGCCCAGTCAGTACATTTGCCAAGAATGTCGTCACGATACTATGGCCCGCTTCTTCACAAACAAATCATTAACATTCTTGACATAAATCCATTGTGTACAACTGGTTCCAACCATGGAAATGTGTCACTATGTGTATTCTGTCCATCATGAATAGAAGGTTTGTTTTGCAGAGAAAAGAAAAAAGACAAATTATGCCTTGTGAGAACTCAGGACGCACAAAGCCTAATACATTAATGACAAGTTTTTTCGTTAAATCCTCTAGTCTAGCTGGTGCATGTAGCTTATGCTTCTGGTTTGCTTACAATACAGATGAAAGCTAACAGCAGAGCTTGATATGTTTTATTTCTTCATATGTACAAAGAAACTATTTTCTCTTATGCTTCTAATATACTTAGATGTCCATTTACTAATTTGCGCTAAGGTTTTGTACGTTAACAGCCAAAATTGGTATTTGGTAAGTGCAAAACATCTGGGATGTTGTGTCTCTTTAGGAGAGGGCACAATGGTCACTACTAAAATGCAGTTAGCTATACCTCTGGAAGTGTAGTTGTCAAGGCTGGGGCCACTCTGGGAGAAGTAGAGGGTTCTAGGAATTCACGTGACAGCTCCTTTTCCATTAGGATTGAGCCCTCAGTACTCGGAAGATGCCAGGACTTGCAGCACAGGTGTTCCAAGCAGAGAGGAACTGACACCAGACATCAGGCAGATGAGGCGGCAGGAGAAGAGCCCAGCATAGAAGTAAACCCATAATGGCTCACAAAGCCCAGCCAAACTCCCACAAGAGACCTAACTGAGAACAGAGGTGATAGGAAGCGCCAGGATAAGTACAGATACAGGGAGCCAATCAGAAGGTGCCCTTTAGAAAGCCCAATCGGTTCATGGGATATTCAGAAGGACCAATTAGGTAGCAGCACATCAGGGTTGAGACTGATAGCAGTATAAAAGAGAGGAGAGCCCACAGACCACATCCTATGAAGGGCCTGGCTCCTGGGAGGTAAGTGCATGACAATATTGCCTGCCACATTAGCAGTTAATGTATGGTAGCAACCTCCATATTAACTCTGAAGTGCAGTACTTGCTCAAACTACACCTACTAATAACTTAGTAAATAGGCCCGATAATGTCAGAAATATTTTCTAGGACAAACTAATGCATGAATCAATACACACACAAATGGTATGAAAATAAAAGCAGTTTACCATCAGTGTTCCTATTTTTTTCATGCTACTTAAGCTGAAATGCACCCATGTGACCAGTGTTTGAGGACAATATTCAAAACCACTTATGCTTTTATAGGGGGAAATTTTATAAAGCATCTTCCATGAGCAAAGCAGACTTTACACGACTTCAGCTTGGCAGCATGTAAGTAAAATCTTAGTTGCTGAGTCTTTGACATACAAGACTGTGATATTAAGAGCTCCGAGAATGGAAGACTCTACTTCTACTATTGAACATTTATATATGTTTCTATACAGCACTGCATACGCCTTGTAACACTATATAAAAGACAGTCCCTGCTCATCAGAACTTACAATCTAGTTAAGACAGACAATACAACAGGTGAGGACAAGGATACAACTAGGGAAGGTAAGGAGACATAGGAGACTAAGCGGAACAGGATCCAAAAGCAGCCTCAGAGAGGCGAGCCTTTAGCATGGATTTCGAAAGATGAAGCCCAACACATACAGGCTCAGATAGTTTGTTCAATGCACAAGGAGCAGCAAGGTGAAATAAACAGAGTCTGGAGTTGACAGTAGAAAATAAGGGGGCAGAGAGAAGTGATCCACCAGAGGAGCAGAGTTCACGAGGAGGGGTGTAGGGAGAGATGAGAGAGGAGAGGTAATGATGAGCAGTAGAATGAATGCATTTATAGGTCAGAAGTAGGCGTTTGAATTGGATCCAGAAACAGAAGGGAAGCCAATGAAGTGATTTGAGAACAATTTTTTTGAGTATAACTTAAATTAACCATTATGTATATCTAATTTCACTATGATATAGTATTATGACATACTGTTTTGTATGGAGTTGAAACCCTCCTAACCTCCCTTCTAGACTCACTGTATTTACACACCCATAACCCTACTCAGGGTTGCTTACTTATATTTCTCGACTTATCTGCTGCCTTCAATTCTCTTCCCCATAATCAACTCCTCACCAGACTTCATGAAATAGGTCTGAGAGGCACTACTCTTAAATGGTTTCGCTCATACCTAGACTCTAGAACACAACAGGTCCGTATTGGTAGTGACACCTCCCTCCCATTTATACTAAAGCAAGGTGTCCCCCAAGGCTCTAGCCTCTCTGCCTTACTTTTTAACATCTTCCTCCAACCTGCCTGCAAAATTTTCCAAAACTCTGGCATTCAATACCAATTATACGCAGATGATATGATGTGCTTCACACCATTTAGCCTCACTAACCCTGACTTTACCAAATTAAATGAATGTTTAACCAATCTCAAATCTTGGCTTTCCCAACACAACCTACTTATTAACCAATCCAAAACTGAGATCCTCCAAGTATTCTCCAACCCCTTATATACCCCTCCCCCAACACTCACCCTTGGCGACCTCACTCTCACTATAAAAAACCAAGTGAAATATCTTGGAATCATCCTCGATCAGAACCTCTCCTTCATTGATCATATAAAGAAAACTACCAACGCAGTTTACGCAAAGTTACGTACTCTCCGTAACCTCAAGCCCCTCTTAAGCTCCAACTCCTTTCGTACTGTCTGTCAGGCTCTCACAACCCCCTCACTTGACTATTGTAATCTTATCTATCATGGCCTCTCTAAAACCACTATCCAACCTCTCCAACTTGCACAGAATACACTAGCACGTTTAATAACTAACAACCCTAGGCGATCCCATATTACACCTGTCCTCTATGACTTACACTGGCTCCCAATCCAACTCCGAGCTAAATTTAAAGTGCTTACCCTTATTCATAAGATTATCTCAAAAGAATCAGCTCCTTGCCTTTCCCCCCTCCTAGCCTTCCCTAATAATACAAGAACGCGCCGCTCCTCTACTAAAAACCTTCTATCTATTCCTACATCCAAGATACACTTTAAACAATCTACTAGCAGCAGGGCCTTCTCTCTCTATGCCCCCTCCCTATGGAATACCCTTCCCCATGACCTACGTAACTGTGTGAGCCACGCAGAATTTCAAAAAAGATTAAAAACTTACCTCTTCCTCGAACACTTTTCCCTACTACCCTAGTTCCTCCTCCTTACTCCCACTCCACTACTCCCACCCTTCTACTAGTCCATCTAATTGAGATCTCAGTGACCCTTGCTATTTAGGTAAACAAACGATTCATATTAGTGTAAATAATATTTTGTACATATTTATTTATCAGTTTCCCAGTTCCTATGTTACTTATATAGCCACATATTCTCGTTCTATGTAATCTGTTACCTTGTTCTATGTTCTTTGTAAACAGTTGTTTAATACTATCAGTTATGTTACATGTAAACCGTCTTGAATTGTAGAAAGACGGTATATAAAAACTGTTAAATAAATTTATATTGTAATGTATCATTTTTGTTTTCCCATACCCTCAGTATGTAAGCCTTTGTTGTCTTGTCAACCACTTTGATTGAAGGATAAGGTGGTATACAAAACTGGTTAAATAAAGTAAATAAATAAATAAATAATTGGGGCTGGCAAAGATTAGCCACGCAGCTGAGTTTTGAACAGATTGAAGGGGAGATGGATGATTTAGGGGGAGACATGCAAGGAGGTTGCAATAGTCAAGATGGAGGGTGACTAAAGAGTAGATAAGTATCTTAGTGGTGTGTTCAGAAAGGAGGGGGTGGTAAGGATTTTGAATCCCGGGGGGGGGGGGGGGGTTGTTGCTTCACTGCCGCATCCAAATCAGCTTCCTCAGATGACGACTCCGGAACCACCGAGTCTGTAACCAAAGCCTTCCCTCCCACTGAAGAGACAGTGCCGACCTCCTCGGGTCGCACCACTTCAGAAGCACTGAGGTTCAGAAAGTCTGCAGGGAGTGCGGGCGGTTTTTGCAGATCTGGAGTGAGATCACACCCAGAGGAAGACACCAAACTCCCCGGTCTCGGCGTCGACACAAGCGGGGTTACTCCGGAGACAGACTGGGCCTCTCAGTGCTGCTGCACGAAGGTATCCATCGGTCCAACCTTAGAAACAGTTGCGGAAGAGGACTGCTTAGGCTGGGGAGGATCCCCCAGTAGCTTCCTCTTACGCTTCGGCATAGGAAAGCAGCTCACAGACATGAGAGTCCAGCAGCCATCTTGGATCCCTCAGGAGGGAGACTAAAGAGTAGATAAGTGTCTTAGTAGTGTGTTCAAAAAGGAGGGGGTGGATTCTGCTGATGTTATAGAGAAAGAAACAGGTTTTAGCTACCAGTTGGATGTGTGTGGGGAAGGAGAGGGAGGAGTCAAAGATGACCCCAAGGTTGCAAGCTGAGGAAACAGGAGGAATAGAGCATTATCCACAGAGATTGAGAAAGGAGGAAGGGGGTAGTGGGTTTAAAGATAAGAAGTTTGGTTTTAGCCTTATTCAATTTCAAATGGTAGTGAAACATCCAGGCAGCAATGTCAGACAGGCAGAGATCTGGACCTGGATTACTGGAGAGATTTCAGGTGTAGGGAGCTAGATCTGAAAGTCAGCATTGTAAAGATGTTACTGAAAACCATGGGAGGAGATGAGCTGCACAGCTATCTCCCGCCAGCCTCAATATGCTCATATAACCCCTCTTCTCAAGTCACTTCATTGGCTCCCTATCAATTTCCGTATCCAGTTCAAGCTTCTCCTATGGACCTATAAGTGCACTCATTCTGCTACTCCTCACTACCTCTTAAATTTCCCTACACCCCTTCTAGGGAACTGATCTGGCAGATTGCTTCTATTACCGACTCTAGACTTCAATCCTTCCACCTTGCTGCTCCTTATGCCTAGAACATTACATCAGGCTTCTTCTCTGGCCTTTTTCAAATCCAGGGTGAAAACTCACTTTGAGGCCGCTTTTGGATCCTGATCCACTTAGTCTCCTATTTTCTTACCATTCCCCTAGAAATATCCTTGTCTTCAGCAGTCGTGTTGTCTCTCTTGACTACATTGTAAGCTCTGATGAGCAGGGACTGGTCTTTTACATGTGTCTGTACAGCGCTGCGTATACCTTGCCGCCCGATAGAAATGATTAGTAGTAGTAGTAGTACTGGCTATTGCTCTCCCTATGCACACAAGCATCCTTCTTGCTTTGCCCATTGCCTTATTTAGCTGTTTGGCCATCCTAAGACCATCAAATATGATGGCCCCCATTTATCCCACTTATGAATTTCATGCACCAAAGAACTTCACTTCCTATACCATACTATTGCTTTGGGTTTTTGTAGCCCAAGTGCATGACCCTGCATTTTTTTTTTTTGCATTAAATCTTAACTGCAATGCTCTAGATCATAGCTCAAACTTTGCTAAATGATCCTTCATGTTACTGAATCATCGCTTTCCACTTCTGTTAATGAATTAGAAGTGGTGATATTCATTAACTAAAAACAGCACTGTCTGATCAATGAGTGGAGCAGTGTTGCTTACTCCTGCAACTTTCCATCGTCATCAAAATATTCTAGCAATATTCTTGCCATTTACTGTGCTTGAACAATCTATGTATATAATAAACTCATCTCTGCAGCTCCAGTATCCTATATAAACCCCCCCCCCCCAAGTTCTGATCCATCCCCCTTCCCCCTCTTCACTCCCAACTCTTCCCCTCATCCTCCGCTACTCTCTCTTCCTTCTCTAATATCGCCGATAAGGAAACCTCTCGTCTTCTCTTCTAAACTCACTACCTGATCCTCTGACCCGATCCCCACTCATCCCCTTAACTCCATCTCCTCCATGGTCATCCCTTCCATCTCTCATATTATCAACCTTTCACTCTCCTCTGCAACCATCCCAACAGCCTTCAAGTATGCTGTTATCATACCTGCTAGTCTTTCAAGCATGCTGCAGCCCTGCTGGATCCAATGCAATCTGGTGGGAAGAGATAAGAAAAGAACCAGGATACCACAGAGCCCTTAAAACCAAGCAAAAACAAGGTATTGAGGAACAGGTAACGGTCATCAGTGTCAAAAGCAGCAGAAAGCTCAAGAAAGATGAGGATCAAGTAAAGACCCTTGGATTTAGCCAGGAACAGGTCACTGGAGACTTGGGCAAGAGCATATCAGTAGAATGTAAAGGATGAAAGCCAGATTGCAATGATCCAGACGAGCTTGAGAGGAAAGTCAAGGCACCAGCAGTGAACCACATGTTCAAGTAGTATAGAAATGAAAGGGAGAAGGGAGATGGGGCTATAATTAGAAGGACAGGTAGGATCTAGTGAGAGTTTGAGGAGAGGTGTAACCACAGCATGCTTGAAGGACCAGCAGGAAAAAGGATGTTATAGTGTTCTGCCCAAATCTTTGGCGAGACCTCATTTGGACAGCGGTGTGCAATTCTTGAGACTGTGCCTTCAAACATACATACGTAAACCAAATGAACTTGATCCAGAGGGTGGCTTTTAAAATGATCTTTGTCATAAAACATGGGGACAAACAAATATCTGCATATGTATACTGTGGAAGAAAGGCAAGATAGAGGAGATATGACATATCTACCTCCAAGATATAAATGCACAGGAAGCAGGCCTCTTTCAACTAAAAAGGAAACTTTGGACTGAGACATCATAGGACGAGTATGAAAGGAGTAATCTAAGAGAACATTTCTTTACAGAAAGGATGGGGTGGCTGTATAGAACAGACATCTAATAGAGGTGGTGAAGATGAGAGCAGTATCTAAATTCTAGCAAGTGAGGGACAAGCACTGAGGATCTTAGAGGGAGAGGAAGGGAAAGTAGATATTAGTCTTTAGTGTGGATGAGCAGATTGGATAGACTGAATGGTCTTTATCTGCCATTGTTTTTCTGTGCCTAATATTTTTTAGGAAATACATGTGCATTGCTGACTCAGGGCATCAACACTGCAACAGCTGAATCCATAAGTACATGGATGTCATTTTAGAAGCCCTATTCATGCTTTGGATGTCTGAAAATGGGCATAGAGATGTCCAAAGCACAGACATCCCCAGAGCCATTTTAGAAGCCAAGTCTGTGGACATCCTCAGCACAAGGACATCCAAGTCAGAATAGGGGTGTGATGTAGGCTTGGCTGGGGTGTTTCCAAGAACTTTGTGACTCGGGACATCTAGGATGTTTCTGAAATTGAGCGAGGACATTAAAGATTATACCTGCTCCAGGCACGAACAGGCATCTAAAAAGTGCTAGTTTTGTCAAGCAAACATCTGGAGGGTGTGGATAAGGAGGTACACTCATATCCCCTTTATTTTACAATGTTGACAATGAATACTGATAGGGACTGGGGGCTCCTGTTTTTGATTTGCCACATCGCTAGGCATCCTCGTTTGAGTGTCCTTACCCCACTGTTTCATTGCAGGGATATCTATATAGATGCTGGCACAGGTGTCCATGTTGATGGCATCTATGGGGGTCATTTTGGAAGAGACATCCAAAGCACAGAGACGTGTCCAGAGCCATTTTAGAAACCATCTCTGGGGACGTCCCCAGCATGAGGATATCAAAGTCTGAACGGGGGAGTGGTGGAGGCATGGCAGGGGGTGTTCCCAGGAAACCAGACATCCCCACCTGATCTCAGAAACATCATGGATGTCCAGCATTGTGTCTAAGTTTATACCTGCTCCAAGCATGAATAGGAGTCTGAATAGTGCTCATTTTGGCTTTAAAAAAAACACACACATCCAGAGGATGTAGAAAAGAACGCATTCCATCATCCCCCATACCCAGCAAAAATGTCAGCGATAGCAGCAGTGGGATTTAAACCCTGGCTGCCCTGTTACTAGCCCACTACTCTAAGCATTAGTCTATTCTAGACATCCAGATTCTAAGATATGGTTCTGGGGATGAGTATTTCTGGCATATCCACATTTGTGAAATTGTATCTGCACCTGGACATGGCTGCTTCCCCTCCCCCACCCCCCCACCCCCCCACCCCCCCCAACATTTTGGCTTAGACATTCCAGATTGCACTTTGATGTTCCTTCTAAAATTCTCCATGTTTCTAAGGATAAATGTCCCCAGTGTTTTTCTGCACATTCGGACCTGAACGTCCCAGATTACATTTGGATGCCCTTTCTAAAATGCCACTTTATGCACAAACTAACAGAGCAAATTCAAAATCAAAAAGTCATTTTTCCTACCCTCATGCTTCTCTCTCAGCAAAGATGACCTTTCTTGAACAAAATATTAAGAGACCTTGGATACGATTGAACTACTGGACGTGAATATAAAGTTATTAACCAAGATCATTATTTCCTACATGCTTGAGGCTAAACTGTCATGAATATCAAACATGCCAATATAAAGTTTCATTTCTTCAGAGGCAATGATCTTGCTGAATCATTTAATAGTGTTAAGAGCTAATATTTTTCAATTAAGAGAATATTTCCATGATTTAGGCCAGGAAAATTCTCAACTATCATTTCTTTTTGGCAAGCTAAAAGTAGAGAAAGCAAAGATAATTGCAACTTCACTGAAATCAACTTTAAAAAGTCAAAGAGCAAGGGAGAGGAGTCAAAGCATTTTAGCCAGTTAGACTTATTAACCATCTAAATGTGCCCAGCCTGATATTCAGTGGTACTAACCAGTTAGTTCAGCTGAATGTCCCCAAAGACCTCATTTAACTGGGGCAGTCTGTGGGTGGATCGGGGGTGTTGGCAGTAGCTATGATTAATGATTAGCGACAATATTCAGCTGCTAACTGGCTTTTGCTATCCAGTTAACAGCTGAATATTGCCACTAATTGGATAGTGATATTGCTGCCTGCCAAAACCGACTATTCAGTGGCAGAAACCAAATACGTTCCAGTGCTGAATATCCAAGTTTAATAGAATAGCGTCAGCTAACCGCTTTAAACAGCCTAGCTGCCACTACTGAATATACCCCCCCCCCCCTCCAACTTACTAATAACTGCATTAGTTTGTTCCCCAGTAACGTTGGGCTCTAGAAGACTAACCATAGATATCTGTGAAGAATGAAAAATAAATACAGCTCAGGAGACTAGTAAATCAAATGGAAGTTTTGTCATGTTGGCCTTTTTTACTAGGCACGAGTCTTTCACCCAGACAAGTGAAAAACAGTCAGTGATAAGAAACTGGAAGCCAGTCTAATGTAAAAGCACACGAGTACATTAAACAAACAGCAGAGGTATTAGCTATGCAGATAGACACAGCTGTGGTCAGTCAGCATCACAATGCAGGCTTATACAAACGGAGAAGGCAAAAGGATTGTGTTAGGTTTCTGAAAAGTAAACGTTTTGACTCATATGGGCAAGATCTATTTCCCCTGTCACCAGGGCCTGCAAAATCACCATTCCAAATTCTCCAGCCCTTGAATTGAAGAACCATTATGCAGCTCTGGAAGTGGAGGAGGTGAAAGCATCCCTGGAAAGGGAAGAACCAGAGCTCAAGTACCCCAAAGTTGCAGAATCAGTGACCACAAGAAAACGAAGGGTAGTGGTGGTTGGAGACTCTCTTCTGAGGGGTACTGAGGCGTCCATCTGACGACCAGACTTGATGTCCAGAGAGGTGTGCTGTCTGCCTGGTGCCAAAATCCAAGATGTTACGGAGAGTTTGCCGAGACTCATCAAGCCCACTGACTATTACCCAATGTTGCTAATCCATGTTGGAACAAATGATACTGCCAGGTATACCTCGGAACGTATCAAAAGTGACTTCATGGATCTAGGACAGAGGATGAAGCAGTTAGGTGCATAGGTGGTGTTCTATTCAATCCTCCCTGTTGAGGGTAAAGGCCAAGGCAGAGAGGCTCGCATCCTGGAGATGAATGCATGGATGGTGTCAGAGAGTGTTTTGGTTTCCTAGACCATGGGACGCTGTTCCAAGGGTTGCAGAGCAGAGACGGCATCCATCTGTCCAAGAAAGGTCAACATGTCTTCGGTAGTAGACAGGCTAATCTACTGAAGAGGGCTTTAAACTAGATTCGTTGGGGATGGATGAAGAAAGCCCCCAGGTAGGTGATACATTAAATACCTTTATGGAAATGGGTAACAGGGGTAACATATGGAAAGCAGTGTGTATAAATGCCCGTAGCATGGGAAATAAGATCCCTGATGTTGAAGCTTTAGTGGGAGTGGCTGAATTGGATTTCGTGGCAGTTACAGAAACATGGTTCACAGAAAATCATGATTGGAATGTAACTACATAAGAACATAAGATATGCCATACTGGGTCAGACCAAGGTCCATCAAGCCCAGTATCCTGTTTCCAACAGTGGCCAATCTAGATCATACGTACCTAGCAGTTTCCCCAAAAGACACAGGTTCTGCAATGCTTGTACTAGGTCAAGCATTGATATCCTGGGTCCCTTTTTAATAATGGTTTATGTACCTTTCCTCCAGGAACTTGTCCAAACCTTTTTTAAACCCAGCTACACTAACAGCCTTTACTACATCCTCCGGTAACAAATTTCAGAGTTTGATTACACGTTGAGTGAAAAAATGTTTTCTTTTATTAGTCTTAAATAGTTTACCCTGTAGCTTCATTGCATGTCCCCTAGTCTTCCTACATTCTGATAATGTAAACAGGCGATCTACGTTTACCCGTTCCACTCCGTTCATTAATTTATAGACTTCTATCATATCTCCCCTCAGCCGTCTCTTTTCCAGGTTAAAGAGCCCTAACCTTTTTAGCCTTTCTTCATAGGAGTATCCTTCCATCGCCTTTACCATTTTGGTGGCTCTTCTCTGAACCTTTTCTAATAACACTATATCCTTTTTAAGATACGGTGACCCGAATTGCACACAATATTCAAGGTGCGGTCTCACCATGGAATGGTATAGAGGCATTATAATCTCTTGTTTTATTTTCCATTCCTTTCCTTATGATACCTAGCATTTTATTTGCTCTCTTGGCTGCCGCTGCACACTGGGCGGAGGGTTTTAACATGTTATCCACAATGACGCCTAAATCTTTTTCCTGGGTGGTGGTTCCTAAAGTGGAACCTTGCATCGTGTAACCATAGTTTGGGTTGTTCTTCCCTAGGTACATAACTTTGCACTTGTCCACATTAAATTTCATCTGCCAATTTGATGCCCAGTCTTCCAATTTATCAAGATCCTCTTGCAATTTTCCACAATCCTTTTGGGTTTTAACAACTTTAGTTTTGTGTCATCTGCAAATTTGATAACCTCACTCGTTATTCCCTTTTCCAGGTCATTTATGAATATGTCAAAAAGCAGCAGACCCAGCACAGATCCCTGGGGTACACCACTATTCACCTTTCTCCATTGGGAAAATTGGCCATTTAGCCCTACCCTCTGCTTTCTATCTTTTAACCAGTTCCTGATCCACAGTAGTACACTGCCTCCTATCCCATGACTCTTTAGTTTTGCCAAAAGTCTCTGTTGAGGGACCTTGTCAAAGGCTTTCTGAAAGTCCAGATACACTATATCAACCGACTCACCTTTGTCCACCTGTTTATTCACACCTTCAAAAAAACATAACAGATTAGTAAGACAAGATCTTCCTTGTCTAAAGCCATGTTGGCTGTCTCCCATTAGGCCATGACTATCTACATGCTGAGTAATTTTATTCTTTATAATGGTTTCTACCATTTTTCCCGGTACTGACGTGAGGCTCACCGGTCTGTAGTTTCCCGGATCACCCCTTGAACCCTTTTTAAAATTGGTGTTACATTGGCGATCCGCCAATCTTCAGGTATTAGAGAAGATTTTAATGATAGTTCACAGATTACTAATAGCAGGTCTGCAATCTCATATTTCAGTTCTTTCAACACCCTTGGATGTATACCATCCGGCCCAGGTGATTTGCTACTCTTCAGTTTATCTAATAGTTGTAATACATCTTCCCGATGTATCGATATTTCCTTCAATTCTTCCGCACCTTTAAATACCACTTCAGTCATGGGTAACATCCCTACATCTTCCTCAGTAAAGACTGAAGCAAAGAATTCATTCAGTCTCTCCGCTATCGCCTTGTCGCCTCTTAGTGCCCCTTTAACTCCTCTATCATCTAATGGTCCAACTGACTCTCTCACAGGTTTTTTTTGCTACGAATGTACTTGAAAAAAATCTTTATTTCGTGTTTTTGCTTCTGCAGCAAGCTTCTTCTCAAATTCTCTTTGCCTTCTTTATCAATGCCTTGCATTTGACCTGCCAGTGCTTGTGCTCTTTCCATTTCCTGAAAGATGCTTTCTTGGCAACAACAGCCTCTCTGACCTCACCTTTAAACCATGCTGGCAGTTTTTTGGACTTCCTTCCACTTTTCTTAAAGCATGGAATACAGCTGGTCTGGGCTTCCAAGATAGTATTTTTCAACAACACCCAAGCTTGATGTAAGTCTTTAACCTTTGCAACTGCTCCTTTTAGTTTTTCCTTAACTATTTTCTGCATTTTATCATAGTCTCCCTTTCGAAAGTTAAAAGGTAGTACTGTGGATTTCCTTACTATCCCTCCTCCACTAATTAAATCAAAGGCTATCATGCTATGATCGCTATTGCCAAGTGGCCCCAACACCCTTATCTCTTGCACTAGATCTGGTGTTCCACTAAGGACTAGGTCTAATATGGCTTCCCCTCTCGTCGGTTCATGGACCAGCTGCTCCAGGAAGCAGTCATTTATGTCATCTAGAAACTTTATCTCCCTAGCATGTACTGCCGTGACACTGACCCAGTCGATAGCGGGGTAATTGAAATTGCCCATTATTATTATTACCACCCTGTAACTTTTGTTAGCTTCCTTGATTTCTTTGAGCATTTCATCATCCATTTGTTCATTCTGGCCAGGTGGTCGATAGTACACCCCCACCGCCATCGCCTTCCCCTTTTTACATGGAATTTTAATCCATAGAAATTCTACAGCAAATTTTGTTTCCTGCAAAACTTTAATCCTTTCTGACTCAATGCCCTCTTTAACAGAGCTGATCAAATTGGTGGAGCGGTTGCGCTCTATCATTACGATATAGTTTGTACCCAGGTATCAGAGTGTCCCACTAGTTGTCCTCCTTCCACCATGTCTCTGATATTCCATTCACATCTAACCTCTCATTTAGTGGTATATATTCTAACTCTCCCATCTTATTTTTTAGACTTCTAGCATTTGCATACAAGCATTTTAGAGACTAGTTTATTCATATTAATTTGGCTATTGGTAGATATGGGTAATTTGGGATCTTTAAGCTCCGTCTGCTCCATACTCTAGGGCATTTGGGCTACTTTACTCTTTTTTGGGACCTCTCTGCTTTTGGTAGTATCCTTAAAGGATACATTCTTCTGAACCATCTGCTCTTGGGCGACTGTCGGCTTTCCCATATTATCTAGTTTAAAAGCTGCTCTCTCTCCTTTTTAAAGGTTAATGCCAGCAGCCTGGTTCCATCCCGGTTAAGGTGAAGCCCATCCCTTCGGAAGAGCCCCTCCTTTCCCCAGAATGTACCCCAGTTCCTAACAAATCCAAACCCCTCATCTCTGCACCATTGTCTCATCCACGCATTGAGACTCCGGAGCTCTGCCTGCCTTTTGGGTCCTGCACGTGGAACGGGAAGCATTTCGGAGAATGCTACCATGGAAGTTCTGGATTTCAACTTCCTACCTAAAAGCCTAAATTTAGCCTCCAGAACCTCCCTACCACATTTTCCTATGTCATTGGTACCGACATGTACCAAGACAGCAGACTCCTCCCCAACACTATCTAAGACCTTATCTAGGTGGCACGTGAGGTCCGCTACCTTCGCACCAGGCAGGCATGCTACCAGGCGATCCTCACGTCCACCAGCCACCCAGCTATCTACATGCCTAATGATCGAATCACCAAATATAACTGCTGTCCTAACCCTTCCCTCATGGGCACATGGCCCTGGAGAACTTCCTCGGTGCGAGAGGGTTTTACATCACCTGGAGGACAGGTCCTAGTTACAGGATCACTTCCTGCCACACCAGGGTGATGTTCTCCTGTCACGTGACCTCTCTCCTCCATAGCAACAGGGATGCTGCCAGACTGGAGATGGGACTTCAGAACTATATCCCTGTAGGTCTCGTCTATGTACCTCTGTCTTTTTTATGTTTTCCAAGTCTGCTACTCTAGCCTCTAGAGAACCGACTCGTTCCCTGAGAGCAAAGAGCTCCTTGCACCTAGTGCACATGTAAGACCTCTCACCAACTGGGAGAAAAATCATACATGTGACACTCAATGCAAAAGACTGGAAAGCCCCCATCCTGCTGCTGGACTGCTGTCTGCATCTTAGTTTTAAGTTTGTTTAGATCTTTAAGCTCTTTACTTAAGAAGGGCTGTTATGGATATTTATACCAATAAAACTGTACCTAATACGTTTAATATACCTTTTTCACCTGAAGCTTAATTAATCTCAGGTCCTTCGTGTATGTCTGATTTGGGTAACAAGCTTCACCTGGGAGCACCTCCTGTCTTTTAAGATGTGTAAGTACCTATATAAAGCTACGATTATCCCAGGGGTGGGTGGGTGTGGGGAGGGAGGGAAATAACACTTATTAAAAGAGGGCTGCTACACAGTACCCTGTCCTGTGCTGCTGAGGTAAGCTATATTCTTATTTGATTTAAATTATAGCTCTTTGCTGCTGCTAGGCTCTAACTTATTATGAAATTTAAACTACAAGCTCTCTGCTGGGTTCTAAATTTAACCAGAAAGCTCTCTTCTGTGTTTTAAATTTAAACTAAAAATACTTTGCTGATGCTAGGCCCTGAGTGACTATTAAAATTAAAACTATAAAGCTCTCTACTGGGTATGACATGTAACCAGAAAGTTCTCTTCTGTGTTTTAAATTTAAACTTAAACTGCTGCTACTAGGCCCTGACTGATTTAACAAAAAATAGTGGGTTCACAGATTAAATAGCTTTAATAGAAAGAATTCCTTTCAGAAATTCCCAGAAGTATATACTCAATTGCAGATCTCTCTCCAGAAGTAACAGTCCCTTTTTCTAGTCCTTCAAGACTCTCTATTCTAACTATACCTGGCTATACTTTATTCAGAAAGGACAGGGTAGGAAGAAAGGGAGGAGGAGTGGCACTATATGTAAAAACTATTATTAAAGTTTTGGAATTACAGAGCTTAAAAGGGAGAGAGGAGGCATTGTGGGCTAAACTAGAAAAAGGGAAGGAGAAATCTATTTGCATTGGCGTGATATTACAGACCTCCCTCACAAGAGGAAGAGGTGAACAGAGTTAATTGAAGACATACGCAACACTGCTAGGAAAGGGGAAGTGCTACTGCTAGGAGATTTCAATATGCCAGATGTTGATTGGCACATTTCTGCTGCAGTATCATCTAGAAGTAAGGAGATTCTGGATTCTCTACAGGGAGAACTATTCAGGCAATTGGTAACAGACCCCACATGTGAAGGGGCCATACTGGACTTGGTGCTTACCAATGGTGAAAGTGTTTCTGATGTTGTACTGGGAGATCATTTTGCATCCAGTGATCACCAGATGGTGTGGTTCAGTATTAGGACTAGGTCTGTTAGAATCCATTCAAAGGTGAGGATCTTAGACTTTAGGAAGACTAACTTTGCCAAGATGGGCCAATATCTCATGGAGTCGTTAGTGGGATGGGAACAGCTGGGGAAGTAGAAAAACAGTGGGCAAAACTGAAAGGGGATATTTTAAGGGCAACCAACCTTTTGGTAAATAAAAGGTAAACGGAAAAGGAGACCACTATGGTTTTCGAAAGAAGTAGCTGAAAAAGTGAAAAAAAAAAAAAAAAGAGGGAGGCCTTCATGAAATACAAGAGATCACAGCGCGAGGAAGACAGGCATCTGTATTTGGAAAAAACTTAGAGAAGCTAGCAAAGTAGTCAGGAAGGCAAAGATTAAAAAGGAGGAGGAAATAGCCAATGCAATAAAATGGAGGAATAAGACATTTTTGAGATATATTAGTGAGAAAAGGAAGGGCAAAAGTGGTATTGTCAGACTCAAGGGTGCAAGGGAGGAATATGTAGAAGCTGATAAGGATAAAGCGGAATTGCTTAACAAATATTTCTGTTCTGTGTTCACAGATGAAGAACCATGAGCAGGACCTCAGAAAACACCCACAAATAGGAAGAGAAGCAAGGGACAGCTTGAACAATTTTCAGAAGACTGTGTTCATGAGAAACTAGCTCAACTTAAAGTAGCCAAAGCGATGGGACCGGATGGGATACACCCTAGAATACTGAGGGAACTTGGGGACGTTCTAGCAGCTCCACTGACTGACCTTTTCAATGCCTCGGAGTCGGGAGTGGTGCCAAAGGACTGGAGAGAGGATCATGTGGTGCCTTTACACAAAAGCGGAAGTAAGGATGTGGCTGAAAACTACAGGCCGGTTAGTTTAACTTTGGTGGTGAGTAAATTATTGGAAACGCTGCTGAAAGAGAAAATAGTGAGGTTTCTGGAGTCCAGCGGATTACAGGATTCGAGGCAGCATGGATTCACCAGAGGCAGGTCTTTGGTCAGACAAATCTGATTGATTTCTTTGACTGGGTGACCAGGGAGTTGGACCAAGGGAGAGCTCTAGATGTGGTGTATTTAGATTTCAGTAAAGCCTTTGACACTGTTCCTCACAGGTGACTTATAAACAAACTGAGCACCCTAGGGATGGACCCTAAAGTTACTGCTTGGGTTAGAAATTGGTTGTGTGGGAGGCGACAGAGTACAGGTAAATGGAGCTCACTCTGAGGAGAAGGATGTTACCAGTGGTGTGCCCCAGGGATCTGTCCTTTGTCCGATTCTTAACATCTTTGTTAGTGATATAGCAGAACGGCTGTCGGGAAAGGTTTGCCTCTTTGCAGATGATACCAAAATCTGCAATAGAGTAGACACCCAGGAAGGTGTAGGTAACATGAGGGATCTAGCTAAGCTTGAAGAATGGTCTAGAATTTGGCAGCTGGGATTTAATGTTAAAAAATGTAAGGTCATGCATTTGGGCTACAGTAATCCAAGGGAGCAATATAGTATAGGGGGTGAAGTACTTTTGTCCACTAAAGGAGGGCGGGACCTAGGCGTGGTTGTGTCTGATGATCTTAAAATTGCTAAACAGGTAGAAAAGGCGATGGCAAAAGCTAGAAGGATGCTTGGGTGCATACGGAGAGGAATGGCTAGCAGAAAAAAGGAGGTGATAATGCCTCTCTATAAAAGTCTTTGGTACGACCTCATTTGGAGTATAGTGTGCAGGTCTGGAGACCGCACCTTCAAAAGGAGGTGAACAGGATGGAGTCGGTGCAGAGGGTGGCTACTAAAATGATTAGTGGTCTTTATTGTAAAGCATATGAATACAGACTGAAGGATCTTAATATGTACACCTTAGAGGAAAGGCGGGATAGAGGTGATATGATTGAGATGTTTAAATACCTCCGTGGCATAAATGTTCAGGGAGAGAGCCTCTTTCAATTTAAAGCAAGTTCTGCTACGAGGGGACATGGGATGAGGGTGAAGGGAGATAGATTCAGGAGTGATATGCGGAAATATTTCTTTACGGAAAGAGTAGTGGATCCATGGAATAGTCTCCCAGTGGAGGTGGTAGAGATGAGGACAGTAACTGAATTCAAAAAAGCATGGGACCAACACAGAGGATCTCTAAAGGAAAAAAGGGGACTGTTGTAGTTTTTGATATAGAAGGACAGACTAGATAGAAATATGATGACAGAAAAAGACCACATGGCCTATGTTTCTATGTTTCTCTATTGCTTGTGGTGCTTTTAACCCTGCTGGGCCCGTATCATAAAATCTATATGAAAAATCAAGATAGCAGTATCCATCTTTTGTTTTATAATTGTTTCTTTAAGTTTAATTGTTTTTAAGTTTCTTTTTACAAAAAAGTTTATTATATGCCACTTTGAACTTTTGGATTGGTGCCTACAGATGTGAAATTACATTAAATCGGAGCTTGCTCTCTGATCTTATACCTGTAAGATCAGTAAAATAAAGATAGTTTGGGAAAAGAACCGGCTTTGGACTTGTATGGTCAAATATGTACAGACTAGCTTGAGAAGGGAGGGCCTCCAGTTCACAAAGGTGCAGAAAAGGAACATAACCAAACAAAAGGTTAATAACACAAAAGTCAGATTTATTGGAGTGACCCGAGTCAGCCAAGATTTGTCAGAAATGCTTGCATCAGGTCTACAAATGAACATACAAGCAATAACAAAAATATGCAAATATGCAAAAATAGATAATCCATAAAAAAAGGTAGAAAACACAATCAAATTCCATTAAAAGAAAAAAAAAGCACATACTGGGGGGGACAAATCCCATAATATTTGAAAAAATGCATATAAAAAAAAAGTTAATAAATGCTCCATATGAATAAAATATCCTTAAATCTTATGAAAATTAATAGACTGTAAAAACATTCCAAACTGATGGGAATAATTGAAGCATGCTTGGCTTGCTAAGCATATGCATAAAGAAAAGGAGCGTAATACCAGGTGCCAAATTATGAAGCCGCCCAGTAAGTGGGGTCTTGGACCTCCCACATTTCAAATCTCTAAAGGATTCTCCGCACCATTCCTCTGCCTATGGGCACTATAACCTTAAACCCATCCCTGCATAATTTGTTAGTAGATCATCCATAAGAGACTTCCAAAAGTCAGTAAGATCCATAACAACTAGATAGAAAGCACAGTTACTTACCTGTAACAGGTGATCTCTGGGAACAGCAGGAATAAGTCTTCACATATGGGTACGTCGGTACCGACGGAGTCTGCGCGGGAACGCTTCCCCGCGTCCAATCAGAACACTTTTGGAAGCATCCCAACACGTCTGCATCCTGCCTTCCCGCCTTTCCCAACTGCCTCTCCTCAGTTAAGTTTTAAAGCTGAGGCAAAGAGAGAGCGAGCAAGAAAGGGAAAGATAGAGATAGAGAAATGCAACTCCTAGGGGAGGTGGGTGGGTTGTGAAGACTTATTCCTGCTGTTCCCAGAGATCACCTGTTACAGGTAAGTAACTGTGCTATCTCCAGGAACAAGCAGGAATGAGTCTTCACATATGGGGACTCCCAAGCTGAGATGCCCAGATGGAGTCCTAGCATGTTGCGAATCTAGAAAGAGCCATGCTACTCCTCAGAACCTCAGGCATTCTGGGGATGGAGGGTAGGAGTTGAATACAGAAATGGTGCTGTGGAACAGCTGGACTAGAACAGGACTTCTATAGAGGAAGACCCTGTATAGAGGGCATTTAGTAGTAAAATATTGTAATATGGGCCTCCCTTGTTGGCATTGCAAAGTCTGAGGTTCATATGGATCTGTTGGAAGAGCCAGTGAAAAACCTCAAGGAGTACCTCACTGAGAAGTAGAGGTAATAGAAGTAGAAAAAACAAAGTGGAGGTCAGAACCCCTCAGGGTGAGAAATAGCCCCAGGGGAAACTGGGGTAGTATAAAGAGGTTGGGCTTCAGCGGAAGACGCAGAAGGTACTATTAGACAAAGCTTAAGCTGTTTTGGTCCAAGAACAGTACAATCCTAGGAACAAAAGGAAAATGAGTCTGACCCATCTGGACTGGCAATGGAATTAGTCCATGTAGGAGAGAAGGGGTATGGAGACCCCTGTATCTGATAAGAAAGTAAGGACAGACTTAGGAAGCGCTAAGCTTTAGATTAACTGAAGTTCCGCAATGTCTTTCCTAAATGGGGTCAATTAGGAAAGAAAAAAGGTACATGGAGAGCTTCAGAGGTACCTAACCCTGAAAGGTTATGGTAAGGAAAAGTTTGTTAGTTACCACAGGACGTGGTTATATGTGTAGAACCCTAAGTATGCTGACACAGCATTAATAGGGGTAGTGCCCATCTGTCAGGATCATATAGGAATGTATGGATATCTGAACCTAAACAGACAGATAAGTATGTGGATACATATCTACCTAAAAGATAGATAGAGATATATCTCACGAGAGAGAGCGAGAGAGAGTGATGTTATGGGCAGAAGATACAAAGATTATATATATATATATGAATATGTAGGCATATAGACACATGTCTCCAGGTATGTGGATGGAGAGATGCCTATAGAACTAGATCCCCCTAGGAATATGGGGAGAGAGACAGATTCGTCTAATAGCAAAAAGGGTGATACCTGCTTGAATAGATGCATAGAGAATCTTCTTTCCCTGGTTATGACTGACAGAGTCAGAGGAATGGTTTCCCTGACAAGAAGGAATCTAGACTCCTTTCAGAAATCGAGCTCTTGAATAACCAGGATGGCCTACGTGAAAAATGCAGAGGATAACTTCAGTCTGCAGGCAGCAAGTCCAGATCTCTCCAGAACTGCAGTATGGTGATTGGATGGAGGGCACCAGTGGAATAAGATACCATAATGACCCGCCTATAAGGGCAAGATGGGTATCAGGCGTCCTTGAGCTGCCACTGAAAGAAAACTATCTCTGGCGAGAAGTCCAAAGGAGATATGGGCCAAGCCAGGGAATTGGCCATTCTTTAGGTTTTCACGTGATGAAAGGCCTGTGTCTTATGTCTCAAAAGAGATTTCAGATGAGATGGTAAGGGTAGGGAACACCTACCAGCCATGAGAACATGACTGGGGGAACCCCTCCTAACCATCTAGGGTCATCTGCTAGGCAGAATACTAATGCTCTCTAGCAAGGGCCCATAGTGCAAAGCTACTCTGTAGAGTTGCAGAGAGCATACTGCAGGTTGGTTAGAAGAAAAAACTGACTGTTTAAAGCCAGTGGGCAACTTAACTATTCTGCCAAGGACAAGGGGCAGAGAATAGAAGTTAACCAACCAGTCTGTGATAATAGGGTTTCCAAACAAGGTTAATAACCTGTTTGGGGTTTAGCACTGAGGCTAGAAGGATTGCTAGTGGAGGGGAAACCCTGGTTGTGTGGTGAACAGAACCAGTGGCTTAACCACTAGGAATTGCTGTATCTGCAGCAACTACCAGGGCAGCGGAAGAGAATTTATTTGCTCCTCCTTTTTTAGATTGGGAAAAGAAACAGACATGGTAGGACTTCCTATCATCTGATGAGCTACCCCCTAAGGTAATAAAGGGGGAGACAACTCTGGAAGGGAGAATCCCCCTGTGGAATAGGTAGAGGACCATAGGGGCTTACCAGTGTAAAAGAGACACTCTTACAAACCGAATGTTGTAGTAAGAGGGAGGTAAGACAGAGTTGAAAGAAACTGACTATGCAGAAAGTCTCTGAAAAGTAAGATGATACATGCCAGTACAGGGAAAAAAAACCTGTCTTATTGATAGTTGTCGCTTCTCTTTTCCCCACAGAGGAAGAGAAACCTGTTAAGTATGGGCATGATCACCATAAAGACTCAGAGTAAAAGAAAAGATGTCTCATGAAGAGATATCTAGAAAAGGTTAGGAAAAAATTAGTGCAGATACTTCAAGTGAAAAGAAGCAGACTGCCACTCTAACCAGCAACCAAGAGAGGTAATGATGATTTATTTGAAACCCTGCGACTGCTGGGTTTGCTGACCCTGTTGAGGTTGTGGTTTCTTCAGACCAGGGCGATGTTTCCATTGTTTGGGAACATCTGTATGATGGGCAGAAGATGGATAAAACTTTTTCCCCGTAGGGGAAGAAAGTTTGGTAGGACATTTCCTACCAACTGGGAAAGAGGAAGGCGTAGAACAGCCTCTGGAAACAGGAATGGCAGTAGTTAACTGAGCAACTTGGAGTAAAGACACGTTGTTAAAGAGATTTTCTCCAGTGCAAGGAGTATTTCCGAGTCTTTCTTGTGCCCATTTGTCCAAGTCTGAAACCTGGAGCCAGGCTTTACGTCGTGCCCCTATAGCTATAGCAGAAGTTCTGCTAATAGACTCAAAGGAGTCTAGGGAAGCACAAGTAAGGAACCTAGAGATATTTTCAGCATGACTAACCAGTAAGGAATAGTCTGCACTTTTGGGCTCTTGAAGAAAAGGAGTCAAAAACAGTAATTTCTTTGTGACCTCTTCAAGAGATAAACCCATATAGAAAATATATGAGAGAATTCTTGCTGAAAGCATGGATGCCTGGAAGGTTTGGCGTCCAAAGGCATCTAAAGTCTTAGACTCACGACCTGGCGGATAAGAAGAGTGCTTTTTAGTACTCTTAACCCGCCTCATTGCTGATTCTACAACAATGGAATGATGAGGAAGTTGAGTCCTTTGAAAACCTGGAGGGGGGGCACCTGATATAGAAGATCAGTTGCCCTAGAAGGTGGGGGGTACCGTTAAAGGAGCTTCCCACATTCATAGAAGGAGATCCTGCAAGGAATGATGCAAAGGAAGCAAGATGTTCTCCTTTGCTCTCCCAGGAATATACAGGTATTCTGTATTCCCTTGTGTAGGATCCTGTCCAGGTATAGAAATGGCAAGTGATTTTGCCATATCCAGGAGAAAAGCTTGAAAAGAAAAATCCCCAGAGGGAAATCCTTTTGGATAGGCTAGATCTGTTGAAGAACTAGCATTGGCACCCAGGGATCTATCCAACTTTATAGGAATATAAGATCCTGAATGGTGGCGTTTGGGATCCTTAGAGGATGGTTGCCGGTACCGTAGGAGGTCGGGACCAGCAACAGTCGGTAGCATATCGTTCATGCCAGGAATCGATTCCAGACTCGGTAGAGAGGGAAGCGAGCCTGATGAAATAAGCATGGAAGGTACAACGATGGTAAAAAGGATACCGGTACCGACTCCGGTACCGTATCCAATACCAGTGGAAGGCAGCCAGCTGGTGACGGCTCCAACAGTATCGAAAGAACCATCGATGCCGAACATGGACCATCGGAACCGTGCCTTCGGTACCGTCTGGTGTCGGTACCAAGGCGAGTCGGTACCCAGTCCTCCAGACTGGAGATAGATTCCAGACTCGGCATCGAAGGAAGCGAGTCTATCGATGCACATCTGGAGGGTACCGACGTCGGTACTAGTACCGGTACCGGTATCGATACCGATACTGGAAGGTCGGTCTGCAGTGTATCCAATGGCCCCGTAGGTACCGAGGATGCCAGACTACGATCCTTGGTGAGGAATGTTTCATCCAACACCATTGCCAATGCCAGGGTATTGGTACCGCTCGAAGCGGATGCCACCACCGAGCATGGCTCAGGTATGTTCTGTGAGGGGTAAACCTCAGGAACAACCTGAAACCCCAAACAGGCTTTGGAGGCCGAAGACTCCCACCGGGGTTTTAAAGCCAGTGTGTTTGAGGGCAAGGCCAGAGGCATCTCTATGCTGTGCATGAGATCTACCACTCGAGGACTGGCTAGACTGTTTTTGGGTTACCTGATCCCGTGTAGAAGAGGTGGTCGGTGCCCTGAAGTTGGATGGGGACCGCGTATCAAGGGGAACTCGATGCTTAAGACTTCTTCCCACAATACTATTGCAGGAGGGACACTCCGGAGGAAAAGTGGTCAGGACCCAAGCAGGATAGACACCAGTTATGAGTGTCTAAAATAAGTTTTTTACCGCCACAGTTTGAACATTTCTTAGGAATAGTGGCTGGCGTTTCCATGAGGAAAAAAGGGTTAGGCCTAAAAGGCAGGGAAAACCCCGTCAGGCACTAAGAGGGAAAAAGTTATTCCCTAACAGGAATAAATTGAAGAAAAAAAGAAAAGAAACACCAGCGGTACCGGTGGCGTCGGGGAAGGCAGCCGCGACCACAAGAAAACTAAAAAATAAAAGAAGAATTTTCTGCAGTGACAGAAGGACGTCCTGTCGGCTCCGCGGAAAAACAAAAACTGAGGAGAGGCAGTTGGGAAAGGCGGGAAGGCAGCACGCAGGCGTGTTGGGATGCTTCCAAAAGCGTTCTGATTGGACGCTGGAAAGCATTCCCGCGCAGACTCTGTCGGTACCGACGTACCCATATGTGAAGACTCATTCCTGCTTGTTCCTGGAGATAACAGACAGTATTCATGACAACACCGGCTTCTTAAAAAATCCCTTTTTAAAGTGCAAATGTGCCCACGATCCATCAGGAGAGCTCTTGTAGTGTACTAAAAAGGTTTTATATCCATAAGTCTATAAAGAAGCATTTTCATGCTGTAAGATACAACCTTATAAAATGTAAACCATCAAAGCCAAATTATTTATTTATTTATTCAATCAGTTTTATATACCACATTATCCTTCAATCAAAGTGGTCAACAAGACAGAGGGACTACATCGATGGGGGGGGAGACAAGATAGTACATTACAGTAAACTACAGTACATTACATTCAATTATACATAAACTACAGCAAAATTACATTTCATAATTCATTACAATTACATTAAACAACTGCAATCTTACAAAATGTTAAAATAATTTAAACATTATAGGAAAATTGAAATTCAAAGTGTTAAAACATTTTGTTCTATTGGAATTAGATTAGTTGCCATATGCTTCAATAAATAGGTACATTTTAAGGGACTTTCGAAAATCTTTGATGATATACTCATTTCTTAAATCACTAGGAATAGAATTCCATAGTTGTGGTGCCATAAAGGAGAAAGCCCTATTAGATGTCATTTGTTTGGATCTATTAAACCTCAAGTGGGAATTAAGTCTGTTAGTAGCCTGTGAGCATCTGGGCCTTGAGCCTATGTCCTTAGAAATAATAGTAGTTAGAACGTTTGCTGATAACTCATGTAAAATTTTGAAAATATTCATGAGGTTCTTGTATTTCGATCTCATAATGATTGGAAGCCAATGCAATTCTTGAAGTAAGGGAGTTATAATTATAATAATTATTGTCAGTTAAAGCTAAGATCAACCAAGTCAGAAGGACCTACAGCACTAGTAAGTGGAGTTGCATGAATATAATCATTTTTAAACCAGAAGACACTTGAATCGTCTAATGCAGTTGCGTAGATTAAAAAGGTACCTAAAAATTGACTTGTTAAACCAAGGAGTAACTTAAGAGTTATTAGGCAAATGACTTACAATTAATGCTCAGTGTCTAAGCGCACCTACTGGTATCGTGCTCAAAGTACAGCAAATAAAAAATGCCACGCATTCAGACAGAATCTTATAAGCATATTTGAATGAGAGTGGCGGCTCATTCATCAAATAAAGAAGCAGACGAGCTGACAACTATAAAATGTAGGGGAGATATTCAGTGGTGGCAGCTAGCCATCTAACTTGGCTAGCCACCACCGCTGAACTCTAAACCCTGGCATTAAATACGTGGGTTGGTCGGATTGCTGAGAAGCTAACCGGACAGCAGTGATATTCAGTTGCTGTCCAGTTAGCGTCTGTGGCGAAAGTTAGGCCAGCCTTTACTGCGCCCGACTTTCACCGCATGTCCGTAACCAGGCTGCAACTCAAATTTCGCCACTGTCCAGTTATCAACAGATTCTGCCCCAGGACACTCCTGGCACGCCTCAATGCTAACCACCGTTGGCAAACAAAGTCTGCATTGGGTGGTTGAGGAGGCTGAAGCAAACAGACAATGAAGTTTGAAGGTAAGCGCCATGGGACTGTTCATGGCTATGGCCATTGCTGCAGGTTCCAAAGACGGGTGGTAACAGCAGCAATGGGTACCGAAGGGTGGCGCAGAGATGAGTCACCTAGGGCACCTGATCTCCGTGCGCCGGCCGAGTGCACGAATTATTTTCATTCTATTGCATTAATACACAGAGCACCTACTGCATTTGAGATATCCAGGGGTATTCCTGCTTCTTTTAGCTAGTATAGGTAAGGCTGAGGGGATTAGCATATTTCTGAAGTTCTTTTCTCTAGTGTACACAATGACTAAATCTTTACACACTAAAATAATCATGGCTTTGAAGGATATGGATGTCTTCTTAAAATAATTTTGAATTCGATGTATGAATCCTGAAAACTAAGAGGCTTGAAATGATTTGTTGATAGAGTTCAGATAAAAACTTAGCATCTCTAACGACACATTCATCATGTCTTGGGCCTTAATTTCATACTCCTCTAAATTTGAGCAAAGTCTACAAAGTTGCAAAAAAGGTAAATTCCTTTTGGAACTCCTTGTATGAAAATTGCAGACGTTTATTCTTATCTCTAGGTTTCCTGTAATTGCACTTTTTATTACTAAGACAAGTTATGGTTTTAATATGACAATCTCTTTCAAATCGTATTATATTATTTCGAATTTTAAATTTATATCCAGTGTATTTTACCAGTCATGGAACTCTTAGTTGACTTTTTTTTTCTGAAGTGAGGCATCTATATAGAGTTTCCAAAGTTCAACCCCTTTTAAAGGGAAAATCTCTCAAACAGTTTCAAATTCCTCCACATATAAATTAGGAATAGCACCCATGGCAGAACCTTTTGAAGAATTGGCCTTGGAAACAAAATAATTCTTGGTTAAAGCAACTGAAGCTAAACTTTATACAAAATTCTGTGGGTACACGTAAAATTGTCTATTCTATGATCAAGATATTATCTCCAGGAACAAGCAGGAATGAGTCTTCACATACGGGTACGTCGGTACCGATGGAGTCCGCGCGGGAACACTCCCCAGCGTCCAATCAGAACACTTTTGGATGCTTCCCACCACGACTGCGTGCTGCCTTCCTGCCTTTCCCAACTGCCTCTCCTCAGTTTTCGTTTTTCCGCAGAGCCGGCAGGACGTATTACTGTCACCGCAGAAAATTCTCCTTTTATATTTTTTTGTGGTCGTGTCTGCCTTCCGACAAAACCGGTACCGCCGGTGTTTCTTTTTTCTTACAAAATTTCCTTTCTGAGGAATATTTTTTCCCTGTTAGTGCCTGACAACTTTTCAGCCTGCTAGGCCTACTCACTCTCCTTCATGGAAATACCAACCACTAACCCTAAGAAATGTTTAAACTGTGGCGGTACCAAATTAATTGCAGACACTCATAATTGGTGTCTACCCTGTTTGGGTCCTGGCCACCATCCGCTGGAGTGTTCCTTCTGCAGCGGTATATCCAGAAGAAGTCTTCAGCATTGAGCAAGTCTCGATACGCGGTCCCCATTAAACTTCACGGTACCAGTCAACTCTGCTTCTTCACAGGATCAGGTAACCCAAAAACAGTCTGTTAAGACTAGCCAGGCCTAGAGTGGTGGATCTCATGCTCAGCATAGAGATGACTCTGGCGTTGCCCTCGAACACCTTGGCATTAAAACCCTGGTGGGAGTCTTCGGCCTCCAAGCCAATTATGAGGTTTCAGGTTGTTTCTGGGGTTCTCACCTCTACGAACATACCTGAGCCATGCTCGGTGGCGGCATCCGCTTGGGGCGGTACCGATACCCCGGCATCGGCAATGGTGTTGGATGAAACATTCCTCAAAGATCGCAGTCTAGCGCTCTCGGTTCCTTCGGGGCCGACTGAGCCGCTGCTGACCGATCTTCCAGTATCGGTATCGATTCCGGTACTGGTATCGACGTTGGTACCCTCCAGATATGCATCGATAGAGTCGCTTCCTTCAATGCCGAGTCTGGAATCGATCTCTAGTCTGGATGACTGGGTACCGACTCATCTCGGTACCGACTTCAAACGGTACCGAAGACATTCTACCGATGATCAAGGTCTGCCACGCTCAGTTACTTCGGTACCGATAGAGCTATCACAGACTGATCTTCATGTATCGGTATCAACAACGGTACCGGTCTCGGTACCGGTATCGACATCAACATCGGTGTCGGTACCTCCCATGCTCGTTTCAACCGGCTCACTTCCTTCCATACCGAGTTTGGAATCGATCCCTAGCATGGACAATTTGCTACTGACAGGTTGCGGTACCGGCTTCCAGCGATACCGACAACTATCCTTCAAGGACAACCCAATGCTCCACCCCTTCAGATCTTCTATTGTAGAGAATCTGAATGAACCGGTCGGTGCTAGGGCTAGTTCTTTCTCCTCTTTCTAGAGGACTCCCCTCTGGGAAGATTTCTTTTCAAGCATTCCTGCTTGATATGGCAAAGTTACTTGCCATTTCTATACCTGGTCAATATCCTGCACCAAGGGATCCAGAACCTCTGCAGATCCCCTGCAAGCCAAAGGAAGTCATTATGTTTCCTTTGCATCAGACCTTGCAGGATCTCCTATTTAGAACGTGGGAAGCTCCTTTAACGGTATCCCCACCTTCTAGGGCAACTGATCTTCTATACATGGTGCCCCCTTCTCCAGGTTTTCAAAAGCCTCAGCTCCCTCATCATTCTATTGTTGAAGAATCAGCTAGGAGGCGTGTTAAGAGTACTAAGAACTCTTCTTATCCGCCAGGTCGTGAGGCTAAGACTTTAGATGCCTTTGGACGCCAAACCTTCCAGGCATCCATGTTTTCAGCAAGAATTCTCTCATATTTTCTATATGGGTTTATCTCTTGAGGAGGTCAAAGAATTTACTACTTTTGACCCCTTTTCTTCAAGAGCCTAAAAGAGCAGATTTTTCTATACTAGTCAATCATGCTCAAAATATTTCTAGGTTCCTTACTTGTGCTTCCCTGGACTCTTATGAGTCTGTTAGCAGAACTTCTGCTATAGCCATAGGGGCACGACGTAGAGCCTGGCTCCAAGCTTCAGACTTGGACAAATGGGTACAAGATAGACTGGGAAATACTCCTTGTACTGAAGAAAATCTTTTTAACAAGGAGGCTTTACTCCAAGCTGCTCAGTTAACTACTGACACTATAGCTTTCAGAGGCTTGTCTACGCCTTCCTCTATCCCAGTTTGTAGAAAATCTACTAACAAACTTTGTTCCCTTGAGGGGAGAAAGTTTTATTAATCTTCTACCCATCATACAGATGTTCCCAGACAGGGGAAACATCCAACCAGGCTAAGGAAACCACAACCTCAACAGGTTCAGCAAACCCAGCATCCGCAGGGTTTCTGATATATTATCATTACATCTTTCTTTCCTGTTTGGGGTTTAGAACCTGTAGTCTGCTTCTTCTTAATAGAAGCATCTACATTGTTTCTATCCTAAACTCTAGACATGGATCTCTTCTCAACAGACATCCATTCTTTTTGTTCTATGAGCTCTCAGGATGATCATGCTTATAAGTAACAGGGATTTTTCTCTTCCTCCTGGGAGGAAAAAGAGATGTAACAACTATCAATAAGATAGTTTCCTGTTCCAGCATGTATCATACCTTTCCAGGGACTTACCATATCGTAAGTCTCCTTCAACTCTGTCTTTACCTACCCTCTTACTGAAACATTTCGTCTGTAAGAGTGGTACCATTTAGCTGGACGGATTTTTCTAAAATCCCTGTAGGTTTCTACCTATTCTAGTAAGGGGTTTTCCTTTTCAGAGTTGTCCCCCCCTTTTTTCAATCTTACCTGGGGCAGCTTATCAGTCAGTAAGGGAGTCTTGCCACTCCTGCTTATGTCTGTTCATTCTTTTCTGCTGCCTTGGTAATAGCTGCAACGGCAGCAATTCCTAGTGGTTACCCTCTGGTTCTATTTATCAAGTAACCAAGGTTTGTCCTCCATTAGCAATCCTTTCTGGCCTTAGTAGTAAGTCCAAAACAGGTTATCGACCTTTCTTTTGGAAACTCTATTACTGCAGGCCTATCGGCTTCATTTCTATTCCTCGCCATCTCCAATTTCCTTGGCATTGGCAGAATAGTTCAAGTTACGTACTGGCTTTTAAACAGCCAGTTTTTTCTTCTACAGGTCGTTCTACCTGTTTAACACCCTTTGTGGTATACATCATCACCTGCCCTTGTAACTTATCATATATTGGTAGAACCATTCGCCCTGTTCGGATCCGTCTGGGCGAACATGCTTCACGACTGGCCACTAGAACCCTCTCGGCTCCCATAGTAGAGCACTGTCTTCAACATCAACACACATTTGAGGATCTACGTTGGAGGGTAATTTATTTAATTCCTTTGGATCCCCGGGGTGGTGATCGGGAGCAAATACTTCAACGATGTGAATGGTGGATTTTTCAGCTTCAAACAGTATTACCTACAGGATTGAACTTGGAATGCGATTGGTGGAGTTTGCTTTGATCATTGATTTTTGATTCTTGCTTGGATTTTCAGATTTTATCAGATTTATCCCTCTCCTTTGGATTTTTAAAAAAAAAAAAAGTCAAGTCATTTAGCTCCCCCCCTTTTTTGGTGACGTTTCTATTTCAGCAGCCATTCAGAGGTTTCTCTGGTGCTTTAAATTGCCTGTTGAATTCGGCATTTAAGGGCGCGTAAACCGCTGGAATCAGCTTGATACAGGGCCTTTTTTGGGCTCGAAACATGCATGTCGCTGTTTTGATATTTTGCTGCCCTTCTTGCTGACTGCCAGATAAGTGATTTTCAGTACGATTAATTTTGTCTTAATCACTTTGAAAAAAAAGTTTTAAAAAAAAGGCTTCTGCCGACACAGAGGTGAGTTTTTCCTCTCCCCGTCTCAGGTCGACGGATCCCGACAGAAAAATGTTTGTTTTGAATAATTGTTACCCCGGTAAATGTTAATTTGAAAGATGATGTTTGCCTGATAAATGGATTCACAGGTATCATATGTTTTGACTTTTAATTTTGTGACTTTTAGTGTGTCATCACATTTTTGGAGGTTTTTTTCTTCAGTTTTTTCTTCTAAGCATGCTCTCTGCAACTCTACAGAGTAGCTCTGCACTATGGGCCCTTGCTAGAGAGCATTTGCATCTTCCTAGCAGATAATCCCAGATGGTTAGGAAGGCCTCATCCAGTCACATGACTGGTAGCTTTTTCCCTACCTTTACCATCTCCCGTAAGGTCTCCTTTTAAAACAAAGGACACATGCCTTACATCACGTGAAAACCTAAGAGTTGCTCACTTCCCTGGCTTAGTCCACATCTCCAATGGACTCCTTCACCAGGGATATTTTTTTCTTTTTCTTGCAGCTCGTCCTTATATGGTTTTCATTTCCATTGCGTCTTTTATCCAGTTACCATACTACAGTTCTAAAAGGACCTGGACTTGCTGCCTGCAGACTGAAGATATCATCTGCACTTTTTTCACGTAAACCATCCTGGTTATTCAAGGGCTAGAATTCCTAAATGAATCTAGACTGCTCCTGGTCAGAAAGAGCATTTCCCTGACTCTGTCAGTCATAACCAGGGAGAAAGGTTTTCTTGCATCTCTTCAAGCAGGTATTACCCTTCTTGTTATTAGATGCACCTTTCTCTCTACATACTCCTATGTGGGTATAGTTATATAGGCATGTTTCTACCTACATATGTGGAAACATGTATATATCTATGTGTATTTATGCCCATGTATATCTCTATATATGTATATATATATAGATATGTCTTAATATATATATATTACATATCTAGCTATCTGTCTAGGTTCATATATGCATATATTCCTATATGACTCTGACAGTTGGGCACTACCCTTATCAATGCTGTGCCAGCATGCATAGGGTTCTACATATACAACCAATCTCTGTGGTAATTAACAAATTTCTTACCATAACCCTTCAGGTTTAGGTACCTCTGAAGCTCTCCATGTATCATTATCTTTCCTACCTAACGTCAATTAGGAAAGATGTTACTGATCTTCAGTTAATCAAGGGCTATAACGCCTCTGACATCTGTCCTTATTTCTCATCGGATATAGGGGTCTTCAATACCCCTTCTCTCCTACAAGGACTATTTTCTATTTGTCCGTCCAAATTGGTCAAAACGTATCTCCTTTTGGTCCTAGGATTGTGCTATTCTTGAACCAAAAGACTTTGAGCCTTGTCTGATGCAGCCTTCTGCGGTTTCCGCTGAAGTCCTTCCTCATTACACCACCCAGTTTTTCCCTGGGGCTACTCTCACCCTTGATGGTTCTAAACTTCACCTGTCCTTCTACAGTTTGATTACCTCTGCTTCACAGTGAGGTACTCCTTGAAGGTTTTCTACTGGTTCTTACTAACAGATCCATGTGAAACTCAATAAACATTTTACAATACCACCAGGTGAGGTCCATATTGGAATATTCCTCTCCAATATTTACTTATTATTGATCACCTACACCTAGACTCCCATCCGGAAGTCCTGGTTTAGTCTAGCTGTTTCACAGCATCTCTCTTTTTATTTCAACTCCTACCCTCCATCCCCAGGATGCCTGAGGTTCTGAGGGAAAGCATGGCTCATCTTAGATTCGCAACATGCTAGGACTCCTCCGGGCATCTTAGCTTGGGAGTCCCAATATGTGAAGACTCATTCCTGCTTGTTCCTGGAGATAGCACAGTTACTTACCTGTAACAGGTGATCTCTGGGAACAGCAGGAATAAGTCTTCACATCCCACCCACCTCCCCTAGGAGTTGTATTTCTCTATCTCTATCTTTCCCTCTCTCTCTCTCTGTCTCAGCTTTAAAACTTAACTGAGGAGAGGCAGTTGGGAAAGGCGGGAAGGCAGCATGCAGGCGTGGTGGGATGCTCCCAAAAGCGTTCTGATTGGACGCTGGGGAGCGTTCCCGCGCAGACTCCGTCGGTACCGACGTACCCATATGTGAAAACTTATTCCTGCTGTTCCCAGAGATCACCTGTTACAGGTAAGTAACTATGCTTTCTCATCACTTCTACAGCCTCTTTATGCGCAACATTTGTATGTAAATATTCTCTGCTGAAGGCGACTAAATACAGACCTGAAATACCACCTTCATATTCTTCAAGCAGGTTAATAATGGGGACCTTTTACTCAAGTGCACTATATAGTTAGTGCATGTTCTGGCATGCAGTAACTGCGTGCTGCAGCCCACCAAAGTTGTTAGCATGAGGTCATGACAGTTAGCATGGGCCAATTTCCACACTAAAATGTGACTCCGACGTGAACTTGGCATTTAGGGATAGAGAATGGGTATGGTGAACGCTGCGCAGTCAGCACAGGGGTAAACGCTGCATGCTAACTGACCTTTGCAATCAGCGCGGGTGCAATCACCTCCACCTCAATAGGCAGAGTTAAGTATACCTGTAGTAACAGCGCCCCATCTTAGGGCATGGCGCCAGCATTAACAGCCAGAAAAATGCTGTTCACGCCCCGACAGTTAACACAGTGACTTTGCTATTGGAGCATTAGGTGCAAATCCACAGTGCACTTTAGCAAAAGGGCCCCCAATAGGTGTAGAATCTGTCATATAAGATACAATTTTAGGTTTCAAAAAAAAAAAAAAAGGCGGTCTACAAATTTAGATAAAGTTCTAAAATTGAATACATGAAACAAACTTCTGGGTAAACCGATTTTAAGTGATTTGTGGATTTCTGGCAGAATGTATATTGTCAGAATAACTGGACGACATACCGTTTTTGTATGAACACAGGCATTTTGTTGAAACTCTGCTGACTCAGGCTGTTTCAATTAACTGGACTTTTGTTATACTAACCCTTGTGTTGCTGTGGTTCATGGTCAGCCTTCGTTCCTTTTCTGACCAAATATATGATCAGATAGCAAAAACGTCACTTAATGCATTTAAAAAAAGGTTAGAAACTCGGGCCATGCTATTACACTGATAACTTCTAAAAAAAAGGCATCAGGAATGCTATGAATCACGAGCTGTTATAAGTTTTTATATAGGAAAAGTTATGTTAGATTGTGTAGGAGATTGCAAATCTGTCACTTTATTCCTTACTCATAGGGGAGAGGGAAGGTAACCACTGTGACAACTGTTTGACAAACATGTGCATTTTAGTTGTCACTCAAAGTGCAGCAAGCCACATATAAACCCGCTTTGGATTGAAGTTGTTTTTAGGAAGGTGGTTGTAATCTCCTCTTCCAAGGCCTACCCAAACAATCCACTCAACCCCTTCAAATAGTCCAAAACACTGCTGCCCGCATTATTGCTGGTGCTTCACTACAAGACCACATAACTCCCATACTACAAGATCTACATTGGCTACCAATATCCTCAAGAGCAAAATATAAATCAGCACTCAATCTTCAAGATCAAAAACATGTCAGCAGAAATACTTCAGGAGCTCATCGGAACCAAAACAAATAAAAGAACGGACAGAAACAGCACCAAACACACAATACCAACTCCTAGTTCATTCACAAGAACCAATAAATCCACATCAATGCGGGCTTTCTCCCTTGCTGTCCCTGCTATTTGGAATACACTTCCGGAAAAGCTACGATCTACAACTGATTTAAAAGACTTCCGCAAGTTACTCAAGACCACTTTATTCATTGAACATTATAATGAAGACCACCAATCTCAATCATAATGGAGGAAGTTCCAAGTCTGTTTACGTTTTTGAAATGCAACACTACAATTTATAATTGAATGTTCCTTGTAAAAGAAGCATTAAGTTACAAGTCTGTTTACTTTGTTAAAATATGTTACTGTTTAAAATTGAAAATTCTTTCTATTAGTTATACAAAGAACTTCAATTTTAAGCCATAAGTTAATGTTAATTCAAACTACCACAGTTGAATGTTAAATATAAACCGCCTGGAACATCCTCCCTGTATATAACCCCTTGTACATAGCACACCAAAAAGTCATTGCCTTCACTCATACAAATACTCATCCATGTTAACACTACATACCTACCCTACTAACACATGTGTTTTTTGATTGAAGTGTAGACCGCTTTGATTTCAGGACAAAGCGGTATATAAATCCTTTTAAATAAAATAAAAATAAATAATACTTATGGCCCCTATAAGATGGCCACCGAGTGCAATGGGCTGCATATTAGCGTCCTAGTGTTCCCTAGGGAGCAAAAATAAGCCAGCTTTGTTTTTCTGTGAATAGCAGAATTTGCAAAGTTTAAACACCAACTGTTATTCAATTTGCATAATAAAGTGCTTTGCATATATTTGCATGCATTTGCACGTTTTGCATCTCATTACAAGAGTAACGCATGTTGCCGTAAACTAATGTACTATGGTAAAATAATGTATGCCTTTGCTGTTTAACACATGCTATTTGTCAACTTTTGTGCATTATTCCCTTAACACACATTAATAACTACATTCCTATAGTCCTAGTCCAACTCACTCCTTGAACTCCACCCACTACCTTTAATCTCAAGCTGAATATCACATCACCAGCACCATTTATATATTAGTGGACAAGCACTGCTTGGCTGGTATCCATTTCTAATCAAATTTTGGACACGGGACACAACAATACTGTCTGCATAAACTTTTCTCTAAAACAATACATTAGAACCATTTTCCTTACCCCAAGAGAAGTAAACACACGAAAAGGCAGGTTTTGTAGGCCATATTTTCCTCTAGAGAAAGCAAAGCAAGAGGTTCCCTGCTAATCTATTGACCAAAGCAATAATCTCACACATGACCTTAACTTCTCCAAAAATGTAGCAGTCAGTTTGCATTCCCAGATCTTATGAACAGAACTGTGTTTGATCTTACACTGCAGACTCCTGTGAGCTAAGTGAGGTCTGGAGGTGGTATATATCACAGGAGAGATAAAAGCCCTCCAAATCTATAAGAACTCTGTCTCCACAGGCTTAAATATTTTCTTATGTTTTTTTAAACAGTAAACACACTGGCCAGTCTTGATCAAACCAGGATGTTGCCAGTCCTAAGTAAATAAAAATAAGTTCAAGCAATATAGATTTATAAAAAAGTTAAAGCTGCAGGAGTGTTGTGGCACTTGGGGGTCATAATATATCATTTAAAATACTGAAAACATGTAGAGACTAACGCTTAAAAGTTTCTTCAACTCTGTCCTATTTGTCATTCATAAACCAAAACACCTGCTGATGTAAGCAGCCCCCTCATGGTAGGAGATTAAGGATGGATAACGGTTTCTCCATCTTAATGGGGTGGGGAGGGGGAACTTCAACAAGGAAGAGGTGATGGGATTGTCAGACACCTCACTAATTATCGTTGCCGTTTGGATCATTTCAAAGATTAGCAGTAAAACACAGAAAGTGACCGGTTCTTATGAATTATTGGGCATATGAAAATGAATATGACAGCATGGATTTAGCAAAAGAGAACTCTTGCCTTATCAATATATTAAAATTTTTAAAAGAACAAATATGTAGGCAGCTAGCTGATAGAGTCAATCTGGATTTTCAGAAGATGTTTAAATTAAAGTCCCTCAAGAGAGATTCCTCAGGAAATTCAAAAGTCACATGATAACTGGCAGTGTCCTACTATGGGCTGGTAGCTGATTTAAAAAAAGAAATAGTTGTACTAATCAGTTTTCCCAGTGAAGAGAGGCAAATATTAAAGTGCCCCAGAGATCTGTACTGGGTACTGGGATCAGTGCTGTTTGCCATTTATATAAATGATCTGCAAAACAAACAAATGAGGATCAAATTTGCATTTGATACATACTTATTTAAGGCTGTTTAAGGATGAACAAAATGTGAGGAACTAGAGCTCTAAAAAGCAGATGAAATGTAATGTAAACAAAGTGATCAACATAGGAAAAATAACTGTAGGAACACAATGCTGGGTTTCAGATTAGGAATCGCTACCAAAGAAAAAAGATCCATGTGGCTGGCTTAATGGGTAAGCCAGTACGGCACTGGCTCAGGGTGCCAGAGCTTAACAGGACCAAAAGCCCGCCTCACTGGTTTACCCGTTTACAATGGCTGCAGCTTGTTCCTTCTGCCTTGCCACTATGCTATTCTTTCCCCTGCAAGCCATCTGCACCATAGCATTTCTGAAATGCAAGAACAGGCACTTCCTCTTTCTCATGAGAGAGGGAGGTAAAAGAGGGAATGAAAGCCTGGAAAAGGGGCAAGACATACAGTAAGAAAGGGACTGGCGGTGGAGAGGAGATGAGTGACAGGGAAGATGTTGGGGCTGGTAAGGGGATGAGGCAGAGCAAGGTAGATGACTACAAAAGGGTGGAATTGGGAGACTAGAATGTGGGTGAAAGCGGGGGATATGAAGTTGGGGATGGAATGAGAGATGGGGGAATGGAAGGACTATGGAAGTAAGAGTAGGAAATGGAAAGCTGATAAGTAGATGAACAATGAAAAAAAAAAGGGAGGGAGACTGATGACTGGAGGGGGAGAAGGAGGAATTAAATCCAGTTATATGCAGATAAAAAGACAAATGAGAGAAATGGAGGGAAAAATGAAACAGGAGGATCAATGTCAAAGACAGATAAGGGAGAAAAGGAAGACAGTGAAAATGCAGAAACAAAGTGGAAATGGAATCCTGAAAAGGGACATCAGAAAAACAACAATAGGAAGTGGTACAGAGAGACCAGGTCCAACCCAAATGGAAAAATAAAATGACTTAAGCAATGAAGGCATGAATTTTTTAAGCTTTTTATAGAAAAATGCATTAGCCATGAAAATCTGCATTTCTGTATTACCACTTTACTTTCAAAAGGGAGACGATGATAAAATGAGGAAAATAGTTAAGAAAAAAATAAAAGGAGCAGCTGCAAAGTTTAAATATTTATATCGAGCATTAGCATTGTTTAAAAGTACTATCTTGGAAGCTTATATTCCATGCTTTAAGAAAAGTGGAAGGAAGGCCAAAAAACTGCCAGCATGGTTTAAAGAAGAGGTCAAAGAGGCTATTGCTGCCAAAAAAAGCATCTTTCAGGAAATGGAAAAAAGGAGCCAAATGACAAAAACAGGAAACATAAGCATTGGCAGGTTAGATGCAAGGCATTGATAAGGCAGGCAAAGAGAATTTGAAAAAAAGCTCGTCATGGAAACAAAAACACATAATAAAAACATTTTCAAGTACATTCATAGAAAAAAAACCGGTGAGAGTCAGTTGGAACACTGAATGATAGAGGAGTAAAAAGAGGTACTAAGTAAAGACAAAGGCATAGTGGAGAGACTGAATGAATTTTTTGCTTCGGTCTTTACTGAGGAAGATGTAGGGAAGTTACCTATGCCTGAAATGGTATATAAAGGTCATGTATTGGAAAAACTGAAAGAAATATTGATAAACTGGGAACATGTAGAGTAAATCACCTGAACCAGATGGTATACATCCAAGAGTGTTGAAAGAACTGAAACATGAGACTGCAGACCTACTATTAGTAATCTATGAAATATCATTGAGATCATGTGTAGTACCTGAAGACTGGAGCGTGGCCAGTGTAATTCCAAGGTTTCCAGAGGTGATCTGGGAAACTACAGACCGGTAAGCCAGACATCAGTACTGAGCAAAATAGTAGAAACCATTATAAAGAATAAAATTACTGAGCATGTAGATAGTCATGAGAGAACCGTCAACATGGATTTAGCCACGGAAAATCTGGTCTTATTAATCTATTATATTTTTTTGAAGGTGTGAACAAACAAGTAGACAGGTGAGCCGGTTGATATAGTGTATCTGGATTTTCAGAAAGTCTTTGACAAGGTCCCTCATGAGAGACTCTTAGTGAAATTAGAAAGTCATGGGATTGGAGGCAGTGTAGTATTGTGAATCAGGAACTGGTTAAAAGATAGAAAGCAAACAGTAGGACTAAATTGCCAATTTTCTCAATAGAGAAGGGTGAATTCCATGCTGGGCCTGCTGCTTTTTAACATATTCAGAAAAGACCTGGAAATGGGAATAATGAGTGAGGTAATCAAATTTGCAGATGACACAAAATTATTCAAAGTTGTTAAAAGACGAGGATTGTGAAAACTTGCAAGATGACCTTGATAAACTGGAAGACTGGGCATCTAAATGGCAGTTTAAATTTAATGTGGACAAATGCAAAGTTATGCACCTAGGTAAAAACCACCCCAACTATGATTAAACGATGCAAGGTACCACCTTAGAAACCACCACCCAAGAAAAAGATTTAGATGTCATCATGGATAATATGTTGAAACCCTCCGCCCAGTGTGCAGCGATGGCCAAGACAGCAAATAGAATGCTAGGAATCATAAGGAAAGGAATGCAGAATAAAACAAAGGATATTATAATGACTCTATCGATCCACGGTGTGACCACACCTTGAATACTGCGTGCAGTTCTGGTCACCATATCTTAAAAAGGATATAGCAGAATTAGAAAAGGTATAGAGAAGAGCCAGCAAAATGGTAAAGTGGATGGAAGGATACTCCTATGAGACGAGGCTTAAAAGGTTAGGGTTCTTCAACTTGGAAAAGAGATGGCTGAGGGGGGATATGATAGAGGTCTATAAATTAATGAATGGAGTGGAACGGGTAAAACGCAGATCAGTTTATGCCATCAAAAAGTAAAAAGACTAGAGGACAGGCAATGAAACTACAATGAAACCCATTTAAGACTAATAAAATATTTTTTTACTCAACGCAAAATCAAACTCTGGAATTCGTTACCAGATGGTGTAGTAAAAGCAATTACTGTAGCTGGATTTAAAAAAGATTTGGACAAGTTTCTGGAGGAAAGGTCCATATACCATTATTAAAAAAGGACAGAGGAAAGCCAATGCTTACCCTAGGACAAACAATGTGGAACCTGTGTGTCTTTTGGGAATCTGCCAGGTACTTGTGACTTGGATTGACCACTGTTGGAAACAGGATACAGGGCTTAATGAATCTTGGTCTGACCCAGTATGGCTTTTGTTATGTTCCTATGTGCTATTTCACTGCTCAAGAGAGTCTGGCCAACCCCAGAGCTGATTCAAAGTACTGGAAACCTAAGCAAATCTTAACCAATGTCCACCCTGGCTGTCAGAATTTATTGTTTAGCTTTGAATGCCCTACTTGCTACTGACCCCCAGAAGCAATTGCCTTGGTTGCCTGATGGTTGGGCCGTCCCTGAAATTAAAAACAAAAAAGTAATTTGTGACCAAATGCAAATCTACCATGTCAGTACTCACTTCCAAAACTCACACAAGGCCCCTACTTAAAAAATGCAGCATCGTAAATATAGCAGTGGGCCCTAAAACATCAATAAACCTATTAGGAAAGCTGAACAAGCCAGATTACTACACAATCTTAAACAAAAAAAAGCTAACAGACTACCCAGTCTTGGTCACACACGTACACAGGGCTTCATCAATAAGTGACCACAAAGTGAAAATAGAAAAATACAGACAAAAATTAAACTAAAACCTCAGAAAGCCAGACACTGCATGCAGGGCAACACCAGAGAAACAGAAAGAAAAGCATTTCACCATAAATTGTACACATGAAAAAAAAAAAAGACTGCAGATGTCAGGATTGGCATTAAGAGGGAAGCAACTAGGATGCAATCAGGGCAATCGCCCTGGGCCCCCAAGCCAGAGAGGGCCTTAGATCTGTCAGACTGAAAAAGGCACAGCTTGCTAGCAGGCTTTAGGGTCATTTCTCTGATTTTTGCATTGGGCTAGGCCCCAGCAATGTCCAACACCAATCCCGACTCCTGGCAGATGTACAGTGCTTTCCAAATACAGACAGTTTCCAGTTACAAAGTAGAAAAGCAAACTTTTTCCCCCACCTTTGTCGTCATTTTATTTTTCTAATAATGTTGGTCCCTGTTTCTGGTTTTTATTTTCCTCTGCCTTCTCTTCTCTCTTTTTTCATGGTCTCCTCTCCATTTGCCATTTCTTCTCTCTCCTCCTGTCTTCCTTCCTTAAAACAGTCTAACACTGATCTCTTTTCAATTTTCTTCCATTTATTTTTCTGCTCATATTTACCGCTCTGCATCTGAAATCTCTCCAGGAATTCAGTCCCGGATCTCTGCCTGCTTATCTGACATTGCTGCCTTGATGTCTCACCAACATCTGAAACTGAACATGGCCAAAACTGAGCTCCTTATCTTTCCCCCTAAACCCAGCTCCCCCTTTCCTCCCTTGCCTATTTCTGTGGATGACACTGCACTCCTCCCCATTTCCTCAGCTTGCAACCTTGGACTCCTCCCTCTCCACACACATCCGATAGCTAAAACCTGTCGTTTCTTTCCCTATAACATGAGCAAAATTCATCCCTTCCTTTCTACTCGCCTCCCACCTCGATGCTGTAACCTGCTCCTCACTGATCTCCGTCAATCATCTCTCTCCCCTTTAATCTGTTCAAAACTGAGCTGCACGGTTTATCTTCCGCTAGTGTGTCTATGCTCATGCACACGAAGGCAGACTACTGGGCATTAATGCTCCCGACTGCCTGTAACCGCACATTAAAATGCCCATTAAACTTCCTCAAAGTTGGGCATGCAAAAGCCTGTAGTCCTTTTAAAGAGGGCATGCAAAAGCAGTGTTGAGAGACTTGAAAGTGAAGGGAAAATAGATATTGATGAGGAAAACAATTTGTTTCTTGTTCACTGAGGAGTGGCAGGGAGTAGGACCACAGAAAATTACTGCAAGTAGGAATGAAAGTTTTCAGAAGGCTAAATTTATGAGAAGCTAGCTATTTAAATGTAAAAAGTGGCCAGAAAGCTTTATTAGGGAAGAGAGCTGTTGGGCCCACTATGTTTAGCTATGTGCCTCTAGAGAGCATGGCCATCGCCACTGAACTTTAACCCCAGATATTCAATTCCAGTGGCCAGTTTTTGCCCCACATTGAATATCCAGGTCTGCTGCAATGTGCTGCATGGCATGGAAGCTAACTGGGCAACTGCGATATTGAGCCACTACCCAGCTCCCATGGGTAAAGACAGGAGAGGTTTTTCCATGTCTATCTTTCCCACGGATCGCTAACCAAGCAGCAATTCATTATCAAGGCGTGTAGCAGCAGAATCAGTGAATATTCAAATCGGCATTTACACAGTTTACAGATTTTAGAACCATGTAAATATCTTTGAATATCAGGCCCAGTGTGCTTAAATTTCAGCAAGATCTTTGACATGGTTCCTCTTAAACAGCTTATAAACTGAGTAGACATAATATCGGCACTATAGTGACTGACTGGGGTAGAAGCTGGGCGAGTGGGAGGTGACAAAGGCTAGTGGTAAATGGAGCTCACTCTGAGGAAGTGTGTGTCACTGAGATCTCTCCTTGATCTTATTTTCAGCCCTTCTGCAACATGGAAAGGTTATCAGAAAAGTTTTGCCTTTGTGCATATATCAAAAATCTATAGAGGGAAGACACGCTGGACAGTATGATAAACATGAGGAAGGATCCAGTAAAACTTGAGGAATGGTCAAGAATTCATCAGCTAAAATTTAAAAGGTAAAATATGTCAAGTCGTGCATTTGGCCTGCAAAACTCCATTGGAGCAGTTCAATATTTGGGATGAAGTTCTCCTATAGTCAAAACAAAAAAGTGAGATCTGGGGTTTACCATATGCAATCTTAATACGATCAAGCAAGTAGATAAGGTGACTGCAAAATTAAAAAGAATATTGGGTGCACAAGGAGAGGAATAGCCAGCAGGAAAACAGAGGTGATAGTGCCTTTGTATAATTCCTAGAAAAACATCTTTTAGATTATTCTGTGAAATTATGGAGACCTCACCTTCAAACCACATGGAAATGGTCCAGGAGGGTGGCTACTAAAATGGTCAATGGTCACCATAAAGTATATGGGAACAGATTTAAAGATCTAAAAACATGAATACACAATAGGAAAGGTGGGATGGGGATATATAATACAGACATTTCTAAACACCCCCAATGTATATGTGGAAAGGAGGTTCTGGAACCTAGGATCATAGGATGAGATTGAAGTAATCTAACAGATATTTCTAACACATGGCTGCCTTTCCTTCCCTGAAATTGCTTAAAACCTACAGGAGGCTGGAGATTTTTGGTGCTTACATATGCTCTCCAGACCCTGGAAACTTTACAGAGTTCAAAGGACTTGCATCAGATGTAGTGAGATTGGTTAACTCTAAATGAAATGGTGGGTACTGAGCCCTGTGGTGTAATGTACTATATTTAGAATAAAAACAAAACAAAAAGAAATACTTGAACCAAACCTTTTTTTTTTTACTCTCATGAACAAACAGCTCACAAAGAAAAAAAACCCCAATACAGATATTTACCAAAGCACAAAGACAGAAATTAAATCATTGAGCAACAATATTCTCCAAAAACAAACAAACAATTATGGTAAACTGGCAAAACATGTAAATTAAAAATTTGCACTGCTAACAGACAACAGAAACCAAGGCAAGTTTATTAACCCCGATAAAGTGATCAGTTTGGTAACTGAAACCAAATGATGTTTGAGAATGTTGCAGAAGTACTATAAATTCTGTTTGCATTGGGATACAAGCCTAGTCCCATCCAAATACTTGGTGCCTTTTCAAGCTAGGAAAAAAAGCTGTCTCTCTTTAGTTTAGTAATGATTAGATTTCACCATTCGGGTGGCAGTTCAATTTATTTGTGGCAGCTGCAGTGCTCAACCTTTTCAAAAGGGAACTTTGAAGTTGCAGGGTTGTCAGGAAATTAAGAATCCTTTCTATCTGAACTCTTATCCAGAGCTGGGGCAGAATAAATCCTTGCTGGGATTTTTTTTTTTTTTTTTTAAGTCTGCGTCCAAGGCTTGGAATTGTGGAGGAGAATTGAAGCCCATCTCCCAGGTTTTTCTCACTCAAAACCAGGAGCAGTCTCTTGGCCAGAAGCTTGCAAGCAATCAACTGCATTGATTCAAAAACTCAGTAGGTTTTAACCAATCACAGAGGGCTACAAGTCTGATGCAAAAACCAACCCCCTGTTGCCGACAAAATGACAGCTCAACACTGACAGTTTTAAAAGTTTGCTCATTGTAATCCACTTTGGGGTTTGCTATTAGCAGTCTGTATGCTCAAGTTTGTAATTCTCAAAACTTGTAACAAGCGTCCTTGCCCATATTTGTCTCTTTAAAGAGGCAGAAACATCTGAGAGGGAGCGTGTCTTTATCAGTCAATTTTAAATATACACATGATGGCAAACAAGTTGTAAAATGATTAGCATGATACATGGATTTCAGTTAAAAGGATCCTGCCAAGAATCAACTGGCCATACTTGTAAACAATATTGACATGTCTGGCGAGCAAAATGACCCTTATTCTGTAAATACACCCCAGCAGGCATTTCCTTCCAGGGATCCACAGAATTAGTAACCCAATCTTCAAAATTCTTTCTTCAAGTAAAGAACAGAAGGAAAATCCTCAAAAATCAGGTGAACGGATAGCATCTTCCAGTAGTCTCGAATGATTGTTTTTACTAAGCTTGCTTTAGGAGAATATAGCAACACACATGTAAACCTCTCATACTCCTATATTTTCATAGAAGACAGTGAGCACTGGGCACAAATATACTCTTTTATAAGCTTTTCTAAATTGAGGATCTATTCTTTAACATTTTTGTCTGCACCTTAAATTCGTTAATGGAGGCGCAAACTCTTCTGAGTCTCAAATTGCCCTACTGGGAAACCAAAGCTCCGTTATCTAAGCAGATTATTACGATGTATAGATTTTTGGTATGGTATTGTCTTTAGAAGTGTTTCATGGCTTATTTTGAGGTAGGTTTCAGAATACTGTCTTTCTAAAATATTCAGCTTCTTTTCACCAACTGTAGGATATTAGCTTCAAAGAGATGCCATTTAGTTGAATCCATTCGTCCTTCTATCTAACACAGTATTTTCTGTATGGCTGCCACACAACCCCAAAAGCATAGATACACCCCAATGCTGAACAGCTGGTAAGTTGTTCTTTTCTTCACATGCTCTTCCCACTCTAAATTTATCTCTTGTGGTTATGGAGGTCAATTTTCATTTCACCAATCCAAAGCCGCCCTGCAATTTTTTGAAATGAAATCAATTATTTTTTTTGCATACTTTAGATGGCATCTTTTATGATGAGGTTAAAAGATTCTTTTGACAACTCTTCTATACTGGTCCCTCCTGCATAAGCAATTTTGTACTTGGAATAACTACTTCAGCATCAGCTAAACATTATAGCAGGTTGTTAGCAATGATCTGTGCGTTCGGTTTTGCATATCTGACCGTTTTTTGGCCATTTCTATCAGCTTTTTTTGGTCTTCGAAATCTTGCCTGGACTTCATCAGATCTACCTAATCTCCATTTCAGAACAATGTTTCTGCCAATTAAAACTGCTAGCTGGAAATGCCGAGATTTCTTTATAGTCTTCCCTTGCTTTCTAAGGCTGAATCATCTTAATTGTCAAATGTACGGTTTCTTAAAGTAGCCCAGAATAATCACAAAACAGAGGTTAAAAAGAGTCTGTATTTATTCAGAAATGGAATTGCCTTCACCTAATTGAAGACATAAGTCACTAAACATATTTGGCCTTATCAAAAAGTAGTCGTCATCAATTATCTGGAAGGGTGAACAAACTTTTGCATCAGCCATATTTACTTTATTTTCTGTTATAAGCGGCAAATAGTAACTATGTATTAAAGTTTGCAGAAAAAGATGTTTTGCTTAAAACTTTGTACCATGCAGAAGTTAAAGTCAGCTGTTCACTTAGGAATTCACTGAAACATGCAATTTAACCAAGGGTACTTATTATGTACTGCCCACAACTCTAAGTGCTGCCTCCAATTTCACCCCATCCCAATGTTGACCTCTTTTTCAAACCCTAAAATCTAGCCATAAACTGATGAATAGAGCATGCATTCGCCACTTTAAGTCACTCCATAGTACTGACTATGTCAGGTTAAATCTATCCAGTAAAACATTGTCGTCGTTAAAACTGCTCAGATTGTAGAGGGCACAGGTCCCCCTACAGGTTTTACCTGCAGAATTACACAAGTTTTATTTTGTAGCATTATATCCTCATATTGTAACAGGAAAAATAAGATTAATAAAATTGATTTTTGTTACAATAGTCACAGCTGTGGTCTACCAGTACAGAGTAGTTACTCACCTGTAACAGGTGTTCTCCAGGAGCAGCAGGAATCAGTCCTCATATATGGAGGACGTCGGCGTCTGAGCCCCCATGCGGAGCATTTCCCCAGCTTTCAAAGAAAGCCTTTGGGAATGCAGGCACGCATGCGCGGTCCCCTTCCCGCCCAAAAGGTGCCATCTTGCTCAGTCAAATGACATAGCTAAAAGACAGCACAAAAAAGAAAATGAACTACATACAACTGCAACTCCAAGGGGAGGAGGGAGGGTCGTGAGGACTGATTCCTGCTGCTCCTGGAAAACACCTGTTACAGGTGAGTAACTACTCTTTCTCCAGGACCAAGCAAGAAGTCAGTCCTCACATGGGTGTCTCCCTAGCTCTGGGCTACCAAGAACCCAGGCTGAAAAATAGAGCTCCCTCTGGAGCCCCAGCAACAGTAAGAGAATCTTCTCTGAGACCACACCTGAACGTTAGCCCAACACCAGGGCCGGAGGGTAGGAGTTGCCTAAACCTCAAAGAGATTATGGAGTACCGCTTGCCCCAAAGCACTGTCCCTACGGGACTCTCTCGAGGCAGTAGTGGTCCGCAAAAGTCTGGCTTGAAGACCAAGTAGCGGCCCGGCAGATGTCTGCTAACAGAACAGAGCGGAAGTGAGCTACTGATGCGGCCTTCGCCTGAACTCAGTGGGCCGTGACTCGACCCTCCACGGAGAGGCCGGCTGACCTGTACGCCCAGGCGATACAGTCTGACACCCAGATGGACAACGTACGCTTAGTGACATGCAACCCCAATTTATTAGGGTCAAAGGAAATGAAGAGCTGAGAAGCCCTTCTATGCCCCTGCGTACGTTCAAGGTAAAAGGACAGCGCCCTTCTACAATCCAGGGTATGCAAGACAGTCTCTGCTCTACTGGTGTGCGGCCTGGGAAAGAACGTTGGAAGAACCACCTCCTGGTTGAGGTGGAAGGAAGACACCACCTTTGGAAGGAACTTAGGATGAGTCTGCAAGACTACCCTGTTCCTATAGAACCTGGTATACGGCCTATCCGAGACCAGGACCTGAAGCTCACTCGCCCGCCTAGCTGAGGTGAGTGCCACAAGGAACAATACCTTCCAGGAGAGGAAACGTAAATGGCAGGTTGCCATCGGCTCAAAAGGTGGGCGAGTCAGTTGCTGCAAGACCACATTGAGATCCCACTCAGGAGCAGGTGGACGAATAGGAGGCTTAAGCAGAAGCAGGCCTTTTAGAAAGCGGGACACCAGAGGGTGTCCTGAGAGATACTGTCCATCCACCTGCAAGTGGTGAGCTGAGAGGGCACTGAGGTGAACCCGGACAGAGTTGGACTGAAGTTCTAGATTGGAAAGGTGGAGCAGGTATTGAAGCACCACCTGGACAGAGCAGGAGAAAGGGTCCTCTTGCTGTTGCGAACACCAAATACAGAACCTACGCCACTTTAGAACTTAGGCCTTCCTGGTGGAATGTTTCCTGGAGGCCAACACCACCTCTTCAACCTCCCTAGATAGGAGCAAGGACTAGCCTTTCAGCAGCCATGCCATCAAATTGAAAGATTTGAGGTTGGGATGCAAGAGGGACCCCTGGTCCTGAGTCAGAAGGTCGGGTTGCAACCCCAGAGGAAGTGGAGTATCCACCGCCAACTGCAGAAGAGGGAACCACGGCTGCCTGGGCCACCTGGGGGCTATCAGGATCACCGTGGCTTGGTCCTGCTGGATTTTGAATAGAGTCCGGGCCACCAGAGGTGTGGGAGGAAAGGCATACAGCAGGCCCCCTGACCAAGGGATCAGGAATGCATCTGGCACTGTTCTCAAGGGATGCGGTTGTCTGGAACAGAACTGGGGTAGTTGCCTGTTGAGCGGACTGGCAAAAAGATCCATGGTGGGAAGACCCCACTTCAGAAAGATCTTTTGCACTACCAGAGGATCCAACTACCACTTGTGAGGCTGCAGGAGTCTGCCGAGTCTGTCCGCCAGGTAGTTTTCCTGGCCTGGGAGGTAGACTGCCCTGAGGGTCATGCCCTGGGTGACAAACCAGGAGCAGAGAGCTTGTGCTTCCACAGAGAAAAGTCTGGATCCCGTGCCTCCCTGCTTGTTGACGTAGAACATAGCCACCTGGTTGTCCGTCTGAACTAGGACAGACTGGTGAGACAGGATCTGAGAGAAAGTCCGCAAGGCCAGCCGAATGGCCCTCAATTCCAACAGGTTGATCTGCTAGGCGGCCTCCCATGGAGACCACAGGCCCTGGGTGCAGGCTCCCTGGCAGTGAGCCCCCCAGCCCTGCAGGGAAGCATCGGTTGTCAGGACCTGAGTGTGTGGGAAGACCTGAAAAGGAACACCCCTGACCAGATTTGGGAGATGCTGCCACCAGCGTAAGGAGTCCACCAAGGGTTTGGACACCTTTATTCTGTCTGACAACTTCCCTGTGGCCTCCAGCCACTTCATCCTGAGGTACCACTGAGCCGGCCTCATGTGCCGCCAGGCATGTGGGGTGACATGCACTGTGGAAGCCATGTGACCTAAGAGCCGGAGGAAGTTTCTGGCCGAGACCAGAGAGTCCGCCCGAAACTGACCAGCCAACTTTATAAGCCTGTGAGCTCTGTCCACAGGCAAAAAGGCCTTTGCTTGGAGGGTATCCAACCTGGCCCCTATGAATTCCACATCTTGTGAGGGGACCAAAGTGGACTGTGGGAAGTTTACAATGAACCCCAGGTGCTAAAGCAGGGATATGGTTCTGCAGGTGGCTTGCCTGACCTCTTGCAGAGACTGGCCTCTGATTAGCCAGTCGTCCAGGTAAGGGAACACAAAGATCCCCTGGTTCCTGAGGTAGGCCGCAACCACTGCCAGGCATTTTGTAAAAACCCTGGGGGCGGAGGTGAGGCCAAAAGGAAGCACTCTGTACTGGAAGTGCTTTCCTCCCACCACAAATCTGAGGAATTGTCTGTGGCTTGGATGGATAAGGATGTGAGTATAAGTATCCTTCAGGTCTAAGGAGCATAGTCAATCTCCCTGCTGGAGGTAGGGCAATAAGATTCCAAGGGTAAGCATCTTGAACTTTTCCCTCTCCAGAAACTTGTTCAGATTTCGCAGGTTGAGGATGGGTCTGACGCCTCCTGTTCTTTTTGGTACCAGGAAGTACCTGGAATAAAAGCCTTGCCCTTCCAGGTGGTGAGGCACCGGTTCCAACGCCTGGTCCCTCAGTAGACCTTCCAACTCCTGAAGGAGTAAGTTTCTGTGCAGAGGGGGTCTTGGAGGCTCCCCTGGAAAGTAGGAGGGGGGTATCTGGGTGAAGTGGAGCAGATAGTCCCTTTTGATGATACTTGACACCCAAGTATCCCCTGTGATGACTGGCCACCTGACGACCTGTGCCCTGGAGAGGAGGAGAGGCTATGCTGGCATAGTCAAAAACCCCCTCCCTGCTGAGCAGGAGCTGGAGTAGGAGGCTTGGGGGCCTTCTGCCTACGGGGCCCATGACCCTGCCCCTTGGCCTGCTGGCCCTGTTGGGGAGCTGCAGAGGCCTGGTAGTGAGGGTAGGTTTTATAGGCAGTGGTCTTCCTTGGGTAAAAGGTCTTTTTCCCCGAGCCCTTCTTTTTCTGAGAAGGGGCAGAGGTCTTCCTGGACAGCCTTGTCCGGGTAAGAGTCTCGGTCTCGAGCTCTGCAACCTTTTCGGCCATGGGCTTGCCAAAGAGGTTTTCACCTCGGCAAGGGACGTCGACCAACTTGTCCTGTACCCACGGCTCGAGGTCCGAGGATTGTAGCCAGGCCTGACGGCATGCACCGATGCTGGCCCCTGCTACTCGGGCCAAAGCCTCAAATCCATCGTAGACTGCTCGAGAAATAAACTTCGAGCACTCTCGAATACCAGAAGACAAGGCCTTGAACCTCTGCAAAAAGGTTCCTCGGACAGACCAGCAGAGAACCCGGCAATTTCCTTTGCCAGGTCTCAAAGGTACATGCCCATGTACAGCTGGTAGGTCTGGACGCGGCAAGCAAGCATAGAGCCCTGGAAGCACTTTCTATCGAGGGCATCCAGGTGCTGGGCTTCCCTGCCGGGAGGCACCGAGGAGTGCATCTTCTGACTCTTCAGGCGATGCATGGCCGATTCCACCATCATGGAATGGTGCCGTAGCTGTGCCTTCTGAAACCCAGGGCTTTTGCGGACTCAATAGATGGAATCGACCTGCTTGCAAAGAACCGGCATAGAGGCCGGCGCCTCCCACATGCGGAAGAGCAGCCGCTCCAGCATCGGAGGAACCGGGACAGTAAAGGCCTCCTTGGGAGGAGTCATACTGCAGAGCCTCGAGCTCCTCGGCTCTTCCTCGGGGTCCGCCGGGAATGCCAGTGCCTTGGCCATATCCCGTACGAAATCCGAGAACTTAGTATCCTCCGGGGGGGAACCTAGTCCGAAGCTCGGAGCTCAGTGAGTCCAAAGGGACACACCAAGTCCGGAAGGTGTCAGGGAACTCCTCCTCCTCCGTCTCCCACGCCGATTCCTCCGAGGAGGAATCGAGTGGCTCTGAGTGGGCGGGCACAGACGCCATCTGCCCCGACGCCGAGGGAACCGGCGTCGACGACCTCGGTCCCAAGCGGGAGGCAGAGGGTGACCGTGGCCGAGGATCGATTCGAGTTCGCATGGTCTCGAGGATTGGCTCGGCCTCCAGGGTCGACTTGGACGTTGATGTCCCGGTGGTTGGGGCAGATGCGCCGGTGAGACCGGCGATCAGCACCCGCTGCTGCTCCATGAAGGCAGACAGTCTGCTCTCCAAGGCCGTCAACCTGAGTCCGAGCTCAGGAGACCCAGCAGCCTCCAATTCGGGCCCCGACGGTGTCGGGCCCCACGTCAGCTCCCCCAGAGGAGAGTCCACAAGGACTACAGTACTCATGTGACTCTACACGAGGATGCTTGGCAGGCCTCTCTGACTCCGAAGACCCGGGACGGCGATCGGGGCTATGCAACCTGGCCCTCGAGGAGCCAAGAGCATCCACCAATGCCGCCCTCGTGGGCTTCTTTCCTTCGGTGCTCCCTCAAGGGGGACTCCCTTTCAGAGGAGCCCTGACAATGCTCGAGGTCAGACTCCAGAGACGTCGAGGCCTCTGACTAAGTCCAGACCCGTCCAGAGGCAGACTCGGAGGAGATCCTCTCACGCTGGTGCTGATGGCTCCGCAATGCCTTGGAAGACATTTTGCCACAGGGACTGCAGACCGTAGAATCATGGTCTGGACCCAGGCACCGGAGGCAGCAGTCGTGTGTGTCGGTGAGAGACATCAGTTTCTTGCACCGATCACACTTCTTAAAGCCACTGGCAGCCATCAGGGGAAAAAGGGCCCCTGCAAGATCAAAAAATTGAGCTGCCAGGGAAAAGAAAAAAGGCACGAACGCAGTCTCTAAGGACAAAAACCGAAAGAGAGAGATCCGGGCTCGGCACCGGTGTACCGAGTCCAGGCAGGAAAGGAACCGACGTCGAACCGATGAAAAACTCGACCCAACGCAGGAAAATCAACTTTTTTCACGGGTGACAAGGACAGGCATCTGTAGGGCTCCGCGGAAAAAAGCAGACTGAGCAAGATGGCACCTTTGGGCGGGAAGGCGACCGCGCATGCATGCCTGCATTCCCAAAGGCTTTCTTTGAAAGCTGGGGAAATGCTCCACATGGGGGCTCCGTCGACGCCGAGGTCACCCATATGTGAGAGCTGACTTCCTGCTTGGTCCTGGAGAAAAGTAGCCATATTAATCCTGGAGAAAGCAAAATCTTCACAGTTCATATTTTCACAGAATTAAAAAAAACAAAACCCCCCACACACCCAACCACATGCACAGGCTTTCAAAGTCAGAAAAGTTCCTTTTTGTGATGTTATTTTAATCTAAAGTTTTATTGCCTAGCAGTTTCTGCCTGTTCCTTAGAGCTCCACCGGGTTTTAGTCTGTTGCTCTTTAAACGGATAATACTAAGTAATCAGAAAATGCGTGCCGTTTAATGACTCACTCTGCAACCGGAGAACTTTAAATTATTGCATTCTAACTTTAGGCAATAGGTCTCAGAAAAAACCGCTGGCCCACAAACCAAGAGCTAAACGCTCAATGCTGGTGCCGGTTTAACATCAATGACCAGTAGCCTTTTAAAAGCCTTAATGTTCTGTTTTTGTGTTGTTTTCAATTGTTTTCTTAAAAGATTGTTGTTTGTGCACTCTTTTTCAATCGAAGATTGAACGGGATTATTCCAACGCTCACAGCCAGGTACCCCAAGCGTTTCACTATTGTTTCTTCAGGGAATTGTCCCCATGAGGCTGTAAACACATAGAAAGCTGAAATCAATAACTTCGCTAGTTGCTTAGCTCATAAAAACAATCTTATCTGTAGTACAGACCTGTAGAATTGATGCTGTCGGCGTCTTTCTCTGCTAATAAAAGGTATTTCATATCAGTCCACTTCAATCGAACTTCAATAAATCATTCGTGATGCAAAGAACGCCGCGCATGCGGAATACTGACCCAACCACCATTATTTAAAGGGGCTCTACGTCATAGATCAACTCTATTGGATGAAAGAATAGCGTTTGATTCATTGGATCCCTTAGAATTGTTTGAATCAGTGTAAGAGCTGCATTAGCTATCCATCTTCCATGAATAACACCACCGCGGTCAGCCATATCATGGTTTTTTGTCGCTACCACACCGTCCATTGCTATGCATACTGAAAAAAGCACTATCGACATTGAAAAATGTATGCCTAAAAGGTTGACTCATAAGCAAAGAGCCAGATTTAATCGCATGTTCAGACCCTTCGGAATCACAGTGTTTAAAGTAAAAATCCACTTCTGCTCCTTCCACAGGAGGGTGTCTGAAATAGTTTTCCCTCGTATACTGTAGTGAACTTGCTCTATACAAAAACACCGGAGCTGTTCAAAAATATGTTGATGTTGTAAACAATGTTGAACCAACGGGGCCTCCACAACCTTGCAATTAAGACCACTCCTGTGTTCCTGTATACGTGTACGAAATGTTCTTTCAGTCTTCCCCACGTACGCCAACCCGCACGGGCATACTATAATGTAGATGACATTAGTAGAAACACAATTCGTCTCATGTCGAAGCTGATAAGACATACCATTATGTACATATGTCGATAACTCAATCGTGATGTCACAAATAGAGCAGCTTCCACACTTGAAATGCCCTTTCGCTGCAGGAAGAGCCGGGATGTCAGAAATATCCTTCGGTAGAATTGCTGGGCAAAGTTGTTCTTTGAGGTTTTTGTTACGTCGCCAAACGCACCGAATCTTTCGATTTTTCAAGCCCGGAACAACTTGTAAAATATTGCTGTGCTTATGGAAAATCTTTTTAATATCAATACTCAACGGTGAAAAGGTAGTAACAAAATTAATGATGGACTCATCCGATTCAGAGATTGCGGCGGAGTGAGAAGAACGATATGTCAATAAATTATGTCTATCACTGTAAAGAGCTCTTTTATAAGCCTTTTTTATCACCGCAGAAGGGTAGCCTCGTTCATAGAAATCATGGATTAAACGTTTTGATCGAAATTTGAAGTCAGCTTTACTAGAACAATTCCTTCGAAAGCGTAAAAATTGTGACATAGGGAGACTATCCTTCAGATTCCGGGGATGAGCACTTGTATAATAGAGCAGTGCATTTCGATCAGTAGGTTTTCTATATACCGATGTTTCCCATTCGTGTTCTCCCCTCATGATGAGAATGTCTAAAAAAGTGATCTGAGTATGATGAAACTGACATGTGAACTGGATGTTAGAGTCACAAGCATCCAGCCATTGATGGAAACAATGTAACTGCTCTTCAGAACCTTGCCAAATCAAAAAAATATCATCTATATATCTGAGCCATGCTTTAAGTTGATGTCGAAACGGTGAGACTTTCAACCAGACATCTTCAAAATCCGCCATGTAGAGATTTGCAATCGATGGGGCGCACGTGGCCCCCATCGCTACTCCGGAAATCTGTTGATAAATGGCTCCTTCAAAACCGAAAAAATTCTTAAAAAGAGCCAATTCAGTCAGACTCATCAAGAATTGTAATTGAGTGTCAGTAACATCTCCCCGTCCCTTTAATGTCCGTTCGATCAAAGAATACGCCGCCGGTTGTGGTATGTTAGTGTAAAGCGAGACAACATCAAACGTTGCCAATAGTGTAGCGGGTTGACTAGCCCATTGAGACAACCCTTGCAACAGTGTCAAAAAATGCGTGGAGTCTTGCACGAAAGAAGGAATCAGTCGTATTAATGGCCTCAAATAGGAATCCAAAAAAACTGACACTGGTTCTAGGACTGAGCCCCGTGTAGACACGATCGGGCGACCTGGAGGGTGAGTAAGGTTCTTATGAATTTTGGGCACCAGATAAAACGATGCCACTCGAGAAGACCGCGTATTCAAGAACTGATATTCTTTAGTGTTCAAAAAATGATCTGTGTACGCCAGCGTGGTGATGGTTTTAATTGTGGCTTGTATAGACAAAGTGGGATCCTGATCTAGCCGTATGTAAGTTGATATATCCTGTAGTTGACGATGAGCTTCTTGAATATAATCTTGTCGATCCATCACAACCACTGCACCCCCCTTGTCAGCTCTACGGATGACAATCGTGGTCTGTCTCTTCAACTTATTCAACGCTCGCCGTTCATCATATGATAACCGCGTGTGTCTAGTACATTTAGAGTGTTCTAAAGCTTGAATGTCTTGTGTCACTAATTTTTTAAATAATGCCAGTGCAACATGAGGAGGATTCGGAGGACTCCACTTGGAGGGGATAGATAACTTGATTCGTGACATGGACGGAGAATCTGCTGGTAAAGGCATATCTGTCATCCCTGACATATGATCATGAATAACTTCTCCCAACAGGGGTACAGGAGGTCTAGCACTCGTATTTGAGGCAAAAAACTCTTTTAAAGCTAACTTACGCATTAAACTCTCCAAATCAACATGAACGTGAAAAGAATCGTAAGCCAATGCAGGAACAAAGGATAAACCTTTGCTCAATACTGACAATTCAGTGGAGGACAAACTAATGTGGGAGATATTAACTACCAATGAGTTTTCCATATTAGGATGAGTTATCGTTGTTCTTTGCGTCGTAAAGTGCGACGTTCTTGTTGTTGGTCCACAAACAACAATCTTTTAAGAAAACAATTGAAAACAACACAAAAACAGAACATTAAGGCTTTTAAAATAGGTCATTGATGTTAAACCGGCACCAGCATTGAGCGTTTAGCTCTTGGTTTGTGGGCCAGCGGTTTTTTCTGAGACCTATTGCCTAAAGTTAGAATGCAATAATTTAAAGTTCTCCGGTTGCAGAGTGAGTCATTAAACGGCACGCATTTTCTGTTCCTTAGAGCTGGCAGCCCAATCAGAACAAGCTTCTAGTGGGCTATAGCATCATGAACCTTCATGTCACAATAATCTGTGATTTTCCTCATTTTATAGTGCATTGCTGCCTCCCCCTATGTACAGTTGCTCAACCATCCCAGCAATAGTTCTTGCCCATGACTGTGGCTCCCTTACTGGAATCGAGCATACAAGCATCAAGTCTGGCCAGAAGGCGAGGCCATTGTGTGATAGCAGAGTCTTCTTTCCCAAAAGGGTTTGTGAACTCTGGGTCAACATCCCCAATTCTACTCGGCATAAAGTGAAATCCAGGTCTCCTGCACATCAGTGGAAAGTACTGCTACAGACACAGGGCTGGTTAAGTTTCCTATAGATTGATCTTTTCCTGGAAAAAACCCCAAACATTTGAATCCTTTTCACCGAGGTGGCCAAGTGACTCATTGTTGAGTACAATGCACAACCATCTGGGAGGGCTTGGATTTGATTCCTATGCCCAAATTCTGTTCCCTGATCACCCAGGAATGCTGCACAAAAAAGTACTCACAGACCCTGAAGAGGAATGTGAAATAAGTATTGACCACCATTCAATGATGACACCTAATGGCCCGATTTACAGTAGGTTTCACATGAGTCTGGTTCTGGAAAGAACTGTAGCTTACAAACCCTGTCCAAGGTACGTTGCTGTGATGGCTGGCAAAAATGGAAGGGTGATATAAAACTAGAAGAAAAATCCCAGCAAGTTGGAAAGGAAAGCTCACAGGCTATTGTGTTAACAGAGGTCTGTTCCAAATGAGGTGGAAGTCAGCCATGCCCCAAATAAAAGAAAAAAAAATCCTCTTCCTGACTCAAAACCAGTGAAACTTTCTGCCTCAAAAAGGAATAGGATAAACTTACGTTGAGTCAATTTTCACAGTTTATGAAAAACAGTTGAAAAATGCAGAAAAAAAAGGAGAGAAAAACATACATGTTGTGCCAAAATTAATCATATTACTTGAAAGCCACGATTCTCCAAATTCCAAAAATCCAAACAAATTAACAGAGAAAAGATTAAAAAAAAACAGAGTTGTGTGGCACGGAGTAAAATGTTGACTGCTGGCAAACCTGTGGAGAGTTGTCCATGTTGTGATTATCCCCTGGGTTTTCTTGGCAAGATGCAAACAGAAATAGTTTGCCAGGCTTTTCTTCCACACTGTAAACCCACAGCACCTGCAATTCCAAGGTGGTCTCCCATCCAAATACTAATCAGGCCTGACCCTGCTTAGCTTCCAAGATCAGACAAAAATCAAATGCAGTTAAGGTGGTATGGCCTTAGATATAAGAATATAAATAAAATAAGCCATAATGGGTCAAACCAAATGTTTGATTGGCCACAGCTGTAAACAGGATACTGGGCTCAATCTAGGTCACAAGTACCTGTCAGGTTACCTAAAGGTAGGAAGATTCCATGCTGCTTATCTGAGGGGTAAGCAGTGGATTTCCCCAGTCTACTTAAAGAAAAAGTCCAGAAACTATTATTAAAGGACTTGTGAAGCTGAATTTTTAAAAAGTTTGGACAAAACAACTTTTACTACATTCTCCTTCAACAAATTCCAGTTTGATTACACATTAAGTGAAAAAATAATTTTTGCTTAGTCTTAAATGTGCTACATTGTAGCTTCATTGCGTGTCCCCTACTCTACCTTTTGAAGGAATAAGAAACCGATCTAATTTTACCCATACCTCTTCACTCATTCTATCATATCTCCCTTCAGCCATCTCTTTTCCAAGCTGAAGAACCCTAATCTTTTAAGCCTTTCCTCATAGGGATATCCTTCCATTCCCATTATCATTTTAGTCAGTCACTCTTCTCTGTACCTTTTCTAATTCCTCTATAGAAGGTCTAAACAACCACCATCTTACAGATTATTAGTATCCGGCAAGACAAATTCCACAGCAACAGATGTTTTGTACAATTTTGGTGCATTTGTGATGGGCAAAACAAAGGCTCTGTATCCTGAAAAATACACTTCTTTTGGAAAAACTTGCCAATTCGTTTTCTAAGAAATAAATGAAAGGAGGAGAAGAAATATATCTGCCAAAGAAAAAAAAATTTAAACTATATATTAACAATTTTGATTATTACACTCCAACACAAAGTGAAAAAAAATAAAAATAGCAAAGGAAAATGTAACAGAGAACCTGCTGACAGAATTGCTTAACATTTTTTAGCCCACAATAAAAGGAAAAAAAAAAAAACAAAAACCCAAAACATACAAATAAAATCCCTGAGAGAAAACACCTCAAATAAACCTTTCCCTGTGAGCTTCCAGTGGTGCCTGAGGGTCACAAAGTTGGACATTATTCTCCTCTCTAGCCACTATAAACTCATTTAGTTGTCTAGGCTCAAAAAAAAAAATTCTTTGCTTCACAACCAACCATACAAACACAAGGAAATTGTAACATGAAGTTAAGTTCCAAGGCCACCACCCTAGATTTTAGGGCCACGAACTCCTGGCACCGCTTCTAAGTAAATCTAGAAAAATCAGGAAATATATGAATTTTAGAACCCAAAAACAATTCATTCATCGAGCAGAAATACATTTTAAAGATAGAATTGCAGTCAAACTCTAAAGCGAAGGTAACAATTAAAGTAGCTCTGTGTAACCACCTCCAAGGAGGACTCCAAAAACTCCATAAGGTTCAAACCTCCAGTGTGACCCTGTCCACCGACTGCATTTGAACCACTCGGGAACAGATATTGGGCCCTGACTAGGGGAGAAAGGGAGCCAGAGTCCATTCCCAAAGTCTCAATCAAATATTTTTTTTGACCAAACCTATAGCAGATATGAGGAGTGCTGGGCAAAACAAAGGCTCTGTACCATGAAAAATACATTTCTTTCAGAAAACTTGCTAATTTATTTTCTAAGAAATAAATGAAAGGAGAAGAAATATATCAGCCAGAGAAAACCACACACCACATTTTAAGAGGCATTTTAGAAAGTATGTCCAAATAAAACCCTGAGACGTCCAGGCAGAACATGCAGAAAAATGCTGGGGATGTCTATATATCTTCACCCAATTTTTAAAACATGGACAAACCCGACGTGGGCATCCATGCTGGTGGCCACAGAGATGTCGTCACCCCCCCCCCCCCCCTTAGGGATGCTTGTGGCGGGGACATCCATGTCATGCAAGCTGGGGATAAGGGGACATCCAGTAGCATAGTAAAAATGGAAAACACAAGTCCCCATTCCCTGTCCATGTTCACTGTTGTATTGTAAAATAAAAGGGGGGTATGCATGTAGCTCCTTCTACACACCCTCCAGACACCTGCCTGGCAAAATAATCACTTTTCAGATCCCTGTGTGCCTGGAGCAGATATAACCTTAGATAGCACACCAGACAATCAGGATGTTTCTGAGATCACGCTGGGACATCCAAGTTTTTGACAACACCCCGACCACACTTCTGCCATGCTTTTGTTCAGATATGTACGCCCTCACGTTGGTGACATCCACAGACCAAGCTTTTTAAATTGTTCTGAAGACATCTGTGTGCTTTGGATGACTCTATGCCTGTTTCTAGACACCCAAAGTATGAATAGGGCTTGCAAAATAACCCCATTTGTGTGACAAAACACCAACTTAAAAAAACATGTTCAATTTCCTGCTATAAGTCACCCATTAGAATTTAAAGGCCAAAATCAGTGGAAAAAATTGGAAGAAGAGGAGTGGAGAGTGATCCTACCCGGCGATTCCATCCTGCCTGTGTGCTCGGCGCTGATTATTGCACCTGATTGAGCCCTATTTCATTCTGGGCTACACCATGGAACGCGGTTGCCTTTGGAGCCCCTTCGGAGATTTTTCGGAGCTTTTGAGCAAGTGCTTACTTTGATATGGGGAAACGCCGGAAGAAAAGCGCATTGGCTGTTTCCACACTGAAAGCTTCCAAATCGGAAGGTCCGATGGATAAACATCTGATTCGTCAGTCGGTGGAAAACTGTAGCTTGGAGCTTTCAGCGTCAGTGAGTACTTGGTCTCCTCCAGCTTCCTCTCCGATTGGGGGTTTTACCTTGCCCCTCCCTCCGTCCGAGCAAGTTGTGTCTCTCGAACAGGTCTTGGGAAATGTAGGCCTGGATTCGGGAGTCACTTTGGTTCCGACGGGCTCCTTGGAGCGGGTCTGCCCTGAACGTAAGGTTGTTCCTATGCCTAAAGTGTTTAAAATTCCATCGGTGCTAGGAGATGCTGTTGACATCTCCTCACCCCCACAGGAGGTAACATTAAAAGATACATGGGCGGTCATTACCCGCACCGAGGTTGCCCTCACCGGAACCTTGTCTCAAATAGAAGAATATACTCGGGACTCGATAGCTAAGTTTTCTGATTATGATGACCAGTTTTTGGGTTTTGATGCTCGTTTGAAACAGGTAGAGTAAAATTGATGGTACTCAGGTAAATTCGCTTCCCGTAGTTAAGGATAGTTTGTACTTACATAGGCAGTTGGAATTATTAGAGAATGCATCTAGGTCTAAAAACCTGAGATGTCTAAATTTTCCACTTACACATTATATTTCTCCCTTGATTTTGTTTCATAAATATTTAAAGGAGGTTTTGAAATTTGATCAGCCTGAAGTCATCAAGGTTTCTAATTTGTATTATGTGCCGAGATTTAAAAAGAAAGTGGAAGGTAATGGGGGAGGTGATCAGGTTCAGTCACTCTCCCCCATTAGTTTGGATATATCAGAATTCTTGGAGTCCTCCTCTGATAATATTTTAAATCGTGCTACTTTAGTTGTTACTTTTTTGACAGAGATGGACAAGAATTCGGTATTGAAAGCATACTTTCCACAAAAGAATGTACTTTTTTGTGGTCAAAAGATAACTATTTTCCCCGATGTGTCCCGTGTTACACAGAATCGGCGTAAAGCCTTTCTGGAGTTGAGAGAGCGCACTTTAGCATTGGGAGCTTCTTTCTTTTTAAAGTTCCCATGCAAGTGCCTAGTGGAACATCGAGGGAAACGTTATGGGTTTGTAGATCCTGTTCATTTGATTGTTTTCCTTAAGAATCATGAGTCTCATGCGTATGAAGGGATAGTAGTTAAAGGTATAAATTGAATTTTGGGGTTCCGGGTATGGGTTTTGTTTGTTTTTCTTGTTAAATATATTGATGTGCTATATTGATGTGATGGATTCTCCACTCCTCCTTATGATGTGGACTGTTATACAATGTATTTTTATGTGTTTGGATTTGGATTTTTTTTCTTGTATTTAGTATTTTCCTGTATTTCTTCTACTTATTGTATAAATAAGTATAATATTCAATAAAATATAAATTTAAAAAAAAATTGGAAGAAAATACAAAAGAGACGACGACTAAATGTTTCTGACTAGAAAAGAAAGAGCTGGTAAATGCCGTATCTGTCCAAGAAGGGTAAAGAAAAAAAAATAAAATCTGAACTTTGGGATCATTGCTAATGTCTCTCATCGCGCAAATGACCTCTGTGTTCTTGGCCATCCTTTTCATGTGAATGGAACGTTCTCACGTGAGACAGGAGTAAAGTAATGCAGTCTCAATGTCAGCCTATCATTTAAATACTAGAACAATATTCAGCATTACTAACCGAAACATAAAAAACAAATACTGCATAATGAGCCACTATTATTGGCACAGATCACCGAAACATGCATTAACCTTCTCCGCATCTAGTCATATGTTCACCTTCAGCCTTTACTGAACTGGTAAAGAAAAGGACAGGTTTAACAATTTTGAACATTCTTGCCATTTCATACAAGCCCAGTCTGTCCAGCTCAATCATTCAAAGGATATGAAAAGTGTGAAAATGTCACTGCTTCAGTACAATTTTAAAAGTATAATTGGAAGTGGAGAGCTCCAATGAGCTCCATACCTGCAAACTATAAAACTAAAAGCTACTCCAAGGACTATTTTATTCATATTTTTTGTCACAAAATTGCCTTTGCACGGTCAAGAAGGGCATGGAGACAGCAACTGTGCAGATAGCTTCTTCACCATAAGAGCAAAGTTTGGTTATTAAAGAACAATTTGCTTCCATAGGCTGGGTATTAGCACTTGGTTGAGTTTCAGTACCAGATGAAATAAAGGGAAGGCGGCAATACCACCCCCCCCCCCCCACACACACACACCCCTTTTCCAAAACGCAACCAGGATAACTTGCGCAGCCGGAAGTTGTCTTCATGTTCTCTCTTCCTTCCAATCCTCCACATGACCCAGGAAGGCATCTCATTTTGTCCAGGCCCTGGTATCTGACAGAATCATGCGTCTGACAAACAGTTGAAATCTGAACCATGCGGACCACAGGACTTACGGAAGAGTAACTAGTGCAGCTGCAGAAGGCGTCTCCACCTGGTTAAAAGCAATGGCACTCAGTAGGCTGGTAGAGCAGCAGCTGGAACAAAGATAGATTCTTGTCCAAGTCATGAAAGGGAAAAGACCTGGAAAGGGTGGGGGGGGGGGGGCGGATCCACAAGAGCATGTCTTTAGGAAGAGGAGACAGGGAGAGAGAAAGAAAGGCGTTCATGAATTGAAGACTGGGGACTTAGAGTGGAGACGCCAGGAGGAGTTGAAGGGGGAACAGCCAAGGAAGAACTTAGATGCAAGAAGAGCTGAGACTTGAAAACTGAATGTGGATTTTGGGGAAGTGGGACTTGGCAATTGAATGGACATCATAAGAACATAAGATATGCCATACTGGGTCAGACCAAGGTCCATCATGCCCAGTATTCTGTTTCCAACAGTGGCCAATCTAGGTCATATGTACCTAGCAGTTTCCCCAAGAGACACAAGTTCCACAATGCTTGTACTGGGTCAAGCATTGATATCTTCGGTCACTTCTTAATAATGGTTTATGGACCTTTCCTCCAGGAACTCGTCCAAACCTTTTTTAAACCCAGCTACACTAACAGCCTTTACTACATCCTCCGGTAACAAATTCCAGAGTTTAATTACACGTTGAGTGAAAAAATATTTTCTTTTATTAGTTTTAAATAGTTTACCCTGTAGCTTCATTGCATGTCCCCTAGTCTTTCTATATTCTGATAACGTAGACAATCGATTTACGTTTACCCGTTCCACTCCATTCATTAATTTATAGACTTCTAGAAGCCTAGGATACTATCCTACCACCAACAGGCAGATAATAATGAGTAACAGGTTACTGAAAAATAAGTGCTATTGGGAATAAAATAAAATTATTTTCTAGGTATTTGGTTCTAGAATCTAGAGTTTGACTAAAAATTATGTTGATAATTACAAGGGTAAAAGGAAACAGTAAATGCATTCCAGTGATCTGATCTGTCTTGCAACAGCCTATCAGTGCTTATATGATCTTTGTTAGATAAATTCAGATTGCTATTAAAACATGCTCTTTACCAACATCTTGCAGGCAAGACTATGGAAAATCTTCAAAGGAATTAAGAAAATACATGGCAATGGATGAGAACTTACTAAAAATATGCCGAAACTGCAATGTCACCAACAAACCTGCATGTCTTTCCCTTTTCACTTAATAAAAGCTAGCTTGCTACACAGTGCCCTGACTTGTGCTTCTAAGGTAATCTCTTAATTTCCTGGGTGATTCACATAGCCCTTGCTTTGATAGAGGGAGCCTTTCAAATTGCCCCTTTTGATCCGGCACTGGTTTTAACACTTATTTAAAGCAATTTCACAGGTCTTTTGCCACCTAACTGGAAGGCCTCTTTCTAAAAGGTCTCTAAACAAATTTTTTTTCTACTTAAAGAATAAACCTCATTAGCTAGGTGTAGACCACTAGATGATAGGGGGGTAAAATGGCCGCTACGGGAAGACAAGGCCATAGCAGAGAGACTGAATGAATTCTTTGCTTCAGTCTTTACTGAAGAAGATCTAGGGAACTTACCCATGCCTGAAATGGTATCTAAAGGTGATACATTGGAAGAATTAATACAAATATCAATAAACCAGGAAGATGTATTACAAGTATTTGATAAACTGAAGAGTAGTAAATCACCTGGACTGGATGGTATACATCCAAAGGTGTTGAAAGAACTGAAATATGAGATGGCAGACCTACTATTAGTAATTAAAATCTTCTGTAGTACCTGAAGATTTGAGAATGGCCAATGTAACGCCAATTTTTAAAAAAGGTTCCAGGGGTGATCTAGGAAACTACAGACTGGTGAACCTGATTGGACAATATGGTAGAAACCATTATAAAGAATAAATTTAATGAACATGTAGACAGTCATGGTTTAGTGGGAGAAAGATTTTCCTTGGCCAAATCCATGTTAGCTTAGTCTTACTCATCTGTTATATTTTTTTTGAAGGTGGGAATAAAGAGGTAGACCAAGGTGAGCCGGTTGATATAGTGTATCTGGATTTTCAGAAAGCCTTTGATAAGGTCCCTCACGAGACTCTTGGTCAAATTAAAAAAGTCATGGGATTGGAGGAAGCGTACCATTGTGAATCGGGAACTGGTTAAGAAGATAGAAAGCAGAGAGTAGGGCTAAATGGCCAATTTTCTCAACAGAGAAAGGTGCATAGTGGAGTACCCCTGGATCTGGACCCGCTGCTTTTAACATATTCATAAATGACCTGGAAATGGGAACAAGTGAGGTGATCAAATTTGCAGATGACACAAAATTATTCAAAGTTGTTAAAACCCAAGAAGATTGTGAAAAATTGCAAATTGCAAGATGACCTTGATAAATTGGAAGACTGGACATCCAAATAGTAGATGAAAGTTAAATGTGGACATGTGCAAAGTTATGGACTTAGGGAAGAACAACCCAAAACTATGGTTATATGATGCAAGGTTCCACATTAGAAATCACCACTTAGGAAAAGGATCTGGCATCTCTGTGGATAATGCATTGAAACCCTCTGCAGTGTGCAGCAATGGCCAAGAAAGCAAATAAAATGCCAGCAAGCCTAAGAAAAAGAATGGAGAATAAAGCCAAGGATATTATAATGCCTCTGTATCGTTCCACAGTGTATGCAATGCTGGTCGCCATATCTTAAAAAGGATATAGCTTTATTAGAAAAAGTACAGAGAAGAGCCAACAAAATGGTAATGGAGATACTCCTATGAGGAACGGCCTAAAAGGTTAGGGCTTTTCAACTTGGAAAACAGATGGCTGAGGGGGGATATGATAGAGGTCTATAAATTAATAAATGGAATGGAACTGGTAAATGCAGATTTGTTGTTTATATCATCCAGAAAAGTAGAGAGACTAACGGACATGCAATGAAGCTACAATGTAACCCATTTAAGACTAATAAGAGAAAATACTTTAACTCAATGAGTAATCAAACTCAAATTCATTACCAATGGATGTAGAAAAGCAGTTAGTGTAGCTGGGTTTAAAAAAAAGGTTTGGACAAGTTCCTAGGGGAAAGGTCCATAAACCATTATTAAAGAGAACCAGAGAAGTCCACTACTTGCCCCAGGACAAGCATTGTGGAACCTGTGCACTTTTTTGGGAACCTGACAGGTATTTGTGACCTGGATTGGCCACTGTTGGAATCAGGATACTGGGCTTGATGGACCTTGGTTTGACCCAGTATGGCATTTCTTATGTTCTTACTAAGCTGTGATAAAATACCACAGTGATATTTACCATATAGAGTCACTAACTTGCAGTACCCTCAGTACCACAGTTCAGTAATTCCCATGGTAAAGATGAATTTGTGTTGCTGCAACCAGGAATATTGCGCGCAATCCCAGCCGCAGTAAAATGGGCTCAACTTTGTGCCCACTCATCTTTTAATAGGGACAAGTGGTGGATAAAATACCCCCCCACACACCATCTCCTTCAACATAAAGAATTCTCCCCCCAACCCCTCAATACATAGCATAAGACCTCAACCTACCCCCCCCCCCAAATACCAGGGGTTTCCCTGGTGGCTACTGAGAGGAAGGGCAGAAACAACCTCCAAATGCTCCTGCCCCATCTGCACTTGAGTTCAAAATGGTGCCAGTGAATCCTAGCAGCAGACTGCAGTACTACTACTAGGAGTCAACTGGTGCTATTTTGAACTGGGGCGTCGCTGGAATGAAAAATCCAAGGATGGCTCCTGCCCCCCACTAGCTACCAGTGAAACAAAGTAAGTACCAGGGAGATAGTGGAGGGTGGGGGTGGAGAAGTATATGTAATTAGCAGTAGCCCCTTCAAGAGGCTGTCCAGAAGAAATAGGCCGCATATTTGCATCCCAATGTTCCAGGGAGGAAAGAAATGCCAGCTCAAAGCTAATATTTTTCAACGAATAAAAACACAGCTTGTGAAGTTAGACACAAGCCGCATTATTTGATTTGCATAACAATGATATACTTTACATGCCTTTGCACAGTGTTTGTGTCTTTATTATTTAGCTTGCATTGCTGTAAACTAAAATGCATTAAGGGGAGATGCTTTATTTGGCCTCTTAGACAGATAAGCTTTTTTGACTAGAACCAGAACAAGCCAAGTTAAAATCCCCAAATAAAGTTATCTGTTCAAGTGGCCTGGATTAATAAAAACACTTGTACAATTGGTACCATTACTGACCACAAGTGCTTTTTGCGTGTCACCCAGATAAAAATTACCAATTTTTAGAAAGGTAAATGCAATGCAATGTGCGCCTTTGAGTCAATGATGACTCCTCACGATCCAGCAGCTCCTGGGTTTTCTTGGCAGTGTGACCAGAAGTAAATTGTCAGGCCGTTCTTCTGAGGCAATGGAGGGTTCAGTGACTTGCCAATGCCCCAAGGAGTGCTGATACTGTGAATCCAACCCTGGTCTCTTGGTTACCAAGCCAGTGCTCTAACCATTAAACTGCTCCTCTACTCCTTAGAAAAGTGCATACTGTACATGGAAAAAAAAGGCACAGTAAAGCAACAGTAATTAACATCTTGCCATGTTGCATTTACCTTGCCATGGAAAAATGATATGTTAACCTTACATGTGAAGGGTTGTAGCATACTTTACAACTATATGAAGAACATAAGATATGCCATACTGGGTCAAACCAAGGTCCACCAAGCCCAGTATCCTATTTCTAACAGTGGCCAATCTAGGTCACAAGTACCTAGCAATTTTGCCAAAGGACACAGGTTCGACAATGCTTGTACTGGGGCAAGCAGTGGATTTCCCGGGTCCCTTTTAATAATGGTTTATGAACCTTTCCTCCAGCAACTTGTCCAAACCTTTTTTAAACCCAGCTACACCAACAGCTTTTACTACATCCTCCAGTAATGAATTCCAGAGTTTGAATATGTGTTGAGTGAAAAAATATTCTTATTAATTAGTCTTAAATAGGTTACACTATAACTTCATTGCATGTCCCCTAGTCTTTCTCTATTTTGATAGCATAAACCATTGATCTACGTTTACCCGTTCCACTCCATTCATTAATTTATAGACCTCTATCATATCTCCCCCTCAGCCGTCTCTTTTCCAGGTTGAAGAATCCTAACATTTTTAGCCTATCCTCATATTTAGTTAGCTGTATTTATATCCCGCTTTTCTCCGGGTCAAAGCGGTCAATTGAGGAATATATTTAACATGAGGGGATATGAGACACATACGCTAATACTTACAGGGAACGTGGGCAATGGAGGGTTAAGTGGCTTGCCCAAGACCACAAGGAGTGCCTATAGGACTAGAAATTCCAGTCCCTCCGGCCTGAGATTGCTGTCCCCAGGTGGGACTTGAACCCCTGGCCCTCCGGCCTGAAGTACTTTGTCCTAACCACTAGACCACTCCTCCCTCCAGTGGTATTCTTCCATGGTAGCTCTTCTCTGTACCTTTTCTAATAATGCTATATCCTTTTTATTGCACACAATATTCAAGGTGTGGTCGCACCATGGAACGATACAGAGGCAGTATAAATATCCTTTGTTTTATTCTCCATTTCTTTCCTTATCATACCTAGCATTCCATTTGCTTTCTTGGCCACCGCTGCACACTGGGCCGAGGGTTTCAACATGTTATCCACGATGACGCCTAAATCTTTTTCCTGGGTGGTGATTCCTAATGTGGAACCTTGCATCGTGTAACCATAGTTTGCATTGTTCTTTCCTAGGAGCATAACTTTGCACTTGTCCACATTAAAATTCATATGCCATTTGAACACCTAGTCTTCCAACTTATCAATTTATTCCCATTTCCAGGTTATTTATGAATATCTTAAAAAGCAGCAGACCAAGCACAGATCCAGGATGTCCAGTCTTCCAATTTATCAAGATCTTGCAAGTTTTCACAATCCTCTTGGGTTTTAACAACTTTGAATAATTTTGTGTCATCTGCAAGTTTGATTACCTCACTCGTTATTCCCATTTCCAGGTCATTTATGAATATGTTAAAAAGCAGCGGACCAAGCACAGATTCCTGCGGTACTCCACTATTCACCTTTCTCCATTGAGAAATTTGGCCATTTAGCCCTACTCTCTGCTTTCAATCTTTTAACCAGTTCCTGATCTATAATAGTAAACTGCCTCCTATCCCATGATTTTTTTTTAATTTCGCCAAGAGTCTCTCATGGGGGACCTTGTCAAAGGCTTTCTGAAAATCCAGATACACTATATAATCAGCCAATTCACACCTTCAAAAAAATAAAAAAAGATTAGTAACACAAGATCTTCCTTGGCTAAAACCATATGAAACTGCAATGGTATGAATTTAGGGTCCTATACATTTTAAGCCTGCAATTTTGCTATTAGAAACCCCCATCCTTGCTGCTTCCCCCAACTGCTGCCGAATCTGTTTGGGGCGGGGAGGCAGGCAGGCAGGCAGTGGCAGTACTTCCAAAAGCAGTAGCTTTTTGCCACCTCTTTTGGAATTTTACCACTGCTTCCCCCCCCCCCATGGAATTGGTGGCAGCTGGGGACGGTACGGCCGCCCATGTGTTCTGCTTCCACCACCACTCATCTGTGCCACTACCACTGTCCACATGGGCTCGCCAACCTAGGTGGCCGCTAAGTTCGCCTAGCGGATGGGCCAGCTCTGCACAGAGATCAGAGTAACCAGCCTGTAGTTCTCAACCTCATCCTTACTTCCTTTTGTGTAAAAGGGACCACATGTGCCTTTCTCCAGTCCTCTGGGACCACTCCCGACTCTAAAGCAGCATTGAAAAGGTCAGACAGAGCCACTAGAACTTCCCCAAGTTCTTTCAATACTCTCAAATGTTTCCCCATCTAGCCCCATTGCTTTGTTTTCTTTTAGTTTAGTTAATTCTTCACCAACACAGTCTTCTGAAAATCGGTCAAGATCTGTCACTTCTTTTACCATTTGTGGGCGTTTTCTGAGGTCCTGATCCAGGCATGAACACAGAACAAAAATATTTAAGCAATTCCACTTTACCCTCATCAGCTTCTACATATTCCTCCCTTTCACCGTCGATTCTGACAATACCACTTTTGCACGTCCTCTTCTCGCTAACATATCTGAAAAATGTCTTGTCCCTCCATTTTATTGCATTGGCTATTTCTTCTTTTTGTAGCTTTTCTTTCCGGAGTAATTTGCTAATTTCTCTTTTCCAAATATAGATGCTCGTCTTCATCTCTCTGTAATCTCTTGTATTTTAGGAATGTTACCCTCTTTTTCTTCACCTTTTCAGCTACTTCCTTTGAGAACCATAGTGGCCTCCTTTTCCTTTTATATACTTTTCTAACAAAAAAGGTTTGTTGCCCTTAAAATATTCCCTTTCAGTTTTGTCCATTGCTTCTCTACATCCCTTCCGTGAGATATTGTCCCATCTTGGCAAAGTTAGTTTTCCTAAAGTCTAAGGCCCTTGCTTTTCAATGGACTTTTAGTCCCAGTCCTACTATACTGAACCACACCATCTGATCATCACTGGATGCGAGATGATCTCCCACTATAACATCAGAAACACTTTCCCCATTTGTAAGCACCAGGTCCCTTCACATGTGGGTTCTGTTACCAGTTGCCAGACTAGTTCTCACTGTAGAACATCCATAATCTCCTTACTTCTAGATGACACCACAGCAGGGATGTGATCATCAACATCTGGCATACTGAAATCACCTATCAGTAGCACTTCTCCTTTCATAGCAATAATGTGTATGTCTTCTATTAAATCTCTGGCCACTTCTCCCCATAATGGAGATCTGTATTGCACCAATGCAAATGGCTTTCCCCTTACCTCTTTCTAGTTTAATCCACAGTGCCTCCTTGCTCCCTTTTAAGTCCTGCAACTCTATAGCTTTAAAATTATTTTTTACATATAGTGCCACTCCTCCTTTTTCCTACCCAGCCCTTCCTAAATACAGTATAGTCTGGGATAATTACATCCCTGTCATAGTTATCTGTGAACCATGTCTCCATAACTACCACAAAATCCAAGTCAGCCTCTTCAATTAAAGCCTCAAAATCCGGGATCTTATTTCCCATCTATGCACATTTGTGCACACCGTTTTCCAGATGTTGCCCATATTACCCATTTCTACAGGGGTATTTAATGTTTTACTTACCTGAGGGCTTTCTTCACCCATCCCTATCGAATCTAGTTTAAAAGTTCTCTTCAGCAGGTTAACCAGTCTGCTGTAGAAGACGCTTCTGACTATTCTTGGATAGGTTGGTACAATCTGCTCTGCAGCCCTTGGAAATTCATCCCATAAGCCAGGAAACAAAAATGTTCGATGACACCATCCATGCATTCATCTCCAGGATATGAGCTTCTCTACCTCTGCATTTACTCTCAACAGGGAGGACTGAAGAGACCACCACCTGTGCACTTAATCTACTTCACCCTATGTCCCAGAGCCATATATTCACTCTTGATATGCTCGGAGGAATACCATCAGTATCATTTCTGCTGAGGTGGATAACAAACAAAGACTGGATAATAATCAGTAGGCTTGATGAGTCTTGGCAAATTCTCCGTAACATCTCGGATTTTGGCACTTGGCGGACAGCACACCTCCCTAGACATTAAAGTCTAGTCAGCAAATGGACGCCTCAGTACCCCTCAGAAGAGTCACTAACTACTACCACCTTTCACTTTCTTGTAGGCATTGATTTCGCATCTTTGGGATGCTTAATCTCTGGTTCTTCCCTTTCCTGGGATGCTTTCACCTCCTCTACTTCCAGGGCTGCCTGCTGGTTCTTCAATTCAAGGGCTGGAGGAGTTGGATTGGTGATTCTTCAGGCTCTGGTGACTTGTGTCCAATTCTCTTCATTCTGTAGCATACCATCTTCACCTCTGTCCCAGAGCTTGGATGCTTCAAGAAGCATCTCAATGTATTCTCGCTGTCTCAAATGCTTCTCAGCCTTGCCACCTCTTTTCAGAGTTCCTCCACTTGTTTCATGAGGGCTTCTGCTTGCAGGCATTTTGCTCAAGGAACCAATCCCTTGACTGGCATTGGGCTGTCTGTCTTGACAGAGGCAAAAAGCTGTAACGGGGGCAACAGCTTTAGCAATATGATTTTTCCCAGTCATCGTTGAATTGGTGGAGCTTTGGTACCTGTTGAAGTAAATGAGAAAGACCAGACGGATGTGCAGATGAGTCTTCCGGTACACTGCTGCTGGGACAAGTGCAGGGTCTGTAGCAGCTCTTGCCTGGTTGACTCGTGGTGACTTCTGGAGTCCTCTGCTGGGGCTGCTGGGACACTTGAATACGGCAAGAGAAGGGGCATGATGCAACAACTTGGAGAAAAAAAGTCACCGTCAGAAAAATAAAAAACACCCAACCCTTTTTTTTTTTTCAAACCCTAAGGATTGTTTTGCTTTGTCTTACTGCCCCACAGGAAAAATTCCCTGCACAAATTTAAGCCCATTTTTTGTGGGTATTTTTTTTCAAGGCAAAAAAGATTCACACAAAGGGCCATGTTTGCTAAAGGTTAATGAATGCTAAATGCCACCACAGTCCATTTCAGGAAAGATGACCCTGTCCTGGGAACACATCCAAAATCTCATGTGTAAAAGTGCTCTTTATTCACATACCTAAATATTTTTACCCATGTATAGGGCCGCCAATCAAGAAGACTATTTCTGTGAATAAAACTGTTCAGTCTGTGGTATAGGGATTTCATTCCTATCCTGAAATTGAAAAATTATTAAAGTGTAGGAAAACGTTTCATGAACCATGAAAATCAGCAGCTTAGCAGAAAGTCAGGTTGAATGGACCACACAACATTGGTGCAAGCTAAATGGCAGAGAAAGGTTATTTGGCAAGGCAGACCACCAGAAGGGAACAAAAATATTTGAGGAGAAGCAAAAAAAAAGTCTAACCATCTTTAATTTTCTTTCATTTATAAAATTGCTGATCATAAGAAAATGCGCAGTGACAATTTTCCTACTCTCGTCTTGATCATTGTAAAAGGCTTTAATTTGGGCCTCCCTATTGCACTTTGGGGCACATTTACTAAACGTTAACATGTGTTAATGAACGTTAACAGGAGTTAGGTGCTGCAATGGCCAAAAGAAATGAATGGGCCATGGCAGCACTTAACACATGCTAACCTTTAGCAAACATGCCTCTGTGCATTACAAATAAATCAAAATGTTGCACTAAAATTACGTAAGTGAAACAAGCATATTATCCCCGTTTTGTTACCTTTGTATTGACTTCCAGTAACATGGCACAAAGTTTAAAATGGTAACCATAGTATTATCAAATAAAGCTTCATCCTATATTTGTATACTTTAAGAGATGTACCGTCTCCCATGGGCCACTAGGCAAACCTTTTGGACATTCCAGACTTTTGACTGGCATGTTTGGTTGAAACCCATGCAAGAGAGTTTTATTCAGTAGCTGGATCTACACTGTGGAATTCTCTTTCAAATCACTTGAGAGCAATTATGCATCCTGCGAAAGGCATATTTAGACAGTTATTTGGTACAATGGATCCCTGAATTTTACTCAGAATATCTTGCATCAAAGAGATACTCTAATCTTTTGCATTTTAACAGTCTATTGGATTGTAGCAGGGAAAAAAAAAAAGATGAAGTTCAGTTATAATAAAGGCATGGCAAGGAGCAGAGGTACTCGCCTGGAGCCAGGAGTACTACAGCCAGCGGTGTGTGGAACCTTGGGTGTTTTGAAGCATGGTGTGCTGCTTGGGGATTTGGCTCTGTCCATACACTTCTGGCTCATCAGAGCGACTCACCCCTAAAACGCCAGGGCTCTTCTGTGTCACCATGGACACGCGGCCACAGGCACTGAACGAAGGGGCACGGAATAAAAGAGTGTATCCCCTTAGTTGCCCCCTTCATTGTCAAGAACGGTGGTGATATGCCACATAAGCAGAAAACTAAAGGACAAGAACAAGGTGCTGTGGGAAGTTCAACAACTATGAGTACTGTGGTTGGTCCTATGGGCAGGCATGTGACATCTGTTCCAGCTATGACTCTAGCCAGTAGATCTATAGTATCATCCTCCTCCACCACCACCGCCGGAAACCTCTCCAGCACTGCTGTGAGGGAGAGCAGTCCCCAGAATCGGGTACTTCTGCATTGGATCCATCTGTGGACCCCTTCCCCATTAACTCTTCTGTTCCAATGGTGAAATGTTTGCAGTTCTCTATCTGCTGTAGCTCCTCAGCCGTCACTAGGGTTAACACCTGAATCTGTACATTACTAGATATATGGAAAATGACAGCGCAAATGAATTGTGGTGACGGTGCCCCCACTAGGCGGTTGCCTAGTGAAAGCGGCGGGCCATCTTGTATCTTGTATGTTGCTTTAAGCTTCAGGGCTAAGACCTCTGAATGTGTAGTTGCGTGCAAAAAGCAGTCCAAGTGGTATTTTTGGCCAACACAGGAAAATTTATTAAATTTTTCGTTTTAAATTTCAGCTTTGCAAACAGACCTTTGTAGAAGGCTCCAACCACAACAACAGAAAAAAGGATGTTTTCTCCCAATAATACAATTTCAGCAGTGTTATCAATGAGCAGTTTCTTCCAGCTCTTTAACAAAAGAATTTCTTCTTCCAGAAACAAACATAATTGAACTAGTATTTAAACAGCAGAGTCCAGCAAACCTTTTAGCTTCCCTTAGCTGCTTCAGGTTTTAACTTTAAAACACTTCTCTGCTTGTCAGCACAGAAACTAAAACTGCTGTATTTAAACTTTCACTCAGCACAACTGTTCTTGTAGTTTTAACCATGCGATTTCCTTCTCTCTCTAAAGCTTCTTAGCTACAATAATCAGGATAACTGTTTCCTGGGTTTCCTCCCTATTAAACCCTTAGCTTTTCTCAGTCAGAGATTATGCACAAAGAACATTCCATTTGGGAGTCTGTGGAGTCAGGTTCCTCTCCACAGAATTCCACCTCCATGTCTTCCTCTGCATTACATGACTGTGGGGCTTGGACAGGTTCAGGGATTTCCAGTTTTACTTCCTTTAGAAGCTTGAACAGTCTTTCCCACTGAACTTCCCTTCTTCTCCCCGGGATTATATTAGTGTTCTCAGACTTCTTTCCCTTTAGTAAAACATTTAAAGGCTTTGTTTGCTTTACCTTATCTGTAAAAGCATTCTTCCTGGCATGCATCCCATAAGGTACAGCTTCTTCCTCAGAATCAGGTATACTTATTTCTGAGTCAGAGTCACACACATTAACTCCCTCAAACTTTCCCCTCCTACCTCTGAGCTTGACTGTAGACCTTTTACAGCAAGGGCATCTCCTAGGAGTAGCGTCCTCTGAATCAGAGCTGCCTGGGGGATCACTGCAGTGTTTGTCTCTAGCCCTTCTAGGCTCTCCAAGCCTGAAGACTTGTTCCTCTTCAGATGGAGCTGAGACCTCCTGCTCCAGCTTCCTCACAGCTAGCCTTCTCGCTTCCTCTCTCCTGGAAGGAGTGCAATTAGTCTGGATTCTGGCTCTTTCCCGACTGCCATCTTTCAAGCTGTTCCCGTGTCTTGCTTCTCTCCTGCCGGTCTTGCTGACGCTTCCTGCTCTCTCTGTTTGCCTGTGCTTAAAATGTTTGCAAGCGTGCTCTCTCTCCTGGCCCCACCCACAGGTGTCTCCTATCACTTCCTATAGTTGCCCTGGAGTCTGGGTGTGGCCTCAGCCTAGCTTTGCAAGTGTGGGTTTTTCCACTGCTTTCATTTTGGAACATGTGCTTAGGTGAGCCCATCCCCCTTATGGAAGAAAAAGTTTTTTTTCTTTGTTTCCCAGGGCTGTGCTGCACCCTCCTTACCACAGAATGTATCTAAAATCTGTGATTGAGCAGACTGCCTCCTTTTCTAAAGGCAGTAGTAGCTAAGCTTGAGCAGAAAGACTCTGCCTTATTGCAATTGGGCGCTGGGGTAACTAAGGTGGATCATCAGCTCTACAAATCTCCAGGCTGCGGGTGCAGCAGGTATACATGATAGTTCAAAAATCACAAATTCTTACTGTGTAGAAAGTTCTCCAAACTCACGAGCTATCCCAGAACCCATCATCTTTCTCCATTCATATTGTTGAGAAAATACGTTAAGGAGATCTTGAAATTGAATAATGCAGATGGGATACAGATTACAAACATGTATTACTTGCCAGAGAAGTGCTGCTGAGCCTCCCCAGGTTCCCACCAATTTAGCCCAGTTTTTGGAGCAAATCTATGGATGAGATTCCTGGTAGAGCTACCCTAGTAGCTTCATTCATTGCAAGTACAGATAACTTATTCTGAAAGTACAATTTCATAACCAAAGATTTAAGCCCCTTTTGTGAACAAAGGGTATTAGGTTTTCCAGATGTTACCAGGGTTACTCAATTAGATGTAAAGGTTTCCTTTAGCTTAAAACAGCGTGTGCTAGCATTGGGAACTTCATTCTTTTTATGGTTTTCCATGCAAATGTTGTTGGGGTGCAGGGTGTTCAATGTGTATATTGACCTCTTGGACTTCGAGGAATTTGTTAGGGGTAGGGAAGGTTTGGTGCCCAGCAATGCTTAATGGGCAGTTTGATTGTGTGTGTTATTGTATGCCTAAATTTGTTATTATCTGGGTGTGGGAATGACCATGTTAAAGTTAAGTGCTTTGTGGTGTGTCCCTGAAGAGCCCTTGGCTTAGAGATACCTTCTTTGCTGTAGGTTCAACTGCATTAAGATGTCTGCTAATAAATGTTCGGTCTGTTCACAATAAGACCAACGTTATACTGATCTGCCTCAGGGGCATCATGTTGCTGTACTTTGTGTGACTGAATCTTGGCTATTAAGAGTGATATCTAAAAACCAGTTGTGTGAACAAGACTATGCCATTTTTCAAATCAGTCACAGATGGGGAAAAAGGGGGGGGGAGGGGGGAGTGACATTTTAGCTAAAACAAAAGCACTTTGGATTTATAAAATTTTGAGCAGAATATGGGGGGGGGGGGGAAGATACGATAGGTTGGTGGTGAAGAACCAAATAAATAATATCTGAGTTTACTGTATAATCCACTAGTATCCTCAGCCAATGATCTCTTGTTCTCATTGAATGGAATATTAGATAGCTTAGGAGATTTTATTGAAGTTGTCATACCTGCTAACACTAACATACCCCTCTTGCAGACAAATGACGACACAGATTGCTTCTTAATAGCAACGACAGCATTGAATTATACTCCGATATTACATAAGCTCACACATGAAAGAGGCAATGCCCTGGATTTAATTTTCATATCCTCAGATTTGCAGTCTCGGAGCACTGCAGATTCCTTACGATTTACTCAGGTGCCTCAAGTCTGATTTTTTTTTTTTAATCATCCTTTAAGATTAATGTTCCACACATTCAGAATACTGGAAGGCAAAATTCAGTAGCACTCTTGATTTAAGAAATTTAATAAAAGATGAATTTTTAAACAGAAGTAACTTGGTCTGCCTTCAACTTGTTCTGACTGTAAAGAACTGGAATAGGATATTAGGAAAGGCTGCTTCAGCTTCACACAGCTGAAGGCCTCATGCTCTGTGCCCTAGTATAGTAGCAACTTAAAGACGCAGCTCCATACATTGGAGAAGAGGCAACAAACTAAAGATAATTCAGTACAAGGAAGATAGCATGCAGTTCTTACAGAGTACTGTATGATGGTGGATAGGAGTAAGAGAACTTTTTTTTTATAATGCTATTCAAGCAGCACTAAATAAACCAAGAGAACCATTTGATGTGGTGTATAGGGTACAATTATATTGGAAAGAAACAAAAACAGGATAACCAGTTTTTCCCGCACTTTTACGAGTGTAAGCAATAACACCTTAAATTTATTTCTGATACTGGAAGCCAATGTGCTCAAATGAGATGAGGAGCAATATGATCTGACCACTTTGCAAAATAAAATTAAAACTTAAGAGGTTTATTGATGGGGAAGGAGATTGAGGGCTGAATAAGTTCTGCCATTTTGGAAAACTGAATGTTGTGTTCACCTGAGTATTGTTGTGCCCAACTGAGAGGAAATTCACTAATTTTTTGTTTTTCTTTACGTTTTAATGTATATTTGATGTGTCATGTTTGTATGGCTTGTAAATGCTTGAAATGTTTATTCAGAAAGATATATAAAACGTTTTATAACTAAACAATATTCTGAAGCCATTGGAATCGGAACAGCAACCTGCCTAATGCTATTATAAAGAGCACTGCAATAGTCCCGCTGAGACATCATAAATGCATGTACCAGTTGCTTTGAAAGGAAACTGGCTACTCAACACACCCCACCCCCTGGTCGGACCATCACCTTATAACACTCATGATACCTCATCTATGCATCACCTACCCTCCATGAGAAACGGTTCCCACAATTCAAAGATTCATCGCCTTTGATGAGCACCTCTTCCTCCAGAGAATACTGCCAGCCATCGCAGCCATCCCACCAGATGTGGACCTGGACATGTTGATCGACCAATGGAACTCCAACATAGCCTCAGTTGCCACTGCCCCCACTCCTCCCCCCCCCCCCCGAGACTGCAACCCACAAAACATTGCTCTGTGGAATAGCATGGTGCACAGTGCCATCGAGAATGGAAGCAGTGCCATCGAGAATAGAAGCGTGCGCTATGCCAGACTGAGCACCACTGGGGAAAAGCAAAGACCCCCGAACTCCATGCCATGTAACTGGACCATCTCAGGGCATACGGCACCAGCACCAAATGCAAACGTAAAGAGTATTGCAACATGCTTCTCCAGGCCCTCAACAAGCCCAGGGAGCTCTTTGACCTCATGAAATCACTCACTAAAGTTCCCACCCAACCTCAACATGAGAGCACCTTGAATCCCCAAGATGGATTTTCTACAGACCAAGCACAGCTCATCCACATCCACCGCACCTTGCATACCATCATCAGGGAGTTTGCCCGGAACCACCCAACCCTGGACCACCTTCAGAGCCATATACCCCAAAGAACTGGGACTCCATTATATTGCACATCAACACAGCCACCTCCCCTTTGGGCCCATACCCAGTCACATGGGTGAAGACAAGAACACACTTCCTTCCATTCCTCTGCTCCATTCTCCAGGCCTCCCTCTCACAATCTAACCCTCCTCCTCCCTAAAGCAAGCCTCAGTTAGACCCCTCCAAAAGAAACCCCACCTAGACCCAACCTTGCCCATATTTATTTTATTTTTAATTATTTAACAGGTTTTATATACCGCTTTATCATTTCAATCAAAGCAGTTTACATTGAAACTTAAACTTGGTAATGTACATTAAACAGGGACATTTATAACTTGGATTTTTCTCAGGCAATGGAGGGTTAAGTGACTTGCCCAAGGCCACAAGGAGTGCTAGTGGGAATCAAACCCTGGTCTCTGGGTTCCAAATCCAGTGTTCTTAATCATTAGGCTACTCCTCCACTCCATAATCTACAGACCCATAGCTAGTGTACCCTTTCTTGCAAAACAAATCATAGAAAAGGCAGTCCAGATCCAACTTCAGAACACATTGACCAATATGCACCCTTCAACAAACACCACAGGTTTTGCCCAGAACATAATGCTGAAACCCTGCTGACCTCCCTCCTATCATCTATCATCATCTAAATCAAGCATACAGCCAACGGCTTTGTACTGCTATTTCTGGACATCTCAGCAGTGTTCGACATGGTATCTCAACACTGTTCAACCAACGCCAAACCATCAGTGTTCAAGGTCAGCCTCTCAAGTGAATCCACTCATACCCATCCCAGCACACCCTACAGATAAAGATGTGACACTGCACCTCGGTGCCCTTTACCCTACTCCAAGGAGTGCCCCCAAGGATCTGCACTCTCATCCCTACTCTTCAACCACCACCTACGGTCTCTATGCTTAACCATCCAGAAGTTAAACGTCTGCAATCAAATCTATGCCGGCGATATAATGATCTATACTTCATTCTCCACAGCCGCTCCCAACTACTCTGAGCTTACGGACTGCTGCAGAGAAATAGTCTGTTAGCTACAGCTCTACAACATGGCAGTCAGCTTCAGCAAAACTGAAATCCTCCATGTCACAAAAGACCCCAACCTTCTTGCCCCTCTCCCACTCATCTCCATCAGATTTAACACCACAGATCTCCAAGTTAAGACCCAAGTCAAATACCTTGGTGTCATGCTGGATCAGCAACTGACCTTCCAGCCCCACATCTGAACCACCACCAGAACAGTTTACTTTAAACTCAAAATGCGGATCACGTGAGCACATGAGCGGGTGAGGACGTGTCCTCGTCGTGCTCCCGGGCCGCTTCCCCGAACTGGCAGAAAGACAAGCTAAAATAATCACAGATTGAGAGGGAAGAAGACCCACAAAGAGAAGGAACCTTAGGGTGTTGCCAGGGAATCAGGTGAGTGAAGAGAGACATGCGGTCAATGACCAAAAAGGAGAAGCTGCATGGGTCTCGCGAAGCCAAAATGGCGGCTACTCCCCAAGCCTGTGAGCATCCGGATTCGCCGGGGTCTGGAGGTGTGGAGTCGGGCTCCGAGGAGCTGGCGCTGGAGGTGGTCAAGCTATTGGAACCTAAATTTGACACAGTGTGGAAAAAACTGGGAGGAGATGGGAGAGACCTTCACTGAAATTACTCGGAGAGTGGAGGAGGTGGAGCAGAGAGTAACAGTATTGGAAGATAGTGAACTCTTGTTGGAGCGAGACACTCAAAGGCACCAAAAGCAAATTGATGCGTTGTTTATTAAGGTGGACGATCTGGAAAATAGGTCCAGAAGAAATAATTTGAGGCTAGTGGGTGTACCAGAGTCATGGACAGACCAACAGCTCCCAGGCCTATTTGAGGTGTGGCTGCTGAAGGAGCTGAGCCTCGTGGAGCTACAAGGGCAAATAAAATTGGAAAGAGCACACCGGTTGGGCCAGAGACGCGAGGCAAACGAGAGACCGAGACCGGTGTTGGCACGGATACTGAACTTTCAGCATAAAGCAATGCTCTTGCAGGCCTACTGGAAGCAGAGAACTTTAAAACTGGACAATAGCTTGATCCTTATGTTCCAGGACTATTTCGGCAGCACTGGCAGCGAAACAAAGAATTTGCCAGTATGCAGCGAACTAGCCGAAGGGGAAATCCGCTTTGCGCTAAGCTATCCAGCTCTGTTGAAACTTTTTCATAAAGGATCAGCGCATACTTTTGATCAAGCCCAGGCTGCGAAGAAATTCTTGGACACCTTGCGCCAGGACAAGCCGCCGAGTACAGACAAGGATAAGTGTTGAGAGACGGACATTGAGTTTGTACAAAAGTTAAGATTGAGGGATGGAAGTTGCAACGGGACTTGGAAAAGTTTGGCGCCAAGTACTCTCTCTTTTGATTGACCCAGAGATGGACATGAGAGCATCTTTGAACGGTTCCCCCCCTCTACAGCCTTCGGAGAAGGGGGCGGCCCGGCGGTGTGGACAGTGATCTATCCCAGTAGGGATAATAGCGATGGCTAGCAGGTTGATGGGGGGGGGGGAGGGGACTAGGGGAGAGAGGGTGGCTTTGGGGAGTGTTTTGGTTCAGATATGGGTAGGGGGTGTGAGGTACGGGGATCAAAGGGGAGGGAGTGGGAGGGAGTCCAGCGGAAGGGTATGAGCGCTCCGGGGGAGGTAAAGAACAGCGTCAGGGAAGAGTAGACGCTTGGAGAGGCTTGGTAAGCTCGTGGGGGGCTGAGGCTGGGCGGCTCCTACAGCCTGTGGAGCAGAGCAACTTATGCAGGGTAAAACCCGAGATAAGAAGCGATGAGTAATGTAAAGATTATTTCATGGAACGTAGGGGGGGATTGGCTCGCCAGTCAAATGGACCAAAATACTGCAGGCGCTCAAGAGGAAAGGAGCGCAGATTGCATTGCTGCAGGAGACCCATCTGAGCGAGGAAGAGCATGGGAAGTTGGCAAGAGAGTGGGTGGCAAAATCCTATGGGGCGTCGTCAGGGTCCAAGGCGGCGGGGGTGGTGGTTCTAGTTCAGAAGAGCCTCCCATTAGAAGTGGTAGAGTGTGAGGCAGATCCTCAGGGGAGATACATTTTCCTGCAGGCAAAGCTTTGTGCCCAAGAACTTTGGATAGGGAATGTTTATGCCCCCAATGTGTATGACCACGGCTTTTTCAAAGATCTGTTAAAGTTTATCACGAAAACAGGAGGGAGGAAGCCGATTTTGGCAGGAGATTTCAATTGCCCACATGATCCGAAGTTAGACAAGTCTGGGAGGAGTGAGATAGGGGCGTGGTCTAAGAAAGGGATTGACTATTTGTGTAGGATGGGGGACATGGTTGACCTATGGCGGGCCTTGCACCCAGGGACACGGGAATACACGCACCAGTCTAGAGCACACCTGACCTGGTCACGAATTGATTACATTTTGGTTAGTGTAGGAGGTTTTGCTCAAGTATCGCAGGCAGAGACTGAGCCTGTCATGATTTCCGACCACGGGATGATCTGGGTAAGCTGGAATACTCAAGGCCCGGGAAGGTTGGGCTGGCGCTTCCCCACATACCTATGGGAGGATAAAGATTTCAGAGCATACTTGGAGAAACAGTGGGAGGAATACACAGGGTTCAATGACACACCCCAGTGTTCACCACTTTTGTTCTGGGAAGCAAGCAAAGCGGTAATGAGGGGGGCTATCATTGCATACACTATACGTCGGCGCAAACATCTCGATCAGAGTATACTTGTGATGGAGCGCTCTCTCCAGGCATTACAGAGGAGGCAGAGTAGAACAAGGAATAGAGCCACTCAGCAGGAGTACGTGCGGGTCCAAGCGGCTCTTAGTGAGCTCCTCCAGAGGCGGGCTAATATGTCCTTGCAGTACTATAAGCATCAGCTATACAAATTTGAGAATAGATCGGGAAGACTATTAGCCAGAATGGTTAGGAACCCGGGGGGTGCGCGATTTGTCCCAGTTCTGAGAAATGCGGAGGGCGTTATACACCACAAACCGCAGCAGATTGCGACTATCTTTAGAAACCTTTATGCCAATCTGTACACAGAGGAGGAGAGGGACTTCAAGCAGGGCCGGAAATTCCTTGATGGGCTAAATCTTCCAGAGTTAGGGGAGGAGGCACAGAGGACCCTTAATGCTCCTATTTCTAGGAGGGAAATACAGATAGCAATCCAAAGGGGCAAACCCCATAAAGCCCCGGGTCCAGATGGATTCGGGTCGGAATACTATAGGATATTGGTGAATAAGATCACTCCAACCCTCCTGGCAATGTACGACACGATATTCCATCAGGGCTGTTTCCCCAGAGATATGAAGTGTGCAGACATTACGGTTATACCAAAAGAGGGAAGGGATCCCCAGGACCCTGCCTCATATAGACCTATATCACTGATCAATTTTGATTATAAAGATTTTGTCCTTGATTTTGGCAGGGAGACTGAACCCCATTTTGCCTACGCTGATTGACTCCTGGCAGGTGGGCTTTGTACAGGGCAGGGAGGCCACAAAGAATAACACAAAATTATTAGTGAGGATGGAGTATTGCATAAGGGAACAAATACCTTTGATGTTAGTAAGCTTAGACGCTGAAAAGGCATTTGCTAGGGTGGCTTGGCAGTACTTATGGGAGGTTATGAAGTGGTTTGGCTTTGGGGGTGTTTTTTTTTGTTTTTTTTTTTTTTTTACAGTGGGTCCAGATTCTGTACTCAACACCTCAGGCAAGGGTTGGGGTTAATGGAGTTTTCTCGGAGCCTTTTACGCCAGAAAGGGGCACGAGACAGGGATGTCCCTTGTCGCCTCTTCTTTTTGTGCTCACGTTAGAGCCTCTCCTACAGGCTTTGCAGGAGGACCCTCAGGTAGTGGGGGTGCGGATGGGTAGAGGAGGAGGAGATGAAGTTAAGTGCTTTTGCAGACGACATGCTCCTGTACCTGAGACACCCACAGGAATCACTTGGTCGGGCGCTTCAGATAATAACTCAGTTTGGCAGATTCTCAGGACTTAAAATTAACGCAGCCAAGTCCATGGCATTAGATGCAGGTGGGCGGATTGGGCAGTCCTGGAAGGGCCCCTTCCCCTTGACTTGGGCATCGGGAGCCTTTAGGTACCTAGGGATACAGCTGCCAGATCTCACTGAAAATTTGTATAAGTGTAACATACCGGGAATGCTAGAGAGAGCTCGGAGGACCTTTCAGAGATGGCACACTCTTCCCTTGTCTCTAAGAGGTAGGATAGCCCTATTCACAATGGTGGAGCTGCCCAGATGGCTTTATGTTCTCCGTGTGCTTCCCATCTGGGTTCTCAGTAAAGATTGGCAGTGCTTTGAGTGGCATTTGGGCCATTTCCTATGGAGGGGAAAACGTGCCCTATACCCCTGCAGGCACTCATGGGGCGTAGGGAAGAAGATGGATTGGAGCTCCCTTCAGTACTCAATTACAACCTCAGGCATATGGCACGACACATAGCGGGGCTGGCTGCGGTGGAGAGAGGCTGCGCGCCCATGCAACAGTTAAATTGGATGACCAGCCCATACCATGGGTTATATATACTACATGCACATAGCCGAGAGCTGACAGCGAGTATGAGAGGTGGGATATATCTGAGAGCTTTAAGAGCGACGTGGTGAGCCCTTTGCAGGAGATATGGGTGGGATTGGAAACACTCACTGCTGCTCCCATTGGTGGGAAACCCAGAGTTTAAGCCGGGTTTGACATCCAAAGTCTTCAGGGCGTGGGCCCAGAAGGGCCTCCTATGCATTGGGGACCTGTGTGGTGAGGGAGGAGTGAGAGTTGAGAGCTTTCAGACATTAGCGGAGACATTCACTATACACAAACACGAGTTCTACTGCTATCTGCAGGCATGGCATTATGCTAACGAAGTAGTGAAAAGGGTCTCAGGGTCAACTGGGCGAGGAGACCTTAAAGGGTGGTTGCTAAACTTGAGGGGTTGGGGAGCCTTCACAGAGGGAAGGAAGGGCATGATATGCCCTGTGGGAGATCAGCGGTATCTAAAACAATTGAGTGAGCGATAAATGAGGGAAGGGGCGGAAGAGGTTACACGGGAGTGTCTGGAGAGGGCGTTTAAAATAATACCCATGGGTGGGAAATGGGTCTACCTGCAGGAAATGCAATATAAGTTCCTATGGAGGGCGTACATAAGTGATAGCTGGGCTTTCAAGGCTGGCTTACTAGCTGATGACAAGTGTAGGTGGTGCGGGAGGGAGAGTGGGACTCTTACACAAATTTTGGAAATGCACCAGAATACAGACTTTGGCGACAGGCCAGTACCAGGATGGATATCTTGCTGGGGATACAGATCCCACAGAATGTGGCGACTTGTTTATTTCATAATTGGGAAGTGGTGGGGCAGTGGGTGGTCCCACAAAAACGGTTCCTAATGGAACGAGGCTTCCTGATGGTGAAGGTGGTTATAATGGGCTGCTGGTTGGAGGGGCCGGCCCCGGTAGTTGACAGTTGGGAGCAGGCCGTCCTGGAGCTGATGAGGATGGAACGGCTAACAGCAAAGCAGCTTGGGGGAAAGTTCTGGGATAGGTTCATGGAGTTGTGGATGCCTCTCATGGATACCTCGACTCCACAGGAGCGAAGTGCCCTGTTAAATGTGTAAAGCTTAATGGGAGGGTGCTCCCTTTACTTCTTCCCTGGGGAACAGAGCAATTCAGGGGCGGGAGGGAGGGTGGGGGGGGGTGTGGATGTGATGCTATATAAGGTTAAGAAGTTAGGGCGTTTGCAACGTGTGTAATGTTATTAATGCTTGTGAAAGGCAGGCCAACTCAGGCAACATGTCGCGAGGAGGTCTGGTCATAGATTTTGTGTGTTTCAGGAAGAGGGAGGTCTGCTACTAGGGATATGGGAGGGTTCCTATCCTGACTGTAAATTGCCTTGTTTTATGATACTGTAAGAGTTGGTTTGTGTGCAGTCTGTATAAGATGTGAAATTAAAGATTTGAACATAAACTCAAAATGCTATGGAACCTACACCCTCTCCTCCCCACTGAACACTTCTGTATAGTATGCTAGGCCTCCATTATTCCAATCCTGGACTACTGTAACTCCATATACCAGGGCCTCTCCAAATCCACCAGTCTCCCCCTGCAGCTAGTCCAGAACACCACCGCACGCATTATCTTCAGAGTTTCCAGAAGCAACCACGTCACGTCTATACTAAAAATCACTTCTCTGGCTGCCAATCGCTTCAAGAGTCAAGCACAAAGTTCTCACCATCATTTACAAAGCCTGCTGAAATGCCATGTCAGAACATTAAGCGCTCATCAGCACTCCCCGCATCAAAAGGCCAAGACGGAGCACTCAAAACCTACTGGACCTGCCTTCACGAATCTGCAAGAACACCCAATATGATCACCTGAGGGCCTTCACGCTTTATGCTACCACAATTTGGAACACATTACCCCCTACACTTCAGAGCATTCAATCACTTCACACCTTTAAAGAAGCACCTCAAAGGCACACCTTTTCCACGAGCATTATGGCATAAACCAGCAAATCAGACCACTACACGGACACCCCATCAAACCCATAACATTCCTCCCTCCCCTCCCCCTTAGGCATTCTAGTTAGTAGACATTCTAGTCAGAGGGTGCATGACGGGTGGGGACAGGGGAAAGATTTACCTGGCTGATTTCTCAACTAAAAACTTGCCCCATCAACACTTGACGTGAACCGATTTCCCTACTCCCTGCACCCGCTCATTTCTTTCTTTCTTGCTGCAGTTTTACTAAATATCCTATGGGCCTGGCTGCCTGAAAAAAAAAAGGTATCTGCTTCCCCCCTGCTAACTTGTAAAAATCCTTTGAGTTGTTACTAGTTCTTGTGTACCCTATGGAACTGGCATGTCCATAACCCTCACCCAACCAAAAGAGGGGCTCCATTCTTTTTAAGTTATTAAAATATGCAAAACTGGGCCGAGGGTCATGTACCTGCTGCAGAAGCACAGGATGTGTCTGTAGAACTCTTGCAAGTTTTAAACATAGGTACAGAAGCTGGAATATTGATGAGTACATGTTTCAATAAAAAGCTGGGAACTCCTCTTCAAGGGGAACTACCTCTTCAGCCAAGAAGGTAATTCAGTTTCCCACAGTCGTACAATCCGAGCCCCTTCCCAGACAGCAAACACACTTCCTAAATTGCTGCAAGATGGCAGTGGTGCTTTACTAAGGATGTGGACATCTAACCCCCTGAGAACTGGCTAGGGACCACCTTGCTGCTGTTTATTCTTTATACCAGTCTTACACCCTGGATACAGTACAGAGGATTAGTTGTATCCTTGTGGATTATGATTCACACAAAAAAAAAAAATAGTGCTCTTTCTATACAAAGAGAAGCCTATACTTAAGACCACCTAGCTTCAAATCCGCAATTGACTAAACAATTTGCCTACACACAGTGTATATGTGAAATCTAATTCCAAAAGGTCGTGGCCACTGCCAGCTAAAATGGCATTTTACCTCTAGCCCATTTTATTGATAAGTAAATATTTGCATGCCCTGTCCCCCAGATCACCTGATGAAAAAAAGATGAAACTCAGTATCCATTATTGGTAGCAGCTTAAACAGATTTCGTCATCTACTGGATTTGGTTTTTATATTCAGTGCCTGTTTTGTTTTTTTAAATCTTTCAATTAATATTTTTTCTTACTGTTTGAGAGGCCAACAGTTTCTGGATGTTTTACACCAAACAAACTTTCAAGCATTCACTTTATAATGCTAGGAAATGCTTTACTTCAAGCAAAAGTATGAAGATGTTTCTGAAAATTCAGCTGTTAGCTGAATAAAAGCAATATTTGTCTGCTATTCACTTTTGGAAGTCAAAATTGCTGGGCACGAATCAATCGTATATTGAATAAGAGGGTCCTATGGACTTTAGCCATCAGAAGCAAACAGGAGAAAATCCCTGGGAGTAAGGTCCTCGCAGACAAAAGCTAGACGAAGAATGTGTCATTTATGTCAGCCACAGAAAACCAGAGAGCAGCATCTTGCAGTGAAGGAATCCAGGGGTCACCATGTCAGATGTGGATAGCTGTGCAACCCCACTAGAGGTTATGAACCGACAGCCATTGGTTCCTGGAGGTCTGAGAACTAACAATTAAGTGAAAGAAAGCAAAAACCACAGACCAAAGTAATTTCTATCATCTTAGTGTCTAGTCCGAATGTATTCAATAGAATGGCCACAATTACAAAATAAAAATTATTCAGTAAACTATAATTTTAAAAAAAAAGGTCCGTTTAGTAAAAGCTGTGACCAATAATGAAATAAAAGTGGCTAAATATCAATGCTTGCAGAAAAACGGGTCACCAAGTTTGTGCCGCTAGAAAACATTCCATGGTGTATTACACAAATTATGTTCATAAAACGTGCAGTCTTTCACAGTTCCAAAAACGATTGTGACAGGAGAGAGGGGAGGAATGAGCACGCCACACTTAATATATCAAAGGCAATTTTCACTCCCAAATCTACTACAGGTCACAGAGAAGCTTGGGACAAATCTGCAAAAAAGGTGAACATATTCTTAACATTTAAATAAGCAGATTTTTAAAGACCTACCGACTGACGTTTTGGGGCTAATCTGAATCAAGGTTTGTTTGTACATCAAATGTGCATGACTTTCACCAGGATAAAGAACTAAGTCAATGTTGAGAGAGTTACACCCGAGTTAACTACAAGAATTGCATTCAAATAGCAAAGGGGACAAACAAAAAAGGATACAGAGACCATACCTAACTTATTACGAGCATATTAAAAGTTGACAATAGTTCCATACCTATCACCTATACACATAAGGACTTGCATTCTTATGGGCAATGGCATATCCAACAACCACGGGGTCAATTCCTTAAGGCAGCACTAGTAATGCCCATGGCCAATTATGCCAACACAAGGCCCAGTTGAAAACAAAATCCCACTGAAGGCTGTACCCACCAACTTGGTAATTCTGGCTGTTGTGTCATGACACCTGAAGTCAAACAGCTTCCCCATCACTGTGCTAATGTTTAAAACCCTATCCAGCAAATAACTCACGGCAGGAATCATTTATGAACTGCTAACATACTTTGACCCTGGCCACCAAACAACGCGTTTCCATTCTAAAACTAATGTCTAACTTGACTGGGATCCATTTTGGTGTATAAGCAGAAACACCATTTGCCTTTGGAAGCGTAATGTCGTAAGGGGGAGGACTTTTCAAGTTGGCTGTCCCAACCAGGAGACGACAATCAGGGAATTAATAGCAGGGTTACCAGTTTTTGGAGAGTAAATCTGGGACACCTGGGCAGGGCTAGGCAGGGAAGGGTCCTCCCTTGTCAGGCCTCTTTTCCTCCTATATTTTGAAATGATCAGTCTAGGTAGCATTTGATTTTAAAAATTTAAAAAAAGGACAGTAGCAGCCCCTCTTGAGTTAAGCACACACATATATACACGTATGGAATATCTATCTAGATGTATAAAATGAAGTTTTGGAAATATATGCTTAAATCCCGCCCCCCCCCCCCCTTTTCTTTAAAAAAAAAAACCAAAAAAAAAAAAAACCCCCTAATTTTACATTTTATCTTCCTAGGCCTGAGAAGATTGCATCAGAGGGGTATTTATTTATTTAATTTACATTCTCTTATATACCGCGCTATTCTGCATCACTGCTGTTTACAATGAACAAACTGAAATTACATTGAACAGGGCATTATAACTTGGAGATAACTATTTTACAGGGAACATGGTCTATGGAGGGTTAAGTGGCTTGCCCAAGACCACAAGGAGCACCTGTGGGACTAGAAATCCCAGTCCTTCCGGCCCAAGGTTGCTGTCCTCTAGTGGGATTTGAACCCCTGACCTTCCGGCCTGAAGTACCTTGCCCCAACCACTAGGCCACTCCTCCACTCCATGCATATGCAGGAGAAGCAAAGTCCTCCGTCTCTGTCCCAACTGGAATCAGAGACAGAAAGTGGTTATAGTCCATGGAGTCAGGGACACTATTTCAAAAAATCAGGACATCTGATAACCTTATTAAAATAGTGAAGTTGCAGATCCAAGATGGATGTGGCCCAGAGAATAGTGGCACCATGCGTTTCTGATGGGGAAGCAGAAGGGGAGATCAGTGAAGCCTCCCCCTCAAGACCCCTCCATGATATTTCCTTTTGGTCCATTTTCTTCTTCTGCGTGATCAGCTGGGGCAGCCCATTGGAGGTGTGGTAATTCCTGAGCTGGAGGCATCTGAATGCGCTAGCTCGGCGTCCTCGGAGGGGTAAGGTTCATCCCCGAAGAAGATGCGGCACCCTTTGACGTTGGATACATCACCACCCCTGGAGTGGATTCCCCTTGGTGGTGCTGAAGGTGATGTGCCGATTGGGGAGCTGGGGCTGGAACCGGGTTTGGAGGTATCTGGATACCAGACATTGTCCTTGGTGTTAACATCTGGTGTCCACTCGGCATCTGTCGAGTAAAAATCTCTCATTCTTCAAGGGATTGAAAACTCCCTAAGTGGCCAGAATATCATGTCACTCAAACAGAACCTCCAATCATAGAAGGGGAACCCCATGGAAAAGGATATTCCCAACTTGGGTGCCAACCCCTCGGTTGGCCCTGAAAAAACCTGATGATCTCGAGAAGATGGTCTACGTGCATCACTGGCACCCCCGCTATCATCCGTGTCATGAGAAGATACATCAAACGTAACCCTCTTCTGGGAAACATCCTCGGATTTCTCATACATCATACAGTACTTGAAGAATGAGAGGATTTTTACTCTTAGCGTTTGATGGCAATTGGCAGCACAGGAGTTTGCACGTGATACAGGGAGCGGATCCCGAAATGTGCACGTCAAGATTCATGCTTTGTTGCTGCGCTTATTAATGGACTGAGAATCTTCATTTGCAACTAAGTTAAGTAACTTCACTGGGTTTCACCCATATGGTTAATAAAATAGAGTTTGCCGCCTGGAGTGGATAGGTTCACGTTCTATCCTCCTCTGGCACGCTCCGACAAAAAATAATCTGTTTAGATCTTTTGGGATATTTCATGGTGATTTTTCTGGTTGTTGATTTTATTTATCACCTGTTGGGACATTTTTGAGTAGTATTTAAAGCAATTGACAGCAGCTTTACTACCACAAGTTCAAGATTTAAAATCTCAATTGCAAGATATTCGTCAGGTCTGTAATGTGAATTCAGAACATATTTCTAAAGTTAAAGAAGACTGCAGTAGCTTGTTGATTCATATGGCTAGTATGGAAACTTTGGTAAAAGACGCTGTGTCTAAGAGACAAGCTTGAACAATACAGTCCGAATTTCCAATCTTCGGTTAGTAAAACTTTCCCAGATCACAGCTTCTGACTCCTAAAGACGTGTTTAAAAGTTATTTGGAAGTAGTTTTGGGAGTCAAATCTGAGTCCCAACCACCATTTGTTAAAGTTTATTATCTGTCTCAGGTCAAGAAAATATTGGGATAAAGGGTGTTTCTCCTATGGGTCAAATGGATGTCTTTAATGTGTCAGATATACTAGAAAGTTCTGGAATTGGTTATTTGTGAGTTTTTCTATACCACCTCTTCCCATGATCAAGAGTGGTTTACTATGAAACAAACCAAAATACATAAACTCAGAGCAATGATGATACATTAAACTACGAGTGAACTATTTACATGAAAAGTATTTACAGAACAGCTATTTACAAGAATGAAAACTCTAGATTAGCCTTGCATTACTAAAGTATTATTCAATGATTATTTGGGAATCTGTGTTGGAGATGGGAATGTGTGTGTGATTTGTAGCTAGGTTGGATAAATTTCGTTATTGTCGAGGATGTTATCATAGTATTCAATGAATAAATAAGTTTTAATTTCCTTTTGGAAGGTCTGTAGTCTTCAAAAGCTCTTAATGTAGCCTGTAGAGCACTCCAGAGGATAGCTGCAACATAGGTAAAACGCTCTATTACTTGTGGATCGGTTCGTTTTATGAAAGTTGGTGGGAACTATTATTGAGTTGTGTGCATCCTCTTCTGAATCTTTCAGTAGTGGGTATGTTAATTAGGAAGGAGAGAGATATGAAGGTGCAATGTTATTAAGGAGTTTAAAAGGTAATTAATGTTTTAGATTTGATCCTACTTGTAACTGGCAATCAATGAAGTTTATAAAGAATAGGGGTAATATCTTCTGAGCTATGGGACTTACACATATGATTCATGCTGCAATGTTCTGAACCATTTGGAGATGATTAGTAACCTTCCTTGGCAAGCCTTGTAATATGCTGTTACAGAAGTCAAAACATGGAGTGATCAATGCCTGGAGCACTGATCTAAAATCATAACCATCAAATAGTGGTTTTAGGTGTTGGATCATTCATAACTTGAAGATAGATAGATAGATCTGGTGACTAGTTTCATGTGTGATCCCGTGTTGAGAGACTGATCAATGGTAACCCCAAGGTACTTCACTTCATTTTTTACTTCATTCAGCTTCCTGTATTGAGAGTTTTGGAGGTATTGTGAAGTTTTGATTACGGTTAACACATAGCACTTCCGTTTTGTTGTAATTTATTTTTAGGTTATGCGTTTTCAGCCATTTCACTGTTACATTGAGGCAGGATGATAGTTGATTTTGGGTGGAATTTGTATATATCTATAGGGAGGTATATCATATCATCACATAGATATGATATCCTACTTCAAATTTTTTAAAGATATTACAAATTGGTTGTAGGTACAGATTAAATAGTAGTGCTGATAGGGAAGTCTCTTGTGGTATACCCTGCTCCTGTTTAAAGGTTGATGTTTGTAGGCCAATCTGAACTTGAGTATGGTTTGATAGATAGGCCCCTTTAGCCCTATCTGGTGTAGTCTGGTAAGTAATAGGTTGTGGCTAATACTATCGAAGGCAGCTGCAATATCGAAGAACATGAGGACAAATGCCTGTTTAGGTTTATATATACACCTCGAATAAGTTTATCAAAGAGGGCTAGAATAAGGGTCTCTGCACCATGAAATGGTCTAAAGCCATATTGTTGCTCATCTAGAGGGGAGTTCAGGTCAGTGTAGTCTTGTAACTGAGTTTATACAACCTTTTCAACAATGCTAGCCATGAATGGAAGGCTGGATATTGGCCTGTATGTATTAGGCTGTTCCTTGTCTAGTGATTTGTTTTTTAGTATCAGGCATATTTTATGTATTTATTAGGTTTTTTATAGCACTTTACCAAGTTTAAGTTATAATTTGAACCACTTTGAAATGATAATGTACATTAAAACGGGGACATTGATAACTTGGATTTTTCTGAGGCAATGGAGGGTTAAGTGACTTGCCCAAGGCCACAAGGGGTACTAGTAGGAATCAAACCTTGGTCTCTAGGATCCCAAGCCAGTACTCTAACCATTAGGCTACTCCTCCACTCAGAATTAAAACATTCGATGATTCCAAACAGCATGTAACCTTGTTCCAGGGATTGGTTGACTATTGTAAGAATGAATGGAGACAGTTCAGCTTTGGCTGCCTTAATCCAATTAACAGGGCATGGGTCGAGTGGCGAGGTGCTGGTATTAATTATGAAGATTATATTCATTAGGTATTTTAGGTCAATCATATGGAAGCTGTGCCAATTATGATTGGCATGTCATTTTCATCGTGTAAGCGGTAATGTTAGTCCTGCAACGTGTCTTCTTCAATTTGCATTAGCAGCTGACAAACATTGCTTTATGAGAATGTCTTTCCATAGGAGGAATGTTAGCTTTCATGGGTTACTGGTGAGAGCTTTTCCAGACCTGCCTAGAGAGGCCCAACTTCGGAGAAAGGAGTTTCTTCTTCTCTGGCCGAGGACTCTCCAGCTTTTTTCTTAAATATCCTTGTAAGAGTTTGTTGAAATATCGGTCTAGTTATGTTTTCTTGTACTCCTCCCAGCTTATATCCTATCCTCTTAATGCACATCGTTCCCAGTGTTGCTGTAGAGGTGTCCGATACACCTCTAATTTAAAGTGGACTGCCTTTTTTTCTCTGGTCTATTCTATCATGATTCATTTGATTTCCTTTGGTATTCACCTTCTACTTGTGGGCTGGGGATGTGGGTTAGGGTTTGTTTGTTGTTGTTTTTTTACACTATAATTTAACAAGGTTTTCATGGCTCCCACCTTTTGGAACTCACTGTCAGAAAAAAAAAATCAGAACTACTAAGGACTTAAAGGACTTCAGAAAACTCCTCAAGACCTCTCTCTTCACCAACCACGTCAAAAACAATACCTAGTCCTCCCTCCATACTTCACAAGCAGATAACTTTTATATACATAACAGGGTTATGCCTCCAGGCAAATCCCACATGCCTTACCTACCTGAATTTTCACTATGAGTTCTGTGTAATATGTTGAGTTTTATGTAAACCGCTTTGATATTGTATGATAAAGCGGTATAAACAAAACATGTGAGAGAGAGAGAGTGAGTGTGTGTGAGTGAGAGACTGAAATGTATTTTGATTTCCTTGGATTATTTCCACTAACCACATTGAAAAACACAAATTTATTGAAAACACTTCGTATTTTGAAAATTTGATAAATAAAAAATTGAGTGTGAAATTTTGAAAGAAAAAAAAAAAAACGAAGTACACAAAAACTTGCCTTTGAAATTTTTTCTGCTTCCCAGAAGCAGGCTGAGAGTTCAGCAGCAGAAGCTTCAGGCCTTGTAGGAGGGTGGCGTGCTATCACTAAACCAGTCTTGGAATAAGAGAAAAGCAGAGAGAAGGACTTGTCTTTTTTGCCATGTTTGAGAGGGAGCAAGGGGCTCTTGAGAGGTTGGATTCCAGCTAGTGTCTAGTCGTTGGGTCAAGAAAGTAAGCGAGAGATTGAAAGCTTTCTGCCTCCTTTTACCTGAAAGAAAGGAGGGGGAAGCCTGTGGTGGCCTATGGCCAGTGAATAGATTCAATGGGGGGTGGAGGGGAGGACTGGACAAGTAGCAGTGCAGAGGCTTACAGAAAAGAGGAGCTCTTGGGGAGTGTATGTACATGGACAGGACCACTGGACAGGGGCCTGGGCTTTAGCCACTCTGGACTCTTCCAAAAAGGGGAACCTGTGCAGAGAACATAAGGCGAACCAAAAATATATTCTATTTGTGCTTGCATGGCGACTTACACTGGCTGAGACCAACCCCCCCCCCCCCCTTTTCCTCTCCTCCAGTTGAGGTCTGGTGAAACATGTACAATTTAAGGCTATTCCTCTTTTCCTGCTCTAAGAGTGTGTCAAGAAATATACAGTTTACCCCACAGTATTAACTCCCCCCCCCCTGCATTAACTGATAGATAAGCTAGAGTAGATAAAGAATTTCAGAACTGCAATCCCCTAGACATTGTATCTAGTTTTAAGGTCCCTCTGCTTTTATTTTTCACGTTGTTACAATACAGTGCAAAGAAACAGAGTAGAGGGGTTACTAATGGTGAAAATTTGATTATCCCTCAAAATAAGTCATGGAGACCATTGCTTAAACTAATCAAAACCTCATTGCTTTGTCTCAGTTGTTAATCATTAATAATGTTACCTTTAATCCTCTAACTGTAATCCATTTGTAACTTCATGGCCTGCATGTTCACAAGTTAAAGGGTGTCGCTCAACTAAGAAAAAGAAGTCTGAGAAGGGGCTTGTAGCAGATGAGGAACAGACATCATGACACTGGACCAAGGGTTCAGGACAGTTATGCTTGGTTATGGCAATGGGGTATAAGCTCTACGAAGTAGCCAATAGGAACGAGGACAGAAATGCTGCTAGCCCAAGAGATAGGAACATTGCGGTTAACAATACGTTTCCAAAACAGACTTGAGAAATTATCAGGAAGAAAACACCCGCCCTGGGCCCCTTCAGTTCTGTTTCCTTGACATCTGTACTTTCTCCCTTTGGATTATCAAAGATGTGTCTGATCAATACTGGGCAGAGATTTGTATTTTGTGCTAGAATCCCTGCAGGTTTGTCAACTCTCTTAATTGCGCAATTCACATTCAAGGCTGCTGCTCCTTTTTGAAAGAAAGCAGCTGTACTGCAGGAGAGAAATAAACTTTGCATTTGTTTTACAGATTTCCAGTTTTATTTGTTTCTTCTGCTTGACACACAAACCCCAGAAGGGCTTGGTAGCCCTTCCCGCGACAGACTTGAGTAGTAAGCTCAAGCCTTAAAACCAGAGGGAGATTGCTTGGGGAGAGGACATGCAGGTTTTCTAATGAGAGGGTACTTAACCAAAAGAGAGTTGAGAGATGTTCCAATCCTGAAACTTTATAGGTTCACGGACCCAAATGTGAAAGGGAGAGGCTGCTGAGGAGGTGAGAACAGAAGAAACTCTGGAATAGGATCTCAGGGAAACCCAGGTGACTAGGAGGAGTATTCTCCCAGGAGGGAGGGAAAGGCTTCCAAGAGGAGTTCATCATTCTGCCCAAGCATCTCAACTTTTTCTAAAAATTTGCCTACTCTTTTGGGATCTTTTACTAATGGCAGCATGTGTTCTGGCACATGCTAAAGGCACGCATGTTGCCAGCTAGCATAGGGCCATGACAGTGCAGGATGAGTCCTGTGCAAACTGTGCAACCCGTGTTAGAAGTGCACAGGGGCGGTTCTTCCATTAGGCCGACTGAGGCGATTGCCTCAGGCGGCACTCCGGATCTGTTTTAAATTTTAGATTTTGCAGCCTCTGGCCTGCCTCCGATTTCCCGCGCGGGAAGGCAGAGGCAGGCCAGAGGCTGCAAAATCTAACACACAAACAGATCCGGAGTGCCGCCGGCGTCAGACAAATCAGCCTGATCACTTGCAACTGAAAGATAAGACTGATTTGTGCGGCAGCAGCGGCACTTCAGTTGTTTTAATTTTAGATTTTGCAGCCTCTACCCTGCTTCTGCCTTCCCGCCGATTTTTTTTTTTTGCTGCAAGCATTTCTTGAGAAAAAAAATGCAGCGGGAAAGCAGAAGCAGGGCAGAGGCGGCAAAATCTAAAATTAAAAACAACTGGAGTGCCCCCGCCGGATGAGAGGTGCAGGTGGAGGGAATGGGGACAGGAGGAGGACAAGGAGAGACAACAGTGAGTGACAGGGGGGACAAAGGGAGAGACAGGGGACATGATGCTAGACAAAGACAGGGGGGCATAGTGGACAGACGGGAGAAATGCTGGACAAAGAGAGAGTGCGGGTTAGGATTATAATGGGCTGAAGGGGGAGCTAGCACTGGTAATAGGTTGATTAGGGAAGGCTAGCACTGGGAATGGACTGATCAAGGTGGGGGGGGGGCTGGGACTGGTAATGGATAAGGAGGGACTAGCACTGGAAATGAGATGATTAGGGGAGGCTAGGATGTAATGGGCTGATGGGGGGGTAGGACTGGTAATGGGCTAATTAGTGGAGGTTAGGACTGTTAATGGGCATATGGGGGTAGGACTGGTAATGGGCTGATTGAGGGAGGACTAGCACTGGAAGTGAGCTGATTGGGGGGCTTCGACTGGGAATGGGAGGATAGAGCTGCTGGCCCTGGAAGAACTGTGGGCTAGAGCTACAGATGGGCTGATGTGAGGGGATGGGAGAATGGAACTGGAAGGGAGTGGGCCGAGAGGGGCTGCCATGGTATTTGGACTAGAAGGGACTGGACACCAGTGGCAGTCATGGGAATGCAAGTTGACATTGGAAAGTACTGGGAGGGAGGACTGGAAAGGGGCTGATACTGGGAAGGGTTACTGGGACTGGAAAGAGACTGATGGAAAGTGAAGAAAACAAAATAAGAGATAAGAAATGGCAGATGGACCATAGACCACAGAAAGAGAAGACAGGAAAGCAGATCAGGACCAGCATGATCAGAGAATAAAATGGTCAGACAACAAAAGGTAGAAAAAATAATTTCATTTCATTTTAGTGACTGGACTTTGTGTTATCTTTATATTTTATACTGTATCGGGGAACTGCATCTCTTATTTATCTGATGTTGCACTGCATGTGGACTCTGGCTTCTTGGGGTTCAGTTTAAATTTTGTCTACATATTTTTTTTTACTTTAGATTGTAAGTCACTTATTCTGTACTTGGTGACAGTCTGTGTTCTGAGTGTGTGACTGAACCCAGACCTGTCAGAGTTTTACATAAAGATCTATACTGTACTGTAGTAATTTGACATGTTCAGCTCTTCAAATAGGTGTATGGATGTTCCAGGGACCACTGTAGTATTTACAGTGACGCTTTTTTTGGTGGGCTCCTTATGTGAGTTTTGGAAGTTGGTGCTGATATGGTAGATTTGCTCTAGAGATACTCAGTGACTTTGTTGTAGGGTTTTATATTAGTTCACAATGTGTCTGGTACTGGAGAATGTTGGTTGTTGTTAGTGAGATGATCAGAATCCAGATTTTTTTTTAAGATATTGAGCTCTGTGGATGAATTTCCTGGTTCTGCTCTGCAGAAATTAACCAGCATGGATGGAACGTAAACCTTTCAAGCTGAAGCCAAGCTCCTGCAAAGAGGGTAATTTATATAAATCAGAAATGGTCAATTCTACCAATTAGTTGTAAGATTTGTCCTTGATTAATAAGATACCGCCCTGTTTTCTGTCTATGGGCAAAACCTTTTATAAACCAGGCTCAGTTTCTTTCCCTAGGAAACCCCTCTATAGGAAAAATATATCAGATGGCGCAGTTTGAATCTCACTCCAATGGTCACTTTTACTAAAGCCCACCAAGTGGTTATTACACAATACAGCGCACAGTAACGGCCTACAGTAAGTAAGTAACAGTATATGGGCACGACAGTATTGACTGCTAAAACATGCATTAATCACCCATGGTGCGAAAGAGCATGCAATGGGCAGAATAAGGGTGGAGTGTGGGCATGAAGAGCACACTGCATTTAGCATGGGGGTACATATCACAGGCTGTCAATAGGGCAATTACTGCAGGTGCACATGATACCACTATGCATGGTATTGGTGCAGCTGCATTAATTGGGCTGCACATTAGGGTACGCGCCCCTGCAATATCTGCCAGGAACATGCTTCTAGTAGTTATTGCAGAGGCTGTGTGCTTACAGCAGATTTGTTTTCATGCTAAATGCATGTTAAGTGCAACACCCTAACAGAATTAGCAAAGGGGACCCCTAAATGCATTCCCTTCCATTAGCTGCCTTGTAAAGAAAACCATTACTGAATAGATTTAAATTTTTAATTTTAACATATATTGAATTTAAGAATACATTCAAACAAGTGAATGACATAAAAACGGTAATAAAGGGAAAAGAAAACTCTTAAGCAATTATATAGCAAAAAGCTTTATATATAAATACATTACCATAATCAGCCCACAATACATTACCATAATCAGCCCACAATACTGGGGGAGAGAGATCAGGAAATTTCTTATATACAAAATAGGAAAACCACAATGGCAGTGCAAGACTTAGGCGTCAGCCGTATGGAGGCGAAAGATCTACAAATGGTTCCTCCCTAGCTATCAAGAACTCCAGCAGCTGACGGGTCTCAAAAAACAAAAATAAATACTCTCTCTATATGAAACACAACATCTAGCAGGAAACTTCAACAAAAATGTCCCGCCGAGGGAAATTACTCTGGGCTTAAGACCCAGAAATTCCTTCCTCCTCAGCTGGGAACCTCTAGCAACATCGGGAAAAATACGAACATATGAGCCCATGAACTGCTCACTGAAATTCCGAAAGTACAACCGAATAATTACTGAATAGATTTTAAAAGGGAAAAACGTTCAACTTTAGGGTGGATAAGCTCATTTTTCATAGACTGATACCAACCTTCAGGAACATCTCAGTAATAGGTTTAGTGCATCTGCCACCAAGAGACTAAAATATTCATCTTGTGAAGCCGTATACTCTAGCCACACTATGACAACTACCTAATAAACAGTCGCCTAAAGTAGATCTTCCTCAGATCTGCATACCATGTGGTGTGATAATTAGCATATTGAACTATGTGATGCAATTTTAGCTTGGGCATTTATCCCTCTGGCTTACGTTTTCCATCTGTCAAAACTGCTATATTAGGTCAGACCAACGATCCATCAAGCCCAGTATTCTGTTTCCACCAATGGCCAATCGAGGTCACAAGTACCTGGGAGGATACCAACAAAAATAGTTCCTCCAGGAACTTGTCCAAACCTAGCTTCATCACATCCTCCAGCACAAATTCCAGAGCTTAAGTATGCACCAAGTAAAAACATATTTTCTCTGATTTGTTTTAAACTGTATAACTCAGCCTCATGGAGTGACTCCTAGTCCTTCTACTTTTTGAAAGGAGACCATAATCAACTCATGTTCACCAGTTCCACCCCGCTTGTGATTTTAAAGATCTTTCATATCTCCCCTCAGCTGTATCTTCTCCCAGCAGAAGAGTCCTAATCTCTAGTCTGTAATACAATATAGTGTTAGTTCCCCCCTTTCTGGCCACTGGAAGTTCTCATGCTATGTATCACAGGCCCACATACCTGTTTGAACTATTAATGTGTAAAGTTTGTCGTCATCTTGTTTGCATAAGATGCGGCTTAAAGTCCTGTCTCAAATGTACCCTCTCTCTTTTAAAAAAAAACTTACAGAAGAAGAGGTCTTCTTCCAACCCTGTAACTACATTGATAAATCAAATAGTCTTCACCCATTTCAGTCTGGCTTTAGACCAGGACACAGAACAGAGACTGTCCTGACCACTCTGAATTTCATGGCTTTATTGATGCTGGAAAGAGTTCTTTGGCTGCATCCTTAACCTCCACCTTCAATCTAGTAGATCACCTGTTGCTGCCCTGACTGACAGAGGTCAAGCTAAGTGGTCTGGTCCTCCAGTGGTTTGTTTCTTACATGGTTGCTCTTTCTGTGTCTCTTCCAATTCTTCTTTATCTACTTCTCGTCTCCTTCCCTCCGACATTCCCCAAGGCTCAGTCCTCACTTCTTTACTGTTAAACATATTTTTTCAGCCCACTGGCCGCAGTTGCTATTCATAGTTATCAGTAGATTCTAATATGCAGACAGACCATATTCTTTTAGTAACATATACGGATTATTGTTCACCAGCTACCATATTAAGACAGCAATTCAGTATATTGCTATTTTGGGCAACATAAACTCAAATGGAATCCAAGTAAAACTATGGACTGCTGGGATTACAGGTAGGCCTCTGTTTAGACACTCCACCCTCACTATAGGGTCTCCCTATTCCTCTAGTTGAATCTTAATCTCTTGGAATCATCACTTACCATCAATTATAGAAACACAGAAACATGATGTTAGAAAGAGACCATATGGCCTATCCAGTCTTCCCTACTATAGCCTCTTTTTCCCCTTTAGAGATCTTCTGTGTTGGTCCCATGCTTTCTTGAATTCGGATACTGTCCTGGTCTCTACTACCTCCAAGGAAGACTATTCTACGCATCTACTACTCTTTTCGTAAAGAAATATTTCTACATATTACTCCCGAGTCTATCCCCTTTCACCTTCATCCTATGCCCCCTTGTTGCAGAGCTTTCAACTGAAAGAGGCTCTCCTCCTGCATATTTATGCCATGCAGGTATTTAAACATCTGTCATATAGCCTCTCTCCTGCATTTCTTCCATGGTGTACATATTGAGATCTTTATGTCCGTGCCCATATGCCTTATGACAAAGCCCATAGACCATTTTGGTATCCACCCTCTGCACAGATTCCATCATATTTATATCCTTTTAAAAGGTGTGGTCTCTAGAATTGTAATAGTCCAAATGAGGTCTCACCAAAAACTTATACAGAGGCACTATCACCTCCTTCTTCCTGCTAGCCATTCCTCCCCTATGCAGCCAAGCATCCTTTGGGTTTCAGCAGTCACCTTTTCTACCTGTTTAGCCACTTTAAGATCATCAGAAATAAATCATGCCTAGGTCCTGTTCACAAAAGAGCAGCATAAGTACTTCACCCCCTATACTGTACTACTCCCTTGGATTTTTGAAGCCCAATTGCATTATCTTTTAAGGCTCAAGAAACTACCACCATCAGGACCACATTTCATGCTTTACAGTTTCATTCCCTACAACCCAACTTGGATCTCCCAGCCCAACACATTCTAATCCACAGTCTTGTGTCATCACATCTTGACTACTGCAACTCCATTTCTTCCACCATCAGGTCACTCTATGTCAAGTGACTTCAGACAGACAATTAGGATCCTTATTCATGCAAGAAGTTGTATTATGCAGCACCCCTCTTATTCAGGAACATTTGCTCCCTGTGATTTTTCAAATAAGTTTCAAGATTCTTCTTCAGACTCAAAGCCCTTAATACCAGGACTCTGGTTCTACCAGTCTTCTGTGCTTACCCCCCATATTCACCTCTGCATGTTGTGCTCTCAATATGGGCATCTCCTAGTCATTCTTTCAGTCTACTACTACCACCACCACCACCACTCATCATTTGTATAGTGCTACAAGGCATATAGATGTAAGACACAGCGCTGTACATATAGATGTAAGACACAGACCCTGCTCATCAGAACTTACAACCTAATCAAGATTAAAAAGAAAAAAAAAAAAAAACCCCACACATAGCAAAACTGGGGACTAGAGTATAATAAGATACTCTTGTCCACTACTTATGTGTAAGGAACATTAGGATTCAAAAGCAGCCTCAAAGAAGTGGGCTTTTGGCCTGGATTTGAGTAGGACTAGAGGAGGCGCCAGACACATATGTAAGACTCGAATCTACCAGGCAGGCCGCTTTCTTTATTCCAGCTCCTCTTCTTTGGGGCTGGGCTTTTTCTTTGGCATTTGGCAAGTCATAGTGGGTGGCATCAGGCTCTCTGCATGCTCCATCTCCTCTCTGTCCTATCGCGTGCTGTACAGTAGTTTCTCTTTCTTTTCAGTTTCTTTATGATTTGTAAGCTGCTCTGTTACTCATATTCAAAGGACAGTATAGCAGATATTCTAATATGCATAAATTTAAAAAGCGACTTATTCAGCAAAAGGAATGGTCTCTTAGGCTAATTAGTTCATTTCTAGCATACACTTTGGATCAAGGTAAGGCAGTTAAATTACATAGCAGAAAAAAAGAATTTTTCCCAAAGATAAAATACATCTTTGGGTACGGGGTCAGCACTAGGGTCTCTAGCGTTCCCTGCAACCTACAGATCAGTGCCCCTTCCCCCATTACTATTAATGGTAAGTTGCACCACCTCTTTCCCAAAAGCTCCTTTGTGAACTGTTCATAGGATGCTAATATTTATCTTTCAAAACAAATATTGTAACAAGCAAATTGTAGGGAAGGGGCAAATGCCTACCTGGAATAAAAACAAGTATTGAGGAGTAAATATTTAAAATCGTATGAGAAGGTTGTGATAGTCAAAGGGTTAATGTGATCCAAGCAAACAAAATCAATGTATGTATTTATTTAACCAAAAAGGGTCTACAATAGGTTACAACCACTTAGCTTGTCATGCCTCTTATCTCGCCAGGTACTGTTGCTATAGATACTATCACCACTCTATCTCTGTATGTATGGACGCAAAGCTCTTTTATAAATCCGACGAAAAAGGGGGAGATGATAAAAACAGTTAGTGTAGCTGGGTTTAAAAAAGGGTTTGGACAAGTTCTTGGAGAAAAAGCCAGTCGACTTAAGACAGTCCTGGGGGAAGTCACTGCCATCCCTGGGTGTAAGCAGAATGGAAGCTATAGGGAGCCCTACAAGACAGGACTCAATCCCGGCACGGCATTGATTATACAGTGTCATCTCCAAGTGACTATTCTGTGAATTGCATTGAGAGGGAGAAAATTGTCAAAGAAAAGATGGCAGAAAGATAGAGTTATTTCCTATCCTGTTGGGTGCCATAGCTTAAGAAGAATTTCCAAGCACACCCTGATAAATTACCCATTCATATAACGTTTTACAAATTCCAGAGGAAGGCTCTCTTTGGCACGATGCAACGCTGAGCATTAGCGGTAATAAGAGACCGAGATCATACGCCTCATACCATGGCAGTCATGAACCTCCTTTCTAAGCTAAGGTATGTGCAAAACTAACCCATTTGGAGAAATTGCCCCAAATCTATCAGTCCATAACAGCACTAAATTCCAAAATTCCCACAAGGAGCCTAACTAGAAAAGGGCAGCACCATAAACATTGCCGTGAGCCCTAGAAAATCCTACATCTACCAGGACAACTGAACAAGCCAGGATTACTACAGAGCCTTATGTAGAAGCTCGTTGCTAAAATTACCTGGCCTCAGTCTCACATTTAGAACATATTCTCACCAAAAATAGAAATAGGTAGACAAAAACTCCACTGAACCCCAAGAAGCCAGGCTCTGCATGCAGCAAACACCAGAGAAACAGAAAGAGATGCATATAAAAAGACAGCATGTTAAATTAAAAAAAAAAACAAAAAAAAAAAACCACAACCCACCACATATGCCAAACACAAAATCAAAAATAGAAAAAATAATTTTACCTTTGTCATCTGACCATTTCATTTTTCAACTGAATGTTCCACTCTTCCACATTCCTTGTGCCCATTTCTTATCTCCTCCCGTCTCTACATGTCTGATGTTACTTTCCTTATCTCATTTTCCTTTTCTCTCTCCTCCGCCTCCCTATCCACTCATATCCAGATTTTACCCCTCACTCTCCACTCCTAAGTCTCACACTTTTTACCTCTCACCTATCTACCAACTTTCCATTCACATTCTTACCCCCTCTCTACTGCTCCCATTGCAGTCGTCGCTTCCCCTGTTTTCTATATCCTCTCTACCATTACCCATTCCCTAGCTCCTTATTTCTACCTTCTATTCGCACTCCCTCAATCATCATCTGTCATCCTCTGCTTTGGATCCCATCACCAGCCCTAGCCCTTCTATGTCATTCATCCCTTCCTGGCCCCCAGCACATGCTTTAATCTCTCACCCTCTCCCCAGCCATATTTCTCCCCTCTCTCTCCTCCAGAGATCCATTCTTTTACACATCTCTCAACCTCTCTAGTCCTCTAGATCATTCACATCAGGTCTCTATCTCCCCATACCTCTCTTTCCTGTTCTTTTACTTCCACCCCTTCACATCTTCCCTCAGTCTCAGGCTCACTTAGAAGTACTCGTTGCACCACACTTTTCCTTCTTGGTCCCTCTCTCTGGAACTCTATTCCTACTAAATTTCGCTTAGAAACATTTACCCCTGCTCTAAGGTTGCCTTAAAAACACTTCTCTTACAATAGGCCACCTTCCTTTCCTTAGGAACTGGCTAGTTTTTCTGCTCCCCTCTCCCCTTCCCTAATGTTTTGATCCATGCTCTTACTGTCCTATTACTATATGGTGCTCTTTTCCTTTGTATGATAATTTAAGATTTTAATTGTACACTGCTGCGATGTTTGAGAGGAGGTATATCAAGCTTTCAATAAACCCCCATAAACTCTACACCCTACCTCATAACTAGCTATTACTACGTCCTGTTGTCTCCAAATTCCTACTCAGTCTCTTGAGTCTCCCATCTCTGGTTCCTAACTCCGCCTCCTACTCCTTTGCAGTCCCCTTCCCCAAGTCTCCAATCTTCATTTTTCCCTTCCTTTCCCCACATTGCTTACTGCCCAAGTCCTACAGTGCTGTCCCTCATGATTCCATCCTCTCATTTAGCCTCCGCAAACCCTTCCCAAGTCCCTGTTTTTGCCAACTCAGATCTCTATGATTATCCCTCTGCACCCTTTCAATCTCAGTACCATCTCCAGTGTCAACTCCCTTCCAGTCCCAGTACCATACTTCGTAATAGCCCCTTTCTGGTCCCATTCCCACCCCATCTAGTCCTCTTCCAGTCTCATCACCAGTACCAGTCGCTTGTAATCCCAGCCACCCAGTGTCAGCACTCTTCCAGTCCCAGTCTAACTTCCCCACTGTCTAACCCCTTCTAGTCACAGTACCATTCCTAATCAGCTATCTTCCAATCCCAGTCTCCCCTACTGTCTAGCCACCTTCCAGTCTCAGTACCATCCCCAGTGTCAGCTCCTTTCCAGCCTAGTCTCCCCCCTCCCCAATTGGCTAGTCCCATTACAGTCCCACTACTACACCAGTGTCAGCTCCCTTCCAGTCCCAATACTATCCTGTGTCAGCTCCCTTAAACTTATAGTCCCCTCTCCCCCACTGTCTACCCCAGTTCCAGTCCCATTCGCAGTATAGGCTTCCTTCCAGTCCCTTCCACCCCCCAACCCTTTACCTCCATCCTCTGCAGTCTCAGGCTGCGTCTCCCCAGCACTGGTCACCACTCACCTCCCACTTTTACAGCTGGGGGAGCGTTCTCCTTTCCTCCAGCAGCTGTACTGCCTTAAAAGCCACTGGATTGTGGCGTTTCTAAAGTTAGTATAAGCATTTCCAGTTTCTTGCGATAAACAGGAAATGCTGGTACTAAAGTTTAGAAATAGCGTGGTGCCATGACGCTTAAAGCGGCACAGCCACGGGAGCAAAAGAGAATGCTTCCCTGGCTGTGATCAGCTGCTTTAAAGGGTGAATCAGCGAAGGAGGCTTCGAGTGCGCTTGAAGGTTATGTGCCCCAAGCCAGTCCCTCGCTCACTTGCCCGTTAAAGCGGCAGCAAGGGAAAGAAGCTACGACTGGCCACGATCGTTGGCCTGCAGGAGCAGCCTGTCCCGTGGGCATAGAGCAGCCCTGAAGGAGATCGCAATTCACAGCTCTCTTCAGCCCGTGGAACAGACTGATCCCGCAGGCACACCCACAACTGCTGGTCACGATTTTGGTGCACCTTATCACTAGCACCCCCTTGCCACATTTACCTGGCTTACCGGTTAGCACCGGCTCTGTTTGGGCATATGCTTCTTAATTTTATATGTAAGTTCTGAAGGAAAAGAAAAATAATTTTATGTACACCTATATCGAATTAGGCTCCTGCAAGCAGGTACCCATGCATGCTTTTCCCTACCCGACAAAAGAATAAAATGATAATGAGATAATGGGTACTTGTGACCTGGATTGGCTTCTGCTGAAGACAGGATGCTGAGCTCAATGGACCTTTGCTTTGACCCAGAACGGCACATCTTATGTCTTTTTTTATTTTATTTTATCTTTAAACAATAATCACAAGTATACACTCGTACAAGAAACAAGTGTCCAAAGAAAAAGTTACTCTTATACAATAAGAAATTGATTGTTAACTATTTACCTCTCTATCCTTAGATTCCCAAAATAGTGAGAGCAGAGAAGGAAAAAAACCCACAAATATAAGCCCATAACAAGGTATAGGCACTTTGTCCAAGCACAATCCCTATCTGCATCACCACCGCTAAACCCCTGAACAACTGGACTCGAGTCTACAAAACTAAAAATTAAGCTAAAGTCTTCTTTAAATCTAAGAAGGTGGGGAGCTGTTTTGGAAGAAAGAAAAAATATACTTAGTATTATAATAAGTAAGAAAACATTTACACAGATACCCAAGCCGAAAACTAGCCCCTAGCGAAATAGTTTCCTGTCTCATTACAACTCACATCTGGGTAAATTCTAAAATGTTTTACCTAAAAAAGGCACATCAACTTTTTTAAAGAAGAAGAAGAAGACGAAGAAGAAAAAAAAAAAAAAAAGCACTCTAGATAGTTAACTTTATATTCGAGTCTCAGATCTAACAGTGTTGCTCTAGACAGCACAGCAGTCACAGAGTTCTCAAAAAAGTTAGTTAAATTCTCTTCTGAAAACTGCTTCTGTAGCAACTTCCACCTCTCCTTGTGAGGCCTTCCCCGGGAGAAAATAAGCCTTATTGAGCGGTGGTAATTCAGACTCTGGAATCCAAAGGACTTCTCGTAGGTATTTCCTAAACATTTCTAACAGGGAAACATTTTGTAACTGAAGAAAATTTAAGACACTCAAATTCAAGTTCCTCATTTTATTCTCCATTTGTTCAAGCTTTTGGTGGATAGCCATCTTATCTTTTAATCAGTTGGTCCATAAAAGCTCTAGAATCAAGTATCTCTTCATAGTCCTGAAAATTTCTCCTGGGTCTCTTTAACAAAGGATTCATGTTGCGAAGACAGATGCAATTGTTTGTACCAACAATGAAACATCAGTGGCACATTTAGAGACAGTACCTTCAAGCTTCACCAAGACAGCCCAGATAGACTGAAGAGTAATCTCCGATGAGGCCCGATTCCCAACATCAATGGGGGATGTTCTCTGCTGATTACTCTTTTCCTCCAATGATCCGGTGTTCACAACTGTGACTTCTCTGGGGCCAGAAACCGTCCCCAAAGCAGGCTGAGAACCAGGGTTCAGAGGCGTCTTAACAAGTGATGGAGTCCCTGCTAAAGCCACCAACTTAATCACACAAGGAGGAAGAAGACGACTTGATGGTTAAAGGGCTTGAGCCTGAAGGCCTTGAGCCTACCAGGGAGTCTCCCAAATGCAACAGCAGTTCTGAGATCTGCTGCTCAAGCGTGATCAGCTCTCCATCAGCTTTCCGCGCTAGCGAGCCCTCTTTTGAAGCATTTTCAAAAGCCAGGGCCTTCTAGAGGAGCGCATCCAACTTCTACTGCCCAGCTGAAGGCGGTCTCTGCTGCACCGAAGCAGCTATAGCTTCCGCCCTGCGTTTGGGAGCCATAAAGGTAATAATTTCAGGAAAAAAACAAACACAGAACGCTCACGTTCCAAACTCCAGCAGTGCCACCATCTTAGACTCTGCCTCATCCATTTATTTTTGTAACTTATGTTTATTAGCTTTCTATAAAGCAAACAGAATAAGCCCCAAGCATGAACAGGATGTGGATGTTTCTGCTCACAGCCCAATTTTATTATTTTCAGAAAAAGCCAATTTTACATGTTTTTCTAAACATTCCCTCTCTACATTCACCCGCTCTTATACCCAGTTACTCATCTGCAGTCACTCGTGTTTAACTTCATATTTATTAAATATAGTTCTACTGATAGGCTTGCAAAGTTTTAAAACATAATTGAAATGCAAAGAAAATTGTTTGAATTGTTTAAATATGCCATGTACAATATCTCTTAGTATGTGAGGTAATCACTCCACAAACTCACCCAAGACCAAGGTAAAGGTACATACCTTTTTGTTTCCATTATTCTAAAGACCCTGAAAGGATCATCTATGCTCACCTGATAACTGAATTTCCTTGAGTCCTGCCAGACCAGCCTATACAAATGGGCTATGCCCTCCAGGCAGCAGATGGAATTCTTTGGCTTCTAAATACAGCCTGGTACAAACCTTATCCAACAGCTCTTCTGCAATATCATTTACAAAAAACGTTATCAAGGAGGGAGGGAGGAGTGGCCTAGTGGTTGGTGCAAGCTACCTCAGACCAAGAGGGCCAGGGGTTCAAATCCAGCTAGAGGACAGTATTTAGGACTGGGGTTTCTAGTCCCGTAGGTGCTCCTTATGGCCTTGGGCAAGCCACTTAACCCTACAATGCCTCAGGTAAAAAAACAACAAACAAATTGTGAGCCCTTCAGGGTCAAGGGAAAAAATATATATACAGCACCTGAATGCACACCGCTTTGACTGCTAGAAAAGCAGTATGTACACCTAGTTAAACAAATAAAGAATTGTACAGAGGACAAACCCCTGCAGCACACCACTGGTAATGTCCTTCTCCTCAGAGTGAACTCCATTTACCTGTACCCTTTATTGCCTCCCACTAAACCAACTTTTAACCCAGTCTGTCACTTTAGGGTCCATTCCTAGAGCTCTGGATTTATTTAAAAGACATTTACAGACTTGGGTGATTTCAATATACTGGATGCAGGGCTGGCTCCAGAGTTTGTTCAAGGTCTTAGTGCCCTAGGAAAACCTTAAGCCTTTTGTCTCCCTGGCTGTCAGTCATGAGCTTTGAATGGTTGTTTACTCCTTCAAAAAGTAGAAAGACTAGAGGACACTCAATGAAGCTACAACGTAGCCCATTTAGGAAGAGAAAATATTTTTTTCACTCAACTAGTAATCAAATTCTGGAATTCATTACCGGAGGATGTAGTAAAAGCTGTTAGTGTAGCTGGGTTTAAAAAAGGTTTGGACAAACTCCTGGAGGAAAAGTCCATAAACCATTATTAAAAGCAGACCAGGGAAATCCACTGCTTGCCCCGGGATAAGCATTGTGGAATCTGTGTAACTTTTCGGGATCCTGCCAGGTACTTGTGACCTGGATTGGCCACTGTTGGAAACAGGATACTGGGCTTGATGGACCTTGGTCTGGACCAGTATGGCATTTCTTATGTTCTTATATAAATGTCCCGCTATCCCCCCACCTCTGCCCCAGCAACTACTACCTAGTTTGCCTGATAAGTTGGGTCGGCCCTGGCCGGATGTGGTTTGGGACATCACTGCTGTACTGTTGAAGTAAGGAGAACTTGTATTCTTTATGGGGAGAACTATTCCTGCAATGGAACCCACATGGGAGGAGGCCATCTGGACCTGGTGCTTACAATGGGAACAGTAAGCCTGTGAAAAGTGTAAAGCAGATTTCCTATGTCATGCCACAATACTTTTGGCTGGGTAGTAGGGTTCTGCCAAGGTCTTATATTTTTGGCATTCTGCTGCATGCTTTCTTCTTTGTAAGCACCCACAGCTGCTTGTACACACTGTGGCCTGAGCTAGGCAGAAGCAATTGAGGGCAGAGTATCTCCATGCCACAGGTGAGAATGTAGGCCTTAGAAGTAGGGTTGCCAACCGGCCGGTTTTCAGCTGGCCTGACCGGTTTTTCCATGGCCAGGCCGGCTGCCGGCAGAGATGTAAAACCGGCCCTTGAAAAGCCGTTTTTTTGCTCTGGCCGCAAGATCGGGAGCGGCCAGAGCAAAAAAACGGCTTTTCTCCTGACTCCTGAAATCCGCGCGAGGCCCCAGCTCCCTCTGTACGACCGCCAGCGTGAAGATCCTTTTCCTTCACGCTGGCGGCTGTTTGTGTGAAGCTGCGATTGCTGGGAAAGGTTAAAGGCAATGCTCTTTAACCTTTCCCAGCATTCGCGGCTTCACACAAACAGCCACCAGTGTGAAGGAAAAGGATCTTCATGCTGGCGGTCGTACAGAGGGAGCCGGGGCTTCACCGGCTCCCTTTGAAGCCCTCTCAGTCAGCCGCGGGGCTGGTAGAGGGGGGGAGGGACTTGGACTGGAAATGGGCTGATGAAGAGCTGGAATAGAACTGGAAGTGGGCTGACGAGGGGGCTAGGATTGGAAATTGGCTGATGGGGGGCTGGAATGGAACTGGAAAAGAGCATATGTGGGGCTAGGACTGGAAATGGGCTGATGGGGGGGGGGAGCATGGACTGCAAATGGGTGATGGGCTAGAATAGGACTGGAAATGAGCATATGGGGGGATAGGACTGGAAATGGGCTGATGTGGGGGCATGGGAGAATGGAACTAGAAGGGAGCGGAAGATGGGTGGGTCTAGAATTATAAGGGAGCTGATTTTGGGGGAGGACTAGAAGGGATGGGGAATGAGAATGTAAAAGACATTTTTGTGTGGAAGAAAAGTCTATGATGGGCCGGGTATTGGAAGAGTAAGTGGAGATTGAGAATGGAAGGGTGAAATTTGAGTGGATGATAAAGGAATAAGGAAAGAAATGGGGGAAAGAGCAAAAGGGAAAACGATCAGTATGTTAAAGCAGGTATAGAGAGAGAATGGAAAACATCTAAAAGAGAAGAAAGGACAAATGGATAGCTCACAGAAGAAACGAAGAAACCAGAAGAAAGTGAATGGAGCAATTGCAACTGAAAAATAAAATGCCCAAACGAAACGTATTTTTCTACTTTCTATTTTGAAGGTATTAACTGGAATATATCTGGTCTGGGAAGTGTGTATTGCTAACATCTTTGCGTTTTTGTTTAGTGCAAGAGGAAATTACTTACTTTATAATTTTATTTCTCCAGTGTTATACATTTCATGTTTGGCTTTTGGGGTTCCCAGTTTAATTATCTGACCAAGGGAGTTAGACTACACTTATCCTCGGTAATTTTTGTGGGTGGGGCTGGGGTGCAGCATGGGTGGGACTGGGGGTGGGGCAGGGGTGGGGCTAGGGGCGGAGAATGGGTGGGGCATGGCAAGACACAGGTGTGGGTTTTTCTCAGTGAAAAAGTTGGCAACCCTACTTAGAAGGCTGTTTCCTTGGGGAAGGAGGAGATCAGCCACTCTAGACCGATGGGTCCGTTTCCACAGGGAAAGCCAGGAGTGAAGAAAGCCTAGGGCCAGAGTCCTTTCACTTTGGAGGTAAATGCATCCATCCATCTGTTGGATTCAGAGAATACTAATCAACTTTTCAGCTGCAGTGGGCTATATACAGAGCCAAACAGTTTAGCTATGTCTTCATCTGTTGGCAGGAGGGACAAAACCTATTCATCTGAGCTGACAAGGAAAAAGAGGAATTTCATTTTCTAAATTTGTAACATAAGAAATACCCCTCGTTTCACATCTGGAGGGCTTTTAATCATTTTATCACTTTCCTTGCTACTAAGCTCCATCTCGGGTATCGCCCCTTTTTAAACATTACTGGATGCACCCCCACCCTCCTCCCAAAAAAAAGAAAAAAAAAAAAAGAAAGCTTATGGTATAAAATAGTAATTTATGGTTATGGTTACATATTTGATGCAGTGATTTTGTAATCTGTTACCAGAAAATGTTTTATTCTGTGCTATCCCAGGTAAAGACCCAAAAATGAATAAAAGATCCAGGTGCTTGTTCATATATAGCTAATAGCAACCAACCTGTTGCAAAGCCTTGCCACTAATTAATCTACATATGGCCCATGAAATATTTTACAATTGCATATCTTGTATCTTGCTTTCTATATTTAGGGCATATATTTTCTTAATATTTATCATAGTAACTTCTAATAGGCTGGTCTGTAATTTAAAGTTCCAATCAGATTATAGATTTAAAACCAGTAGCATATTTTGGTGGGTACTGTATTTGCACCAATATTTTAGTTTGTTACCTTTCTTCCCCCCCCCCCCCCTCCCGATAGCATCAATTGTGCCTTCGAGAGCAGCATGCTGGAACAGGTTCTGTTTTTCAGTATAGTAGCTGTGTTATGTCTATCTTCTAGGTACATACAAAGTTCGGCCCTTGGAATATCCAACGTCTGCTGTCGTTCTGTTTCCCCAGATATGGTAAAAATATAGAAGTAGCTGCTTTCCTCTTGTATATCATGCTAATCTCCTCCAGGCCTCTCTGACTGCTTTTGTTGATATGCTGTCAAATACAATGAGATTCCCAGTCCTGTTGGAATGTAGAGTCTAATTTAAAGAAAATGGGGCTACCAGTTGCTCACTTCATAGGCAGTGGCAAGGGGTGGGTCATAGGGACTAAGTCCCACCAATATTTTGTCCAAGACAGCATCAGCGATGGAGAGCTTGGGGGAAGGGCTGGAGATTGGTTGTTTGGCCCCTTCAAGCAAAAAGATGTTCCATGCCCATGCCTCATTTGAAGACCTGGATTTAGGAAGTCCAGCACATGACCAGTAGCATCCTCTCTTTACTTGGTTCATGTTCTCTTTCTCTCTCTTAGCACATAAATGTAAACTGCTTTGATGTGTCCGACATCAAAAAGTGGTCTAGCACAAGGTTTAACAAATTCCAGGTGCCAGGTCGCCATGGCAACTTAAAAATTGGACCTTGCGCCTAGGGCTTGGAACACCTGCAGCATGACCGGCACTGTCTGTGGGAGATCGGATTCCTGTGGGCAGAACAGAAGGGAAGCAGACTGCCTACAGGGATTTTAGCCATTCGGGCCTGCCATGAAAAAAAGGTCAGGAGGGGGGGGGAGGGGAGGGGAAAAGTGAACTTAAATTTTAAAGGGCCACATACTTAAAAGTGGGGGGAGAGGATGAGGGGATCCAGGGAAAGGAAGAGAGTCTGGAAGGGGAACACAGAAAAGGTTAACCCTTTGAAGGCCTACTTTAAATTTTTAATCCACATTCTGCAGCCGGGTTAATCTGTGCATATTTCAGGAAAATTGTACCCATCTTATTCAATATGTTCTAATAATGATGTTCCTTCTGCTATGGTCATTTATTATATACCATTTGATAGGAATATTTAGTCAGAAATTTGGATTCCGACAGTTTTGGGCTTGGCCTGGAAAGGGTTAAAGGGATGAATGCATGGGAACAAAAAGGGCACAATGCCTAATTTACCTATAGGTGCATTCCCCTTCCCCAAGAAGGCATGCATGCACGCACGCACACCCCACCACTGTAGGGGAGAGACACGTACTCCAGCACCATACTACATACACATACATAGGAAATTCATCTCTGCACTACCTGTGCGCACACACCCCCTATAGCCCTACACCCCACCCACACAAAAGGCACCCACCACCACATTCCACACACAGATTGGCACACCATTGCTGCACCACACACCTACACAGAAACTTGATATCTGAAGCTATAGCTGTTATCTAAAGATGACGTATGGTATAGGAACTCTGGCACTGGTCTCTCAAGACTTGACACCATGAGACCAACGCGAGAGAATCGGCAGGGGGTGGGAGGACTCAAGGAGGTCACAAGATTTTGGTCTGGCTCCTAAATCAGCACAAAATTTTTCAAGGCCTGGACTAGCAAGTACATGAATATTATAAGATGAGATAAGGTAAGGGACTAGTGAATACATCTGCATATTTTTATCCTGTTTCCTTCACACTAAATGCTATACATTTAGGGGCAAATATTCTGCAGCACATATCCAATAAGCAGCATGTGCTATCAGGCTACCGTGCCACTGGCCATGACTGGCTAGTGATTTTCAGCGGTATTATCCAGTTGATGCACTGAAAATCTTCCTGAACGCCTCAGCACCTATCCGGATAGTGCTAAGGTGATCTATGGGCAGAGCAATGGTGGTTCTTGGATTTTTCCAGATAGTTATCTGGATAAAGGGCTAAATATTGCTGCTATCTGTGTAAAGTTAGGACAGCAAGATGGCTATAGCATGGATAGTGCAGGCACTGTCCTAATAGTTATTCAGACAATACATTCTACATATGAAAAAAGTGTGACCTGAGAAGCACATGATCCTTATAAACTATAGTATTCTCACTTCCATACTTTACTTCTGTAACATTCCTATAGTAGATATAACACATAACAAGTCTCTTACTTTCTTGGGGGCCTCACTGTAGTCCTACCTCAGGGCCAGAAGCATTGCATCCTCTGTTGTTCCATATCACCCACTGGCTCACTGGAAACAGGGCCTTTCACTACCACTACTACTACCCCTCCCTCCTCCTCCTCCCCCCCCCCCAGCAAAGAAGCAGCTACAATGCAGCTGGGTTTTTCAGATGAGAATGACAGACTAATGCCACAGTCACCAATCACTGGGCAATACTGCCGGCCTCCGACTTCAATGTTATTTTATGCATTTAATTTTATGTCCACTGTTTTGAGTGGGGTCAGAGACATGCTCATGTTGGGCTCACCAGTCTGTAGTTTGCCGGTTCACCCTGGAACGCTTTTTAAAAATTGGCATTACATTGGCCATTCTCCAATCTTCAGGTACTACAGATGATTTTATTGATAGTATGTCTGCATTCAGCATCCTGGGATATTTGCCATCGTGTTCAGGTGATTTTCTACTCTTTAGTTCATCAAATAGATGTAATACATCTTCCTGGTTTATTGAGATTTGTTTAGATTCTAATGATACAAAATGCAATGTGTGCCTTCAAGTCAGTGCTCACTCCTGGTGACCTAGCTGCTCCTGGGTATTTTTGGCAGTATGACTGAAGTAGATTGCCAGGCCTTTCTTTGGAGGCAATGGAGGGTTACGTGACTTGCCCAAGGCCACAAGGACTGCTAGTGGGAACTGAACCCTTGTCTCTTGGTTAGCAAGCCAGTGCTCTAACCACTAGGCTACTCCTCCACGTCTCTTATGATAAATGACCTTTACATATCATTTCAGGCATGGGTAACTTCCCTACATCTTCAGTAAATACTGAAGCAAAGAATTCATTCAGTCTCTCCATTACTACTACTACTCCTCATTTATATAGCACTACATGGTGTATGCAGAGCTCTAATCTTGTCCTCCCTTAGTACCCCTTTTAGGGAGGACAAGGTCATAGCAAAGAGAATGAATGAATTATTTGATTCGGTCTTTACTGAAGATGTAAGAGGTTTATCCATACCTGTGAATGATCATTTAAATCATCTTTAGTACCTGAAGATTTAATAATTGGCATTACATTGGCCATTTTCCAAAACGGGTCCCAAGGGTGATCTGGGAAACTACAGACCGGCAAGCATGACATCAAGTGCCAGGCAAAATGGTAGAAACCATTATAAAGAATGAAATTCTGAACATGTAGATAGTTGGCTTAATGTAAGAAAGACACCATGCATGGGTTTGTCCAAGGAAAGTCTTATCTTCCAAAAAACATGAGATGTTAGTAAAGTGTGAATAAACAGGTAGAAAGAAGTTGAGCCAGTTGATATAGTGTATCTGGATTTTCAGAAAGCCTTTGACAAGGCCCCTCATGAGAGACTCTGGGCAAAATTAAAAAGTCATGGAATAGGAGGCAGTATACTGTTGTGGATCAGGAACCGATTAAGAGAGAAAGCAGAGAGTAGGACTAAATGGCCAATTTTCTCAGTGGAGAAAAGGGAATAGTGGATCTGTGTTGGGCCCGCTGCTTTTTAACATTCATAAATTACCTGGAAATGGTAATAAAGAGCAAGGTGATAAGATCTGCAGATGACACAAAATTATTCAAAGTTGTTAAGAGGACCTTGATAAATTGGAGGACTGGGTGTCCGATGGCAGATGACATTTAATGTGGACAAGTGCAAAGTTTTGCAATTAAGAGAGAACAACCCAAACTACAGTTATATGATGCAAGGTTCCATTAGGAATCACCACTCAGGAAGGGGATCTGGGCATCCCTGTGGATAACATGTTGAAACCCTCCGCCCAGTGTGCAGCAGTGGCCAAGAAAACAAATAGAATGCTAGGAATCATAAGAAAAGGAATGGGAATAAGACAAAGGACATTATAATGCCCCTGTATCGTTCAATGGTCAATCGCACCTTGAATAGTGTGTGTAATTCTGGTCACCGTATCTTAAAGAGGATACAGCAGAATTAGAAAAAAAAAAAAAAAAAGTACAGACAGGACCGGCCCAAGGGTTTCTGCTGCCTTCGGCATAATCCCTGGCCATGGCATCCCCCTCCCATGCACCGTTCAGTGCCCCCCCCTCCACTGATTCCGGCAGTGTGTGGCTTACCAATAGTGACAGGCCATATGCTGAAGCACATGGCCTGCTGTGGATTGCTGCCGCTGAGCCACCTGCCACCAGAATCAGCAGCATCGTGGCTCAGCACAGAGGAGGGTGGCAGGCCATATGTGCCAAAGCACATGACCTACTGCCCACAGAAGTCTGTGGGCCACAGCTGGGTACAGAGAAGTCACCAAAATGATAAAGGGGATGGATAGATACCCTTATGAGGAAAAACTTGAAAGTTTAGGGCTCTCCAACTTGGCAAAAAGACAGCTGAAGGGAGATGTGATAGTGATCTATAAAATAATGAATGGAGTGGAACAGGTACATATAGATTAGTTGTTTACTCCTTCAAAAAGCAAAAAAGCTAGGGGACATGAAATGAAGATACAATATAACTCACTAATCTGAGAAAATATTTTTTCATGCAACACAGTCAAACTCTCCATGGAATTCATTACCAGAAGATATAGCAAAAAGCTGTTAGTATAGCTGCATTTAAAAAAAGGTTTGGACAAGTTTCTGGAGGAAAAGTCCATAAACCATTATTAAAGAGAACCAGAGAAAATCCACTGCTTACTCCGGGATAAGCAATGTGGAATCTGTGTACTTCTTTGAGAACCTGATAGGTACTCGTGACCTGGATTGGAGACAGAATATTGGGCTTGATGGACCTTGGTCTGACCAAGTACAGCATATCTTATGCCCAGTTCTGCAATGCTGAGCTGAACAAGGCAGAAGATGACACCAGCAGTAGCTAGGAAGCTGCCTCACTGCTCAACCTAGTCACTTGTTTTGTAAATTTATTATTAAAGAAGCTGGAATGGAGGAGTGGCCTATTGGTTAGGACAACAGCCTAACACCTAGGGGGATCAGGATTCAATTTCCACTCGCACCCTTTGTAACCTTGGGCAAGCCACTCTACCCTCCACTGCCTTGGAAGAAAAGGCCCTGCAATCTACTTTCGGTCATACCTTGCCAAGAAAACCCAAGGGTTGCTGGGTCGCCAGGAGTCAGAACTGACTTGATGGCACTTTAAAAAACTTTTTAATGGAGCTGTATCTTTAAAAGCAGACTCTGCAGCTGAAGGCTGACTTGGAGCTGCTCAGTTTGTTTTTTTTTAATCACTGGCTTTAGGAGAGAAAAAAAAATAGATTATTCAAGGTCTGCAAATATCAGGGGTTAGCCAAGGTGAGAAATAGAGCTCCACCTCCCAGCCTTAAAAATACTTTTGAAAACAGGATACTAGACATCCAAATGGAAGATGAAATTTAAAGTGCAAAATTATGCATTTAGGGAAGACCACCACAAAAACTACTGCTACATGATGCGAGGTTCCACATTAGAAGATACCACCCAAAAGAAGGCTCTAGGCATCGTTGTGACTAATGCATTGGATACCTCTGCTCAGTGTGCCGCAACAGCCAAAATATATAATAGAATGTTATGAATTATAAAGAAAGGAATGGCGATTAACACAAAGGATATCTTAATGCCTATGTATTGCTCCATAGTGCGACTGCACCTCGAGACTTGTGTACAGTTCTGGTCGCCATATCTAAATAAAGAAACAGCAGAATTAAAAACTGGAAGTCTGCGTCAGAGGGGCAGAAGTTGCTAATAGGAGATAATGACTTGGCACTGCGTCAGTTTCTAGGTAAAATGCTGGATCATGGATTTTGAGCCACTGCTGCTGCAGGTCCCAGATAGGATGGGGGGCCCGCCTAGGGTACCTCCATTCTTTGCGCTGGCTCTGCATGTTATTCAATGGGACCTAATTACTGACAGCACACCTGTTAGAACCAGCTTAGTAAACATGCCCCTAATTCCCCCATCCTTCCCTTCAAGCATTTAATAGGAGTGGCCAGCTATTTAAAGGCAGTAGTAAATTGCAAAGATTTTAGTTAATACCAAATAATCCCAAACCACAGGACTTGAGGTTGCAGAGTTTTGGGCCAAAGCTAAAGAAAGCATGGTTTTGTATTGCCATCAAAGAATACCCTGCTTGTGTTGGTAACACAATAGGGTACACTAGACAATGCCTTTTGCACTTTTAGATCTACAAAGGAAAATAAAAGCCAAGCACAGGCTTGATGTCTTTGCAGTGATGCCAGTCTTCACCGACTTTCCTTGTAAAAACGTTCAACCAAAGAGACATGTTTAATCTAAAGCCTGTATGACTAAATATCCGTATCGAAATTAAATCTCTTACAATATTTGTCATAGGGCAAATTTCTGATGCTTTATTTAAAATATCACAATAGGTAAACAATATCCTTTTGAAAAGCTTCGGTAGTTACCATTCCTCCATATAAACCAAACAAGGACTTCTGTAAACAGATCAACCCAATAGAAATAAACAGTTTGGGAACTTACGCACGCCAGTCTGAGGATTCAGACGCACCGCTGTCATCCAGACCAGCAATGTGGCTAGACTTACTTTCATTAAGTCGTATATCCTACTGAAAACACTTACAGGGTCACAAAATCGTCTACCACCCAATTATAGACTTTTTGTGCTTGCAGTGAACTTACAGAAGGCTTTAATTCACCACCCAAGAAAGTTTTTCAGAGTTTACTAAGTGCTTCAGTGTTTCAGCTGCCAAACAAGGCTCGTCTTTGGGACTCTGTAAATCCATTTGGCAATCAGTCTAATCGGCCATCTGGAGAACATTTCAGACAGCAGAAGTATGGAGTAAGACCTGCAGCAAGGAAGGACAACCCCTAAGCCCCCCGAGACCTCAATACGTGTCATTTAAGCCTCTTCTCTAAGCGCACTCTCGTAGGAACTTCATCGCTATTGCTCAACTCCTAAACTCTACCACAACCCAAGTCTACATTCTTTTTCTTAATCTTCATTTTTCATAACCAGGAGAAACCACAGCACTTATCCAGTAAACATTACAAAATAAAAAAGGAAGGCGTCAACGATACAAGCATCCCTTCACACTCCACAGGTTAAAAACTCTAAATATAGATGTAAGTTCTGGCATAAGTGCACAAACAAATCGTCTCCCCAAAGCATTCCACACAGGTGACCTTTTTTAAATTAGGATACAAAGAAAATCTGCACAACCTTTTAAAAGTACTGAAGGAAAAAGAAAACAGAAGAGATCAGAATGACCGTCAAAAGTCCACATAACTAAAAAAACAAAAACCAGAACAAGTCTAATTCAATAATAGACTGATGGTCACTTCAATAAACGTTTCTCAACATTAAAAGGGGCGATCAAATAGTTGCTCGAGTGAAACAGAACAAAAAAACCCCTTTCCTTATGGAAAAACTGTTTTATTGCCAGGAGCAGATGAGAAATTGTATCATTTTAAAACTGACAATAACCTTTACGTGCAAATCATCTGTTTTCTCTTTCCCGAAGGCAGAAAAACATCTGGTGTCAAGAAGCAGAAGCCTGCACCAGTTAATTATGTCACTGGAATGCAATTTCAAATACCACGGCAGAAACACGCATGCCAAATAAAAAGTTACGCATACGTATAAACTATGCATTTGACAAACAATCATTCGAAAACAAAAGATAGAATCGGACTCCAAACGCACGCGAGCGTTTTAGTTTTAGTGGGCTGCATTCCGCTATCACTTACCTGCAGTCTTTCAGTTGCCGGCTGCCACATATCAGTCTCAGCGTTCTGCCTCCTACTTTCACTGCTCAGTGGGCTGTATTTTCCGTTCAGCTCTAGCTCACATCTGCTTTCTCTGTCAGTGAAAGCGCACGTTATCCTACGGCAGCAAATGGGTAGGAAAAAAGGCGAGGAGGTAGGAAGAAAAAAAAAGTCGCACAAATTACAACAGAGCAATCGCTTCAACTCGCGTATATTGCAGCAAGTAAAGGGGCAAAGCACAGCCCCGCCCCGGTTGTCTGCGCGGCTCACGTGCCACGCCCACACTACCAGCCATTGGCTCACGCTTCTTCGCCCACGCCTCCACCCACTAACTCTCACACCTCCGCCTACTTCTGCACTTAGCATCTGGCTCGCCCCGCCTGCGCTTACATCATGGGTCCGCTGCCCTGGTTTACCTCCTTACTTCCCCGTGCTTTCTGCCAGCTTCGGAGGCTGATTCGCAAGCAGACCTGGTTTTATTTTTGACGGAAAACAGTTTTGAAGTACGTATAATTTTCCAGAAGTGCACTAAAAATGTTGCTCACGATTAAGACGAGAGGGGACGTTTGTTTTCGAGAGTAAGTTACCTCCGTTTGAGAAGGTGATACGAAGTCAGAAGATGGATGGTGGTATTTAAAAGCATCTTTCTAGTTTTAGGCCACGTTATTGGGACCTGCTGAAATGAAAGAGAGGAAAATAGTTTTCAGGAAGGGGGATGGAGTCTTGATTCTATAGTAAGAACAGTCTGGCCCAGAAGTGGCTGGGATCATTGCTGCAAGTAAGGTGCTAGGTTCAGATACATAAACACTCAGCCAGTGAGCACCCCCACAGCAGCCGGGGTTTCATACAAATGTTTAACTTTGCAACCATTCAATTCACTTCCAAGCCTCTATTCCCCCTGCCAAGATAATAATTAAACTCCACTATCATGATCACTCCTTCCACAGTACTCCTGTGAAAACACATAACTGGATATCAAACTTTTACATGTTAAACTTAGTTTCCTATATATTAGCTGCCTGACTGAAGACCCAACACAGCTTTTAGGACAAAATCCACATGGTTGCCATGGCACTTAACCACAACAACATATATATTAGGGAAGTGCAGAAAGGACGCACCCCCCTCCCCCCCCTTAGGTTTTCTTCCATTGTTGTTAATAGTGAGCTCTATTACTTTATAGGTGCATCTAGTGATAAATAGTGTGCAAATTACCCAAAAATAAAAAAACCCTCATAAACAACACAAAAAACTAACCAAAATGAGTATTTTTTGCATGTGCACCTCTAATATATATACACATAATGAAGGCAATTTCTAAAAGCCATTCACCTAGAAAAATGGGCTTAGTTGAGAATAGTCCACTTTCTCTGTGGATCAAAGTAGGTGCTGATGATTGCTTTGGGTTTCTGTGGCTCAGACCTATTGTTTTGTTTTAACTGCAGCTCCTTTATGCTGTCTCTCCAGAAACACTGCCTTAGGCAATGCCTAGTCTGCCTCATGTTAAGCTGCTCCTGATTCTATTGGCCAGTGCCCACAAGTTCAACAGAAAACCACTTTACCTTCTCCCCACAAGTGTTTTCTTATATCGTAGAGGGGTCTAAGGACCATCATTAACCTCAAAGTATACAGAATAGGGCAGAACCTGAGTGGAAATTGTGCACCTCCAGTTCTGTAGATACTTTCAGGGTCATTCTGAGGCGCAATTCGACCCCTCTGCCGGCCCTGACTAACTTTCCCGCACATTGTATAGGGAGGTTAGACGGGCAGGAAAGGAGCATTGCAGGGGCAGGGCTAGGGTGGTCAGTGGGCGGTTAGCAGCCCTAGATGTACAGGGCCGATTCCAAAAGGGCATTGTGGGGGCAGGGTTAGGGAGACAGCGGGCCCGGCCATCAGAGGAGGTAGAATGGGGTAGAGGGGATTCCCCGCAGCTTGACGCTGGCTTGGGAGGCCAGATCGGGGTTGGGCTGTGGGGAATGATGCATTTATTCTGGCAGCCGGGGATCACGGCTCCTGAATGGAGCCACAATGCCATGGCAACTGGACGCCATGGTGCTGCAGTTCCATGTAGGAGCCCTGACTGCATTAGCTGGGGAAGGCCTGTACATGCAGGCCGACCAGAATCAGGGTCCCGGCCTGAACGTACAAGCTTGAACGTGATTCTGATCTGAGCGGGTGCACAGAGGGTCGGCACGTCCAGATCAGAATCGGGACCTTTGTGTCTACAGAAACACTCCTGAGCAGAACTGGGATGCCTGTCCTTACTACTCCCATAGAACTGGGATGCCTGTCCTTACTACTCCCATAGAACTAGACTGCTTCTCCTTGCTAGTCACAAAAAAAGGAATGTTCAAATTCTGGTGCCATCCCAGTAACAGAGGGATATATGGGCATGGAGAGCAGACACGTACAGATACAGAGCTACTATCATAGGCCTTCAGGCCTACCTGACAGCACCATCGGATCCAAATATGCAAAAAGTGCTGAAATATGAAAGTAAACGTCCAGAATCTGTTTTCATTGTCAAACATGGACAAGCATTCTGATGACTAGAGGGAATGAGCGAGAATCCACAAGCATGCACTGGAAAGGAAGCAACAGAATTTGCAAAACATGAGAAAAAAAACTCTTCAAAGAATTAGATTGGCAAACAAGGAAAAACAAGTGGCAAATGCACAAACACAGTGGTAAATACAGTGTTACTCCAGGAACCCTTTGTCATAGAAACATAGAAACATGTCAGCAGAAAAAAAACATATGGCCTATCTAGTCTACCCTTCCATATCAAATACTGTAGTCCCTATTTTGCTTTAGAGATCTTCTGTGTTCGTCCCATGCTTTCTTGAATTCAGATACTGTCCTCGTCTGTTCTGTCTTCACTGGGAGACTATTCCTCGCATGTACCACTCTTTTTCCATAAATAAATATTTCTGTATATTAATCCTGAGTTTTCCCCCTTTCACCCTCATCCTATTCCGCCTTGTTGCAGAGCTTACTTTCAGTCGAAAGAGGCTCTCCTCTTGTGCATTTATGCTACAGAAGTATTTAAACATCTCTATCATATGTCCTCTATCCCGCCTTTACTTTAACATATACATTTTAAGATCTTTAAGTCTGTCCCCATATGTTTATAACGAAGACCACTAACCATTTTAGTTGCAACCCTCTGGACCAACTCCATCCTGTTTATATCCTTTTGAAGGTGTGGTTTCTAGAATTGCACACAATACTCCAAATGAGATCGCACCAAAGACTTATACAGAGGCACTATCACCTCCTTTTTTTTGCTAGCCATTCCTCTCCCTATGCACCTAAGAATCCTTCTGGCTTTCGCCGTTGCCTTGTCTACCTCTTTAGCCACTTTATGATCAGAAACGATCCTGCTCTTCTTTCGTGGAAAGAAGTACTTCACCCCCTACACTGTACCGCTCCCTTGGATTTTTGCAGCCCAGTTTCTGATCCTGCATTTTTTAGCATTAAATCTCAGCTGCCAAATTCTTGACCATTCTTCAAGGTTAGCTAGATCCCTCCTCATGCTATCTCCTTCCTGGGAGTCTACTTTATTGCAGATTTTGGTATCATCCACAAGAAGACAAACCTTACCCAATAGCCCTTCTGTAATATCACTAACAAAGGGGTGGAGGAGTGGCCTAGTGGTTGGGGCAAGGTACTTCAAGCCAGAAGGTCAGGGGTTCAAATCCCACTAGAGGAAAGCAACCTTGGGCCAGAAGGACTGGGGTTTCTAGTCCCACAGGTGCTCCTTGTGGTCTTGGGCAAGCCACTTAACCCTCCATAGCCCATGTTCCCTGTAAAATAGTTATCTCCAAGTTATAATGCCCTGTTCAATGTAAACCGCACTGATGCAGAATAGCACGGTATATAAGAGAATGTAAATAAATAAATAAATTAAATAAATAAGATGTTAAAAAGAATCAGTGCAAGGACAGATCCCTGTGGCACACCACTGGTAACATCCTCCTCTTCAAAGTGAGCTCCATTTATCTGTACCCTTTGTCACCTCCCACTCAACCAATTTCTTACTCAATCAGTCACTTTAGGGTCCATCCCTAGGGTGCTCAGCTTATTAATAAGTTGCCTGTGTGGAACAGTGTCAAAGACTGTACTGAAATCCAAGACACCACATTTAGAGCTCTCCTTTGGCTCAACTCTCTGGTCACCCAGTCAAAGAAATCAATCAGATTTGTCTGACAAGATATGCCTCTGGTAAGCCCAGGCTGCCTCGGATCCTGCAGTCCATTTGACTCCAGAAACCTCACTATCCACTATTTTAGCAACGTTTCCATTAATTTACTAACCCCAAGGTTCAGACTAACTGGTCCGTAGTTCTGAAAATCATCCTTACTTCTGCTTTTGTGTAAAGGGACCACATGTGCCTTTCTGCAGTCCTCTAGGACCACTCCTGACTCTAAAAAGCATTGAAAAGGTCAGTCAGTGGAGCCGCTAGAACGTTCCCGAGTTCCTTCACTATAGAAACATAGAAATATGATGACAGAAAAAGACCACATGGCCTATCTAGTCTATCAACAACTACAACAGTCCCCTTTTTACCTTTTGAGATCCTCTGTGTTTGTCCCATGCTTTTTTGAATTCAGTTACTGTCCTCATCTCTACCACCTCCACTGGGAGACTATTCCACAGATCCACTACTCTTTCCGTAAAGAAATATTTCCGCATATCACTCCTGAATCTATCTCCCTTCACCCTCATCCCATGTCCCCTCATAGCAGAACTTGCTTTCAATTAAAAGAGGCTCTCTCCCTGAACATTTATGCCATGTAGGTATTTGAACATCTCAATCATATTGCCTCTATCCCGCCTTTCCTCTAAGGTGTACATATTAAGATCCTTAAGTCTGTCCTCATTTGCTTTATAATGAATACCACTAATCATTTTAGTAGTCACCCTCTGCACCGATTCCATCCTGTTCACATCCTTTTGAAGGTGCGGTCTCCAGAATTGCACACTATACTCCAAATGAGGTTGCACCAAAGACTTATACAGAGGCATTATCACCTCCTTTTTTCTGCTAGCCATTCCTCTCCGCATGCACCCAAGCAACTATTCTCGGATGTATCCCATCGCTTTGTCTAGTTTTAGGTTAGGTAGCTCCTAACGAACACATTCTTCTGAAAATCCTTGAAGATCCCCTTCCTTTCTGCTCCTATTTGTGGGTTATTGAGGTCCTGTTCCTAGCTCTTCATCTGTGAACACAAAATACAAATATTTGTTAAGCAATTTCTCCTTATCCTCATCAGCTTCTACATATTCCTCCCCTTCCCCCTTGAATCTGATAACACCACTTATGCACTTCCTGCTCTCACTAACATATCTGAAAAATATCTTGTCCCCCCATTTTATTACATTGACTATTTCTTCTTCTTTTTTGTATCTTTGCTTTCCTGACTACTTTCCTAGCTTCTCTAAGGTTTTCCAAATATTGATGCTTGTCTTCCTTTCTCTGTGATCTCTTGTATTTTATGAAGGCAACCCTCTTTTTCTTCACCTTTTCAGCTACTTCCTTTGAGAACCATAGTGGCCTCTTTTTCCTTTTACATTTATTTTTCTTTCTAACGAAAAGGTTTGTTGCCCTTAAAATATCCCCTTTTCAGTTTTGTTGATCAAGAACGGACACATGAATGGTTAAGGAGGGATGAACTGAAACCAAAGGATGAGAGATTGTTACTTGTAGTCCAGGACAATGGACTACAGATGAGATGGTTTACAGTGAGCACTGAAAAAACTAGCAAAACTGATTTATGTCGATCCTGTTAGAACGAGCTACAAACAGTGACTCACCTCATAGCTGGCTGTGAAGTTCTGATGGCAGAAAATTTCTATTCAGAAAGGCACAATAAAGTAGTATGCCTCTTCCATTGGAAAATCTGTAAACACTACAACATCATTGTGCCTGAAAAGCATTGGGTTCATGACCCTAAAAGAATTACAGAGAATGAGCAGGTTATGCTCACATGGGATATTCCCATTCTGACTGATAAAAAGATGGATGCAAGGAAGCCAGATACAGTGGTAAAGGAGAAAACACCAGAATGGCATTGATAATAGAGGTGTCAGTTCCAAGCAACTACAGTACTCTGTGAATCGTGTGGAGAGACAGAAGATGCTGAAGAACCAAGAAATGCAGTTAGAGACCAAGAAAATGTAGCAGAAAGATACCGAGTTATTTCCCATCGTGTTGGGTGCCTCAGGCTTAATTAAGAGGAATTTCCAAGGACACCTTGTTAAGTTACCCATACATGTAACATCTTTTGAACTCGGAGGCTGTCTTTGGCAAGATGCAAGTACTATGCTGAGCATTAGCAGTAAATTTGAGAGACTGAGATCATACTCCATACACCAGGTTTAGAAGTGAGGTTCATGATAGTCATGGTATGCGCAAAATTGACCCATTTGAAAAAACTGCACCGAAGGTTGACTTAGCAAGAGCTACAGCAGCCAGTACTAGTAGTAGTGGTAAATGTGTGAGTAGCCAGAGGGTTTGCATTATTTCTTATGAGAAGGACACCATAATCAACCGGTAGAACATCACCAAGTACTACAATCTCAGTTTCAGAAAAGTATCTCCTGATTTTGACTTTAGATTCTAAAAATGTAATCTAAGTTCATGAAGGCTCTGAAAATCTTTAAAAGCACTTATAGATTTAACAACCGCTGCTAAATGTACAAGAGCCCAATCAATGAATTTTCAGCACCATCAAACATATAATGCCACTGAAAATTCTTACAGACCACCCTGGCACTATCCAGACAGAAGAAATTTCTGAGGAGAGTGTGACATGCGGGATCTGTATGTTCAAAGGCTTACCCTCTGATGAAGCCAAGAGGTGAAAATAAAGGCTTCCATTTGGGTGCTGCCTAATATTGCAAGTTATTTGAAATAACGAGCTGAAGTAAAATGAAATCCATTTTTATACAAAACAAAATATACACATAAAGAATTTTTGAAACTGAAAAAAATGGTTTATATAATAAGAAAAAAGACATATAAAGATTAATAAAATAAAGGGAGGTTTTTTTAAGACCAGTAATAAGATTTATTGAGTCTGATAGCTGGTGACAATCAGCAGGGATGTTCAGGTCTTTTTCCTCCCATTTTTTTTTCACATTTTTATTTATAAACCACCAAGAAAAACATGAATTACACAACATTCAACAACCTCTCCCTGGGGTTGACTCTTATCCCCAGGGGCAGAGCACAATGATGGTCACAATGATTTTCATATTTTACCCCATCCCCCCTCCCCCCACCCACCCCCCCTAACATACCCAAATCTGTTCCACCAGGACCAGCTCATAAGAACTCTGCATATCACCCGCTTTGAGCCACGCACAGTTAGGGCTACAGATTAACATCCTAATTGCAAAACTGCATTACGAGTCCGGGGACTCAGATTTTGAATATATGGGTCCCAGAGTAACAAAAAGGCGGACCATCGCTTGACATGGCCCCTAGCGGCCCTACACTCCAGGAGCATAAGTTGATGGAAGGAATTCCGCCACTCCCAAAAGGAGGGAGGGTGGCTTTCCCTCCATCGACGCAAAAGTGGCCCCTTACCCCCACCAGACAGGCCTTCCGCACTAACCAGCGACCCCATTTCCCTTTCGGGGAATTAAGGCTCAGGAGGTCCAAGGTGACCAGGGCAGCATCCCAGCGGACTGGCTGTCCTAGAAGGCCGGCCATAAAAAGGCAAATTCTCTTCCAGTATAAGCGGATCCTCCGGCAGCCCCACCACATATGCAATAAAGTCGCCATAGGCTCTGCACACCGCGGACAACTGCCATCTAGGGTCAGGTGACAATGAAAAGCCCGTCTCGGAGAAAAGTGAACCCTAGTTAAACATTTAAATTGTATTTCCTGCCAGCGGATGCCATCCGCCAGGTTCACTACTCTCCGGAGGGCTACCAGGACTGTACCGTGGGGAATTTCCCGCCCCAGCTCAGCACCCCAAGCCTGCTCCACACTACGATAGTCCAGCCGAGGCCGAAATTGTTCCAGCGTGGAGTTGAAAACACGTATTGACGGTCGCTCCGCATCGCCCAGACCAAAAAACTCTATAATCTGGGCCGATCGGTCACTATGCAACTCCTCCCCCGGAAGGGAGGCCACATAAAGGGCGATCTGCATATACGCAAAAGAATGGCGGGACCCCAGTTCATACTCCCGAGATAATACAAGAAAAGGTTTAGATTTCCCAGCCGAATCGACCACATGACCCAAATTCCGTATATCTCTTTCCCCCCAAATACGGAATAAGGCTGCATCGGTACCTGGAGTAAAACAGGCATTCCCCCGAATAGGCAACCAGCTCGACACCTTCCAATTGCGGCCCCAATAAGCATTCAGCTGCCGCTAGGTTCTGCAAACCGGAGCCAGTAACACACTGTCAACCAGATGGGTAGGCCACCGGCGAATTTCCAAATGTAAAAGAGCCTGCAAAGAATGAGGTGCCACATATGCCTCCTCCAGCACCTTAGGCGTATATAGTTCTGTATCGCCTAGCCAGTCCCCCAGGTGTCGCGCCTGGCAGGCCAGTGCATAAGTGCCGCGATCCGGGAGCCCCACCCCCCATTCCTCCCCCTCCCCACCAGGCGACCATAAGGGATACGGGCTCTCGCCCCCCCCCCCAGAGAAAGCCCCGGAATTCCACTTCAAAACGCCGAACATCTCGCCGGAGTAACCAAACCGGGAGAGTCTGCAGCCAATATAGTAGCTGCGGCAAAATCACCATTTTAATCGCCGCTATTCTCCCCGCCAAAGACAGGGGAAGGGGCCGCCAGGACTGCAGCTGAGTTCTCACTTTAGTCAGCATCCGCTTCAGATTACTCCCATAAAGTTGAGTTGGCTGACAGGGCAGTACGATCCCCAAGTATATAAATTGATTGTCAGCCCATTTAAGAGGGAACTCACCCGGCCAGCCACTCCGGAGTTGACCCGAAACATCTAAGGCCTCGGATTTGTCCCTGTTAATACTAAACCCCACAAACTGCCCAAAGGTTCGGAACTCCCGCAAGAGACTGGGCAAAGATTCTCTAGGCGAAAGCAAATGTACCAACAAGTCGTCGGCAAAGGCAGATATCTTAAACTCTTGTTCCCCGATGCTTATCCCCCGTATTACTCGCGACCCCTCCACCTTGCGCAGGAGGGGGTCCAGGGACAGGACAAAGAGGAGAGGGGAAAGGGGACAGCCCTGAAGAGTCCCCCTTTGCAACGGAAAAGCCTCGGACAACACCCCATTACAGAGGATCGCTGCAGTCGGATCGGCATATAGGCTAGCGACCATGATACAAAATGAGGGCCCTATACCATAATGCGGGAGAAGATACATCAAATACTGCCAGTCTACCCTATCAAAGGCTTTTTCCGCGTCAAAACTGACGAGTAAGGAGGACATATGTCTACGCCGGACCCATTCTAAAGACGCGATGATTTTGCGCAAATTGCGGACAGCATATCACTCCTTAACGAAACCCACTTGGGATTCATGGACCAATTGCCCCAAAAATTCCGCTAGGCGGTCAGCCAGGATTTTTGCCATTAATTTAAGATCAAAGTTAAGCAGAGATATAGGACGATATGAGGCCGCTGATAGAGGGTCTTTAGCCGGTTTGGGAATAAGAACAATATGGGTGTGGTTGTCTCCCCATCGAAAATACCCCTGCTGCGCCCTCCGATTATGCACTGCAGCTAGGGTTGGAGAAATCAGCTCATTAAGAATTTTATAAAATTCAGCACCGAGACCATCGGACCCCGTGGATTTGTAACAACTGGCTTTAGAAATGGCACCTTGCAGCTCTGCAGCCGCAATCGGCCGATCCAGCTGCGCCCTTTGCACCTCGGATAAGTGGGGTAGGTCCAATTCCCCCACATAATCTGCCATCTGCATGAAGGAAGGCGACTCCGCTGTATAGAGTCTCTGGAAAAAGGATCGGAAGACTCGCGCTATCGCTGGGCTTTCCCGATGAAGTGTCCCCAGGTCATCCCGCAACGCTGGCACCAGTTTTGAGCCCCTGGGGCCACGAAGGCACCTAGCCAGTAATTTCCCGGGCTTGTCCCCGTGACGGTATAATTGGTAACGGTAATATAACACAGACTTCTTTGCCCTTTGATGCAAGAGTTCATTGAGTTCCGTTTGACTTTCCCACAGCTGCCTTTTAAGCCCTGCCGTTGGGCTTTGAGCCCATCGGCGCCTCAGCTTCGTCTTCCTCCCATTTTTTAACAGTGGTGAGGTTAATTTACTGACGGCCAGTCTGATTTTCTGATTGGCGATTGTAGAAATTGGACTGCGCCAGTGTTTGGATTGGACTATCCAGATAGTGCCAGAGTGGAGTGAGGGTAGAATGTGGATGTTCCATCCAACTATATGGATAGCCAGTGATATTCAGTTGCCATATAGCTAAGCTGTTTAATTTCGGCCAGCAAAAAGGCTGTACTAAATTAAAAGCTTAGCTATATGGATAGCAGTTGAATAACACTGTCATATGTATATTCAGTACTACTGATTATGGGGGTCAATTATAAGCCTTATTCATGCTTTGGGTATCCACAAATGGGCTTAGAGACGTCCAAAGCCATTTTAGAAGCCAGCTTTGGGGAAATCCCCAGGATGAGGATGTCCGAAACTGAACAGGGGCGTAGAGAAGGCATGGCCAGGGTGTTTGGAGTCATGGTTATGGCATTCCCAGGGATCAGGACATCCCCGTCTGATCACAGAAACGTCATGGACCTCCGGGGTCACGTCTAATGCTAGACCTACTTCGAGGCATGAATAGCGATGAACAAGCTTCTGAAAACTTTCCAAGGGTGTAGAGAAGAACACACTCACTCATCTCCAGTACTCAACACAATGTCAGATAGCAACAGCAGGATTTGAACCCTGGCTGCTCTATTCCTAGCCAACTATTTTAACCATTAGGCTATCCTAGATGTCTGGGTTCTGTAATACCATTCTGGGGATGTCTAGGTAGACGTCCATATTGCGCGCGTCCAGGTTTGTGAAATCACATCTGCACCTGGACGTGCCTGCTTTTTTTTTTTTTTTTTTTTAGACGTTCTGGCTTAGACGTCCCAGGTTGCACTTGGAAGTATCTCCTAAATTCTACCCCTCCCCCACCCTCCCATGTATAGCGGTGCTGAATAGGCATGACCACAAATTTCAATACTGATCTGTTTATTTAGTTGTGTGCACATATTTATATTTGAATCCAGCGGCAGCTGAGTGGGAGTGGAGGGAGACCGCTAATCTCTGGAGACCACTAGACACCAGAGAAACTCTTAGCTGAGTCCCAGAAGGGATTAGAGGGTGGAGGGAGGATCAGGATGTGGTCACTGGGGAGGGTGTTTGTTGGGTGGCGATTATTTTGGGGGGACTTTTGCTTGGGAGTGGGGAGCCAATGGGGGAAGATTGTTATGGGGGGGAGGTTCCCTGTTGGGGGATTTCACTTTGAGGGGGATTGGTTTGGGGGGTTTAAGGCTTGTGGGAGGGTCAAGTTTGGGGCAGGGGATACTGTCTGGGGGGGGGTTGATCAGAAGGAGGTTGTCATAAGGGGGGATCATATCAAAGCAGAGGGTGTCATTTAGGGGAGATTGGATCAGGGAGATTGGGTTGATTGTGGCTACTTTTTATTTTTTTGCACTAGGGACCTGTTACATGCCTTAGCAGATAGCATGGAGGCATGTAATAATGAGGGCTCATGTGGTAAGTGTCTTCCCTGAGCACTAAATGCCGGCTGTGCACTTACTACACCTTCCGTTGTGCGCCTAAGGTGCAGTAAGTGCAAAATCTTACCACAGTTTAGTAAACAGACACCATAGGCATCTATGTGTCTGTTTCAGAATCGGGCTTAAATATTAGTGTGTAAAGTACAGGTGTATATCGCCGCGCCGAACATGCCTACTCTGAAGCCACATGCAACTACGCGCCTAATTGCAGCACTGTACTTTTACATGTGAGGGAATTTTATGAACATATGGTGGCATATATGCACAAGAATTCCCTTTTAAAGCAACTTCCTTTATACTGCAGGTATTAATGCAAGTGTATTAACACAAAAACATTAACTACATCTTTACTTTTTGTGTCAATGCTAATATTAACACAATTTGTGAACTCTGGAACGTTCTGCTTATCTTTATTTGGTAAACATTAATACGCTGACTGTAATTGAAAGGAACTGATGCAGTTTGCAGACCCAGTCACTGGTTAATGCTGCTGAATATCCCCTCCTAACCCGGGGGCAGAGCTGGGGCAGCTCCATGAGCTAGCTGGTCAGTGGCTATATTCAGCCACTAACCAGTTAACTAAAATGCCTAAAGTTAGGACAGATGAAAGGCTGTCCTAGGCTTTAGTCAGCTTTACCCTCCGGCTAGCGGCTGAATTGCCGCTAACCAGACTGCAAAAGCGCAGTCCAAGCAAGCCAGATATTCACTGCCGATCGTCGGTATGGCCCAGCACTAAATATCTGGGCTTTATTTAAAGCAGCAGCTCCCAGCCACTTTAACAGTGTTACTGTAGCCACTGAATATTACCCCCCCCCCCCCCCCATATCTAAATGTTCCTAAGATATTTGAAGACAAGATTTTAATCAGAAGCATTGCAGAAGATGTATGTCTCTATAACTATACCTATTTTTATATTAAGGGTGTGGAGTTGTTAGTGCACATTTAAGAACATAAGATATGTCCTACGGGGTCAGACCAAAGGTCCGTGAAATCCAGTATCCTGTTTCCAACAATGGCCAATCCAGTATTTGTCAGAGTCTCAAAAAGTAGACAGATTCCATGATGCTAATCCCAGGGGTAAGCAGCGGATTTCCCCAGTCCGCTTTAATAATATGGTTCATTAGTTTGCATTAAAACAATTTAATGCATGCTAAACTGATTTGACATATGTTAATCAACTTAGCTTGCCTTAATTCATTGGTTAGTGCATGTTAATTCAAATTAATATGCTCTAAAATAAAATTTTCTAATTAAAACAAATTTGTGAAACTAACCAAAAAAACTCCACCCAAATACTGGGAACAATTCACGAAAAAAACAAAAAACACATTTTTCTTTCCTATGTACATCCCAAATCTATTTCTATATTTACCTGTCTATAGTCAGGGCTGGCACAAACATTAGGTAAACTAGGTGGTCTCCTAGGGCAGCAGCTTCAGAGGGTCAACAGAGACCAACAGCGTCAAAGCAAAACAATAGATTTTGACAGTCTCACAAACTCAAAAGAGCTATCAGCACATTCTTTTACCTGCAAAGAGGGGGGCACACGCATACATAAGAACAAAGGGGCCCTTTTGCTAAAGGGCATTATGCAGTTAATGCAAGTTTCAGTGTGAATTAACCACTTCCTTGGGCCCTTAGTAATTGTTACCACACAGGTAAGACAATTATTGTACACTGAAAAGTGCATTAACCGTGCATCACACAGTGGGGCAGGTTCTGGCCAGGGTTGGGGAAAGAGTGTGTGTTGACTGCACATTGCAGTTAGTGTGGGCATCAGTAGCATGCAAAAATCCCCAATGTTGCAATTAGGGCAGGTTTGTCTATCACCACCACAAGCGATAGCATTAGGTGCACCCACAGTACTTGCCATGGGCCGAAACCCACACTGAGGGGCTTATCTGCACAGTAACTGTCGGGTACATACTGTCCACCTGCCCAGTAATTACCACAGTGCAGTGGCACCTAATGAACATTGAGTTTTTACTCAAAACACACATTGGGGCAAACAAATGCCACACTTTAATAAAAAGGCTCCAGAATTTAGTAATTTGAAGTATAATGTCTACTAATGCATTTTTATAGGATTGTGGTGGTAGGGGACTGGTGTTGCAATGATCTTGAAGGGGGTAAAAGGTTGAAGGTCACCTAGGGCACCCAGTAGTCTTGCATTGGCTCTGCCTGAGGATAGAGAGAGAAGTACCAGCTGAAAGGGTCCATCATAAAATGACAGGCAGACATGGCGCTGACGTTTCCTCTGCCACGCTGCTATGTTGGTTGGTGTCTCTCTCAGTTGCAACCTGTGTATAGGGCTATATGTAAGCTAGATATGCATATTGGAGGCCAGAATCGACAAACACCAACTATACAAATCAATTGGCTCTTGGATAGTGTGAGATAGACTTACAAGCCCTCTATAATGCAGGTCCATTGCAAAGCTAGGTAACCATAGCAAGGCCAGAGTGCAGTCCAGTCCCCCTCCCGAAGCTCCTTTATTATATTTATATAAAACATTTAAGGACAATTTTAGATAGTATGTAGAAATCACAATTCCACGTACATGAGATGTGAAGGTTGGAATGTACACAGGTTGTGCCAAATGTAGGGTTTTTAAGGCCATGCAAGAGTGTATATGTATTTACTGACATACAGAGCTAAAGAAGCCGTTTTACAAATCTACATATGGGCAAAATCAACAGGGGCAATATGGCTACTTACATGTATAAGTTGGTATTTTGCAGACCTTTTCATTTAAATGTGGTTAATTTATTACAGAGCCTACTAACTGTCATTCATTTCAGTTTGGCAGAAGAAATAACAGAGCATTAAGGAGGATAACCCTTTTAATCCCTTCCATAAAGAGATGGCTGAAATGATCATTTTTTAGCAACAAATATGTGCCAGGAAGCAGCTGTAAATCCTGACGTGGACAATGGTGGTCATACATTTGCATTCTTTTATAAAATGATAAATACACATGTAAATTTTTGACCTGTCCAGGCCATGCTCTAATCACACCGCTAACATTTCCCCTTGCAATTCACACAGTAACATATTAGACCACAGCAGATAAAGACCAACATGGTTCATCTGGTCTGCTCATTAAGGAGGCTAGAGTGGTACTTGCTGCTTTGTGCACATTACCCCCCTCTATGCCTTACCCTGGCTCTATGCCTTTGTTGAGGGTGGTACCCAGGGGTGGCTCTATAGTGAGGCAGAATGAGGTAGCCACCTCAGGTGGCAAACTTTTGGGGGCGGCAAAAAATGCCCCCAAAACAGCCGCCTCACACTGCCTTCAAAGTTTAAAAAAAAGAGTGGACAAGCTGCTGTTGCTGCTTTTCAGCAGCGACAGAATCAACCCCCTTCCAGCACTCACCTTCCCCCTCATCATGTCGGCTCACTTCCTGCTCCCATCTTCCTCTGGCAGCTGCAGCTCCTGCATCTTATGGAGCCATGTCTGCGATAGCACTAGTAATTTAAAATTAAAGCAAAACCGGAGCGGAGTCTTCCAGCCTCTGCCATGCAACCCATAGCAGAAGCCAGAAGGCTCTGCATTGATTTTTGCAGGCTGCCAGGGGAAGGAGGGGGCAGGAAAGGAGTTGACATGGGAGAGTTGGGGCAGGAAGGGAGCTGACATGGGGGAAGGTGGGGACAGGAAGGAGATGACACGGGGAAGGTAGGGCAGGAAGGGAGCTGACACAAGGGAAGATGGGGGAAGGAACAAGGGAGAAGGTGGGGCAGGAAGGGAGCTGACACAAGGGGTGAAGGTGGGGGCTGGAAGGGAGCTGACATTGGGGGGGGAAGGAGGGGGCTGAAAGGGAGCTGATACCTGAGGATGGTAATGGAGGGTGGACTGGAAGGGTGATGACACTAGGGAAGGGAGGAGGGGGATGGAAGGGGGCTGACACCTGGGGATGGTAATGGAGGAAGACTGGAAGGGAGATGACATGGGGGAAAGTGGGGGCTGAAAGGGAACCAACATGGGGGAAGGAGAGTTCTGGAAGGGAGCTGATACCTGAGGATGGTACTAGAGGGGGACTGGAAGGATGATGACACTAGGGAAAGGGAGGAGAGTGATGGAATGGAGCTAACACTTGGGGATGGTACTGGAGGGGGATTGCAAGGGAGTTGACACATAGAGATGGGACTGGAAGGTGACTGGGTAAAGGGGAGGAGGCTGGAAGGGAGGGGCACTGGGACTGGAAGGAAGCTGTCACATGGGAATGGCACTGGAAGGGGGATGGACAGAGGGTAGGGTGACTGGAAGGGAGCTGACATGGGGAGTGCCACTGGAAGAGGGATGGACAGAGGGTAGGGCACTGGGACTGGAAGGGAGCTGTCACATGGGGATGGCACTGGAAGGGGGCTGGACAGAGGGTAGGATGACTGGAAGGGAGCTGACATGGGGAGTGCCACTGGGAGTGGAAGTGAGTTGATACCAGCGATGGTATTTGGACTAGAAGGGGCTGGACAGTGGGGAAGAAAGGGGACTGGAAGAGAATAGACACCAGCGGCAGTCCTGGGAATGCAAGGGGATTGACATAGGAAGGTACTGGGAGGGGAGGACTGGAAAGATACTGGGGAGAGTTACTGGGACTGGAAATAGGCTGATGGAAAGAAGTGAAGAAAACAAAAGAAAAGACAAGAAATGGCAGAGGGACTTTAGACCATAGAAAGAGAGCTAAGAGAAGACAGGAAAGCAGAAGTCTCAGATTGGGTCCAGCATGATCAGAGAATAAAATGATCAGACAACAAAAGTAGAAAAAATAATTTTATTTTCAATTTAGTGATTTTGCGCTATCTTTAATTTTACACAGTATGGGCAACTGCATCTCTTATTTATCTGATGTTGCACTGCATGCGGAGTCTGGCTACTTGGGGTTTCAGTTTAATTTTTGTCTAGTATTTTTATCTTTACTTTAGGTTGTAGTCACTTATTCTGTACTTGGTGAGGGTCTGTGTTTTGATTGTGTGACTGAGGACAGGTGTTTTGTTAACATGGAGTTTGTACATAGGGATCTATACTACAGTATACTGTAATAATTTGACTTGTTCGGCTTTTCAAATAGGTGTATGGATGTTCTAGGGCCACTGCAGTATTTATAGTGCTGCTTTTTTCTGGGTAGGCCCCATTGTATGAGTTTTGGAAGTTTATGCTGGTATGGTATGGTTGATTTGGCCTTGTAGATCTTAGGTGACTTTTGTAGGGTTTTATATTAGTTCTCAATATACCTGGTACTGGAGAATGTTTGTTAGTGAGTCAGAATTAAATATTTTAAAAATATATTGAGTTCTGTGGGTGAATTTCCTACTTCTGCTCTATTCAAAAAGAAAAAGTGAGAACCATAACACAGTTTATAACAGAATAAAATGAGTTATAATTCGATCTTATAAACAGTGGTGTGGTTCTCACTTTTTCTATTAGTTCCTTGGTATGCAAGCATCTTGTATTTCCTTTGTTTTTTATGGAATGTATATTTATATTAAATACAAATCACCAAAAAAGTTACAAATTATATGCTGCCCAAAACAAAATACAATGTAACCTATCCACCTTAAAGGTTAAATCATTATGTTGTTCTTAAGTGCCGTCGAGTTGGAGTCAACTCATGGCGACCTTCTGGATAGCTATTCTAAATTGTGTTCGGTCTTGAGTCAGGTGGCTCATTGTTGACAGACTGGTACCCGTAGCTGCTGTTATTGTATTGATCCATCTCATTGCTGGCCTTCCTCTTTTGCGCTGACCTTCTATCTTGCCAAGCATGATGTTTTTCTCTAATGATCTCTCTCTTCGCATGATGTGTCCAAAGTATGAAAGTCGAAGTCTTGTCATCTGAGCTTCTAAAGAAAGCTTAGGTTTGATCTCCTCTAGTACCGACTGGTTTGTTCTTCGAGCAGTCCATGGTATACACAGTATTCACCGCCAGCACCATAATTCAAAGGCATCAATTTTCTTCCTGTCTATCTTTTTCACTGTCCAGCTTTCACATCCATATGATGTTATTGAAAATACCATGACTTGAACAAGTTGAATCTTTGTATGGAGAGAGACATCTCTGCTCTTGAGAATCTTATCTAGGTCTTTCATAGCCATTCTGCCAAGAGCAATGCGTCGTCTGATTTCTTGACTGCTTGTTGCTTCTATTTCCAGGAACAAGCAGGAATGTAGTCTTCACATATGGGTATCGTTGGTACCGACGGAGCCTGTGCGGGAACGCTCCCCAGCGTCCGATTAGGAAGCTTTTGGGAGCATCCCACAGCACCTGCGTGCTGCCTTCCCGCCTTTCCCAACTGCCTCTCTCCAGTTCTTCGTTTTCCACAGAGCCAGCAGGTCGTGTTCCTGTCACCGCAGAAATTTTTTTTCCTTATTCTTCCTTGACGCTATACCGGTACCGCCGGTTCTTCTTTCTTTCTTTCTTTAAAAAAAAAAAATATATTCTTTTTTCCAAACTTTTCTTTTCCAGGTGCATGCGCCATTTTGGGCCTTAGGCCCAAAAATTTCCTCCACTATGGAGAAACCCACCTCGGGTTTTAAAAAGTGCACCAAGTGTGGCGGTACCATCTCCGTCACCGACACCCACGAGTGGTGTCTTAAATGTTTAGGTCCTGACCACTCCATCTCTGAGTGTATGGCTTGTGCCATGATGCCCAAGAGGGGTCGACAAAACCAAGCTGCCAAGCTCAGCACCCTTTTTCCCTCCGATGCAGCTTCGGTGGCATAGACATCTTCCAGGGCTTCGTCTTCCTCCCATGGATCTCAGGTAACTAAACATAAGTCCAGCCGGTCCTCAAAGGGTAGATCTCCTTCCAAGCATCGAGATGCCTCTGGCATTGCCCTTGAGGGTTCTGTACCGGCAAAATTGCCCCGGTGGGAGGCTTCGGCTTCCAAAGCATTATTGGGGTTCCAGGATGTTCTCGAGGCCTCGACCTCGGCAGAACTACTTGTGCCATGCTCTGGGGTACCGGCTGCTTCCGGTACCAATACCCAGGCATCGGCGGCATCGATAGACCAGAGGTTCCTGGCTATTGAACGCAGTCTGGCGGCTCTCCTTGTGGCATCGATGCCCTCGGAACCACGTCAGACAGTTCAACCGGCACCGATGCCGGTGCCGATATCGGTAGCATCGACATCGGTACTGGCTTTGCCGGCACCCAGTCATGCGATGCCTTCCAGTGCCGATACATCGGTACCGACTTCGGTCGGTATGGGTATCGGGCTCTTCAAGAGCATCCGGACAGACGGTACTTCGATTCCTCGGAGGACTCAGAGGATTGTGACAGCTCTGCCGGTACTGGGATACTTCTCCCGGAGGAGCCTTCCTCTCCTAAACGTAGGATGTCTCCTCCAGAAGATATCTCCTTTCAGGATTTCATCAGGGATGTGGCTTGTGGTTTGTCCATTACTGTGACTCCTGAAACAGAGCCCAGAGCTAAGGAGTTGGAGATTTTACAATATCCCAAAGCTCCTAAGGAAGCAGCTACCTTACCTACCCATGAGATTTTACATGATCTCATGTTGAGAATGTGGGAGACACCTCTTACCACCTTTCCTCATGCTCGCAGACTGGATACTATGTATTGAGTCCCTCCTTGTCCTGGCTTCCAGAAAACTCAGCTTCCTCACCACTCCATTGTTGTGGAGTCAGCTATGAGAAGGATCAGGAGTGCAAAGAGGCATGCCTCTAATCCTCCAGGACGTGCGTGTAGAACCTTGGATGCCTTTGGACGTCGTACTTTCCAGGCTTTCATGCTTTCTGCCAGGATCAGTTCCTATATTTTATATATGGGAATGTTCCTTAAAGAAGTCACAGGAGATTTAGAGGTTTTTAGCCCTCTCCTTCCTGAAGACAAAAGGCAGGATTTTCTCACACTGGTTAAACATGCCCAGGATGTTTCTAAGTTTGTCAATCGTGCAGCTTTTGACTGTTTTGAGTGCATAAGCAGAACCTCTGCCATTGCCATAGGTGCACTTAGAATTGCCATGGCTCCAGGCATCCGATTTGGAGCTCTGGGTGCAGGACAAACTGGGCAATATCCCTTGTACAGGTGAGAATTTATTCGGCAAGAATTGGCAAGAGAAAGCCAATGAGTTGGATGCTGACAACTCCACTTTGGATAGGTTATCCAAAGCCACAGCTGATCCTGCGAGAAATGTTTCTTGAAAGATTTCTTTCTTCTCAAAAAAGAAGAGGTTTTATCCCTCTTATTCCCAGCAGGAACATTCTGCTGGTCAGCCTGCTCGAAAGAGTCAGCAACCACCTAAACAAAGGAAAGCAGACTGCTAAGCCTCAACCATCTCATCAGTCTCAGCCTCCACAGGGCCTTTGACTTTCATCTAGAGAACTTAGCCTTTCTGGCCCTCAATGGACCAGAGCCTTCCACCATTCCAGGAAGGTTATGTCACTTTGCCCCAGGTGGGAGCAGATAACAGCAGAGCATTGGACACTCTCCATTATAAGAGAGAGGTACAAGCTGCACTTCCTGTGCATGCCCCCTCCCACAATGGTAAGACAGTTCAATTCTCAGACCTCTCTCATCAACCTGTTAGATCAAGAGGTCACTATGCTTCTTGTCCAAGGGGCAATAGAAAAAGTACCCATTCATCAACAGGGTACAGGGTTTTCTTACCCCTATTTCCTTATCCCAAAGAAAACAGGGGGATACAGACCTATTTTGGACCTCAAAGAATTGAACAAATTCCTGTTCAAAGAGAAATTCAAGATGATTTCTCTGGGAACTCTGCTGCCATACCTTCAGAGTCAGGATTGGTTTTGTTCTCTAGATCTCAAGGATGCGTACACTCATGTTCTCATCCATCCAACTCACAGAAAGTTCTTTCGGTTCCTTTTTCAAGGAAAGCACTACCAATACAGGGTGCTTCCTTTTGGCCTGGCCTCAGCACCAAGAGTGTTCACGAAATGCATGGCTGTGGTAGCAGCATTTCTCCGCACTCTAGGGATATTCGTCTTCCCCTACTTAGACGACTGGCTCATTCAAACCCCATCAGAGTCAGAGGCCAGGACTTCTCTATCTTGCACAATGCGTATCCTTCAGTATTTAGACTGGATTTTGGGATGTTTATGACCAGACCCAACTCCCACTCAGTCTCTAGAGTTCATAGGAGCTTTGCTGGATACCAGAAAAGCAAGGGCCTACCTTCCTCAGACCCGTTGCCTTCGCATGGTGCAGTTAGCTTCTCAAACAGTGCTAAAGCCTCACCTCACTGCTCGAGAAATGCTACAACTATTAGGCCACATGGCATCTACAGTGCATGTGGTTCCTTATGCTCACCTCCATATGAGAGCAGCCCAGTGGACTTTATCCACACAATGGACCCAGGCATCAGGGTGCCTGTCAGACAAAATAGCAAACACAAATCGCCTTATTTTGTCCCTCCAGTGGTGGCAGTCCACTCAAAACCTGTTGCTGGGGTCACCATTTCAATAACCCTTACCCCAGGCAACTCTCCAACAGATGCTTCACCAATGGATTGGTGAGCTCATCTGCAAGACCTCTCCACCCAAGGCACCTGGACTCCACAGGAGACTCATCTACATATTAATCTCTTAGAGCTCAGAGCAGTCTTCCTTGCTCTTCGAGTGTTCCATACCTTGCCCAGCTACAAGATAGTCCTCATTCATACGGACAATCAAGTAGCCATGTTCTACGTGAACAAGCAGGGAGGAACAGGCTCTCTGTCGCTTTGCAACGAAGCTTTGCAACTTTGGGCCCTCGCCAGAGAGCATCAGATTCATCTCCTGGCAGTGTATCTTCCAGGCATACAAAACTCTTGGGCAGACAGACTCAGTCGAGTTCTGCTTCCACACGAATGGTCTTCTACATGCAGACCAGGTGGCCAAGAATTTTCAAATTTGGGGAACCCCGGACATAGACCTCTTTGCAAGTCCGTTGAATGCCAAACTTCCCCGGTTCTGTTCCAGAATTCCGGCTCAGGGCTCTCAGGCCAGGGATGCTTTCCTCCTTCACTTCCTTTATGCCTTTTCACCCATTCCCCTAATTCCCAAAACCCTGTTCAAGCTTCAGAGAGACAGAGGCTGTATGATTCTCATAGCTCCACATTGGCCACGGCAAGTGTGGTACCCTCTGCTTCTACATCTCTCTCAAGCTCCCTCCCTGGAGTTAGGATCTGCTCCAGATCTCCTGTCTCAGGAGGATGAGATGTTGTGGCATCCGAATCCCCACGCTCTGCATCTCAGGGCCTGGTTGCTGAGAGCCTAGACCTACATGGTCTTAACCTTTCTTAACAAGTAAGGGATGTCCTTTATGCTTCCAGGAAACCTTCCACAAGACGCTCTTATGCTTTCAAGTGGAAAAGGTTTTCCATATGGTGTTCACAGAAGGGTCTTGACCCCCTTGCGATACCTCTGGAATCATTACTGGAGTATCTCCTTCATTTATCCAATGCAGGACTTAAAACTTTAACTCAGTAAGAGTCCATTTGAGTGCTATTGCAGCTTCTTTCAAGCCTCTAAATAGACAACCTATTTCCTCCCATCCTCTTTTAGCAAGATTTATGAGAGGCCTTCTTCTAACTAAGCCTCCCATTAGGCCACCACCGGTGGCATGGGACTTAAACCTGGTTCTTGGTGAGCTCATGAAGCCACCTTTCGAACCCTTAGCTACTACCTCATTGAAATTCCTTTCTTGGAAAGTTATCTTTCTCATTGCAATCACATCAGCACGCCGCATCAGTGAGTTGCAGGCACTAGTAGCTGATCCACCTTATACAAGGTTCCATCATGACAAGGTAGTCCTTAGGACTCATCCACACTTTATGCCAAAGGTGGTCTCGCCTTTTCATTTAAACCAAGCAGTCTACCTGCCTGTGTTTTTTCCAAGGCCTCATGCATCTAATGCAGAAAGGAATCTTCATACTTTGGACTGTAAAAGAGCTTTAGCCTTTTACTTGCAAAGAACACAGCAACATAGAAGTCCTCTCAACTCTTTGTTGCTTTTGAACCTTCTCATTTGGGACTTCCAGTCTCCAAGAGAACACTGTCCACCTGGATTGCTCAGTGTATTTCCTTTACCTTTCAGAGTAAGAATCTTCCTCTGGAAGGCCATGTCACAGCTCAGAATGTGAGAGCCATGGCAAGTTCAATGGCTCATCTACACTCTGTCTATCGACGACATCTGTCGAGCAGCCACTTGGGCCTCGGTTCATACCTTCACAGCCCATTACTGCTTGGACAAGGACTCCCGCCGGGATACCTTGTTTGGTCAGGCTGTTCTTCAACACCTGTTCCATACCTAATCAACTCCTACCCACCATCCCTGGTTGGATGCCAGAGATCCATGGGGGGAAGTGGAGCCCTTTCACAGGGGCAGACAACTTCTGGGGTCTCTCTTTGGCATCTAAAGCTAGGGAGTCCCCATATGTGAAGACTACATTCCTGCTTGTTCCTGGAGATAGCATAGTTACTCACCTGTAACAGGTGATCTCTGGGAACAGCAGGAATTTAGTCTTCACAATCCACCCACCTCCCCTATGAGTTGTATCTCTCTTATCTATTTCTTTCTCTTTCCCTCTCTCTCTCTTTGTCTCAGCTTTAAACTCAACTGGAGAGAGGCAGTTGGGAAAGGCGGGAAGGCAGCACGCAGGCGCTGTGGGATGCTCCCAAAAGCTTCCTAATTGGACGCTGGGGAGCGTTCCTGCGCAGGCTCCGTCGGTATCGACGATACCCATATGTGAAGACTAAATTCCTGCTGTTCCCGGAGATCACCTTTTACAGGTGAGTAACTATGCTTTATTGACAGTTGATCCAAGTAGGTTAAAGTTGTTCACGATTTCAATTTCTTCTCCTTCAACGATGAACCTGTTGATTACCAGTTGTCATGATCTTTGTCTTCTTTACATTAAGGTGCAGGCCCATTTTGAGACTATGTTCTTTGATTGTGAGAAGCTAATGTTTCAAATCATCTTCATTTTCAGCCAGTAATGTGGTATCATCAGCATAGTGAAGGTTGTTGATGAGTCTTCCACCAATCTTCACACCTCTGTTGTCTTCATACAATCCTGCTTCTCTGATGATTTGTTCTGCATATAAATTAAACAGGTAGGGGGAAAGTATGCAGCCTTGTCTTACACCTTTGCTTATTTTAAACCATTCTGTTTCTCCTTGTTCCGTTAGAACTGCTGCTTCTTGATCAATGTACAGATTGTGCAAGAGTACGATCAGGTGTTCTGGTATACCCATGCTTCTTAATGTGGCCCAGAGTTTCTCTTGGTTTACAAGTCAAAAGCCTTGCTATAGTCGATAAAGCACATATAGATATCCTTTTGGTATTCTTTAGTCTTTTCAAGGATACATCTCACATCCGCAATGATGTCTCTCGTTCCTCGCCCTTTCCTGAACCCTGCTTGCACTTCAGGTAGTTCTTGTTCCTGGTATGGTTGTAGTCTCTTTTGAATAATCTTCAGTAGAATCTTGCTGGCATGTGGGATCAGAGCGATTGTGCGATAATTTCCACAGTCAGTTGGATCACCTTTCTTTAGTATTGGTATAAACACAGATCTTTTTCCAGTCAGTTGGCCATGATGTCTTCCAAATTTCTTGGCAGAGCCTTGTAAGTACGGTAACAGCTGCATCAGATTGCTGTAATACTTCTATGGGAATGCTTTCAATGCTGCTTTAACTTCTTCTTTCATCACCAATGGTTCCTGATCATAAGGTACAGGTTGAAACGGCTGTTGGCCCACTTGATCTTTATCATATAAAAACTCTGTATATTCCTTCCACCTTTTCTTGTAATTTAACATTTTATTAAATTTTTTCATACATTCAACAAATGAGAAATGCATTCAGAAATCGCTGGCAAACAGGAAACAAAAACAAAATTCCATAATAATAGAAATTAGGAAATAATCCATAACCATACTTAAGCCCACTAAATTTTAAAATGAGGGGAGGCACCAGGAAACAATTTCTCCAAAAAGAAAACCAGATAATTACATAGTAGTGAGAGACCTATGCGTCAGCCGGATGGGATTCAACAAGAACCACAGATTCTTCCCTAGCAGATAGGAACTCCAGCAGTTGACTGGGTTCAAAAAACAAATAAAGTTTTCCTTTATAGGTAACATGACATTTAGCTGGAAATTTCAACAAAAAAGACCCACCTAGGGAAAGGATCCTGGGTTTAAGCCTCAGGAATTCCTTCCTCCTTAGTTGGGTATTCCTAGCAAGATCGGGGAAAATATGTACATATGAACCCAGAAATTGCAAACTGAAATTCCTAATATATGACCTTAAAATTAAAGATTTATCTGACTCCAGAGCCAGCGTAACCAGGAGAGTGGAACGGGATGTAACTAGCTCCAAGGAACTTTCTAAAAACCCCGTAAGGTCTCCAGGCATATCAGAGGCGTCACCCGGCCCCACCTGATCCCCCCGGCCCACCATAAGATACTGCAATATTGCACCCTGGACTTCAGCGGTAGGTGCTCCTCGGAGATCTTCAAGACCTCACGAAAGTACCTACGGACCATCTCCATTGGAGAACACAATGGAGACCTAGGAAAATTAATCAGTCGCAAATTGTTCTTCCGGACTTGATTCTCCAGATATTCCAATCTTCTAGAGGACACATTCCTATCTTTAATATGGGCACCATGCAGCTCCCGGAACTGTTCAAGATTCTTTTCCATCTGTACCAACTTCTCCACCTGCTCCTGCTGAACTCTGGAACTTTCTTGAAATTGAGCATGAAGAAAAAGAGTTTCAGAACTTACTAACGATGAAATAGAGCCCAGAGAAGAATTCAACGTGGCAATTGCATCCCATAACACCTCCAACATAATCTTCGAAGACTTCACCAAACCACCAGCTCCTCCAGATGGTTGCAAAAGATTTCCTGACTGGGACAGGCTGTCCCCCAAAGGAGACAGTCCCTGCGAACTCTCTCTTCCCCCAGACGGCAAACACGGAAGTGCACCAGGCGCTCCGGGACCCTCCAGCCTCCCCCATAGCAGCATGCTAGCTTGCAACCCGCTGGGAAGCACTGCCGAGGCCTCTGAAACATTTCCGGGGCCTTCCACCTTTTCTTGATCTTCTCAGCATCATTCAACATAGAACCTTGAGCATCTTGTAACATTCCAATTCGAGGCTGGAACTTTTTCTTTAACTCTCGTAGCTTTAGGAAAGCCGATCTTGTTCTTCCTCTAATAGTTTCTGCTTCTATTTCCTTGCATGCGTCGTTGTAGTACTTTTCCTTGTCCTGTCTTTCTGCACGTTGGAAATATCTGTTGAGTTCTGTTATTGTCTTTCTTCTCTGGCTTTAGCTTCTCTGCGTTTCTGGGCAATTTTCGAGTTTCTTCCGATTTCTTCCGGCAATTTTGGCCGTTTTTGCTTTTTCACCTTTTGTAGAGACTTCTCGCTTTCTTCCAACACAACCTTCTTGATGTCATTCCATAACTCTTCTGGAGCTCTGTCATTTGTATCTAAAGCAGCAAATCGATTTTGCAGGCAGTCTTTAAATTCCAGTGGTATATTCTCAAGGTCATATTTTGCTGCATTCATGAGTGGTTTGCTCTTTTTCAACTTTAGCTTGAGTTTGCATACTAGTAGTTGATGATCTGTACCACAGTCAGCTCCAGGTTTTGTCTTTGTTGATGTTATAGAACTTTTCCATCGTTGACTTCCACAGATGTAGTCAGTTTGATTTTTATACAATCCATTGGGTGAAGTCCATGTGTACAGTCGCCGCTTGTGTTGCTGGAAGAAGGTGTTTGAGATGAATAGATCGTTGGTCTTGCAGAATTCTATCAGTCTTTCTCCAGCTTCATTTCTGTTGCCAAGTCCATATTTTCCAATTACTTTGCCTTCTTCTTTGTTGCCAACTTTTGTGTTCCAGTCACCCATGACTATCAGGATATCCTGTTTGCATGTTCTGTCAATTTCAGCTTGTACTTGTTCATAGAACTCTTCAATTTCATTCTCTTCTGCAGCTGTTGTTGGGACATATACTTGAATTATAGTTGTGTTGATAGGCATTCCTCGTAGACTAATAGAGATTAAGCGTTCACTGACTGCATTGTATTTCATTACAGTTCTTGCAAGTTTCTTCTTTATTATTTTAAATGCAACACCATTTCTTCTTTGTCTTTCGGAATACGGGTCACTAGATTAAATCATCTTGTATATTCATTATGAGTGATTTGATGGGGGTGTTTTTATATTAAATTATGATTAAAGAAAATTTTTCATACACTCCATGTTTGTGATTCCATTGGTGAAGATATTACTCATTATATAATGATTTAACCTTTAAGGTGGATAGGTTACATTGTATTTTGTTTTGGGTAGCATATAATTTGTAACTTTTTTGGTGATTTGAATTTAGTGTTCCTATTTTATCCATATGGCGGGTAATGAAAATGTATTGGTAACTGTAGAGAGTAATGTTGTTACAGCTAAAATGGATGTGTTTTGTTTTACTGACTTAGAGGCTTCTCGGTTATTATCTGGTTCATTTTTATTTGGAGATCATAGTTTTGAGGCTTTACAGGTTGATTGGTCCATTATTACATCGTTAAGACATAGGATTATTAGGGCTGAATTACATGCTGAAACTATGAAGAAGTATTGTTGAACGCCACATTCCTCGTGGGTTGAGGGTCTATAGGGCTCCTCATTTATTTACCACTAATAATGAACAGATGACACAATACCGTCAAGAGGTTGTTCAATGTAAGTTGAAGAAATTTCTGAGGGATGCAGCGAATTACCATTGGGAAAAGGTATACCCTTGGATGTATCAATGGATAACCTCAAAAGATCCACAGCATCATGTGACTTTTGAGGGTACTTCGAAAGATTCCTCTGATGCCTCTGATAAGGAATCATTTTTAGAAGAGGGCAACAGACCCTTGCGGGGCTGGATACGGTCCCGCAGGGGCAGGAGGAATTACCGTTGGCAACGGGGTCAGGTGTGATTCCTGATCTGATTATGAATGACATGTATGGAGGGGGTTTAATAGAGGGTGCTATAAATAGATCTATGTTTGTGTTAAATTTATCTAGCCGCAGGTTGTCCCTGGTAGAAATATCGGTGTTGAATCATGGGTTATCTTTTGTTCCCACCAACCCCCCCGGATGATTTTGTGGTCCATGTGAGTTTACAGGTGTTTTTACACAAGTTGCAGATAGCATTGTTTTTTTTAGCACAATCTGAATCAGCAACAGTTTCAGGTGTTGAGGGAGAAAGATTTAGACCTAAATCATGTTGGGTGCCTCCTGGTGTAGTGGATCCAAGTATTGTGGCCTTTATTGGGCAGACTTCTCACCCATTTAAAACTCAGATTATTGAACATTTGTCTGCCATTCGTAGGGGTGTGGAATCGGCTCCTTTGGTGACACATTGGCGACAAAGAGGTCATACTGTGCAGGATCTTCGTTGCTTTGTTTTGGAGCAAGTTAGGGGGGAGATGGGTGGAGATTTTCACCAGTACCTGTGCCATCGTGAACAGTTTATTTTTCGATGGAACACTGTGGTACCGTGTGGGTTAAATTTGCAGGTGGAATGGCACTGGTTCTATTGAATGCTGGGATATTTAAACATCTGTGGCTTGTGCGTTTGTGCTGACGTCCGTTGGAATTTCACAGAGTTTTTAAGTAGGGAGCTGTAGTAATCTGGCTTGTTCAGTTTTCTGAATAGAATATGGATGTTCTAGGGCCCACTGCAATATTTATGGTGCTGTCCTTTTCTGGGTGTGCTCCATGTTGTGTGAGTTTTGGAAGTTAGTGCTGTTATGGATAGCAGATTTGCTCTATAGGTCCTGCACTCTGGGTTCGTGGTGGGGTCAACTGTAGGGTGTTGGTTGGAGGGGATACTGGAATATGTATTGTTTTTGAGATTTGCAATTTTGCGTTCTTTATGCTGCAAAACTGAAATTTAAAATATTTTGTTAATTCAGATTCAAGGAAATTTCAAATTTTAAGGAAATGTCTCAATTTAATTTTGTTTAGTAGCCTAATAGCTTCACCGCTGCTGAGTTCCAGACTTTTCCAGCTCTAGCACAATCCAATCCAGTGTTCGAATTCATGGCTACCAGGATTAGTTTCTTATTTTATATCTTCCCTCCTCATCAGTGATCTGATTCTAGCAAAATAAATCTGATGTGCAGATATTTATAATGGTTTGATTGCTGGGGGGAGGGTTGGGGGCTGTGTAAGTGGCTTTTCATTAATCAACTTTAATGTTTTTTTATTATGTTTGTTTTATTGTAACATCTGTTTTACTAAATTGCATGTGTATGTTTAGAAGCCATCTAGATTTTAGATGGGTGGCATATACATTTTAAAATAAAATATACTCAATGTATGCAATGATGCTGTAGTGAGTCTCTCCATATGGCCCTGCATCACCCTCGTGCTGTCTCTGGGGGAAAGTAGACAGGAGGGTGCACTGGGAGATAGGGGAAAGCAGAAACCTTAGATTGGGACCTACATGATCAGAGAATAAAATGGTCAGACAACAAAGTTAGAAGATAATTTTATTTTCAATTTAATGATTGGACTTGGTGCTATCTTTATATTTTATACAGTATATGGATATGCATATGCATCTCTTTCTGTTTCCCTGGTATAGCACTGTATGCAGAATCTGGCTTCTTGATGTTGCAGTTTAATTTTTATCTACATATGTTTATTTTTAGGTTACAGTCACTTATTCTGTACTTGGTGAGGGTCTGTATTTTGAGTGTGTGACCAAGACCAGGTGTTCTGTTAACATGTAGGGATCTGTACTGTAGTAATCTGAATTGTTCAGCTTTTCAAATAGGTGTTGGCTATTCCAGGGCCCACTACAGTATTTACAGTGATGCTTTTTTTGGATGGGCTCCTTATGTGAGTTTTGAAAGTTGGTGCTGATATGGTGTGGTATAGTAGATTTGCTCTATAGATACTCAGTGACTTTGTTCCTGGTAATGGAGAATGTTTGTTGTTAGTGAGATGATCGGAATCAGATTATTGAGTTCTGTGGGTGAATGTCCTGGTTCTGCTCCGCACTCACTATTGAGGGAGGGGGTTCTATGGATGCAAAATATATGTTCAAAAAGAAAAAGCAAGAACCATAATGGTTTATATCAACAAAATAAAAATGAGTTATAATTTAGTTTTATAAACTGTGCTGTGGTTCTCACTCTTTCTTTTACTTCCTTGGTGGGCAAACATCTTACATTTCATCCATATAATCTAATTGGCTTCTTGGTTTGGTTCAGTCCCTGATTGGAGTTTTGAGAAAGCCTTCCATCCCTCGCCTCAGGCAGCAGATTGTGTAAGCCACCCCTGGTGGTACCTGCTGCTCTGTCTAGGTTACCCCCCTCTATTGTTAAGGTGTAAATGTTGGTTAAGTTTGCTTTGATTCCATCCTCTTGCTATATCGGGATCCTCTGTGTCTGTCCCATTCCTTTTTAAATTCTGTCGCCTTACCTCCTCCATCGGGAGGGCATTCCAGGTATCCACCACCCTTTTAGTGAAAAAATATTTCCTGGCATTGCTTTTAAATTTACCTTCTTGCAGCTTCACTTCGTGTCCTTTATTTCTATATGCTTCCCCATCTTTAAAAAAGGTTAGTTTCTTCATGGATACCATTTGAGTATTAAACGTCTATATCATATCTCCCCTCTCCTTCTCCTCTAGGGTATACATATTCAGGTCTTGAAGTCTCTTCTCATACATCCTGTGGAGCAGGCTCCAAATCATTTTGATCACCACCTTCTGAACCATTTCGTCTTTTAATATCCTTTGTGAGGTACAGTCATAAGAATATAAGAACAAAAGATATGCCATACTGTGTCAGATGAGGGTCCATCAAACCCAGTATCCTGTTTCCAACAGTGGCCAATTCAGATCAAAATACCAGTCAGGTCTACAGAAGGAAGACCGATTTCATGCTGCTTATCCCACAGGTATGCTGTGGATTTCCCTTGTCCCCTTTAATGATGGTTTAGTCTCCAGAACTAAACACAATACTGCTGACCTCTCTTTCTTTCCTGTCTCGATATTAGCTTTCCTTTCTTCTTTCTGACATTGTATGTAGCACTTTTACTTTGTAAACCGCCTAGATCAGCGATGGCGAACCTATGGCACGCGTGCCAGCTGTGGCACGCGAAGGCCTTGCAGCTGGCACGCGGGAAAGTCCGCATTTAAAAAAATTAAAAAAAGCTGTCTTCTGCCGCTTCCGGGGCCGCCGCGGCAGAATCGAGTGTGCCGCGGGGCCCCCCTGTGCCTGGCAGAGCCTGCCCTCCAGATCCTGCCTTCCCCGGTATCAGCTCCCTGTTTCCAGCTTGTCACACGCGCCGGCTTTCAGAGCGCGAGGGGAGAGTTTCTCCCTCGCTGCTCTGTTAAGCCCGCCCCCGCGGGCTTAACAGAGCCGCGAAAGGGAAACTAGTTCCCTTCGCGCTCTGAAAGCCGGCGCGTGTGACAAGCTGGAAACAGGGAGCTGATACCGGGGAAGGCAGGATCTGGTGGGCTGGCTCTGCCCGGCCCCGGGGGGGCCCGGCGGAACCATCTTTCCTGCCGCGGCGGCCCCGGATGGGGCATAAGACTGATTTTTTTATTTTAAATTTTGGATGGGCTGGGCTGGGCTGGGCTGGGGGGGTTAGGAGTGGTGATGGGCGCTGCGGGGGGATTAGGAGTGGTGATGGGCGCTGGGGGGTTAGGAGTGGTGATGGGCACTGGGGGGGTTTAGGAGTGGTGATGGGCACTGGGGGGGGTTAGGAGTGGTGATGGGCACTGGGGGGGGTAGGAGTGGTGATGGGTGCTGGGGGGGTTTAGGAGTGGTGATGGGCTATGGGGGGGGCTTCTTAAACTAAAAATTGGGTGATGGATTAGGACTGGAAATGGGCTGGTGGGATTAGGACTGGAAGTGGGTTGATGGGGGTTAGGACTGATAATGGGCTATGGGGGACTTAAACTAAAAATTGGGTGATGGGGGATTAGGACTGGAAATGGGCTGGTGGGATTAGGACTGGGAGTGGGCTGATGGGGAGGTTAGGACTGGTAATGGGCTATGAGGGGGCTTAAACTGAAAATGGGGTGATGGGGATTAGGACTGGAAATGGGCTGGTGGGATTAGGACTGGGAGTGGGCTATGGGGGGCTAGGACTGGTAATGGGTTGGGGGGGTTGCTAGGACTGGAAATGGGCTGAGTGGAAGGGGGCTTGAATTGCAAATAGCTGATGGGGGACGGGGCTTGGAATGGAAATGGGCTGAGGGGAAGTGGGGGGCTTGAACTGCAAATAGCTGATGGGGACGGGGCTTGGAATGGAAATGGGCTGAGGGGAAGTGGGGGGCTTGAACTGCAAATAGCTGATGGGGAGGGGGACTTGGAATGGAAATGGGCTGAGTGGAAGGGGGCTTGAACTGCAAATAGCTGATGGGAAGGGGGGCTTGGAATGGGCTCTTAGGGGAGGGAGCTAGGACAGGAAATGGGCTGATGGAGGGGCTAGGATAGGACTGGGAATTGGGTGTTGGGGGAGCTAAGTTTGGAAATGGGCTGTGGTGGGGGCTTGGATTGAAATGGACTCATGGAGGGGCTAGAACTGGAAGTAGGCTCATGGGGGGCTTGGATTAGAAATGGGCTGAGTGATGGTGGGGCTAGGAAAGGACTAGAAATGGGCTGATGGGAGGCTGGTATTGGAAATGAGCTGATGAAGGGACTCGGATAGGTTTGGAAATGGACTGATGGGGGGCCAGGACTGGAAATGGGCTGATGTGGGGACTAGAAGGGAGCGGATACTGGGTGGGGCTGGAATTAAAAGGGAGCTGATGTTGGGGGAGATTAGAAGGGGATGGGGCTGGGAGAGTGAAATGGAGAGGGGAAAAATATTTTGTGTGGGAGGGAAGAAAAATGTACAATTGGCCGGGTATTGGGAGACTAAAAAAGGAGAAAGATTATTATGTTAAAGCAGATGAAGAGAGAGAATGGAAAAAAACTAGAAGAGAAGAAAGGAGAAATGGACAGCAGACGATGGAGAGATAGCAGAAGACACAAATAAACCAGAAGAAAGTGGCTGGAACAATTGCAACTGAAAAAAATGCACAAAAGGTACAAAGATATCTCTTTATTTTGAATTTATTAACTGGAATATGTCAGCTCTGGGAAATGTGCATCATTAGTGTCTGTGCTTTGTTTAGTACAAGAGGAAATTAATTTATAGTTTTATTTCTACAGTGTTGTTGTACATTCCAAGTTTGGCTTTTGGGGTTCCCAGTTTAATTATTGCCTTCCTGTTTCTAAATTGAATGAAATCATTAAAACATTATAAATTGCCAATAAATTGAAATGAAAACCAAAGGATTGTGAATCAAATTGATTCTCTGACAATACAAAGATTCCAAACTTTACAAATGATGTTACATAGTTCAGGCAACTTTATAAAGAGTTTTTAGATACTAAAATCTTGTTGTTAAGGTTTAATTGACGTGCTGGCACTTTGAGGAAATTCTTTGGTTTTGTGTGGCAGTTTGGGCACTCGGGCTCAAAAAGGTTAGCCATCACTGGCCTAGATGCTTTGGTACAGGCAGTATATTAAATGCTCCACTAAACATAAACAAACTAAACATAAACAAGTGAGGCCTCGCCAACAGCCTGTACAGGGTCATTAGTCTCTCCTTCTTTCTGCTGGTTATTCCTTTCTGTATGCAGCCTAGCATCTTTCTAGCTTTGGCCACCGCCTTGTTGCATTGTTTTGCCACCTTGAGATCCTCAGATACCTTGAGATCCTGAGATCTCTTTGCTGATCTGTAGGGCCAACCCAAGGGTTTCTGCCACCCCAGGCAGTAACCCCGGCCGAGCCGCACCCTCTGAGCCATGCTGCCATTGATTCCATCTTGGGAGGGGGGACAGGTGGCGGTGGCAGTATTTTAAAAGTGGTGGCTTTGTGCCACTACTTTGTTACCAGTGGCAGGCCATGTGCTTCAGTGGCATGGATCAGTAGGGCCGGCTTATCTGGAACGAAGGGCTTCACTAGTGGACAGGCCGGCCCTACTGATCCATGCACATCAGCTTCTCACTGTCTGTCGCAGACAACTTCTTTGGATTTCTGCTTCCCAAGTGCATCTATCTGTACTTCTTTGCATTAAATCTTAACTGCCAAACCTTAAACTGTTCTTCATATTTTTGTAGATCTTTTTTCATGTTGTCTACTCCCTCTAGGAGTGGGGGAGTAGCCTAGTGGTTAGAACACTGGCTTGGTAACCAAGCAACCAGGGTTCGATTCCCACTAGCACTCCTTGTGGCCTTGGGAAAGTCACTTAACCCTCCACTGCCTTTCTTCCGAGGCATTTTTACTCCTTCTAAGATATCCATTCTGTTGAAAATCTTCATGTCATCTGCAAAAAGGCAAACTTTTCCTTTCAGTCCTTCGTCAATATCATTCACAAAGACATTGAACATACCAGTGCCAGGACTGATCCCTGATGCTCTCCACTACTCACCTTCATTTCTTCAGGGTGAATTCCATTTATCCTCATCTTCTGTCATCTGTCAGTCAACCAATTTCTGATCCAATTCACTACCTTGGGAACTGTCTACACACTGCTCAGGTTATTGATAAGCCTCCTATGAGAAACAGTATCAAAGGCTTTGCTGAAGTCTAAGTAGATCGAATCCATCGCAGTCCTTGTTCTAATTCCCTGGTAACCTAGACAAAGAAATCAATCAGATTTGTTTGGCATGATTGTTCTTTGGTAGAACCATGTTGCCTTAGATTATGCAACCCATTGGATTCTAGAAAGTCCACTATTCCTTCTTTCAGAAGTGCCACCATTATTTTGCCCACCACAGAGGTAAGGCTTACCGGCCTATAGTTTACCACCGCTTCTCTGTTACCACTTTTGTAAAGAGGGATGACATCATTCCTTCTCCAGTCCGGCAGAGCCTCATCTCCAAGGATGTATTAAAGACATCCTTTAGAGGGTCCATCATAACCTCTCTGAGTTTGCTTAGCATCCTCGGATGTATCCGATCCGGTCCCATGGCCTTGTCCACTTTCAGTTTTGAAAGCTGATCATAAACATCATCTTTTGTGAATGGTGTGGTATTTATTTATTTATTTATTTATTTATACATCTCTTCTATACCGCCACTTCCAGCGATCAGTGGCGGTTTACAAGTAAACAAAGTTTAATAATAGCATGCTATTATTTTACATAGAACGGGTTTAGAAACTATTTTACATAAAACAGGTTTTGAACTATTTTACATAGAACGTGTTTTAGTACAAAGAACAGTAAATGGAGAACAAGAGTTTTTACATAGAACAAAATTATAAAAGTAAACATTTAACTATTAAATTGCAACTCAATAATACAGTGAAATAACTGGCTATCAATAGTAAATCATCGGCAATGGCATATATTACATTAGTTACACTTATTCACATTTTGCTTTCAAAGAGAAAATTTAATTAGGTGAACAATGTGAATGAGTGAGGGTTTTATGCCTGTCTAGGTAGGGTCAGTGAGTGACTGTTGATCAGAAGTTTTCTCTGAGTTAGGGTTATCTTCCTTGTGGAGGTTATTATAGTATAGGGAGAATAGGTGGGTTTTTAGATTTTTTCTAAATAATTGAAGATCCTTAATTTCTCTGATTTCAGCTGGTAAGTTGTTCCATAACATAGGAGCAAAGTATGAGAACGCTGTGTTGCTTGTTTTTTGACTTGTTTTTCGGATAGAATCAGGTACTTGTAGCATGTGAAGGTTAATTTTTCTTCTTGATCTGTTTTCAAGCGGGATGTTGATAAGAGTGGATAAGAAGGAAGGAGCTATATTGTTAAAAATCTTAAAAGTATTGATTAAGGATTTGTAGGTGATTCTGCATGATACTGGAAGCCAATGGAGAGAATAAAGAATCGGAGATATATGATCTGTTAATTTTGCTTTGGAAACAATCCTTGCGGTGACATTTTGGGCCAATTGAAGTGAGTGGATATTTTTCTTTGAGGTCCCTTGAAGAATACCATTACAGTAGTCTAAATGTGGTGTAATGAGTGTTTGTACTATGGTTCTGAAATCAGTGTTTTCTAGTAATGGTCTAAGTTGTTGGATTGTCCTTAGTTTGAAATAGATTGCTTTTACAGTTAGTTTTATATGTTTGGAGAGGTTGAGGGTCTTATCAAGAGTGACTCCCAAGTATTTGATCTCATCTTTAACAGGGAGAGAATTATTGCCAATGTTGATTTCCATTGGAGGGGTGAAGCTTGTGTTTCTTGTTATAAATAAAGCTTCGGTTTTTTTTAAAATTAATAGACATGTTAATAGATTTCAGCCACAGCTCAGCTTCAACGAGGCAATGACAAATGTTGGAGTAATCTGGGTTAGACACATCAAATGGTGAGTACAACATAATGTCATCTGCGTAGATGTGATAATTGATTTTGAAACGTTTAAATATGGAACAGATAGGTTGAAGATAGAGATTGAACAATAGGGCTGATAGGGCAGAACCTTGAGGGATGCCCTGCTCTTGCGGAAAAGGGGATGATGCTATATCTACTATATTCCTATTAGTAGCTTTGTCAATCATGCGTTGTCCTTCTCCAAGATTTTATTTTGTGAACATAGAAACATAGAAACATGATGACAGAAAAAGACCACATGGCCTATCTAGTCTGTCCTTCCATATCAACAACTACAACAGTCCACTTTTTACCTTTAGAGATCCTCTGTGTTGGTCCCATGCTTTTTTGAATTCAGTTACTGTCCTCATCTCTACCACCTCCACTGAGAGACTATTCCACGGATCCACTACTCTTTCCGTAAAGAAATATTTCCGCATATCACTCCTGAATCTATCTCCCTTCACCCTCATCCCATGTCCCCTCGTAGCAGAACTTGCTTTCAATTGAAAGAGGCTCTCTCCCTGAACATTTATGCCACGGAGGTATTTAAACATCTCAATCATATCACCTCTATCCCGCCTTTCCTCTAAGGTGTACATATTAAGATCCTTAAGTCTGTCCTCCATATGCTTTATAATGAAGCCCACTAATCATTTTAGTAGCCACCCTCTGCACCGACTCCATCCTGTTCACATCCTTTTGAAGGTGCGGTCTCCAGAATTGCACACTATACTCCAAATGAGGTCGCACCAAAGACTTATAGAGAGGCATTATCACCTCCTTTTTTCTGCTAGCCATTCCTCTCCGTATGCACCCAAGCATCCTTCTAGCTTTTGCAATTGCCTTTTCTACCTGTTTAGCTACTTTAAGATCATCAGACACAACCACGCCTAGGTCCCGCTCTTCTTTAGTGGACAAAAGTACTTCACCTCCTATTCTGTATTGCTCCCTTGGATTGCTGCAGCCCAAATGCATGACCTTACATTTTTTAACATTAAATCCCAGCTGCCAAATTCTAGACCATTCTTCAAGCTTAGCTAGATCCCTCCTCATGTTATCTACACCTTCCTGGGTGTCTACTCTATTGCAGATTTTGGTATCATCTGCAAAGAGGCAAACCTTACCCGTCAGCCCTTCCGCTATATCACTAACAAAGATGTTAAAAAGAATCGGACCAAGGACAGATCCCTGGGGCACACCACTGGTAACATCCTTCTCCTCAGAGTGAGCTCCATTTACTTGTACTCTTTGTCGCCTCCCACCCAACCAATTTCTAACCCAAGTAGTAACTTTAGGGTCCATCCCTAGGGTGCTCAGTTTGTTTATAAGTTGCCTGTGAGGAACAGTGTCAAAGGCTTTACTGAAATCTAAATACACCACATCTAGAGCTCTCCCTCGGTCCAACTCCCTGGTCACCCAGTCAAAGAAATCAATCAGATTTGTCTGACAAGACCTGCCTCTGGTGAATCCATGCTGCCTCGGATCCTGTAATCCGCTGGACTCCAGAAACCTCACTATTTTCTCTTTCAGCAGCGTTTCCAATAATTTACTCACCACCGAAGTTAAACTAACCGGCCTGTAGTTTTCAACCACATCCTTACTTCCGCTTTTGTGTAAAGGCACATGAGCCTCTCTCCAGTCCTTTGGCACCACTCCCGACTCCAACGAGGCATTGAAAAGGTCAGTCAGTGGAGTTGCTAGAACGTCCCCAAGTTCCCTCAGTATTCTAGGGTGTATCCCATCCGGTCCCATCGCTTTGTCTACTTTAAGTTGAGCTAGTTTCTCACGAACACAGTCTTCTGAAAATTGTTCAAGATGTCCCTCGCTTCTGTTCCTATTTGTGGGTGTTTTCTGAGGTCCTGCTCCTGGTTCTTCATCTGTGAACACAGAACAAAAATATTTGTTAAGCAATTCCGCTTTATCTTTATCAGCTTCTACATATTTCCCCCCTACACCCTTGAGTCTGACAATACCACTTTTGCCCTTCCTCTTCTCACTAATATATCTGAAAAATGTCTTATCCCCCCATTTTATTGCATTGGCTATTTCCTCCTCCTTTTGAATCTTTGCCTTCTTGACTACTTTGCTAGCTTCTCTAAGTTTTTCCAAATACAGATGCCTGTCTTCCTCTCTCTGTGATCTCTTGTATTTCATGAAGGCCTCCCTCTTTTTCTTCACTTTTTCAGCTACTTCCTTAGAAAACCATAGCGGTCTCCTTTTCCTTTTGCCTTTATTTACCATTTTAACAAAAAGGTTGGTTGCCCTTAAAATATCCCCTTTCAGTTTTGCCCACTGTTTTTCTACATCCCCCAGCTGTTCCCATCCCACTAACGACTCCCGGAGGTATTGCCCATCTTCGCAAAGTTAGTCTTCCTAAAGTCTAAGATCCTCACCTTGGAATGGATTCTAACAGCCCTAGTCCTAATACTGAACCACACCATCTGGTGATCACTGGATGCAAAATGATCTCCCACTACAACATCAGAAACACTTTCACCATTGGTAAGCACCAAGTCCAGTATGGTCCCTTCACTTGTGGGGTCTGTTACCAATTGCCTGAATAGTTCTCCCTGTAGAGAATCCAGGATCTCCTTACTTCTAGATGATACTGCAGCAGGAATGTGCCAATCAACATCTGGCATATTGAAATCTCCTATCAGTAGCACTTCCCCTTTCCTAGCAATGCTGCGTATGTCTTCAATTAACTCTCTGTCCACCTCTTCCTCTTGTGAGGGAGGTCTGTACATCACACCAATGCAATTAGATTTCTCTTTCCCTCTTTCTAGTTTAACCCACAATGCCTCCTCTCTCCCTTTTAAGCTCTGTAATTCCAAAGCTTTAATAGTAGTTTTTACATATAGTGCCACTCCTCCTCCCCTTCTTCCTACCCTGTCCTTTCTGAATAAAGTATAGCCAGGTATAGTTACATCCCAGTCATGGTTTTCTGTGAACCGTGTTTCTGTAACTGCCACTAAATCCAAGTCAGCCACTCCCACCAAAGCTTCAACATCAGGGATCTTATTTCCCATGCTACGGGCATTTATACACACTGCTTAGAACAAATGTATTTATTTAGCATTTCTGCTTTTTCCAGGCCACTTTCCACAAATCGGTCCTCAGCACTTTTGAGTCTTGCAGTTCCATTTCTGGCCTTCCTCCTCTCCCCGAAAAAGGTTTTGTCCCCTCACTTTAATTTATTTGCCACACTGCCTCTGCTCCAGACCTGGCATGTGTTCTTCCCAGGCCGAAGTCTCACGGTGCAGCTGTTATTGCAAGACTTCAGCCCAGAAAGTAAGAGCTGCTGGGGCAGCGTGGCAAACAATTTCCAGTAAGTTGTCATGCCATCGTGCGGGCCCCTTTCCTGCCCACGCCCCCTCCCTGCATTGCAGGAGCTGCTCGGGCAGAATTTACAACACTGCTAAAAGAAGTGACCAAAGAAGAGGATCCACATTTGAGGAGCCTACAAGTAAAAGGAGAAATATGAAGAGAAGAATAGAGAAGATGACCCAAGAGAAAAATCCCAGCCTCTGAACTGTGTCCTATTTTTCTTTTACCTATTTTTGTCTTTTATGTATTGTCTGGAAAACTAGCAAAGAATTTTTTAACACCCAGTAAATTATTGGGTCAGTATTAAGACCTGGAAGTCAGTGTTTTTTAAACACTGGCCATGGCGTTTAAAAAAAAAAAGATCAATATTCTTTGTGAACAAGCCGGAAGTAAGTCCTCATGTATGGGTGATGTCACGGATGAAGCCTTTGGAAGGTACACCATGCATGTGTGCCTGACTTCTTCTCCAGTCTTCTTTTTCCCATGGAGCCCCTAGGATGTGTTTCTGCAGTCCAGAAAAACGTTTGTTCTGGCCCTCGTGGGCTGATTTTTTTTGTGTGTGTTTTTCTTGCCGCCTCTCATCTGCTTAGTCGATCTTACTAACTTAGAAAAAAAAAGAAAACCTTTCTTTTCTCACTTTTAGTATCTTTTACCCCTTTGGGGTTGTTTTCTTGCCCATGGCAGCTCTCTACAGTTTAACTTGGCCATGGACTGAAGGGTTGGGAAAAACAGGAGTCCCTCTTAGGCTCGTTGGATTCACTATCCTCAGCCCTGGCCCCATTGTCAAGGTTCCTGCTGAGGCGTCCAAGAGAATGGAGCCCAGTCAGAGCCCAGGGCCTGAGCAGCAAGAGGAGGTGTCTGAGTTTATGAACTCTGATGAGGTGTCTGAGTTTATGAACTTTGATGAGGTGTCTGAGCTTATGAACTTTGACCATCTTGAGACATCATGTTCATATTTAACGTGGTGAGTGTTTTCAGTATTGTTGATGTTGTTGAAGTGTTATATAATTTTTCTATATACTAACAGCTTATTTTCATAGGAATGATTTGGCCCAAGATGCAAGCATGAACTTGCGAAAACATTAAGCAGTGATATGAGTGGTGTTGGGCAGCAGTGGTGATTGAGTCATTGTTCTAAGATAAATGATTTTTTTGGGCACAGTTTGGTTCAGAATATTTACAAGGACCGTGACAGTATGTGGTTTTTTTTCTGATCACAATAATCACACACTGGACAGTAATTTTCTTTTTGGAAAAACATTTTGGTAAATTATTAAATGTCTCTTTTACTAATGATCAGAGAGAGCTATCTGCCGCTGCACCCACAGGACTATAATGAGTAGCAGATAGCATACATTAAACATTAGTAAAAGAGGCCCTAAATGTTGTGACAGCAGTCTGTACTTTACCACCCTTGATATTCAAGAGGTTAACCTGATCTGCCCTTTGACAGGAGTCACTGTAGGTTCACACGATACTCTTTCATATGTAATAATAATAATGCAATATTAATAGTTTATCATCTTTTTTTATTGATAGATTGAAAATAATTAGAGGCAATGTACTGTCAACATACAGGAACTACAACATTTCTAAATACTTTTGAGCACTGGGCAACAGTAGCAAAGACAGGTAAGTAAAGATGAATTTTCTGCTAGAATTTAAGAATTATATAATGTAAATGTACACTGTTTTTAACACAGCTCAGGTTTTCTAATATTCCAGTATTGAATAATTTATTGCCACAAATTTGCTCATTAATAGTTAGTGTCTCTAGCACTTCCTAACCCCATTAATATGTGTTATTAATTAACTAGGTCCCATTGCATGTTAATGGCGTTAGCATTTGCTCGTCAGTAACTAGCTGTAAATCTGCAAGATTTCTTCATCTAAATCCTTGAGTGGATTCCAGCTTTGTGACCAACACCTGATTTATCTGACTATTCTTGGTTCTCCCTCTCTCTGTTTTCAGTACAGTACAACATTGACCCTTTCTCGGGATGTGCGCAGGGCAACCATTTTCCATTAGTTTGACCTGTTCTCTTGATTTTTGGATTTTTTCTTGAAATTGTTTTACACATTTTTTTAAATAAAAAATTTGGAATACTTACAAATTAACACATGTTAAATCAGTTGTGCATACAATCAGTTTTTAAGGCATGCTAACCAATGCATATTCTTAACCTTTTCTATATTATGTCAAGGTCAGAGCTGTACATATCATTTGTTTATTGCTCTTGGTATTTACATTCAAGTAATCTGCTTAGCCCTCAAATGTACAGTATATAAAGTATTTATCATGCATAAAGGAGGTCATTTTATGAGGGTGCATGAAAAGATCCATGCTATTTACACATCTAAGTCTCAATTTTCAAGGACTTCCGCGTGTGAATGGGCATCTGCACGTCTATTTTAGGTGGTCGTACTTCTGTAAGTACATGCAGATGACCAATCGCATGTACTTTCAGTGTGGACATGCATAGGACTAGAGTGTGAAGTTACACACGTAAGTTATAAAATCATTATTATTTATGCGAGTAAGTGCTTGCACCTAGTTCGTATATGTTTTTACATCGCTTACACCCCTAGTTTTATGAAATAAAGTATGCACATGCTTCCCTTAATAAAATAGGCCTCAAATACTCATGTTAACTACACGAAGTTTATAAAATTACCGTCAAAATGCCTAGCATATCCAGATGGCTAGAAAGTAAAGGTCATACTAGCAATCAGGACATGAAGGAATGCAATTTTCTCTTTTGGCTTTTTTTCAGGTTTCCCATTGTTTAGTAATTGATACGAAATGATAAGAATGCGCCCCTGTGGATTTCTTATTTTCTGGATGAGCACAGCTATAGTCTGCCGTTCATCAACTGCTTTTGGTTTTGTTGCAGTGGATGGTTCTGCGTTCTGCTTCTCTCTCAGCTGATCTGCTGACTGTGCCTTTAACAGTTTCTTTATCCCCTTTCAGGGACTGTCCTTCCTCGCCAAAGCTAGGTGGGGCTGTTGCAAAGGTGATTTCATACTTCTGTCTCTGTCAAGACGTTTTCTAGACAATGGTGCTTCAGACTCTCTTTTCAGCAGTACTAGCAACACCATCCTCACTGGGAAGAACGCTGCTTTTCCTTGCCTTGCACCCTATCTACCCTCAGAGTTTATGGATGTTGTTCTTTAACTCTGGTTTTGTCCTTGCAATGTTTGGAAGCTAGAGAAAAATCATGGCGAGTTAGAACATACAATAGTATTTCTTTGCAACATGCATTTGTATTTAAGTATATTGTACGTGGTGTTAACAAAATCTAATCTCTAAAATTAGATTACTCTCCAACTTGGGTTAGGTAAAAATCTGCAGAACTATTCAGAAGCATTTGGTAATTATGAGTTATGTGCCGTGAACTGTGAATTGACACAGAAGGGTATGTTTACTAAGCTGTGGATTTGAGCAAATAACGGGCTATGATAACTTAGTGCACATACCAGACAGGCAGTGCAAGATTAATTTTGCACTATCCGGTTAGTGCACAATGAGAAGGATAATGGACAGGGTAGGGGCGGAACATGGTGTGTCTGCACTTGGTGGTCAGGACAGGGGTTGAGAATTTAGGGCCTGAATGCCCCCAAAAGGTAGCGCAGGACGTTTGCATGTACTGCACATTAATTTCTACCCTAAAAGCATGATACCTGCAAAACCTTAGCACACTTTAGTAAACATACCCAAAAGACAAAATGCTTAGTTGGGTATACTTCACAAATATTTTATCTTGTGTGATATTTTGAATGATTCTGTGTTGCGATTAATTCCAATTTATTTTTTGTTTGTGGACTGAAGGTCAGTTTAATTGTTAGGCAAACTAGGTGGTCGCCTTGGTCCAGGGCCAGTGTTAGACATGCTGGGGCCCAGGACAGAAATTAACGAGGGAGCCCCCTCCCAATAACCTCTCCTTTCCTTACCCACTTCCGCTACTGCTACCACACATAATCAGAGGCTTTCTCCAAGTCTATCTTACTAATAGTTATTTATAGAATTTTCCTTGAAAAACTTGTCCAAACTCTTTTTAAGACCAGCTGTGCAAGATGCTTGGACCACCTCATCGAGCAACAAATCTCACAGCTTGATTGTGTGCTGAGTGAAAGGGATGCCTTCTCCACTGAGAAGTGGTGTAGACAGGGACTGCCCATCCACTAGGTGGGCTAGGTTGCTGTCTAGGGCAGCAGACCTCTGTGGGTGGCTGGGTGGCAGCAGCAGGTCATGTGCTTTGGCAGACATGGCCTGCCGCTTCTGACCCCTCAAAGTTGTGTTGAAGGGGGGTCAGAAGTGGTAGGGCATGTGTGCCAAACCACATGACCTGCCACTGCTGCCAAGCCACTTCCCAGCCCCCGTCGCTGGAATCAGCAGCAGCCGGGGCGTGGCTCAGCACAGGGGGATGGGCATCACAGCCAGGGCTTCTGCTTGGGGCAGTAGAAATCCGTGGGCCGGCCCTGGGTGTAGAATTACTCAGTTTGCTTTAAATCTACGTCTTTTATTCTTGCATTGACCCAGCCACTTGCTCTTTCCCTCTCTTTCCTCATAGTCCCCAGCTCGACTCAGTCACTCACTCTTTTTCCCTCTCATTCTCTTCCCAACCAGTCCATCCAGCCAGATCACATATTAAAGTAAAAGTGCATTTTATTTAAAAAAAGAAAATAAAAAAAAATCCTTTATATTTTCACTATATTTTTTTAAAAGTGCACTCAGATTCAGTATTGTGTATCCTTCCTTGCTGATCAGTGGGGCATGGGTGTATTGATGCCTTTAAAATCCTGGATCTGTTTGAGTGCTGATACCAGCACGCCTTGGCTCTGCACAGTCCCATCCCTCTTCCTAGTGTGATCCCAGTGTGCCAGAAAAGAACTGAGCAAATCGGAGCCCAGGGCATGCACGCTTTCCCCCCTCCAGTACCAGTGTTAGTGCATTGTACTTTCTGTCGGCCGTCCTATCACATCGATAACATCACTTCCTCAAGGCAGGGTTAATAACCTAGTCTTTATGATCCTTGCGGGGCCCCGAGCAGCTGCCTTGTGTGCTCCCCTCCCCAACACTGCCTTTAGCAGTCACACAACTGCAGAGGAACCATCAGCATCTACCTTTTGTGCAGGGCCGTGCTGGAAAGGGCGATGTTGAGATAATCATGACTGTTGAGTTACATTATCAAAATCTCAGAAGGGTGAAGGGCTAGGGACTTGACAGTTAATCTCAGGGGAGGGGGGAAGCTGAAGGCTTACTGAAGGCACCTAATACCTTGGCACTAGCCTTGTGGCGATATCCCGATTCGTGAGATTCACTAGTTTGTACTATGCTAAACTTATTTTGAAATGTATACTCTCAAGAACACAAATCTCTAGCTTGCTAGACCCATGACTCAGTGAAAGTAGCAAAAGGAGAAAGGCAATAAAGCCAGAAACACGATTATGAGAAGATCCCTGCAGTGATCCATGAATAAATAAAATGCGGCTTAAATTTTATTCATGGAAAATGCACTGTTTACTATAGTGCTTGTCTGGGACCTCTATGAGTTGGGGCGGGGCCATAAGACTGGACGATTGCCTAATGTTCTGTGACAGAAATATTACGTGGTTGTTTGACCAATGGTGCGCATATCGGTTTTTAACAAAAATACATTTTCTCATTATGTTATGGATTTTAATTTCATATAATAGATTCCCTTCACAAACCTCTCTGTGTAAAGTGATGGAATGCATTACAATTAGATCAGCCCTGGAAAGCAAATATTATACATACTGGATAACTATCAAGCAACCAGGCATTTTGTCCTGTAACTTTGAGGGAGCTGGCAGAATCTGTTATTGGGGACACTATATTTCAGTCATGTGCTTTTACAGTTGTCTCTTCTCTAGAATGAAGAGCCCCAACCTGTTTAAGATTTCTTTATAAGGGAGGTGTTCCAACCCCTTTTTTAATTTTTGTCACATATATCTCTAAACCAAGGGCTCTCAACCTAGTCCTCAGGACACACCAAGCCTCTCAGCTTTTCAGGATAGCCATAATGAATATGCATAAGAGAGATTTACATGCACCATCTCCATTCTATGGAAATTTCTCTCATGCATATTCATTAGGAGGGAGGAGTGGCTCAGTGGTTGGGACAGGTTACCTCAGGCTGGAGGGCCAGGGGTTTAATTCCCGCATGGGGACAAGTAACCTCAGGCCGGAGGGAATGGGGTCTCTAGTCCCATGGCGCACTCCTTGTGGCCTTGGGCAAGCCACTTAACCCTCCATTGCCTCAGGTACACTTAGATTGTGAGCCCTTAAGGACGAAGGGAATAAAAAGTACCTGTTAGTATATGTAGACATGTAAACTGCTCTGATGCACAAGTAAAGAGCGGTATATCAAGTGCCTTAACCGTAACCATATGGCTATCCTGAAAACCCAACTGGCTGGCTGTGTCCCAAGGACTGTGAGAACCATTGCTCTAAACTCTAGTTCTGCTCTATCCTTTTTGAGATGGGGGCAACCAGTACTGCATACAAAAGTCAAGGTGGAGTTGCACCAGGGCCCTATAGAGGCATAATGCGGTGGTGTAAGTTCTAATGTGGGCCCCTCATTGTCATGGCAGCACCCCCCCCCCCCCCCCCCCGCACAAACTTGCTTTAAAATGTTTGTTGCACTGCCTCTGCTTTTGTTTTATGTTTTGAGGCCCAGCAGCTGTCACCTCCCGGCCGCTGCCAGACCAAAATCTCACAGTGCGGCTGTTATTGAGAGACTTCAGCCTGGCAATGAGAGGTGATGACTGCTGGGCCGCAAAACTTAAAAGAAAAGCAGAGGAGAGAGGAGGCAGTGCAGTGAGTATTTTAATGTAAGTTTTCTACTCTGCCTTTATCACTGCCGTGTGCTGCTTGGGCAGAAGTTATGCCACTGGCATAATGATATTCTCACTTTTGTTCTCCATTTTTTTTTTCAAATAATACTTAACATTATATTTGGTTTTTTTTGGCACTGGAGTGAAAATTTTAGCATATTATACAAGGTGATTCCAAGATCTTTTTCTTGAGTGGTGACTCCTTACCAAAACCGGCCCAACCATTAGGCAAACTAGGCAGTCACCTATGGTGGAAGTTTCTAGGGATGGCAAAGAGCAGGGCATTCAAAGCTAAACAATAGATTCTGACAGCCAGTGGGAGGATAAGGCTTAAGGTTTGCTAAAGTGGTAGTGAGATTTGAACCTGGCAATCCTGGTTGTCAGTCTGCTGATCTAATTATTAGGCTACTTTTCCAAGAAAATTTTTTTAATACGAGCTTCTGCCTGTATGGTAAACTTATTTTCAAAGTCTCTAGTTGTATGTTTTATTACAATTTTACTTCTGACAATGCTTGTTCTCATTCCCGTTTTCCTCCTTTGGGTCTGCTTTTCATTTTTTGAAAGATGACTTATGGTTTTAATTATCTCTTTTCCCTCCCCATTAAACCATGCTGGCCTTCCTTTGACCTTTACTAATGCATGGCATATATTTTATCTGGGCTTCCTAAATGGTATTTTCAAATAATGCACATGCCATATTCAAACTTTTGATCATGGCAAAGGTTTATTTTTTTCCAATTTTTTCATATTATCATAATCTTACTTTTTAAAATTAAATGCTATATCAGTGGTTTTCTTTAATGCCCTCCTTTCCAGTGATTATGCCAAAACTAATTACCTTACGATTTCTATTGTCAAGTGGCACCCAACTATTAATCTTCACACCAAATCATGCATTCCATTAAGAACTAGATTTAAAGTAGTGCCCCCTTTCATTGCTTCATGGAGAAATTGATCCTGGAATCAATCATTTCTGGCATTTCGAAACTTTACTACTCTAGTATGCCTTGATGAGAAATTTACCCAACCAATGCAGGGATAATTGATTTTTATTGTGTTACTAAATGTGTTAGTCTCCCTGTTATCATTTCATTATTGGTCTCTTCATCTTGCCCAGGTAGACAGTAAAATACCCCCACCACTATACGCTCCCTATTAATACATGAAATATTTAGCTATAAAGATTCTATATTGAATTTTGCTTCATGAAGGATTTGTATCCTGTTTGACTCCATGTCATGCTTAACATATAGTGCTACCCTTTTACCAATTTGATCCATCATATCATTTTGATATAATTTGTATCCTGATATGAGTGTGTCCCATTGGTTGTTCTCCTTCAACCAAGTCTCTGAGGTGCCTAGTATTGTCTATATCTTTATTTAATGTCATATATTCTAACTTTCCGATCTTATTTTTTCCATGCCTTGCAATCATTTATTTATTTTATTTATTTATTTATTTTACATCTCTTATATACCGCACTCTTTGGCATCAGCGCGGTTTACATCGAACAAAAATTCAGCACCATAAGCAAGCGTCTGAGTTACAGTAAACAGGGGAATAAAACTTGGATAACAGGGTAAAATCAGTAAATGGAGTCATACAACATATAGACAATTTGAAGTGTGGGTTTTTTTTGTTGTATTCACAACCTGCCTAGCAGCTGATGGGGGTAATCTGGAATCACTTATTTCTCTGTTCTTTATTTAAATGCATCCAAGCTACTTCAGACGGTCATTTTAAAAGGTTTAGTCATGACGTGGATATCAAATCGCAGACACGTCTCCATAGCCATTCCAAAAATGATACTCATAGACATCTCTGGCGCAGGGACGTCCTAGTAGGCATGGGGGTGTGGCAGAGGTGTGTCCAGGTAAAGGCAATGGACGTACAGGCCCCCGTTCAAACTCAGAAATGTTTGCAGGTATGTTGATGTTTATAACTTCTTTGGGCATGACTAGGCATCAGGAAAGTGCTGGTTTTCACCTTAAAACATCCAGAGAGTGTAAAAAAGATGGAGAATTAAGTGACTAGCCTTAGATAAGAGAGGCCTACACTGGGATTTGAACCCTTCCCACCCTGCTCTTAAACCACTACTCTAACCATTTTGCTATTAGACAGCTTGGTTCTAAAATGCTATCCTGGGGACGTCTATATAGATGTTTCATATACATGCATATCGAGCACACCCACGTTTCTGTAATCATGCCTGAACTTGCATGTGCCTCCTTTTTTCTTCCCCAGACGTGCTGGCTTTGATGTCCCAGATTGCATTTGGACCGCCCATTGTGAAATGTACCTCTCAGCCTCGGTATTCCTTACTCAAAACCATGTACTCCTGAGTGACTGTTGGCTTTGCCTGCTTGGGGTTCTATACATGGAATGGGAAGCATTTTGGAGAATGCTACACTAGAAATTCTGGATTTCAACTTTCTATCTAAAAGTCGAAATTTGACTTCCAATACTTCCTTCCTATCTCATTGGAATTCACATGTACCATGTTAGCTAGCTCCTACCTTGCAACTTAGATGGCATGTGAACTGTGCCATCTTTGAACCCAGCAAACACGTTAGCAAGTGATATTCAAGCCCACCAGCCACTTACATTCATATTGGCCATCCCCTATTAACTGGGAAGAAGGCAGAATCAGTGGGAGGCCAGGTTACTCTACTCTTTAATGAACAGGTTAGAGCCTCTTCTTATCCTATGACTAGCGACGACATAACATTGTGAAGGAGAGAGGATAGACAGACAAGGGCAGTGGCTTCTGACAGCCGCTCCACATCTAGAAACTGGAGTGAGTTTGCTTCTCCAGTCTACCTTGCCGTGGAAAAAAATTCCATTACAAATGCCTGTAGTAATCCTAAATGTGCTTATTAAGTTGCTATGTACCCAGACTTATAAGGCTTTGATCATGGGCTCCCTTATTGCAGAGCAAGAGCATATATTGCCATAGTTTGTTCATAAATCTATTGTTGTGTTTAGAATTGTTATTAATATGATGCATTGTTATTTTGGAATTCTGTTCTTATGCTTAAGCTACATATTTCCATATAAAATGTTAATGTTTTTTTAAATCCTTGGTGTAGTTAGTCTGGAGATCATGGGGGCTTAGGGTGAGAAAGATAGATGATGGGTCAGATTGCTGAATATTAAGTCATGTGTTTCTTTAGCAAGTTCAGCATGAGTAATTTTTACAGGCCATCATCACTTTAAAAATTCTATAAGGTTTTTCATATAGTAGACCACATAAATGGCTGGCTTGCAAGGATGTCGGAAGAGTGTATAGAGTATAATGCTGCTCACTATCAGGAAACCTACAGTAGCTCTGTCCATCTCTTCTTCATGCGGGGTGGTGCTGTTACTGCACTCTGTGCCCCCTTGGTTCTAACACCCAATCTCGCTGGAATTAGGGAGACACAAGTTGTTCCAAAAAGCTTCTAGGCAGAGCAGCTGCTAAATGTCCTCAAGTTCGCGCTGCTTGTGAAACAGGTTGTTATTTTAAGAATTTAATCAGCTAAAAAGAAAGAAGGAAGACTCTGACAGCACAGCTGTTTCATAATGTTACCGTTTTTCTCAGATTGGCAAAAACTGTTTCCCAGTGGTTGCATTTCTTAATGATTGTGCCGGTGTGCAGATGTGCTACCAGCTTAATGTCACTCTATTTTAGTTAATTCTCCTTTTTTTTGTGCTCTTTTATATTATACAGGAAATGTTCTGATTAAATGAAGGTCTAGGATACTGCAGATTTTGATTCGTAATTAGACATCATGAGATCAGCAAATAATTCCTAAGACTTTCTTCAAATTTACCTGCTTAAGTTTGCCTGTCTGAAACAGACTATATTCTGTTCAGTAATAAATCATACTGTCGCCAATGAGGAGGGGGGTTGGATTCCTCTAAAGTTAGTAAATAATATCTCTGATTTAGGGGTCCTTTTACTAAGTGCTGCTAACCAGTTAATATGCGTTATAGCCTGCTGTACCTGGTTGTGGTGAATACTAACTTGTGGGTGTGTCAGCTACCAACCGCTAAAACCCATGTTAACTGGTACTCGCGTGTTAATGTGGAGAGCAGGCAGGTTAGGGGAAGAGTGTGGGCGCAGAAATTAGATGAACAGCATTAATGTGGCAGTTAGCACACGTGCACCTAACAATATCTCTGTGGGTATCATTAGATGCACCTGCATTAATTGTGCCACTCAGTTGCATGTTAGTTTCCTGGAACATGCTAACGTGGAGGCTTGGCACGTGTGTCACAAACGCATGTTAAGTGCACCATTTTGCAGGGATTTAGTAAAAGGGCCCATTAGTGATCTGGTGACAGTGTCTGAACACATCTCTGCTATTTTTCAAAGGATGGTCTTTTGCGGGACAGCATCCCAGTGGAAATGGACAGAAGTTGTATAAAAAATAGGACTGTACTTAACCAACTGTAATAGGAGAGCTCTTGAATCAAAGCATACTTTTACTTTTATGGTATGGGGTGAGTTTTAGTTCCATTACATTTTCCATACCTCTTGGACAAATGTTGTGATCACAGAAGATTCCTTTGTTTACATTCAGCTGAATGAACAATATTTATTCCGACATTGTCACAATAAATTCTCTTGTTGCCGGTTGTCGTCACACATTCTAGCAATCATGTAGTAGTGCAAAACTACCAAAATAGTGTTTCATAAAACTTCTGCCTCCTGTCCAAGCCACCTTCAGTGTATTTCAGTAATAAAACTGATCAATAGCGCAGTAGATTGCCATTTTTTAAATTATTTCCAAGTCAGCAGAAGGGGTAGAGAATGTGTGTCTATCTGGGGTCAAAATAACTCTCTGAAAATTTAACGGAATGGGATGAAACTTGGCATATAGGGAAAAACTGGTCAAAATACATGTTCAAAAATTGGCCAAATTGAACTCGGAGGTTCCAGAGAAATAAGCCCCCCTTCCAAAAAAAAAGTAGCCAATTTCTACTATTTCTATGACAGAAGGAGTTCCAGCTTTTGTAGCTTAGACAGTTGCATACAGTGAAACATAGCAGATTGGGAAGTAATCCTTTCAAACTCCCTCTCCCTCTTCTCTACTCTCCTAACCTTCAAATTGCCCTATCACCTCACAAAGTGTCCCACCCCCTCCTCCTTTGCAACTGTCCTATGAACCCACCAAATGCTGCCACCATGAAAAAATGACCCCTAACAACTGTATCAAAAACTGCACCTCATGTGTCTTACCTCACTAATAACTATCCCCACCCCAAAAAACAGCCTCCTACATCTGTCTCACCACCCTGCAAACTGCTCTACCTCCTAAAAATACTCTCACAATTGCCCCATCCCAATAAATAACCTCCCACAACTGCTCTACCACCTTGCAAATTGGCCCACCCCAAAATATATTTTCCCTCACAACTGCCCTACCGTCCCACAAACTGCCCCATTCCTAAAAAAAAAAATACTCCCAGCAACTGCCCCACAACCCTACCCACTGTCCCAACTCACAAAAATTATCTTCCTGCAAATGCCCCACCCCCTGAAACTGCTCTATCCCCAAACACTACCACACTGCAACTGCCCCACCAACCCATAGACTGCCCATCTCTAAAACAATTAACCCCACTCCCCCGCAAATACCTTATCACTCCTAAACTGCCCTTCACCTAAAAAATACCACAACTGTCTCACCATCTAAGTTCCCCATTCCCAAAAAGTATCTCCCCACAACTGTCCTACTACCTCACCAACTGCCTCTTGCATCTGCCCACTACCCCCAAAACTGTCCTATTCCCAAAAACTACTGCCCTAAAATTTTCCTATTAACCCCTCACAACTGCCCCACTGACCCGCACACTGTCCTATCCCTAAATAATACTCCTTTGCAACTGGCTTAATACCCCACAAACTGCCCCACTTCAAAAAAAACAAAAACAAAACAAAAAACCCCAAGACTGCAGGACTCCAAAAACTATCCCCTGCAACTGACCAACCACCCTGCCAAATGCCCCTGCGTTTGCCCTATCCCACAAATTGCCTCCACTTCCTAAAACTACTACCCTGCAATTACCTTGCCCCCAAAATTACTCCTATGCAACTATCCCACCTAGCAAAAATATCTCCCCTTGCAACTGTCTTACTCTCAAAAACTTCCCAAATGTAAATATCCCGCCCCAGAATTCTCCCTGCTTTAATTTCACCACTATCCTGCAAACCACCTCACCCCCAAAACTACCCCCCCCCCACACAACTGTCACCAACCCCCAAAATGATATCCTCTGTAAATATGCCACCACTCGACGCCACCACAGATACAACACATGCACAGCATCCCTTGAACATGGAACAGAGATACAAACATATGAACACCACATATACACAGGTATTACAAATAATTCCCTAGCTGTGATGCATTGCATTTTAAATTATTCATATGTATATTTTATTTTCTTTGCTGTTATTTCTACTGTGAAAGCTACTGACTGAATTGTACTGCTTTCTTAAGGTTGCTCTCTGTACAGTCTGCTAGTATTTATTTATTTAAAAGGATTTCTATACCGCTTTATCCTTAAATCAAAGTGGTTTACACAACAATTTAAAAAGAATTAAATAGAATGTGGGGAAGGGGACATGCAGGAGATATTGCAATGTAACTTTAAACAAAGTGGTTATAAGGGTGTTATTGCAACATAACTATGTACAGTCAATCTAGATACGGAATGAGCTATATACAATACGCTTGTTGAGTTAAGCTAATAGATGAACCAACGGACTAGGAGCAGTTAGGGGAAAGGAAGTTGGAAGGACCAGGGCAGGTTCATAAGGGGGATTGACAGGCTGACGGGGGGGGGGGGGGGGGGGGGGGGGAGGAAGAAAGGGAGTCCTTGAGAAGCAGTTGAACTGTTTTCTGTGGTCAAAGCTAGGTAATGTCTCCAAAGTGTTCAATATAGAGTGTGGTTTTTAGCATTTTCCAAAAGTTTTTAATATCTGAGTTGGCTCTTAAGTGGTCCGGAAGAGAGTTCCATAGTGCAGGAGCAGCAAGGGATATAGCTCTTCCAGAAGTGGATTGACTGGCTTTGGTGTAGGCGCTGGGGGTTGTGATCATATCCGTAATGCGACGCTCCTGAGTCTGGTGCTTGTGTCATCGGTGATGAGGGATTTCAGATTATTTGCCGAAAGGTTGTGCTTGATTTTAAAGATGTTAAGTAGTGTTTTATATTTGATGCAGGAGGAGATGGGGAGCCAGTGGAGTTGGTTCAAGATAGGGGTGATGTGGTTGTACTTTGAAAATACTGTTCTAATCTGAGCAGTAATGTATTGTGCCATCTGAAGGGGGCATAGCGATTGTTTTGGTAGTCCAAGGTATATGAGGTTGCAGTAGTCCCAGATGGGGGTGATTATTGTTTGGCAGACAGTACAAAAGTGTTCTGTGCAGAAGGTGTTCTTGGTAGTTTTGTTGATATGAGACTGGAGGTTTAGGTTGCTGTCCAATGTGACGCCAAGGTATTTCACTTCAGATTCAATGTGTAACGTGGTGGTGTTCAGGTTTATTGTGGTCAAGGGATAAATCCACTGTTTCACATGATGATGAGGGCTTCTGTCTTTTTGTAGTTTATCATTAGGTTGTTTTGATTTAGCCAACACGTCATCTCTTGAAGGCAATCTGCTATTCTTTTTTTTTTTTTTTGGGCTTCTTGGTCGAGTTTATTAGCAGTGAACTTCCAGGCACAGCAAAGCATGCGGAAATGTTAGCATATGATTGATATATTCAGAATATTTTATTTTGCTACAGTCTAATGATATGCTTCTGTACTATTTTACCAATTATTTTTCACAGTGCTACAACTACGACGAGCACCTCAACAATAATAGTAGTCAACTAAGCAAGCCCTCGCAACAGGCGTCCCCTACAATGTAAACACCAAACATTATACTTTCTCAGTACACCTCATATGTATATAGTGTACCCTTTTTCCAAGTTGAATTTCCTGTTTAATGTAATGACCAGACATATTTAAGTTGTCGGATGTTTCTGTTCCATGTGAACCGCGCTGATTGCAAATAGTGCGGTATATAAGAAATATAAATAAATAAATAAACTTGTAACCTGCTTAACACCTGTGGTTTAAATCAGTAGTATATTAATGTTGTCAGTGTCTTCCAAACAGTGACAGATTATGGGGTATGTTTACTAAAGAGTGTTAAGGGAGCAAGAGTGCCATTAACACCTGTTCCTTATCGTCCCTCTAGTCTAGTCCCAAACCCTTGGGTTTTGCTCCACCTCCAGAAGCTTGGAGACCGAGAAACGTCATCCTTTTGATGACACCAGTATAGACACAAGATCCGCCTCCTGACTCCAGTTATCTCAGTCTCCAAGCAGCTGGAGGGTTGGTGAGCCCAGAGATAGGGGCTCACTTGAGGAACAATTAAGCAGAGTTTGGAGTGTTAGAGTAGTTAAGTGATCTAATTGGCTGGGTTTGTTAAAAGATTGAACTAGTGGAGTATACCTCTTAAAGAATTTCTGTGCTGAAGTGCTTATTTCTTCCTTCTGTTGTTCCCCCTCAACCTGCTTTTTTTTTATTTTTTCTTTTACATATTTTATTGGTAAATAACACAAAAGAATACAACATGTTTTATACACCAACTTTTCCCGGCCCCCCCCCCCCACCACAACTGATATTGTACATAAAACCACAGATAAACTGCTCCTAATAACAATATCAATAAACTTTGTCATCTATTATAAAAGTACGTGAGGAACTAAGTGTAAACCCCCCTCCTTTAATTACCCCATTAACCGATCTGTAACCACATAATGACCCCTCCCTTTAACTCCCAACACAATCCACCCCCCTGCCCCCCCAAAGATACTTACACAACTCAGTTTCCTACCTTTTCTAACCCTATCTACCAAATCAGTATGCCTACTACCTATCCGCCTCATCTAGCTGTCCCCCCCCCCACTCCTTACTGCCTCCTCCGTCTCTCCTCCTCCTCCTCCTTCCAAGCCTCCACCCACCTCCACACCCTTTGCCATTGTTCCCCACTTCGCCCCCCACCCCCCCGGCGCTGTTCGGTCAATTTGTGCATCAGGCCCACTTCACTCACTCTTCGTATAAAACCAGCTACCTGCGGGACACTCTGCCCCCCCCCCCCCATGCCAGGCTATTTCGCATCGTGCTGCCACTATGCAATGGTGCAGAACCCCCACCTCCCTCTGGGGTAGGTCCCCTCAAGATAATGTAACAGACATGTTTCGGGTTTTTGTTGCACCGGAGCGCCTGTCATCTCCTGTATCACTGCCCAATCCCCCCACACTGGGCAACCCCGCCAACAAAGGTCATCTTGTCCTACTCTAGCTCTCTTGCGACGTACTGGTGTCCAGTACCATCGGAACAACACCTTATAAGCATTTTCTTTTAGGGATGCGGAAATGGAGATATGCGCTATGGTCTGAAGCACCTTGGTCCATACCTCATCGCTCCACCTCACCCCCAGATCTGCCTCCCATTTCAGCATATACTCCAATTTACCCTCCCCTCCCTCTATCAAGCCCCTATATATGCGAGACACTACACCCTTTTGTCCCAAATGCCCCGAGCATAAAACCTCAAACCAACTTCGGCGTCCCCACAGGTCCCTTCGCACAGTCGGCTGCCTAAGGCAATGACAGAGTTGCAGATAGGCATAATAGTCGCTCCCTTTCAACCCGTATAGGTCCTTAATACCCTCAAACCCATGTATTCCCTGAGTATGCAAAAGTTGATATACATGCGTCAACCCGCCCTTAGCCCATCTGCGGAATATATGCGCTTCCGGCCCCTGCCCTTTCTCGAAGCATGCCTCAATTAGCATGCCCTGTATATATTCTTTATCTGGAACGAGCCGTGATTTGTATCGTTTCCACATCCTCAAACTATGCGCTATCATGGGGTTGAGTGGGTTAGAATCTGCGCCTGTTCCTCCCCTCCATATCACCCGTTCCAGATCCATGCCCCCCACCAATTTGTGCTCCATCTGCACCCATTGTTTCCCCTCTTCACGCTGCCACTCGTATATAGTTTTTAATTGCGCTTGTGCATAGTATTTACCCAAGTTAGGGACGCCCAACCCCCCCTCCTCTTTTACTCTCTGCAGGGTGCTCATCGCCACTCTAGGACCCCTGTGCTGCCATATAAATCTATTCACCAGCCTTTGCACCCGTTTCAAACGGTTCCGCGGAACCTCTATGGGAAGCGTCTGAAATAAGAACAGCAGGCGGGGCACCAGCATCATTTTAACTGTCGCTATACGCCCGAACCAGGAGAGAAACCCTTTCCCCTATCGCCCCAACCAGCTCTCTATCTGCCCTAGTACCTTCCCATAGTTTAATTTTGTAATGTAGTGGATCCTTCAGAAGCCATGAAACTGGGTAAAGCTGAAGAAAGTGTGGCTGAAACTGACAGCATAGAAAAGCACATGGCCCAGGGTTGCCATGAGCAACGTAAACAACGTGTCACGAGGGGAGAGAACACGCCCAAACTGCAAACAAGCCCCGAGCTCAGGGTGTAATGAGAGGCAGCTGGATGAGGGCGGGGTGCAGTTAAGCCCTAGGACACACACACATAAAAATTACTCACCTGAAGATAGTGGGAGAAGCACAGGAGAGGGAACAGGAGGAGCAGGAAGAAGGAGAGGACTCAGAATCAGGAGTCTCAGCAGGAGAGTTGATGAGAGACCCAGCTGCAAGACTGAAGGAAGCCTTGGTCGTAGGACTGGTTGGGAAACCAGTTGGAGAAAGGGACCAGAGGAAAGTGTCTAAGTGGAAAGCTGCAGGTCCAGAGAAGCAGAGACGTCCTGGCCCGAGGACATTTATATGTCAGAGAGAAAGCAAAGGGTAAAAGGCAGGAGAATGCAGCCGTGCTGTGAAAGCCTTATTGACCCAGCTGTGCTGAGAGATTCCTGTGTGAGAAAGCCGGAAGGTAGGCTGTATAAACCTGATAGAAGAGAAACTGAATGTAAAAGTTTTCCCTGTGACTGCCAGAGTTTGTGGGGCTCGTCTATAGCAAATTCCAGTATATATGGTAATCTTCCACCCTGCTCTGTAGCAAAGGGGGAAGGGAAGTCTCGAGGCAGTGAAGAGAGACTGCTCTTTGGAGGGACGTATAATAATCCACAAGAATACTTAGCTGGGGGTGAGTGTGAAGAAATGCAAACAGAATTTCTTATGGAACAAACCCCAGAAGAACAAATGGATTGTACGCTGTCTGTAGCAGACCATGTCACGTCTCAATGCTAGAATAGCTGTTAAGAGTTTTGGTAAAACAGCATCGAAAGCAAGAGAGTTTGCCTTTGTTGAAAGGGACTGCTGCTGCTACGTTTTTGTTCTACTAATTGTTTATAAGAGCTGAAGATATAGAAGCTGTTTCTGTTCCTATTTTGTTTCATTTTTGTACCAGAAGTATGGTCATTTTTGTTCTTGTTTTCTTGCAAATGAATCCACCCGGAAGGGGAAATAAAATCCTGTCTTTTGCCTAACTCCACTCGACTACAACTCATTCCTTGCTTAGTAAGAGGGACTACAACACCCAGAAGGCAGTGCAGGGCCAACTGCACTCCCTACTTGCTAGGTTTGGACACGCCCAGGCTGACCTACCCCCATGCTTTTGCCTCTGGGGAGGGTTTCTGGTGACAATTTAAAGAGCTCTGCCGTTTTATTACTAAGACACACGCCTAAATACCTTATGCTTTCCCTCGCCCACTTGAAAGGATACCGCTTGACCAGCCGTGCTTGCACCGCCTCTGGGACCGCTAAATTTAAAATCTCCGATTTATTCCAATTGATTGTAAAACCCGACAGCTTACCATACTCCTCCAATTCCCACATCACTATTGGAATGCTCATTCGGGGACTACCCAAGCTGAGAATAATGTCATCGGCAAACAATGAAATCTTGTAACCCCTCGCCCCCACCCTTATCCCCCGAATATCAGCCCTGTCTTGCACCCTCTGTGCAAACGGTTCTAGGGCTATGGCAAAGGGCAGCAGTGAAAGGGGGCACCCCTGTCTAGTACTCCTCCCCTGTGCAAAGAACCCCAAGTAAGCCCCATTCACCCTCACACAGGCTTGTGGTTGATCGTATAATGCCCTTACCCAGGCCAAGAATTCATTCCCCAGCCCCACTTTCTCCAGCATCTGAAACAAAAAAGGCCATGCTACCTGGTCGAAAGCCTTTTCGGCAACCAGCGACAGGAGCAGGGCCTCTTCCCCACTCTGCTCAATGGACCAAACTATATTCAATATTTTCCTAATGTTGTCTGCTACCTGTCTACCAGGTATAAAGCCCGCCTGATCCTGGTGTATCAGCTTTCCTATAATCTTATTTAGTCGCGTCGTTAAGATCTTAGCTAGCAATTTGGCGTCTAAGTTAAGCAAAGAGATAGGACAATACGATGCGCACTCCTGCGGGTCTTTCCCCTCCTTATGGATAACAGTTATCCCTGCCCATCCCATCGTGCCCGCTAACTTCCCTCCTGCCCTAGGCAAGTTAAAAAGCTTCACCAATGGCTCAAGCAAGAGATTCCCAAACCGTCTATAGAATGGCGCTGTTAGCCCATCTAACCCTGGAGCTTTCCCGATTTTTAATTGGCTAATTGCTTTCTGCACCTCCTCCCCACCTATCGGACGGTTTATTTCCTCCTGTTCCTCCCTCCCCAGTGTTGGCAATCCCACCGAAGCGAGATATCTTCTCACTCCGTCCTCCGAAGCCGAGTCTCTAGCTCTGTATAGCTCCTGGTAATACTCTCTGAAGGCATCCCTGATTTCACCATCCTTGTTGGCCAAAGCCTCTCCTTTAGAACGGACCCGGATGATATGTGAACGCAGCTTTCTTTGTCTTAGCCTCTGCGCCAAATATTTCCCGGCTTTGTCCCCACCCTCAAAAACCTCTTGCCGTAGGAGTTGCATCTGATACTGGATCCTTTCGGCCTGCAGCTCATTTAACTGTGCTCTCACAGCCAACACCTGTCCCCTAAGGCAGTGCTCCCCAACCTTTTTATCGCCGCGGACCGGTAAACGTTTGATAATTTTTCTGTGGCCCGCTTGTTTTAATTTAATAATTTTAATTTAATTGTATTTAAACATGCCTTCAAAATAAAATACAGCTACACCAAAAAATGAATATAAAGTGATTTATTTTATTTAACTCACTAGAATTCCAAATCAATGAGAACCCTGAGCTTGTTTCTTTGCAACGAGACGGTTCCATCTGGGGGTAATAGGAGACAATGATACCCGAAGTGTGTTGCTTATGTCCAGTTTATTCCGTTGTTTTGTTTTGGTTGCTGTCACTGCAGAAAACCCCGCTTCACACAGATAGGTTGTCGGAAATGGTAATAGGGATTTAAGTGCTGTGGTGGCAATCTCAGGATATTCCGCCATGACTTTAATCCAGAACACCGGTAGAGTTGTTGTCTCGAATGTAGTTTTAAGGCCACCATCATTTGCAATCTCCAGCAGTTGTTCTTCTTCTTGCATAGACATGCTAGATTCGCCTGATTTGTTGGCAAATGGGTCGCGGATCCATTCCTTACCAGTTCGTGGGTCTTTTGTGGTTGGGAAGTAGCGCTCAAACTCTTTTAAAAGCAAAGACAGGTGATCGTGCACCAACTGGCAGAATGAATGTTCAAGCTCAGTCTCGCCTAAAATCCCTGCTAATGTCTGAAACATGTCCAAAATGCCTCTGTTCACGCGCCGTCCCCACAACTCCAGTTTGGCTTTAAATGCAGCTACTTTGTCTGACAACTTGAAAACAGTTGTCATTTTCCCCTGAAGGCCCAGATTGAGTTCATTGAGCAGGCTGAATATGTCACACAGGTAAGCCAGTTTTGCGACCCATACCTTGTCACTGAAATGTGCTGCCAGCGGTGACTTCTTTTCTGAGAGAAATCTTTGCAATGGCTCTCGTAATTCAAATACTCTGGTTAGCGATTTTCCTCTGGATAACCATCTTATTTCTGTGTATAAGAGAAGGCATCTGTACTCTGCGTCCATCTCCTCACAAAGCTGCTCAAACAGGCGCGAGTTAAGTGCGTGTGCTTTAATGTGGTTAATAACTTTAACGACATCACTCAATACGCTGTTAAATTCCGGTGACATTTTTCCGCTTGCCAGCATTTCCCTGTGAATGATACAATGCGTAGATTCACTCTCAGGTGCAACCTCCTTAATCCGAGCAGTTAAACCAGACAGTCGTCCGGTCATGGCAGCAGCTCCGTCTGTGCATATGCTGACACAAAAGGACCATTTCAGTTTTCCTGATATATAACCATCCAGTGACTTGAACAGTTCTGCTCCTGTGGTGTTGGTTGGCAAAGATAGTGCACATAACAAATCCTCATGCACATCCTCCTGATATAGATATCGCACATAAACAAGTAGTAGTGCCTTGTTGTCGATATCTGTAGATTCATCAACCTGGAGTGCATACCACGGTGATGTATTAATCCTCTCCATCAATTGTGCCTCAATGTCTCCGGCTATTTCCTCAATGCACCTAGTCACAGTGCTAGCTGACAAAGGCACATGTGCTACCTTTTCCACAGCAGCCTCTCCTAGAAGTTCACGGCAAATGTCTTTAGTGGAGGGCAAGATCAATTCTTCACCGATAGTAAATGGCTTTTTAGCCTTAGCAATGCGGTTAGCCACCAAATATGATGCTCTCAGTGCATTCTCCTATATTGATGTGGTGGCCCTCATAAATTTCTTCTGTGCTTCGTGCTCCCGTTTTTTTCTTTCAAAATACTCCAGGGGCTTGTCTTTTATGCCAGGGTGCTTGGCGGTCAAGTGGCGAAGCAGTTTTGAAGGTTTCATTGCCCCATTAGAGAGCTTCTCGCCGCAAACTATGCAGATCGGTTTTGGTGCGTGGGAATCACCTGTCCCGATAAATCCATATTTCAAATAGGACTCATGGTATTGTCTGTTAAAGGTTGCATATTTCTTTGATGTTGAAGGCTCTTCTTCTGTCTGTTCACTGGGCCTTTTTTTCTTCCCAAGAAAACTTTCTAACGATGTCTGTTTCATACTCATTTTTACTAATTTGTCCTCAGTCCTCCCGCGGCGCCTCCTCCTCGACCAATGGCATGGGGTTTGCCTTTCGGCCAATCAGGAGGCGGGAGGACCCACAGTGAAATTATTTAAAGTTCCTCGGGCGGCCCGGTACCGTTTGATCCACGGACCGGTACCGGTCCGCGGCCCGGGGGTTGGGGAACACTGCCCTAAGGGATCCCAACAGCCCCTACCCGTCCATCTCTTCCAGTTCCAATAAACATATCCTCAAAGCCCCTTCCCTACTCCCTCTTTCCTTCTTAAACCGTGCCCCCCATTTAATTAGCACCCCTCGAATCACTGCTTTGTACCCATCCCATACCCCTCCCCATTGTCGTTGACTTTAAAATACTCCCTAGTTTCCCTCTCTACATCCTTCCAAACCCTCCCATCATTCAGCAGTGACTCATTTAACCTCCAAAACTGGAGTCCTTTCCCCTCGTCCTCCACTCGCAAACTAACCATCACTGGGGCATGGTCAGACCATGTAACAGGTTCCACTGCGGCATCTCTGATCCGACTCCCCACCTCTTTGGAAACCTAAATTGCATCTATGCGGGAATAGGACCCATGCACTGGTGAAAAATACGAAAACGGTCTCCTCCCCGGGTGTTGCAAACGCCATGCGTCTATTAAGCCATGCATCACCACAAACTCTCGGTATTGCTTCCTGTCTGCCCCCTTACCCTCTCGGGCCCCAGTGGCATCCTTTGCGTTATTCCAAGTGAGAATGAAGTCTCCTCCACATATGAAAGTACCCTCCCCCATATTCCCCACCTCCGCAGTCAATTTCCTCCAAAAATCGCCCTGTGACCCCGTGGGAGCATAGACGTTCACAATACAATACCCCTCATTCCCCACTCGCACATGCACCAAGACATATCTCCCTCCCTTGTCTCGGATGACTGAATGCACCTGTAGTTTTAACCGGGTGGCCAGCAAAATGGCCACTCCACCTTTCTTCTTTTCCACAGTATTGGAGGCATGGATACAGACCCCATATCCCCTGGGCTTAACCAAATACTCCGTTGCTTTAGTAAGGTGCATTTCCCGAAGCAACCCTATTGCCGCCTTTTGGCGAGCCATCTCATCATACAGCTTCTGCCGCTTGAATGGTGAGTTCAAGCCCTTAACATTGAGTGATACAATTTTTAATTCACCTATTCTAGCCATCTTCCCCCTCCACCTCTAGCCCTTCAATTGTCTCTTTTCCCCCCCTCTACCCCCTCCTCTCCCCACCCCCCCTCTCTCCCCATAGGGACTCATCTTCCATATGGTGACTAGTTTCCGGGCCTACCTGTCCAACCCCCTCCATCCCCCATCACCCCTTTCTCCCCCCTCTACCCCCCACTCCTCAACTCACACCTACTATTCACCCCCTGCCCAATCTCACCCTCGCTCACCACTCCCCCTGCCCCCCTACGCACCCTCCCCATCCTGCCTTACCCAAGATCACCGCACCCCTCCTCCCACCCTTCTCACTCTCCCCTTATCACTGACCCCTAGCCCCCACCCCCCCTTAATTACACTCTTGCTGCAACAACAAACAGTATATCATTACTACAAAACAGCTTATAACAGGTCAACTGCTTCATCTGGTGTCGTTCTCCGTCACGGATGTTCCTGGATTTTCACCATTGAGCCGCGTCAGTCGTCTACCCTCCACTGGGGCTCGATGCCACCGCTGGGCTCTCTTAGCTGAATGGGAGGGTGTTGCTTTTATCCTGTTCTGTCGGGCTGAGCCGACACTCCCCTCTGGGATGTTGGGCATCTCCAAGTCCTTCAATGTACTCCAGGCTTCCTCCTTGGTCTGCACCCGCTTCGACCTGCCCCTAGCCATTATCAGCAAGCCGAACGGGAATAACCATTTATATCGTATGTCCTCTTTTCTTAGATATTTCGTTACTTCTTGGAAGTCCCGTTTGCACTGTAAGGTTCCCCGCAAGAGGTCTTGAAAGAACTCCAGGGGATGTTCTTCCCACCGGACCCACACTTTCTGAGCTGCCACCAACAGCCTTTCTTTCGTCTTGTAGGAGCCCAGGCACACTACAATGTCTCTTGGTTTATTATCTCTGATAGGACCCAGGCACCTGTGCGCTCTATTTGCGATGGTACAATATCAGTACACCCCCCAGTTCCGCTGCCTCCAGCAAAGCTCAAAATATGCTGACAATCACTTCTTCGCAATTGCGATATTTGGGTTCCTCTGGAAGGCCATGAACGCGCAGATTACATCTCCGTGATCTGTCCTCTAGATCCTCCACCTTCATCTGCTGCTCTTCCTGAGCACGCTTGAGGATGGCCCATCCTTTTTGGAGATCATCAATTTCCTCTCCCTGCTGCTGGGTCTGTATCTACATTTCTTCCACCCGATTACCAATCTCTACTATATCTTGTCTCAGTGATTGTTGTCAAGGTACTGCTACCACCGTCCCTATTAGGCGGTCACCTAAGGGCTTGAGGTGCGGGTTGCCTTTATAAAGAATAGTCTGTAGCCGTGTGTTAAAGGCAAAATATAATGATGAGGTTTTATTCCCCTTCCCTTGTGGATTTCTGTTTTTCTCATACAGCAACAAAGAACTTAAACTGTTTCTTCACAGCAAAGTAAAATGCACCTTTTCCAAACAGGTGTAACAAGGCTCTTGCTTCCTCAATTAACAAAGAGACGTAATCTCATCCGAGATACATAGCGTGCAATCCATAGCACTGGAATCAATGTCCTGGACAGTGTTTTCCCATTGCATTTGCTCACCATCAGAAATTGTAAATGGGTAACATTCACCACAGCTATTATTTACACAACTCTCTCGAGAGGCAGCAGTTCTTAAGGCAGGAAACTGTTCTGCATAAGGAGGGTCCTGGAGACCTGTACTGAAGCCTGTTTCTCTGAGGCTTCCCCTTTCTCTCCACCAAGGATTATCCTCCCAAGTATTAGCTTTTACTGTCCGAGCCGCGCCCACCTCTTGCCCTCTAGAGAAATTGATGTACTTAGCTCTGCTTCTGGGGTGGCTGGCTTCCACTCCTTCCTCTGTAAACCAGGCTCCTTTATTTGGGCTGTAGCCTGCTTTTCCCCAAGAGTTCCATTCAGCAGTTGTCTGGTCTGGGCTGTAATTACTTCCAGGAAAGGTTTCCCTTCTACTGCTACTTGCTGTCGGGACCCAGCCGGTGCTTCCTGGACCCAGCAAGCTCTCCTGCTTGTGACCTCTGCCCTCCAGCTGCTTACTCACTCTCCACGGGACGATGCCCCCTCTGGCTTGGGAGACTTGTGCAGAGCACTTCCAGCTCTCTGTATCAGCTGCTCTTCCCTTTGCTGCACCTTCCTTTGCTGCTCCTCCCTTGGCTGCACCTCCCTCTACTGGGATTTCCCAGCCACTTTTATCCTCCTGGCTCCTGCACGTTGTACCTGCTTCCTTGCCCAGGTGGACCTGATTAGCTTTCTGGCTTTCTGCTGCGTCACACCCAGTGTAAGGAAAGTTTGTTCCACTATTCTCTGGCTCCTTATAACCTGAATATGCTTTCTGCCCAGGTGACTGTAAGGTAAGCTCTTCCTTTTCTCCTGTATCCATGGGTTCTGTGCTGGCCACTGTATCACATAGTATAGATTCTTTGAGCTCTCGGACACCCCCCCAATGTCCGATTTAATCTCATCTTTCAAGTCTGTAAGCCAATCTTTCAATGTGGCTATCCCTCCTGGGCTGCAACTCCGCTCCAGCTCTTCTGCCAGCTCCGTAGCTTCTTCAGGCGGTCTTTTGTCTGCTTTCCCCCCCTCTTTCCCCCCTATAGCTGTTACATAGGGGGAGCGGAATTCCGCCAGTTTCCTCCGGGCAGACAGCCCACCTTTCATTTTATCCATCTTGTCTCTCGGCTGCAGATGCGGGACGAAGCAGCCACCCGTTGATTGACGTAAATAAGGGCGCACCAGGGTCCTGGCCCCTTTGGACTCTTATAATCCACTAAAGTCACTCCGCTCCCAGACTGCTTTTCAACATCCAGTCTTATTCATCACATATGTTCTTTGGCCCTGCGAAGGCCTCCGCTGTCTGCTCCCCGCAGCTTATCACTCTCACCCCACACTCACTTCAGATCCACTCCGGGCTGATCTCCTTCCGTCCTCCACAGCTACTGACCCGCTCGAGGCTCCCCTGCGCGGCCGTATCTGCCTTAGCTCCCGGCCCTGCAACTCACCTCCTCTGCAGCTCGTTGCACTCTCCCCAGCAAAGTCAGACGCTCCTCGCCAATCTCCTCTGTCAAAGCAAGGCCTGTTGCTTAATCCTCAGCTGCTGCCCAACTCTAGGGACTCCAAGGCTCCACTCCCTCCGTCGGGACCGGGGACAGCCCTCACAGACACCTCCGCTTCAGCGGACTGGCCCCCGAATCCTCCCTCAGGCCCCGCTGTGGTTTTTGGCGTCCGTGACTCACCCGGAGCCGCTTCTCCTGCTCACTTCCTGGTCCGAGGCTGCTATTAATTGTACCGCGCCTTCTGCACTTCGCTCGGCCTGAGATTCTCCACCCGATCTCTCTCTCCTTCCTGGCGGCGGCCTGCCACGCAGTCTGCACTTCGGGTGGCCTGTCACACTTCTGCTCCTTTGCTCACACGCTCGCGGGACCGATCGTTCCTCTTTCACTTCGCCGCGACTCTCGGGTTGGTCAGGTCAGTCTCTCCTCCCTTGCCCCTCACATTAACAGCTTTTAGGGGTCGTTGAGCCCCCTTTTGACAGGCTTCGATGGCAGAGCCCTCTTTCTACCCCACCATCGATCCCGATGACGTCACTGGAAGTCTCCAATCTGCTATTCTTGTGTAGTCTGGGTTATCAAGGTTGATCGGCATGTAAATCATTATATCATCTGCACATATAGCATAGTTGATCTTGTGTCTTTTGATGATTGAGCAGATTGATTATATGTATACTACGGTTATGACGTTTTGCAAAATTATTGAATTCCTGTGTCATGAAGCGATGAACATTTGCTAAAAAGTGATGATAAAAGGTTTAATTCTGTTTTGTTTTCAAAAAATGTCACCCCGCACACACAATTTTTAAAATCGTATACAAGTAGTATATGCAGGTAATAGAACTATCTGGAGCCCATTGGAACTTTCTATAAGCTTTATGATTGAGCATGCTAATTGATTTTCTGTATGATTTTTAGATCTCTGAGATTATTTTTTTATTCACAATGTCTCATAAGAAAAGTGCTTCTACAATTGAAAAAAACAAGAAGATTTGGACTAAGAATCTCGTGTGATTTAAAGAAACACATAGAAAAAGAAGAACTGTTCCACTGGAAGAAGAATCACTGGAAAACAAAAGCAGAATACCACTCAAAATCCAAGTTGTTGGTCGCTATCTGTTCCTTGGAGCATCAATAAAAGGAAGGAAAGGACGTGTAAAGGAAATCGTGAAAGAAGTAACAAGTTTATGGCAAAAGAAATTTAATTTTCCAACTTTATCAATTCAAATCGTACAAGCTAAACTGGACCAAATCCTGTACACCTACGATGAATGTGTAAAACAAAGAAAATATGATCCTTTGAATGAAGTTTTTGACATCACAAAAGAAAATGGTGAATGGTTATGCAGCGAGGACCGAAGGTTATATCACCTTCAGATCGAAAGCAAGGGCCAGGTGGGGTATGCAACTGGGAAGCCTTCGAGTTTCAAAACTATTCATCCATCCAAAAGAAGGAAAATGACCTTGGAGCCTACGTCAACAATAGCAACAACAACAATCCCAAATGCTGAATGAGAAACTGAGGGTGAATATGAAGAGTCTGAAAAATCAGAAGAACAGTCCACAACCAAACAAAAAAGTATAGCAAAACCAAAACTGCACAAGCAATATCAAATTATATCAGAATACTTCTAAAATTAATTTTTTTAAATATTCAGTTATATACGGCATTACATGCATATATCTTAAAATCAAATTTTCGTTTTGGGGGTGACCTTTTTCAAAAACTAAATCAAACTAATACCTTTTTCATTACTTTTGAATAATTGTTCATTGAATTATGACACAGGAACATAGGGTTACAAAAAAGTCATAACCCTAATGTATACGCTGAACAGAAGAGCAGAAAGGGAGGAACTTTGTGGCACACCCTGACTTGCTTTGAATGGTATGGCATACTTTCCCCCTACCTCTCTAATTTATATGCAGAACAAATCATCAGAGAAGCAGGATTGTATGAAGACAACCGAGGTATAAAAATTGGTGGAAGACTCAACAACCTTCGCTATGCTGATGATACTACATTACTGGCTAAAAGTGAAGATGATCTGAAACATTTGCTTCTTAATTTCAAGGAACATAGTCTTAAAATGGGCCTGCACTTTAATGTAAAGAAGACAAAGATCATGACAACTGGCAGAATCAATTGAATCATTGATTGGAGAAGAAGTGAAAAAGATAGACAGGAAGAAAATTGATGCCTTTGAATTATGGTGCTGGCGACGAATACTGTGTATGCCATGGCCTGCCCGAAGAACAAACCAGTCCGTACTAGAGGAGATCAAACCTAAGTTTCTTTAGAAGCTCAGATGACAAGACTTCGACTTTCATACTTTGGACACATCATGCGAAGAGACAGATCATTAGAGAAAGACATCATGCTTGGCAAGGTAGAAGGTCAACGCAAAAGAGGAAGGCCAGCAATGAGATGGATCGATACAATAACAGCAGCTACAGGTGCCAGTCTGTCAACAATGAGATGCCGGACTGAAGACCGAACATAATTTAGGACAACTATCTAGATGATTGCCATGAGTTGACACCAACTTGACTGCACTTAACAACAACAACCCCATGTCACACCTCATTCCGACTCAGCGTCTATAGTTCATAGGGGCATAGCTGGACACCCTTAAGGCAAGTATTCCTCCCTCAGGAGAGGTCAGAATGCCTCAGGGAATTAGCCGCTGAGGTGCAGTGGCACAGGACATTATCCACCTGGTTTCTCCTTTGCCTGATGGGACATATGGCCTCCACGGTCCACATGACAACAAATGCCTGCCTGCACATGAAAGCAGCTCAGTGGTGCCTCCGCTCTCAGCGGGTCGAAGCCACAGGTAGGCTCAAGGACAGAATGCAGGTGACCCACCAGTTAGGTTCTCCCACCATTCGAGGGAGCCTGCTATGTCACCTTCAGGCCGGGATGCCCTTCCGGGCACCCACCCCCCAGAAAGTCCTTACCACGGATGCCTCTCTAATGGGCTGGGGAGCGCATTGCGAGAGCCTCCAGACACAAGGCTGCTGGTCCCAGAGGGAATCTGAAATACAGATCAACCTGCTGGAACTCAGGGCGATATTCCTAGTCCTCAGAAGCCTTCTGCCACCAACTACAGCACCACACAATGCTGATCCAGACCAACAATCATGTCGCAATGTTCTACATGAACAAAGGGGGAAAGGGTTGTACCCTAGCCCTCTACTCCTATGCTTCATGCAGAGAGATGCTCCTCCTGGGCCAGGACAATTTCTTGGCAGACAAACTGAGCAGACTACTCCAGCCGCACTTGGCACCTGGACCCAGCTGTAGCCTCGCGACTGTTCTGGCTCTGGGGCGTCCTGGTGATGGACCTGTTCGCCAGCCTGGACAATGTGCGGTTACCCACTTTTTGCTCCCGCCGACTGCACCCGTCTCGGGTAGTGTGGAGGTATTGGCTCCACACTTAATCTGGAGTCGTCTGTCTGTAAGGTAAGAGGTGAACCATTTCATGGTGGTGTCATGCAGTCCAATATCTTCCAGTCTTCGCAGTAGTATGCTGTGTGAGACCATATCAAACGCGGAGGTGATATCAATGAAAATCAGGATAACTCCCATCTTGCCATTATTGATAACTCTGATCAGGTTGTCAAATAAGAATATCAGAAGTGTTTAGACGCTATGGTTTGGTCGAAAGCCATTCTGGTGCAGGTCTTGTGGAGCATGGGAGTTGATATATTCTTAGAGCTGGTGTTGTACAATTTTTTCAATGATCTTCATTAGGAAGGGGAGGCCCGAGATGGGCCGGCATGCTTCTGGGTTGGTTTTGCTTAAGGCAGTGTTCTTAGGTATTGGACGGACCTTTGCAAGCTTTAGGGTGTTTGGCATGCTGCCCTGAGTGAGGGATTGGTAAACAATGTTGTGAATGAGGTGACTGAGTTCATCTTTTGAAGATTTAATCCAGGCGACTGGGCATGGATCTGTAGGAGCAGTGCTGGTGTTGAGGGCCGAGATGGTTTGGGTTATTTGCTCAGTCAAAGGGATGCTGAACTTTCCCCAGATCCGACTGGGTTCTGTGGGTTTGGAGCTATTGATCGGTGTGTTTCATATGGGAGATGTGAATTTGGCTTGAAGGAAATCGGCAAAGGTCTGCAGATGTATAGACTCTTCTGCCCTGAGGTTGGTTTCTTTGGTAAGGCTACAAACTATTTCGAATAGTTCTCTGGGTCTATTGGCAGATTTGAAGACAAGGTTGGTGTAATATTCCTTTTTTTGTTGGTTGATGAAAGTGTTATATTCCTTTTACTTGATGTGGTAGAGTTCTTGGGTGATGTTAGACTTATTCCGCCTCCAGCGTTGTTCTAATCTTCTTAGTACTCTCTTTGCTTTTCTTATATCATTTGAGTACCAGGAGGCTGATCTGGGCTTAGTACCTTGGGATTTTGGGCTCCTGGACTCTGGTGCTTTTGCCGCTGTAGAGATGATCATATTCCAGTTCTCAATTAGGTTATTTAGGTCCTTGGAGTCTTTGTTCAGGTTGGAGAGAATTTCTTGAAGAAATTGGTCTTTTTCAAAGCTCTTGAATTGTCTTCTGGAATGGCACTGGGCTACACATGAATTTATGATTCGGATCTGTAGATTGATTTTTATCCTATGATGATCCGACCATGGTGCTGGTGTAATTGTGGGGGTTGTTATGAGGTTGTTGTCATTTAGTTGGTTGGGTACAAATATGAGGTCTGGAGAGGAACCATGTCTGTGTGTGGGGGCGTTAATAAGTTGAGTGTATGGAGAGAGTTCATAGCTGTCAGGAAGATTGCCCCATCTTTAGTGGAGGCAGATTTGAGGTTAAAGTCGCCAAGAACTAACAAAGGTTTGTGTGGAGCATTGCTTGCACACAATGATTCCAGTGTAGATGTAAGTTCATCCGAAGAGGCATGAGGGGTCCTGTACGTGGTCCTGCACAGGGCCAAGTGCATATTCTCAATGATGATCGTGTTGCAGTGAATAGTACTTAAGGTGGATCGGATCTTGAATCTTAGATTACTTCTTGGCAGGATAAGGACGCTTCCACCCTTCTTGTGTGTGCAAGGGCAGTCGAATGCTGTGAGTGGGAGGTATGAGCTGGTTAAGTAGAACATTGTCAGTGGGAGCAAGCCACATTTCTGTGATACATTGAGTCTCATCAAACTGATATTCTATGTGGTCTGCCAATGTGTTATTTGTTTCTTATTGACCTGGCGTTAATAAGCACTATGCTGGTTAGTGGTTGCATGAGGGTGTTAATGTGTGGTTTATGTGGAGTTGGAGGGGAGCTTGAGCTTATTGCGGTGAGGTATCTTCGGCTTGACCGTTTCTGTGCTACTTGTAAAGTTATATAATAGTGGGGTATAATGGCTTGGTAAAGGGGTGGCAGCAATATAGTGTTTGTGGAGAGTGGGGTGGCTTGGGTGTGGTGCAGAAGAAAGTGTGTGAGGAGGATAGCGGCAGGGAGGTAATTTGGTGATGCCATCGTGAATTTTGTTGTGAGAGAGAGGTTGAGGGATTTGTATGTGGGAGAGTGAGATAGCTTTGCTTGGTAGAGTTGGAAGGCGGCAAACCTGTTGCACCGGGATTGATGTAAATACCTTGTCATAGGCAGATGGAGCTTATCCGTTCATTGCTAGGACCCACTGGTTTGTGTTGTCGCTGATCGAAGATTTTTTGGGAATCGGTGCTGGAGGGCCAAGGAAGGTGGAGTTTGGAGGCTACGATCTGGTTGTGCAGCTGCGGTATCCATGGGCAGGGTTAGATTAAGGACCTGGCAAACTAGAACATATCTAGTGTCCAAAATTGAAGGGGTGCTGTCAGATGTGCTCAGCACTCGGGAGGTTAGGTTTGGCTTTTCTCTTGGTTCTAATAATTTTTACATTAATGTCTGGAAGCTAGATGGAAAGTTAACACGTCTGGACATTTTTCAGAGTTTAAACCCTCTATCTGTAATCCTCTAATCCTTCCAATGGGAAGGCTGTAAGGGCAGAGCACTGGAACACTCCTCTAGTCACAGAAAGGGAGGTGGTGAGCTGGGGGCATTTGGCTGCACAAGTTTAGTTTCTGTGTTTGGTGGGAGATGGAAGAGAAATGAAGCACCCCCCTCCTAAAAAAAAAATGCCTTGATGCATTTCTTTAGGAAAAGCATTTCCAGCAGCTGCAGCATACCCACACTGCTTTATAGTAACATAGCAATTAGGCAGTTGTACCTGTCAAACAGTCCTCCCCTCTCATCTCCTCTCCCAATCACAGACACGCAGAGAACAAGAATACACACACATGCAGGAACGCACAGACACAGATACAAGCACATGACATACCAACCACAAAGACTGTTATACGCACACACAAACACACACACACACAGATATACACCAAAAAGAGATAAACATGCACAAACACATACACAGATGCAATGCAGATAGAGTAGTCTAGGTGGCCTATGGGCATCTATGCCTGGTTCAACTACGTCCTTATTTGGACCAGGATGCACTTGGCCAGGTTGTTCAAGCATTACTACTCTCTCGGCTTGATTATTGTAATGCCCTGTATGTGGGATTATTGGTGTATTCCATTAGGAAGTTACAGGTAGTCCAGAATTCAGTGGCACAGGTCATCTTTGGCCTTAGCCATAGAGACTCTGTTGCAGGTTTGTTAGCGCAACTACATCGGCTTCCAATTAAACAAAGATGTATCTTTAAGCTTCTGGTGCTAGCATTTAAGGCTCTCCAGAGCTTGGGGCCTTAGTATTTAGAGGATTTATTGCAATGGTACAGTATGTGCCTGGTCAGGGTCTGCGCTCAGCTGAAGCCTGGATATTGCAAGTTCCAGAGATTAGCCAAACTCGATTGCAACGATGGCGTAAGCGCTTATTTTCTGTAGCTGCTCCAGTGTTTTGGAATTCTCTTCCTCTGGCTCTGCATTCTGAGTTGAACCTTTTGGCTTACAGTAAAGGTTTAAAAACCTCTTTCCTTAGTTCCAGTTTGTTCAGGGGAGGGGGGAGGGTAAGGATGCAGGAGCAGCGCGGCAGTTATGAGGTCTGGATGGTATTATTTTAATTTGCATTTGATTGTTTTTGTTTTTAATTGACGTCTGTACACTGCCTAGAAAGCTTCGCACTTGACGGTCTATAAATGTTTTTAAGTAAGAAACATAGGTGTGCACACAAACACACAGAGATAATAAATACACCAAAAAAGAGAGAAACATGTACAAACATACACGCACAGGCAATGCAGATAGAGACAGGTGTGCACATACACACAGAGGAGTTGGAAAGAATTCCATGAGCCATGCTTTGCAGGCATTCCCCACTTGTTAAAAGAATTTCCCAATGTGATTTAGAAGAATGCAGGGGTTCTTTGCATGTTAGAATGCACAAACATGAAATAGAACTTGCTATAATGAAATGACAAGCAGTAACACAAACTAATGCATGCTGAACGGAATAGTGTTCACTAAAATTAAGCAAAATTACAAAGAACTGAAAATGCCCATTCTGAGGCTGATTCTGTACTGGCCGTCCAGCCCCTTGTGCGACCGATCAGAATCGGGGCATTCAGAGGTAGACCCGATTCTGATCCCATGGGGGCTAGACATGCCCATGGGATCAGAATCGGGTCTACGTCCTGGACGTGCAGGCCACATACCTGGCTAACTCAGCCAGGTGCCTGAAAGGAGCTGAAGTGCCATGGCATCCCATCACCATGGTACTGTGGCTCCGTTCAGGGCCCGTGCTCCCCGGCCGCAATCAAGATGCCACTTTCCCTGCAGCCCAACCCCTGATCCGCCCTCCCATGGCCAGGATCGGGCTGCAGGGATCCCCTGCACCCCCTTACCTCTTTGCCATCCCCCAGCTCCTGCGTCCTCTTATATCCTGAGAGACTTATTCCACCTGAGAGGTGGAATAGGTCCCCCGTCTAAGTGGCTGACCCCAGACATACAGGGCCAACCTCCCTAAGCTCTGTATGTCCGGGGTCAGTCGCCGCACTCCCTCACTTCTCCTAGAGCCCCCCCTCCTGCCCACGAACAGAGCTCCCCGTACAAACCGGCACTATGTGCGGGAAGCTCTGTTGCAGGCAGGGTGATCCAGGCATTTAGCGGGTCTGGACATCCAGATCAGACGTCCAGACCCGCTAAATGTGGCTCAGAATGACCCCCACTGTGTTTAATTTTTTATTACACATGGGTCGATATTCAAAGGTATTTAAATGGATAGTGGCAGCTGTTGTCTGGATAAATGACATATCCATCACTATCCATTCAGTGGCACTATATAAGGATGAAAATTCTACGTATGTGTGTGTGTGGTGTGACCTGCTGACCTTGTGATGGGGTTCTTCTGGGTAGGTGTAGAAAGCGTAGTTACTCACCTGTAGTTACTCACCTGTAGTTACTTCGGGGACAGCGGGGATCAGTCCTCACATATGGGCTCTGTCGGCGCCGACAGAGCCCATGCAGAAGTATCTCCTCAGCTTTCAAAGAAAGCCTTTGGGAGATGCACCACGCATGTGCCCAAGGGTGCCATCTTGCCTGAGTCAAATGACATAGCTAAGATGGCAAAAATAAAAAATGGTAAAGAAGCAACTCCAAGGGGAGGAGGGAGGGTTGTGAGGACTGATTCCTGCTGTCCCCGGAGAACACCAGTTACAGGTGAGTAACTATGCTTTCTCTGGGAACAAGTAGGAAGTCAGTCCTTACATATGGGCTCTCTAGCTACAGGCTACCAAAACCTGTAGAAAATACCATGGCGACCTGCAAAGGTGAACGGTGATCAGCAGCAGTTTAATCCCAAGAGAGACTCTCGCAAGACCCCGGTGTCCGGCAGAGAACCAGCACGCCGGTAGCCTGAACACAGATGGGTCGGAGGGCAGGACTTGCCTACACCCGAAAAGATTACAGAATACGTCCTGGCCGAAGGCATTCTCCTGTTGGGACTCCCTCTCCAGGCAGTAGTGAGCTGCAAAGGTATGGATCAAAGACCAGGTGGCGGCCTAGCAAATTTCCGTCATGGGGACGGAACGCAGATTGGCCACTGAAGTAGCCATGGCTCTGATGCAGTGCGGCATGACTCTCTGGTCCAGTGAGATCTCCGCTTACTCATAAGCAAGGGTAAAGCACAGTTACTTACCTGTAACAGGTGATCTCTGGGAACAGCAGGAATAACTCTTCACATATGGGTATCGTCGGTACCGACGGAGCCTGCGCGGGAACGCTCCCCAGCGTCCAGTAAGAAAGCTTTTGGGAGCATCCCACAGCGCCTGCGCGCTGCCTTCCCGCCTTTCCCAACCGCCTCTCTCCAGTTCGAGTTTTAAAGCTGAGACAAAGAGAGAGAGAGAGGAAAGGAAAGAAAGATAGAGAGATACAACTCCTAGGGGAGGTGGGTGGGCTGTGAAGACTTATTCCTGCTGTTCCCAGAGATCACCTGTTACAGGTAAGTAACTGTGCTATCTCCAGGAACAAGCAGGAATGAGTCTTCACATATGGGGACTCCCCAGCTAGAGATGCCAGGGAGATCTCCAAGGTTGTGAGTCCCTGAGAAGGGCTCTACCTCCCCCCCATGGATCTCGGGCATCCAACCAGGGATGGGGGGTAGGAGTTGATTAGGTATGGAACATGTGTTTGAGAACAGCCTGACCAAACAAGGCATCCCGGCGGGAGTCCTTGTCCAAGCAGTAATGGGCTGTAAAGGTATGAACCGAGGCCCAGGTGGCCGCTCGACAGATTTGGTCGATGGACACAGAGTTCAGATGAGCCATAGAGGCTGCCATGGCCCTCACATTGTGAGCTGCGACATGGCCCTCCAGAGAAAGGTTCCTACTCTGGTAGGCAAAAGAAATACACTGAGCAATCCAATTGGACAGAGTTCTCTTAGAGACTGGAAGTCCTAAATGAGAGGGATCAAAAGCAACAAATAGTTGAGAGGACTTTCTATGTTGCTGTGTCCTTTGTAAGTAAAAAGCAAGTGCTCTCTTACAATCCAGGGTATGAAGATTCCTCTCTGCACTTGATGCATGAGGTCCTGGAAAAAAGACAGGTAAATACACCTCCTGGTTCAGATGAAAAGGTGAGACCACTTTAGGCATAAAGTGTGGATTAGTCCTGAGGATTACCTTGTCATGATGGAACCTTGTATAAGGAGGATTAGCCACCAAGGCTTGCAGCTCACTGATACGGCGAGCTGAGGTGACTGCAATGAGAAAAATAACCTTCCAGGAAAGGAATTTCAAGGAGGTAGTGGCTAAGGGTTCAAAGGGTGGTTTCATGAGCTGGCCAAGAACCAAATTCAAATCCCATGCCACTGGAGGTGGTCTAATGGGAGGTTTAGTTAAAAGAAGGCCTCTCATGAATCTTGCAATAAGAGGATGAGAGGAAATAGGATGTCCATTGAGAGGCTTAAGGGATGCTGCAAAAGCACTCAAATGGACTCTTACTGAATTCGTTTTAAGGCCTGCATGGGATAAATGCAGTAAATAGTCTAGTAAAGAATTCAGAGGTATTGCAAGAGGGTTAAGACCCTTCTCTGCACACCAAATGGTAAACCTTTTCCATTTAAAAGCATAGGAATGTCTAGTGGAAGGCTTTCTGGAAGCATGAAGGATATCCTTCACCTGCTGAGAAAGATGCAAATCGTGAAGGTCTAGGCCTTCAGCAACCAGGCCCTGAGATGAAGAGACTGGGGATTTGGGTGCCACAACGTTCCCTCCTCCTGGGACAGGAGGTCTGGAGCAGATCCCAAGTCCAGGGAGGGAGCTTGAGAGAGATGAAGAAGTAGAGGGTACCACACTTGGCGTGGCCAACGTGGAGCTATGAGGATCATAGACCCCTTGTCTCTCTGAAGCTTGAACAGTGTCTTGGAAATTAGGGGAATGGGTGGAAAGGCATAGAGGAAGTCTTGCCCCCAATGGAGGAGGAAGGCATCCCTGGCCTGAACTCCCTGACATGGAATCCTAGAACAGAACCGGGGAAGTTTGGCATTCCACGGACTTGCAAACAGGTCTATGTCCGGGGTTCCCCAAATTCGAAAGATCCTGGCTATGTGGTCCCCATGGAGGGACCATTCATGTGGAAGCAGAACTCGACTGAGTCTGTCTGCCCAAGAGTTTTGAACCCCTGGAAGATACACTGCCATGAGATGAATTTGATACTCTCTGGTGAAGGCCCACAATCTCAAAGCTTCGTTGCAAAGTGACAGAGAGCCAGTCCCGCCCTGCTTGTTCACGTAGAACATGGCTACTTGGTTGTCCGTGTGGATGAGGACTGTCTTGTAGCTGAGCAGGGTGTGGAAGAGTCAGAACTAGAAAAATTGCTCTGAGCTCCAAGAGGTTGATATGTAGAGATGTCTCCTGTGGAGACCAGATGCCCTGGGTGGAGAGATCTTGTAGATGAGCTCTCCAACCCCTTGGAGAGGCATCTGTTGTAAGGGTTGCTTGGGGTAGCAACTGTTGAAAGGGGGACCCCAGCAACAGATTCTGAGTGGACTTCCACCACTGGAGAGACCAAAAGAGGCAACTGGAGGTTGCTATTTTGTCTGACAGGCACCCTGATGCCTGGGTCCATTGGGTGGACAGAGTCCACTGAGCTGCTCGCATGTGAAGGCGAGCGTAAGGAACCACATGCACGGTGGATGCCATGTGGCCTAACAGTTGTAACATCTCTCAAGCAGTTAAATGGGACTTTAACTGAACTTGTGAGGCTAACTGCACCAATCGTAGGCAACGGGCATGGGGAAGATAGGCCCTTGCAGTTGTGGTATCCAGCAAGGCCCCTATGAACTCTAATGACTGAGTAGGGGTGAGATGTGATTTTTGGGATGTTTATTACCAGTCCCAGATACTGAAGAACACGCCTTGTGCAGGCTAGGGAAGCCTGGGCCTCTGTCTGGGATGGAGCTCGGATGAGCCAGTCGTCCAGATATGGGAATACAAATATTCCTAGAGTGTGTAGAAATGCAGCTACCACTGCCATGCATTTTGTTAACACTCTTGGAGCAGAGGTCAGACCGAAAGGAAGCACTCTGTATTGGTAGTGCTTTCCCTGATAAAAGAACCGAAGGAACCTTCTGTGTGTTGGATGGATGAGGACATGGGTGTACGCATCCTTGAGATCTAGAGAACAAAGCCAATCCTGACTCTGAAGGTATGGAAGGAGAGTGCCCAGAGAAAGCATCTTGAATTTCTCCTTGCATAGAAATTTGTTCAATTCTCTGAGATCTAATATGGGTCTGTAGCCCCCTGTTTTCTTTGGGATAAGAAAATGGGAGTAGAACCCTGAACCCTGTTGAAGAAGGGGTACTTCTTCTATTGCCCTTTGGGCAAGAAGAGTAGCAATCTCCTGACCCAGAAGGTCGAGGAGAGATGTTGGAGAATTGAACTGTCTCACCATGGTGTGGGGAGGAAGGTTTAAGAAATGAAGCTTGTACCCCTCCCTTATGATGGAGAGGGTCCATTGCTCTGCTGTGATTTGTTCCCATCTGGGAGCAAAGTGAGCTAACCTTCCTGGAATGGTGAGAGGCTCTGGTTCTTCTAGAGCCAGAAAGGCTAAGTTCTCTAGTTGTAAGTCAAAGGCCCTGAGGAGGCTGAGGCTGTTGGGCCGTAGCAGTCCTTGCAGCCTTAGGCTTGGCTTGTTTAGGTTGTTGCTGATGCTTTGCAGCAAAACGACCTGCAGAAGATGCCTGGTGACCATAACCAGGATAATATTTCCCTTTTTTGGGAAAGAAAGCCTTTTGAATAACCTTTTTCTAACAGGAGCAGAAGTAGACTTTGAAAGTCTATCTAAGGCAGAATTCTCAGCATCCATCTGAGTGGCCTTTGCTTGCCAATCCTTGCCAAAAAGGTTTTCACCTGTACAAGGAAGATTTCCTAATCCATCCTGGACCCAGGGTTCCAAATCAGAAGCTTGTAACCAAGCAAGTCTGCGTGCACCTATGGCAATAGCCGAGGCTCTGCTGGCACACTCAAGAGTCAAAGGCTGCACGGTTGGAAAATTTGGAAACATCCTGGGCATGTTTAAGCCAGGTGAGAAACTCCTCCCTTTTATCTTCTGAGATAAAAGGAGATAAAGTTTGCAGATGATCTGTAACTTCCTTTAGAAACATCCCCATATAGAGACTATAGGAGTTGATTCTGGCAGTAAGCATATTGGCCTGGAAGATTCTCCGGCCAAAAGCATCCAAGGTTCTGCATTCTCTTCCTGGAGGATTAGATGAGTGTCTTTTTGCACTCTTTATCTTCTTCATAGCAGACTCCACCACAATAGAGTGGTGAGGAAGCTGAGTCTTATGGAAGCCAGGACAAGGAGGAACACGGTACATGGTGTCCAACCTGCAAGAATGAGGGGAGGTAATAAGAGGTGTCTCCCATATGCCCAACATGTGATCATAAAGGATCTCATGAATTGGTAAAGTAGCTGCCTCTTTAGGAGCCTTAGGATATTGTAAAATATCCAATTTCTTGGCTCTAGGCTCTGGTTCAGGGGCCACTGAAATAGAGAAGCCCCTGGCCACTTCCCTAATGAAGTCTTGAAAAGACAAGTCTTCTGGAGGAGACATTCTTCTTTTTGGAGAAGAGGGCTCCTGAGGAAGGAGTACCGATGCTTCGATAGAAGCCTCTGATTCATCAGAGTCTTCGGAGGAATCGAAGTATCACCTTTCTGGATGCTCTTGCAGAGCCTGATACGTGTACCGAGTGGTATCGACATCGGGAGTGATCGGTACCGATTCGGTACCGATGGGCATCACAGAACAGGGTACCGCTGCAGTCGACACCGAAGCCAATGTCGATGCAATCGGTACCGGCACCGGAACCGATATCGGTGCCGGTGCCGGAACCGGTACCGACAACGGAGTTTGTTGCGGTACCGGAGGCGTCGCAGCTTGTATGAATGCCGTAATGGCACGCTGCTTGGTCAGAATATTCTGATCCATCGACGCAACCAATGTCTGGAGGTCGGTACCAGTGGAAACCACCAGTACCCCAGAACATGGCAACAGGTCATCAGTCGAGGCCACGCCATCGATGTCAACCTGTGACCTCATAGATGAAGCTTTGGAAGCCGGAGCTTCCCGCCGGGGTAATTTTGCCAGTGCAGAATCCTCGAGAGCAAGCCCGGAGGCATCTCGATACTTAGAGGGAGATCTACCCTTCGAGGACCAGCTGGACTTATGTTTGGTTACCTGACATCCATGGGAGGAAGAAGCAGCCCTGGAAGATGTCGATGCCACAGAAGCTGCATCAGAGGGAAACAGGGTACTGAGCTTGGCCGCTCGATTCTGTCGACCTCTTTTAGACATCATGGAACAGGACTCACAATCGGTGATGGAATGGTCAGGGCCCAAACATTTTAGACACCAGTCATGGGTGTCGGTGATAGAAAGAGTACCGCTGCACTTCGTGCACTTTTTAAACCCGGAAGCGGGCTTTTCCATGAGGAAAATTTTCTAGGCCTAAGGCCCAAAAGGAAAAGTTGCACAGAAGTGGGAAACGGTAGGTTTTGTTTTTTTTTAAAAAGAAAGAAGAAAAGACCAGTGGTACCGGTCCGACGTCGAAGAAGGCAGACGCGCGACCAAAGAAATAAAGAAAAATAAAGAACTTCTTCAGCGGTGACAGGAACACGACCTGCTGGCTCCGTGGAAAAGAAGAACTGGAGAGAGGTGGTTGGGAAAGGCGGGAAGGCAGCGTGCAGGCGCTGTGGGATGCTCCCAAAAGCTTTCTTACTGGACGCTGGGGAGCGTTCCCGCGCAGGCTCCGTCGGTACTGACGATACCCATATGTGAAGACTCATTCCTGCTTGTTCCTGGAGATTGCAGTTCGCCACCCAAGTGGACAGAGTTTGCTTAGTCACTGGGAGCCCGAGATGACTGGGGTCATAGGATACGAAAAGCTGCTGAGCTTTGTGGGTGGCCCTGAGCCTCTTGCAGGTAGAAGGACAGGCTCTTTTGCAATCCAGAATATGGAGAATGGTCTCCACCCTACCGACGTGAGGCTTGGGAAAAAAGATGGGGAGCACCACCTCCTGAATGAGGTGAAATAGGGACACCACCTTCGGCAGAAACTTGGGGTATGTGCGGAGTACCACCCTGTTCTTGTAGAACCTCGTGTAAGGAGGCTCTGCCATCAGATCCTGGAGCTCACTGACTCTGTGAGCTGAAGTGAGTGCTACCAGGAAGGTGACCTTCCAGGAGAGGTACCGCAGGTGACCAAAGGCTCAAACGGAGTCTTAGTGAGCTGTGAGAACACCATTCCGCTGCTGGAGGGCGGACGGAGGGATTTAGACAACATGAGGCCCTGTAGGAACCAAGAAACAAGGGGCTGAGCTGAGAGAGATTTCCTCTCGATGGCATGGTGATGCGCTACAATGGCGCTTAGGTGTACTCTGAGTTGGACTTCAGTCCCGCCTGCGATAGGTGGAGCAGGTATTGGAGTACCACATGCACTGAGCAGGAGAACGATTTCATCCACTTTTCTGTGCATCACAATGAGAAATGGCACCACTTGAAGGCATATGCCCTTCTCGTGGAGGCCTTATGAGAGGCAAGGAGAATCTCTTCCATGTCTCTTGGGAGATTGAAGGGGACTAATGCTATTTTCAGTAGCCAAGCCATGAGCAAGAGGGACCCCAGGTTGCGGTGTAGGAGAGAGCCCTGCTCCTGCGAGAGTAGTCCTGGGGCTCGGCCTAGGGGAATTGGCAGTACCATTGATAGCGAGAGGGGCAGTGGGAATCAGGGATGTCTGGGCCACTGAGGGGCTATCAGCACTAGTGACGTTCTGTCATGCTGAGCCTTGAACAGGGTCTTGGCTATCAGCAACATTGGAGTGAAGGCGTTCAGGAGGCATTCATCCACACTACCCGAGACGGGTGCAGTCGGCGGGAGCAAAAAGTGGGTAACCGCACATTGTCCAGGCTGGCGAACAGGTCCATCACCAGGATGCCCCAGAGCCAGAACAGTCGCGAGGCTACAGCTGGGTCCAGGTGCCAAGTGCGGCTGGAGTAGTCTGCTCAGTTTGTCTGCCAAGAAATTGTCCTGGCCCAGGAGGAGCATCTCTCTGCGTGAAGCATAGGAGTAGAGGGCTAGGGTACAACCCTTTCCCCCTTTGTTCATGTAGAACATTGCGACATGCTTGTTGGTCTGGATCAGCATTGTGTGGTGCTGTAGTTGGTGGCAGAAGGTTCTGAGGACTAGGAATATCGCCCTGAGTTCCAGCAGGTTGATCTGTATTTCAGATTCCCTCTGGGACCAGCAGCCTTGTGTCTGGAGGCTCTCGCAATGCGCTCCCCAGCCCATTAGAGAGGCATCCGTGGTAAGGACTTTCTGGGGGGTGGGTGCCCGGAAGGGCATCCCGGCCTGAAGGTGACATAGGTTTTCCCACCATTCGAGGGAGCCTGCTAACTGGTGGGTCACCTGCATTCTGTCCTTGAGCCTGCCGGTGGCTTCGACCCACTGAGCGCGGAGGCACCACTGAGCTGCTTTCATGTGCAGGCAGGCATTTGTTGTCATGTGGACCGTGGAGGCCATATGTCCCATCAGGCATAGGAGAAGCCAGGTGGATAATGTCCTGTGCCATTGCACCTCAGCGGCTAATTCCCTGAGGCATTCTGACCTCTCCTGAGGGAGGAATACTTGCCTTAAGGGTGTCCAGCTATGCCCCTATGAACTATAGACCCTGAGTCGGAATGAGATGTGACATGGGGTTGTTGTTGTTGTTAAGTGCAGTCAAGTTGGTATCAACTCATGGCAATCATCTAGATAGTTGTCCTAAATTATGTTCAGTCTTCAGTCCGGCATCTCATTGTTGACAGACTGGCACCTGTAGCTGCTGTTATTGTATCGATCCATCTCATTGCTGGCCTTCCTCTTTTGCGTTGATCTTCTACCTTGCCAAGCATGATGTTTTTCTCTAATGATCTGTCTCTTCGCATGATGTGTCCAAAGTATGAAAGTCGAAGTCTTGTCATCTGAGCTTCTAAAGAAACTTAGGTTTGATCTCCTTTAGTACTGACTGGTTTGTTCTTCGGGCAGGCCATGGCATACACAGTATTCATCGCCAGCACCATAATTCAAAGGCATCCATTTTCTTCCTGTCTATCTTTTTCACTTCTTCTCCATCAATGATGAACTAATTGATTCTGCCAGTTGTCATGATCTTTGTCTTCTTTACATTAAAGTGCAGGCCCATTTTAAGACTATTTTCCTTGAAATTAAGAAGCAAATGTTTCAGATCATCTTCATTTTCAGCCAGTAATGTAGTATCATCAGCATAGCAAAGGTTGCTGAGTCTTCCACCAATTTTTATACCTCGGTTGTCTTCATACAATCCTGCTTCTCTGATGATTTGTTCTGCATATAAATTAGAGAGGTAGGGGGAAAGTATGCAGCCTTGTCATACACCTTTGCTGATTTTAAATCATTCTGTTTCTCCTAGTTCTGTTCGAATTGTTGCTTCTTGATCAATGTAAAGGTTGTGCAAGAGAACAATCAGGTGTTCTGGTATACCCATACTTCTTAATGTGGCCCAGAGTTTCTCATGGTTTTCACAATCAAAAGCCTTGCTTTAGTCAATAAAACACAAGTAGATATCCTTTTGGTATTCTTTAGTCTTTTCAAGGATGCATCTCACATCTGCGATGTCACGTCTCGTTCTTTGCCCTTTCCTGAACCCTGCTTGCACTTCAGGTAGTTTTCATTCCAGGTATAATTGTAGTCTCTGTTGAATAATCTTCAGTAGAATCTTGCTGGTATGTGGTATCAGAGCGATTGCCAAAGGCTTTCTGAAAATCCAGATACACTATAGGCCTTGTTCCGATCAGGACGTCCATGCTCCTTGGCACCCGATCAGAATCGGATGCACAGGGTCAGATGTGATTCTGATCCCGTGGGACAAATCTAGCCCCGTGGGAATAGAATCACAACTCGGCCTGTACTTTCAGGCCAGGACCTGATTCCAATCAGCCTGCATGTACCGACCTCTACTTGGCTAACTCAGTCAAGGCTCCTGAATGGAACTTCGGCGCCATGGCATCCAGTTGCCATGGCACCGCGGCTCCATTCAGGAGCCGCAATCCCTAGCCACTGACCTTTTCTTAAATTCCCTGCAGCCTAACTACCGATCTGGCCTACCAAAGCCAGGATCGGGCTGCGGGAAATAACCTGCACCCCCTCCGACCCCTTCTGCCACCTGGACTTGCTGTCCTCCGCCTTCCACCCCCCCCCCGCCATCTAGGGAAACTTATTCCATCCTCAGAGATGGAATAAGTTCCCCTTTCAGTCTGCCAGCCCCGGACGTACAGGGCCAACTTTGGAATTGGCCCTCTACGTCCATGGCTACAGACCACCCACTGCCTGCCCTAACTCCACCTCCACCTCCGCCCTGCCCCTGTCCCACCCCTGTCTAGCCTTCCCATACAGACACCTTGTTGGTATGGGGAGGTTAGCCGAGGACGCAGAGAGGGTCGAATAGCGGGGATGGATGTCCCAACGGGGCATTTATCCCCGCTATTCGTGGCTCGGAATGACTCCATATATCAACTGTCTCACCTTTGTCTGCCTGTTTATTTACATCTTCAAAAAAATATCACACATTAGTAAGACAAGACTTCCTTTGGCTAAAGCCATGTTGGTTTTCTTCCATTAAACCATGACTATCTACATGTTCAGTAATTTTGTTCTTTAGAATGGTTTCTACCATTTTGCCCAGTACTGATGTCAGGCTCACCGGCCTGTAGTTTCCCAGATCACTCCTGGAACCCTTTTTAAAAATTGGCGTTACAGTGGCCATTCACAAATCTTCAGGTACTACAGATGATTTTAATGTTAGTTCTCATATTACAATAGTAAGTCTGCAATCTCATATTTCAGTTCTTTCAACACTTGGGTGTATACTATCCAGTCCAGGAGATTTTGGTATTGTTTAGCTTATCAAATAGTTGCTGTACGATCACCTTGGTTGAGGACTGCTCGTTGTGGTGCATGACCTCCGGAGGATTGTCAGCGGATGCTCGCTGGGGAGGACTGGTGTACCAAGTAATGGGACCGGGACCGGGACCTCGACCAGGACTTCTTTCGAGGCTGGTGGCTATCGAGGACCAGTTCGACATCTGGGAACGACCTTGATGTTGAGGGTCCCATCATCAGAGTGGATGAACAAGACAAGCTGGGCATAAACACCCACTACATGGCCACTAGGGCAGATATACTGCTCTCTAGGGCTTCCATTCTGCTCTCCATGCCAGTTGGCTCTACAGCCTTTGACACGGGCACCGAGGACTTTGGGCCCGGCATTGGTACTGTCGAGGGAGAATCCTCAATGAGGATGGCCTTGGATGTCAGCGGCCGGTTGGCAGGAGCCGATGGCTCCTTGAGGGGCATTTTGGAGGGCCACTCCTGCCCCAATTCCTCGGACTCACGCCTGGGATTGCAGGCCCTGGAGTGGGATTTCACCTTGTTCCCGGATCTGTCCTCCGAGGCGGTCTTCGAGGATTACTTCTTCTTAAGCTCCTCCTCCAGGGACTTCGGCTCAGGAAGTGGCATACATGGTGTATCTCCCAAAAGCTTTGTTTGAAAGCTGGGAAGATGCTTCCGCATAGGCTCTGTCGGCACCAAAATGTGAGGACGGACTTCCTGCTTGTTCTTGGAGAAAAGAATGACTCCACCTGTATATGTTGCAAGGGAAATAAATGAATATTTCAAGCAATAATCTTTTTCTTTTTATGTGTTTCAGATATAAGAACATAACATATGCCATACTGGGTCAGACCAAGGTCCATAAAGTCCAGTATCCTTTTTCCAACAGTGGCCAATCTAGGTCATATGTACCTAGCAGTTTCCCCAAAAGACACAGGTTCCACAATGCTTGTACTGGGTCAAGCATTGATATCCTGGGTCCCTTCTTAATAATGGTTTATGGACCTTTCCTCCAGGAACTTGTCCAAACCTTTTTTAAACCCAGCTACACTAACAGCCTTTACTACATCCTCTGGTAACAAATTCCAGAGTTTGATTACACACTGAGTGAAAAAATATTTTCTTTTATTAGTCTTAAATAGTTTACCCTGTAGCTTCATTGCATGTCCCCTAGTCTTTCTATATTCTGATAACGTAAACAATCGATCTACGTTTACCCATTCCACTCCGTTCATTAATTTATAGACCTCTATCATATCTCCCCTCAGCCGTCTCTTTTCCAGGTTGAGGAGCTCTAACCTTTTTAGCCTTTCTTCATAGGAGTATCCTTCCATCCCCTTTACCATTTTGGTGGCTCTTCTCTGAACCATTTCTAATATCGCTATATCCTTTTTAAGATACGGCGACCAGAATTGCACACAATATTCAAGGTGCGGTCTCACCATGGAACGATATAGAGGCATTATAATATCTTTCGTTTTATTTTCCATTCCTTTCCTTATGATACCTAGCATTCTATTTGCTCTCTTGGCTGCTGCTGCACACTGGGCCGAGGGTTTTAACATGTTATCCACAATGACACCTAAATCTTTTTCCTGGGTGATGGTTCCTAATGTGGAACCTTGCATCGTGTAACCATAGTTTGGGTTGTTCTTCCCTAGGTGCATAACTTTGCACTTGTCCACATTAAATTTCATCTGCCATTTGGATGCCCATTCTTCCAGTTTATCAAGATCCTCTTGCAATTTTCCACAATCCTCTGTAATAGTGTCAGAGTACTCTCTTGCTCTGACCATTAACTTTATTCCTGCACAAACATATTGACTTAGAAGAATGATACAGTAGTGTCCTTCAATCATTCAGGGAGCACCATGTACACATTTGATCTTCTCAAAAACGCAAAACTAACCCTTTTGGAGAAATTGTCCCCAGACTTTCTGCTGTTGACTCTGGCCAAGCTACTATGTGCAAAGGCCCTTTCATGTTTTCAGCATACTGTATAGAAGACATTTCCTACAAAATATTTACTATTTTCTTAGAAATATAAGGGGTCCTTTTACTAAAAGTTTTAATGTGTGTAAACCACTGAGACTCTTAGATTTGCAGTATATAAAATTAGTTTAAAAAATAAATAAATAATGCAAGTTAAGTGCCCACAGTTCTTTTATTTCTAAGGGGGCAATGGCACCAACATGTGTTAACTTCATTAACACACATTAACCTTTAATAAACATGCCCCTAAGAGTAGGGTTTTTCACGCAATCAAAAACATATTTCACATTTTATTTTTTCCTTCTTTCCCTATGATTCCTGTAAAGTTAGGTCAAATAAGCATTACTGGCATTTTTAAATAAGGTGGTGAAAGTTATTTTAGAAGCATCCCCAAGTGTAAATAGTAGCACTTACACATGTAGATTGGCCTACATGTGTAAATGCTATTTTAAAAAAGGGACTATTAAAGCATTGGGATGCTTATCACATTTAGATTTCCAAGAGGCATGGAGAGGGCAACGGAGTGGTTAGGGTTGGCCTATAAAATTGATATGGATTCTCCATCGAACAAATGGAATCTACGTTGATTTACAGCTGTTCCAAGACATGAATGAGTATCTGCTTGAAGAGACAGCTGAAAAGGCCAAGGTCTGGACCCCTGATCATCTACCTCAACCTCGATCCCCTTGATCACCCCATAAGACATCTGATTCCCCCAGGCATCTGGTCCTCACACCTGAAACTCCCTGGCATGAAGACACCCCCCCCACTGGACTGTTACAGCAGACCTCCCTTTCCCTGATCCCCATCTCCAGCCTTACCATGATCCCTGGTGTCTAGTAGGAGCAGGAGTGATCTACAGTCACTCCTGCTTTTAGGGGCCCGTTTTCCAAAATGGTATTAGCTTTGATGGGTCAGACTTCCAAATAAGAGCTAAATAAAGGCAAGAAATTGACCTCCTAGTGGTAATGCTGCAAGATTACCAAGAGGGTCATGGTGGCCATTTTGGAATCTGAGGTTGGAAGACTAGGAGCAAATGGGGATTGCTCCCACTAGACACCAGGGACCCCATTAAGGCTGGGATGGGGATCAGGGAGGTTGGGAGGTCCTGTATGAGTTTCTTGTTGCTGGAGGTACCCCTGGGGAAGGGGCTGTGTCTGTAGAATTGGGAGGGTTTGGGGGATATGAAGCTTTGGAAGGAAACTGGCAGGTTCTGATGCTTTGTGAAAAGAGTCTGGGGTGGTTGATGATATCCATGGGGGTCTTGTGCTGCAGGATTCGGTGTGCATTTTACAGCAGGGAGCATCAATTTTAAAAAGCTGCTCCCATGCACATATGGAGAGTTGTAACATGCTATTTTCCTCCCATGCAGCTTTTTAAAAATCATTGTTCCTGTAGGATGTAGGGGAGCTAGCAAGATGCTCTGTCCCAACCTGGATGTCTAAATTTCCCTCTCCGTGTCCTATCTAAAATCTGTCTTAGTGTGTGCATTGAAATGTGGGCAACAGTTTTTAGTTTACTTCCTTTAGCTGAAGTCTCTTTGAGCATACTTAGAGGCCTATCTACTAGTTTCCTTCTATTGCAGGAACAATACTTAGTAATTGGGGCACCTTCAAAGTGCTTTTGCCACACAATTCCAGAAATCAGTAACATCAGATAGCAAATTTACACACTGGAAAAAGCATAGTGCAAACTATAAATTCTATAATGAAGCCAATAAGATACTAAATAATTTCAAATGAGGACTAGCCTAAAATCTGTGCCACAGGGAATTTATTTGGCTTTCAAAAAATAAGCAGAGCCTTGGATTTGTATCTTTTTGCAAAGGATGCAATTAATTTTATTCACCCATATCACAGAAGATCTTTTGTCTATGCATTTTTTAAGTCCCAAATTTGGCTGTATTGAACTATTAGCATTTGTTTTATTTATCTCTGAAATTGTAGCAGGTTGTAACATGTTTTACAGGATCAACATAAGAATAAGAAAAAGATGTTGCATGACCTTTCAAGGTCACATAGGTCTCTCCTTCAGAAATGACTACAAGGTTGAACCTATCGTTGTTATGCTGATCCGATAAAAGGTTTCACAATCTACTGAGACTGCAGTTTTCTTTGTGGTTAACATTGCCCCTTGATCTCTGCACGCCATTTGTTCCTGTGATTTTTTTTTAAATGTAAATGCCCAGTAAATGACAATGCGTTACTGTATCACATGAAGCAGCAAAGATATTCTAGTGGCACACAGGGCGTATCTGCTTTGTACCCCACTTCAAATAAGGAAAGTGAACAAGCATCAGTATTCTTGACTCGGTAACATTTATTCAGTACTTTCGGAACTGGGAGAATCACACAGCAGTCAATACAACTACAGAAAAAACATACTGTATATAAAGATGCAGCACTATGAGGGATGCACGATTTAAAACAAGTCTGGTACACTAGCAACCTTTGCAAAGCAAATAATTAAAGCTACTGTATATGCTTAGTTTACTCACACTAAAATAAAGCTCTCAGCTTCAAAAGAAAATGATAGGTTCAATTCAATCCTACACTGCCTTTATAGGAACTTATAGACTACATTTTGGTAAGGTATAGCCTGAATACCATAACAAAACTGACAAACACTAACTCAAGAGTATGTTTAAGCAGATTCCAGAGAAAATGCAGAAATAGGTAACTGACCCATGCACAGGTAAGGCAAAAGCTAATTTATTCAGGTTAGGAATAATAAATTTACTACTGAACTTCGTTTTTCACAACACAAACATCATAGACTGACTTTTTTTGTAACAGATATATTATGCATCATAGTGTTTTTCCTTCCTAACTTCTACAGAAAAGCTGGCACGGAAATGTCAAATAATAGTTCTTGGATTTGGGTAATGACTACAGTAATGTATCTGGGCCTATTGATAGTGTCTGCCAGGAACAAGCATACACTATGTTAAGCATCCAGTATATACCTATATCTATAGATATATACCTTACGGTACATTAAAATGTAATTCATAAAAGGTTATAAATTCAGCTTTTTAAATTGTTCTTTTAAATTGAAACCTGCAGAAAATGAGTTCTTAAATATTCTACAGAAAAGTCTCAAACAACTAACATTTTGAAATTTCTTAAGCTTTTCTTAAAAATATTTAGTTTTACTATCACATACTTTCGAAAAATAATCGAGAAAACATACAATAGATTACAAATCCTTTGTTTTAATCAACGTGACCAAGGGTTTGTCATCAGGGCTGTAATCTTCATAAGCTATGGGAGTAGCATCGTACATTGCAGGTCGAGACTTCTTCCCAAACCTAAATGGACAAATAAGAAAAGTCACATGCCTGGTAAATATATTGAATTTCATACAAAACAGGAGGGCCTGCATTTGCATCATGAAACGGTGTCTGATCAATACAACAATGCTACTTATAGCACTGATCCAGTGACATACCAAGGGCAGGGCAGTCAGTGCAGACCGCCCTGGGTGTTGGCCAGAAAGTGTGTAGTCGCATAAATTCTGGGCCCATATGGCGGTGGCACGCAAAGCAAACTTACTTTAACTTGCTTTCTGGCTTGCCACACTGCCTCTGCTCTAGGCCCAGTGCTGTTATCTTCCAAATTCTCACAATAACAGTGCACCATGAGACTTTGGCCCAGGAGAGAGCAGCCACCGGGCCTTAAGTGGATGCATTGTGGCAAGCTGGCAAAAAAGTTAAAAGTAAGTTTGCTGAGCATGCACAGAGTGTGGGCATTGCGGGGGTGGGGGGGGGAATTGTCATGGGGGGACATCATGGGGGGTGTCAAAATGATCTGCTCCAGGTGTCAAATAGGCTCACTACACTACTTCACTGATCATCTGGATTGCTTATAGTTTTGTTGCTTATGAATCATGTCTGAAAGAAGAGTTAGCTCTTTTGCAACATGATTACTAGATCATGTGTTGTTGTTGGTGTCGACTCATGGCGACCCTCTGGATAGTTGTCCTAAACTGTATTCGGTCTTCAGTCATGCGGCTCATTGTTGATAGAGTGGCATCCATAGCTGCTGTTACTGTATCAATCCATCTCATTGCTGGCCTTCCTCTCTTGGGTTGACCTTCTACCTTGCCAAACATGATGTCTTTTTTCTAATAATCTCTCTCTTTGCATGATTTATTTATTTAACAGCTTTTTTTATACCGCTTTATCCTTCGGGATAAAACAGAATATTTACAATAAACAGGGAAGTCAACTTGGATTAACTTTTATATATATAATCGTGGGGTAACTATGTACAGTTTTATATAAGGGGGTTTGAGGAGGGGAATGATGTGTCCAGTCCACAGTATGAAAGTTGAAGTCTTGTCATCTGAGCTTCTAAGGAAAGCTTTGGTTTGATCTCCTCTAGTACAGACTGGTTTGTTCTTCGGGAAGTCCATGGGATAATGGTATTCGTCATCGGCACCATAATTCAAAGGCAAAGATCATGTACACGCAGTTTAATAAGGTGCCTTGGAATAAAGTATTAATAATGGTCAAACAATATGTAGACAATAGTCTTTTGCTGGACTAAATCAACACATCTATGACTAGCTTTCAACAGCTATGCTGCTTTTGTCAGGTCGGTGAACTTCATTGAAGAAGATGGCGGCATAGCTGACAAACACAAACTCAAGAGAACATTTAAGCAGCCACAGAGATACTGAGTTAGTCCAATAAAAAGATATTGCCTACATTTTGTTTGTTGACCATTATTTCTACAAATTCAAGTGGACTGACACCGAAACCATAATACTCCTTAGAATAATTAAATGTTTGACGTCTGTACAGTACCTTTCTATTGGCTGCTGTCATTTGAGATTACCTGAATCAGCAAATTTTCTACTGATGGCTGCAGCAGAAAGAAAGGCATAGCAGTGAAGTGTACTTCCCCATTATCGCTGTCATGTTTATAGGCTCCTTTTCCCTAGTTTTCCACTTCTCCTTTTTTAGTTCCCCTACACACAGTTTGTCATTATATATGTCATCCCTATGCTCTGGCTGAAATGTGAAACGCATGCAGTAAAACAGTTGGGGTTGTGACCCAGTACAGGGTTGCAGCATAGCAGTGACTGGGTTTCAGCCCTGTTCCTGGCCACATGCCCTCATCACAAGAACAACACTGAGTACAGGGACTGCACAGATCACACTTCCTGTACGTCCAGTGCTGTTCTCAAAATAAGAGCTGGGAAGGGCAAGAGAACAAACTCTGCATTTTTAGTTTCATGTCAGTGGGAGAAACTGAACAAACTGAGGCATAGATTTCTAACTCTGCAGTCGCCCCAGCTGGTATGGCTGAATGGTTTTTAAAACAATTACTGAAGGTGGTTATGTTTAAGGCCCCTGGAATATTAAGCCCATCTCCCCTACACTAGTCCTCAATCAGGAAGGACTCGGGAAACCCTTAGCATCAGAAGTGGCCTGGCACCTCCTAGAGGTGTCACCAAGTCCGTGGAAGAGGTGGGCCAGGGTTACATAAGCCAAATCACTATTATGTTGCTGTTATTGATATCCACCTAAAACCAGACTTGTACTGGCAGTAGCCACCAACGTGACCCTCCCTCAAACAGACTGCTGTTATTTTTAGCTTCTAGTACATTCCTGCAACTGCACGTTCACCTTAATGAGGTGTGGAGATGGACATTAGGGAGCGTCTAACATATTATTTAAAAAGTGTCCATTTTATAAAGGCAACTTAGGCACCTATGTTCCTTTATACAACAGGCTCTCCGAAGTACCTCCACACAATGCGAATGCTCTCACAAAAATTTACAGCTGCCGTGAAGTGTGTGTACACATGGACCTCGTAATGCAGCCCCTGCTTTGCTCAAACTGTGCCCGGGGAATGCCTATGCAAAGGTCACATAAACGTAGCCCTGCATAATTTATAATACCCTTTTCTATGTTTAAAAACATATTTTACACATGAAAAATGTTTTATAAAATGCACAAGTACACACTTAGGGGCCCTTTTGTTAAAATGCAGTTAGGTTTTTGCACTTACCATGCATTAGGAGCAAATTCCAGTGGTAACCGTCAGGAATGTGGTGGGCATCTCCTATACAATTACCACATAGAAAAGTCCCTTACAGCACTTTAAGTTTAATTGCAATTAGTGTGGGTGTACCTAATGCATCCTCTTCAGGTGGAAAACTGACAGCACGCACTAATTACTGTGCACTAATTTCAATGTGCTGCCCATACACACCTCCACCCATAACCCACCTCAGTCCCTGCCATTGTGTGCTAAGCAGTAAACACAGGATTTTAATTGCGCTAGCTGCTTTTAGCAATTGGTAGCATTACCACAGGCCCCCACTAATAATTACCGCAGGCTAAAATGCACATTAACTGCTTTATTAAAAGGGCTCCATAGCTTTCTTTGTGCGGACTTGCCTGGATTTTTCAAAGCTAAAGTAAGTCTATATTTCGACTTTGAAAATTATTCCAGGGAAGTTACGCACTCAGATTTACACCCGTTCTTTAGCACTCATAAATCTTTAAGGTTACTTTCCACTTACATACATACATTTCAAAATTCAAGCATATAAGTGGACACCCCACCTCAACCCATTCCCAGAATGCCTCCACTTGCTCTGGGTAAAACCTACATGTGGATAGGTTGTACATACATAGGTTTATTTGCATGTAAGAGCAAGAAATTTTATAAAAGTCCATTTCTGCACTGTTTTGTCTTTAGAAATCCTTTTGAAAATTACCCTCTCTGTTATGTGATCATCTCCACTTTTTTGGTGGTTCTGGTTTAAATACTGCAGATATGCCAAGCCTCACTCATTAGGAGTGTGTCACATTTATTTGAAGGCTATTTTGCTCTCATATTCTTTGAGCCCCTTCTCTCACTCATCAGAGCTTCAGTGCAGAGCCATCCACTAGGCGGCTGTCTAGGGTGGCAGACCATGGCGGGCGGCACAGTGGCTTTGTGCTGCCCCTTTGGTGCCTGCAGCAGGCCATGTGTGTCGAAGCACATGGCCTGCTGCAGGCACCAAAGCAGCGGTACTGTGATAGGCGATGGCCTAGCATGTAGCAGAGCTAGGTCTGAAGCCCTTTTTCTCCTGCTTCAAAATGTTATTGCTGAAGCCCTTTTTCTCCTGCTTTAAAATGTTATTGCTGATTTTGGAAAATTATAGAATGCTGTTAGCTGTTAGAAAGAAATACTGTTCTATTCTGGTTTGATAACATGTTCTGCTCTCCTGGAGATAAGAGAATTAAAACTTTTACTGTTTATTGTTTAGGTAAGCCAGATGTCTGCTTTAGTAGGAATGTCCTCCACTGTATCTTTGCTAGATATGCACTGACCTCGTAATTAGGATGAAAATATAGTAGAGAAGCTGAACAGTGTAAGAATATTTTGTCTAGCGTTTTGATTGTTTAGAATTTTGAGCCAGGGCTAGAGATATGTGCCTCGAATATTACAGAAATCACCAGTAGCTATTAGAAACACGTCTTAACCTTGCTTTGTTTGGCCTCGCTTTGTTTTGCTTTTGATGAGAATGCTTCTGATATGCCTTCCACTATCTTTGTGGCTAACTGACCTTGCAAGAGTAGTGAAATATACTGTATACTTTAGCAGAAGTATTATGTTTAGTGTTATGTCTAGTTGCTGACCCGTGGCTAGTAAGACCTAAGCAGGGGGAGCGAGTCCTGGGCCCGGTCAGAGATGTCTATTGGATGAGAGTAAGTGGGCCACTGTGGCCAATGAGGAGTTTTGCCTGTATTAGACTGGAGAAGAAAAGTATATAAACTGTCATTTTTCTGAGCCCTGGGCTCAGACATTTTGTATGCCAGTGCTGAGACTGTATATACAATAAAAGGGAGTTGAATCCTCGTCCATTGACTCCGGGTATTATTGGGGTTGCGGGCCCTTCGCTATTACAGTACAAAGCCACCACTTTTAAACTGCCATTGCTGGCCTGTGAGTCAACAGAACCGGTAGTGGCGGCATGGCTCGGTACGATGTGATTGGAGGGGTAGAATGGCATGGCGCAGAGGGGTGGGGGCGGCACGGCTGGGGCAGCAGAAACCCTTGAGCCGGCCCTGTCTCAGTGCCACAGCAGTGATCCTGGGACAATGGGATGGACATCATGTTATTGATTCCACCCCCACTGGAAATGCTTCCAGTATTAATTGAAGATCTTTAGTTTACATTTTCCTTCACTGTGCAGCTTTGTTAATATGAAGACATTTTCAGGTCTATGCTTTTTCCCTGATGCTGACAATTCAAAACACACACTATGTCAGGTGGCTTCTATCTTTGGCTTTTATAGTGCTATGAATAAGCACTGTCCAGATGATTTTGTGGGGGCAGAAAATGAGCGCTTCTGCTCGCTGCCTGATGACAGGATTCAGCTTGGGAAGTAGAATTTAAGGTACATTTTTTTTTTTTTTTTTTGTAATTTAGTGTTTTTTATTGAGATTGGCACAACCACATAACACAGCAATGTTGTAACAACATAATAAAAAAATACAACACCAAACTCCATTTTCACCCCAATAAACAGCCACCTTCCACCCCCTCCTCCCAAATCCCCCCACCCCCCCAAGAGAGACTTCAACGTTGTAAATAAGTTAACAAAGGTGACCATAAAGCATTAAATTTCTCATGCTTCTGCCTCCGCACAGCCGTTAGCTGCTCCATCAAAGCAATGCGTCTCTAACGACTCAACCACAGATCCATTCTGGGAAGGAGGGGTTGTTTCCATGCCCTGGCGATTTCACTCCGAGCCACATGGATACAAGCCCGAATAGGCCACCCGAACTTTCTAGGACCCCCATCAGAGTGTATCCCCAACAAGCAAAACCCAGGGTCCAACCCTACTCCCTCCCCAAATATCCTCTTCCCCACCTCCCCCCAATACCCCTCCACCTGCGGACATTCCCACCAAACATGCAGAAAGGTCCCCTGTCCCCCACACCCTCTCCAGCAGAGATCGGACACTGCCGGAAACATCCTATGCAGTCGCACCGGTGTATAATACCACCAATAAAGGAGCTTATAAGAGGTCTCCCGCACTGACACGGAAAGGGCCTGCCTTCCAATATTAACATGCACCCTCTTCCACTCCTGATCATCCAGCTCCCTGCCCAAATCCCTCTCCCATTCCAGCTGATGAGGAAACCTCACGGAGGAATTGCCCCCCAACCTTCTATATAGCACAGAGATCAGTCCCTGTGATTTCGCCCAGGCCACCCACAACCCCTCCCGATCATCCCCCCCCTCCTGCCAGGACGCCCGAATCTTGTGTTGGTTAAGAAAGTGAGTTACCTGCATATAAGGAAAAAAATCACTACTGGGCAATTGATAGGTAACCTTAAGATCCGAGAAAGGAATTAACTCCCCCCCATCGATAAGCTGAACAAACATGTCCAATCCCGCCCGCTCCCATCTCTGAAATACCCCCGCCCACCCTGGAAAAAACCCAGAGGTCGCCCGTATCGGAGCCAATTTGGAAAAGACCACCCCTGGCCCTAGTTTCCGGCGAGCCTTACGCCAGTGCATGAACAAATGCCACAGAAATGGGTTATCCCGCCATCGACCTCCCGGAGGAGGACCCATCAACCAGGGCAAGTACCGCAACAAGAGCCCCTCTGCCCAATATTGCTCCACCTCCCAAAAAACCCTTGGGGCTACCCCCCCATCTCTCCATTCAAACACCATATGCAACTGAGCTGCCTCATAATATCGAACTAGGTCGGGGACCCCCAACCCACCCCGCCCCCTTGCCGCGTACAGTACCTTCCTACTCACCCGTGGCCTACTCATTCTCCAAACAAAAGCATACACCTGACTCTGCAGGGCCCTAAGATCCCGTAGGCGAAGCGGGATCGGAAGCGTTTGAAACAGATATAACAAACAGGGCAGCACATTCATCTTCACAGATGCAATTTTCCCCAACCAAGACAGATCCTGCCCCCCCCCCACCTAGCCAAATCCCATCGCAACTGACCATATAGGGGCGGATAATTTGCCCCATAAAGATTCCCCTGATCCACTGTAACCTGAACTCCTAAATATTTTATGGCCTCCTTGGCCCACCTAAAGGGAAACGAGGCCTGCAGAGATAGCACCTGCTGGGGCGGCAAAGAAATCGACAGTGCCTCTGTTTTATCCCAATTAACATTAAAACCCGAGAGCCTCCCATAATCCCGCAATTCCCGCATCAGAAGTGGTAAGGAAACAATCGGCTGCGTCAAAGTAAAAAGCAAGTCATCCGCAAAGAGAACAATCTTATGTTGCTGGGAGCCCACCGCTATTCCCCTAAGATCAGGTAATGACCTGACCCGAGCCGCCAAGGGCTCCATAACCAACGCAAATAGGAGCAGGGACAGCGGACACCCCTGCCGCGTCCCCCGCCCCAGGGGAAAGAAATCAGAATAACCCCCATTAACTGAGACCACAGCCTCCGGAGCAGCGTATAAGGCCTTAAGCCAAGAGCGAAAATTGGGGTCAAAGCCAATATATTCCAAAGTAGTCATCAAAAAAACAAAATCGACCCTATCAAAAGCCTTTTCCGCGTCAGTGGCTAAGAACATAGCCTGTTGCTGTTCCCGCCGAGCTAGCCACCCCAATTGCAAAACCCGTCGCACCCCGTCCGCAGGTTGTCGGCCCTCGATAAATCCCGACTGGTCCGGGTGGATCAGTCGCGGCATATACGGTCCCAAGCGCAAGGCCAACACCTTAGCTAGAATCTTTACATCAAGATTAAGTAGAGAGATGGGCCGAAATGAACTACACACCGTCGGGTCTCGACCGGGTTTCGGAAGGACCACTATGGCTGCCTGATTCATGGAGGCCGGTAGGGCCCCACCCTGCAAGCCCGCGTTGAAGACCCTCGTCAAGATCGGTCCCAGCTCCACCGAGAATGTTTTATAAAACAGACACGTAAATCCATCTACACCAGGGGCTTTGCCCTGCATCAAGCCTCTGATAACCCCCTGAACCTCCTCAAGGGCAATTTCACCTTCGAGCTCCTCCCCCTCCGCCTCAGCCAGGCGCCGACTCCCCGCCCCGGCATTCTGCAGGTACGCCATTATATCCGCCGCATCCCCCCGGGCTCTGCGGCATATAATTCTCTATAATATTCACAAAACCTATCTCTAATAGCCTTACTTTTATACAACATCACATCCTGAGGCCCTTTAATTTTTACTACCGCTTGGCGCCGTCTCTGAGCCTTTAATTTAGTGCTCAACAGGCGTCCCGCTTTATTGTCAAATTCATAATATCTCTGGCGTACCCTCTCCAACTGATAGGAGATGCGCTCAAGCTGGCGATGGGTTTCCTCAACCTGGCCCTGTAAACGCCCTCCCCCTCTCTGTTTGTGCTCCCGTACCAGCTCTTCCAATTGCCCGGTGAGCCGCTGTATTGCCTCTTCCCTCATCTTCTTTTGCCGCGCTCCCTCCTGCACCAGATGACCCCGGATCACCGCCTTCAACCCGTCCCAGAGAACCCCCATGGTCACTTCCCCAGTGTCATTCAGTGCCAGATAGTCCCTAATCACTCATTTCAATCGCGACACTACCTCCTTCCCCTGCAGAAGATACTCATTCAATCTCCAAAAGGATCGGCGGCCCACCTCACCCGGGGAGCCAAACCCTGCCTCCACCGGCGCATGATCAGACCAGGTGGCTGTCCCTATCTGCACCCCTTCCAATACTTCTCGCCAGTAGGCATCTCCGAAGAGATAGTCAATACGGCTATACGTGCCGTGCACAGATGAGTAATATGTATAATCCTGTTCCTTGGGGTGTGCCAGCCGCCACAGGTCCTCTAGGCCTAAGTCGTGCAGGCTATTCTGAAACTCCCGCAGGCCCGGGGCCCATTCCCCTCTATGGCCAGGCCTCCCATCCAACGCTAAATTGCAATCTCCCCCCCATCAAGCATGCCCCTTGAATCCGCCCTGTCAACCACCCACCCATTTCCGCCCAAAAAGGCCCCGGATAGCTATTCGGACCATAAACAGAAACTAGGGTCACCTGTTCGCCCCCAATATCTCCCACCATCCCCACAACTCTACCATCAGGCTTTCGAAAAACCCTCCCCAGCGTGAAGGGAACATCATGTCGTATCAGAACAGCCACCCCTCCCTTCCTTTGGTTCCCCTCCCCCGCCGCAAAGAAACCCCAAAACGCGCCTGACTGCAGTAGGCGCTCGTACCTACGACGCAGATGGGTCTCCTGTAGGAATACCACCTGCCATTTCCATTCCCTCACCTCCCTCCACAACAGTTTCCGTTTCTGTGGCGTGTTGAGCCCCCGCACATTCAGACATCCCACTTTTAAGGCTGAGGCCATTATGAACTATTTGTCACCCCCACCCCCACACAGATGAAGTCTCTCCCCCCTTCCCCCCCACCCCCATCCCCCCCTGCTGCCCGCGGAGCGCAGCTCCGCCTGTCATCAAGGAAGAGACCTCCCCGAGGACACTGCTACTACTTCTTATCCCCGTTCCACAAACAACAGAACTGCACCCTTCCAAAATTCAATGTACAGTTTGCCAAACAAAACACGTAACTTTTCCCCATAAACGAAGCCCACACAACACCCATGTCCAAAGTTCAGATGTCCCCCGCCGAAGGCTGTTCCTCCAGGTCCTCACCGCCGGCCACCGCTGGAGGCGCCGGGCCCGCTTTCCTCCGCAATCTTTGTCCCGGCACTGGCAACCTCTCCCAGCGCGAGCCAGCACCGGCAGCCGCCGAGGGTTGCTTGGTCGGCACAGTGTTGGGCTCGAGGCATCCCCTCCTGGCGCAAAGTCGCCCATGCTTCATTCAATGTCCGCACCCGAAGTCCCCGCCCGTTCACATCCATCAATAGGGCAAATGGGAAAAGCCAGCGATATTTCAGCTTCTCATCCCAGAGGTATGCCGTGACAGGCCGCAACTCCCTCCTCCGTTGTAAGGTGGCTGCTGAGAGGTCATGATAGATTTCCACAGTCTGACCGTCCCAGGCAAAGCTCCGGTGCTTGCTGGCCTCCCGCATCACCCTCTCCTTAGTCGCATATGAAGAGAGGCAAGCCACAATGTCACGAGATTTCCCCGGTCTCGGCGGGCCCAGCGCCCGGTGGGCCCTCTCCAGCAGTATCGGCTCCACTTCAGCAGCTCCCGGCTCAGGGCGCAGTAAAAACTGGCACACCTTTTGACCCACCTCCCTGGTGTCAGCATATGCTGCCGACTCCGGAAGGCCCCGGATCCGGACATTACTACGGCGAGAACGATTTTCCAAGTCCTCCAACTTATCCTTTAGCAAATCTTGTTCACCTTGCAATTTCCGTAGTCGGGTCTCGGCAGTCAGGTCGCTCTCGGTCAGGAGGTCCGCCTGCTTTTCCAATTTCTCTACCCAATGCCCCAGATCGCGCACATCCGCTCTGATCGCTGTGAGGGCCTCCTTAATGTCGCCCCTGGTAGCAAAATCTCCCGCTTCAAGGAGCGCATCCACCCCCAAATGTCGCCGCATGTGCAGCCTTCGTCCGCCCGGTCAGGCTCGGCATCAGAATCTGCTCCCGACTCCACGTGCTCCTGAGACGCGCTGTCGGCCCGCTCCCTCTCTCCGCCATATGAGGACTTAAATCGGGCCAATTTCTTCTTTGCCGACTGCGCCATGCCGTCTGCACTCCCAGGCTGACCAGTAGACACACCAGGAAGGGGATTAAGAAGGCTAATTTCTCCGCAACTATAGCGTCCCGATGGGAGCCAAAGAGTTAGGCTGCCATCTTGTCGGATGACGTCACTTCCTCCATTTAAGGTAAATTTTAGATAGTACATGGAAATAGGAATTGAGATAGAGCAGCTTTTAAACTAGATAATAGGGGACAGCCAACAGTCACCCAAGAGCACATGGTTCGGAACAATGTATCCTTGAAAGATACTACCAAAAAAAATGAAGTTAGTGCACATCAGCAGAGAGATTCCAATAAAGACAAAGGTAGCCCAAATGCCCTTGAGTACAGAGCAGACAGAGCTTAAAGATTCCAAATTACCCATGCCTACCGAAAACCAGATTAATATGAATAAAATACAGCCTCTAAAATGCTTCTATGTAAATGCTAGAAGTCTAAAAAATAAGATGGGAGAGTTAGAATATATAGCACTAAATGAAAAGTTAGATATGATTGGTATCTCAGAGACATGGTGGAAGGAGGACAACCAGTGGGACACTGTGATATCTGGGTACAAACTATATCGTAATGATAGAGCTGATCAAATTGGTGGAGGGGTTGCGCTCTATGTTAGAGAGGGCATTGAGTCACAAAGGATTAAAGTTCTACAGGAAACAAAATTTGCAGTAAGAGGGGACAAGGCTATAGCGGAGAGACTGAATGAATTCTTTGCTTCGGTCTTTACTGAGGAAGATGTAGGGATGTTACCCATGACTGAAATACTATTTAAAGGTCATACTGCAGAAGAATTGAAAGAAATATGGCTACACCGAGAAGATGTATTACAACTATTTGATGAACTGAAGAGTAGCAAATCACCTGGACTGGATGGTATACATCCAAAGGTGTTGAAAAAACTGAAATATGAGATTGCAGACCTGCTATTAATGATCGGTGAACTATCATTAAAATCATCTGTAATACCTGAAGATTGGAGGATCGCCAATGTAACACCAATTTTTAAAAAGGGTTCCATGGGTGATCCGGGGAACTACAGACCAGTAAGCCTGATGTCAGTACCGGGAAAAATGGTAGAAACCATCATAAAGAACAAAATTACTCAGCATGTAGATAGTCATGGCTTAATGGGAGACAGCCAACATGGCTTTAGACAAGGAAGATCTTGTCTTACTAATCTGTTATGTTTTTTGAAAGTGTGAATAAACAAGTAGACAAAGGTGAGTTGGTGGATATACTGTATCTAGACTTTCAGAAAGCCTTTGACAAGGTCTCTCATCTGAGACCTTTGGCAAAACTAAAAAGTCATAGGATAGGAGGTGATGTACTATTGTGGATCAGGAACTGGTTAAAAAATAGAAAGCAGAGGGTAAGGCTAAATGGCCAATTTTCCCAGTGGAAAAAGGTGAATAGTGGAGTACCCCAGGGATCTGTGCTGGGTCCGTTGCTTTTTGACATATTCATAAATGACCTGGAAAAGGGAATAACGAGTGAGGTCATCAAATTTGCAGATGACACAAAACTATTTAAAGTTGTTAAAACCCAAGAGGATTGTGGAAAATTGCAAGAGGATCTTGATAAACTGGAAGACTGGGCATCCAAATGGCAAATGAAATTTAATGTGGACAAGTGCAAAGTTATGCACCTAGGAAAGAACAACCCAAACTATGGTTACACGATGCAAGGTTCCACATTGGGAACCACCACCCAGAAAAAAGATTTAGGCCTCATCGTGGATAACATGTTAAAACCCTCCGCCCAGTGTGCAGCATTGACCAAGAGAGCAAATAGAATGCTAGGTATCATAAGGAAAGGAATGGAAAATAAAACAAAGGATATTATAATGCCTCTGTATCGTTCCATGGTGTGACTGTACCTTGAATATTGTGTGCAATTCTGGTCGCCGTATCTTAAAAAGGATATAGCGTTATTAGAAAAGGTACAGAGAAGAGCCACCAAAATGGTGAAGGGAATGGAAGGCTACTCCTATGAAGAGAGGCTAAGAAGGTTAGGGCTCTTCAACCTGGAAAAGAGATGGCTGAGGGGAGATATGATAGAGGTCTATAAATTAATGGAGTGGAACGGATAAACGTAGATCGATTGTTTACATCATCAGAATATAAAAAGACTAGGGGACATGCAATGAAGCTACAGGGTAACCTATTTAAAACTAATAACAGAAAATATTTTTTCACTCAACGTGTAATCAAACTTTGGAATTTGTTACAGGAGGATGTAGTAAGAGCTGTTAGTGTAGCTGGGTTTAAAAAAGGTTTTGACAAGTTCCTGGAGGAAAGTCCATAGACCATTATTAAAAGGGACCCAGGATATCAATGCTTGACCCAATATGAGCATTGAGGAACCTGTGTCATTTGGGGAAACTGCTAGGTACGTATGACCCAGATTGGCCACTGTTGGAAACAGGATACTGGGCTTGATGGACCTTGGTCTGACCCAATATAGTATATCTTATGTTCTTATGACAGTTCCAATGGTATTTTAGAAAAGGCTCTTCCACACATGGAGCCTTTTCTAAAGTATGTATAAGGACCTGCAGAAGTGCACATGTATTTGTCGACACGTAGAGCCAGCGGAGCTATTTTATAAATCTGGATGTGGGAAAAATCAGTGAAGGAAACTTACACGCGTGTAACTTACATGTGCAAGTTAGTATCCTGTGAAGCTATATGTATAACTGCTGCTAGTTAACTACAGAGGCTTCTATTTTTAATTCATTTCAATTTAGAGGGGGAAATAAACAGGTGAATAAGGAGGATAAATCCCTTAATCCCTTGTATAAAGGGCTGGCCAAAACTAACACTTTTTAAAAACCTATTTGTATCAGGGAGCAGCTGTAAATCCCCATGTGGAAAATTTTGGTCGTGCACATGCATTCACTATATGAAATGGGGAATATGCATGGCCATTTTTGATCCACCAAGGCCATGTCCTAACCACACCCCAACATGCCTTCTTGCAATTTCTACATATTATGGCAATATTTCTTTACGGAAAGAGTGGTAGATGTGTGCAGTAGTCTCACCGTGGAGGTAGTAGAGACCAGGATAGTATCTAAATTCAAGAAAGCATTGGACAAACACAGATCTCTAAAGGTATAAAAGGGACTAAAGTAGTTGATACTAGATAGGCCATATGGTCTTTTTCTGCTGTCATGTTTCTATTCACATATAAATATGGTCCTTTCTAAACAGCCAACTGCACGTGGATGCTGAATTTTCCATGCACAAATTGTGGGTCTAAAATAACCCCTAGTATCACCAAAGTAGTACAAGCATTTTGGCAGGATGTACAGTATAATTGCTACTTTTATGTGTACGCTGATTTACACATGTAAATCTGTTATTTATATGTATAAATGGTACTTTTTTAAAATTTTATTTACATTCTCTTATATACCGTGCTATTCTGCATCAGTGCGGTTTACATTGAACAGGGCATTATAACTTGGAGATAACTATTTTACAGGGAACATGGGCTATGGAGGGTTAAGTGGCTTGCCCAAGACCACAAGGAGCACCTGTGGGACTAGAAACCCCAGTCCTTCCAGCCCTTCCAGCCCAAGGTTGTTGTCCTCTAGTGGGATTTGAACCCCCGACCTTCCGGCCTGAAGTACCTTGCCCCAACCACTAGGCCACTCCTCCACTCCAACTTAACTCTTCTTAAATACTTTACAGGAGGGATTAGGGGTGTTATCTTTCTTAATTCCCCTCCATATTGAAATCAAATAAAGACAGCAGCTTCTGCAGTTAATTTGCAGCATATAAACATAGAGGTGTGTAAAATGCCAACTTATGTTTGTAAGTTGCATATGCCGGTACAAAATACAAACCTACATGCTTAAGTGCGGTACGAACGTGTAAGTTCCTGAGTTTCATCCGTTACGTTTTCCCAAGTGTAGGTTTGTAAAATGCCTCCTCCTGCAGTTCCTTTTAAGTATTTTAGAAAAGGCTCCACGATTGGTAGAGACTTTTCTAAACACTGCTAGAATTGTGTACTTCCCAACTGCAATCTCCATGTAATGCAATGCAAGCCGTGCCATTGACTCAAATGCTGACTCCTGGCGACCTAGCAGCCCTGGGTTTTCTTGGCAAGGTGTGACCAGAAGTAGATTGCCAGGCCTTTCTTCTGAGACAATGGAGGGTAAAGGGACTTGCCCAAGGCCACAAAGAGCACAGATGGGAAGTGAACGTTTGTCACCAGGCCACTGCTCTAACCACTAGGCGGCTACTCCATGCCATTATTTAAAAAGTGCCTTTATTTGAACCATGTAAGTTTTGAAATACATGGAGTATTAGGATGAAAAAGAACTGTTATTTTTAAAAGGCATTGGAGCTTGCCCTAAGCCTTTTAAAGGACATATATACTCCACAGGGCTGATATTCAAAGGCGCTGGCCAGTACAGTTAAAGGGTCTGGCCATTGCCACTTTAATTTATACCCAGATATTCAATGCTGGGGTCATATCCAGCATGCCTGAATAGCTAACCCGGCTAAAGTTAGGCCTGCTTTTATTTTGCCTAACTTTAGCTGGTTTAAGTTAATCGACCAGCAGCTGAATATCGCCGCTGCCCAATTTACTCTGGTGCCCATCCCAGAATGTCCCAGGGCTAAGTGCTTAGCGTCAGCCAGTACACAGATACCAGGGGATATTCAGTGGCATTCAATTTCCCATTGACTGTAGTTTAACCAGGTAGCCGTCTGGGTAAACTGCTTTGAATATGCCCCCTATGTTATTAGAGAACTTGATAAACCAACAAATGTATATTTTCTTAATATTCCTTACAATTACAATAACTGTAGTTTGGTTTTTATTTTTAGCAGGTCTGCCATTTGTGAATCTTAAAATTTACATATGCATTTGTAAAAGATCTTCCCATTCCCACACTTTACAAACCTGGCATGTCGGATAGATGCAATTGCGCTACTGAATTCACTGTCAATGCTTCGGCAGTTGTAAAACTCCTCGTAGGATGGCCTGGCAGAGCCCTGGTACTCAATGCGACTGATACGACATATCCCCACAATTAGAATTATCAGCATAAGGACAAACGCCACACAGAGTGCTCCGATGATGATATATAAGGAGTGGCGTGGCATATTTGTTAGACTCTCTGCCATATGGCCAGATTTCCACTGTAAATCTGGAAAGACAAACCGGTAAGTACACATATTAAATGTCCTACTGAATGATTAGTTTAAGTTTCAGTCTTCTACTGAATTAATACTGTCAACACATGAGTCACCCACCTGGATAAAAACAGACTATGCTTTTGAACTGTTTCCCATGATATCAATCATGAAATCATATCTTATTGGTTGCTGAAACAATTATACAATACTGTTGGAGAGTAGCAATTATAGAGAAAACCACAACTGGTGTATAGTAATACAGTACAGGTTATAATCTATTCAGAAAAGACGGGCTGGGAAGAAAAGGAATGGCAGCACTATGTGTACAGTTTATTAATAAAGCTACAAAACTACAGGGCTTACCAGGTAAGGAGAAGACAATGTACGTTATTTCTGGAAAAAGGGAATGGAGCACACACTTCTGTTGGTATTATCTATCTATCTACTTTCCAGGCAGGAAAGATACACGAGATTTAGTTCAAAACATCCAAAAAATTGTAGTGAATGAGGAGGTGCTATTGCTACATGATTTTAATCTGCCAAATATTCCTCGTGACATCCCAGCAGCAGTGTCAACTGAGAGAAGGAAAATTCCAGATTCTCTCTGGAGGGGTGAAGGGGGGTGGAATTATCTGAGCAACTGGTAGACACATGAGGATGCGCCCACAAATACAGGAAGCATATCTGATGTTATAGTAGGATAAAGTCATGACTGGATGGTGTGTTTCAATATTAAAGTTCAAACAGTGCTGGTTCATACAAAGACAAGGGTCCGAGACTTTAGGAAGACGAAGACTAAAACATGTATTTACTAATATGCGTTAATGTAGTAATGCATGTTACTAAACTTTAATACATGCTATAGCTATTTAATGTGCATTATTTAATGTCACCTCCATTATTGCTAATAGGGCATATTTACTAATAGCATGTGTTAAATAGTCATAACGCACATTGAAGTATGAATGCAGATTATTAAGCCTATTGTTGAGTTTGGTAACATAGGGAAGTACTCAAGGCATCCTTAATAGGGAGAAAGGCTAAGAGAAGTAGAAGTGCAGTGGCCAAAACTAAAAGGAGTAATTGAAAGGATAACAGATCTTTTGATTAGGAAATTATTGAAATATACCAGACAAAGAGAAGTCACTGTGTTTTTCAAAAAACATGGCTTGAAAAACGGTAAGGGCAAAACTAGCTAGTATTCATAAACTACAAGGGATCACAGAAAGAGAGAGATGAGCAACGTTAGAGGTAAAGATAAAATAGAAGCTAGGAAAGTACTCAGGATAGAAAAGGCACAAATAGAAGAGAAAATAGCTACTATAGTACAACAGGGGAACAAGACTTTCTTTAGATATTAGAGTGATAGGAAGAGGTACAAAAGTGGAATTATATGACTAACAGAGAAGGGAAGTATTATGTAGAGACGGACAAGGAGAAAGAAGAATTGCTACATAAATATATCTGTTCAGTGTTCACTGTGGAAGAATTTGAGATCATGCTAAAAAACTGGTCAACAGGACTGGAAGTGGAGTAGATCTCAAACCATTCTCAGCAGGTCATGCTTACAAAAAGTCAGCAAAACAAGAAAGGCAATAAAGCCTAATGAGATATACCCTAGAATACTTAAGGGAACTGAGAGAAGTTCAGGCTGCTCCACTATCAGATATTTTCAGCACTTTTGCTGAAGTCAGTTTTTTTCCCAGAGGAATGGCGTGAGCAGATATGGCCCCTCTTCACAAAAAGGAAATGGGGACAAGTCTGGGAACTATAGGCCGGCTAGTCTCATATCGGTGATGGATAAATTAATGGAGTTGCCTCTAAAACAAAGGATAATGTAATTTATGCAATCCAGTGGGTTACAAGATCCAAGGCATCATGGTCTTCCAAAGGTAGATCTTGTCAGATCAATCTTATTCACTGAATTAAGGATGAGCGCAAGATGTAGTGTACTTGGATTTCAGCAAAGTCTTGGGCATGGTTTCACATGGATGATTTATAAACAAATTTAAAATATTAAGTATGAACTCTAAAGCAAATGATCGGACTAGTTACTAAGCTGTGGTAAACTATTGCATTTTACTAGAACTTAATTTGCCATGGGGTCATGAAACTTCAGTAACTCAGTACCACAAGTTAGTAACTCCCATTGTAAATGAATAATGCAACTTGTATCGACCTCGCAAGCTTTGTTATTCTGCTCCCTGGGAGCATCAGGCTGCAGTGTCTTCTTAGAGGGCCAATGCATTTAGACAATGCATGGATCCCACCTTCCCACCTGCCAAGACCCCCTCGCCTCTGCCCCAGTGATCCCCCTGGACCCCCAGTCAACCCGCCCACTCCCCTGAAGTTACCCTCAATACTTTCTCCCAAAGGCCATTCGTCCTTTGAACACCCCCGCCCTACCTCAAAATCCCTGGTGGTTTAAGGAGAAATCCAAAATTGCTCCTGCCCCATATGGCTCCATGTTCAAAATCGTGCTGATCAACTCCTGCAGTACAACTGCTAGAGGCACCCTAATGGTAGTATCACAAGACTACCACTAGCAGTCGAGAGGCACTATTTTGAACTGGGAGCCATATGAGGAGCAGCAACTGAGAATTGCTCCTGTCCCGTACCCCTAGGGAATTCTGAGGTATGCCCGGGAGCTGGGGGGTCTTCTTCACTCCTTTGGGGGGTTAGGTGTGGGGGAGATGGGAGAGAGTCCGGGGGGGTGACTTCGGAGGGGGGTGGGAGGACTTGACTGGGGTCCAGAAAAGTCTTTGTAAGCTGGGAATGTGTGTGTTCAATTATCCAAATACACCAGCCCCTTTGAAAAGGCTCCCTGGAACTTCAAACTGAGCTTAACATGATACTCCACCAATGGGCTTACAAATCTATGATGTACTATCAATATAAGCTCTACCAACATGGCAAGAGGGCAGGACGACTGCTTTCTTCTCTGATTAAGAGATGGCAGTGGCTTCACAGAGTGTCAGCTTTGAAAAATGGGGAGAGGGTGGTTACAGATGAGTATCAGACCCAAGGCCGGCCCATCCATTGAGCAAGAATGTTGTTTTCACAGGGCCCCGCGTTTCAGGGGGCCCCGCGCAAACAACATTCTGCCCATCAGTCACTTTAAAAGAAAAAAGAAACTTGCTGCTGCTGCTGCCGCCATGGCAGCAGCAGAATGAAGTGTCTCCCGTGATCAAGTGTCTCCTGCGGGGCCCCCCCCCCGGCTGCCCGGCAGAGCCCGCCTCAATCACTCTCCTCGGCGCGGCTTTCAGAGCCGCGAAGCGAGAGTTTCCCTCTCCTCGCGGCTCTGTTAAGCTCGCTGGGGCTGATGGGAATTTTCCCAGCAGCCCGGGCAGGCTTAACAGAGCCGCAAGAGGGACACTTTCTCTTCGCGCCTCTGAAAGCCGCACTGAGGAGAGTGATTGAGGCAGGCTCTGCCGGGCAGCCGGGGTCCACGGGAGACACTTGATCACGGGAGACACTTCATTCTGCCGCTGCCATGGCGGCGGCGGCAGCAGCAGCAAGTTTCTTTTTTCTTTTAAGATTTCCTTGGGCTGATGGGGGGAGGGGGTTAGGACTGGTAATGGGCTATGGGGGGCTAGGACTAGAAATAGGATGATGGGGGGTTAGGACTGGAAAAAGGGTGATGGGGGCTTAGGACTGGAGGTGGACTGAAGGGGGGCTTAGAACTGGCAATGGGCAGGGGGGGTTGCTAGTACTGGAAATGGGCTGAGTAGAAGGGGGGACTTGAACTGCAAATAGCTGATGGGGACGAGGGCTTGGAATGGAAATGGGCTATGGGGGGGTCTAGGATTAGAAAAGGGGTGATGGGGGGTTAGGACTGTTAATGGGCTATGGGGGGGGCTAGGACTGGAAATAGGGTGATGGGGGTTTAGTGCTGGCAATGGGCTATGGGAGGGGGGTTAGGACCGGCAATGGGCTATGGGGGGGGGGGTTAAGACTGGTAATGGGCTATGGGGGCTAAGACTGAAAATGGGGTGATGGGGGGCTTAGGACTGGTAATGGGCTATGGGGGGGCTTAGGACTGGTAATGGGCTATGGGGGGGCTAAGACTGAAAATGGGGTGATGGGGGGTTAGGACTGGTAATGGGCTACGGGGGCTAGGACTGGTAATGGGCTGGGGGGTTGCTAGTACTGGAAATGGGCTGAGTGGAAGGGGGGACTTGAACTGCAAATAGCTGATGGGGACGGGGGCTTGGAATGGAAATAGGCTGAATTGAAGGGGGGCTTGAACTGCAAATAGCTGATGGGGAGGGGTGCTTGGAATGGAAATGGGCTGTGAGAGGAGGGAGCTAGGACTGGAAATGGGCTGAGTGGTGGGGGAGAGCTAGGACAGGAAATGGGCTGATGGAGGGGCTAGGATAGGACTGGAAATGGGCTATTGAGGGGTGCTAAGAATGGAAATGGGCTGTGGTGGAGGCTTGGATTGAAATGGACTCATGGAGGGGCTAGAACTGGAAGTAGGCTCATGGGGGGCTTGGACTGGAATTGGGCTGAGTGGAGGGGAGCTAGGATTTGACATGGGCTGATGGTGGGGCTAGGAAAGGACTAGAAATGGGCTGGGATTGGAAATGAGCTGATGGAGGGGCTCGGATGGGACTGGAAATGGATGGGGGAGCTAGGACTGGAAATGGGCTGATGGTGGGGCTAGGATATGATTGGAAATGGGCTGATGGGGGGGCTAGGGCTGGAAATGGGCTGATGCAGGGACTAGAAGGGAGTGGATGCTGGGTGGGGCTGGAACTAGAAGGGATATTGGGGGAGAATTAGAATGGGATGGAGCTGGGAGAGTGAAATGGAGAGGGGAAAAATATTTTGTGTGGGAGGGAAGAAAACTCTACAATTGGCTGGGTATTGGGAGAGTAAGTGGGGATTGAGGATGGAGGGGTAAAATTTGAGTGGATGAAATAGGAATGAGGAAAGAGCAAAAGGAGAAAGATTCATATGTAAACACAAAGTACTATTGGAAATGTGTATGTTCGTTGTTTATTGTAAACCGCACTGATGCTGAATAGCGCGGTATAAAAGAGACTTTAAATAAATTAGTATGTTAAAGCAGATGTAGAGAGAGAATGGAAAAAAACTAGAAGAGAGAAGAAAGGACAAATGGACAGCAGACGATGGAGAGTTAGCAGAAGACACAAAGAAACCAGAAGAAAGTGGCTGGAGCAATTGCAACTGAAAAAGAAATGCACAAAAGGTAGAAAAATATCTCTTTATTTTGAATTTATTAACTGGAATATGTCAGCTCTGGGAAATGTGCATCATTGACGTCTGCGCTTTGTTTAGTACAAGAGGAAATTAATTTATAGTTTTATTTCTACAGTGTTGTTGTACATTCCAAGTTTGGCTTTTGGGGTTCCCAGTTTAATTATTGTCTTCCTGTTTCTAAATTGTGATTCCTTGTTTGGTGATGGTCTATGTTCTGCATGTGTAACTGAGCTGAGGTATTCTGTTTATGTAATTCCTATTTGACATTGCCACTTGTTCTCTTTCCTCAGTAGGTCATGTATTGTTATTCTCTGAAATGTATTGGTTTAATATTTGCAGTGTTGCCTTTTGATAGGTAGGGTTTGGTGCTTTGTGAGTCCTGGTAGTGCTGTTAGGATACGGCGGGTTTGCTATGGGTTCTAAATGGGCAGTGTTTGTAGTAGTTTCTAATGTGCCTGGCGGTTGGCACTGGATTATAGTAATCTAGAAATCTTTTAGTCTTTCTTTATCCATACACTCATTAAGAGGTATGTTTACTAAAAGTTAGTGAATGGTAACATTATGCAAATATTTATGCAAATGAGGCCCCGCACCCCCCTTGGGCCACCCCTGATCAGACCCTTGTCTTATTCTGAAGGTTCTATAAAGATCTCTATTCTGTTGCGGAGTAAATCTGACTACTTGCAGGGCGTTCCCCTGCCCTCCTTAATGGAAGAACAGAAGGAGTCGCTGAATTTCCAATTACAGAGTTGGAAATTGATTGGGATATATTGCAATCTAAGGTGTACAAGGCCCCCTGGTCCATACGGTTTTGGAAATGAGTGATATTGGATGCTTCGGGAATGAGTGGTGGCACCTTTGCAAAAACGTTTCACTCATCTCATTCAGCAGCAGTCTTTTCCTTTTAACACTAATTTGGCCCACATAATTGTGTTGCTTATACTAGGTCAAGACCCCTTTCTTGCATCCTCCTACTGCCCAATCTCTCTACTAAATTGTGATAATAAGATTCTGGCCAAAATCCTAGCCAGCACCTGGCTTTCATCATGCCCAAGCTGATCCAGGATGGGCAGGTGGGGTTTATTAACGACAGACACCTAGTGCTTAACCTTATGAAAGTGAGCTATGTATGCCAGTACGACACCTTACTGGTAAGCTTCGACGCGGAAAAGGCTTTTGATTTAGTACATTGGGAGTTTCTTTTTATGGTTTTAGAGCGGTTGAGGTTTGACAGCTATTTCCTTTGGGCTATCCAGTTACTTTATGCATCTCCAAGGGCGGCTATGGTGGTTAATGGCCAAATCTTAGAAAACCCTGGGTAGGGGCACCTGACAGGGTTGCCTGCTCTCACTTTTTGTTCCTCTTGTTCTTGGAGCCTTTGCTGCGCTTGGTGCAAGTAAACCCACAGATTGAAGGTGTTCAAGTGGGGCGGGCCTCTTTTAAAATCATAGCTGTCGCTGATGACATACTGGTGCATTTAAGTAAACCGCAATTCTCCCTGTATCACTTGCTTAATGCATTCCAGCGGTTTGGGGCTTGCTTGGGGCTGGAATGCATTAAGCAAGTGATACAGGGAATACAAATAAATCAAAGACGCTACCCATAGATCCTAGCCTACCTGGCAGGTGGGGTGGTCAATTAACTTTTCGTGGACAGAGGGTTCCTTTAAGTATGTGAGTGTACACTTACCTGTGAACCTGTCCCAACTATATCATTTGAATGTCCTTCCCTTGCTGAGCCAGAAACAGGAACAATTACCACATTGAGAGGCCTTGACTCTTTCTCTGCTGGGACATGTGGCACTATTACCAAAATGACTGTACCTACTACAGATGTTGCCATTGTGTCTATTGAAGTGTGATTTGAGGGTATGGCAGTGGCAACTTAGTTGATTTTTTTGGTGGGGCCGCAGGCCGCACATACCATTTCTTGAATTGCAGGGGGGGAAAGACCTGGGGGAGGGCAGGGGGTTCCAGATTTGGACTTCTATAATTTGAGTTGTCGTATTCTTCGACATTTGAGGGACTGAATCTATCCACTACATTTGGAGAGCGAGTTACTGGGATCACACCATCAGCTTTATATCTTCCATGCCCCACGCGATATCCTATCTCACCCCATGTGGGGAAGTCCCCTGGTACACTTACTTTGGGGAGCCTGGCGGCCCCTTTGCCATATGCTTCATATGAATCCAGTGATACCAAAAAATCATCAAAGTAACCCCCGTGGAAATTTCCAAACAATTATTTTTGTCGGATGTTACAGGAAAGGAACGTGTAATGATACTATGTCCACCACTCAGTTTGTCAGACGGCTGCCTAGGGTGAGAACTTACACAATCTTGACGATGCATATATTCATATGATTCTTGCAAGGTATTGTGGGTATTGTAGTTCATTCACTCCCAAACACAGCTGATGACAATAATTTGAGTTGTGAAACCAAGTGGTAAGATCAATAAAATACTTCTTTTATTGATGGGGTTTAATTCACCCAGCACATGTATGCTTGATAGCACTATAAATGAGGTTACTTGCTTGCAGTGTTTAAAATGGATAACAAAAAGTCACAAAGTAAACCAGAAAACAACCTTCAGCTTGTCAGGCAATTAGCTAATGTTTTCTTAGCAAGTAATTACCAAATACAAAGGCACAAAGTAAAGAATAAACTTTGCTGGTTAGGTTAACTTCTGCTTATTTTCCACGCCGATCTCAGCAGTGATTCTCCCTTGCTCACACACACAATCAGGTGCAGCCCTAATTACTATCAATGGACCAGCTGAAAGCCTTTAGCTGGCTGGCTGCTACTGTGTGAGCCCAAATCCTGCTTTAAGAGCTGTTTGCAGTGGAAATAAAGAACAAAGTTAGGTTTCTTTGTGATGGCTGATGTGTTTGCTCATAGAAAACTAGCAATAGCATTTAGATAAAGAACAGTCCATGTAAATAGTTTCATCTGCTGTATTTCCCCCTGCATCAACAATCATAGGGTCAATATCATACATTGGCACAGATGAGTCTTTCATTAAGGCACTATCATGAGAATGCTTATTCCCTTGCTGCCATTCTCTATTATAGATAGGGTCTGGATCAGTGTTCATACCTGAGCCTCTCCTGCTATCATTATTCCTCTCTGTATAGCCTGGCCAATATGTAATCCAATTCTGATGTCCAGCCTTCCAATCTTGATCCCTGGACGCTGGATCTTCTCTCACATACCTTCTGGCCTTGGTCTGAAAGTCCCTTCCACATGCAGTCTTCTCTCTTCCAGGTAGCCACTGGTGATTCCTATCTCTGCCACTCCATTCCTCTGGCTGAATCCAGTCCAATGGACTCTGCTGGCTTTTGGAATACCTCCCAGTATGAGTACTGCCTTGGAATCTCCCAGACCTTCCAATGGCCTTTCTTCTCTTCCTTCCAGAGAGTTTCCTTCTCTCTCTATCTGCTTGGCTTGGCTTCTGTTTCTCCAGGTGATACTGGTGCTTGTAGCCGTTGCTGTCTCTGTATCTCTTCCTCCCTCTGTAGCTTTTGCTGAAGCTCTCCCTGAAGAATAAGCTCTACTCTTATCCTGTTCTAATGTGTGCTGCTCCCTAACACAGCGCAGCTGTGTTGAATCAGGCCCTGCCCTTTGAGATGAGTGCTTAGGGATTACCTCATAGCTCTCTTGATTGTACCTACATTCTCTCACTTCAGCCCCTCTCATGGCTGCTGGAAACCTGGTGCATTCTGGGACTGGTAGTCTTTTATGTGAAAACTCTGTTTTCTTGCTTCTACCAGAACTGACAGGTTGCTTGTTCAGAGTCACATCATCTTTTTTATAGCTCCTACCTGAGCTATGATAAGCTTCCTTATCACAAGTTACATCCATTTTAATCAGTTTTTTATAAAACCATGAAACTCCACTACTTAGCTGGATAAGAAGAAACGAAACGAAACTCAAACTACTCAGGCACGACGTGCACGTTTCGGGTCTGTAGCCCTGTTTCAAGTGCTGCCATACTTCAATTCAGCCGCCATCAAACGCTGAAATCAGCTGCTTCCTCAAAAGGGTTAAAGACTTCAGAGAATGGCTGTACTTCGCTGTCAATCACTTCTGACTACCAATGAAACTCCAGAGACGCCCCATTGACCAGGGGAAGCCCTGGGATCATCAGATGACGTCAGTGAATACTGAGCCAATCGATTTCTTTGTTGAGACCATCAGGATGCACCGTCTGCAATTGAAAAATCCAACGCTGTTCACAACCCTGTAGTTTATTAATGCGATCCCCACCTCGAGGGTCTATTGGTACATGATCAATGACAGACCACCGTAAATCCTTTTGTGTCAAGGGCAATTTTACCAACAAACATTTGGGATAGCTATGGGGGCCTCTGCAGCACCATCTATTGCCACATAATACATGGCAGAATTTGAGGAGAGATACTTGTACCATTCTGCATATTTTCAACATATATCATTTTGGAAACGTTTTTTGGATGACATCTTTTTCTTATGGATTGGGTCATCAGATGAGTTACAAGAGTTTCTGACATGGCTTAATGGTATTAAATCTAACTTGACTTTCACGGCACACATAGCCGATCGTCAGATTGATTTCCTTGACGTCACCATATTTTCTGAAGATGGCCACTTTCGAACTTCGTTGCACCGAAAGTCAATACAACGCAACAGCTTACTTAAATTTCAAAGTTTTCATCCTGGTCCTTTGAAGAGAGGCCTTCCATATGGCCAGTTTTTGAGACTGCGGCGGATTTGTTCATCCATGGTGGATTTTAAATTTCATGCCACTGATTTAAGCAAGCGTCTTTTGGATAGGGGTTACCCACCTAAAGTGATAAAATTAGCTTATCGTCGTGCGTTATACACCCATCGCGAATGGCTATTGATGGATAAACAATCTGATACTATTACTGAACAAACATCATCACCTATGGTGGGAATATTACCCTATATGACATCAAGCAAAGGTGTTATTGATATTCTCCGAAAACATTGGCCGATTTTGGAATTGCATTCTTGTTTCCAAAAACCTCTATTGGTGGCTTTTACACGAGGCGCTAATTTGGGGGACATGGTGGCCCGCTCTGAAGTTTTTGAGGAGACCTCCATTGCCTACATTTTCACATAATGGCCACAATATTTGTGGCAATTGTAATTACTGCTCTTTAGCCGTAACAGGACTGGAATGGACCCATCCAGGTACGGGTCGGCACTTTAAAAGATGGTGGGAAACGGACTGCACCTCATCCTTTGTCGTGTACCTGATTTATTGTCCATGCCCTCTGGCTTATGTGGGCAGAACTACACGGATGATTAAACTTCGGCTAAGTGAGCATGCCTCTCAGCTTCGACAGGGGATTGTGACAGCTCCAATGGTTGAATACTGTTTTGTTTTTGGCCATGTTTTTCAGGATTTACGGTGGTCTGTCATTGATCATGTACCAATAGACCCTCGAGGTGGGGATCGCATTAATAAACTACAGAGTTGTGAACAGCGTTGGATTTTTCAATTGCGGACGGTGCATCCTGATGGTCTCAACAAAGAGATTGTTTGGCTCAGTATTCACTGACGTCATCTGATGATCCCAGGGCTTCCCCTGGTCAGTGGGACGTCTCTGGAGTTTCATTGGTAGTAGGAAGTGATTGACAGCGAAGTACAGCCATTCTCTGAAGTCTTTAACCCTTTGGTGATTTTTGGTATCATTGAGATTTGTCACTGAATTGGGGATTGGTTCTTGCATATCATATGAATCCAGAGCAATCTGTTCTCCTGCCCCTTCATGGTAACCCAGATTTCCCTGCGGGGGATACCTCTCAGGAGTCACGGTCGTGGGGACAACAGGGCTTGGGTCACCTTTCTCAATTTCTGTCGGAGGAGGGGAAGTTTAAACCTTTTCTGATTTGGTGGGGAATTTCAGTTGTCTCCATGGGATTCCTACACATTTCTACAGATATGCCACAACATTCTCTCACTGAATCGATCCTATCTTGGGTTTTGTTGACAAGCTGGCAACCTTTTTTAAGGTGAACAGCCAAGAACAGAGGTCTTTCTCATGCGCTGGCATGAGGAGTTGGGCACTACTTGGATGGGAGAGGATATCACTCAGGCTGTAAACAGGGTGCCAAATTTAACTACGGAGGTTGTTATGTGAGATCTATTCTATAAAGTCATCCTGCAGACTTTCTTTCCCTCCTAGAGCGAGAGTGGTGGGACTGACAGGTTCGGGTGCATGTCTCAAGTGCCAGTCCCCACATGAGATCTTAGCGCATATGCTATGGCTGTATCCTCAAGTCCAGGCATTTTGGGGGAAATTAAAAGATATCTGGAATCAGTATTGAGCCAAATACTGTGGTTTATCGCTGAGGGGATTGTGTTGGGGGACCCGGTGGGACTTTCGCATGAAAGGCTAAGGAGCCATATTTGTGTGCATGGTATGCTTTCTGGAGTTGCAGAGGATCCTATGGGCCTGGCTGGATCCGGAACTACCTGCCTTTTTGTCATGGCGAAACAGGCTTCACCAGAAGATGCAGATGGAAAATATCACAGTTCATGGCAGTCTGAGAAAGCACAGTTACTTACCTGTAACAGGTGATCTCTGGGAACAGCAGGAATAAGTCTTTACATATGGGTACGTCGGTACCGACGGAGTCTGCGCGGGAACGCTTCCCAGCGTCCAATCAGAAAGCTTTTGGAAGCATCCCAACACTCCTGTGTGCTGCCTTCCTGCCTTCCCAACTGCCTCTCCTCAGTTAAGTTTGAAAGCTGAGACAAAGAGAGAGAGAGAGCAAGGAAGGGAAAGATAGAGATAGAGAAATGCAACTCCTAGGGGAGGTGGGTGGGTTGTGAAGACTTATTCCTGCTGTTCCCAGAGATCACCTGTTACAGGTAAGTAACTGTGCTATCTCCAGGAACAAGCAGGAATGAGTCTTCACATATGGGGACTCCCAAGCTCAGATGCCCAGAGGGAGTCCTAGCATGTTGCAAGTCTAGAACGAGCCATGCTATTGTTTAAGACCTCAGGCATCCTGGGGATGGAGGGTAGGAGTTGAATACAGAAAAGGAGCTGTGGAACAGCTGGCTAGAACAGGGTTTCTAAAGGGGAAGACCCTGTATAGAGGGTATTTTGTAGTAAAATATTGTAATCTGGGCCTCCCTTGTTGGCCTTGCACAAGTCCACTGAGGTACATATGGATCTGTTAGAAGAGCCAGTGAATGTGCTCAAGGGGTACCTCACTGGGAAGTAGAGGTAATAAAAGTAGAGAAAAACAAGTGGAGGTCAGAACCCTTCAGGGTGAGAAATAGCCCCAGGGGAAAAGACTGGGGTAGTATAAGAGGTAGAGCTTCAGCGGAGACGCAGAAGGTAGTATTAAAGAAAGCTTAAGCTGTTTTGGACCAAAAACAGTATAAATTTAGGACCAAAAGAAAAAATGAGTCTGACCTAACTGGACTGGGGATGGAATCAGTCCATGTAGGGAAGAAAGGGTATGGAGACCCTTGTATCTGATAAGAAAGTAAGGACAGACTCAGGAGCGCTAAGCTTTAGATTAACTGAAGCTCCGCAATGTCTTTCCTAAATGGGGTCAATTAGGAAAGAAAAAAGGTACATGGAGAGCTTCAGGAGTACCTAACCTATATAGCAAGGAAAAATCTGTTAATTACCACAGGAAGTGGTTATAAGTGTAGCCCCCTAAGTATGCTGGCACAGCATTGATAGGGGTAGTGCCCATCTGTCAGGATCATATAGGAATGTAAGGATATCTGAACCTAACAGACAGATAGATGAGTATATGGATACATATCTATCTAAAAATATATCTCACTAGATCTATAAATATATATATGTATATATACAAATATATATTTAATATATACACATATAGGGTATATATGCATATATCTATAAGAGATATGTATGGGCAGAAGACACACAGATAGATATAGATAAATATATATGTCTATATATGTGTATATATATATATATGTGTATATATATATATATATATGTGTGTGTATATATATATATATATATATATATATGTGAATATGTAGACATATAGACACATGTCTCCAGGGGTATGTGGAAGGAGAGATGTCTATAGAAGCTGATCCCCCCTAGGGATATAGGGAGAGAGGAAGATTCATCTAACAGCAAGAAGGTTAATACCTGCTTGAATAGATATACAGAGAATTCTCTTTTCCTGGTTATGATTGGCAGAGTCAGAGGAAAGGTCTCCCTGACAAGAAGAAGTCTGGATTCTTTTCAGAATTTGAGCTTTTGAATAACCAGGATGGCCTACGTGAAAAATGCAGAGGATAACTTCAGTCTGCAGGCAGGAAGTCCAGATTTCTCCAGAATTGCAGTATGGAGAATGGATAGAGGATGCCACTGGAGGAAGATACCCTAGTGACTCGCCTATGAGGGCAAGAGGGGTATTAGGTGTCCTCTAGCTGCCATTGAAGAAAATTATCTCTTAACGAGAAGACACAAGGAGATATGGGCCAAGCCAGGGAATTGGCCCTTCTTTAGGTTTTCACGTAATGAAAGGCCCAAGACTTATGTCTCAAAAGAGATTTAAGATGAGATGGTAAAGGTAGGGAATACCTACCAGTCATGAAACATGACTGGGGGAACCCCTTTTAACCATCTGGGGTTATCTGCTAGGCAAGATACTAATGCTCTCTAGCAAGGGCCCATAGTGCAAAGCTACTCTGTAGAGTTGCAGAGAGCATGCTGCAGGTTGGTTAGAAGAAAAAACTGGCTGTGGAAAGCCAGCAGGTAACCAACTATTCTGCCAAGGACAAGGGGGCGAAGAATAGAAGTTAACCAACCAGGCTGTGATAATAGGGTTTCCCAAACGAGGTTGATAACCTGTTTGGGACTTAGCACTGAGGCTAGAAGGATTGCTAGTAGAGGAGAATCCCTGGTTGTGTAGTGAACAGAACCAGTGGCTTAACCACTAGGAATTGCTGTATCTGCAGCAACTTACCAGGGCAGCGGAGAAAATTTCTTTTTCCCTCTCCCTTTTTTAGATTGGGAAAAAGAAACAACAGACCTGGTAGGACTTCCTATTGTCTGATGGGCTACTCTAAGGTAATAAGGGGGGAGACAACTCCGGAAGGGAGAATCCCCCGGTAGAACAGGTAGAGGACCATAGGGGCTTACCAGTGTAAAAGGGTCACTCTTACAAACCAAATGTTATATTAAGAGGGAGGTAAGACAGAGTTGAAAGAGACCGACTATGGAGGAAGTCTCTGACAGGTGAGATGATACATGCCAGTACAGGGAAAACAACTGTCTATTGATAGTTGTTACTTCTCTTTCCTCCAAGAGGAAGAGGAAAACCTGTTAAGTATGGGCATGATCATCATAAAGACTCTTAAAGGTAAAGAAAAGATGTCTCATGAAGAGATATCTAGGAAGGTTAGGATAAATTTAGTGCAGATACTGCAAATGAAAAGAAGCAGACTGCTACTCTAACCACCAACCAAGAGGGGCAATGATGATCTATTTGAAACCCTGCGACTGCTGGGTTTGTTGACCCTGTTGAGGTTGTGGAGTCTTCAGACCAGGGTGATTTTCCCCTGTTTGGGAAGATCTGTATGATGGGCAGATGATGGATAAAACCTTCTCCGCCTAGGGGAAGAAAATTTGGCAGGACATTTCCTACCAACTGGGAAAGAAGAAGGAGTAGAACAGCCTCTGGAAACAGGAAAGTCAGTTGTTAACTGAGCAACCTGGAGTAAAGACTCCTTGTTAAAGAGATTTTCTCCAGTGCAAGGAGTATTTCCCAGTCTTACTTGTGCCCATTTGTGCAAGTCTGAAGCTTGGAGCCAGGCTTTACGTTGTGCTCCTATAGCTATAGCAGAAGTCCTGCTAACAGACTCAAAGGAGTCTAGGGAAGCACGAGTAAGAAACCTAGAGATATTTTGAGCATGACTAACCAGTTAGGAATAGTCTGCAGTCTTGGGCTCTTGAAGAAAAGGAGTCAACATATGTAATTTCTTTGTGACCTCCTCAAGAGATAAACCAATATAAAAAATATATGAGAGAATTCGTGCTGAAAGCATGGATGGCTGGAAGGTTTGGCGTCCAAAGGCATCTAAGGTCTTAGACTCACACGACCTGGCGGATAAGAAGAGTGCTTTTTAGTACTCTTCACCCGCCTCATTGCTGATTCTACAACAATGGAATGATGAGGAAGTTGAGTCTTTTGAAATCCTGGAGAGGGGGGCACCTGATATAGAAGATCAGTTGCCCTGGAAGGTGGGGGTACCTTTAAAGGAGCTTCCCACATTCGTAGAAGGAGATCCTGCAAGGAATGATGCAAAGGAAGCATGATGTTTTCCTTTGCTCTCCTAGGAATATAGAGGGATCCTGTACTCCCTTGTGTAGGATCCTGTCCAGGAATAGAAAAGGCAAGGGATTTTGCCATATCCAGAAGGAAAACCTGAAAAGAAGGATCCCCAGAGGGAACTTCCTTTGGATAGGCTAGATCTGATGAAGAACTAGCGTTGGCACCGAGGGATCCATCCAAGTTTATAGGAATAGAAGATCCTGAATGGTGCAGTATGGAATCCTTATAGGATGGTCGCCGGTACTGCAGGAGGTCGGGACCAGCGCCAGTCGGTAGCAGATCGTCCATGCTAGGGATCGATTCTAAACTTGGTATCGAGGGAAGCGAGCCTGAGGAGAGAAGCATGGAAGGCACCGACAGCAATGGAATGTAGATAGCGGTACCGACTTCGGTACCGTATCCGATACCAGTGGATGAAGGCCAGCCGGTGGCAACTCTAACTGTATCGAAGGAACCGAGAGTTCAGGATCCGAATTATCGGAACCGAGCCTTCGGTACCATCTGGCATCGGTACCAAGGTGAGTCGGTACCCAGTCCTCCAAACTGGAGATAGATTCCAGACTCGGCATCGAAGGAAGTGAGTCTATCAATGCACCTCTGGAGGGTACCGACGTCGGTACTAGGATCAGTACCGGTACCGATACTGGAAGATCGGTCTGCAGTGTATCCAACGGCCCCGTAGGTACCGAGGACGCCAGACAACGATCCTTGGTGAGGAATGTTTCATCCAACACCATTGCCATTGCCGGGGTATCGATACCGCTCGAAGCGGATGCCACCACCGGGCATGGCTCAGGTATGTTCTGTGAGGGGTGAACCTCAGGAACAACCTGAAACCCCACACAGGCTTTGGAGGCCGAAGACTCCCACCGGGGTTTTGAAGCCAGTGGATTCTTGAGGGCAAGGCCAGAGGCATCTCTATGCTGTGCATGAGATCTGCCGCTCGAGGACTGGCTAGTCTTAACAGACTGTTTTTGGGTTACCTGATCCTGTGTAGAAGAAGATATGGTCGGTGCCCTGAAGTTGGATGGGGACCGCGTGTCGAGGGGAACTCGATGTTGAAAACTTCTTCCCACAATACTATTGCCCGAGGGCTCCGGAGGAAAATGGTCAGGACCCAAGCAGGTTAGACACCAATTGTGAGTGTCTAAAAATAAGTTTGTACCGCCACAGTTTGTACATTTCTTGGGGATAGTGGCTGGCGGTTCCATGAAGGAAAGTGGAGAGGCCTAACAGGTCTGAGAAACCGTGAGACACTAAGAAGGAAAAAAATATTCCTTAAAAAGGAAAATTTTACAAGAAAAGAAAAAAGAAACACTGGTGGTACCGGTGGCGTCGGGGAAGGCAGTCGCGACCACAAGAAAACTAAAAAATAAAAGAAGAATTTTCTGCGGTGACAGGAGGATGTCCTGCCAGCTCCGCGGAAAAATGAAAACTGAGGAGAGGCAGTTGGGAAGGCAGCACACAGGCGTGTTGGGATGCTTCCAAAAGCTTTCTGAATGGATGCTGGGAAGCGTTCCCGCGCAGACTCCGTCGGTACCGACGTACCCATATGTGAAGACTCATTCCTGCTTGTTCCTGGAGATCCTTATATACAGTCCTTATCATCTCAGGGGCACAGCATGGTCTTAAATTGTGTCTTTGACAACCCAACTCTCCACCCACTCTATGTGACTGTTCTTGTCTGGCATCATCTAGGCTTGCCGCCTCCTTGCGGGGAAGCTGGGGGTAGCTGTAGATGTAGGGGGGTGTCTACATGTGGGAGCGATGTGTTGTTGGAGCCATTCTAGATGGCTGACCTGATTGATCTAAGTTATACTCTTGTTGAGAGGAGGGGAAGGGATGGGTGACATGCTAGAAAGGTATGTAAAATGAGAAGTGATTTAACAAAATTTGAGGGATGATTATACCAGACTCCAATCTATTCAGAAAGGACAGAGTTTGAGAACTACTGATATGCCCAAAACAAGAGAGGTAATTATATTAGCTGAGGTGACCAAACAAGTTGCTAAGTCAGTGGCAAAATCTAGAGGATACTGGGGTGCATAGGCAAAGGAGTAAGAAAAAGGAGTTAATGTTGCTGCATGATTCATTAGTGAGACTTCATTTACAATAGTGTGTACAATTTTGGATATTGCATCTTTAAAAGAATGTAAACCAGCAAGAGTCGAACCAGAAGACAGCTAACAAAATGGTCAACACTCTTTATCACAAAGCATATGGGAACAGATTTAAAAATCTAAATGTGTTCATTCTTGGTCCAAGATGATGGTTGGAATGTGAGCTCAAAGTTATTGAAGATGCTGGAGGTCCTCCATGATTAATGGGGAAAAGCACAGAGAAGTGGAAGACGTATGTGAGATCTGTATCATGGACAGCTTCTGAGTAAGAAGCCCAGGGCCAGAAGTCCTTACTTCATTTTGTTGTCTTCGTGGCAGCCATGCAGAATTTCTTGATGGAGACTCAGGCCTGGCGCAAGAGCCATCTCACCTAAAAGGGCAGAAGTGTCCCTCGGTCCACAGGATCGCACTGTTCCACCACAGCCAGAGGTTTGTGTGAGCCCGGAGCATTTACAGCTTACGATGTCTAAGTCAAAAGTTGGAATACTTAAAGGACTCCCTGGACTTAATCAATTCACGGTTCACTTTGTTGGTGACTTTTATGTCTATGGAAATTAAACAACATATTCTTTGTGCCTTTTTCAAGTTTAAGTCAGCCAAATTCTGTGGACACTGTGTGAATATTTTTCCTGATATTTCTCGTAGTACCCAACTTAGGCGGAGGCTTTTCTTAGCTTTAAAGCCTCAGGTTTTGTCATTGGGTGCTACTTTCTTTCTTTGTTTCCCTTGTAAATGCATCATCAATTATGATGGTGCATCTTATGTTTTTGTGGATGTCACTCATCTGGAAAATTTTATTTCAGAGAAGTATTTTTCTATACCGCCTCTGATCTCTGGAAGAGGCGGTATAGAAAAATGTATAAATAAATAAATTAAATAAAGCAGGGGACACGAGAGGTGACTAAGGATGATTAATTGTAATTAGCCTCCAATCATGGGCGTTCGCCTTAGTTGCTGTTTTTTATTTTCTCATTCTGTTTGTCAATTGTATTCCCGGCTGGGTTCCTTTATGTGGACTTTATCTATTTTGCAAAAATGTGTGATTATGTATATTGTTTCTTGTATGCTTGATTGACCTTTGTCTTTTTGGTTATTGTAATTTGATCAAAATCTATAAATAAAAAAAAGTTGGAATACTTGACAAAGCTGCTGAAGGAAACCACAATGGAGGTACTGAAGTGCTGACTATTCCCCTTTCACTGAGTAAGAACATAGGCTAGCACCCTGTTAGTGGTATGGGAAGGAATTTTCCATCCCTGGAAGGGGCTAGCATGATGGTCATGAAGCCCTCCCCTGTACGTTCTTTTTCAACTGCAAAGGTTGTTGCTAACAAATGCAGGCACAAACTGAGGCCTTAGAGCAGATCAGTGGCAGAATTCGATCATGGCTAGCACTTACCCTCAAGGATTACTGGACCAGAGCAGTGCTGGGCTTAAGGCTGCCATCATCACCCCTTGAGTCTCTGCAGCTAAGTTGCTCTTTTACTTTTGTATGCTTGACCTTTTTATTTGGAGGCAGGCTTGGGGATGAGGGGAGGAAGGGGAGAAAGGAGGGGGGGAACAAAGAAAAAAGAAAAGGAAAAGGAACCTGGAGGCTGTGTTAAAACAAGGGCCACAGCCAGCACAGGCTTACATGTTCAACTGGGCAGAGCTCTGTCGGGGAGTGTGGCCTCTTTCTCATGTATATAGTTTACCCCGGTTCTCCAAGTTTATACTCCTGTTCGATGTAAACCAAACAGCTTGTTGTTATGGTCTTTATGTTATAATGTAAACCGCGCTGATGCCGAATAGTGCGGTATATAAGAACTTGTAATAAATAAATAAATAAAAAATAAATATAGGCAGGAAACTCCAGCAGGGTATCTGCTGATATGCCTTAGAGACATCCGCTCCCTAGCTCCACTGGGGAGGCACCTTTTAGGATGGCTGCCCAGGAGCTATCCAATTTCCAAATCAAGCTGCACCAGTGCAGCAACCATCATTTGCTGGAGACAGAGAAATGCTGAAGTCTGCCCCTAGCTGCATTAGCACAAATATCAATGATGATGTTTATAGAAGCTTCTTGTTTCTGGCATGGAGCAGGCGTTGGTGACACATATGGCCGGCCAGCTAAGGGCAGTGACCTTAATATTCAGCGGCACTGTCTCCACAGACTCCCCCAGCACTGTCTGGTTGATGTAGGATCGGTCCATGGATGGAATGGGGGCCTATTTTGAGAAGGGACTTAACTGGATTACTTCGGCTGCACAAAAATCTGTCCTAAATTGTAATCTAGTTAAATCCCAGCTGAAAATTGGGCAAATTGGATAAGTGCCGAGACTTAGCTGATTTGCACTGTTCAATAGGGATTATTCAGCAGCAGCTCCAATCCAGTTACTGATATTTAAGCACCATGGCTGACTGTCATGGCATTCTCTGCGGCCCTTGGCGTGAAAGCAGAACACCGCCAGACCCCACCGGGGCCTGAGCAAGCATCAGGGAGTCGAGCGGGAGGATCGCTCCTCCCCGATCAGCCCCCCAAGGCCAATCAGGCCCAGCGTTCAATTTAAAATTCTCTGCGCCCCTTGGCGCGCCTGTGACTGAGGGCCTCGCCAGAGGGCCTGGCACCGTAATTATCACGGAGTTAGAGTGTGTCATTTTAAAACAGTGTTACTGGAGTATCCCTTGTTTTGATACTGTTTGATTGTTAATGCAAATGTAAAGTAATTGGTAATGCATAAGTCAATTGCTTATGCATATGTAAAGTAATTCTCTAAAGATATGATCTATTGACGTGATTAAGCCTGTGCCTTAGTGTGCTAAATTAGTAGTATGTGCTCTCTGTGTATATGCCGATAAGATCATCAGACACAGGCCTTGCTGCTCTGAACGCCACCCCATTGAACCTCATATTGACCTGGCTCCCCAGCTTTCATCAGCTCTGCGAGATAAGTGCCCACACATTTATCTCAATTTGCTCCGTTTGAACAGCACCCTATCCCCATCCACTGAGGTTGCTCCCTAAAGCTCTGGCCAGCTCCTTGAGAGCTCCACCTTAATCCTCTGCCTCTTCTGAAGCCTCGTAACCTGCTCAGCATCACAATGACGTGGGGTCATACGTTTTTATTGGCCCTGTGCCTCGTAGCCCTTCTCATCACCTGGGCCGAATCCTACTCACATCAACATGGCTTACTCTCCCACTTACGCCATACAGGCACGTTCAACTACAGAAGAGATCATCCTTTCATACATCAGCGACGGCTTAGCCACATAATCTGCCAACCACTGACAGAATCCCTCAGAAGGAAGTCTCCTCACCCTCACCACCTGAACTGTATGCTCATAAATGCCCGTTCCATATGCAATAAATGGCCCGTCCCCACCGACTACATTGACCATCGGAAGCTGGATCTGATTTTTGTCACAGAGACTTGACTGACTGATGAGACACTGCCCTTACCAATCTCCTTCTACCACCCAGCTATGATCTCTTTAATTGTCCGCGAGCAAATTGGAGAGGTGGTGGTATCCTCATAATTGCCAGAAGCAACCTCCACTTCCAATGCATCTCCTCCCAGAGTGCACCCAATCTCGACTACATCCGGATTTCAAACAAATTCCTATCTACCTGTCTTTTCTACCGCTCTCCATCTACATGTGCAGACGAGCAGGCCACCATCCTAGACCTTGCTTGCGACAGGCATACCCACCTCAAACCACTCTGGCTCGTAGGTGATTTCAACCTCCCAGCCCTTCCTACCAAGCACTCCTCCGCCTTCCTTAATGCCATGAAAGCTCTTGACTATCATCAACTGATACATATTCCCACTCACTCATCAGGAAATACCCTGGACCTCATCTTTGCACCCTCACCCCTCCACAGTCTGGCTAGCCAGGACCCCCCACTTGTCCTCCCAGTCTGACCATAATGCCATACTGTTCGGCATTCCTACCGACCCCTGAGTTGACCAGCTGCCCCCCAACTCCAGTCCTCAATCATCCAATCGTCGCTTCAGACCCTTCGATAAAGAGACTTTCCTCATGAATATTCTTGAGAACCTCAACCCTGTCACCAACAATCTGGTTGAGCTAATAGACACGTGGAACAATACCCTAGCCCAAGCCTCTCTCCTCCCACCTTCCACTAAACCCACTAAGAAGAGGCACACAGTGTCATGGTTCACTGCTGATCTTCGTGAGTCCTTATTATCCCTCAGAAAGCTTGAGCAATGCTGGCGGTGTTCTAGGCAAGACGTTGACCATGTTGCCTACCTTGCCAAACTTCAAGAACACCGGATAACAGTTATTCTCAAGAAAAGGGAATTCCATACTAACACCCTTATGCGATCTCTCAACAAGCCCCGCGAGCGCTTCAACATTGTTAGATCCCTTACGAGTGTTGCCTCAAAGAACCTTCCAGCAATTACCCCTAGTCTTGCCGATTTTGCCTCTCACTTCCAGAGCAAGATGAACTCAACTACTTTGCTCTCTCAGAACCTTGATGACGTTCATTTCCTTCCTGAACTGCTCCTGTCAAGTGATGCACCTATACCTACCCTGGATTCCTTCTACCCATACTCGGCTGAACAAATAGAAAACATCATTGGCTCAATCAACATCCCTACCTCCCCAGCCGATCCTTGCCCAGCATTCTGGATTAAGCAGGCAAGATCCAACCTAAGTTCAGAAATATCCAGAATAGTACACCTGTCCTTTTCCACAGGTTCTCTGCCAGTGTACCTCAAGTCCGCCTCCATCAAATCCCTGCTAAAAAGCAATAAATCAAACCCTTCAGACATTAGCTCATACCGACCAATCTCCAGCCTACCATTCCTAACTAAGACCGTTGAAAAGATTGTCCAGCAACAGGTTCAAGACCACATTGACTCCCACACCCCTCTTGACCCACAGCAGCATGGATTCCGCCAGCAGCATGGAGTGGAAACCCTTTTTGTTACGCTCCTGGACAGACTCTGCACCGGCATAGATAAGAAGAAGCAGGGATTCATTCTAATCTTCTTGGACATTGCCTCTGCCTTCGACTCAGTTAGCCACAGCCTTCTCCTTTGCTGCCTACAACAGAAGGGTATTCGAAACTCTGCCCTGAACTGGTTTAGATCATACTTGACGGATCGCCAGCAACAGGTCCATTTGGGAACACAGTCTTCAAGCACCTTCCAGCAAACGCAAGTAGTCCCTCAAGGCTCATCGCTTACAGCCTTGCTTTTTAACGTCTACATACAGCCAATCTGTTTAATAATCAAGTTTTTCAACATACTATATCACATCTATGCAGATGACATCTTACTTTATTCCCCTTTCTCCATCGATAGCCCTGATTTTTCAGTCATTTCTGATTGCTTCAATGCTGTCTCTGATTGGCTTGCCACACACAATGTCAAGGTCAACTGCAAGAAGACTGAGGTCCTTTTCATTGCTAAAGATCAAACGTTTTACCCCACCAGCCTCCTTGCGGGTGAGAGATGTAGAACTCATGTTTAAGGGAGGAGTAGCCTAGTGGTTGGGGAAAGGTACTTCAGGCCGGAAGGTCGGGGGTTCAAATCCCACTAGAGGACAGCAACCTTGGGCCGGAAGGACTGGGGTTTCTATTCCCACAGGTGCTCCTTGTGGTCTTGGGCAAGCCACTTAACCCTCCATTGCCCATGTTCCCTGTAAGTATTAGTGTGTGTGTCTCATATCCCCGCGTGTTAAATGTATCCCCCACTTGTGTTGTGACCGCTTTGATTGAAGGATAAGGCGGTATACAAAACTGTCTAAATAAATAAATAAAATAAGTTGGAGGTTCGCTATCTGGGAGTTACCCTCGACCAACAATTGACCATGGATGCTCACATACATAACGTTATCAAGGCAGTCTACCAGAAGATAAGGACTCTCCATCATATACACCCACTCCTTGATCCCTCAGATTTTCGATCAGTCTTCCAAGCTCTCATCCTCCTGTACTTTGACTATGCAAATATTATTCTTCATGGCACCCCAAAATATATCCTCCAACCACTCCAACTGGTCATGAACACAACTGCTCGCTCACTCCAAGGTGTCTCTAGGTATGAGCATATCTCTCCTATCCTGATGCAATTACACTGGCTCCCCATATCTAGCCGCTTGATCTATAAAGCTCTTCTCATCACATTTAAGATAATTCACAAATCATCTGCATCCTCCCTGTCAGCAATGATTCAACAAACTCCAGACAACAGAATGAGAAGAGCCAACATGGTAAACTCCCTGGTCACTCCTTCAATCATAAGGACCTGCACTAAAGCTGTCAAGAACCGTGCCTTTTCCTTATACGCACCATCCCTCTGGAATGCCCTTCCTCCCTCAATCCGTGTCATCACGGATCTATCTACATTCAGGAAGGCTTTAAAGACTCACCTTTTCCAGCTGGCTTATGACCACATAAGATAATAAGGACTCTCATAATGCTACACTCATACTGCCCTCCCCACTCACTCAGACTGGACCTTTGACTCCACTATTTGTTCTTAGTTCTCCCTCCTCCCTTCCCCTTCGTTGATGAAGTTACCTGTCTCTGTTAACTAATTTTTCTGTTTATGCCTGTTCCTTGTATAGTTGATTGTTTTTGATGTTTTACCTATTCTATGTAAAGTTTCTTGCCTGTTCCTGTTTCTTGTAAACCGCGCTGATACTAAATAGTGCGGTATAAAAAAAAGCTAATAAATAAATAAATGAATTTGAATATCAGCAGGTCTGAATATCAGGTCCAAGGCTTCCAAACTTTCTCGTCTTCCTATTTCCTCTCTTGGAGATACTGAAGAGATATTACAAGTTAGTTCTGAAGGTAAGCGAAGAGTCTATTCCCTCTATTTCTAGAGTTTATTATATATCTTCTAGTGGTTTCAGTAATATTTTGGGTGTAGATATGGACTCGAGAGGGCAGCCACAAGAAAGATTAAATATTTTAATCTAATCTAATCTAACACGGATTCAAACAACCAGTGGTTCTGTGTGGTTTTATAGCAAGAAGAAGAATAAGAGTTTAACTAATTAAATTTAAACAACCAAGCTTTCAGTTTTTACAAAACTGAGAAAGTGAAAACATTTTTTTAAATTGCCTAGACAATTCAGACTGTAAGATTTCCCTGTGCTGCCATATAGGAAATAGTACATATAAAACAGGATTTTGAACGAATGCCTCTACATGGAGGATATAAAAGATTGTAAATGTTTAGAACAACATATTATAAGAGGAAATAGCAATGACGAAAATTGTTCTGGAACAAAATCATTAAAGAATTTATATAGAAAAACAAAGAACTTGAAACAAATCTGGTTGGGGACTTTAAGCCAGTGTAATATTTGAAGTAAAGGAGTTACTGCAGTATACCGAGACAAGCCAAAAATAAGGCTTGCAGCTGTGCTTTGACACAGCTGCAATCGCTTAATTTGAAATTGAGAACAATTTATGAATAACAGGTTTCCATAGTCTAGGTATGCCAGAACAGAACTCTGAACCACAAGTTGAAAATGTTCTCTAGAAAAATATCCTTTTATTCTGCGTAACTGACGTAACTTAAAGAACATTTTTGAGACAATTGAGCTGACATGGGCCTCAAAAGATAAATCAGCATCAATCAAAAATCCTAAAATTTTGAAGATGGGAACGACCTTCAGATTTAACTGTATCTGCATGAGACAAGATTTCTGGTAACGGTTTGGAGCTGTTAAGGCATAAAACCTTTGTTTTAGAAGTATCAACTTGTAAACGTATTGTTTTTGCCCAGTCAGCGTAGTTACTCACCTGTAACAGGTGTTCTCCAGGAGCAGCAGGAATCAGTCCTCACATATGGGTGACGTCGGCGCCGACGGAGCCCTCGCGGAGCAATTTTCCCCAGCTTTCACAGAAAGCCTTTGGGAATTGCAGCGCGCATGCGCGGTCGCCTTCCCGCCCAAGGGTGCCATCTTAGCCAGTCTGATGACATAGCTAAAAGACAGCATAAAAATTTGCAAAAAAACTTAAGCAGATGATTGCAACTCCACGGGGAGGAGGGAGGGTTGTGAGGACTGATTCCTGCTGCTCCTGGAGAACACCTGTTACAGGTGAGTAACTACGCTTTCTCCAGGACCAAGCAGGAAGTCAGTCCTCACATATGGGACTCCCAAGCTTAAGGCTACCGGAGACCCTAAGCACAAAAATGAGCTCCCTCTAGCTCGGCAGTACAGAAGGATGGAATCTTCGCTGAATTATTACCCACCGGTAGCCCCCATCCGGGATGGAGGGTAGGAGTTGCTCAAACCTCGAAGAGATTTCGGAGGACTGCCTGTCCGAAAGCACTGTCCCTGCGGGACTCCCTCTCGAGACAGTAATGGACCGCAAAAGTTTGGCTCGAAGACCAAGTAGCGGCCCGGCAGATGTCTGCCAGCGGAACAGAGCGGAGGTAAGCCACTGACGTAGCCTTCGCCCGAACACAATGAGCCGTGACTCGACTTTCTAAGGAGAGTCTGGCTGCCCCATAAGCCCAAGCGATACAGTCAGCAACCCAGATGGACAGGGTACGCTTGGAGACCGGGAGCCCCAATTTATTGGGGTCAAAAGACACAAAAAGCTGAGCAGCTTTACGGTGCTCCCGCGTACGGTCAAGGTAGAAGTTCAATGCCCTTCTACAGTCCAGGGTATGCAGGACTCGTTCAGCTCGGCTGGAGTGAGGCCTGGGAAAGAAGGTTGGAAGTACCACCTCCTGATTGATGTGAAAAGGGGAGACAACTTTTGGAAGAAATTTTGGGTGAGTCCGTAGGACTACCCTATTTTTGTAGAACCGAGTGAAGGGAGGATCAGACACGAGGGCCTGCAATTCACTTACGCGTCTTGCGGAAGTGAGGGCTATCAGGAATAAGGTTTTCCACGAAAGAAAACGCAGAGAACAGGTAGCCATCGGTTCAAAAGGCGGACAGGTGATCCACTGTAAAACCACATTCAGATCCCAGTCAGGTGCTGGCGGGCGCAGAGGTGGTTTCAGTAGAAGGAGACCTCGGAGAAACCGTGCTACAAGAGGGTCGCTGGAAAGAGGTCTGCCGTCCACCGGCACATGGTGCGCTGAAAGAGCACTGAGGTGGACTTTGACGGAGTTGGACTTAAGTCCCAGATTAGATAGGTAGAGCAGGTACTGCAAGATCACCGACACCGAGCAGGAGAAGGGATCCTGAGACTGCTGTACACACCAAACGGAAAAGCGACGCCATTTAAGGGCATAGCATTTGCGGGTAGAAGGTCGCCGAGAAGCTAGGACGACCTCTTCCACCTCTGCCGGCAGGAGAAGGGGAGCAAGGACTACCCTTTCAGCCGCCAGGCCATTAGATTGAGAGATCTGAGGTTGGGGTGTAGCAGAGACCCCTGATCCTGTGTTAGGAGATCCGGTTGAAACCCCAGAGGGAACGGATCCTCTACCGCTAATTGCAACAGGAGTGGAAACCACGGCTGTCTGGGCCAGCGAGGAGCCACCAGGATCATGGACGCTTTGTCCCGGAGAACCTTGAACAGAGTTCGGGAGACCAGCGGGATGGGAGGAAAAGCATAGAGAAGGTTTTCCGACCATGAGAGCAGAAATGCATCTGCCGCTACCCGAAGGGGATGTGGCTGACGCGAGCAGAAGCGAGGAAGTTGCCGGTTGAGAGGACTGGCAAAGAGATCCATCGTGGGGAGGCCCCACTTCAGAAAGAGTTTCTGGACTACCAAGGGATCCAGACGCCACTCGTGCGGCTGGAGTATCCTGCTGAGTTTGTCCGCCAGGCAATTCTCCTGGCCTGGGAGATAAACTGCTTTGAGAAGAATGCCGTGACTGACGTCCCAAGAGCAGAGCTTCTGAACTTCTCGGCAGAGAAGAAAGGAGCCCGTGCCCCCCTGTTTGTTCACGTAGAACATGGCAACTTGATTGTCTGTCTGGACAAGGACGGGCTGGTGAGAAATCAGGTGGGAGAACGCCTTGAGCGCCAGACGAATAGCTCTGAGCTCCAGGAAGTTGATCTGTTGAGCAGATTCCCACGCGGTCCAGAGGCCTTGAGTACATGCCCCCTGGCAATGAGCTCCCCAACCCAGGAGGGAAGCATCGGTCGTCAGCACTTGAGCCGGCTGAGGCGACTGAAACGGCATTCCGAGCACCAGGTTCGGCCGATGAAGCCACCACTGTAGGGAAGAGGCCAGCGGTCTGGAGAGGCGCACTAAGTCGGCTAGCCCGCCGGTGGCTTGTTGCCACTGCTTGCGAAGGCACCATTGAGCCGGCCGCATATTCAGGCGAGCATTGGGGGTCACGTGGACGGTGGAAGCCATATGGCCGAGTAGTCTCAGGAAGCGCCTGGCGGAGACCAGGGACTGGCTGCGAAAACGGTCGGCTAGGTCCATGAGCCGTTGAGCCCTGTCGAGAGGCAGGAAAGCTCGAGCCTGAGGAGTGTGCAGTCTTGCGCCGATGAACTCGAGATCCTGTGAGGGGAGCAAAGTGGACTTTGCGAAGTTTATGACAAAGCCCAAGTACTGCAGAAGAGTCACCGTGCGGTGTGTGGCATTGGTGACTGCCTGAGGGGACGACGCTCTGATGAGCCAGTCGTCGAGGTACGGAAAGACATAGAGGCCGTGAAGCCTGAGATAGGCCGCCACCACCGCGAGACATTTTGTGAAGACTCGCGGTGCGGAGGACAGGCCAAAGGGCAGTACTCTGTACTGGTTGTGATTTCCGGCCACCACAAACCTTAGGTATTGGCGGTGGCTTGGGTGGATGAGGATGTGCGTGTAGGCATCCTTTAGATCCAAGGAGCATAGCCAATCTCCCTGCTGGAGGTAGGGCAGAAGGATTCCAAGGGTAAGCATCTTGAACTTTTCCCGCACAAGGAACTTGAGGTTGCGCAAGTCCAGGATGGGTCTGAGGCCTCCTGTCCTTTTTGGTATTAGGAAATACCTGGAATAAAAGCCTTGACCTCTCAGGTGGTGGGGCACCGGTTCCACAGCCTGGTCCTGAAGAAGACTTGCTAACTCCTGAAGGAGTAAGTCCCTGTGCAGAGGGAGTCGCGGAGGTTCTCCCGGAAAATAAGAGGGAGGGACCTGATGGAAGTGGAGAAGATATCCTTCTCGCACGACTTGAAGCACCCAGGCATCTGAAGTGATGTGGGACCACCTGTGGGCGAAGTGAACCAGCCGGCCTCCGGTGCTGGGAGGAGCCAGCTGAGGGGGAGAGGCTATGCTGATGAAGTCAAAAACCCCCACCCTGCTGAGCAGGGGCTGGTGGTGCAGGCTTGGGGGCTTGCTGCCTATGGGACCCGTTACCCCGTCCCTTGGCCTGCTGACCCTGTTGGGGAGCTGGAGGGGCCTGATATTGGGGGTAGTGTTTATAGGCAGCCGCCTTTCTCGGGTAAAAGGACTTTTTTCCCGAGCCCTTCTTTTTCTGGGAAGGGGCGGAGGTCTTCCTAGAAAGCCTGGTCCTGGTGAGAGTCTCCGTCTCGATTTGCGCAGCCTTTTCAGCCATGGGCTTGCCAAAGAGGTTCTCACCTCTGCAGGGGACATCGACCAACTTGTCCTGCACCCAAGGCTCAAGGTCAGACGACTGAAGCCAAGCCTGTCGGCGGGCACCGATGCCGGCTGCGGCCACACGAGCCAATGCTTCAAAGCCATCATAGGCTGCTCGGGACATGAATTTGGATCATTCCCGAATACCAGATGTTAAGGCTAGGAACCTCCGCAAAGGTTCCTCGGACAGTCCAGCAGAGAATCCGGCTAGCTCTTTAGCCAGGTCTCGGAGATACATGCCCATGTATAGCTGGTAGGTCTGGACACGACAAGCCAGCATAGAGCCCTGGAAACACTTCTTACCAAGGCCATCCAGGTTACGGGCCTCCCTGCCAGGGGGCACCGAGGAGTGCATTTTCTGGCTCTTAAGCCTATGCATGGCCGATTCCACTACCATGGAATGGTGTGGTAGCTGTGCTTTTTGGAAGCCAGGACTCTTGCGGACTCGATAGATGGAATCGACCCGCTTGCTCAATACCGGCGACGAGGCCGGACTCTCCCACAATGCGGAAGAGTAGTCGTTCCAGCATGGGAGGCACCGGTACAGTAAAGTGCTCCCGGGCGGGAGAGTCGTACTGAAGGGCGTCGAGCTCTTCGGCTCGAGGCTCCTCCTCGGGATCCGCCGGGAAGGCCAAAGCCTTGGCCATATCCCTGACGAAGTCCGAGAACCGGGCATCCTCCGGAGGGGACTGTTTCCGAGGTTCGGACTCAGGTGAGTCCGAGGGGACACACCGAGTCCGAAAGGAATCAGGTGACTCTTCCTCTTCAGACTCCCAGACCGACTCCGAGGAGGAATCAGTGGGGTCGGCTCGGGCAGGCGGAGGCGTCGGCCGCCCCGACGCCAAGGGAGTCGGCGGCGACGACCTCGGTCCCGAACGGGAGGCCGAGGGTGACCTCGACCGAGGATCGACTCGAGTTCGCATGGACTCGAGGATCGGCTCGGTCTCCGGGGTCGACTTAGACGTCGACGTCCCGGCGGTCGGGGCAGCGGCGCCAGCGAGGCTAGCGATCAGTGCCCGCTGCTGGTCCATGAAGGCAGATAGTCTGCTCTCCAAGGCCGTCAACCTGAGTCTGACCTCAGGTGACCCAGCAGTCCCCGACTCGGGCCCCAACGGCGTCGGGCCCGACGTCGGACCTCTCGGAGGCGAGTCCAGAAGGACCACAGGACTTACCCGAGCAGGCAACTCCGACTCCAGGCGAGGTCGCTTCGGGAGGTGCTCCTTCTCCAAAGACCCGGGACGGCTGTCGGGGCTATGCGACCTGGCCCCCGCGGAGCCAGGAGCGTCCACCGACGCCGCCCTCGCGGGTTTTGTCTTCCGTCGATGGTCTCCGGAGGGAGAACCCCTGTCGGAGGAGCTTCGGCGATGTTCAGAGCTGGAGCCTCTGGATGCCGAGGCCTCCGACGAGGTCCGGGTACAGCTGGGGTCAGCGAAGATTCTATCCCGCTGATGTCGCCGACTCCTCAACGCGTTGGAGGACATTTTGCCACAGGCTCCACAGATCATTTCTTCATGATCCGGTCCCAGGCAGCGGAGGCAATTATCGTGTGTGTCAGTGAGTGACATATTTCTGTCACACTGACCACACCGCTTGAAACCACTGGCAGCCATCGGGGGAAAAAGGGCCCCTGCAAGGTCAAAGGACCGGGCTGCCAGTGAAAAACCGAAAACGAAACTGACCAAAAATCAGAAAAACCGAAAAATAAGGGAAGGACTCGCAACAGCGTCGCGAGTCCGGGCAGGAAAACGACCGGCTTCGAACCGAATTGAAAAACGAGTAAAACTCACGAAAATCAACTTTTTAAGCGGGGACACGACGGGTACGTCTGTAGGGCTCCGCGGAAAAAAGAAGACTGGCTAAGATGGCACCCTTGGGCGGGAAGGCGACCGCGCATGCGCGCTGCAATTCCCAAAGGCTTTCTGTGAAAGCTGGGGAAAATTGCTCCGCGAGGGCTCCGTCGGCGCCGACGTCACCCATATGTGAGGACTGACTTCCTGCTTGGTCCTGGAGAATTAATGATATTCTAGACTGATCTCAAAAGTATGTTTTACATTGACAGACATTACTGGTGACATAACAAATTTTTTTTTGTTTTGTTTTGTTTTTTTAAGTATAAGGATGTGAATATTTTGGGTCAAATGATACATATTTTTCTGGATGTATCTAGAGCGTCCCAACAAGCGATTTCTTGCCAAAAGGCAATAGGTGACCTTGAAGGCCACCTTCACTGTAAGATTTCCCTGCACGAATACTGTGAATTATAAAGGTAACAGATATTCTTTTACTGACTCTACTCATTTGGAAAAGAACTAGATCTATAGAAGTGAGTACTGATAAGATTAATATAATGTTTAGGTGGATGGATTCTGGCTCAGAAGTATTGTCATGGTGTAGATCAGTCAGAGCCTATGGAGATGGGAAAAGCTGAGCAAAGCAGACCTGACACTGACAGCTCAGTGCAGCACATGGCCCAGAGTTGCTATAGGCAACATACACAAACTGCATCACAAGGTGTGAGAGCATGCCTGAATAGCAAGCTAGCTCACAGCTCATTAGATAATGAGGGGCAACTGGGAGGGGGCGGAGCCCAAGCAAACACCAAGTCACACGCAGATAAAATTCACTTACCGGAGGTTAGTGAGGAGAGACCACCAGGGAAATACAGAACCGTTGGTAACTGGGAGAGAACAGCTGGTAACTGGAGGACGGGAGGAACTTGGAAACCCGGTAGAACCAGAGCAGCTGAAGAAGCCCCGAGGAATTGCTTCAGAGAGCAGGGCACAGCTAAGCAAAAGCCAAGTGAACTTTGCCAGAAAGGGGGCAGAGGAGATATTCCTAGACCCAGGCTTAGGAAAGCCAACCTACCCAGTAACAGGTACGAGGAGGGAGAGAGCTTCTATCTACCCTGAAGGGGGTTTCAAGTCCAAGGGAAAGCAGAGAGAGAAAAACAGTAAAACGCTTTCGTCTTGGCAAGGCTCTGCTGTACCGAGAAACTCTGAGCAGAGAGAGTGTATAGGTAGGCTTATTGCTTCTAATAGAAGAGACACAGAAAGTGAAGAATTTCCCTGCACTTGCCAAGAGTTATGTGGCTCTCAAAATAGAAACTCCAGAGAATGCGGTAACTTCCCATTCTACTCTAGCTGTGAGGAGGAGGGGAACACTCTCAGCCGTACAGAGAGACTGTTTAAGAATAACATGAGTTACAATCCAAAAGGACTTTATTCAGAAGAGGAGTGTGAAGAAATGCAATGTGATTTATATGAGGAGCCTGATTCTGAGAATTGTATGGATTGTACGTTTACTTTGTCTGATGAAATCACTTCTTTATGCTGAAGAGGTTTCTGGAAGTTTTGCTAAGGAAAGGAAGTGAAGAAACTTACCTTGAGTGAAAAGGACTGTTTAAAATACCTTTTTCTGTTCCACTGTTAAGCTGAAGATAAGCAGTATTTTTGTTCCAGTTGTTCCTTTTATTTTTGTACCAGCCGTATGGTCATTTTGTTCTTATATCCATTGCTTTGAAAATCCACCCGGGAAGGGGAAATAAAAAGTCCTGTCTTAAGCCTTGCTACTCGACTACAACTTAATTATTTTGTTAGCTTGTGGGACTACAACTCCCAGAGGGCAGTGCAACGCCTTTGGTACCACTCCCCTTGCTACTTAAGAGAACGCCCCGATGAAATACCCACGCTTTTAGCCTCTGGGGACCTTCACGGGTGACAGTATATAATTATATTCCTGCATGCTTCCTTCCATATTTTTCCTTTACTTACTTTTCACAGCATTTTTTTGTAAAAAGTGTTTTGCATGAAAATGCGCATTAACTGCTTAGCACACTTTAGTAAAAGGATATGTGTCTTTATAAAATACTAGCACAAATCTTGCAGAAATAGCTCTAGATTGTGGGTGCTGACATTTACACCTGCTTGAGAGTCAGCATAAATGTTGGCACATAAAGTAGCTATGGATGTGCTTATTTTATAAAATACATGTATAAATCAGAACTCTGCCCACACTTCACCCAGACTTGTCCCATGAGTATGCTAATCTACAAGTATGTGCTTCCTTGCACTATGCAGGGTCAACCCCAGAGCTGCTTCTAGGTGTTGGTGCTCTAGGCATACTTTAAGCTTTATACTGCCCCTGGCTGTCAGAATCTATTGTTTAACTATAAAACGGTATGCCCTCTAGAAAATATTGAGAAAATTGCTAGATGAAAGTGTCACTATATTTCCTCCTGCATTTCTTTTTATTTACATTTTTATATTATTTTCCTTTATATATATAAAAAGTGGGAGCAGGTCTCAGACTCACATTGGCAATGCTTGAAATATTTCAAAAGCAAAATGTCTTATCGCATCAATGACCTTAAGCGTCCACTATTTGACTCAAGAAATAATGTGGTTTTGTTCCTCACATCAAACTTTTCTCCAATCTTTAACCATATTCATAAAACAGGTTGTTAAATATGTTAGATTGTGCTTATCTCAATGCTGTGAATAAGACTCCCCGACGCCACCATGTGGGTACCGCTGAATGCGTTTCGAATCCTTCTTCAGGGGGATTTATTTATACAGCACGATCTTTCTACATGCAGCGGGGTAGTGCACTCAAATCCATCAAAACATTTGAGTCTCAAATTCATCCAATGTGCAAAAAACGCCGCACATTGGATGAATTTGGATGAACGCCGCTGTTCTTGAGTCAAATAGTGGACGCTTAAGGTCATTGATGCAATAAGGCATTTTGCTTTTGAAATATTTCAAGCATTGCCAATGTGAGTCTGAGACCTGCTCCCACTTTTTATATATATAAAGGAAAATATAAAAATTTAAATAAAAAGAAATGCAGGAGGAAATATAGTGATACTTTCATCTAGCAATTTTCTCAATATTTTCTAGAGGGCATACCGTTTTATAGTTAGTCTACAACCCTCTGTAAATTTGGACCTAAGGAGTCGTGTTGCCACAGAATCTATTGTTTAACTTTGAAAGCGTAGTTACTCACCTGTAACAGGTATTCTCCAGAGACAGCAGGATCAGTCCTCACATATGGGTGACGGCGCCATTGAAGCCCGCACGGAGCATTTCCCCAGCTTTCAAAGAAAGCCTTTGAGACATGCTGCCACGCATGCGTGGTTCCCTTCCCGCCCAAGGGTGCCATCTTCCTCAGTCAGATGACAGCTAGGATGGCAGTAAAAACTAAAACAAGGTAGAGAGGCAACTCCCAGAGAGGAGGGAGGGCTGTGAGGAATGATTCCTGCTGTCCTTGGAGAAAGCATAGTTACTCACCTGTAACAGGTGATCTCCGGGAACAGCAGGAATTTAGTCCTCACATATGGGTATCGTCGGTACCGATGGAACCTGCGCGGGAACGCTCCCCAGTGTCCAATCTGAAAGCTTTTGGGAGCATCCCACAGCGCCTGCGTGCTGCCTTCCTACCTTTCCCAACTGCCTCTCTCCAGTTGAGTTTTAAAGCTGAGACAAAAAGAGAGAGAGAGAGGGAAAGGAAAGAGATAGATAGAGAGATACAACTCCTAGGGGAGGTGGGTGGGTTGTGAGGACTAAATTCCTGCTGTTCCCGGAGATCACCTGTTACAGGTGAATAACTATGCTATCTCCAGGAACAAGCAGGAATCTCGTCATCACATATGGGGACTCCCTAGCTTTAGGTGCCAGGGAGAGACCCCAGAAGTTGTGTGTCCCTGAGAAGGGCTCCACTTCCCCCCATGGATCTCTGGCATCCTATCAGGGATGGTAGGTAGGAGTTGATTAGGTATGGAACAGGTGTTTGAGAACAGCCTGACCAAACAAGGCATCCCGGCGGGAGTCCTTGTCCAAGCAGTAATGGGCTGTGAAGGTATGAACAGAGGCCCAAGTGGCTGCTCGACAGATGTCATCAATAGACACAGAGCTCAGATGAGCCATTGAGGCTGCCATGGCTCTCACATTGTGAGCTGTGACATGGCCCTCCAGAGAAAGGTTCTTACTCTGATAGGCAAAAGAAATACACTGAGCAATCCAGTTAGATAGTGTTCTCTTGGAGACTGGCAGTCCCAAATGAGAAGGGTCAAAAGCAACAAAGAGTTCAGAGGACTTTCTATGTTGCTGTGTCCTTTGTAAGTAAAAAGCAAGAGCTCTTTTACAGTCCAGGGTATGAAGATTCCTCTCTGCATTCGATGCATGAGGTCCTGGAAAAAAGACAGGTAGGTAGACCTCCTGGTTGAGATGAAAAGGCGAGAACACCTTAGGCATAAAGTGTGGATGAGTCCTAAGGACTACCTTGTCATGATGGAACCTTGTATAAGGTGGATTAGCTACTAGTGCTTGCAATTCACTAATGCGGCGTGCTGATGTGATTGCAATGAGAAAGATAACCTTCCAAGAAAGGAATTTCAAGGAGGTGCTAGCTAAGGGTTCGAAAGGTGGCTTCATGAGCTGCCCAAGAACCAGATTCAAGTCCTATGCCACCGGAGGTGGTCTAATGGGAGGCTTAGTTAGAAGGAGGCCTTGCTATAAGAGGATGCGAGGAAATAGGTTGTCCATTTAGAGGCTTAAGGGAAGCTGCAATAGCACTCAAATGGACTCTTACTGAATTTGTTTTAAGGCCTGCATTAGACAAATGGAGGAGATACTCCAGCAAAGATTCCAGAGGTATGGCAAGGGGGTTAAGACCCTTTTCAGAACACCAAATAGTAAACCTCTTCCACTTGAAAGCATAAGAACGTCTAGTGGAAGGTTTTCTGGAAGCATAAAGAACATCTTTCACTTGCTGAGAAAGATGAAGACCTTGAAGATCTAAGCCTTCAGCAACCAAGCCCTGAGATGCAGAGACTGGGGATTGGGATGCCATAACATTCCGTTCTCCTGAGATAGGAGATCTGGAGCAGACCCTAACTCCAGGGAGGGAGCTTGAGAGAGATGTAGAAGCAGAGGGTACCACACTTGCCGTGGCCAATGTGGAGCTATGAGAATCATGTGGCCTCTGTCTCTCTGAAGCTTGAACAGGGTTTTGGGAATTAGGGGAATGGGTGGAAAGGCATACAGGAAGTCTTGACCCCAGTGAAGGAGGAAAGCATCCTTTGCCTGAGCTCCCTGAGCCGGAGTTGTGGAACAGAACCGGGGAAGTTTGGCATTCCACGGACTTGCAAAGAGGTCTATGTCCGGGGTTCCCCAAAGTTGAAAAATTCTGGCTACCTGGTCTGCATGTAGAGACCACTCGTGTGGAAGGAGAACTCGACTGAGTCTGTCTGCCCAAGAGTTTTGAACGCCTGGAAGATACACTGCCAGAAGATAAATCTGATGCTCTCTGGCTAGGGCCCACAGTCGCAAAGCTTCGTTGCAAAGCGACAGAGAGCCTGTTCCCCCCTGCTTGTTCACGTAGAACATGGCTACCTGATTGTCCGTATGAATAAGGACTGTCTTGTAGCTGAGCAGGGTGTGGAACACTGGCAGAGCGGGGAAGATTGCTCTGAGCTCCAAGAGACTGATATGTAGACAACTCTCTTGTGGAGTCCAGGTGCCTTGGGTGGAGAGGTCTTGCAGGTGAGCTCCCCAACCCATTGGAGAAGCATCTGTTGTAAGAGTTGCTTGGGGCAGGGGTTGCTGAAAGGGGGACCCCAGCAACAGGTTTTGAGTGGACTTCAACCACTGTAGAGACAAAATGAGGCGACTTATGTTTGCTATTTTGTCTGACAGGCAACCTGATGCCTGGGTCCATTGGGTGGATAAAGTCCACTGAGCTGCCCTCATGTGAAGGTGAGCATATGGTACCACATGCACGGTGGATGCCATGTGGCCTAGTAACTGTAACATTTCTCGAGCAGTTAAAAAGGGCTTTAGGACTGCTTGAGAAGCTAATTGCACCAAGCGAAGGCAACGGGCTTTGGGAAGGTAGGCCCTTGTCTCTGTGGTATCCAGCAAGGCTCCTATGAACTCTAGAGACTGAGTAGGAGTTAGACTGGATTTTGGGATGTTTATTACCAGCCCTAAATACTGAAGGATACGCATTGTGCAGGATAGAGAAGTCTTGGCCTCTGACTGTGTTGGAGCTCGAATGAACCAGTCGTCCAAGTAAGGGAAGACGAATATTCCCAGAGTGCGTAGAAATGCTGCTACCACAGCCATGCATTTCATGAACACCCTTGGTGCAGAGGCCAGACCAAAAGGAAGCACCCTGTATTGGTAGTGCTTTCCTTGAAACAGGAACCGAAGGAACCTTCTGTGGGTTGAATGGATGAGAACATGGGTGTACGCATCCTTGAGATCTAGAGAACAAAGCCAATCCTGATTCTGAAGGTATGGAAGCAGAGCTCCGAGAGAAATCATTTTGAATTTCTCCTTGACAAGGAATTTGTTCAATTCTCTGAGATCCAAGATAGGTCTGTATCCCCCTGTTTTCTTTGGGATAAGAAAATAAGGGGAATAGAACCCTGTGCCTTGTTGATGAAGAGGCACTTCTTCTATTGCCCCTTGGGCAAGAAGGATGGTAACCTCCTGACCTAACAGGTCGATGAGAGAGGTCGGAGAATTGAACTGCTTCACTACTGTGGGAGGGGGCATGCTTGAAAAATGAAGTTTGTACCCCTCTCTTATGATGGAGAGTGTCCAATGCTCTGCTGTTATTTTCCCCCATCTGAGAGCAAAATGGCATAACCTTCCTGGAATGGTGGACGGCTCTGGTCCTTCCAGAGCCAGAAAGGCTAAGTTCTCTAGCTGAAAGTCAAATGCCCTGAGGAGGCTGAGGCTGCTGGGCCGGTTGAGGCCTAGCAGCCTTTGCTTTTTTTCTGTTTGGGTGGTTGCTGACGTTTGGTTGAAAACTGACCTGCAGAAGATGCCTGCTGACCATAAGCAGAATAGAATCTTTTCTTTTTAGAAAAAGGTGTTTTCTTGAACAACTTTTTCCTAACAGGATCAGCAGTAGACTTGGATAGTCTATCCAAAGTGGAATTTTCAGCATCCATTTCATTGGCTTTTTCTTGCCAATCTTTACCAAACAGGTTCTCGCCAGTACAAGGGATATTTCCCAATTTATCTTGTACCCAGAGCTCTAAATCAGATGCTTGGAGCCAAGCAATTCTACGTGCACCTATGGCAATAGCCGAGGTTCTGCTTATATATTCAAAGCAGTCAAAATGCTGCACGGTTGGAGAATTTAGAGACATCTTGGGCATGTTTGAGCCAAGTGAGAATCTCCTGCCTTTTATCCTCAGAGATGAAAGGACTTAAAGTCTGTAGATGATCAGTAACTTCCTTTAGGAACATTCCCATGTAGAGACTATAAGAACTGATTCTTGCAGCAAGCATGGAAGCTTGAAAGACTCTACGTCCAAAAGCATCCAGAGTTCTGTATTCACGTCCTGGAGGATTAGAGGCATGTCTTTTTGCACTTCTAATCCTTCTCATAGCAGATTCCACCACAATAGAGTGGTGAAGAAGCTGAGTTTTATGGAAGCCAGGACAAGGAGGGACACGATACATAGTATCTAATCTACGAAAATGAGGAGAGGTGGTAAAGCACAGTTACTTACCTGTAACAGGTGATCTCTGGGAACAGCAGGAATTAGTCCTCACATATGGGTACGTCGGTACCGACGGAGCCTGCGCGGGAACGCTCCCCAGCTTCCCAAAAAGGAAAGCTTTTGGGAGCATCCCACAGCGCCTGCGCGCTGCCTTCCCGCCTTTCCTAACCAACTCTCCTCAGTTCGAGTTTAAAGCTGAGACAATAGAGAGAGAGAGGAAAGGAAAGACAGAGAGAGAGATACAACTCCTAGGGGAGGTGGGAGGGTTGTGAGGACTAATTCCTGCTGTTCCCAGAGATCACCTGTTACAGGTAAGTAACTGTGCTATCTCCAGGAACAAGCAGGAATGAGTCCTCACATATGGGGACTCCCTAGCTAAGATGCCTGGGAGATCCCCAAGGGTATGAGACCCTGAAGGGTTCCTCGTCTTCCTATGGATCTCAGGCATCCATTCAGGGAAGGAGGGCAGGAGTTGTTCAAGAATGGAACAGGTGTCTGAGGACAGCCTGACCAAACAAGGCATCCCGGCGGGAGTCCTTGTCCAAACAGTAATGGGCTATGAAGGTATGAACCGAGGCCCAGGTGGCTGCTCGACAGATCTGGTCGATGGACACAGAATGAAGATGAGCCATAGAGGCGGCCATGGCCCTCACATTGTGAGCTGTGACATGGCCCTCCAGAGAAAGGTTCTTACTCTGGTAAGCAAAAGAAATACACTGAGCAATCCAATTGGACAGTGTTCTCTTAGAGACTGGAAGTCCTAAATGAGAAGGATCAAAAGCAACAAAAAGCTGGGAAGACTTTCTATGTTGCTGTGTCCTGTGTAAGTAAAAAGCAAGAGCTCTTTTACAATCTAGAGTATGAAGGTTCCTCTCTGCACTGGATGCATGAGGAGCTGGAAAAAAGACAGGTAAATACACCTCTTGATTAAGATGAAAAGGTGAGACCACTTTAGGCATAAAGTGAGGATTTGTCCTAAGGACAACCTTATCATGATGGAACCTTGTATAAGGTGGATTAGCCACTAAGGCCTGCAGTTCACTGATGCGGCGAGCAGAAGTGACTGCAATAAGGAAAATAACCTTCCAGGAAAGAAATTTCAAGGAGGTAGTGGCTAAGGGTTCAAAAGGTGGCTTCATAAGCTGACCAAGAACCAAGTTTAAGTCCCATGCCACCGGAGGAGGTCGAAAGGGAGGTTTTGTTAAAGTTAGGCCTCTCATGAATCTTGCAATAAGAGGATGAGAGGAAATAGGTTGTCCATTGAGAGGCTTAAGGGATGCTGCAATAGCACTCAAATGGACCCTTACTGAATTTGTTTTAAGGCCTGCATTGGAGAGATGCAGGAGATATTCCAATAGAGAATTCACAGGAAGTGCCAGAGGGTCAAGACCCTTTTGAGCACACCAAATGGAAAATCTTTTCCACTTAAAAGCATAGGAACGCCTAGTGGAAGGTTTTCTGGAAGCATGGAGGATATCCTTCACTTGCTGAGAAAGAATGAAGTCTTGAAGGTCTAGGCCTTCAGTAACCAAGCTCTGAGGTGAAGGGACTTGGGATTTGGATGCCACAAAGTCCCTTCCTCCTGGGACAGAAGGTCTGGCGCAGCTCCCAAGTCCAGGGAGGGGGCTTGGGAGAGATGCAGAAGTAGAGGGTACCACACTTGGCGTGGCCAGCGTGGAGCTATGAGGATCATAGATCCTTGATCCCTCTGGAGTTTGAACAGAGTCTTGGGAATCAAAGGAATGGGTGGAAAGGCATACAGGAAGCCCTGACCCCAATGAAGGAGGAAGGCATCCTTGGCCTGAACTCCCTGACACGGAATTCTGGAACAGAACCGGGGAAGTTTGGCATTCAAGGACTTGCAAAGAGGTCTATGCCCGGGGTTCCCCATTCCTGGAAGATTCTGAGTACCTGATCCATGTGCAGGGACCATTCGTGTGGAAGCAGAACTCGACTGAGTCTGTCTGCCCAAGAGTTTTGGATTCCTGGGAGGTATACTGCCAGGAGATGGATTTGATGCTCTCTGGCAAAGGCCCACAATCTTAGAGCTTCGTTGCAAAGCAACAGAGAGCCAGTTCCTCCTTGCTTGTTTATGTAAAACATGGCTACTTGATTGTACGTATGAATGAGGACTGTCTTGTAGCTGAGCAGGGTATGAAAGATCTTGAGAGCTAGGAACACTGCTCGAAGTTCCGTGGTTGATATGAAGAGAGGTCTCCTGTGGGGACCAAATGCCTTGGGTGGAGAGGTCTTGTAGATGAGCTCCCCAACCTGTTTGGGAGGCATCTGTTGTGAGGGTTGCCTGGGGCAACAAAGGTTGGAAGGGGGACCCCAGCAACAGATTTTGAGTGGACATCCACCATTGGAGAGACCAAAAGAGACGTTTGGAGGTTGCTATTTGGTCTGAGAGAGCTCCTGAAGCTTGAGTCCACTGGGTGGACAAAGTCCATTGAGCTGCTCTCATGTGTAGGCGAGCATAGGGTACCACATGTACTGTGGAAGCCATATGGCCTAGCAGCTGTAGCATCTCCCTGGCAGTTAAGTGGCTCTTTGACTGAATCTGGGAGGCTAACTGCACTAGACGTTGACAAACGGGCCTGAGGAAGGTAGGCCCTTGCAGAAGTGGTGTCCAACCAGGCCCCTATGAATTCCAGGGACTGAGTACGGGTGAGCTGGGACTTTGGGAGGTTTACCACAAGTCCCAGGTATTGCAGAATGCGCCTGGTGCGGTTCAGGGAGATCTGAGCCTCCGACTGGGTTGGAGCTCGGATGAGCCAGTCGTCCAGATATGGGAAGACCAATATTCCCAGAGTGCATAGAAATGCAGCAACTATTGCCATGCATTTGGTGAACACTCTTGGAGCAGAGGCTAGACCGAAAGGAAGTACTCTGTATTGGTAATGTTTTCCCTGGAACAGAAAACGTAGGAATTTTCTGTGAGATGGATGGATGAGGACATGAGTGTACGCATCCTTGAGATCTAGAGAACAAAGCCAATCCTGACTCTGCAGGTATGGAAGGAGAGTGCCTAGAGAAAGCATCTTGAACTTCTCCTTGCATAGAAATTTGTTCAATTCTCTGAGATCTAGAATGGGTCTGTATCCCCCTGTTTTCTTTGGAATGAGAAAATAGGGGGAGTAAAACCCTGACCCCTGTTGAAGAAGAGGAACTTCTTCTATGGCCCTCTGGGCCAGAAGGGTAGTCACCTCCTGATCCAGAAGGTGGAGGAGAGATGTGGGAGAATTGAAATGTCTCACCATGGTGTAGGGAGGAAGGTCTGAGAAATGAAGTTTGTAGCCCTCTCTTATGATGGAGAGGGTCCACTGCTCTGATGTGATTTGCTCCCATCTGGGAGCAAAATGAGCTAACCTTCCTGGAATGGTGAGAGGTTCTGGCTGTGGTAGAGCCAGAAAGGTTAAGTTCTCTAGTATCAAGTCAAAAGCCCTGAGGGGGTTGGGACTGCTGGGTTGTAGCAGTCCCTGCAGGTTTAGGCCTGGCCTGTTTAGGTTGCTGACGCTTAGTAGCAAAGCGACCTGTAGAAGATTGTTGGCCAGAAGTGGAAGGAAATCTGCTCCTTTTGTAAAAAAACTTTTTGAAAGGTTTTTTCTTGGCTGGAATGGAGGTTGACTTGGAAAGTCTATCCAGAGCAGAATTCTCTGCATCCATTTGAGTGGCTTTTATTTGCCACTCTTTGCCAAAGAGATTTTCACCCGTACAGGGCAGATTTCCTAAGCCATCCTGAACCCAGGGTTCTAGATCAGAAGCCTGGAGCCAAGCAATTCTGCGAGCAGCTATGGCAATGCCTGAGGCTCTGCTGGCACCTTCAAAGGAGTCAAAGGCTGCCCTTTTGGAAAACTTTGAAATGTCTTGAGTATGCTTAAGCCAAAGGAGGAACTCATCCCTTCTATCCTCTGGAATAAAAGGGAGAAAGTTGTGCAGCTTTTGTGCAACTTCCTTTAGAAACATACCCATATAAAGGCTATATGAGTTGATTCTGGCAATAAGCATGCTGGCTTGGAAGATTTTCCTACCAAAAGCATCCAAGGTCCTGCATTCTCTTCCTGGAGGAGCAGAAGAGTGTCTTTTGGTACTCTTTATCCTTTTCATAGCTGACTGCACCACAATGGAGTGGTGAGGAAGCTGAGTTTTCTGAAATCCAGGACAAGGAGGGACACGGTACATAGTGTCCAATCTGCGAGAATGAGGAGAAAGGGTGAGAGGAGTCTCCCATAAGTCAATCATATGTTCATGAAGAATTTCATGAATTGGCAAGGTGACTGCCTCTCTAGGAGCCTTAAGAGTATCCTAAAATATCTAATTTTTTTGCTCTAGGCTCTGTTTCAGAGGTTACTGAAATAGAGAGTCCTTTAGCCACTTCTATTATGAAGTCTTGAAAGGACAAATCCTCTGGAGGAGACATTCTCCTTTTTGGAGAAATAGGCTCCTCAGGAAGGGTAATGGATACTTCAGGAGACTCATCTGATGAATCAGAATCATCAGAGGAATCGAAGTATCGTCTGTCCGCTTCCAATGATCGATACGCGTATCGATCGGTACCGACATCGGGCGTCCCTGGTACCGGATCGGTACCGAGAAATAGCCCTGGACAAGGAACCTGAGTCGGTATCCTGGCTGATGTCGATGCAGTCGGTACCGGTATCGGTGCTGGTACCGGTACCGGCGCCGGTACCGACAACGGAACTCGTTGCGGTACCGTCGGCGTCGCAGCTTTAATAAAAGCCATTATAGCCTGCTGCATGGATTGAACAGTGTGATCCATGGACGCCACGACTGCCTGGATGTCGGTACCGGGAGATTGTGCCAGTACCCCAGAGCAGTCTAACAGGTGATCGGTCGAGGCCGTGCCATCGATGTCAACCTGTATCCCCATAGGAGGAGCTTTGGAAGCCGGAGCTTCCCGCCGGGGTTGTTTGGCTGGGGCAGGATTCTCGAGGGCAAGCCCGGAGGCATCTCGATGCTGAGAGGGAGATTTGCCCTTCAAGGACCTGCTAGGTTTATGTTTGGTTACCTGAGACCCATCAGGAGAGGAAGACCTGGAAGATGTCGATGCCACCGCCGATGCATCCGTGGGAAACAGAACATGGAGCTTGGCTGCTCGGTTCTGTAACCCTCGTTTAGACATTAGAGAGCAGGACTGGCAATTCGGAATGGAGTGTTCAGGACCCAAACATTTAAGACACCATTCATGGGTATCTGTAACAGAAATTGTACCGCTACACTTAGTGCATTTTTTGAACCCGGAGGCTGGTTTTTCCATGAGGGAAAAATTTCTTTTGGGCCTGGAGGCCTAAGAAGAAAAATACACCAAGTGAGTAAAAAATTTATTTATTTATTTTTTTTTTAGAAAGAAAACAAAAGAAAAGACCGGCGGTACCGGTCCGGCGTCGGGGAAGGCAGACACGCGACCAAAGAAATAAATTAAAATAAAGAACTTCTTCAGCGGTGACAGGAACACGACCTGCTGGCTCCGCGGAAAAGAAGAACTGAGGAGAGTTGGTTAGGAAAGGCGGGAAGGCAGCGCGCAGGCGCTGTGGGATGCTCCCAAAAGCTTTCCTTTTTGGGAAGCTGGGGAGCGTTCCCGCGCAGGCTCCGTCGGTACCGACGTACCCATATGTGAGGACTCATTCCTGCTTGTTCCTGGAGATGAGGTGTTTCCCACATCCTCAACATGAGATCATATAGAATCTCATGAATGGGTAGGGTAGCTGCCTCCTTAGGAGTTTTGGGATATTGTAAAATATCCAACTCCTTGGCCCTTGGCTCTGTCTCAGGGGCCACAGTGATAGACAGGCCCCGAGCCACCTCTCGGATGAAGTCTTGGAAAGACATGTCCTCTGGAGGAGACATCCTGCATTTAGGGGAGGACTCCTCCTGTGGAAGAAGCATCGCTGCATCGACAGAACTTTCAGAGTCCTCAGATTCTTCTGAGGAATCGAAGTATCGTCTGTCCGGATGCTCCTGCATAGCCCGATACCCGTACCGAGCAAAATCGGTATCGGGAATAATCGGTACCGGTGGGCATCAGAGGACAGGGTACCGGCATAGCAGACACAGATGCCGATGTTATCGGTACCGGTTGCGATACTGATACCGATGCCAGTGCCGGTACCGGTGGAGTTGTCTGTCGCGGTACCAAGGGCGTCGATGCCACAAGGAAAGCCACTAGACTGCGTTCTATGGACAGAATTCTCTGGTCCATAGACGCTGCCAATGCCTGGAAGTCGGTACCGGTGGAAACCGCCGGTACCCCAGAGCATGACACCAGGAGATCTGTCGAGGCCGAGCCATCGAGAACATCCTGGAACCCCGATGATGGTGCTTTGGAAGACGAAGCCTCCTGCTGGGGTAATTTTGCCGGTGCAGAATCCTCGAGGGCAACGCTAGAGGCATCTCGATGCTTAGAAGGAGATCTACCCTTCGAGGACCGGCTGGATTTATGTTTAGTTACGTGAGATCCACGGGAAGAAGCAGCAGCCCTGGAAGACATCGATGCCACCGAAGCCGCATCAGAGGGAAACAGGGTACTGAACTTAGCAGCGTTCGGTTCTGTCGACCTCTTTTAGACATCATAGCACAGGACACACAATCTGTGATGGAGTGGTCAGGATCTAAACATTTTAAACACCATTCATGGGTGTCGGTGACGGAAATGGTACCGCCACATTTTGTGCACTTTTTAAAACCTGAAGCAGGTTTATCCATGTTAAGGAAACTTTTGGGGCCTAAGGCCCAAAAAGGCGGGTGCACCTGAAGAAAAGGAAAAAACAGATAAATTAATTCTTTTTTTTTTTTAAATAGAAAAGAAATAAGGAAATTCTTCTGCAGTGACAGGAACACGACCTGCTGGCTCCGCGGAAAAAGAAGAACTGGAGAGAGGCAGTTGGGAAAGGCGGGAAGGCAGCACGCAGGCGCTGTGGGATGCTCCCAAAAGCTTTCTGATTGGACGATGGGGAGCGTTCCCGCGCAGCCTCCGTCGGTACCGACGATACCCATATGTGATGACTAGATTCCTGCTTGTTCCTGGAGATCACCTGTTACAGGTGAGTAACTATGCTATCTTCAGGAACAAGCAGAAGTCAGTCCTCACATATGAGACTCCCTAGCCCCAGGCTGCCAATGACTGAACCAACCCACTGAGAGATTCTGCAGGACATACTAGGGAGATAAAGTTCCTAGATGACATAAATGACTGCTTCTTGGAGCAGCTGGTCCATGAACCGACCAGAGGGGAAGCCATATTAGACCTAGTCCTTAGTGGAACACCAGATCTAGTGCAAGAGATAAGAGTGTTGGGGCCACTTGGCAATAGCGATCATAGCATGATCACATTTGATTTAATTAGTGGAGGAGGGATAGTAAGGAAATCCACAGTACTACCTTTTAACTTTTGAAAGGGAGACTATGATAAAATGAGGAAAATAGTCAAGAAAAAACTAAAAGGAGCAGTTGCAAAGGTTAAAGACTTACATCAAGCTTGGGTGTTGTTGAAAAATACTATCTTGGAAGCCCAGAACAGCTGTATTCCATACTTTAAGAAAAGCGGAAGGAAGTTCAAAAAACTGCCAGCATGGTTTAAAGGTGAGGTCTGAGAGGCTGTTGTTGCCAAAAAAGCATCTTTCAGGAAATGGAAAAAAGGGCCAAACGACAAAATCTGGAAACAGCACAAGCACTGGCAAGTCAAATGCAAGGCATTGATAAATAAGGCAAAGGAAGAATTTGAGAAAGCTTGCTGTGGAAGCAAAAACGCAAAATAAAGACTTTTTCAAGTACATTCGTAGCAAAAAACCTGTGAGAGAGTCAGTTGGTCCATTAGATGATAGAGGGATTAAAGGGGCACTAAAAGGCGACAAGGTGATAGCGGAGAGACTGAATGAATTCTTTGCTTCGGTCTTTACTGAGGAAGATGTAGGGATGTTACCCATGACTGAAGTGGTATTTAAAGGTGCGGAAGAATTGAAGGAAATATCGATACATCAGGAACATGTATTACAACTATTAGATAAACTGAAGAGTAGCAAATCACCTGGGCTGGATGGTAGCCTAGGAGTAGCCTAGTGGTTGGGGCAAGGTACTTCAGGCCGAAAGGTCAGTGGTTCAAATCCCACTAGAGGACAGCAACCTTGGGCCGGAAGGACTGAGGTTTCTAGTCCCACAGATGCTCCTTGTGGTCTTGGGCAAGCCACTTAACCCTCCACTGCCCATGTTCCCTGTAAGTATTAGTGTATGTGTCTCATATCCCCGCGTGTTAAATGTATCCCCCAATTGTGCTGTGACCGCTTTGATTGAAGGATAAGGCGGTATACAAAACTGTCTAAATAAATAAATAAATACATCCAAGGGTGTTGAAAGAACTGAAATATGAAATTGCAGACCTGCTATTAGTAATCAGTGAACTTTCATTAAAATCATCTGTAATACCTGAAGATTGGAGGATCGCCAATGTAACGCCAATTTTTAAAAAGGGTTCCAGGGGTGATCCGGGAAACTACAGACCGGTGAGCCTGACGTCAGTACCGGGAAATATCGTAGAAACCATCATAAAGAACAAAATTACTCAGCATGTAGATAGTCATGGCCTAATGGGAGACAGCTAACATGGCTTTAGACAAAGAAGATCTTGTCTTACTAATCTGTTATGTTTTTTGAAGGTGTGAATAAACAGGTGGACAAAGGTGAGTTGGTTGATATACTGTATCTGGACTTTCAGAAAGCCTTTGACAAGGTCCCTCATCAGAGACTTTTGGCAAAATTAGAGTCATGGGATAGGAGGCAGTGTACTATTGTGGATCAGGAACTGGTTAAAAGATAGAAAGCAGAGGGTAGGGCTAAATGGCCAATTTTCCCAATGGAGAAAGGTGAATAGTGGTGTACCCCAGGGATCTGTGCTGGGTCCGCTGCTTTTTGACATATTCATAAATGACCTGGAAAAGAGAATAACGAGTGAGGTTATCAAATTTGCAGATGACACAAAACTATTTAAAGTTGTTAAAACCCAAAAGGATTGTGGAAAATTGCAAGAGGATCTTGATAAATTGGAAGACTGGGCATCAAAATGGCAGATGAAATTTAATGTGGACAAGTGCAACGTTATGCACCTAGAGAAGAACAACCCAAACTATGGTTACATGATGCAAGGTTCCACATTAGGAACCACCACACAGGAAAAAGATTTAGGCGTCATTGTGGATAACATGTTAAAACCCTCGGCCCAGTGTGCAGCGGCGGCCCAGTGTGCAGCGGCAGCCAAGAGAGCAAATAGAATGCTAGGTAACATAAGGAAAGGAATGGAAAATAAAACAAAAGATATTATAATGCCTCTATATCGTTCCATGGTGAGGCCGCACCTTGAATATTGTGTGCAATTCTGGTCGCCGTATCTTAAAAAGGATATGGGGTTATTAGAAAAGGTTCAGAGAAGAGCCACCAAAATGGTAAAGGGGATGGAAGGATACTCCTATGAAGAAAGGCTAAAACGTTAGGGCTCTTTAACATGGAAAAGAGACGGTCGAGGGGAGATATGATAGAAGTCTATAAATTAATGAATGGAGTGGAACGGGTAAACGTAGATCGATTGTTTATGCTATCAGAATATAGAAAGACTAGGGGACATGCAATGAAGCTACAGAGTAAACTATTTAAGACAAATAAGAGAAAATATTTTTTCACTCAACGTGTAATCAAACTCTGGAATTTGTTACAGGAGGATGTAGTAAAGGCTGTTAGTGTAGCTGGGTTTAAAAAAGGTTTGGACAAGTTCCTGGAGGAAAGGTCCATAAACCATTATTAAGAAGGGACCCAGGATATCAATGCTTGACCCAGTACAAGCATTTTGGAACCTGTGTCTTTTGGGGAAACTGCTAGGTACATATGACCTAGATTGGCCACTGTTGGAAACTGGATACTGGGCTCGATGGACCTTTGTCTGACCCAGTATGGCATATCTTATGTTCTTATGTAAGACCCTAATGTCCAGCAACACTGTCACTCCAGTATCCAGAACACAGAAGGGTCGGAGGGCAAGAATTGCCTACACCCCAAGAATATTACAGGTACAGCCTGGCCAAAGGCACTGTCCCTGCAGGCCTCACTCTCCAGAAATTCTAATATAAAGAACGCTCAATTCAATCAATATTGAATCAAAATCTTCTTTTCAGCAATATTCTCTCTTATGGTTACTCTTAGGATTATTCTCAATACAGTGAAAGGTCTCAGATTTTTTTAGCACTTATTTTCGGACTTTTAATATGTCCAACATTAGTGCCCAATAGCATCAATGACCTTCAACCAGCTGTCAGTATATATTGTGGATTTCTTAACTAAACCAAAATAATACTCGTGAGAGCGTATGGAATTTGTGTCTCCTTTCGCATTGCTCAAGTATAAATTCTGTTATTTTAAACTTTCATGACCACTCTAATTGTTCAATATTCAGCAAAACCTGAGTGCTTAGCTTCAATTTTGATTTCCTCTTCACGCTCCCTTTCCGCTCTCTGATCCCAACGCCTTCCCTAGGCGCCTTCGTCGCATTTCACTGCAGTTGTTTCTTCAGGGGATCACTATGTACTTTAAACTCAGAAACATAAATGATGCTGCACACGCCTCAAAATAAACTCTGTTCCAGCGACTCCATTATAGTAAAGCTTCATTCAGGCCGCTTTTAGAGGAACGCTGCGCGCATCATTGTTTCCAAGTTTAAAATACATAAGAGATAATATTGCTGAAAAGAAGATTTTGGTTCCATATTGACTGAATTGAGTGTTCTTTATATTAGATTTTCTGATTTAGCTGCGCTCAGAGAAAGACCAGAAATAGCGGCCTCACTCTCCAGGCAGTAGTGAGTTGTGAATGTATGAACTGAAGACCGTGTGGTGGCCTTGCAGATTTCCGTCGCCAGCATTGAGTGGAGGGTGGCCACCAATGCGGCCATTGCCCTCATGTGATTCTCTGTGATCCGGTGCTCAAGGGAGAGGCCCCCTCACTCATAGGCGAGGGCAATACAGTCCGCCACCCAAGTGGACAGAGTTTGCTTCATCACGGGGAGCTCCAGTCTGCTGTGGTCATAAGACACAAAAAGCTGAGGAGCTTTTCGGTGGGCCTGAGAGGAGGGTTTAGGGAGAAAAATAAGTTGTTCAGTTTTGTTTATATTGTTTCAACCGGTGGTGAGACATCCAGGTAGCAATGTCAGAGAGAAAGGCAGAGATATGGGCCTGCGGTGCCTGAGAAATATCAGGAGTAGAAAGGTAAATTTGAGAATCATCAGCATAAAAATGGTACTGAAATACATGGGAAGAAATGAGAGAACCAAGGGAAAGAGTGCAGAGAGAGAAAAGTAGAAGGCCCAGAACAGACCCTTGGGGAACACCAACTGAGAGTGGAATAGGGGAAGAGGAGGAACCATTATAACAAACTAAGAAAGAGCAATGGGAAAGATAAACTAAAAACCAGGACAGGACAGAGTCTCTAAAATCAAGTGATGACAAGGTCTCAAAGAGAAGGAGATGGTCAATAGTATCAAAAGCATATAAAAGGTCAAGACAAGTGATGACAAGGTCTCAAAGAGAAGGAGATGGTCAATAGTATCAAAAGCATCTAAAAGGTCAAGAAGGATAAGGATGGAAAAGAGGCCCTTAGATTTGGCCAGGAACAAATCACTAGAGACCTTGGCTAGTGCCATTTCAGTGGAATGTAAAGGATGAAAACCAGACTGAAAAGGTTCTAGAAGAGCTTGAGAGGAAAGAAAATCACGACAGCAGTGGAGGACTCAAGAAGTTTAGAAACGAAAGGAAGAAGGGAGATAGTACGATAATTAGGATCCAGAGAAGGTTTCTTGAGCAGGGGTGTGACCACAGCATGCTTGAAGACTGCAGGGACAGTAACAGTAGAAAGAGAGGTTGAGAATATGGAAGGGATGACAGCAGAGGAAATGGAGAGGAAATGGGTGGGGATGGGATCAGAAGAGCAGGTTGTGGGTTTGGAGGAGGAAAGAAGATGAGACATTTCATCATCAGATATCTTTGGAAAGGAAGAAAAGGTAATAGAGTTTGATGGGAAAAGATGGCATTGAGGGAGAGGAGGGAATGAGGTTGTTCTAGGGGGTAAATGGAGAGAAATCTCATGTATTTTGTTAAAGAAAAATAAACTAATACATATATTTTAAAGGATGAATATTTGTTCTTAAATTTCCATTGTTGCTTTTTAATAATAAGCATGGTTTTTAAACTACAAACTTAAAAGCATCTTGTAAATAAGCTTTGGAATACCTTTCATGATCATGAAATGCAAACCAAGCAAAATAGTGTATTACAGTTGAAAACAAGTCTTTCTAATACTTACGGATTTCGCAGTTTGCTCCAACCCAGCCATGTGGACAATGACAGGTGTATCCATTAGGTTGGTCTATGCAGGTCCCGGCATGATGACAAGGGTTACTGTCACATTCATTTATGTCAATATCACATTCTTCACCTGCAGCAGGAGAAAGACGTTCACTTGTCACAGCTATAGCGGAAATATGACTCTTCATGTAACCTCTGTCTGTCATTTCAGCCTCAACCAAATTAAGATTGGTATGATCATATTATTAGTACTGCAGATAACAGTATCTAGGAGAAGGTATTTTAAAAGACATTTCCGCACATAAAAGTGTGTTTTACATGCAGAACTAGACGTTTAGTAAACTGCCCTTCTTCAGCACATAGAATATTGTTTTACATGCTCGAGTAGATGCTTAAAAATTGCATCAACATTAAAGTAGGTGCTCAGAAAACAAAGCACCTACCTTAATGCAAGATAGAGGCACAGATGTTCCAGTAGGGCAGGGGTTCTCAACCCTGTCCTCGGGACCCACCTAGCCAGTCGGGTTTTCAGGATAACCACAATGAATATGCATGGAAGAGATTTGCATATAATGGAGGCAGTGTATGCAAATCTCTCTCATACATATTCATTGTGGTTATCCTGAAAACCCGACTGGCTAGGTGGGTCCCGAGGACGGGTTTGAGAACCCCTGCAGTAGGGAGTGGGGGGGAGATGAAGAATGCAATCGGTATTTATATCTATCTATATTTTATATGCTAATTCTTACCAACACATACATGCACCGAGTTACTCCATCCTCAGACCAGGTGTAAATGTGTATGAGAGTTTTGGGATTGGTCATTAGATGCATATATTGCCTTTATAAAATAGATGCCTATGCTGAGCCTCTGGACCCCTTTCTGCCTAGGCACGCTGTTATAAAATTACCCTTAATATATGGATAAACATGCGCACACAGCCTGTATGCACAACATTTAACTGATCTGAGCAGAGATGCTCCTTGGGACAGGGTCAGGTGGAGGTTAGCATACACTCATGCATATAAAATACGGCAGAGAAAGCACAGTTACTTACCTGTAACAGGTGATCTCTGGGAACAGCAGGAATAAGTCTTCACATATGGGTACGTCGGTACCGACGGAGACTGCGCGGGAACGCTCCCCAGCGTCCAATCAGAAAGCTTTTGGGAGCACCCCACAGCGCCTGCGTGCTGCCTTCCCGCCTTTCCCAACTGTCTCTCCTCAGTTAAGTTTTAGAGCTGAGACAAAGAGAGAGAGAGGGAGGGAAAGGAAAGAGAGAGAGAGACAACTCCTAGGGGAGGTGGGTGGGTTGTGAAGACTTATTCCTGCTGTTCCCAGAGATCACCTGTTACAGGTAAGTAACTGTGCTATCTCCAGGAACAAGCAGGAATGAGTCTTCACATATGGGGACTCCCTAGCTTTAGATGCCAGGGAGAGAGCCCATAAGTTGTGTGTCCCTGGAACAGGGCTGCACTTCCCCACCTGGATCTCTGGCATCCCATGAGGGATGGTGGGTAGGAGTTGATTAAGTATGGAACAGGTGTTTAAGAACAGCCTGACCAAACAAGGCATCCCAGCGGGAGTCCTTGTCCAAGCAGTAATGGGCTGTGAAGGTATGAACCGAGGCCCAAGTGGCTGCTCGACAGATGTCATCGATAGATACATTGTTCAGATGAGCCATTGAGGCTGCCATGGCTCTGACATTGTGCGCTGTGACATGGCCCTCCAGAGAAAGGTTCTTGCTCTGATAGGCGAAAGAAATGCACTGGGCAATTCAGTTGGAAAGTATTCTCTTGGAGACTGGTTGTCCGAGATGAGAAGGATCAAAGGCAACAAAAAGTTGGGAAGACTTTCTGTGTTGCTGTGTCCTTTCTAAGTAAAAGGCCAAAGCTCTTTTACAGTCCAGGGTATGAAGGTTCCTCTCTGTACTTGATGCATGAGGTCCTGGAAAAAAGACAGGTAGGTAGACCTCCTGGTTGAGGTGAAAAGGCAAGACCACTTTAGGCATAAAGTGTGGATTAGTCCTAAGGACCACCTTGTCATGATGGAACCTTGTATAAGGTGGATTAGCTACTAGTGCTTGCAATTCACTGATTCGGTATGCAGATGTGATTGCAATGAGAAAGATAACTTTCCAAGAAAGGTATTTCAAGGAGGTGGTAGCTAAAGGTTCGAAAGGTGGCTTCATAAGCTGACCAAGAGCCAAATTTAAGTCCCATGCCACCGGGGGTGGTCTAATGGGAGGCTTTGTTAAAAGGAGGCCTCTCATGAATCTTGCTACAAGAGGATGAGAGGAAATAGGTTGTCCATTTAGAGGCCTAAGGGAAGCTGCAATAGCACTCAAATGGACCCTTACTGAATTTGTCTTAAGGCCTGCATTAGACAGATGAAGGAGATACTCCAGCAATGATTCCAGAGGTATGGCACGGGGGTTAAGACCCTTTTCAGAACACCAGATGGTAAACCTCTCCCACTTGAAAGCGTAAGAACGTCTCGTGGAAGGTTTTCTGGAAGCATAAAGAACATCCTTCACTTGTTGAGAAAGATGAAGATCCTGGAGATCTAAGCCTTCAGCAACCAAGCCCTGAGATGTAGAGACTGGGGATTGGGATGCCATAGCCTTCCGTCCTCTTGAGAGAGGAGGTCTGGAGCAGACCCCAACTCTAGGGAGGGAGCTTGAGAGAGATGTAGAGGCAGAGGGTACCACACTTGCCGTGGCCAATGTGGAGCTATGAGAATCATGTGGCCTCTGTCTCTCTGAAGCTTGAACAGGGTTTTGGGAATGAGGGGAATGGGTGGAAAGGCATACAGGAAGTCTTGACCCCAGTGAAGGAGGAAAGCATCCCTTGTCTGAGCCCCCTGAGCCGGAGTTCTGGAACAGAACCGGGGAAGTTTGGCATTCCACGGACTTGCACTGAGGTCTATGTCCGGGGTTCCCCAAATTCGAAAAATTTTGGATACCTGGTCCATATGTAGGGACCACTCGTGTGGAAGCAGAACTCGACTGAGTCTGTCCGCCCAAGAGTTTTGAACACCTGGAAGATAAACTGCCAGAAGATGAATGTGAGGGCCCACAGTCGCAGAGCTTCGTTGCAAAGTGACAGAGAGCCAGTTCCTCCCTACTTGTTTACATAGAACATGGCTACCTGATTGTCCGTGTGGATAAGGACTGTCTTGTGGCTGAGCAGAGTGTGGAAAACTCGCAGAGCAAGGAAGATTGCTCTGAGTTCCAAGAGATTGATATGTAGACAAGTCTCCTGTGGGGACCAGATGCCCTGGGTGGAGAGGTCCTGAAGATGAGCTCCCCAGCCCATTGGAGAAGCATCTGTTGTAAGAGTTGCTTGGGGTAGAGGTTGTTGAAAGGGGGACCCGAGCAACAAGTTTTGAGGGGACTTCCACCATTGGAGGGACAAAATGAGGCACTTGTGTTTGCTATTTTGTCTGACAGGCAGCCTACTGCCTGGGTCCATTGGGTGGATAAAGTCCACTGAGCTGCTCTCATGTGAAGGCGAGCATATGGTACCACATGTACGGTGGATGCCATATGGCCTAGCAACTGTAACATCTCTTGAGTAGTTAGTAGGGGTTTCAACTCTGCTTGAGAAGCTAACTGCACCATTGTGCAGGTGAGAGAAGTCCTGGCCTCTGATTGAGTGGGAGCTCGAATGAGCCAGTCGTCCAGGTAAGGGAAGATTAATATTCCCAGGGTGCGCAGAAAAGCAGCAACCAATGCCATGCATTTCGTGAACACCCTTGGTGCAGAGGCCAGACGAAAAGGGAGCACTTTGTATTGATAGTGCTTTTCCTGAAAAAGGAACCGAAGGAACCTTCTTTGAGATGGATGGATGAGAACATGGGTGTACGCATCCTTGAGATCTAGAGAACAAAGCCAATCCTGACTCTGAAGGTATGGCAGCAGAGTTCCTAGAGAAACCATCTTGAATTTTTCTTTGACTAGGAATCTGTTCAACTCTCTGAGATCTAAGATGGGTCTGAAGCCCCCTGTTTTCTTTGAAATAAGAAAATAGGAGGAGTAGAACCCTGTGCCCTGTTGTTGAAAAGGTACTTCCTCTATGGCCCCCTGGGCAAGAAGAGTGGCAACCTCCTGTTCCAGCAGGTTGAGGAGGGAGGGTAGAGAATTGAACTGGTGCACTCTTGTGAGAGGGGGCAAGCTTGAAAAATGAAGCTTGTACCCCTCTCTTATGATGGAGAGTGTCCAATGCTCTGCTGTAATTTGCCCCCATCTGGGAGCAAAGTGACATAACCTTCCTGGAATGGTGGAGGGCTCTGGTCCTTCTAGAGCCAGGAAGGCTAAGTTCTCTAGCAGAAAGTCAAAGGCCCTGAGGGGGCTGAGGTTGCTGGGCTGGAGCAGGCCTCGCAGCCTTTGCTTTATTCTGTTTGGAGGATTGCTGACGTTTGGAAGGGAACTGAGCTGCAGAAGATGCCCGCTGACCATAAGCTGGATAGAATCTTCCCTTCTTAGAAAAAGGTGTTTTCTTGAACAACCTTTTCTTAGCAGGAGCAGCTGTAGATTTAGATAGTCTATCCAAAGCAGAATTTTCAGCATCCATCTGATTGGCTTTTGCTTGCCAATCTTTACCAAACAGGTTCTCACCTGTACAATGGATATTTCCCAATTCATCTTGAACCCAGATCTCCAAATCAGATGCTTGAAGCGAAGCAATCCTACGTGCACCTATGGCAATAGCTGAGGCTCTGCTTACGCATTCAAAGGATTCGAAAGCTGAACGGTTGGAGAATTTGGAGATATCCTGGGCATGTTTGAGCCCAGTGAGAAATTCCTGCCTTCTATCTTCAGATATAAAAGGACTTAAAGTCTGCAAATGGTCAGTGACTTCTTTTAAGAACATTTCCTTGTAAAGACTATAGGAATTAATTCTCGCAGCAAGCATGGAAGCTTGGAAGACTCTTCTTCCAAAAGCATCCAGGGTTCTACATTCACGTCCTGGAGGATTAGAGGTATGTCTTTTGGCACTTCTAATCTTTCTCATTGCAGACTCAACCACAATAGAGTGGTGAGGCAGTTGAGTTTTATGGAAACCAGGACAAGGAGGGACACGATACATGGTATCCAACCTGCGAGAATGAGGAGAGGTGGTTAGAGGTGCTTCCCACATCCTCAACATGAGATCATACAGAATCTCATGAATAGGTAAGGTAGCTGCCTCCTTAGGAGTTTTAGGATATTGTAAAATATCTAACTCCTTGGCTCTGGACTCTGATTCAGGAGCCACTGTGATAGAGAGACCCCGAGCCACCTCTCTGATAAAGTCTTGAAAAGACAAATCCTCTGGAGGAGACATCCTTCGTTTAGGAGAGGACTTCTCATGTGGAAGAAGCATCACTGCATCGACCGACTCTTCAGAGTCCTCAGAGGAATCGAAGTATCGTCTGTCCGGATGCTCTTGCAAAGCCCGATACCCGTACCGACCGGGATCGGTATCGGGAATCACCGGTACCAGGGTATCGGTACCGGAGGGCTTTAGAGGACAGAGTACCGGCATAGCGGACACCGATGCCGATGTCGATGCCACCAGTACTGGGATCGGTGCCAATGGCGATGCTAGAGCCAGTACCGGCAGAGTAGTCTGTTGCGGTACCACGGGCGTCGATGCCACAAGGAAAGCCGCCAGACTGTGTTCGATGGACAGAATCCTCTGATCCATCGACGACGCCAATGCCTGGAAGTCGGTACCGGTGGAAGCCACCGGTACCCCAGAGCATGGCACCAGGAGATCTGTCGAGGCCACGCCATCGAGATCATCCTGGAACCCCGATGATGATGCTTTAGAGGCCGAAGCCTCCCGCCGGGGTAATTTTGCCGGTGCAGAATCCTCGAGGGCAAGGCCAGAGGCATCTCGATGCTTAGGAGATCTACCCTTCGAGGACCGGCTGGATTCATGTTTAGTTACCTGAGATCCATGTGAGGAAGAAGCAGCCATGGAAGACGTCGATGCCACTGAAGCCGCATCATAGGGAAACAGGATATTGAGCTTGGCAGCTCGGTTCTGCCGACCTCTTTTAGACATCATGGAACAGGACACACAATCTGTTATGGAATGGTCAGGACCTAAACATTTTAGACACCATTCATGGGTGTCGGTGACAGAAATAGTATTGCCACATTTTGTGCACTTTTTAAAACCTGAGACAGGCTTTTCCATATTTAAGGAAAAAAACGTTTTGGGCCTAAGGCCCAAAACTGAAGTGCACCTGAAGAAAAAGAACGGTAAAAAGGGTTTTTTGTTTTTTTTTTACAAGAAGAAAAGAACAAGGTCCGGCGGTACCGGTACAGCGTCGAAGGCAGACGCGACAGAAAAGAAATAAAGAAAAAATAAGGAAATTCTTCTGCGGTGACAGGAACACGACCTGCTGGCTCCGCGGAAAAAGAAGAACTGAGGAGAGACAGTTGGGAAAGGTGGGAAGGCAGCACGCAGGCGCTGTGGGATGCTCCCAAAAGCTTTCTGATTGGACGCTGGGGAGCGTTCCCGTGCAGGCTCCGTCGGTACTGATGTACCCATATGTGAAGACTCATTCCTGCGTGTTCCTGGAGATTTACTGTGCACCAAATAGCAGGTGTAGATGTATGTGGTATTTTCTGTGTGGTCATTTTCTAAGGGGAAACTATTAGCATACGTTTTTTTTTTAGAAAACTAGTGTAATTTATGCATAGAGTGGAGGAGTAGCCTAGTGGTTACAGCATGGCCTAGTATCCAAAAGATCAAAGTTTCATTTCCCACTGGCACTCCTTGTGACCTTGGGCAAGTCACTTTACCCTCCATTGCCTCAGAAGAAAGGCAATCTACTTCTGGTGATATGTTACCAAGAAGAGGCAGTGGCAGCTAGGTCACCACGAGTCAGTACTGACTTGATGTCACTAAAAAAAAGAAAATGCACAGACCAGCTGCCCATCTGGAGTAGCAGCCTAATGATTACAGCTGTGGTCTGGTGGCCAAGAAATCAGTGTTCAATTCTCAGTGGCACCCCTTGTGGCCTTGGGCAAGTGATTTTACCCTCCAAAGCCTGGCAATCTACTTCCTGTCACACCTTGCCAAGAAAACCCAGGGGCGGCTAGGTTCCCTGGAGTCAGCATTGACTTGATGGCACAGATTACATTTTAGATGAGTAAGACAGGTGTTAAACTGATATGAAGACCAACTTGTGCATTTTATAAGTAAATGGCTAGTGCTTTATGTCCTGTGTATGAAATGAACTACTAGGCTAATACTTCTCTACTTAAAATAAATGCCATATGTCATAAGCTTCTCATTCATAGCCTTCCTCTTATTTTTTTGTCTTGTGGAAAACATTTTATAAATGATTTTTTTCATGTAAAGGCCTTTTTACACATTACCCCATGGGTTACACATGTAAATATACACGGTGACATGAAGGCGCATACTTTTTTGTGTAGGCATGCTCAGGCGTGGAGTTTGGGCAGACTGTGAGAGAAACTGCAATTTACGTGTGCACTTTATGGATTAGCATTCCTGTCTGCTGCTGAGCAGGTATAAATAACCGTGGCTTCAATTGAGCCACTATTTCTGCTCGTTTACCTCTATTATTTTATAAAGACATATAGGCAGGGCCGCCTGTCTACTTGGCAACCGCCTAGGGTGGCAGACTCTGGCAAGCGGCACAAAGCTGCTGCTTTCAAAACTGAGTTGGGACGCCGCCACCCCCTGAATCCATCTTTCTCATCTTGACACCACCATGGCAGCATGACTCAGTTTTGAAAGTGGTGGCGGCTCAAAATGGAGTCGAGCCACCGCTGCTGCCGCCTCAAGATGAGATGATGGCAGGGGCTCCTGCCTGGGGCGGCTGAAACCCTTGGGCTGCCTCTGCACATAGGTGCCTATGTTTCTTTAAAATATAGGCTAAAAATAGGTCCCTACATGGCCTTCACAAGCAGGCAGCTTATTATACAATTTCTGTCCAAATGTCTTGTCTCTCTATCTTAGCTTAACTGTATGTTCCGAGGAGTAGAGGCAATATTCAGAACCACTTATGCGATCAGCACTAAGTGCTGACTTTGTAATTGGGTTTTTAAAAATATTCCAGCACAGATAATGCATAAAGCACATAACTCTAGGCCATAAGGTCATTATGGGGTAATTCTTTAAAGAGAGCGCCCAAATGTACGCACTATCCACAGGTGCATGTCATGGTATTCTAGTGACACACATACAGATGGGCACAAGCGGGCGGACATGGGCCAGTAGCTATTCTGTAAGTATGTGTGAATGTGACATTGCACATACCTACAAGGTGGATGTGCATACTACACCCAAGAATACTGAGGGAACTTGGAGACGTTCTAGCAACTCCACTGATCGACCTTTTCAATGCCTCTTTGGAGTTGGCAGTGGTGCCAGAGGACTGGAGAGAGGCACATATGGTCCCTTTACTCAAAAGCGGAAATAAAGATGTGGTTGAAAACTACAGGCTGGTTAGTCTAACCTCTGTGGTGATCAAATTATTGGAAACACTGCTGAAAGAGAAAATAGTGAGGTTTCTGGGGTCCAACAGATTACCGGATCCGAGGCAGTATGGATTCACCAGAGACAGGACTTCTCAGACAAATCTGATTGATTTCTTTGACTGGGTGACCAGGGAGTTGGACCAAAGGAGAGCCCTAGATTTGGTGTATTTAGATTTCAGTAAAGCCTCTGACACCATTCTGCACAAGTGACTTATAAACAAACTGAGCACCCTAGGGATGGACCCTAAAGTTACTGCTTGGGTTAGAAATTGGTTGAGTGGGAGACGGCAAAGGGTACAGGTAAACAGAGCTCACTCTGAGGAGGAGATTACCAGTGGTGTGCCCCAGGGATCTGTCCTTAGTCCGATTCTTTTTAACATCTTTGTTAGTGATATTGTGGAAGGGCGCTGCGGATGATACCAAAATCTGCAGTAGAGTAGACACCCACGATCCCTGAGCATGGCACTAGGAACTCTCCAGAGGTGGAGACCTCGGGAGCATCCTGGGACCCCATTAAGGCTTTGGAGGTTAGGTCCTCCCGCCGAGGTTGTTTGGCCGGTGTATCCCCCCTCCAGGGAAATGCCCGAGGCATCTCGATGCTTAGAAGAAGGATCTACCTTTGGAAGGCCAGCCGGTCTTCGAAGAAAACCTAGGTTTCGATACCTGAGATCCTTGGGAGGAAGCTGAAGCTCTCGATGATATCGATGCTAAAGATATTGCAAATAATAACATTTAGTAATCAAACAGGAATCAGCCAGTGGATAAAGGAGGGTATCCTTCAGATATTTCCTAAATAGCACCAGAGGGGACAATAACGGACAAATAGGAAAAATTTTAATATCCTAAGGTTCTTACTACGAGAAAGATTTTCTAGATTCTCAAGTTTCTGGTGCAAAATGGAGCTATCTTTAGCATAAGTAGCTGACAGGTCAGAAAATAATTTAACCTGAGATTCCATTTTTTTTTTCCAAATCTGTTTATTCACACATCACAATACTGTACAACACCATGCCAAAAGGAAAACATATGTGCATTGGTTTTTTTTTTTGTTTGTTTGTGCATATACAAACGACACCCCAGGTGGGGTTGTTCCTTATCCACCACCGCTAGGGTTACAGAACCAGCAGGTTAACATACCTAACACACTGTTAATTATCAACCTCCCTCCCATCATGACAAGTCGACTCCATGGGGCAAACTAATCGACTGGTATAAGATAAAGTAAAATAAAATAAAATATAAAGAGAACGGGCACTACCCACCATCCCATCAGGTCCCCCTAAGTAACAGCCCCAGGCTTTAACCCACCCTTAGTACCTCACTCCGGGCTTTAGGCCCCAGCTGCTGAATGTAAGGCATCCAAATCAACAGAAAGTATGCCCAACCCTGGGGCCTCCCACAGGCCGCTCGGCGTTCGAAGAGCATAAGTTGGTGGAAGCTATTCCGCCATTCCCAAAAGGAAGGTGCCCTTGACTCCCGCCATCGATGGAGGATAGGCCCCTTCCCCACCAGATAGGCTTTCCGCACTAGGACTTTTTCCCATCTACCTTTCGGGTGGAGTGGTCCCAACTGATCCAGCACAACTGACGACGCGGTACAACAGATGGGTTGCTGCAACAAGACACTTAAATAGGCCCCAATTCGCCTCCAGTACCGCCGTATATACACACAGCCCACCACATATGACCTAAATCTGCCAAAGAGCAAGAGCATTTTGGGCAACCCCCACAATCAGTAAGATGACTGCGCAGTGCTCGACGCGGGGAAAAATGAGCCCGAACAATACATTTAAATTGGACCTCCCGCCACCTAGCCCCTGAAATCAAATGCCCAATCCGAACCAAGGCATTACCCACCGACCCTGGGGCCACTTCACAGCTCAACTCTCTCGCCCATGCAAGTTCTTCCCTCAGATAATCAGGAGGAGAGCCTTGACTCTCCAGTCGGCGTTTCAAATCAGCGATAGTGGGGGGTGCCTCCGCCCCCAAAGCAAAAAAGTCCAAGATACGCCCTGAATGCTCCACCGTCAATTCCCGCGGAGACAAGCCACCGATATAGTGAGCAAGTTGCATATGCGCGAAAAGAAAAAACTGCCCTGAAGCAAAGCCATATTCCTGTCGAAGCGCTGCCAAAGTCTTACATCGCCCCTCTATGGTAACCACATGCCCCAGATACCGTATCCCCTGCGTTCTCCACCGTCGAAAAGGCCCAGTGTCTGTACCTGGGGTAAAACTAGCGTTGCCCTGAAGGGGTAGCCAGCGCAAAACAGTCGGCAACGTACCCCAAGAGAGATTCAATTTACTCCAGGTCCGTCGCAGCGGCTGCACCAAAATACTATTCACCGCCCGGCTAGGTAAAAGTGAATGGTCCAGATGTAAAACTGCAGTCAGTGCATGTGGAGCTACAAACGCTTCTTCTAACGCCCGGGGGGTATAAACCTCCGTATCCCCCAACCAGTCCCCAAGGTGGCGAGACTGACAGGCTAAAGCATATTGCCCCAAATCAGGGAGCCCAACCCCTCCCGACCGCCATCGCCCTCTCAGCCTGCCCAGTGGAATACGAGCCCTCGCGCCCTTCCAAAGAAAGGCTCGAATTTCCCTCTCTACACACTGCAGGTCGCGACGCAACAGCCAGACCGGCAAAGTTTGCATCCAATAGAGCAAGCGTGGGAAAACCACCATCCCCAGAGCGGCCACTCTTCCCAATAGAGACAAAGGGAGAGGGGCCCAAGCCTGTAACTGCAATCTCAATTTAGAACAGACTCGGTCCAAATTTGTCCTATAAAGTGCAGCGGGGTCCTTAGTTAACAGGATACCCAAGTAGAGAAAGGACTCTCCCGCCCACCGTAGTGGGAAGGAGCCCGCCCAAGATCCCTGGAGCGTACCCGCCACATCCAGGGCTTCAGACTTGGCAGCATTAATACGCAACCCGGCAAAACTACCATATAAGGCCAGTTCGTCAAGCAGGTGGGGCAACGAAGATTGGGGGGCCAAAAGGTGCACCAACATATCGTCTGCAAAAGCAGCCATCTTAAACTCACAGGTGCCAATCCGAATCCCCTTAATGCATACCGATTGCTCAATTCTTCGCACCAAGGGATCCAAAGTTAACACAAAGAGCAGGGGAGAGAGGGGACATCCCTGATGAGTGCCCCGCTCTAACGGAAAGGGGTCGGAGAGCACCCCGTTGCAAAGGATCCCCAGCCGTGGGGCCAGCGTAGAGCAGCGCCACCATCCTACAGAAAACAGGTCCTATACCATACTGGGGCAAAAGATAATGTAAGTATTCCCAGTTCACCTGGTCAAAGGCTTTCTCTGCGTCGAGACTAATCAACAATGATTGCAAATCCCGCTCCCGAACCCATTCAAGTGACGCCAAAATTTTCCGCAGGTTGCGCACCGCGTACCGCCCCCGCACGAACCCCACTTGGGAATCATGCACCAAATCCCCCAACACAAGGGCCAGTCGATCAGCCAAAATCTTGGCGAGCACCTTCCAATCAAAATTTAAGAGAGAAATGGGTCTATAAGAGGACGCCTGGGCAGGATCCTTCCCCGGCTTGGGTATCAGAGTAATATGGGCATGGTTTGTCCCCCAAGTAAACGTCCCCCGTTCAATCCGCCTGTGGTACATGGCAACTAAAGTAGGAGAGACCTGATCCACTAGGATCTTATAGAATTCGGCCCCAAAGCCATCGGGGCCCGGGGCACGACACCCACTGGCCTTCATAATGACCCTATGCACCTCCTCCCCGGTCACTGGGGCGTCCAGGAGGGCCCGCTGATCTGCGGTCAGCCGGGGGAGGTGGGAATCCCGAATATATTGCCTCATTGCGGCCTGATCCCCCTGCCTTCCCGCATACAACTCTTGGAAATATGCCCGAACTACACGGGCTAGCGCTCGATTATCTTTGTGTAATTGCCCCTGCTCATCCCATAAAGCTGCTATAGACCGGGTACCCCGGCTACCACGAAGACAACGTGCCAAAAGTTTCCCGGGGCGGTCTCCAAAGCGATATAACTGATATCGATAGTAAAAAAAAGATTTTTTGGCTCTCTGGTGAAGGAGTTCATTGAGAGATGTCTCGGTCTCCCATAAACGCTTCTTATTGGCTCCCGTGGGGTCACTCGCATACCGCCGCCTATCTTTAACCGACTGTTTTTCCAGCTGGACAATTCGCGCCGCTAACAGCTTCCGCTTCCGCGCTGCATAGGCAATGATTTCACCACGCAAGACTACCTTGGCCGTTTCCCAGATCAACTCCGGGTCCTCTTTGTGTTGCTCGTTATGAAACAGGAAATCCTCCCAGCGATGTTTAAGATATCTATGAAAGTCCGCGTCTCGGTAAAGCCCCAAGGGGAAACGCCATACAAAGTCTCGAGACGCCCCCACTCCCCAAGAGAAGTCCACCCAAACCGGCGCATGGTCAGAGATCTCCGCAGGGCCAATCTGCGCGTCTCCCACTTGCGCAAAGAGCCCTTCCGAAATTAAGATATAATCAATGCGGGCGCTGGAGCCCCGCGCTCTCGACCGGTGCGTAAAGTCCTTCTCCGTTGGGTGCAACAAACGCCAGGGGTCCACTATCCCGAGCCGTCTTCGTAACCTTTGCAACACCTTGGCAGTCGTAGCCCGAGTACGCTCACCTCCCCCTCCCGAGGTATCTAAAGCAACATCAAGCACCCCGTTTAAATCACCAGACAATATCAACGGCACATCCGGCCATTGTTCAATTCTAGAAGCCAGCCGCGCATAAAGTGGTTGATCTAAAACATTCGGGCTATAGATATTACCCAAAATGACAGGTCGTCCCTCTAAATTTCCAGACAACAACAGATAACGACCCTCTGGATCAAGAAATTCCTGCTCCCGGTCAAACCGGATCCGCTTGTGAATCAGTATGACCACGCCACCCTTCTTCCCCACAGCAGGGATGCCCCAAACTTGGCCCACCCAATTCCGCAGTAACTTAGCATGTTCCTCCACCGACTGGTGGGTTTCTTGCAACATAGCAATATCGGCATTAAGCCTAGCCAAGGCTTGCAGCACCTTATATCGCTTGATAGGGTGACCCAGCCCGCAGACATTCCAGGAGACAATCTTCAGGCCGGGGAAGAGGAAATTGTCACATCTCTCAGGTTCAAGACTTTCCCAGAGGGATCAACCTCCCCAGCCTGAGGTCGCTCCCCAAATCCAAAATTGCTGTGTGCCTTTAGTTCCACCAATATCATATGGGTCAGTGTAATGCCCAGATTCTCCCTGCCCCAATACAAAATCCCCCCTCCCTCTACCCCCCTGGCTCTACCCAATTCCCTATCACACTGAAAGGATTCAGCACCCTCCCCCCACCCCTTATCATACCCCCAACCTCCACAACCCTCCCAACTCGCATCTCCACCCCCCCTTGACCCCACCCCCTCACATCACAGGGGGAACCTCCCATCGCCTCTACCGAACCCTATGGAGGTCACGCTTAATGCGACCAGTGCCCCCAAACCCCAAGACCCAGTAACATTAGCAGACAGAACAAAACAAGCATTAGACCCCAACCCACCCCCCAGGCACACCCAACCGGCCCTTCCCCAAAACAAACCTAAGAACTAATCCACCCCTCAGACATTCCTTCCAAACCACCCAACAACCCGACTCAACAGCACTCATCCACACAATACACATTCAATCCCTCCATGGGCAAAGTACTTCACCCCCCAGGGTCGCAAGGGAGGGTCGCCCCGGTCCAGCGCAGCCCGGGTGGGGCGGCCCCGCCCCCCCCCCGCTGTAGCCAGGCCCGCTGGCACTCGAGACCACGCGGCCCCCCCCCCGGGGGGCGACCCCAAACAAGGGGAAGGCAGAACAGCCGCTCCCGAGGGGGGAGCAAACTGCATAGCCCTACCCAAAAATCAAAAACCGCCAGCCCGGCCGAGCCAAGGGCCGCTCCGAAAAAAAAAATTAACTGCCCTCTGCCCACCCTCCTAGGGCACCAGGCCTAGCCCGGGCCCCAGCCATCTGAACTCACGTGGTTCCGGCCGCAATTCCCCCAGATTTAGAGGCATATCCAGATGAAACAGGTAAAGAAAAAGAGAACATAACCAAAGTTAAGTCCAGCTCAGTCAGGTGGCTCTGGAGGGCGAGGATGGCGCTTTCCCGTGTCCAGTCAGCATTGCTACATGCGGAGCTGCCTCTACCGCCGACTCGAAGATACGGCGCGTGCCTTCATGCATTATGTGAAGTCTCGCCGGATATTGCACCGCAAACTTTATTTTAGCTCCAATCAGTTGTTCGCATAGGGGAGCGTAGGCCCGTCTCCGCTGGCTGAGTGCGACAGAGTAGTCCTGGGCAAACTGGAGTCTGGTATTCTCATGTAGGATTTCTCCCTTGCTTCGGGCCGCCCTCAGAATCGCCTCTTTTTGGGGATACCGCAGAAATTTCACCAACACTATGCGGGGCCGGCGATCCTGGGCCTGCTTATTGCCCAGTCCGTGAGCCCGTTCAATAAGGATTTTATCGCCCTGCTCTACACTCCCCAGTAGTTGCAGCAAGAGAGGCTCTAGGTAGTTGGGTAGGTCTCTGTCTCCGACCGCCTCCGGGACACCCATAATACGCAGGTTGTTCCTACGGGAACGGTTCTCAAAATCGTCCAGTTTTGAGGCCTGCAGATGCAGCTGTTGTTGCAGACTAGCCACCTGAGTGACCAGCGCCTCCGCAGTATCCTCCACTTGCCCGATGCGGCCTTCCGCCTCCTGAAGGCGACTTCCCATGCCCCCGAGCGAAGCCTGAAGCCCATCTATCTTTTCGTTCAGCGCTGCGAATTGAGAGGACAGGGCTGTCGCCACCGCCGCCGACACTTCATCCACAAAGGCAGGTGAGGCCGCTGGACTTGATGGGGAAGCGACGTCCGCCATCTTACCTGACCCGACCACACGCTCACGGTCTCGTCGGGTGGATTTGGCCGCTGTTGCTATACTTCCCTCTGTTCCCCGAGGGCTCCCCGCAGCCCCAAGAACCTCTTTGTCAAGCAGGGGGGGGGTCAGAAGACAGGGAATCAGGTATTAAGCAAGCTTATATTGCCGGTTCGATTCGGGGGCACCGGAGCACACACGAGATGCGACCGCTGTCCTCACCGCATCACGTGACCTCCTGAGATTCCATTTTTACCAACACAGAGCTGAGAGCTCCAACCTGAGAATCTAGAAACTGAAACTTTTGTACAGAATCCTTTGTAAATTGACACAACTTAGGAAATTTACAACAGGAACATAGGTTACTAGAAAGAGTTTCTTATTCATAGAATATACCATCAAAAGGCTATTAGTTCATACATTTCACATGAAAACCCCAATTATCTTGCATTTAGCATGTGGAAAATATGCTATTTGTGAAATGTTTTGGCTTTTTATGATAGCACAATTGATGCTTTAATTTTAATGAACTGATTTGATGACTTGCCTGTATATCCAGATGGGCAGATGCATGTTGCATTGAGACCTTCACTGTCACAACTTCCTCCATTCTGGCAGCTGATGTTGACGCAAGGGTCTTTGTATAGTTCACAGTGTCTTCCTGAGAAGGATAAGAAAAGGGAACACTGGGTTTATTTCTTGCTTGTGCTTTCATTGTGTAAGACAAACATGAAAATCAATATTTTGGAAAGGTGATGATGGAACTGAAACAAAGATTGCAGGGTGTCTCCACTGGCTAAAGGAACGCTCAAGAACAGTTTTTATCATTTTGGGACAGAAATTTAAAGGACTTATCCAGGTAGCAGCATCTGCTACCAGGATCAGTTTCACTGAGAGATAGTCAGTAGCAATGTCCAAATAGTGTTGCTGAATATCTCTACAGGTCGCCTAGGCACTATCCAGACAGTGCTAGAGTCGGGGCAGAGCCGCGACATGAGTTGTCTGGAAAGTGGTGATTTTTAGTGCTGCTATCCAAAGAACTTAAGAGTGGAGTGGAGTAGCCGCCTAGTGGTTAGAGCAACAGCCTAATACTGATCAGGGTTCAGTTCCCACTGGCACTCCTTGTCACCCTGAACAAGTCACTTTATCCTCTGATGCCTTCGAAGAAAAAGCCTGGCAATCTACTTTTGGTCATATTTTGCCAAGAAAATCCAGGGGCTGCTGGGTTGCCAGGAGTCAGCACTGATTTGATGGCACTTAAAAAAGACAAATTGTGCTATCTGGATAGGTACTGAATATTGCCACTATTCTGATAGTCCTGCCTTTGACTGCACTATCTAAATATTCCGTGCCAACCAATATCCAGATGCTAGTGCAGCCAGCATTTAAAAAAATACCGACTGCTGTGGGCTTAATATTGGCCCATTGGTTTTCTGGACCTGGTATTTTCTTCCTGCTTTCTTGGAATACCAGCTCGGCTATAACTGGGGATGGGATTTGGTGTCATGAGCCTTCACTTCCAACTACCTGTGTTTTTTCCCTGTATTTTTATATCCTATCCCAATTCACCCAGTATAGTCATCATAGCAATAGTCCTGACTGGGGATCATGTACCAGGGATTCCTTCCAAACTTCTGCAATCCTTGGCCCTAAATCTGGCTACTGGGTGTCATCACTGTAGTGTAATGGTTAGAACACTGGGCTAAGGACCAAGGAAACCAGCATTAAATCCCACTGCTACTCCTTGTGATCTTGGACAAATTATTCAACCCTCTATTGCCTCAGGCAGAAAGCGTAGTTACTCACCTGTAACAGGTGTTCTCCAGGAGCAGCAGGAATCAGGCCTCCCATATGGGTGACGTTGGCGCCGACTGAGCCCTCGTGCAGAACATATCCCCAGCTTTCAAAGAAAGCCATTGGAAATACAGCGCGCCTACGCGGTCTTCTTCCCGCCCAAGGGTGCCATCTTGCTCAGTCTGATGACATAGCTAAAAGACAGCAAAAAACAAAATGAAGTATATGACTGCAACTCCAGGGGAGGAGGGAGGGTCGTGAGGACTGATTCCTGCTGCTCCTGGAGAACAACTGTTACAGGTGAGTAACTACGCTTTATCCAGGACCAAGCAGGAAGTCAGTCCTCACATATGGGACTCCCCAGCTCTAGGCTACCGTGAACCCAGAGCTGACAAAATGGCTCCCTTTCAAGAGCCTCAGCATCCGTGATAAGAATTTTATCTGAGAACACACCCCGTACAGTAGCCCAACACAAGGGCCGGAGGGTAGGAGTTGCCTAAACCTCAAAGAGATTACAGAGTACCGACTAGCCGAAAACACTGTCCCGTTGGGACTTTCTCTCCAGGCAGTAATGGGCTGCAAAAGACTGGCTTGAAGACCAAGTTGTGGCCCGGCAGATGTCTGCCAATGGAACAGAGCAGAGATGAGCTACTGACACGGCTTTCGCCCTGACACGGTGGGCCGTGACCCAACCCTGCAAGGGGAGGTCGGCTGCCCTGTATGCCCAGGCGATGCAATCTGCTACCCAAGTGGACAACGTATGCTTGGAGACAGGTAACCCCATCCTATTAGGGTCAAACGAGACGAAGAGCTGAGTAGCTCTTCGATGCTCCCGCATACATTCTATGTAAAAGGACAACGCCCTTTTACAGTCCAGGGTATGCAAGACTGTTTCAGCCCGGCTGGCATGCGGCCTGGGAAAAAAGGTTGGAAGAACCACTCCTGATTGAGGTGGAAAGAGGAGACCACCTTTGGGAGGAACTTGGGATGGGTCCTTAGGACCACCCTGTTCCTATAAAACCATGTGTACGGTCTATCAGAAACCAGAGCTTGTAGTTCACTCACACGTCTGGCCGAGGTAAGAGCCACCAGGAAGAGCGCTTTCCAAGAGAGGAAACGCAAATGGCAAGTAGCCATCGGCTCAAACGGTGAGCAAGTAAGTTGCTGCAAGACCACGTTTAAATCCCACTCAGTCGCCGGTGCACGAACCGGAGGCTTGAGTAGAAGCAGACCTCTGAGAAATCGGGACACCAAGGGGTGAACCGACAGAGACCGTCTGTCCATCGGTGAGTGGTGCGCTGACAAAGCACTGAGGTGGACCCGAACAGAGTTAGGCTTAAGGCCTAGGTCTAGGTCTGAAAAGTGAAGTAGATACTGCAGTACTACTGGCACAAGGCAAGAGAAAGGATCCTCATTGCGCTGAGTACACCATACCGTAAGCCTATGCCACTTGAGGGCATAGGACTTTCTAGTGGACTGCCTCCTAGAGGCCAAGACCACCTCCTCAACCTCCTTAAGCAGAAGTAAGGGAGCTAGCACTATCCTTTCAGCAGCCAGGCCATCAGATTAAGGGACCTGAGATTGGGGTGCAGAAAGGAACCCTGCTCTTGAGACAGGAGATCGTGTTGCAGCCCCAGAGGGAATGGAGCTTCCACCACCAACTGCAGAAGAAGTGGAAACCACGGCTGCCTCGGCCATCTGGGGGCTACCAGAATCACCAAGGCCTTGTCCCGGAGGATCTTGAACAGAGTTTGGGCCACCAGGGGCGTGGGAGGAAACGCATACAGGAGGCCCGTAGACCAAGAGATCAGAAAAGCATCTGCTGCCATCCTCTAGGGATGCGGCTGCCTGGAGCAAAACCTGGGCAGCTGACAGCTCAGTAGACTTGCAAAGAGATTGATGGATGGAAGTCCCCATCGGAGGAAGATCTGCTGGACCACCAATGGATTCAACTGCCATTCGTGGGGCTGGAGAATCCTGCTTAACTTGTCTGCTAAGAAGTTCTCCTGACCAGGTAGATAAACTGCTTTGAGAAACATGCCTTGTGTGACCGCAAAGGAGCAAAGGTCCAGTGCCTCTTGACATAGGAGCCTGGACCCTGTGCCTCCTTGTTTGTTCACGTAGAACATTGCTACCTGATTGTCCGTCTGAACTAGGACAGACTGCTGAGAAAGCTTTGCAAACTTTCTGCCCTGCTCTAAGCGGACTGCTCGCAGCTCTAAAAGTTTGATCTGCTGTGTGGCCTCCCGAGGGGACCACAGGCCTTAAGTGCACGTGCCCTGGCAATGTGCTCCCCAGCCCTTTAAGGATGCATCTGTCGTCAGCACCCTGGTATGTGCTGGAGCCTGAAAAGATACGCCCTTGAGAAGGTTTGGCAGATGTAGCCACCACTGTAAGGAGTTCAGAAGTCATCTGGACACCTTTACTCTGTCTTGAAGGTCGCCGGTGGCTTGTGCCACTGATCTCTGAGACACCATTGAGCAGCCCGCATGTGCAGACGGGCATTCGGGGTCACATGTACAGTGGATGCCATGTGGCCCAGAAGCCGCAGGTAGTGCCTGGCGGAAACCTGAGAACTGCTTTGGAACTGGTTTGCCAACTCCATCAATCTGTGGGCCCTGTCCTCGGGCAAGTCAGCCCTTGCCTGAAGGGTGTCCAGTCTCGCCCCTATAAACTCTAGGTTCTGAGAGGGGAGCAAAGTGGACTTTGTGTAGTTTATGACAAAGCCCAGATGTTGAAGAAGAGAAACAGTGTGAAGAGTGGCCTGTCGGGCCTCCTGGAATGACTGGCCCCTGATTAGCCAGTCATCCAAGTATGGGAAGACAAAAATCCCCTGATTTCTGAGAAAAGCCGCCACCACCGCCAGACATTTGGTGAAAACCCTGGGGGCAGAGGTCAGGCCAAAGGGAAGTACCCTGTACTGAAAATGGTTTCCTCCCACCACAAATCTGAGATATTACCTGTGGTCTGGATGGATGAGGATGTGAGTATAAGCATCCTTTAGGTCTAAGGAGCATAGCCAGTCTCCCTGCTGGAGGTAGGGCAGCAGTATCCCAAGGGTAAGCATCTTGAACTTTTCCCTCTCCAGAAACTTGTTCAGATTTTACAAGTCTAGGATAGGTCTGAGGCCTCCTGTTCTCTTTGGTACTAGGAAGTACCTGGAATAGAAGCCTTGCTCTTCCAGGTGTTGTGTCACCGGTTCCACCGCCTGTTCCTTTAAAAGACTTGCCAACTCCTGAAGGAGGAGGTTTCTGTGCAGAGGGAGTCTTGGAGGCTCCCCTGGATAGTAGAATGGGGGTAGCTGGTGGAAATGGAGCATATAGCCCTTCTGGACTATGCTCAGTACCCAGGTATCCCCTGTGATGGCTGGCCACTGGTAGGCGTACAGGGTCAGCCAACCCACAGTGCTGAGTGGAGCCACCGGTGGAGGAGAGGCTATGCTGTGGGAGTCAAAACCCTGCTCCCTGCTGTGCAGGAGCCGGAGCTGGTGGCTTGGGGGTCTTCTGCCTACGGGGCCCATGTCCCTGCCCCTTGGCCTGCTGACCCTGTTGGGGAGCTGGAGAGGCCTGATACTGAGGGTAGGTTTTTTAGGCAGCACCCTTCCTCAGGAAAACGGGCTTCTTCCCCGAGCCCTTCTTTTTGTGAGAAGGGGCAGAAGTCTTTCTGGACAGCCTTGTCCTGGTGAGAGTCTCGGTCTCGATTTCTGCAGCCTTCTCAGTCATGGGTTTGCCGAATAGGTTGTCACCTCGGCAGGGGATATCGACCAATTTGTCCTGTACCCATGACTCCAGGTCTGACGACTGCAGCCAGGCCTGACGGCGTGCACCGATGCCGGCCGCGGCTACCCGGGCCGAAGCCGCAAAGCCATCATAGGCTGCTCGAGATATAAACTTCGAGCACTCCCGTATCCCTGAAGACAAGGCTTTGAACCTCTGCCAAGAACCCGGCAATTTCCTTTGCCAGGTCCTGTAAGTACATGCCCATGTACAGCTGGTAAGTCTGGACATGGCAAGAGAGCATAGAGCCCTGGAAGCACTTTCTACCGAGGGTATCCAGGTTCCGGGCCTCCCGGCCAGGAAGCACCAAGGAGTGCATCTTCTGACTTTTCAGTCTGTGCATGGCCGATTCCACAACCATGGAGTTGTGCAGTAGCTGCGCTTTCTGGAACCCAGGGCTCTTACGGACTCGATAAATGGAATCGACCCGCTTGCTCAGAACCGGCGCCGAGGCCAGTGCTTCCCACATACGGAAGAGCAGCCATTCCAGCATCGGAGGAACCGGAATAGTAAAGGCTTCCTTCGGAGGAAAATCGTACTGGAGGGCATCAAGCTCCTCGGCTTGAGGCTCCTCCTCGGCATCCGCCAAGAATGCCAAAGCCTTGGCCATGTCCCTGACGAAATCCGAGAACCAGGTATCCTCCGGGGGGGGGGGGGGGACCTTCTCTGAGACTCGGACTCCAGGGAGTCCGACGGGACACACCGGGTCCAGAAGGTGTCAGGAGACTCCTCATCCTCCGTCTCCCACGCCGACTCCTCCGAGGAGGAGTCGAGCGGCTCCGGCCGTGTGGGCCTCGATGCCACCCGCCCCAACGCCGAGGGTACCGGTGTCAACAACCTCAGCCCCAAACAGGATGTCGAGGGAGATCGTGGCCGAGGATCGACTCGAGACTTGATTGACTCAAGGATCGGCTCGGCCTCCATGGTCGGGGCAGATGCACCGGTCAGACCGGCGATCAGTACCTGCTGCTGCTCCATGAAGGCAGCCAGGCTGCTCTCCAGGGCCGTCAGCCTGAGGCCGAGCTCAGGAGACTCCGCAGCCTCTGACTCAGGGCCAGACGTCGGTTCTCCTGGGGGAGAGTCCATGAGGACAACAGAAGTTACCTGACTCAGGGACTCTGGCTCCAGGCGAGGATGCTTGGTCGGCCGCTCCGACTCCGAGAGCCCGGGGCGGCGGTCAGGGTTGCGCGACCAGGCCCTCGAGGATTCAGGTGCCTCCACCGACGCTGCCCTCACGAACTTCTTCTTCCTTTTGTGCTCCTGGGTGGGAGACCCCCTCTCAGAGGACCCACGACGCCGCTCGGGGTCAGACTCCCGAGATGTCAAGTCCTCTGATGAAGTCCGGGCCCGGCCGGACGCAGACTCCGAAAAAATTCTTTCATGCTGATGCTGAGGTCTCCGAAGCGCCTTCAACGACATCTTGCCGCACGGGCCACAGACCAGCGGGTCATGGTCGGGTCCGAGGCATCGGAGGCAGCAGTCGTGTGTGTCGATGAGAGACATAAGCTTCTTACACTGATCACATTTTTTGAACCCACTGGCAGCCATGGGGGGAAAAAGGGCCTCTGCAAGGTCAAAAGACTGGACTGCCAGTGAAAATAACAGAAAAAGCGCGAACGCTAGTCACAAAAGACAAAAACTGAAAAAGAAGTTCTGGACTTGATACCTGTGTACCGAGCCCAGGCGGGAAGGGGAACCGGATAAAGAGAAGAGAAAATCACAGAAAAAAAAATCAATTTTTTCCCATGTGACACGAACTACGTCCGTTGGACTCCACGGAAAAAGAAAGACTGAGCAAGATGGCACCCTTGGGCGGGAAGGGGACCACGCAGGCACGCTGCATTCCCAAAGGCTTTCTTTGAAAGCTGGGGAAATGCTCCGCATGAGGGCTCCGTCGGCGCCAACGTCACCCATATGTGAGGACTGACTTCCTGCTTGGTCCTGGAGAAATGTAGATTGTAAGCCCTTTACAAATAGGGAACTATCTACTGTATCTGAATGTAACCTGACTTTAGCTACTAGTGAAAAGATGTGAGCTAAATCCAAATCCCCACTCTTTTCCCCTAGGGGATGTACCTACTGCCTTCACAGTATCTCCAGTTCCAGTTAGTTTGGGCTGAACATGCCCATATAATGGATGCTGGGTGAATATATGACTGTGGGCTTACACAGACAATGTAGCATCTGTTGCACTACCCTTTACTGCTGGTATAAAGTGCATTCAGGTACCCTATAGGGAAGGCGGTATAGCAAATATAAGATAAAGATGAACTGCTGACTTGGCAATGGCTAATCAGTCAGCCTTATTGACCGAACACATATACCCAGCTCGATGCAGCAAACAGCGCAGTGTTTTGCTAGAGATTTTCCTGCGCTTGTCTTGCTCCTCAATGCAGAAAGCAAACTAGCATAGGAAAATCGCACACAAAACCACTGCGCTAAAGCAAACCATAGTGGGCATGATACTCACATCCAAAAGGATGAATTTTTTATTGTTCCCAATGTAAAAAAAAACTGTGCTGAAACTTAGCACAGTTTTTTTTACTCTTCTTTTAATGCTGGATCTTGATTCCAACTTTGGGCAGACGTAAAGATGCAGCCAGGAGCAAAAGGATCATCTAAGGTGAAGTTTGACACTACACCTCCAGGCACTGCATAGATCCCCAATGCCCCTAATCTGCTGGCCCCTACAAAGGGTTGGGGGAGCCACTGCCTCCCTGGACACCTCTTCCCGACTGGTACAAAACTCATTGGTGACCCTAGTGGCCACTAGACCCTAACCTCTCAACCCAAAACCTCAAAAAAAGAAAAAAATCGTTAGTGGCCTCATGGGCCCTACCCTCACTCCTCTCAACCACCCTAAAAAAATAATTGGTGCCTCATGGGCTTCTCCCCACTCCCTGCAGCACATTTCAAAAGTCAGGAGGCACTGCCATCTTTCAAAATCACAGATGGATCCCACCCTCCTGTGATGCATCCCGGGGCACACAGCGCAGTCAGTCATTCTACATTTTTTGCCTTATTTGACAGACTGAGTCCCCCCCCTGGGATGCAATGGGTGGAGTCAGGTGCTGCCATTTTGAAAGATGGTGGCATGGAGGCAAAGCATGTGGGTATTGCTCCTGCCTCTTGACTTTTTAAAGGTACTGCAAGGGGGTGGGGGTGTCTAGGGTATGGGACGCCCACAGGCCTACCAATGATTTTTTTTTGAGGGTCGATGCTGGAGAAGTTTGGGGTCTAGCAGTCACTAGGGTCAACAATGATTTTGTAGCACTTAAAGGTTGTCTGAGGGGATCAGTCCCACCCAATCTTTTGTTGGGGTGTTGGTGCTGATTATGCTTGGAACAAACTACCTGGGTCTGTACATCAGGTGCCTTCTCTGACCCTTTTCAAATCCAGGCTGAAAACTCACCTCTTCGCTATCACATTCAGATCTTGACACACCTGATCTCCTTTGTGTTCCCTCACCATTCCCCCTAGCTGTATCCCATGTCTACAGCTACTCTGTTGTCTGTCTCTATTAGATTTTAAGCTCCGATGAGCAGAAACTGTCTTTTACATGTGTCTGTGCAGTGCTGCTTACGTCTTGTAGCGCTATACAAATGTTCAGTAGTAGTAGTAGAAAGAAGCTGGTTTGGGGCAGCTTTTAAACTGCTAGATGCAGCTCATTACAATTGCCCCAGATTATCATTCATAGGCTTCTTGATTAGCATATCTGTTTTTGCAATTTTTAAATGCATTTAAAATAACTGAAAAATAATCCCTCTCCAAGCTTCAAGGAACCGAAACTAGCTGCAAGACACTGGTTGTCAACTCAAGTTCCCTGAAGGCTTCTTCATTACCGCTGTTTGACATGTTCTGATGCAGCCCATTTAAATGTGGGCAAATCTCGAGTAGACCACAGGTAAAGTGCAAAAGCGATTTAAACCTGAACATGATGGGGGCCATTTTAAAAAAGATGGAAGTGGCTTAGATATCAGATATGTGCTATGTGGATGTCTGAATGGCAGGGACGTACAAATATTGATTACAGAATCATGCAGATCTGAACATCCCCGTGGACGGTATGTCCAAATCTAGGTGTCCCAAGAGGAGTGTGTCTGGATGTTTTGGTGCAGGGTCAGGGTAGAGCAAGTGTGTAGACGCCCAAGGCATATTTCATATAGCATCCTGGAAATGCCAGGCACAGTGGCCAGATGGCCCGGCCTAGATCTGCTATAAAGCACAAACAGGACTTTGCTGTCTATGCTGACCATGAATGCGATTATGTTAGGAAGAGTGTGAAGGAGAGCGAGAAATCGGACTATTATCCCTGTCTGCTGCATACCATGTTGTGCGACCCCCTGTGTCTCAACTGCACTCCCCATGTGTCCATCACTGCTACCTCATCTCCGACAGGCACCCCCAGCAACCCCCATCCTCCAACCCGGCCAAAGGTTCCCAGCCACCCCACCCCCACGTACCACTACCCCTGTATCCCCTCACTCCTATGATCCTCGACGCACCCTGTCTGTGTTCTTGCTGTGGCAGTGTGCATTTGTCTGACTGTTTAGGAATGAAGGAGCTGAGGAGGGTGCGTGTCAGTGTGGGTGCAGGTATTGGTGTCTCTGTGGCTGTGAGTGTCCATATCCATCAGTGTCTGCATCTCATACAGCACAGAGCACTGCGTGTTCGTGGAGGCAGGACAGTGCCACTGGCCTGATTGCTGTTGAGGATCATGAACTATTGAGATCATTGACTCCTGTAAATGCCTCCTTGTCCGTGGTGCCTAGTACATGTTCCTCTAACTTGCTCAGAATGGGTGGCCTCCTGGTCTGGACTGTGTTCAGCTGTCTTAGCCGTTGTCTTGCGCTTCAATGCCCTCCACTTCCTCTTAACATCTTCCAAGTTGCAATTCCGGTGGTAGATAGCATTCAGTTTGGTACATATGGCACGCCAGAGACACTCCTTCTGATGCATATTGTATTTAGTGCCAGAATTGCCAAAGAGGATGTGATGTTTATCAAGGACCTTGCTGAGCAGCAGCTCCACCTCTCCATGACAGAAGTTTTCCTTCCTGTAGGAAGTCTTGCTTTTGGGTGCCATGGTGTAATATCAGTGGCATTTTCCATTGGATTGCGTTTCAAAATTGACCATTTGCATGTACGCTGCCACTTTTATTTACGTCCAGATGGGATGCAGCTGCATGTCCTGAAGTTGTACATCAAACCAACCAAAGGCGTGACAGATAGGAAAGACAGAGTCCTTTATTTGAAACTCAGGCCGCCCGACACAGGCCGTGTTTCGCTATCCTTCGTCAGGGGCTGGCCAGGCACAAACAACTAAAATCATAAAAAACAAACAATCACATAAAGGAACAGGCAAACAAAATTAAAAAACAAAATTAAAAAACACCATCATGCTTATAAATAATAAATAATAAAATATTGTTAAAAACAACATGCAGTACAGTAAAACTAATAAATATTGTGAAATAAATAAGAGTGCTCAAAAGTATAAATTATCATAAAACATCATTAAAACCATTAATAAACCCATATACAGTACATTCAAATAAATAATATGAAATAAAAGTGCTCGGAGGTACAAGTCATCATGAAGACAGATATACATACAATAATATACCAACCTCTGTTGTGGACTTTGGAAAATATCACACCACGCTTGTTGTGGTGAAATCTAAAAGAACACTGTTACTGGAAAAACAAGAAAATAAGACATTTTTTAAGGGAACTTATACTGGCTGAAAAAGGAAAAAAAGGAGGAGAACAAGGCAGGACGTGGACATCATGTAAAACCTTCAATAAATAAACTTATATGGACAGACCTAAACTAAAGGAGTATAGTAGCAGGAGTGGGCCAGGGGGTTCTGGTAAAACTATAAATCAAAGAAAAATCCATTCAATGTTGACCCGAGCATTATTCATTAAGCTGTACAAAAAAAGTTGTGTATAGCCTATGTATTATTAAATATAACATTTTCCACCGCAGAAAACTGTCTATATGGAGTGTGCTGTGTGTAATGAAATAATGTTAATATGACCTTTGTAAAACATATCCCTTACAAGCAATGATATGCATCAGGTTTGCATAGTCAAGAGAAATCTCCATTAAAAAACAAAAAACAAAGGCAGCCACCAAGGGATCATTTGCCACGCATTAAGGCTATTGAAAGAAAGGGGTACGTTGTATATTTGTCTTCAAAAATCTGTCAATCAGCAAGGAAAACTCGTTTCACTTTTTCTTTCTTTAAACAAGAGTGAGACAAAAAACATATGTGAAAGTAATTATAACCACGTTGGGATCATAACAAGTTGAAAGGACTTAAAAAAAGGGGGGGCGGAGTCAGACATTCGGCGGGAAAATACAAAAACCAAAATTTAAAAAAAGGAAGAAAAAGAAAACTAATCCCTCCCCCTCCCCTCCCCCCTTTTTTCCCTTTTTTAAGGTATTTTTAACGTTTTATTTACAATGTCCAGTGTGCATACTCATCCCCGTGCTCCCTTCACAATTATAGCTTTATTTGGGAGGATTATCGTAGGGGGCTGCTCGATACCCCTTTATATACACGCTGGTTCTGCTCAGTACTTGGATTCACAAGTTTATTCACTCCTTCAATGCATTTTTTGTTTAACGTGGTGTTTTCGTTATTTTAAAATTATTTATTTAGGAATGATTTATTGTAGTGGGCTGCCCGAACCTCCTCTCTTCTTCATGTGCCGTCCCCGTTCGGCACTTGGATTCACGCATGGATTATTTTCTGCATATGTGCTTTTTTACTTGGGCGGTTGTTGGTATGTGTAACCAAAAGACGATCTTATGTATCTCCTTTATGAGTCATTTATTTTTTATTTGATTGATATACGTGCTATGTTATATGACCTGATGATGGTTTGGGATCTGTCATCTGCAATTCAATGTGCAATCCCGCATCCCGTTCCGGCGATCCTGCCAGTCTGAGCGTCTTCATGGTTATTTTACAATTTATTATGATCCCAACATGGTTATAATGACTTTTATATAGTTGGCTTCATATGCAGGATTAGTTTTCTTTTTCTTCCTTTTTTTTAATTTTGGTTTTTGTATTTTCCCGCCGAATGTCTGACTCCGCCCCCCCTTTTTTCTTCATTTACGCATGTGTCGGCGTTCTCATTGTCATGCTGCTGTCGAAAGAGTCGGACGGCAGTTTTGTTTAAGGTAATTGATTTTAAGTCCTTTCAACTTGTTATGATCCCAACGTGGTTATAATTACTTTCACATATGTTTTTTGTCTCACTCTTGTTTAAAGAAAGAAAAAGTGAAACGAGTTTTCCTTGCTGATTGACAGATTTTTGAAGACAAATGTACAGCGTACCCCTTTCTTTCAATAGCCTTAATGCATGGCAAATGATCCCTTGGTGGCTGCCTTTGTTTTTTGTTTTTTAATGGAGATTTCTCTTGACTATGCAAACCTGACGCATATCATTGCTTGTAAGGGATATGTTTTACAAAGGTCATATTAACATTATTTCATTACACACAGCACACTCCATATAGACAGTTTTCTGCGGTGGAAAATGTTATATTTAATAATACATAGGCTGTACACAACTTTTTTTGTACAGCTTAATGAATAATGCTCGGGTCAACATTGAATGGATTTTTCTTTGATTTATAGTTTTACCAGAACCCCCTGGCCCACTCCTGCTACTATACTCCTTTAGTTTAGGTCTGTCCATATAAGTTTATTTATTGAAGGTTTTACATGATGTCCACGTCCTGCCTTGTTCTCCTCCTTTTTTTCCTTTTTCAGCCAGTATAAGTTCCCTTAAAAAATGTCTTATTTTCTTGTTTTTCCAGTAACAGTGTTCTTTTAGATTTCACCACAACAAGCGTGGTGTGATATTTTCCAAAGTCCACAACAGAGGTTGGTATATTATTGTATGTATACCTGTCTTCATGATGACTTGTACCTCCGAGCACTTTTATTTCATATTATTTATTTGAATGTACTGTATATGGGTTTATTAATGGTTTTAATGACGTTTTATGATAATTTATACTTTTGAGCACTCTTATTTATTTCACAATATTTGTTTTACTGTACTGCATGTTGTTTTTAACAATATTTTATTATTTATTATTTATAAGCATGATGGTGTTTTTTAATTTTGTTTTTTAATTTTGTTTGCCTGTTCCTTTATGTGATTGTTTGTTTTTTATGATTTTAGTTGTTTGTGCCTGGCCAGCCCCTGACGAAGGGTAGCGAAACACAGCCTGTGTCAGGCGGCCTGAGTTTCAAATAAAGGACTCTGTCTTTCCTATCTGTCACGCCTTTGGTTGGTTTGTTCTTGCTTCAGCGTGATCACTGCTCCTTAGTGTCGTACCTGAAGTTGTACATCTCCATATCCAAAATGAGCCATTTGTGTACATGTACTCAGCAGATTGACGTCCACAGGCCCGCTTCCAGAATCGGGTACCTGGATGCCTACAGATATGGCATTGTAACACAGTAGATATAGTGCTCTGGTGCTAGTCTGAATTATGGGCCCCTGGACTCCTTTATCCCAGATGACCCTTTGTAGTGGATAAGCTATATGCATGCCGGCTGACAGGAACTCATGAGCTCCTATGTTACATGTCTATTGGGTGCCTACAGGTCCTTGCGGGTAATGTGTGCAAGAAGTACAGTGAAGGGGGGGGGGAGTTTTGGGTATAGCCCCAGGCACATGTTTCGTGCTGAGGGGGCACAGTTGATGGCACACAATATGGGTTTCGGGGATATACTATAGTGCAGTGTATGTCTGCAGACGAATACCATGTTCCTACTGTGGATGCCTGTGGTTCAGCAACAGAGCAGAGTTCGACCCCCAGCACATTGTTATGTTGGTGCTGCAACACCACTGATTCTATGTGATGGGGACTACTGTCGCATATCACTCTTGCTGTCTATGACTGTTCATGCTGCGGTGTACAGCATGGGCGAAGGTGCTTTTAACCAGTTACGATCAAAGGGACCATGCTGTTATTTCCAGATACGGACCCAGGGTGGCACCTGACAATTCTACATATCTTCTGCCTTGATCTCGGACTATGCAGCTGTAGCTACTGTTCCCTATAGAAAGGTACTGATGGCAATACGCCTTTGGGATGCTGTTGTATCGCCTATGGATCTCTATGGTTGTTAGTTGTGGACTGTTTGCGACAATGTAGGTTTGTGTGTGCGAGCACTGAACAGCGCCAGCTCTTAGGTAATGGGGGGGTCTGTGAGGAAAGGGAGACATTGGTTACATAAGCCGCCTTTTCATCACCTCACACTGGGGGTAGTCAAGGGGTTCTGGTGATGTGCACATGCCACAGGAATGGTTCTCACAGATGCCAATATGGTCTTCTGGCCCACGATGCAGCTAGTAGCCCCCCTTGGCTCCTGTGGGGAGCACAGTTATAATGTTTATCACGTGGCATCTTGGCCAGTGCATGCATGGAGTATATAGGTTTATCACACCATAGCAATAATGGAAAGGGTACTCATGAGGCCAGTCCCTTGCAGCAGGTTGCACTCATACCTGCAACCTTTGCTATACAAGTCTGCTTTTCAGCGAGCAAATCATCGTGGATGCGTGCTGAGTGACTGGGCACAGATGGCTCCTAAGTGGGGACTTCCCTTAAGCCACTGGCCACAGGGCATACAACTTTAGGTGGGGATGATGGTAGACACAAAAACAGTGATTGTCACAATCAGTAGCCCACATTTATTGTAAGAACACATACAAGGTTCCTACATCATCAATCTCTTTTCCTCTATCAAGACCCCTCCCCCTGGAGGTGGATAGCATCAAGACAGAGATGCAGCCCCACAGGAACTAATACGGCCTGTGTCAGGGCCTGCATATCTCTGCTCTGAGGCCTTCTAGATGGCTAACGTGAGGTCCTGGGCCCAAGTGACAGCCACAAAGCCCTGCAGTACCTCAAAAACCTGAGGGCCTGCAAGTGAAGGAGGATGTCTGGCTCACAAGGGCCCAGGGCAACCTCATGGTGGGGCATCTGGGGCTAGCCACAGGGAGCCCCTGCTGTTCCACAGCCCCAAGCAGCTATGTCACAGCAGTGCTGCCAGTGGTTGGCACCGCCACACCCACCTGCCTCCCCCTCCACTTCCCCTTCACCCCAGTACCCACCTCCCCCTCCCCCCTGCATGCCTCCCCCCCTCTCGTGTAGCCAGTAGCTCCTCAGCTGCTTTGGCGAGGGCTGCCAGTCCATATTGTTCTGTTGTGCCCCTGACATATCGGTGGCAGAGCATGGGTTGAGTGGCAGTGACCTCTGGTGCCCCATCAGCTCCTCTTCCCAGGACGTATCAATTATGAGATGCCAGGTGCTGCTGGCCATTATTTCTTCAGTAGGGTGTGCAGGACCAACAGCGGTGTCCACGGGCTCCTGCTGCTGCTCCTCCACTGCAAGCTCCCTGGGCCCTTCAGTTGCCTGCCCTTGGGTGGTGTCTGGCTCTTCGCCCTCTGGTGCCAGTGTGACATCTGCGGCTACAAAGTAGAAGCTGGGTGCATATTACACCCATTCCTAGCTGTGCCATCTGCCCTTCCTGTCACAGCTATCGCTGCTATCTATGCCCCTGGCACCCAGCCTCTGTCACTACAATGTCATGCTACAGACCGCCATGTGCCTTAAGCAGCAGCACTCGTGCATCTTTTCCTTACCTTGGCGTTAAGTCAGCTTCCACACAGCCTGGCTAGTAGCCATGGCCTCTTCCTCCTCGTGACCCTGAAATGAGCTTTCAGAGCCTCCATCTCTCTGCATATGCTGTAGTCCCTGCAGATGTAAGTGGTGCAGTTAATGCTTTTATGACCTTTTCATTTAGCACCTGACCCTCCCAAACACTGACCTCCAACATCTGTTCCACACGTTTTTGCAACTGGGACAACTCTGTACTACATTCTGTTGGGAGTAGCCGACTCTAGTCCTATCTTTGGGTCCAACTCCCACTCTGGCCACCCAGGCACCAGCTGGACATGCTGGGTCACATCACCCTTTAGCCCCTATCTATCACAGCATGCCTTGTACAGGCATCACTGCCCCGCCTACTCTCAGTTCTGTGCTGGCAGCTACCATTCACTTGCGTGCCCCTTATCCCTTGGCCCACTTTCTCCCTTCCTATGCCTTCTCACATCATCACCGTGGTGTCCACTGTGGGCTGCACTATGGTTTTGGGGGAAGGTGTTCCCATTCCTTGCCCTTTCCTGCTGCCTGCGCAGTGTCTCCCCCCCCCCCCCCTTGGCCATCTCTGGTGCTGCTCCCCTCTCTCTACTCCCTACTCAGTTGCTGTCCCATGTCCTTGGCTATCTTTGCCCTCCTGCACCTACTGCTGCCCCCTCCCCATGCCCTCTGTCACACTTACTGATGGAGCATTTGGTGATCACATACCAGATCGCCTGCACTTCCCGGTGGCTGGCTCTGTACCCACATGGTGGGTAGAGGTACTCCTTCTCTAGGACCAGGCAGCAGAGATTCTTGGTCTCCATCTGGTAGAAGCTGGGCATCCTCATTGTCTTCTTTTTCCTCTTGCTTTGCCTCTGCGTGGTCATATGTGCTTGCGTATCATCTCTGGCACTTGGACGTCCATGGGCCCTGTTTATGAATAGCACTTTGGCAGTCTTCCTCACTATATTCTGCCAGGGTTGGACATGCAGCTGCCTTATCTGACCTGGATGTCTATTCTTCCATGTGTTCAGATTGCTATTTAGCTCCCACACTGGCCAGTCGCCTACATTTTCTGCACACCTCCATTTGGATGTTCATCTGGTGCCCTATACATCTTTTGTAAAATGCCCATCCACAAATCTCCAGGCACGACCAAATGGGGTAAGAGGTGCTTATAGATATCTCAAATGGGGCTTCCTGTAACAAACTGAATAGGGGATGTGTGAACATTTTCAGCAACACATGCAAAGCACAAGTAATTCTTGATAAATGGGGGTTTTCAATCTTGTCCTCGAGAACCCCCTAGCTAGATAGTCCAGGATATTTACAATGAATATACATTAAGCCTCATTTACATGCACTGCCTTCATTATATACAGATGTGGTTTCATGCATATTCATTGTGGACATCCTGCAAACCCAAGTAGCTAAGACAAGGGCCTCAAGGACATAAAACCAGTCGAGTTTTCAGGATATCTCTAATATGCAAGAGAACGATTTGCATACAATGGAGGTAATGGGAATGCAAATCTCTCTCAGATATTCATTATGGATATCCTGAAAATCCTACTGATTTGCAGCCCTTGAGGACCAGAGTTTGAGACCCCCTAGGCTGAGAGGTATTTCAAGATAGGGTTGAAAATCTGTGCTGTAAAAAATATTTTTTCCTCAATGCTAATTGAGGCACATCCTGTTAAATGTTGTATATTTCATCCCATATTTCTGCATATTCCTACATTTTTGTGTTATTCCATCCACTGCACTGTATAACAAATCATAACTTCTAATGCCATTTGCAAAAGGTCTTCCCAAACAAAAGAAACTATCTTAAATAGGGTTAGTAGCGGTAATGACCATATCAATTTAAATACTGGTGCCTGCAATTAAATACGTACATTCAGTGCTTATAGAAATATAATCAGCAGCACTAAATTTACATGTAATCTAGTCACTGCACCGCTAGGTTATGTTTAGTTTAGCACTACTATACAAATACAAACACATAGGAGGTATTTTAAGAGGAGCCACGTAAACATACTGTATGCCACAACAACGTGCATAAGTCATATGTTCTCCATGGATGGGCCTTTGCATGCATACTTTAGGTGGTTGTTAGTTTTTTTTTTTTTTTTGGATATTTTATTTATTAACCATCATAAACATAACATCCAATACAGGTAAAGACAATAAGCCACAGCAGAGTGGAGTCTTATCTCCGCTGAGGGCAAGCAGTATACAGTTATGGAACAAATCCAAGCTTAATGCACAGTTGTATCCTTCTATGGTTAAACATTTTTCCAAGGTTATACATAAACCCCAGCCTCCCTACCCCTTCCCTTCCCCCGCCCCCCCAACCCCCCACCCCCACCCCCCATCATCGCAACCTGAACTCCACTTCAAGCAGCAATACCCTCTTGAGGGCTCGCACTCCCCTCCACTCCCCTAGTTCCCAGGCCATTAATGGCCCACATTTACCACTTCACTCCGGCAGCGGGAGCCTAAACTCTGTATATAAGGGCCCCAGATCAACATAAAGGTGGCCCATCTCTTCGCTGAGCCCCGGGCCCTCCATCGCTCCGTCAGCATCAGTTGGTGAAAGCTATTGCGCCACTCCAGGAACATAGGCGGGTCACAATCTCTCCACTTGTGTAGAATCGGGCCCTTCCCCACCAAACATGCTTTCCGTACCAATAACCTTTCCCATCTCCCTGTGGGTAGGGTTTGATGTAATTGATCAAGAGTGACCAGAGATCCAGTCCAGGGAAACCTCTGTTGTAGCAATCGTATAATGTAGCGGTGAATATGGGACCAGTATGGGAGGATGCGCCTGCACTGCCACCACATGTGGGTTAATGTGGCCAAGGGAAGAAAACACCTAGGGCAAGACCCATCCTGCGTGATATGACTCCGTAATGCTCGTCGTGGCGAGAAATGCACCCGAGTTAGGGCCTTGTATTGGATTTCCCTCCATCGCGCTCCCTCCACCAACTCCACTATCCGCCCCACCGCCTTGCAAATCGTGCCCGGTAACACATCCCGCCCCAATTCACCTCCCCAAGCCATCTCAACCCTCCCATAGTCCGGCAGAACCCCGAAAGGTTCTAGCCGAGTCTTCAGCCCGGCTATCGTCGGGGGCGTATCCCCCCCCAGCTCAAACAATTCGATAATCTGCGCCGACCTATCCACCCCTAATTCCTCTCTGGGCAACGTGGCAATATAGTGAGAGAGCTGGAGATAGGCAAAGTACTGAGTGGGGGGCAGCCGATACTCCTCTTGTAATTCCGAGAACGACTTGCATTTGCCCGTGAGATCGACGACATGCCCTACATATCTCATCCCCTGCTTATGCCAGAGCTGGAACGCTCTAGAGTCTGTGCCTGGCAGAAAGTGTACATTGCCTCGGATGGGTAGCCAGCTGGACACTTGCCAATTGCGTCGCCAAAAGCTATTTAACTGTCGCCGTGTACGTCTCATCGCGTTTAGCATAATATTACGTGTGAGGCGCACTGGCAGTCGGGTACTATCCACATGTAGAGCCCCCACCAGTGAGAAAGGAGCCACAAAGGCTGCCTCCAATTCCCTTGGTGTGTATACATCCGTTCCCCCCAAACAGTCCCCAACATGCCGTGCTTGGCACGCCAAGGCATAGAGTCGCAGATCTGGAAGCCCAAGGCCTCCACTACGCCATTTACCAATCATGCGAGACATCGGGATCCGCGCTCTGGCCCCCTTCCACAAAAACCCCTGAATCTCCCGTTCCATTCTAAGCAAATCCCGGCGTAGTAACCAAACAGGCAGAGTTTGTAGCCAATAAAGGATGCGAGGCAGGATCACCATTTTAACTGCTGCGATCCTTCCCAACAGTGACAGTGGTAGCGGGTGCCAAGCTCGCAGTTGACGCCGCATCCCGGATAAAACATTCTCAAAATTAAAATGATATAGATCTTGCGGTAATCTCGTCAGGACAATACCCAGATATTTAACCCTATGATCAGACCATTTCAAGGGAAAAGTCTCTCCCCAACTGTCCCGCAACCGCCCCGAGACATCCAAGGCCATCGATTTAGCCGCATTAATCCTAAGGCCGGCAAAACTGCCGAACCGCCGGAACTCGGCCAGCAGGCGCGGTAATGAATCTCGCGGATCCTGCAAGTGCACCAGCATGTCGTCAGCAAAGGCCGCCATCTTGAATCCCTGGTTTCCCACCTCAATCCCCCGTATCTGCCTGTCCTGGTCTATACGCCGTATGAGCGGGTCCAAAGACAAAACAAACAACAAGGGGGATAGTGGACAGCCCTGCCTGGTGCCCCTGTGCAACGGAAAGGGGGCTGATAAGACCCCATTACACAGCACTCTGGCTGTCGGAGTATCGTATAAACTTTTCACCATGTCACAAAAAGCCTGCCCAAACCCGTACATTGGCAACAGATATTCCACATACCTCCAATCAACCCTATCAAATGCTTTTTCTGCATCGAAGCTCACCAGGAGGGATTGCATCTGGTGGCCATGCACCCATTCTAAAGATGTTAGTATGCGTCGGATATTACGAACTGCATACCGGCCACGTACAAATCCCACCTGTGATTCATGCACAACATCACTCAATATTCCCGTCAGGCGCTCTGCCAAAATTTTCGCCAACAACTTCGCGTCGAAATTTAACAGAGAAATCGGTCTATAGGAGGCCGCTTGCAACGGATCTTTATCTGGCTTAGGTATCAACGTAATATAGGCCTGATTATCTCCCCAGCGCCTACTGCCTCTCTCTATTCGTTGACGATAAGTGTCCACTAACAGGGGGCTCACCCAGTTGGACAAGAGTTTGTAAAACTCAGCTCCATAGCCGTCTGGGCCCGGGGCCTTATAACAGCTGGCTCGCGTAATCGCAGATTGTACCTCCTGTAAGGTTATCGGTTGCCCTAGCTGAACCCGTTGCGTTTCTGTCACCTTTGGAAGGTTCAACTCTTGTAAATAGGTCTCCATAGTGCAGTGATTATGCTCTTCCGCTGCATATAGTTTCTGGAAAAAGTCTTTAAATAAAGCACTAATCACCTCCCGATTTTGCTGGAGTTTCCCTTGCTCATCCCGGAGAGCAGCCACCCCCTTCCCACCTCTTGGACCCCGCAAACAACGGCCCAACAGCTTCCCTGGTTTGTCGCCAAAACAGTATAAGCGAAATTTATAATATAGCAATGATTTCTTGGCTCTCTGGTGGAGCAATTCATTTAAGGCTACCTGAAGTTCCCATAACCGTTTCCGGTTAGACACTGTAGGTGCGTGACCACTAAGTACTCTCGCTCGAGAGACTTGTTGCTCCAGCCGAACAATTTGTTCTGACAGCAATCTTCGTTTCCGAGCCACAAACCCAATTATATCCCCCCTCAACACCACTTTAGCAGTTTCCCAAACCAGTTCCGGGTCATCTTTGTGTGCCTCATGGTTGAGTTCGAAGTCGCGCCAGCGCTGGCCCAGAAATTGCCGGAACTGGTTGTCCTTGTAGAGCTCAATTGGGAATCGCCATACACGAGATGTGCCGGTTCCACCCCCCCATTGCACCTCGATCCAAGCCATTGCGTGGTCGGAGATCTCCAGGGGGCCTATCTGTGCTTCTTCCACGTGCGCAAAGGTGGTCGTAGAAATCAGAAGATAATCTATTCTCGCGCTAGTCCCATGTGCCCGCGAGACATGGGTGAACTCTTTCTCGGAGGGGTGCAAGAGTCTCCAAGGGTCTACCAGGCCCAATCTCGTCCGAAAGCGTTGCAACACCTGTGAGCCAAACGCTCTGTCGCGCGTCCCTCGGCCGCTGGAGGTGTCCAAGGCCACGTCAAACACCCCATTGAGATCCCCCCCCAGTAGCAGAGGTACATCGGGTAGTTGTTCCACTTTGGCAGCAATATGATCAAAGAACTCCCGGTCCAACACATTGGGACCGTAGACATCGCCCAGTAATATCTCCCGATCTTCCAACAGGCCCTTCAGTAACAGAAATCTCCCAGACGGATCTGCCACCTGGCTTTGCATCGTGAAACGCACCCGTTTGTGAATTAGGATGGCCACACCCCCCCTCTTCCCCAGTGCAGGCGCTCCCCACACCTGACCGACCCAATCCCGACATAATTTAGCATGTTCTTCAGCTGTTTGGTGTGTTTCCTGGAGCAGCGCAATATCGCAGCGTTGCCTAGCCAGAGCCTTCAATACTTTATATCGCTTTATCGGGCTACCCAACCCACATACATTCCAGGTTATTACCCTCAGAGCAACACGAACGTTTTACAGCGTAATTGCCAACACATCGCGTTAGGAGGGACCCTCCCAGCCTGGGGCCCTCTCCCATGTTTGCCAATACATTCCACCATATATTTCTGCATGGAGTTCAGAGTGCGATGCCCCCACCCCACCCCTCCCCACCTCCCCCTAATCCCACTACCCCCCTCTACCGTTAACCCTCTTCCCATCTCTCCCTACCTCAATCCTGACCCTCCCCCACCCCTTATCCTCTAAACCCCCCCTGTCACCCCCTCCAGGCTACTCCGCCTCTCCACAGGACTCCCGGCTCCGATCCCCTCCCCGGTAGCCCTCCCAAGACCCCTCCGAGTGTGCCCTGTCACCCCGCAATCGCAAATATCACCCACATTACCATAAACCTTCAGTTTCCCACCATTAGGCATGAAGGAACTATACCTTCCTCCCAATGCCCAAGAACTACCAAACCCGATAAACTAGGCCTCGGTGAGGCGTTCCCCCCCCTCCCCCTCTGCGGGGAACCGCCAGCCATGACCCTCCCCCCGTCCAATTTTATCTCTCGCTATCCCCTCTCCTCCCACCAAGGCACCTTCGCTGCTGTTTGGCCAGCTTGTCTCAAGCGGGGCATGCCTGCCGGAGGGAAACACAGCCGACCACACAATCCGCATGGCACGGTTCGACCACCACAAATCGGTCGAGCCCCGGCTAACTCCCACAGCGGCAATCCCCGTCTCCCCCAGGTCCCCTCTCCCTCCGTCACCGCCGGCCGAGCATTGCGGCCGCGGCGCTCTACAAAGCATCTAGTCCGCTCCCCACCCAGAGTGCCGGTGAGGTGACGCCAGCGAGCAACCAGGCCCTCAGGTAGAGTCTTCCCTCGCTCTCTACTGGGGCCACCCCACCCACAACAAACGGAGCCATGCTGACTCCCCTTGCACGATTGGCCCGGGGGCTCTATGCATGATCCGCACCCTCAGTAAGAGAGAGACTGTCAGCAGGAAATCTTAAACTGCCCACCAGCAGCAACCAATAGAAAGAAATTTGTTAGAACTAGTAACTTTGTTACAATACCATGCAAAAGGCAGTTCACTTCGCAGGAAGAAACAAAAAAGACACAGAGTTACTCCCGGTGGGCAGGATCGTTCCCAACCCGCAGCCAGGCCCTCGGATAGAATCCTCCCTCCCTCTCCACTTGGGGGTCCCCCCACCCACAGCAAGCGGAACCATACTAATTCCCTTAGCACACTTGGAGCGGGGGCTCGAAACAAAATACGTACCCTTGGCAAGGGGAGGAAACATTTTCAGCATCAGATATGGAGTTCTGGACAGCAGTAATAAACAGAAGGGAGTGTAGGAGAATTAGTGACTTTGTTACCATATCATGAAAAAGGCAGTTCACCTCGCAGGAAGAAACAAAAAAAAAAAAAAAAAAAAAAAAAATAAAAAATAAAAAGAGAAGAGAAAAAAAAAGACACAAAGTTACTCCCGGTAGGCAGTGTCATTCTCAATACGCAGATAGCCAAGTATTATGTCCAGCTTCCTTCCACTTAGAAGGAGTTCTCATAGCCGCGTCGTGCAGCTGGCTCCCGGGGACTTCATTTTGGAGATGCCGATACCGTTTTCTTTTGGGTGCACAACCGTTTCACATAATCTTCTGCAGTGTCCGCCGACTCGAAAGTGCGGTGAGCGCCATCACAAAGCACGTGCAGCTTGGCTGGATACTGCACTGAGAATCGGATCCCGGCCGCGATGAGCTGTTCACAGAGGGGGGCATATTCGCGCCTTTTCCGGCTCACCGCCAGTGAATAATCTTGAGCCACTCGAAGTTTAATATTATTGTAAGACAGTTCCCCCTTCTGCCGGGCCGCTCGGAGAATGAGTTCCTTCTGCGGGAAGTGCAGAAACTTAGCTAAAACAATTCTAGGGCGAGGGTCACGCATTTGCTTAGCGCCGACCCGATGCACCCGTTCAATAGAGACTTTCCCGCCCAGCTCATCTTCTCCCACAAGGTGCTTGACTAGTCCATCCAGGTAGCCTCTGAGATCCTTGTCCACAACAGTTTCAGGAATCCCTAGAAACCGCAAGTTGTTTCTCCGTGACCTGTTTTCTAGGTCATCGAGCTTGGCTTCTTGCAGAGAGAGCTGGGATTTTAAGCCTGCCACCTCCATGGACAGCGTCTCCACCTTCTCTTCCACCGCTCCCACGCGGTCCTCGGCCTCTTGCAGCCGGTTACCCAGCTGATCTACAGAGGAGCACAGTCCATCCATTTTACAGTGGAGAGCGTCAAACTGGGGCAGCAGAGCCGTCGCTACCGCTGCGGATATCTCGTCAAGTGATGTAGGTGATTTGGGTGAAGCCGGCATCGAAGTGGGGTCCGCCATCTTACTCGGGCCGGCACCCCGTTCCCGGTCTCGTCTGAGTGCTTTTACTGCCGTCGCCATGCAATTCAATCTCCCCCACAGCAGCAGAATATTCCACTGGCACTCCGATGCACGTTAGTCACCTTTTGGGCAGATAAATGCTGTTTGCCACGGTACGAAATCGCCGGCTTTAGCTCGGGGCTTCAGGACACACTCAGGATGCGACCTCTATCCTGTCCGCATCACGTGGTCTCCTTAGGTGGTTGTTAGTTTATAAGTATGCACATCTGGCCGATGGCACATACTTTCGATGTGGGCGTCCATGGGGCAGAGCAAGAATGGGGCGCATATTTACATGCATAAGTTACAAATGCTATAGCTTATGTGTATTCTTGATAAATCTGGGCACAGATATTTATGCCAGCTCTAGAGTGCTGATAAGTGCTCGTGACTAGATTTAATACGTGTTTTTCAATACTTACGCCCCTATTTTATAAAGAAAAAGTAGGCACCCACATTTTTTAAAAATAAAATAGGCTTTAGATAGGCACATTCTGCCTATGAAGCCGTGGGGTGGGGATATCTATTTCAAGCAAGGTTGCATACAGGGATATTCAGCAGTGTGGCAAACGTAAGCATGAGCGTTTGTTGACATATTGTAAAATAAAGGGGCTAAGAATGTACCTCCTTCTCCACGCCCTCCAGATATTCCCTGACAAAATGAGTACTTTTCACAGGTGCCTATTCATGTCTGGAGGAAGTATAACCTTTGATGCCGCTTGGGATGTCCAGGACTTTTCTGAAATCAGGTGAGGACATCCAAGTTCTTGTGACTGTCCTGGCCACGCCTCTACCATGCCTCCATTCCGACTGGCTGAAGTAAGCCAGTGATGGCTCAAGCAAAGTAAAAGCCCTTATAGGGGATGTTTGGGGCCATTGCGTTGACTGTATATATATCTTGAGGTCTTTTTTCCTCCATGATTTTTTGTTTTATTTTTGGAAGTGCATTTGCCTATGTGTGTTTGTTTGCCTATATATTGGATCCTGTTTCTGTTTTGTTGACATTACACAGGGTCCTTGGAAGCATAAATATTTATTAGGATGTCATCCATCCCGACTTGGACATCCTTGCACTTGGGATGTTCACAGACCCGGCTTATAAAACTCCAGGGACACCTCTATGTTTTGGGCGTCTCTAACCGTTACCGTGCTTTAGTAAACATGGCTGTTAACCTATAAAATATTTCCTTCTTTACTTTGTAATTCCAATAGCGATTAGTAAAAAAAAAAAAAAAACAATCCCAATATATAAATAACGGCCAGAGCAGAATTTCCAAACTACACTGTGAAAGTCAATGAATATCAGATGACCAAAAAGTCTGAAGCTACTAGCAAAGCAATATGTAAGCTATGCTTGAGAACCTTTTCATTTGCCTAGTTCAAGACATTTTCAGCTGACAGACAGCAAAGAGTTATTTTTGGCAAGTCAAAAATCCATTTGGATGTTCTTCTGTATGGAAGTTCCAGGGCTCATCTCTTTCTGCCATTTATTCAACATCTATGAGAACCAGGGCATTAAGCATCTCAGAGATACCGGGTTTTCTGCTTCCAGGAGGGAGGCTTTTTGGCCAGTCCTGGTTTTGAACATATATCTCAAAGCAGTGTAGCATTTGAAGTCCCTGATTCTACCCATTGAAGTCAGTACTGTAGGTCCCACGATACAGCAGGATGGTGTTGTCAGAAATCCAGGACTGGCCTAAAATCTTCCTCATGGAAATGGATAACTTGGAAGCTCTGGCATCTGGATAAATGCAGATGACATCCAGATTTTGTTACAGGTAGATAACCGCACTGGAAGCATTTCTATTGTTTCTCAGTGTTTACCGTGGGTCAATGATTGGCTACTACACAACTGATTGTGGTGTACTTGAGGAAAAAGCAAAGGAGGGAGATTCCAAAGGGATTAGCTAGTTAGCAGGACCGGCTAAGCCGCTGAACCACAGCAATCCTTATATTTACCGGCACCATCCAGAGAAGTACCACTGAACATCCCCACAGATCACATGAAAGACACCCAGTTAAAACTAGGGCAGCCTGTGGGTGAAGTGGAGGCAGTTCCAGTGGCTATTTGCTTAGTGGTGATATTCAGTCGCTGACTGGTTAGCTAAACTGCATAAAGTTGAAAAGGTCAATGGCTGCCCTGACTTTATGCAGGTTTTGCTGTCCACTTTGCAGCTGAATATCACCGCTGTGTATGGCAAAACCAAATAGTCAGTGCTGGACACTGGATAAATTCTGGTGCTGAATATCAGATTTAAATGAATGCAGCAGTGGCCAGGTGTTTTAAAAGCGCCAACTGCTACTGCTGAATATCGGCCCCGTAACTGTTCGGTAAATTTGTAGGGGCATACAGCTGTCTGAGTTCTATATCTGTTGACAATAACATTGTGCCTGTTTTCAACTCTGTTAAAAGCTTTGGTCTGAGAACTGATGCCCATCTTATGTTCCATGGACAGATTCTTTTGTTGTATCTCTGACCTTTTCCAATTGAGAGTGGTCAGGAAGTTGCAACATCTTTTAGAACCTAGATATTTTTGGACTGCCTTACAGTCTTTTCTGGCCTTGATTATTGCAATGCTGTTTACATCGGACTTCTGGCATATGCTTTTAAATCATTACAGATGCTTTAAAACGTGATTGTTAACTGGCTGTGTTTTTTAGGAACAGGTTAGGTAGCAAGCAACTGAAACCCTTACATTGGTTAGCACTGGTACAGATACCCACTTAGATTGTATGCTCTTCTGGGAAGGGACATATTGTATCTGAACACAGCGCTTAGAACATTCAGTAGTGCCATAATAAAAACCACAACATTAACTGTGGTTTGCCACACATCAAGACCTAAGAAGAACAACCCGTAGCTTACGCTCTAGGGCTAACGATAGTAAAGTGCTGCAGATGCAGATAAAATCCCTGCCACAGATAAAGGCCATGGTGACCCTCTGTGGCAGAAGATAAAACACAGAAATTAATGAAAAAGTTAAAGAGGATTAGCTACGGTTAAGTGGAACTCGGCAGATAAAGAGGAGATAATGCACTGCTATTTTTATGCTACAAATCCTATATTTAAATCAAGAGGGTATACACAGAGAGTCTGCCAAAAGCTGGAAGAAAGAGGAAAACTGCCATTAGAAAAACTGCAAAAAGTAACCGATGCAAATTTAAGATCTTTAATTTTAAAGATCAAAGAAAAGAAGTATGTGAATGAGAACATCTTGAAATAACTAAGGGATTCCATGGACAAAGACCTACAGAGAGGAGGGGACCTAGGTGAGAGTACCAGAAAAAATTAAGACACAGAAAAGGAAAGAGAGGTTGTGGGGGAGATGAAGTTGAGAGATTTGGAACTGCAGGAGAGTGAGCTGAATAAAAGAAGAGTCAACAAATTATCTGAATTGGAGGAAGCAAAGGAGGAAGAAGAAAGGGAAGAGAAAGACCCAGAGATGGAGGAATTCAAGATAGAACTCTTAGTCCATATGGAAAGAGATGAATATGCTGGGTTCCAAGCAAAGGAAAAATTACCCAAGTTAAATTTAACACCTAAGGCCAGAAGTATGATAATTAAGATGAACAAGGCCATACCCAGTATAAACAGACCATTTACTGATATTATTGGAATTAATCAAATAAAATATTGCACAGCTAAAATTATTACTGCAAGAATACTATCAACTAGAGTGCAAGGCCAGAAGAAAAAGAAAACAATAACAGTTCCTACTTGGAAAAAGGGCATCAAAGGAAAAATGCATTCATTGTGTGCAGAGGTATTCCTAATGGATGGGTATCTAAAAGGATTAAGATCATCAAAGATATTAAGGAAGATCCAAGATATCAAGTTGAAGCATGCTGCATTTACAGAAGATGATCTAAAATGTATATGTTCCAACAATAAATTGACAATAGCATAAGCACAAAAACTTCAAAGATATGACGAAAACAGGAGAGAAAGATATCAGAATAAACTAGTTTGAGAGAACCCAAAACAATTCTACAGGGAATTGGGGAAGAGTGGTAAAGCGCCTCCAACCAAAGACGAAACCTTCTGGAGAAAGCTATATGAGGACCCTATACAGCACAATCACAAAGCAGAATGGTTACCCTGCATACAGGAGCATTTAGAAAAAACAATCAAACCTATGGAATGGCCTGTATTAAAAAAGGAAAAGCTGGAAAACAGGTTAAAATGAGCTCCAAATTGGAAGAGCCCTGGCCCAGATGGAGTAACCAACTTTTGGCTCAAACAGTTAACATCATTCCACCAAAACCTGGCGAACTGCAAAAAATCAATTGTTCGAACCACCGGACTTAACACCACAATGGCTTACTACAGGAAGAACGTTTCTCCTTCCGAAGGGAGACCCAACTAACTTTCCTAAAAATGATAGACCAATAACCTGTTTACCTACAATCTATAAGCTGTTTACTGTGATAGATGCAAACAGAATATACGATCACATCAAGCTCAATAACATCATGGTGATAGGGCAAAAAGGCAATAAGAGAGGAGCATATGGAACCAAGACCATTATGGCCACTGCTAAGAAAGGCAGAAATCTCATTATAGCATGGAATGATTATAAGAAAGTTTTTGACAGTATCCCACATTCTTGGATAATGCATTGCCTTGTAAAGTATAAAATAAATTCTGGTTTGATAGAGTACATTAGGTTCACTATGATAATGTGGCAATCAACATTCTTTTTGAGATATGAAGATGGTCAGTACATCATTCCTAACATTAAGATCCAGTGAGGAATATTTCAGGGAGATTCCCTGTTGCCATTTCTGTTTTGTTTAGCGCTTAATCCAATGAGTGCTCTCATCAACTCTTTGGAGTATGGATTTATCCTGAATTCTAAAGATGGCACCAACCCAGAAGCAACTTCCCATCTGCTATTTATAGATGATCTGAAACTCTACAGTTCCAGTGACCAACAATTAGCAGAGCAACTTCGTCTGGTGAAAAGCTTTTCTGTTGACATCAGTATGACTTCTGGCCTTGACAAGTGTGCTAAGGCAACCTTTTTCAGAGGAAAATTGAGCAAAACTGAAAATATCTCCCTTGCTGAGGGCTGTGACATCAAGGACCTTGAACAGGAAGGTGTAAATAAGTATCTCGGAATAGAGGAAGGAATGCCACTTGAGCAAAAACCATTGAGAGAGATCAGTAAAGATTATTACAGGTGATTAAAACAGTTATTGAAAAGTGCTTTAACATCACAAAATAAGATACAAGCCATCAATCAGCTGGAAAGTCTTGTAGTCTCATACAGTTTTGGGATTGTGGATTGGCCTCATAAAGATCTTGAACAATTGGATGTGCAAACAAGAAAACTCCTCCATGCTCATGAAGTAATTTACAAGAATCAGTGTATGCCAAGACCGTACATTCCTAGAGCTGAAGGAGGGCTAGGATTTATAAATATTGACTACACCTACAGAGCAACTATTGTAGGCCTCCAAGCCTATCTGACAGCATCATCAGATCCAAATACACAAAAAGTGCTGAAATATGAAAGTAAACGTCTAGAATCTATCCCTATCATCAAACTTGGACAAGCCTTCCGATAAATAGAAGGAAAGATTGAGAATCCAAAGGCATGCATGGGAAAGGAAGTAACAGAATTTGCAAAACAAGAAAAAAAACTCTTCAAAGAATCAGACCAGCAGGCTAGGAAAAACAAATGGCAAATGCACAAATGCAATGGAAAATACAGAGTGTTACTTCAAGAACGGACACATGAATGATTTAGGAGAGGTGAACTAAAACCGAAGGATGAAAGATGGATATTTGCAACCCAGGATAGCAGATTATGGATGAGATGATTTATGGCAAGTATTGAAAAAACTGGCACAACAGACACATGCCGATTCTGTAAGAAAGAGGGGGAAACAGTGGCTCACCTAATAGCAGACTGTGAAGTTCTGATGGCAGAAAATTTCTATACATAAAGGCATAACAAAGTAGCACGCCTCTTCCACTGGAAACTCTGTAAATACTACAACATCACTGTCCCTGAAAAGCCCTGGGATTATGACCCTAAAAGAATAACAGAGAATGAAGTGGTTATGGTCACCTAGGACATTTCCATTCCAACGGATAAGAAACTGGATGTCAGGAAACTTGACATAGTAGTAAAGGAGAAGAATACCAGAATGGCATAGAAGTGTCGGTACCGAGTGTTTATTTTGTGAATTGCATGGAGAGACAGAAGATCATGAAGTACCAAGAAATGCAGTCAGAGACCAAGAAAATGTGGCAGAAAGATATGGAAATATTTCCCATTGTACTGGGAGCCACAGACTTGATAAAGAAGAATTTCCAAGCACATTGTGACAAACTACCCATACATGTTACATCTTACGAACTTCAGCAGGCACAATGCAAGTATTATGCTGAGCATCAGCAGTAAATTTGAGACTAAGATCATATTCCACATACCCTGGCTTAGAAGTGAGGTTCACGACTGCCATAGTATGTGCAAAACTAACCCATTTGGAGAAACTATTCAGATGGAGAGAGGAGTGGCCTAGTGGTTGGGGCAAGTTACCTCAGGCCAGAGGGCCAGGGATTCAAATCCTGCTAGAGGACAGAAACCTTTGGCTGGAAGGACTGGAGTTTCTAGTCCCACTTGTGGCCTTGGGCAAGCCACTTAACCCTCTGTTGCCTCAGGTACAAAAAAAACATAGATTGTGAGCCCTTTGGGGACAAGGGACATATATTATATATATATATATATATATATATATATATATACACACACAGTACCTGAATGTACACCGCTTTGACTGGTAGAAATAAATACTGTAAATAGATTAAATAAATAGATTAAAAACATTCCTAGACCATGTCTTTCAATGAAGAATCCACTATATCATCATCTTTTATAGATTATATTTGTAGTGTATAGAGAGAGGCCTTTTGCAAATTAAGCAAACTGTTGAGAAATTAAAATGTGGTCTAAATGATTATGTTTAAAAAAGTAAAGAAGAAATGCTTGTGAAAATTTGCAAAGAACAGCTCCTTAAAACAACTAAAACACAAATAGAATGCAGGGAGGAAATAATTCAGAATAGAATGGACACCTAGAGAGAAAAGGGACTCTGGCAGTAGAATATCTTTATTGTTGAGGAGCTACCCCAACACGTTTCAGCAGCGCCTTCCTCAGGCTATAATGCATCGAGTAGCTCCTCAACAATAAAGTTATTCTACTGCCAGAGACTCCTCACTTACTCTGTACCACGTATTTAACTGCGAGAGTGGCTGCTTTTTTTTGGATACCTGGAGAGAGAAACCACTGCATGGTCAATATATTAGAAATATTGAAGGAAAGGTGAATGAAACCTAAAGTGAGAATAGTTAACACCCAAGCCAGACTCTCCAATCTTGGGTCATCTGAGCCATGCCCACCCTGGACTTCTCAATGGAGAAAGAAGAAATCAGTCAGTTGTCCAAGTATGGGTAATCCCAGATTTCCTGCTCATGCAGGAATGACGTCACCACTACTATCACCCTCAAGAAGATGAGAGGTGCCATAGAAAGCCCAAAAGGCAGAGCATAAAATTAAAAATGGTAGCCAAGGATGCAGAAGTGGAAAAACTGCTGATGCTGCTCCTTAATAAGGATATGGAAGTAGGCATAGGAAAGGTCCAAGAAGGTTAGAACTCTCCTTAATAGACCAACGCAATGACTGACTGGAGGGTCTCCATGCAGAAGTGCAGTACTTATAGCTTGGTGTTGACCGCCTTCTGGTCTAGAATGGGTCAGAAGGATCCTCCCTTTTTGGGTAGTACAAAGGAACAGGAATACCAATCTGACCTTGGTCTGTGGAGGGCATGGGTACAGTAGCCCGCAGCTGCAGGAGGCGCTGAAGAGTTTCCTCGACTACCACTCTCTTAGCAAGAGAGCCATAGGGTGACACCAGAAAGGTATCTACAGGCTCCACAAACTCTAACGTGCACCCCTTTTCAAAGATCTTGAAAACCCATTGGTCTGACATGATATTGGCCTATAATGAGTGAAACAATCGGAAATTGCTTCCAACCACCTGCCCCTTGGAAAGGACCCACCGGATCTCAATGTGAGAGCTAACTAGCTTCTCAGGGAGCTCCTGCTGAGTCTTGCGAACACAGGGACCTTTGAAAGGGTGGACTCTTCTTGGGCTTAGACCCATAGGAGGAAAAGGCCATGGAACTCTTTCCAGCCCTAATCCAGCTCCTCACTGGGAACCTATGTGAGGAACTCCTGGGACCTCTGGGCCTATCCTTTGTGAGCTTCCATGGGTGAGCTGCATCCAGGCCTTTCACCAGCTTCTCCAGGTCCTCCCAAAGGAGCAACTAGACCTTTAAGAGGAGCTTGCTCAACTGGAGCTTAGATACTGCCTCAGCAGACACTCCCCACAGGGAGGACAAGGCTGGACTCTTGGAGGACTGGACAGGTGAAAAAGACTGATGGGGCATGTAACCCCCTTGCTACCTGCTGGAAACAGACAATACTAGCTGCTCCCAGTGCTGCACCAGTAGATATACAAGTGATGACATCACTGAAAGTTGCTCTGGTCTGCCTCCACTTGCTGGATGGGGAAATAACCCACACACACATCTGGACTGGTCTAGAAGGATGATATGGAATTCTGCATTTAATGTTAAGTGTAAAATTTTCATACATTTTTTACTGATCCAGACAGTCTGAGGGATGGGGCACTATCATCAAAGTTAGGTCCCCCTTGGATAGCGCTACCATCTGACTCTGTTCCTTTTCCAATGTTGCAGCCACCAGATAGACTAAACACACAGGGCCAGTTCAGCCATTAAGCAAGATTAGGCAGTTGCCTATGGCAACAGCTTCTGAGGAGCAGCAAAGGGCAGCAGTACGACAGATCCTGGCAGCCACACAAACACAAAGGAGCCCTTTTACTAAAGGGCATTAGCTGTCAGAGCGAATGTGGCGCATGCTAAAGGTGCACTTTGGACATGCATTGACAGCTAACACAGGGTCATGACAGCTAGTGCTGCTAGATTTTGGCAATAATTGTCTATAGCATTAGGGTTGCACATGGGAGGGTAAGGGGCAGATAGGGGGGGTGGGGTGAGCAATGTGCATTCAGCACACTCACGCTACCTGCATGGCGAGCAGGTAGCATAAATGCAGTCACCACCACTTCCACAGGTGGCATGGGGTGTACCCGCGCTATTGTTGTGCCTTGGCAGGGCCACATGCACTGCAGTAACTGCTGGGAACAGGCTTTCCATGCTCCCGGCAGTTAGCGCTGTGGTGTTGCCCTAATGCACCATGGATTTGCACATTATTGGTGCATTTGCTGCAACACCACGATGCCTTTAATAAAAAGGCTCAAAAATGCAGAAGTGCCATCAGATCAAGCAGAGGCCCCGATCAGCATCAGCAGAAGGGAGCGGAAAAGGTAAGCTCATCCCGCTCCCCACTGCTAAGGCCAGTCATGGCTGGAAAAGACTTTTAAATGAGGAAGCGCCATCAGGCGCAGGCAGAGAGCAGCAAACAGAATACCACTGGCTCACCAGAATCCAGACATCAGAAAAACTACCAAACCGCCAACTACTGAACTGTGCCCCATAGAATAACTGAACCAAGATCCCTTCCTGTGTTTATCTTAAGAAGCGGCAAGAAAGAAGAGTACAAGAAAAGACACAAGATACCACCACTTATATACTGAGCCACAATCCACATCTCAAAATGGACCTCAAACCAGAGATATTGATCCTAGGCATCATAGAGCTCCTCCGACTTACAACCCTAATGCGAGCGTTCGATCTCTACACCCAGCCCATACCACTACTACGTTCAATATGCCGCCATTGAACCGAAATATCCATGACACCCATAGACTAGTAACTATACCACTACTCAACCTCAGATAACTTCACAATATAAACTCAGCCAGCCCTCAAACTAAAATGCACCCTCATTAACCCATGATCTGCCAGAAATAAAATCCCTATCATAAAAGACTACATTGATGACAATAACCTGACTCACATTGAATGACACAGAACTAATAAACCAATTGAAATCAGAACTATGACATATTCATCTGCCAGTGGTCTGAAAGGAGAGGAGGAGGTGCATGTATCATAGCAAGAAGAGATTTAAAATTCATAAATGTAACAGCAAATAGTTCAGTAGGCATGGATATTCTCCTGATAGAAAACCGAAACTTCATAATCTGCCTGGTTTACAGATCAATAGCAAAGGAGCTTTCTAACTTACTTGAAATACTCTGTGCAGCTAACCCACATTAAAATCTCCTAATAGAAGCATGTATTTATTATCTAACCACTGCCCCCTCAGGATCAGCACAGGCCTTTCTAGAAGCTGCAGATACCCTGGGATACCAACAATTTATACAAACTCCCATCCACACCAGAGGTAACATACTAGACCTCATATTCCTAATGAAAGACATGATAACCCCGCAGAACCCACCGGACATTCAAATCCTCCCAATCACATGGTCTGACCACTATGCAATTAATTTCTACATACTATACAAAGATTTCATAAACAACACAAAACAAACTCCACCTACACCGAGAAGATACCGCAAGTTTGATAAGAAATCACTCTTGGATGAAATTACACCATAGCTCAACCTAGACACCTCAGACCTTGATACATAAAAACATGGAATTAAGAAATCGAGCAGGCAGCAATAGAACCGCACACCAGTCGATCATCCAGTAGAGCAAACAAAAATAGTGCAGTATGGTATACACAGGAACTCAGCAACTTAAAAAAGCAACTACAAAAACTTGAAAGAAACTGGAGATGAACAAAATAATCAAAAACACAAAAAAAGTATATGGAAACTAACAGAATGAGCAATAGAATCAATAGAAGCAAGAGAGAGTATCATATAAAACTTACAATGATCTCCTTAAATAAGCCAAGAGAACTGTTTGAGACCATCAAATCACTAATTAAATTACCAACATAGGAATCAACAAATGCTGTGCCTAGTCCACAAGCAATGGCTGCCTACTAAATGGGAAAACTAAGAAGCTGGGCTGCGCCGGTTGTTCAAATACAAATTATCCTTAACACCATAGTCGATACTTAGACTACATTCTCCCTAATCTCATCAAGCCAACTAGAGAAAATAATAATAGACATGAATACAACCACCTCACCCACTGACCCCTGCCCAGTAAGCTGGGTAAAATTATCACCAGTGGAACTTGCCTGTAAAATAGTCAACATAGTCCATGCATTACTTACAGGGATACATGCCTAAGGAACTGAAAACTGCTTCAGAACGGCCCATTCTAAAAAGCTCCACTTGCTGCAGGTCAGACCCAACCTTCATAGGCTGCTCTCAAGCTTGCCATTACTAGCAAAAATAATAGAAGAAGTGGTAGAATACCAATTACAAGATCACATTGACAAACACGCCTCGTTAGACATGCATCAGTATGGATTTCAAACTGGTCGTGGTGTAGAAACCCTTTTCACTGCCCTCATGGATCGAATCATAAGAGGTCTCGACAAACAAAAGTTCGATTTTATCCTTATATTCTTGGACAGGGAGGCGTGGCCTAGTGGTTGGGGCAAGTTACCTCAGGCTGGAAGGTCAGGGGTTCAAATCCCACTAGAGGACAGCAACCTTGGGTTTCTAGTCCCACAGGTGCTCCTTGTGGTCTTGGGTAAGCCACTTAACCTTCCATTGCCCATGTTCCCTGTAAAATAGTTATCTCCAAGTTACAATGCCCTGTTCAATGTAAACCGCCTTGATATCATGAAAGGCGCTATATAAGAAATGTTAAATAAAAAATAAAATAAATAAACATAGCATCTGCCTTCAATTCAGTCTCCCATGACTTCCTTTTAAAGAGACTCCAAGAGATTGGGATCAAAGATGGAACATTGCTATGGTTCAAATCATACTTGACTGACCATAAACAGCAGGCAAAAATAGGTTTCTAGTACTTCCAAGCCATATCCTCAACATCAAGGCATACCACAACAGTCAGCGTTATCAGTTCTTTTATTCAACCTCTACATTCAACCTATATCTAAAATAAACTAGAAGCACAATGTATTCTACCATGTCTACGCAGACGGCATTATGCTTTATACTGCACTAAACACTGACAAACCTGAACAAACAAGAATAGTAACCTGCTTCAATGAGATTGCCTTATGGCTTTTGGACCACCATCTAAACATCAATTTCAATAAAACAGTGATACTGTACATCTACAAGGACAAAACATTTAACCTCTCCTTCTACACTTAAGGTAAGAGATGCTACATTGACAGAATGAAATAAAATATCTGGGCATAACACTAGACCAGCACCTAAACATGACTACCCACATCAAAAATACAACCAGGACAACCTATACTAAACTAAGAACACTGCAACACCTTCAGCCACTCTTATCTGAAAATGATTTCAGCACAACCCTCTAGGCGATGGTAATTCCACACTTAGATTTCTGTAACAGTATCCTTACCAGACTTCCAAAACATGCCATTCACCAATTACAAATGGCACAACATACTGCCGCAAGAATTATAACTCGAACCCCATTATGCGAATACATAACACCAATACTAAGGGAGACTATGATAAAATAAGGAAAATAGTTAACAAAAGACTAAAAGGAGCAGATGCAAGGGCTAAAGATTTGCATAAAGCATGGGCATTGTTTAAAAATACTATCTTAGAAGCCCAGAATAGATGTATTCCTCACTTTAAGAAAAGTGGAAGAAAGGCCAAAAAACTGCCAGCATGGTTTAAAGGCGAGGTCAGAGAGGCTGTTGTGGCCAAAAAAGCATCTTTAAGGAAATGGAAAAAGGAGGCACATGACGAAAACGGGAAACATAAGCATTGCCAAGTTAGATGCAAGGCATTGATAAGACAGGCAAAGAGAGAATTTGAAAAGAAAACTTGCTGTGGAAGCAAAAATACATAATAAAAACTTTTTCAAGTACATTCATAGCAAAAAAATCCTGTGAGACAGACAGTTGGACCATTGGGGCGCTAAGTGAAGACAAGGCCATAGCGAGAGACTGAATGAATTCTTTGATTCGGTCTTTACTGAAGATGATGCAGGGAATTTACCCATGCCTGAAATGGAATATAAAGGTGATGTATCAGAAGAATTAAAAAAAATATTGATAAACCGGGAAGATGTATTACAACCATTTGCTAAACTGAAGAGTACCAAATCACCTGGACCAGATGGTATACATCCAAGAGTATTGAAAAAACTGATATATGAGACTGCAGACCTACTATTAGTAATCTGTGAACTATCATAAAAATCATCTGTAGTACCTGAAGAATGGAGAATGGCCAGTGTAACGCCAATATTTAAAAAGGGTTCCAAGGGTAATCTGGAAAACTACAGAACGGTGAGCCTGACGTCAGTACTGAGCAAAATGGTAGAAACCTTATTAAAGAATAAAATTACTGATCATATATAGAGTCATGGTTTAATGGGAAAAAGCCAACATGGATTTAGCCAAGGAAAGTCTTGTCTTACTAATCTGTTATATTTTTTTGAAGGAGTGAATAAACAGGTAGACAAAGGTGAGCCGGTTGATATAGTATATCTGGATTTTCAGAAAGCCTTTGACAAGGTCTCTCATGACAGACACTTAACAAAATTAAAAAGTCATGGAATTGGAGGCAGTGTAATATTGTGGATCAGAAACTGGTCACAAGATAGAAGGTATAGAGTAGGGCTAAATAGCCAATTTTCTCAGTGGAGAAAAGTAAATAGTGGAGTACTGCAGGGATCTGTGCTGGGCCCACTGCTTTTTAACATATTCATAGATGACCTGGAAATGGGAATAATGAGCTTGGTGATCAAATTTGCAAATGACACAAAATTATTCAAAGTTGTTAAAACACAAGAGAATCGTGAAAAATTACAAGAGGACCTTGATAAATTGGAAGACTGGAAGAATGTCAGATGAAATTGAATGTGGACAAGTGCATAGTTATGCACCTAGAATAGCTCAAACATTGGTTACACGATGCAAGGTACCACCTTAGAAACTACCACCCAGGAAAAAGATTTACGTTGAAACCTTTTGCCCAGTGTGCAGCAATAGCCAAGAAAGCTAATAGAATTTTAGGAATCATAAGGAAAGGAATGGAGAATAAAACAAAGGGTGTTATAATGCCTCTGTATCGTTTCATGGTTCGACCGCACCTTGAATATTGTGTGCAATTCTGGTCGCCGTACTTAAAAAGGATATAACGGAATTAGAAAAGGCACAAAGAAGAAACACCATCAAAATGGTAAATGGGATGGAAGGATACCCTCATGAGGAAAGGCTTAAAAGGTTAGGGCTCTTCAACTTGGAAAAGAGGAGGCCAAGGAGAGATATCATAGAAGTCTATAAATGAATGAATGGAGTTAATGTAGATCAGTTGTTTATGCCATCAAAAAGTAGAAAGACTAGAGCAGTGTTTCCCAACCCAGTCCTACGGGGCACACCGGCCAGTCAGGTTTTCGGGATATCCCTAATGACTATGCATGAGATATATATGCATTAGAGATATCCTGCCAACCTGACTGGTTTGTGGCCCTCCAGGGCTGGATTTGGAGACCCCTGCCTTACACCTCTGTCATTTAAGATTGTGAGTGGGCAAGGTGCAGATGTCCTAGACATCGAAAGGGTATATAGAATGTGACACATTCCTCCTCGATTCTCACCACCACCAAAAAGTTGTCTAATAGACAATATTTTGGTGGTGGTGAGAATCGAGGAGGAATGTGTCACGTTCTATATACCCTTTTGATGTCTAGGACATCTGCACCTTGCCCACTCACAATCTTAAATGACAGAGGTGTAAGGCAGGGGTCTCCAAATCCAGCCCTGGAGGGCCACAAACCAGTCAGGTTGGCAGGATATCTCTAATGCATATATATCTCATGCATAGTCATTAGGGATATCCCGAAAACCTGACTGGCCGGTGTGCCCCGTAGGACTGGGTTGGGAAACACTGGACTAGAGGACACACAATAAAGCTACAGTGTAACCCATTTAAGACTAAGAAGAGAAAATATTTTTTCACTCAACATGTAATCAAACTCTGGAATTCGTTACAGGAGAATGTAATAAAAGCTGTTAGAGTAGCTGGGTTTAAAAAATGTTTGGACAAATTCCTGGAGGAAAGGTCCATAAACCATTATTAAAGAGGACCCAGGAAATCCACTGCTAACCCCAGGATGAGCATTGTGGAAGCTGTGGACTTTGGGTACCTGCCAGGTACTTCTAACCTGGATTGGCCACTGTTGAAAACAGGATACTGGGCTTGAGGGACCTTGGTCTGACCCAGTATTGCATTTCTTATGCTTTGATGTTCTTAACCTCACTGGCTACCATTGAAAAGCAGGATAAAATTCAAATCATACATACCACTTCCAAAACTCTACAGAATGAATCGACCACATTCCTAAGAACTCTCCTCCAGACTGCACCAGAAACCAGAGCACGGAGAAGCTCCACAAGAAACACCTTATCCACACCGTCGGAATACGGAAAATGCAATACATCTATGGCCAGAAGGGCCTTTTCACTTTACACACCAGGACTGTGTAACTCGCTACCTGATGAGATACATAGTAACATAGTAGATGATGGCAGATAAAGACCAGTATAGTCCATTGCGATGCCCTTGCTTGGGCCCGAGGGCTTACAAGCATAGAGCAGCCTTATAGTGTCCTTTTAAATAAAGCTTCCCTTGTTTGTCACCAGAGGGATTCTGGGACTTGTAGTTGGCTTACTTATATAAGGACAAATGTAGTTGTGAGACTGGTGGTTTAAGGCAGCAAGAAAATTTATTTTTTTGTGGGATTCCAAGGCATTAAAGCTCAAAACGCAAAAGCAAGAGGATGCTTCTCCAACATAAGAGTAAATCAGGTTAACAGAGGAAAAAGGCCTTCTATCACTGGGCAGCAGCTTTCTTCCCAATAAACTTTCACAGAGCACAGCTTCTGGTGGTCATTCAACATAACAGGTAAACTTTTAACAGCTGCTGTTTTCTTTTCCCAAACCAAACTTTTACTACAGACAGCTTCTTGGCTTCAGAAGCTCACATACTTAGTAGAACACATTCTTGGTTTTTTCCAACTCTTTGCAGTCATAAAAATTAGTCACTATATTGTTTCACAGTCTTTCAAGCCTGTGCAACAATGCTCAGTTCTCCTTTAGACAAAAAGAGCAATCCATTGGTGACAATTCTGACTCAGATTCTGGCATACAAGAATCCACCTGAATCTCTTCTATGGACACCGGGTACTTCTTACTTCCACCAGTTTTATAAACTTGCCCAGACTTCCTGTCTTCTAAAAACTCTTGGAACTGCTTCAACAGCAAATCACCCTGAGAAGGCACACTTGTATTGGGAGGGTAAAGCTTCCTCTCTGCAGTTTTCCTAATGCTTCTAGTGTTAAAGGCTCAGTTTCTCTGCTCTTATCTGGGTTTCGGTTCTCTTCATACATACAACTATCCACCCACCTCTTAGCAGACGTTAGGCCTGGGTCCTGGACACTAGTGGAAGCAAACTGTTTCTCTGCAAGCTGTTCAGGTTTACATGTACTGGCTTTACCTTGAGGCGGGTCTCTCAGACAGCTACTGATTCCTTTCCTCCTGATATCTTTCAGGCTATGGAACTCAGCCTTCTGGTGCCTTTTCCCACTCCTTCCCAGATAGTCACTCTCTTGAAAGTTTCCTTGGCACCTTTCTCCCTTTCCAGGATCTCTCAGAGTTTCTCCTTCTTGTGCCTCTGCTGCTCTGTCTGCAGATCTGTTCCTTTCCAGCTTCCCCTGGACGTGCTGGCTCTGCTCTCTCTGCTGCGTCTCCTGTGTGTGTGTTTCCTGTGACTCCTGTGTCTCCTCTCTCTGCTCTGAGTGTGTTTTTAAAAACCGTTTGCTGCCGGGCACTCCCTTGCCTTTGCACAGGTGTGACCAATCACTGAGCAAGCTTGGCTCCCCGTCTGAACTAGGGCGTGGCCTGGCTTTAGCAGAGAGCTGAGTTTTTTTCTTGCCTGCCTTGCAAGCACTGTGCACAACTGAACTGTCATTTGTTTTAAAGGGAAAAACAGGGTTTTCTTCCACTTCCATCTCTTCCTGGGAGCTCTCCTCACCACACCATCTAGTCAGCCTAGCAAGGCAGCAATAGCAGGTGCACTTTCCACTCTGTGCAGGTCGCCCCTCCCCATGCCTTTGTTTAGGGGCGTACCCACTGCTCCATGTAGGTCACCCATACTTGTTGAGATATAAGAGATAGTTAAGTTTATTTTGATTTTATCCTGTTGCTATTTCTGGGTCGCCAGGAGTCAGCACTGACGAAGGAATTACATATTAAATAGGGGTGTCCTACATGGAGCGATGGGGGGAGAGCGGTGGGTTTACCCCTAAACAAAGACATGGGTAGGGGTGTACCTACTCCCTATAAGACATGGGAAGAGGTGCACCTACTCCTGCCATATTGCTGGGCAGACTAGATGGACCATACTGGTCTTTATCTGCCGTCATTTACTATGTTACTATATTCCCTGTAAAATAGTTATCTCCAAGTTATAATGCCCTGTTCAATGTAAACCGCCTTGATATCATGAAAGGCAGTATATAAGAAATGTTAAATAAATAAATTGCATAAAGGGATCCACTGTGTCTGTCCCATGCCATTTTGAATTCTGTCACTGTATTTGCTCCCACCACATATATTGGGAGGGCATTCCAAGCATCCACCACCCTTTCAATGAAAAAGTATTTCCTGACATTGCTTTTCAGTTTACCCCCTTGCAGTTTCATGTTATGCCCTCTAGTTTTACAGTTTCCTTGTCTTTGGAAGAGGTTTGTTTGTTCATACCATAGTAATGCTAACAACCTAAACCCATTCTACCCACCCACTTTAAGCCTATTGAATAGAGCTCCACAGCAACCTACGGAAAAAGCCGCCTTCCATTCACTCTAAAACTTCAAAAGGTTCCATTCGATCTTATCATTCAGTCTATCAGGTTCTAAAGTGTCCAATCTAAAAATGCAGCGCTGTTCCCGTTGAATATGGAAGCACTGGGTCATACATGATGTGGAAAGTGTATGTTTTGTCCGATTATGGAAGAAGGAATATCTTTTTCCGTTAATAATAATAAGACTTACACATTGCGATTTGCTTCAGACAGTACAACAAATTATGTGGTTTACCTTTTAAAATGTCCCTGCTTAAAGTTGTATATCGGGAAGACAATTAGGCCATTGAAGACCCGATTGACAGAACATAAGTACAGTCAAACCTCGGTTTTCATTTGCCCCGGTTTTCATACGCTTCGGTTTTCAACGTCTTTTCTGACTGAGATTTTGTCCCGGTTTTCATGCATTGCTTCGGTTTTCAACGTCTTTTGACTGAGATTTTGTCCCGGTAGCAGGGAAGAAAAGCTGTCAACGTAAGCAGGAGATGTTGCATGAATGTGGGAGGCAGTTCTTTCTCTTGCAGGGTACGTCTGAAGCTATATCATTAAGATTTTCTGCCATTCTGAAGCATTGAGCAGATAATGTAAAGGTATTTTAATGGACTGAATTCAATGTGATTCCGAAGAGAGCTGGGCACAGCAGCTTGTCAGGGGTGGCTAAGGCCAGATGTTAACATACTGTACTGTACAGTACTGTACTTAGCTTGCTTTCAGTGATGTTAAATGTTCATTTATCCATTTCATTAGTCATTTATATTTATTTCTCATTGTTTTCTGTATGTAAAAATATAGTTATTCTCTATAAAATGTATTTTTTGTGAATATTTTTGGGTGTCTGGAACGGATTAATTGGATTTACATTATTTCTTATGGGAAATATTGCTTCAGTTTTCATACGTTTCGGTTTTAGTCAGACTTTTTCGAACGGATTAATCATGAAAACCGAGGTTTGACTGTACATTCTTTCAAAAATTAGAGTGGAAACCTCTTTACTGAAACATTGTGTCATGAATAATCACAAGTTTGAAAAGCTATGTTGTATATAATAGAACAAGTTCCGCAAGATATCAGGAGGGGAGACAGAGTAAAAATTTTATTGCAACAGGAACAGCGCTGGATTTTTAGATTGGACACTTTAGAACCTGATGGACTGAATGATAAGATCGAATGGAACCTTTTCTTTTAAAGTTTTAGAGTGAATGGAAGGCTGCTTTTGCCGTAGGTTGCTGTGGAGCTCTATGCAATAGGTTTAAGGTGGGTGGGTAGAATGGGTTTAGGTTGTTGGTATTACTATGGTAGGTTGCAGGCAGGCCACCTTCATTTTAAAAGTGCTGACATCTCCTGGGAAGTGTGGATAGTCTGTAGTCTCTTAAGGATTGGTTGGAGAATATTTAAATTTGGTGAAGTCAGACGCTGAGATTCCTCCTGAGTTCGTCCTCTGAACAGAATATACGAGATGGAGCCTTTGTAAAGGATAAATGAAGATCTTTGTTGGGTGTTAAAAAAATGTGATTGAAGGCAGACAATGTTGGTGATATTTGCAGGACTTTGGATAAATTTTGCAGATAAGTAATGAGAATATTGCTTGGATGGTGATAAAGGTTGATAATCTGTAGAGCCGTTTGGCTTTGTTTTTCAGGAATATCGTAGAAGATTAATTTGGAGTAGATGTTAAGAAGAAGAAAATAAGCTGATAAAGATGTAAAAAGTAAAAATGATTAAAGATATTATAGGCAGTATTGGAAAAGTAGCTTTTTAATATTAGTAAGTGATTTTGAGTTTGTAAGTTAGAAGGGAGTGACTGGACCTGTGATGTTACCCCTTTTGTATGTAATCCCCTATGGTGATGAATTTTGCCACATAGAGGGACAGAAAAGTAAAACCTGAGGTCATTTTCCTCCCTGTATTCGATTGCAAAAAAGTTGATTACAGGAGAGTGTTTGATACGTTTTTCTGAGAATTTTGTGAATGTTTTTTGGGAAGGTTCATATAGAGACAAGAGTTTGCATTGGCGCAATTAGAGGGTTTTTGGCCATTTTGCACATACTGGCTGCAATTTGTGAGGTATGAGCGAAGACATTTGAGGGCAGTGTTAAGAATTCCTATATGAAATAGTAGCTGAAGGAGGATGTCTTTGTGGTGGTTGCGGAATCTATGTTGCTGCCAGTCCAAGAGGGCATTTATGTCAATGTGATTTTGTAGTTGATGGAGGACTACATTCTCAATAATTTTTGAATGAATGGCAAGCTGAAAATAGGTCTGTAAGAGCTTGGGAGATTCAGATAGGGTGGGGTTTTTGAGTATTGGGCGGATGGAAGCAGTTTTCAGGTATTTTGGGATGTAACCTTGTATGAAGGAGGTTGAGGTTAGTTTGAGGAGAATTGGGGTGAGTTCTGCTTTTGTGATCTTAAACCAAGAAGAGGGACATGGGTCTAGTGGGGAAGTTGTGGTGTTGAGGCTGTGGATTATGTTCTCCAACTATCCTGTAGAAAAAGGGTTGAAGGAATGCAGTAGTGTGCTTCCGCAGTATTGGCCTGTGAGTTTGCTAGAGGTTGGAGTAGAAGACAAAGTGTGTGATGGCATGGGTATTTTGATTGTAGAAATTTCACAAAGTTTTATGGTTCAAGGGTGTTTATGGTGTGAGTTTGGCTCTTGTCTTTTGTTAGTCTGTTAGCAATCTCATAAAGCTCTGTGGGTTTATTTATTGCTTTCATTATTGATCTGGTACGGTGATCTCTTTTTGCTTTGTTGGTCTCAGAACAGTATGTTTGTTGGGTGAGTAGGTAGAGACTTTTTGCTTGTTTGTCAATTGTGATTCTCCATTTGCGCTCAAAGTTTCATAGTTTACGCTTTAGTTCTTTGAGACTTGGCATATGCCAGGAGCTGTGGATGCAGTATTGTGGCTTCACACCTCTAGTGGGAGGAGCTGTGGCAAAACCTTCTATTGTGCTTATCCATTTCTTTGTTGAGTGGTTCCACGTCAAGTGTTGGCCACTGTTGGAAACAGGATACTGGGCTTGATGGACCTTGGTCTGAAACAGAATGGCATATCTTATTTTCTTATGAGAATTTTGTCAGTGAATGTTTGTCTGTCAAAGGGTGGTAGATGTTGTGGTGAATGTTTGCTTTTGAAATTGGGTGCGGTGGGAGGTGGCAGATGATGGTGTAGTGATCCGACTATGGGGCTTCTGTAAGCAGGAGGCTGGGGATTGCGTAGATTTAGAGGAGTTGGTCTTGGATGAACATGAGGTCCAAGACATTTCGTTTGGCGTGGGTCGGGGCTTGAACCAGCTGGGTGAACTGGAGGTATCCCATGACTTCCATGAAGGATTTGGATTGGCTTAGTGGGATGGATGAAAGGTTCAGGTCACCCATTATTGTGAGGTGTACAGAAGGACGAATATAGATAACAACCATCCTTGAAAAAGTAAGTAACTCATCAATCTTGGCTATAGGAGGGTGATAGGCAAGACACAGTGACATTTGTTTGTTTGAAATTAATAGTAGGTCAACACCATCTGTGGTGATGGATTGTGATAGTTTGAACAGCAGTTTACTTCTTGTCAGGATGCAGATGCCACCATCCCTGCAACCTGAATGAAAGCAGTTGAAAATGTCATATCCTGGTGGTTTTAGCTGGTTGATTAGAATAGTATCTGTGTTGGCAAATCAGGATTCAGTTATACATAAAATATCTAGGTTATTGTCAGTTGTATAATCATTAAGTATCTAAATCTTGTTTCTTGCAGAGCATGTATTTATTAAAGTGTATTTTAGATAGGCAGAGTTTTTTGGTGTTTGCATAATATGTTTCAGCTGGATTTGTTCCTGGGGTGAGATAGGAACCAGCTTGGAGTTGTTCCTTTGGCTTTTTTTTGTTGCAAGCATTTGTGGCATAGTAAATTGTCACTGCGTATCACTGAGACAGTATTGTGGGTTGGAGTGAGGGATAGTGTGTTCTTGAAGAGCATAGCTAATATAAGGAAGCAGATGGTGAGCAGGAGGATTCTCTGGGGGGCCAGGCATTGTGCTGTGCAACAGGTTGGCTTGTCGGCTGTTTGGTCACTCACCTTTGTGTGCAAGTGGTTCTGGTCCCAGCGTGAGTTATAGTGTAATCCTATGGTAGATTGCATGAGCAGTCATATGTTGGCGTGTAAATAAGTGGCACTGGAGCTTCATGGACCTCAACAGCAGTTGTGCCATGAACTGGAGATCCGTGAGTAGCTTAGAGAGAGAATCACTGGTGTTGGTGATGTACTTGCTTAGATGTTTATGACCCTTTCTTAAGGGCCCGCACCTATGGTTATCTTATTACTTGTTACTATACATGTTCTGTTATATGTAATTTTTTCAGTTCCATGTAAACCACTTTGATTCCAGATAAAGTGGTATATAAAAAAACAGAGTTATTAGGACATTCTTTTACCTGCAGGGAGAGTGAGCACAGACATATATACAAAGCAGAGTTAAAAATTTGAAAGTATGATGTCCATGGCATTTTTTCAGGGGATACGTGGTGGCAGGGCCGGCCAGGGGACCACGTGCCAAATTCATGACGCACATGCTGTTCGGCTCCAGACTATATGCAGGGCCAGCTTCGGAGGGAGCCGGGGAGGCCCAAGGCCCTGGCTCACCTCTGCACAGCTTACGGACTGAAGAGCGGCAGTTTCCTCCACTCCATCGGCAGTGATCTCATGCAGTGAACCGGCGTGCTGGAAGTTAACAAGCATTTCCTGTTTCCCTGTACTCAGTGCGCCAGCAGGCTGCACAAGAATATAGCATTAGAGTGAAGGAAAATGCTGCTCTTTGCTCCGGTGGCTGTGCAGGGGTAAGCCGGGGCTTTGGCCCTCCCCAGCTCCCTCTGAAACCAGTCAGGCACAGGGCTCCTCGGGGGGGGGGGGGGGGGGACTGGAAATGGCTAAATGGCTGATGGGGGGGGGGGCTAGGACTAGAAATGGGCTGATTGGTGTTTTACAAATTAAAGATTTCTTTGAATCAGCAAGGAATATTGAACTTTTGAACCATCCCGTATGTGAGGAATCATGCTGAGCCAGCTGTACTTGAATTGTTTACTAGCCCGGAGACCAAAGGTGTAGGTGATATAAACAAATGTGATATGTTATTTTTACAATGGAATATAATGCTTGTATTCCATTTATTCACCATTCTGTAATATAATTTTGTATGTAATGTCTAGCTGACTCACTTTGCTGTATGCCTGCATCCTGGGAAGGGAAAGTCTACATAGCTAATAACATGTAGCCTGTCATATGGTTAATAATACGTAGCCTGTCACATATGCAGAGGTACAAGGCTGATTCACTTTTACTGTATGTCTGCATTCTGGGAAGAGAGACTACGTGGTTAAATAATACGTAGCCTGTCACTTGTGCAGAGGTACAAGGCTGATTCACCTTTACTGTATGTCTGCATTCTGGGAAGAGAGACTATGTGGTTAAATAATACGTAGCCTGTCACTTGTGCAGAGGTACAAGGCTGATTCATCTTTACTGTATGTCTGCGTTCTGGGAAGAGAGACTACGTGGTTGAATACGTAGCCTGTCACATGTGCAGAGGTACAAGGCTGATTCACCTTATTTATTTTATTTTATTTATTTATTTAACATTTCTTATATACCACCTTTCATGATATCAAGGCGGTTTACATTGAACAAACTGAAATTACATTGAACAGGGCATTATAACTTGGAGATAACTATTTACAGGGAACATGGACAATGGAGGGTTAAGTAGCTTGCCCAAGACCACAAGGAGCACCTGTGGGACTAGAAACCCCAGTCCTTCCGGCCCAAGGTTGCTGTCCTCTAGTGGGATTTGAACCCCCAACCTTCCGGCATGAGGTAACTTGTCCCAACCACTAGGCCACTTCTCCCTCCTTACTGTATGTCTGCATTCTGGGAAAAAGGGATACATGGCTAAAAAACACGTAGCCTGATGTATGTAATGATTTTCTGACTTCCTTGCTGTATGTCTGCATTCTGGGAAGAGAGACCATGCGGCTAAATAATACGTAGCCTGACAATTATTAATTACCAAATTTGCTATAAAAATAACTGTGAAACATAGAAACATGAAACATAGAAACATGACAGAAAAAGACCACAAGGCCCATCTAGTCTGTCCTTCCATAACAACTACAACAGTCCACTTTTTACCTTTAGAGATCCTCTGTGTTGGTCCCATGCTTTTTTGAATTCAGTTACTGTCATCTCTACCACCTCCACTGGGAGACTATTCCACGGATCCACTACTCTTTCCGTAAAGAAATATTTCCGCATATCACTCCTGAATCTATCTCCCTTCACCCTCATCCCATGTCCCCTCGTCGCAGAACTTGCTTTCAATTGAAAGAGGCTCTCTCCCTGAACATTTATGCCACGGAGGTATTTAAACATCTCAATCATATCACCTCTATCCCGCCTTTCCTCTAAGGTGTACATATTAAGATCCTTAAGTCTGTCCTCATATGCTTTATAATGAAGACCACTAATCATCTTAGTAGCAACCCTCTGCACCGACTCCATCCTGTTCACATCCTTTTGAAGGTGCGGTCTCCAGAATTGCACACCATACTCCAAATGAGGTCGCACCAAAGACTTATACAGAGGCATTATCACCTCCTTTTTTCTGCTAGCCATTCCTCTCCGTATGCACCCAAGCATCCTTCTAGCTTTTGCCGTCGCCTTTTCTACCTGTTTAGCTACTTTAAGATCATCGGACACAACTACACCTAGGTCCCGCTCTTCTTTAGTGGACAAAAGTACTTCACCTCCTATACTGTATTGCTCCCTTGGATTGCTGCAGCCCAAATGCATGACCTTACATTTTTTAACATTAAATCCCAGTTGCCAAATTCTAGACCATTCAGAGGTTGGGTGTGAGTGCTTACTGAAGCGTCTCACCCTTTACTTGCAAGCAAAGACATTAAAGTCTGCTTTACTGAGAAGTCTGTTATTGTGTAAAAAGTTATGTTTTCTTACAGTAGGGAATGACTGACCAGAATTGTTTATTAACTCGGAGAAAAAACAAAGGCTAGAGAAGGACTGGTCAGAAATGACTGTTTATCAAAGGTGTATGGCATGGAGAATAATTGTAGGGAAACTTCATGTGAGGAGTCATGCAGTCCAGCTGTGACACATTTGTTACAGCCTATAAAAATAGCTAGAAAAATCCAGGCAGTCAGAGAGCTGATGTCCGCCTGGCCAGCACATGCCAGCGCGTGAGGAATCCCAGACTTTTCTCCAGCCTTCGCTGTGGCTCTCCCAGCTGATGATAAAAGGGGCTGTGATGATGTCAGAGAGTTTGGTGATGCATTGTTCTATTGTCATATCAACTGTTGTGTTGTCCTTGTAATTTCACTAACTTATTATATTGTCTAGCTAATTGTCATATTAAATACCATGCAAGTATGGCTTTTTGCTCTTGAATTTAATAAACTGGCGAGGCAATACATTGGGGGGGGGGGCTTGGACTGGAAATGGGCTCATGGGAAGGCTAGGATAAGACTGGGAAGGCTAGGATAAGACTGGAAAGGGCTGATAGAGGGGCTAGGACTTGAAATAGGCAGATGGGGGCTAGGATAGGACTGCAAATGGGCTGATGGAGGGGCTAGCATAGGAATGGAAAGAGCTGATGGGGCTAGGATTGGAAATGGGCTGATTGGGGGGGCTTGGACTGGAAATGGGCTAATGGGGTGCTAGATAGGACTGGAAATGGTTGATGGGGTGCTAGATAGAATTGGAAATGGCTGATGAGGGACTAGGAGTGGAAATGGCTGATGGGGAGGCTAGGACTGAAAATGGGCTGATGAGGGGGGGCTTGGACTGGAAATGGGCTGATGGGGGAGCTAGGATAGGACTGGAAATGGGCTGATGGGGATCTAGGATAGGACTGAAAATGGTTGATGGGGAGTTAGGACTGGAAATGGGCAGATGTGGGGGGATGGGAGAATGGGACTAGAAGGGAGCGGATGCTGGGTGGGGCTGGAACTACAAGGGAGCTAATGTTGGAGGAGGACTAGAAGGGGATGGGCTGGGGGAATGAGGATGGCGAGGGGAAAAGATATTTTGTGTGGGAGGGAAGAAAAATCTATGATTGGCCAGGTATTGGGAGAGTAAGTGGGGATTGAGGATAGAAGGGTAAAATCTGAGTGGATGAAAAGGGAATAAAGAAAGAAATGGAGGAAAGAGCAAAAGAGGAAAGATTAGTTTGTTAAAGCAGATGTAGAAAGAGAATGGAAAAAAACTAGAAGAGAGTAAAAAGGACAAATGGACAGTAGACAATAGAAAGTTAGCAGAAGACACGAAGAAACCAGAAGAAAGTGACTGGAGCAATTGCAACTGAAAAATAAAATGCCCAAACAACAAATGGTAGAAAAATACCTTTTTATTTTGAATTTAACAACTGGAATATGTCAGCTCTGGGAAATGTGCATCGCTAGCGTCTTTGCGTTTTGTTTAGTACAAGAGGAAATTAATTTATAGTTTTATTTCTCCAATGTTGTTGTACATTCCAAGTTTGGTTTTTGGGGTTCCCATTTTAATTATTGTCTTCCTATTTCTAAACTGTGATCCCTTCTTCTTTGTTTGGTGACGGTCTATGTTCTGCATGTGTAACCAAGCTGAGGTATTGTGTTCATGTAGTTTCTGTTTGACAGTGCCACTTGTTCTCTTTCCCCAGTAGGAGATGTATTGGTATTCTCTGAGATATATTGCAGGACCGTACCGAGCCCTGTGCGAGTGGTGTGGCCGCACAGGGCGCAAAGACTTAAGTGGCGCATTTCGGCTCTCTGCCGTTGCCTGCCGCCACTTTAGCAGTGGCAGGCAGCAGCAGAGAACCGAAATGCGCCCCTTAAGTCTTCTCGCCGGCACACTAAGCAGGTCTGGTCTCTCCGGGAGGGTCCAGACCTGCTTAGTGTGCCAGCGAGTTGCACATCAGGTGCGCGCCTCTTCTCTCCCGCCCCCCATAAAGTGGCTAGATGGAGGTGCGGGAGGGGGGGCGCGCGCCCGATGTGCAACTCGCACAGGGTGCTTTTCACCGTCGGTACGACCCTGATATATTGGTTTAATATTTGCAGTGTTGCCTTTTGATAAGTAGGGTTTGAATGAGTCCTGGTAGTACTGTTATGATACAGTGGGTTTGAAATGGTTTCTAAATGGGCAGGGTTTATAGTTCTTCCTAATATGCCTGGCAATTGACACTGGAGTATAGTAAAGTAGAAATCTGGTAGACTCTCTTTATCCTCACTGCCCATGCAAATGGTATTCAGACACTCATTAAGAGGCATGTTTACTGAACGTTATTGTGCATTCACAAATGTTAATGTGCGTTAAGTACAGGAACACCCATTTATTTCTATTGGCGCAGTGCCACTTAACACAAATCAATATTTAGTAAACATGCCCCTAAGTCATTGCCAGGATAAAAAAAGAGGCTTGTGGAGGGCTCCTTTGAAAGCTGCCTAAAATTTTAGATGGGCAACATAAAACATTTTAAAATAAAATAAATTACATTTATGCAAATGAGGCCCCGCATTGAGTCTCCGCACATGGCCTCACATCACCCTTGAGCCGCACTCTGTGTGGTGGTACTGAGTACCAGCACCTTTTTCATTGCCTGCTAAAATTAGCCCATGGTCCTCATGTATCAATGAAAGACCCCTGCATATGAGTACTGATACTTTTTTTTGCTAGGAAAAATGAACTGATGAAGTCCAATTATGCATTTTTACAGGATTGTTGTGGGAAGGGAGGTGTTTCTGATGGCTATCATTGTTGAGTTAAATCGCGGGGGGGGGGGGGGGGAGGGTTGCCTAGGGTCCCTTTCATCAGCCCTACAAACAAGACAATAATATCCACTTTTTCCTCTTTCTTACACTGCTTCCTACATCTTGTGCCTTCTGACTTAAGGTTTCAGAGATAGCTCCAACTAGCTCTAAAAGCTGTAGAAAACGTACCTGGGTTCCTGATAAACTATCAAGTTCCTGGCCTGAATTACTAATGCTATGCTTCTCTTGCTGGTTCCACCCAAAATTTATTAGACAGAAGGGTTAACATAAACGGTACACAGATTATCTTAACCTTCAAGGATATAAACAAACTATATGCTCCTGCAGAGTAAGCATTAGGAACAGACCACAGTAGCAAAGTAAGGCAGAATTAGTTTTCAGTATTCACAGATACAGTTCCAGGGTCAAAGTATCCCAGTTCATTTTCAGTATTTGACGCAGTTCCACACTGTATTTCACTGATCTCCTCCTCTGAATTCCACACAGTGACGCTAAGCAGTCCTCAAGTTGTCAAGAAAATGTATTGCTCTCAGAAAGCCTTTTTTCAAAAGTCATAGTCCTTGAGGGTGGAGCTTAATATTAGGACTTTTTTTTTTTTTAATATAGACTTCAGGAATGGAGGAGTAGCCTAGTGGTTAGGGCAACAGCCTAGTACCCAAGAGCTCAGGATTCAGTTCTCACTGGCACTCCTTGTGATCCTGGGTAAGTCATTTTACCCTCCATTGCCTCAGAAGAAAAGACCTGGCACCATAGTTCCAGTCATATCTGGCCAAGAAAACCCAGGGGCCGCTGGGTTGCCAGGAGTCAGCATTAACTTGACTTCACAGTGCTGCACAGAAAGCAAGGCTCTTGTCTTTTACCTAGAAGGCTGCAGAACATTTGTGCCACCACAGGTCACTTTTAATTTTACTCAGCTTTTTCTCTTATGGCCTTGTTCTGCTTACTCAAGATATCACAGAATTTTGCTGCTTATTGTTGGAATTTTCAAAGTACAGCTACCACCAGATTATTGGCCAAAGGTTTCAATTCAAGCTTCCTACACAAACAAATCAGCTATAGATATGGTTGCCAACTGGCTCCAGATGCGCCCGACAGGCTTGGTCCAGTCCTGGGTTTACACCATTGCATACAGGGACAGGTAGTCTTGCTTTTCTTATGGAGTGCAATGGAGAAATCGGAACTATATGTCCCTGCATGCAACTACTTGTCCCTATATGCAATGGGGTAAACCCAGGACTGGATCAAGCCTGTCAGGCACATCTGAAACCAGTCGGCAACCCTAACTATAGGAGAAAGGAGGATTTACCTTCTGGTACCTTGACTGCAAAGACAGAGACTAAAGAGGTCACTGTGAAGGTATCTGGCTTCTTATGCTAAGTCTTTATGTAGTGCCATCCTGTCTTTGCTATGATTTTGAATGAGACATTTAATAAAAATGTAAAAGAAAAACTGAAAAAGCAAATAGTGGCATGCATAGCTGTCATCAACATTATTGGCACCCTTGCAGTTCAACGCCTTAATATCCAATATCTCCTTAAAAAAAAGCAGCCAGTGAAATGGCTTTGAAAGCATAGTTATTCACCTGTAACAGGTGATCTCCGGGAACAGCAGGAATTAAGTCTTCACATATGGGTATTGTCGGTACCGACAGAGCCTGCGCGGGAACGCTCCCCAGCATCCAATAGGAAAGCTTTTGAGAGCATCCCACTGCGCCTGCGTCGCTGCCTTCCCACCTTTCCAACTCTCCCTCTTCAGTTGAGGTTATAGCTGAGACAAAGGAGAGAAGGAGAGATAGAGAGAGACAACTCCTAGGGGAGGTGGGTGGGTTGTGAAGACTTAATTCCTGCTGTTCCTGGAGATCACCTGTTACAGGTGAGTAACTACGCTATCTCCAGGAACAAGAAGGAATGTAGTCTTCACATATGGTGACTCCCCAGCTGAGAGATGCCAGGGGGATGACCCCAGAAGGCTGCGAAACCCAGGTTGAGATGGGTCATGCTTCCTCCCATGGATCTCTGGCATCGAAACCTGGGACGGCGGGTAGGAGTTGTTCTAAGTCTGAAAGAGATGCTGGAGAACAGCTTGACCAAATGAGGCATCCCGACGGGAGTCCTTGTCTAAGCAGTAGTGCGCTGCAAAGATGTGTACTGAAGCCAAGGTGGCTGCACTACAGATGTTGTCAATGGACACTGAGCGAAGGTTGGCCATAGAGGCTGCCATTGCTCTCACATTGTGAGCTGTGACATGACCCTCAAGAGAAAGTCCTTTGCTTTTGTAAGTAAAGGATATGCAACTTGCAACCCATTGGACAAAGTTCGTTTAGAAACTGGTAGTGCAAGATGGCTAGAGTCAAAGGCAACAAAGAGCTGGGAAGACTTTCGATGTTGCTTAGTTCTCTGAAGGTAAAAGGCTAAAGCTCTTTTACAATCTAGAGCAGGGGTCTCCAAACCTGTCCTGGAGGGCAGCAATCCAGTCAGGTTTTTCGGAAACCCCTAATGAATATGCACGAGATATATTTGCATGCACTGCCCCCATCGTATTCAAATGTATCTTATTTATTTATTTAGCATTTCTTATATACCGCCTTTGGCACTAAGATGGACCCTGCAACCCGACACAGGCCGTGTTTCGGAGACCTTCATCAGGGGTTGTCTAAATAGGTACTATAAACATAAAGACAAACAATATTAAAAAACAATTTAAAAGTGAAAGAACAAATAAGCATGGACATACATTTAGCTCTAAACATACAGAAATAAAAATCCTAATAATAATAATAATAATAATAATAATATAACCAAATAGTAATAGATATCTCATAATAAATAATTAGGAATTAAATAATTAAAATAATAATAATAAATAATAATAATAATAGTAATAATAATAATAATAATGATAATAAAACTCTAATGCTCGAAATGCGATACCCAATTATAATTACACCATAAGAAATAATATTTTATTTTTTATTTAATACACACTTATATACCGCTGCTTCCAGCGATCAGCAGCGGTTTGATTCTTCTTTTGGGGGGCGTCAAATCAGGAGTGGGAGGGTACAGTAAATACATAGATCTGATGGGAGGTCACAGCACACAGGGTTAGTGTCTTGGGGGAAGAATTATACATATTTACATTTATACATACATATTTACACATTTCTGGCTGGCAGTTGTACATTTAAAATAAAACTAGTAGACCACAAATAAGATCCATAGAGACACAATCAAATACAATCCTTATAGTATAGGCGGTCAATATGAAGAAAAGTTTTTTGGAGAAAGGATATCCCATCAAATATGTTTACTCCGCATATAAAAGAGCTAAGAACACGTCACGTGATCTACTCTTGAAACCTAAAGATAAGAAACCCAACAAAGGGTTAGTTTGTCCTCTACTGTACTCTCAATTTTCTGCTAAGATAACTACCATCCTTAAAAAAAAATGGCACATTCTTCAGTCTTTGCCGGCCTTTCAAGATCAGAATCTCATCGTTGCACACAAACAGAATATGAATTTACGCAACCTTTTGGTGCCCTCAGCGCTTACAGAGAAGAGACTTCTAACGCAATACAGAGGCCAATTTCAGTGTGGCAGATGCGCTGTCTGTTTGAATGTTCTACCTGTTAGGAATTTTTTCATCCATCCAATCACACGCGAGAAGTTTCCGATTAAAGATTTCGCGAATTGCGAAACACAGAACGTTATCTATGTGATACAATGCCCCTGCAGATTGCTTTATGTAGGCAAGACTACCCGTAAGATCAAGACTAGGATCATGGAGCACAAAAGTTGTATCAAGAGGAATGTAGAAGAAAAACCCCTAGTCTCCCATTGGCAGACATTACAACATAGTTACTGATTTAAAGTTTTTCGTGATAAAACAAGTCAAAACCAATTGGCGAGGGGGAGACGTGAATAAGACCATTCTCCAGCTCGAACAGAGATATATTTTTCAGTTGAATACTCTTGTTCCGAATGGTCTCAATTTAGATCAAGATTTCTCTGTCTTTTTATAATCAGAATATTTCCATTCTCTCCATAGCCATGAGATAACCAACAGATACACCAATGAATGGATACTGTAATTTTTATCTTACCTAATTGTCCCTGAAGTGGGTTACCATCCCCAGTTTATTATTAATTCCATAATTATTTTTATTTTTATTTTTATGGATATTATTATTTATAAAGTTTTTAATTACTATTCATTTTTAATTAATCTTTCTGATTTTTAATATATTATTTTATTCTTATTATTTATATTTTTATATGTATATTTTTAATATATATTTTATTTATTATTTTTATTATTTTTTTATTTTCGATGGTGTTGTTATTAAATTCTTGAATTGTAATTATCTATTGTTTTAATATATATTTTTTTATATATAATTTTAATTTTTTATACATAATTTATTTTGTTTTTTAATTTTTATTTAAAAGTTTTATATGGTCTATTATCATACATTCAACATACTACATAACCTTTCTAATTTTTTATAGAATTTATGATACAATTTTAACTGTTCCATTTGGTTTGACTAGGTGGTAAGCTTTTTGAGTGACACGAAAAAGGAGAACAAAATAATAACAAAGAGGGTTCCAATTGCTACAATAAGCACCCATATTTACTGATGACTTGATGCCTCGGGCTGTTCTTGTTTTGGCAAGTTACAGAGAGAGTGCAAGGTCACTCTTTTTCATCTATTATCTTCACTAAAGTTGTTCTGATCTTTTTTACTTCAGCGTTGCAGTTTCAAGGCTAGTATGAAGTCAGTTTTTATGATTGGTTCTTTATAATTGCCTCGGGTTTAGCCACGCCCCCTCTGTTTCCCGCTCTCGGGACCAACAATAGGCCCGCGCATGTGCCGGCGTTTTTTGGATAGTTAAACAAGCTGACAGTCTGAAGGACGACTTTCAGTTATCAACGTCCGTGAGATTGTTTCCTGTCAGCGATCCAGAACGGTAAGAGAGAAAATCCACAATTCTAAGGACTCCTGATTTAATATGAGCTAAAAGTGGCGATTTTACATAACATCTGGTTAAAATCGGCAAGGGATATAAGTTTTAAGTTAGCGGTGTACAAATATTCTTATATTTCTAAGAATCCCCGATTGAATATGGGCAATGAGTTATAGAACAGCGTTCCATATAACACCCGTTTAAATTGTCCTTTTGATTACCAAACATCGTTATGAGCCTATGAGAAATCTTAGTAAGATATAACAGTGTAGTACCTCTTCATTTGTACAGATCTCTCTGCTTCCCCATGTTTTTTAAGAATCCCCTAGCAATTTGTTGTTTCATTTCTCTCCTCGTACACTATTTAGATTTTATGTGAATGGTTTTGGCCCTACGATGAAACTTTGGCCCCCCCTTTTTTTAAACATCTTCCTGCTATTTCTATAGTATATTTTTGTTTTTTACTGTTATTTTTGACAAAAAGTTTTTTTAAAAATAGACTATATTATTTTATTATTTTTCTAGCCATAGTAGATGAGTAATCAATACCTGTGTCTTTCTTGGCCGTGCCCTCCTCCCCCATCCATGCCTACTGCGTTTTAATTATATTTCAGTCTCCAAGCTTCATTTTCGATTTAGGTTCTGATTAAGCTATCTCCAATGGTATACATATGCTTTACCTTATGTCTTCTTCATTTTAGTTTTTTATCTCCTTGCAAGTGTTTATGTCATCGCCTCTACAAATAAGTTTGTGTGCCTCATTGTGAGGTTTGCATATCATCGTCTCTACAAAGAAGGTAGTAACATTACAATTATATGCTTGTCACCTCCTATAAGGATTGTATTTGATTGTGTCTCTATGGATCTTATTTGTGGTCTACTAGTTTTATTTTATTATATTATTTCTTATGGTTTAATTATAATTGGGTATCGCATTTCGAGCATTAGTGTTTTATTATCATTATTATTATTATTATTACTATTATTATTATTATTTATTATTATTATTTTAATTATTTAATTCCTAATTATTTATTATGAGATATCTATTACTATTTGATTATATTATTATTATTATTATTAGGATTTTTATTTCTGTATGTTTAGAGCTAAATGTATGTCCATGCTTATTTGTTCTTTCACTTTTAAATTGTTTTTTAATATTGTTTGTCTTTATGTTTATAGTACCTATTTAGACAACCCCTGATGAAGGTCTCCGAAACATGGCCTGTGTCGGGTTGCTAGGTCCGAGATTTCAAATAAAGTGTTTTTCCACCTTATCACGTTTTGTACTGTGTGCCTGTATCACGTGATAATTTGCCCTGTGTTGGACAGACTAAGATGGACCCTTACTGAATTGGTCTTAAGACCAGAGGATGATAAATGGAGGAGATACTCCAGGAACACCAAGGGATTAAGTTCCTTTTTTGAACACCAGATAGAGAACCTTTTCCATTTAAAGGCATAGGCCCGCCTTGTGGAAGGTTTTTTTGATGCCAATAGGATATCTTTTACCTGTTGAGAAAGGTTGATATCCTGGAATTCTAGGCTCTCGGGAGCCATGCCCTGAGGTGTAGAGACTGAGGATTCGGGTGCAGTAGCATCCCGTTCTCCTGGGAAAGCAGATCTGGAGCATATCCCAACTCCAGAGGTCTGGCTTGAGAGAGATGTAGAAGCAGAGGATACCATGTTTGTCGTGGCCAACGTGGGGCTATGAGGATCATGTGGCCCCTGTCCCTCTGGAGCTTGAACAAAGTTTTGGGAATGAGGGGAATGGGTGGTAAGGCATAGAGGAAGTCTTGACCCCAGTGGAGGTGGAAAGCATCCCTTACCTGACAGTTCTGAGCCAGCATTCTGGAACAGAATCGGGAAGTTTGGCATTCTGAGGACTTGCAAAGGGGTCTATCTTTGGAGTTCCCCAGATTTTAAAAATTCAAGTAACTTGCTCTTGATGAAGAGACCACTCGTGTGGCAGCAGTACTCGACTGAGTTTGTCTGCTAAAAGATTTTGCATGCCTGGAAGATACACCGCTAGTAGGTGGATTTGAAGATCCCTGGCGAAGGCCCAGAGGCGTAGAGCTTCATTGCACAACGCTTGAGACCCCGTTCCACCTTTTTTGTTCACATAGAACATGGCTACTTGATTGTCAGTCTGGACCAGAACCGTCTTGTAGCTGAGGTGGGCCTGAAAAACCTGCAGGGCATAGAATATGGCTGAGTTCCAGGATGTTTATATGAAGACAAGCCTCCTGCTGGGTCCAAAGACCCTGTGTGGAAAGGTTGTCCAAGTGAGCCCTGCAGCCCAACTTGGACACATCTGTCGTCAAGGTGGCTAGGTGTAGTGGCTGCTGGAAGGGAAGGCCTACGAGAAGGTTTTCCAGTGACTGCCACCACTGTAGGGATGAAATGAGACACTTCGAATTTCTGATTTTGTCCGTCAGGCGACCTGAAGCCTGTGTCCACTGAAGTTAGGGTCCACTGGGCTGCTCACATGTGGAGTCGAGCATAAGGAACCACATGTACAGTGGATGTCATATGCCCCAGCAACTGAAGTATTTCTCGAGCAGTTAACAGAGATTTCAGAGCTGGTTGAGATGCCAGCTGAAGTATTCGAAGACAACGTGGCTGTGGCAGGAAAGCCTGTGACTGCCTTGTGTCTAGACAAGCCCCTATGAACTCTAGAGATTGAGAAGGGGTGAGATGAGATTTTGGAAGATTTGTGACCAATCCCAACTACTGCAAGATCTGCATTGTGCGGGAAAGAGCGAAACTGGCTTCTGGAGCTGTTGATGCTCGGATGAGCCAGTCGTCTAAGTAGGGGAAGACGAATATCCCCAGAGTTCTCAGGAATGCTGCTACTACTGCCATGCATTTTGTAAAGACTCTTGGAGCAGAAGCCGGTCCGAAAGGAAGAACCCTGTACTGGTAATGTCCTCCTTGGAAAAAGAATTGAAGAAACCTCCTGTGATCTGCATGGATGAGGATATGCGTGTATGCATCCTTTAGATCTAGAGAACATAGCCAATCCTGGCTTTGAATGTAAGGGAGACGTGTTACGAGGGAGATCATTTTGAATTTTTCTCAGAACAGATACTTGTTCAACTCTCTGAGGTCCAGTATGGATCTGTATCCCCCTGTTTTCTTTGGAATGAGGAAGTAGGGAGAGTAGAAACCCATGCTTTGTTGGGATATAGGTACCTCTTCTATTGCTCCCTGAGCAAGTAGTGAGGTGACCTCTTGAGTCAAGAGAGTGGTAGAGGGGCCCTGAGAATTGAACTGTCTTGTTATAGTGGGAGGGGGGGGCATACTGTGAAAATGAAGTTTGTACCCTTCTTGTACAATGGAAAGGGGCCAGTTTTCTGATGTTATTTGTTGCCATCTTCTGGCAAAATGACAAAGTCTGCCGGGGATGGTGAGAGGTTCTGGACCTTTCAGGGGCAGGTTGGCCAAGTTCTCTAGGAAGGAGTCAAAGCCCCTGAGGAGGCTGAGTCTGCTCAGCTGGTTGAGCTCTGGGGACTTGGGCCTTCCTTTGCTGTCTAGGTTGCTGTTGCCCCTTCTGGGGAGCATGAACTGGACAGTGGACAGCCTGGGTGTAAGATGGGTAGAATTTCTTTTTCTTGTTGAAAAAGGGTTTCTTAATTGTCTTCTTTTTTGCTGGGTTGGCTGTAGCCCTTGACAATCTGTTCAAGGTGGTATTTTCAGACTCAATCTGATTAGCCTTATCTTGCCAGTCCTTGCAAAATAGATTTTCTCCTATACAAGGAATATTCTCTAACTTATCTTGCACCCATTGTTTTAAATCTGATGCCTGAAGCCAGGCAATGCGATGTGCACTGATGGAAATAGCAGAGGTTCTGCTAATACACTCAAAACAATCAAAGGTTGCACGATTCATGAACTTAGACACATTCTGAGCATGTTTGACCAGAGTGAGGAAGTCTGTCCTTTTGTCATCAGGGAGAAGTGAAGCCAGGAGCTCTAAATCCCTTGTAATCTCTTTAAGAAACATTCCCATGTAGAGAATGTAAGAGCTGATCCTGGCTGATAGCATCAAGGATTGAAAGCATTGACGCCCAAAGGCATCGAGTGTCCTCGATTCCCGGCCTGGAGGATTGGAAGAATGCGTTTTAGCACTCTTGATCCTATGCATTGCCGATTCCACTACCATTGAATGGTGTGGTAATTGAGTCTTTTGAAAACCAGGGCAATGTGGAACTCTGTACATGGTATCGAGTCTTCGAGAGTGTGGAGACACCATTAAAGGAGCTTCCCACATTCTTAGCATGAGATCATGCAAGATCCAGTGAATGGGAAGAGTTGCAGCTTCTTTAGGAGCTGCGGGGTATTGAAGAATTTCTAATTCTTCTGCTTTGGGTTCTTTCTCAGGAGTCACCATGGTTGAAAGTCTTCTGGCTACATCACGTATGAAATCCTGAAATGACATATCCTCTGGAGGAGACATCCTACGTTGAGGAGAAGGAGAGGGATCCTCTGGTAGAATCACTCCGGTACCAGCGGAGTCATCAGAATCGGAGGACTCGAAGTATCTCCGTGCTGGGTGCTCCTGCATTGCTTGACGCCGGTATGGATCGAAGTCGGCATCGGACTGTCTCAATACTGGTAGCTCGATACAGGATATGGATTCAAGGGCCAGCATGGGGGGAAGCACATCGGTTAAAGCAGGCATGGTGGGTACCGGTACCAATACCGATGACTGCGGAACCGTCTGAAGTGGTCTTAGCGGTACTGAGGCTGCTAAGAGAGCCGCTAGACTGCGTTCGATGGCCAGGATGCGCTGATCCATAGCCCCTGCCAATGCCTGGATGTCGGTACCAGTGGAACAGGCCACGACACCAGACCATGGCACCAGGAATTCTCCGGAGGTGGAAGCTTCGGGAACATCCTGGAGCCCCATTAATGCTTTGGAGGCCGGAGCCTCCCACCGGGGCTGTTTTGCCGGTATGTTATCCTCGAGGGCAACGCTAGTAGCATCTCGATGCTTTGAAGGAGATCTACCCTTTGAGGACCGGCCGGTCTTAGAAGATCTGAGTTTAGTTACCTGAGATCCATGGGAGGAAGATGAAGCCCTGGAAGAAGTCGATGCTACGGACATTGCATCAAAGAGGGTACCGAGTTTTGCAGCTCTGTTCTGCAGGCCTCTTTTGGTCATCTTTCTACAGAGGAGACACTCCGATGGTAAATGGTCAGGACCTAAACATTTAAGACACCAGTCATGGGTGTCGGTAGCAGAAATGGTACTGCTACACTTTGAACACTTTTTGAAACTAGATGGTTTCTCCATTTTAGAAGAAAAAGAGGGCCAAGTGCCCAAAATGGTGCCTGGAACCTAGAGGGGAGAGACCCTCCAAAAAGAAGAATTCTTTTTTTTTAAAAGAAGAAAGAAAATGAAGAAAAGACCAGTGGTACCAGTATAGGTGTCAACGGTGAAGGCAGACGCGACCACAAAAAGAACATTTTCTGTGGTGACAGAGTTTTCTCCTGTCGGCTCCGCGGAAAACGAAAAACTGAAGAGGGAGAGTTGGAAAGGTGGGAAGGCAGCAAAGCAGGCGCAGTGGGATGCTCCCAAAATCTTTCCTATTGAACGCTGGGGAGTGATCCCTCGCAGGCTCCGTTGGTACCGACGATACTCATATGTGAAGACTACATTCCTGCTTGTTCCTGGAGATCTATATATGCACACATATTTGACACATAAAAGAATCAAATAAAACAAGACCAATTAAAAAAGGAAATAGTAGGACATAGTATAAAAACTGGGACATTGCCAGGATATGATTACTATTTAACCACCTAAACCTGAAAACTATATCCCACAAATAATATTCTTCCAATTCTAAAGAGTGATCATGAGAAATCAAGGGGTGGAATTTATGAAAATGTTCATTATCTCATTGGTTGTCGATTAATTACATTATCTATGATGAGGGGATGAAAATGGTGAATGAGTCCCTGGTCTTTTCAAATCTGCAACGGAGTTTTGAAGAAGGACTAGGAGGATCTGAAGCCCGAAACGCAACGTTGGGTTAACATTATACTGAGTTGCAAATTGAACTAGGACTATAATCTGTTTTAAGAAGACCTTTGACACCAGTTGCAGCACCCCTCCATTTTGTACCATCAATGGAGGATTTTAGTTCCTTTTTAAACATCGATCCCGGATTTGGACACTCTTCTTGGGAAGCTAAGTTGAAATTTAATAGCCCTATGAAGATGAGGATCGAATGTTAAGCTGCAACATATATGTTATTTGTTAGACCGGTAAGATAAGACATAGCGGTTTTTTGGTGCATCATATATTGGTCTAGGATATTTTAGTGGTGTGATCTATCAAAAAAATTAGGGTCCTTATAGTCCGTTTGGAGTTATTTCCTACACTAAATCGATTTTACCCTAAGGATTTTGTAGTATCTCTTGGGTATTGACTTTGGGGTTGCGTCCCTACACAAAGAAAACTGAAAAAAGGAACGTTATGCTAAGAGAAGATTATTATCTTCATGGCATTAGTTCCAACAAAAATTAATTTTTAGTAGGTATATCTCTTTAGAATTAGAAGAAGGATATGATTACTGGCACCCTTATAAACAATTCAAATCAGTTTGAACAGAAGAGCCACATTCCCACTGTAGTAAATTTAGACACACCTGTGATCAAGTGCCAGTACTGACATGACTTGAATCAACCAATGAATGATGGTTCTAATGTTTAAAATGCCCAAATTCACTCCCTGTTCCATTTTCACAATGGTGAAGACAAGAAAAACTGCCTGAGATCATCAGAAAAGCCATTATCATCAAATATCAAACTTCAACAGGGTGCATCGCCATCTCCAAAGACCTCGGAATTCCTGTGTCTACAGTTCTCAATGCTATTATGAAGTTCTCTGCTCATGGAACTGTCAAAAACGTCCTAGGACATGGATGGAAGAGGAAAATTAATCCAAGAAGTCTTTGAAGCTTAGTGCAAACTGTTGGAAAAACACCATGTACAACATCCAAAGGGCTTAAGGCTGACCTGAAGCAATCTAGAATGGTGGTTTCAACCTGCACCATACGCCACATACTAAACAAAGAAAGACTTCATGGGCAAAGGCCAGGAGGACCCCACTGCACAAAGACAGTCATAAAAAGGAATGCCTCATCTTTGCCCAAACTCACTTTGAGAAACCACAATCCTTTTGGGAAAACATTCTGTGGACAGATGAAACCAAACCTGAGCTCTTTGGCAATGCAGACCAATGATACATTTACAGGTGAAGAAATGAAGCTTATGAGAAACAAAAACACCCTTCGTACAATTAAATATAATGGAGGTTCCATAATGTTATGGAGCTGTTTTGCTGCCTCGGGAACTGGAGGCCTGGAACATATTAAAGGAATTATGAAGTCAGAGGACTACCGAGGTATTTTAGCGTGAAATGTACTACCTAGTGTCTGAAAGCTAGGTCTGGGTCGAAGGTCATGGGTCCTCCAGCAGGACGATGACCCAAAACACACATCCAAAAGTACAAAAGAATGGTTAAAAAGGAACAAATGGACTGTTTTAAACTGGCTAGCAATCAGTCCTGATCTCAATCCAATTGAAAACCTTTGGAAACAGCTGAAATCTGCAACTAGTAAAAGGAATCCTGGAAACATTCATGAGCTGGAACATCGCAATTGAAGCGTGGGAGCAACTATCAGCAGACAGATGTACGAAACTTATAGATGGCTACAAGAAATGTTTCGAGGCTGTCATCACTGCTAAGGTTTGTGCAACCAAATATTAGTGAAGGTGCCATTAATCCTGTCCAGGTCATATTTTGTTTTCTTTTCTCAGAAATTACTATGTTTATGTTGCACAGACATCTTTCTTTTGTTGTATACCTTGTCCCCAGGCGCCCCTACTGGCGTAGGAAATAAGGGCATCCGGTGACATTTAATTTATTTTAAGGAGTGGTTGAGCTGAAGGACCAGGAGGATTCTGGTCCTTGTAGTGCAGAACTCCTTACAAAGAACAATCTACGCCAGTGTAGGGTAATAAGGCTTTATTTCCCCGGTCAACGCTTAGGTTCAATAAGACACAAAAGAAAATGAAAGTAATTCTTTCCTCTAACAGAAAGGTTCCACTGTTATATAAACAGTTAAGGGTTGTAGGCTTCACAATTAACTGTTTATCTGGGTTAAGGATTCTTTCAAATCAATAGAAATTAACATCAGGAAACAAATGGTTATCAACTTCACCATATGCAGAGTTCTCTTTTCTCTATACAGCTAGCAAGGCAATCAAGCTAGTTTTTGAACAGAAGTTACATTCCATTGGTTCACTCTGAGGAATGGGAACACTGGTTTCACAATCACAGTCCATTGATTCTGGGTCACTACCTTCTTCAATGCTATGACTGTCTTCAGTATCTGTTAATTCCTTACAGGGGCTCTTTGGTTTCTCATACAACTTCCTTAGCACACTGTTGGGAAGTGCTTTTAAAAAGTTAGCTTTACTTCTTCTAACTTTCTGAGGCTTATCTATTTCCATAAGGCTTTCATCACTTAAACTTTCCCTTATAATGAAAGGCTTTTCATACCTTGGCTTCTGTAGGCTGCCACACCCAGGACTCAGCTTGCGACGTAGCTTCTCAGGCTGACAAGCTGTTCTGTGCACTGCTCTACAATCAGAGTTACCAGGAAAACCTGACATGGATTTCCACTCTCTGTGTTTCTTGGCAAAAGTATCACTGTAGAAGGAATCTCCTTTCCTTGTGCCTTTCTGGTTTAGCACAGGAGACTTACTTGGGCTAGGAGAGTTGCTTTCATCAGGCAAGCTGCTTCTTTGGTTTGCTTGGCTTTGGGACTCCGTTCCAATACCTTTGGCCTCTCTGGACTTTATCCCTTTGAGAATACCTCTTTTGGATTCTGTCTCCTTGAGTTGGCTGCACATGGAAGCCTTCCTCTTCCAGGCTTCTCTCACTGGTCCTGCTGCCGGTCCTTCTGACCTCGCTCTTGCCACTTTCCCAGCACTTGCTCTTGCCTCCTCCTGTTTCTCTCCCTATTCCTGTTCCTCCTTTATAAAGGGATTTCTGGTTTGCACGTTCTGAGTTTGAGGACAGGTGAAACTGCTTGTTATTAATGTGATCAATGCTAGAGCACGTTGCTTCAGGTACTGTGTAATTGTTCATGCGCCCTCTGGCTGAGCTGCGCTGGAACTGCGCTCTCTGTCTTTTCTGAGTTCCATGAAAATCAGGAGTTTTTTTCAACACTGTTTCTTTTCTAGCTCCAGCCTCATGACAACCTTTAAACATACTATTAAAATATTATGATGACATATAGTTTAAATATTTCCAATTATTTCTCAAGATATTGTACACAACACATCTAAAAAGCAAGGATGCTAATAATGTTGATCACAACTGTAAGTGATGATTTGGTAATATTGCTACTTACCTATATGGAAGTTGTGGAGTGCATAGATATTAAGGGGGACCATCTGGGTGTAGGTTTGGGTGATCCAAAAAACTATGAAGGTAATTTTATAAAAGAAGCCTGGGTTAATGCACTCTAACACATGTATTTTGCACCTAGATGTAAAGTAGGTGTGTATTTTACTTATAAAATAAGGGAGTAAGTGGACAAAAATGTGAATTAAATCTCGATGAGAGCACTTACAGAAACTCTATGGCTGGTGTAAATGTTCATACATATCTAACGCACTTATGCCTCTATTTTATAAAGTACACATAGCTGCTCCACCCATATGAACGTGCACAGTGAAAGAACTGCCTAAAGTGCATGTATAAAGGCTCATTACCGTGCATATTTCACTAGAAAGCCATGATTTCCATGTGTAGATACTTCCTGTCTTTCCATGGCTCCACCCCAAATGTCTATTTCCTGTTTTACAATGGCAATACACCCTTGTGCAAATTAATTGAAACAAACCAGATTTATTTTATTTTTCAGCCTACGAATTGTATATGTATTTAATTTTGATCTTTTTTTAAATCACCTGGGTTAAATCATCATATATGAGATGTTTCATCTTTATTTGTGGGTTTATGGGTTAAATGACATAATAGATGATGAGATATGAGGGAGGAATGACTTATTGTATATGCGACTACATCATCAGCCAACATTGTATCAGATTTTCTTTCGAGTGTACTTTCAGTTGTTAATCCAACCATTGTGCACGATGGACGTGACACCCAGAAAATACACAAAGATTGTCACCCTGCACGAACACACAGGGAAGACCTACAGGGATATAGCGAGTATAGTTGGTGTCAATCTCGCAACCGTCAGTCGTGTGATCAAATCTAAAAGGAAGACAGGATTCATCTCACCTAAACGAAAGGGAAATTGTGGTTGTAAGAGGAAAACCACACCGAGACGACAACTAAGTTCTCAGGGAAAGTAGAAAAGACCCTCGGAAGACAAGCGATGCATTATAAAGAGATTTAGAAGAGAAAGGTATAACTGTCAGTTCTTCCACAATTCGCAAGCGACTTTTGGAAGATGGTCAAAAAGCACGATGATCTCTGAAAAAAACAACTTCTGACAAAGGTTATGAAAGAGAAGCGCTATAAATGGGGACTGAAATATAAAGAGTGGACTAAAGAAGACTGGAGAAAAGTAATATTCAGTGATGAAAGTCATTTCTTTGTCCAGGGCCAATGAAACCAACTTGCTTGGTGTTCACCTGGAGAAAAGATTTGTGATTCTCACATCAACCAGAATGTGAAACACCCCCAAAAGAAGATGTTATCGGTTATTATGGAGTCGGCAGCTTGCATCCAGTCGAGGGAATGATGTGCTCACAATACGTCTGTGTTCTCTAAAGAAGAGCTGTTCCAGAGCTAGAAAAGTCATTTTCTGATGGATCTGGCATCTTTCAGCAGGATCTTGCCCCATGCCACATATCGAAATTGGTGAAAACTTTTTTTCAAAAGAAGCAAATAAAGGTACTGTACTGGCCAGGAAACTCTCTGGAATGAAACCCAATAGAGAATCTGTGGTCCATTTGCAAACTTCGCCTTTGTGGAATGGATTGTATAACACAGGAGAAGCTTATTCAAGCTCTGATTCAAGTCTGGTACAAGGACTCAAAAATTATTGCAGACTGCTCGAAATTAATGGATTCCATGCCAAATCGTGTCCAAATGCTGGTAAAAAAAAAACCAGAGGAAGTCATATGTACTAATAAATGGCTATTAATAAGATTTTCAATGGAAATTCCAGTTTTCACTTATTTTGCAGTTTGTTTCAATTAATATGCACAAGGGTATACACATATATTTTAAAAAATCTCCCCAAGAGCATTACCCCTCCTCTAAAGCAGGCATGTCAGCTAGAGTCTCCACCAGTGATTGAGAGGGTAATTGTGCTTACCTCAATGGTGTCTAACACCACCTCAAAATAAAGAAATAAAAAGTAATTTCACTTGGCTCTAATTGGCTGCTCCTGTATGTGTAGTCGGTGAAATCTGGCATTTGCATATTTTAGTGCGAACAAATGCACTTGTATATATTGCAATATCGTCACCTACTCTTCTTTAGGACTTGCAGTCTTGTGAAATAGATTTTCCAGTATCCTTATACCTGTACATATTTTCAAAGTTTTTTTCCAAGCAAAAAAGGTGCCAGTACAGGGCTCTTTCATTAATACATGAGGACCACGAGTCAGTTTTAGCAGGCAATCAGAAAGGTGCCGTACTCAATATCACAGAGTACACCCTAAAAAAAAGCCCTGCATGTTTTACAAATGGCTTTGAGTTCAACAGAGCCTTTTGTAAAATACTCAGGAAAGTATGAACAATCTGACCTAGATGTCCAAATTCTTATCTAAATGCCCTATGCAAAATCAGGATGGTTTTCTTTCCCATTACTATGGAAATAGTGGCTCTCTTGGACGTGTTTAATAGCAAATGCCACAGCCTTGCTCAGTGTTCTTGCCTTGTCAGAAGTGGCAGGTCTGCTATCTGTGCTTCAAAGAGATTGTTATACTGATGGCAAGGATACCAATGAGAATGATGGCCCTGTGAACGATTTGGTCTGTGGAGAGGCATCTATTACAAGTGTAACATCGATGATGAAGGATTCTGGCAGTGCTTTAGCCTTTTAATTACATTTTGCTCATTTGATAGCTAAAATATTTCCCCATAGAGTTTTTTTTTCTGCAGCAGCTGGTAATCACTTTGCATAGCTCTCAGAATTATGGCTATTAAGGGATAAATTTTCAGTGATGTGCACTAGCACATGCAATGCTGAAATTATGGAATCCGTTTTTTAAAAAATGTTCCAAGGCAGGCGTAAATGTCATCTGCCTGCTCGCTTTGGACTTGGAGTCTCCATCAGTTACTGAGGGGGCAATTGTGCTTACTTTTGTGGTGTCTATCACTACCTCAAATTTTTTTTAAGTTATTTCACTCTGCTCCTTAATCGGTTCCTCTTGTACCAGTAGTTTGGTGTAATTAAAGCACTTACATCCCATGTATGTTGTAAGGCTGGCTTTAAACGTGTATTTGCCAGTGCTTACAACATGTAAAGATCGGAGTAATGCTGCTCTTATTTATAATGTGTTTATGAAATTGATGCTCCCGTTTACATGTTACCACAAGGCAATTAGGTCACTTACTGAACGTGTTTCAAAGCAGCATGTTGGCAATACATTTATCTGCAGGTGTTCTTACATGCATTTTACAAAAGGCTCCACATTCAGCAGAGTCTTTTGTAAAATAGTCGGGGAACTGTAAATATTCGCGACTCCAACCACCACTGCCCAAAACCCTCCCCTGAACAAGCCTACACTCAAGGTTGTGCAAAGGTAGGCTTATTTTGTATATTTGTAAGTCCTGGAGTAATTTTATCAAAGCCCTTTTATATAGGTAAAATAGGTTTTACCCTAAAAAAAATGGCAAAATTATTCCCATAAAGTTATCTGCATACAGTATACACTTGTAACTTTACCAAGACTGAGCAGACACATTCCAAGGAGTTGGACTGCTAAGGAGTTTGCATTTACACTTGTATGTATAAAATAACCTAGACAATTTTTGTGTACTAAATTTAAGTGCATAAATTCTGAGTGGGCTCATACTTTTGTTTTATACGATTACCAAAATCTGGAAAGTGAAATGTATGAGTGTACTTTTTAAATGTATGCGTGGATATAAAATTACCTCCTATGTGAACATGTTACACATTGCATATACACTTAGGTGATCTTCGGGTGCGAACGATGTCTGGAGTAGGGTTGCCATGTCACCCCAGATTGACAGAGGAGGCTGATTCAATCCTGGTTTTGCCCAGTTGCATTCATGAATGTATAGTTCTGATTATCCAAGGGAGCACTCAATAAAACAATCAAAGCTACAAGTGCATGCAAATAAAAAGGCAAAGCCAGGGCTGAATCAGCCTGTTCAGTTGATCAGGAGTAAGCTGGCAACCCTAGTCTGCAACCCTCGTATTTACCAGGTCTAGTGGTAATCTCAGAGGCACCATTTTGAACCCAGGACCATAGGGGAACTATTCCCAGGCGTCACTGGAAATAGCTCCTCCTCCCCCCACTAGACACTAGGGACCCCTGGTAAGGCTAGGGATGGGATTGGGGGGTGGAGTCATGTGTGGGGCCATCAGAGGGTTGCTTCCTGCCAAGGGAGGAGTTGGGTAGGGAGTTCTTCATGAAAGGGAATAGAAGGCTTTGGGAAGAGGCATTGGATGGCTTAAAGTGGGGTCAGATGTCTGGGACGATGGATGGTTTAAGGAGGGTCAGGGAACCGGATATCAGGAGGATGATGGGGGGGGGCGGGGGCAGACATGTGCTACTGCATTGCATGTTTGTCAAGAATGGAAATGGCGATTTTAAAGAGCTCCTTCCATGCACTTGTTGGGGCTACTTGCACATTTTTTTACCCACATGCAGCTTTTCAAAATTGCTGTTGCTCCTGGACATAGAAACAAAGATACAGAAAATGAGAGCAGATAAAGACATATGGCCTATCCAGTCTGCCCATCCAAACCTACCAACTACTGACTTCCTCTTCTTTAGAGATTCTCTGTATTTATTTATTTAGCAATGCTTATAAACCGCTTTTCACCGGGTCAAAGCAGTGTACATTTAGGTACGGTATATATTTCCCTTGTCTCCGAAGGATTCACAATCTATGTTATGTACCTGAGGCAACGGAGGGTTAAGTGGCTTGCCCAAAGCCACAAGGAGCACCTGTGGGACAAGAAACCCCAATCCCTCTGGCCTGAGGTTGCTGTCCTCCAACAGGATTTGAACCCCCAGCCCTCCGGCCTGATGCAACTTGCCCCAACCACTAGGCTACTCCTCCCTCCTGTACTTGCCTCAAGCTTCTTTGAATTCAGATACAGTCCTAGTCTCCACCACCTCTGCTGGAAGGCTGTTCTATGCACACATATTTTCCAAAAAGAAATATTACCTTAGATTATTCCTGAAGTCTATCCCCTTTCACCTTTATCTTATGCCCTCTACTTCCAAAGCTTCCTTTCAATTGAAAGAGGCCTGCCTCCTGTGCATTTATGCCACAGAGCTATTCAAGTGTCTCTATTATATCTCCCCTCTCCTGCCTTTCTTCCAAAGTATACATATTAAGATCTTTAAGTTTGTCCCAATACGCTTTATGATGAAGGTCACTGACCATTTTAGTAGCCTCTGCACAGACTTCATCCTGTTTATATTTTTTGGAAGGTGCAGTCTCCAGAATTGTACACAGTATGTACTCACAAAAATACAGAGGCACTATCACCTCCTTTTTCCTGCTGAACATTCCTCTCCCCATGCACCCAAGCATCCTTCTGACTCTAGCTATTTGTCCACCTTAAGATCATCAGATGCGATCACCCCTATATACTATACCTTTCCCTTAAGTTTTTGAAGCCCAAATGCAGGACCCTGACATTTTTAGCATTTGATCATAGCTGCCAAATTCTAGACCATTCTTCAAGCTTTGCAAGATCCCTCCCCATGTTGTCCACACCTTCACGTTTGTCTACCTTATTGCAGATTTTGGTATCAACCATAAAGAAGCAAACCTTACCCAACAATCCTTCCAAAATATCACTTACAAAAATGTTAAAAGAACCAGACTAAGGACCGTTCCCTGTGGCATTCCACTGGTAATGCACTTATTCTCAGAGTGAACTCCATTTACCACTACCCTCTGTCACCTCCCACTCAATCAGTTTCTAACCCAGCCAGCCAATTTAGGGCCCATGTTTTATTAAAACTTGATATACTGCCCTTCAGAAAACAGCAAAGCAGTTTACACTAAAATAAAATACTTAAAAGGAATCTCAAGGGCGCTTGGTTTATTTATAAGCCATCTATGCAGAAACTGTGTCAAAGGCTTTGCTAAAATCTAAGAACATCACATCTCTCACTCTCCCTCAATCCAACTCTCTGGTCACCCTAGTCAAATTAATTATGTGCCTGAGAAGACCTGCTTACCCACGGCTCCAGAGTCATTGCCCGACGATGCCACCAATGACATCCGGCTCTTCAGGAGATGACTTTCAGAAGACTAACCACGATCCGATGCCCTGCAACTTCGGGGCTCAGAATAGGCACGGCCATCACATGAGGCCGAGGCCACCACGGTGGCCCCCAAGGGCAGAGGTTGCATGAGTGATGCTGGGGCCGAAATGTAGGTCTTCTCGAACATGGACTCTTGCTCATCATTTATTTATTTTATTTATTTATTTATTTATTATTTTTCTATACCGCGCTATTCGGCATCAGCGCGGTTTACAAGGAACAGGTTTGTACAATGTAGAACATTCAGACATTGAACTTACATATAACAGGGAATTTAAACATGGATAACAGGTGAACTTTATACACTATGTACAAAAAGGGGATTGCATCGTAGTTGGGTTTATGATACAAGCCCTATAAGGGATGGTTAGATGTAGTGGAAAGTTATCATTGGAGATTGGTTAGGCGGCATTGGATTGAGAGACTGTTGGGTCATGTGGTACTGCCTAGGTGATGTTGTCGGAGTTACAGAAGTGTTGCAGAAATAGATGGTGTTTGATGGCTTTTCTGAACTGGGGGAGGTTGTTTATGGTCCGGATTTCTGCTGGGAGAGAGTTCCAGCAGGAGGGGGCAAACAAGGCAAAGGCACGTTTTCTCGTAGATTTGTTGCATTTTGTGATGGCTTTTGGAAGGAGGATGGTATGGATGTGGCCCTTCTTAATCTGTTGTCTGGTGTAGGTTGTATCAGGTCTGACAGGGTGGTTAAGGTGATTCTGTTAACTGCTTTAAACGTCATGGTTAGGACCTTAAATGTGATCCTGTACAGCACGGGGAGCCAGTGAAGGCTCTTCAGAATAGGGGTAATATGGTCTCTTCAAGATGCTCCATAGAGGGTTCTAGCTGCGGTGTTCATCACTAGCTGCAAGGGATTTATCGAGTTCTTTGGGAGGCCAAGTAGGATGGAGTTGGCGTAGTCGAAGTGGGGCATTATTATGGCCTGGAAGACTGTTCGGAAGTCGTTTGGTTCTAGAGTGTTCTTTATGAGGCGTAGTGTCTGTACTTTATGGTAGATTGTCCTGACGGTATTGTCTATATGGGCATGCATGTCCAGGCGCTGGTCCAGTGTTACACCTAAGTATCTGATCGTTGTCTTGGAGATGAGTTCTGCGTTGCTCACCTTGATTGATGAGGGGGGAGTGAATGACTGGTCTCTTCCGATGAATAGGACGTCTGTCTTTTTTAGATTTATTCTGAGCATTTGGTTGTGTAGCCATTCTGTGACGGCGTTGAAGCAGGAGGAGAGCTGGTCAAGATTTAGATGGTCTGTGTCTATTGGGGTGAACATTAGGACATCGTCAGCATATACTAGGCAGTTAATGTTGAATGACCGGATAAGGCTGCAGATGGGTTGCATGTAGATATTGAACAAAAGGGCTGAGAGGGATGAACCTTGCGGGACGTCTTTTTCTAGCGGGAAAGGGTCTGATAATGAGGAGCCAGAGCGGACATGTTGCCATCTGTTACTCGGGTATGAGGCGCACCATGCTAGAGCGTTGCCATGGATGCCCTTCTCAGCAAGGCGGGATAAGAGTATCTTGTGGTCAACCGAGTCGAAGGCGGCTGCGATGTCTAGAAAGATGAGGGCGAAACCCTGTCTGATGTTATCGAGCCCGATGGTAAGGGTGTTGAATAATGTAGTCAGTAGGGTATCCACTCCATGTGACTCTCTGAATCCGTGCTGGCAGTAATCGAGGGGAGCACTGTTTTCGATATGATGGGTCAGTTGCTGTTGGACTATTTTTTCCATGATTTTAGCTAGGAGCGGGATGCTCGATATAGGCCTGTAGGAATCCATCTTTGTGGGGTCAAGCTTTTGTTCTTCAGTAACGGTCTTATTGAGGTTTGTTTCAGGTTCTGCGGGAATATCCCAGACGTGAAGGATGTTCCTATTAGTTTGGAGAGGAAAGGGCTGAGGTCTGATTTTAGCTCTTTTACCCATTGTGCCGGGCACGGGTCACTTGGTGCTGTGGTGGTGTTTATGCATGTGATGGTATTTTGGATGTCCCTTGCTGTTGGAGGGGAGAAGGAGTTAAGAATGTGATGGTTATCTGCTGTCCCATTCGGAGGGGAGGAGTAGGAAGGTAGCGAGATCGGTTCTTCCGGAGGGTGGTAGCTTGCAGGGGGTAACGGGTTGGCTCGTCTTTGAGCATAGGTAGTCCGCATATTCCTGAGGGTCAGGTAGATTTGTTTGGTTGGGGGAAGGATCCTTAGCCAAATTTTTGACCAGATTGAATAGCTCTCTTGCTGACAGAGCCCACAGGAGTAGTCACCAGAGTCCACACCGACACACTGGAGGCAACAGTCATCCGGATCCGTGCGGGTCATGGCATGCCCGCAGCATTCGCACTGCTTGAACCCACTGGCTGAGGACATAGCGGGGAAGACAGTGCTCAAGAAATCAAACTCAAAGGTCCTGGCCAGGGAGAGTACAAGATTCACACGCAGCAAGGAAAAAGATCCCAAAGAGGAAAAAGACGAGAGAAAAACGCAGCGCCAAGGCAACAGTGGACCGGGGGAGGCAAGAAAGCACCAGTACACACATCGGAGAAGGAAAAAATAAGAAAGGATAAGAAAGATGAAAAAAGAACAATCAACCTTTCCTGGGGTGCAGACAAATGTTCGATGGGCTCCATGGAAAAAAGGATACTGGGGCAAGATGGCATTCTTGGGCAGGAAGGCAGTCACGCATGTGTGGTGGATCTCCCAAAGGCTTTCTTTGAAAGCTGGGGAGAGGTTACTGCACAGGATCCATTGACAGGATCCATTGATGCCGACGTCACCCATATGTGAGGACTGACTTCCTGCTTGTTCCTGGAGAAACCTTGCTGCCTTAGATCCTGCAATCCACTGGATTCCAGAAACTGCACTATCCTTTTTTTTTTTAGCAGTGTTTCCATTAATTTTCTCACCACAGAGGTCAGACCAACCAGCCAGTAGTCCCCAGCTTCCTCCTTGCTTCTGCTTTCATGTAGACAGACTACATCTACCACAGAGAGAGACATACATGTCTGATCTTGCACCTATTTTACAAGAGGTTCTAGTTTGGCTAAGGAGGTCATTCCCAAATGCGGATTGCAGGGCTGCACCTCCTGGTGGGACATGCAGCCCCACAAGGCATCCGGGGCTGATTCCCCCTCCAGCTCTCCCTGTACATCAGGATGGGGAGAGCCGGCAGGGGGCGGGAGCGGGGCAGAGCAGGGGCGGGCCAGCCCGGCAGCACAAACAGGGCCGATTCAGGTCACAGCTCAATATGTCCTGCTGGGCCCGTGGAGATGTGCTGCTTATACCACCTCAAAGGTGGTATAAGCAGCACTTTGTGGATGATCGGGCCCGGGGAGCCCCCCAGGTCCAGGGCCGGTTGCGTGGAGGTCCCCGCCACCCGATCCAGGCCACGGCAGGCCTGCTGTGGGTCGGACAGTGGGGATATCGGGGGCCAGAGCTGCAAATGTGGGGGAGACCCGCGGGGAGGATGTCCCCACAGGTGGAAGGGGCATGCTGGACTGTTCACGGGCTTGATTCTGGCAACCGCGGGAATGTTTTGTTCCCTCAGATCAGAATCAGGTCCTAAGATCCCCATCTTCATCAGGGACATCCCCCTCCCGGAATCGGGCTCTCAGCCTCTTGTAAAATATTGTGGGAATTTTCTACATCCCGACCTGGACATGTGAATTCCCCTCTCCATGTCCTACCTAAAATCTGCTTTCACATATCTTAAAACGTAGCATCCATATCAATTTCTGCTACTGATGTGCACACTATCCCTAAGAGTATAAGGTCATCATGCTAAAAAGAAACTCTTTTACTCACATGGCCACAGCCTGGCCCCTTTTCCCTGCGCTGTGAATTTTCAAAGGCACTTTCTCTGTGAGTGAAACACCTATTTACCAGCAGAGAATCTCTTTGAATATTGCCCCTATCATCATTTTCCAGTCATCTTAAGCACTTAAAAACATTTCATCTTGCTTGCTGGAGAAAGGAAAAACGAACAGCAAATTCCTATTGTTGCCACAATTATCTCAACAGATTTTTGTACAAGCACAAATGGGAAGAAGTCCTTGGTAAACAGGGCAATTAAGTTATCTAACAAAAGCAGATTGTGTTGAATGGCGATAGCAGAGGTCTTTGTAAACATGAAAGAATGTTTAGTTGGTAATTTATTATTTAATCAGAGAATTTTATGCTTTTAAATAAACTCTTAGAAGATTGCTTTTTTAAGCTAGACAATTTGAAATGCAGATTTCCAATAGCAATTGCTTTTTAAAGCTGCAGTTTACGACAGTGGAAGGTATCTGTCAGCTCATACAAAATCCACAGCTGTGCTTGTACTGTGCTATGAAGTGATGCTATAGACTCAGGGAGACATGTTTAGACTGAACAATACAGAACAACTGGTTCATTCCAGTTTGGCCTCCTCTCTTCTTCAGCTGCCCTGCGACTTACAGCATGCTCCAGTGGCAGGACAGATGTGTGCCTGGACACTAGGAACATCAAACTGTAGCAGAGGAGAGATACAAATAAACTAGAGGCTGAGATATAATAGCTTATGTTAAAGAACATGTTTACTGTGGCTTTCACTGATTTTGTTAGAAAAACTCATATATAAATTCACAAAACTCTCAACATAGTTGTTGCAATGATGACTGATTAGGGGTCAGTGTTACTAAGGTATATTAACAGAATAACGCATGCTATTTGCCAAATAACATACAATAACAAAGTCAGTTATTTGTCCTTAATGCAGGATTTTTTTTACCATAATGCACAGTAATTAATAATGAGATACAATGCACACGAGGGAGCTCATTATTATGCAAAATTAACATAGCATGTGTGACCTTGCGAATTGCCTAATTCTGGAAAGATCATTGAAAGAGTGGTGTTCTCTTTCCTCCTCTGGAGCATCCTGCGGCTAACACATGGCCTAGTGCTCTTGGGAGCAACTTAACAGGGGCTGGTGGATAAAAATATAGAAAATGACAGCAGATAAAGACCGTACAGCTTATCTAGTCTGCCCATTCATACCAACTAAGCTCTATAATCATAAGAACATAAGAACATAAGATATGCCATACTGGGTCAGACCAAGGTCCATCAAGCCCAGTATTCTGTTTCCAACAGTGGCCAATCTAGGTCATACAAGGGACACAGGTTCCACAATGCTTGTATTGGTTCAAGCATTGATATCCTGGGTCCCTTAATAATAATCCGACACGTTCTTGATTTCCGATACAGTTCTCATCTCTATAACTTCCCTTATTGGTACGCTGACCTCCTAAAGGTAGAACTGCAAGACTACTGCTAAGAGACAAAGGCCACTATTTTGAATCCAGAAGCTGCCGGTGCAGAAACATCCAAGAATAGCTCCTGCCCCCCTCTCCCACTAGCCTCGAGGGAGGCCACTGTGAGATGCTGGGAAGTGCGGGGGGGGGGGGGGGTTAAGGAAATAATCAGCACTGACCTGGCCCTTTAAAAGACAGCAGGCCCGTACTGGAGCCCATTACTGTGTTGCTGCAAAAAGGAGCACATGATATTCTCAAATGCATTAATGCAAAAGTAAAATTTGCCATGCGATTTATTAACTTGCAGCACTGAAGTACCACAGGTTAGTGAATCCTGCAGCAAATTTTTGTGTGGTAAAATAGCACACTTTACTGTAGCTTAATAACCAGGGCCCTGAACATATAAGAACAACTTATATTGCACATTTAATCCTAATCCAATTCCAAAATGTTTACTGTTTTATTTGCTTACAAAGAAGATGTGAGAGAATTAACATTATTGTAATAGTACTTAATTTACAACTTGATAAACCTAGACAAGAGAGGGTACATCACATCGGTCAAGATGCCAGGAATACTGCTAATCAATTCATACACGTGCCAGAGTTTGTGCTGACTTCATGAAATCGAACAAGGTGTGGCACTGCAATTCCCAAATGAAACGGGCAAACTCACTATAAAGCACAGGATCCTCCCATTTCAGATTTCCACAGTGGAATTTTGCATCATCAGTATATCATCCATATCAGAAAATACTGTTAAGTTAAAAAAAAAACATCCACTCTAAAGACAGTGATTCTTTAAAGTATACTGGAGAAAAGCCTTTGTGCAATTATGATGCTTCCATTCCTGGGCCACGATTGATAAATCTTAACAGAAAGTGTGCCTGCTTTATATAAAATTGCCCAAAGACCTTTGCACATTGGCGTATTAGAAATGTTATAAACAAATAAGGATAAAAGACGTTGTGTTATATGATTTGAGAGAACCTTGTGTATGAACAGTAACTCATAGAAACAGCTTACCTTCATATTCAGCAAGACACGCACACTCATAGCCATTGATCAAGTCTTTGCAGGTGGCAGCATTTTGGCACGGTGTAGAAATGCATTCATTGTATTCTTCTTCACAGTACAATCCGTGATAGCCTAAGGTTAAAAAAAGAAGCATTGTCGGTGTACTGTAAAATGAGGCTGCTTTCGGATCTTGATGCCCATCACTCTCTTGTTCACTGCTTATGTGTACAATCTTGCCAATCTCTAGTCCCCAATTTTGTGATGATGTTCATCTTGATTAGATAGTAAGTTCTGATGAGCAAGGGCCGTCTTTTACATCCATAGGTCCAGCGCTGTGGATGCCTTGTAACGCTATACAAATGATAAGCAGTACCAGTAACTACAAATCATTGTGTGTTAGCAGCAGTTATGACTGACGGCAGGCACACTAAGACATATGCACGCCTACTAAGAGCTGGAAATGATAGAAAATGGAAAAAGAAGAAAGGAATGAGTTGAAGCATGTAGAATAGTACAAAGGAAAAGTTCTTGTTTTGATGTTTGTGGGAAAACCCCTGCAATGAATTTTGGCCTTTGTTAATCTCATTAGCCAATATTTAAATCAGGAGTACCTTTTAATTTACATCATTATACAAATTATTTTACCAACAGCTAATTACACTTCCTAAAGCTGGTGTATGGTCTTGGGATGGGTAAATCGTTTGCTCATTAGGATGTCTTAAGTGATTACCGTGGTGTGTGTATTGATGGATATGAATCTATGACACTGGACAAACATTTTTCATGTTCTAGTGGAATCAGCTGTGATTATTTGTTCCTTACTAAAACTCTATACCTTTTAAATAGGGTGTGCATAGACTCCACAGGTAGAGTTGAAGAGCATTGCCCCTGGGTATTTTCCTGACAATATATCTTCAGTTTAGACAGAACAGAGTGCTTTCTGACCTTTTGCAAGTTGAAACTACTGCAACTGCATTTATCTTTAGAAAGGGAGACTATGGTATGATGAGGAAATAAGTACTAAAAGTCAAAGTGACATTCGCAAGGATTAAAATGTTTTCATGAGGCATGGAAATGGTTTAAAAAATACAGTCTTGGAAGCCCAGATAAAATTCATTCCATGCATTATCTAGGTTGAAAGAAGATCAAATGACTGCCAGCCTGGTTAAATGCTGAGGTGAGAGAGGCTATAAAAAACAAAAAGGAGTCTTAAAAAATGGAAGACAGAAGCAAATGAGGTGACTAAGAAAGAACATAAACAAACACTATCACATTAGATGTAAAATGTTAATAAGACAGCCCTTGAAAGAACTTGGAAAGAGGCATTGCTTTTTAGGCAAAAGCTAATAAAACTTTTTCAACAAAAGTACGAAGACCAGAACATTAGGGCATTGAGGGATACCTAATGAGTTCTTTGCTTTGATCTTTACTGAAAAGGATGTTAGTGAGAAACTCAGACTGGAAATGATTGGGAATTGGATTTAGCTAATGCCTTTCTCAGAAATTCAAGGTAAGTTACATTCAGGTATAGTAGGTATAGTATTTTCTTACCCCAGAGGGCTTACAATCTACATAAGTTTGTACCCAAGGCAATGAAGGCTTAAGTGACTTGCCCAAGATCAGAAGCAGCAGTAATGGGATTTGAACCCTGGCTTTCCTGGTTCTTAGCCTGCTTCTCTAACCAGCACGATGCTCTTCCAATGACCCTTGAAGGAGACGATTCAGAAGAGCTCTGAACCTGGAAGATGTAATAGAGTAACGGGTAGATATTCAGCCGCCACAGTTGGTATTTTTGTTTTTTAAATGCCAGCTGTGACAGTTAAAAACAAATCTGCCTATTCAACACTGCTATCCGGATGCGGAGCAGAGCTGTTATCTCAGTATCCAGAAAGTGGCACCGAATGTCGCCGGATAGCAGCATCTGCTATCGAGTAAAAGCCACTGTCAGTGGCTATTGAGATAAGTACTATTAAATATTGGGCCTAACTTGACAAACTACAGATTAACAATTTCAGCCATCTTGATAGCAATCTGACAACTGCCCTTAAAATCAGACATTGGATGGCAGCACCGTGTGATCACGCCCATTTTGAGAAGCTGCAATGCAGGGGGTAGGAATGATGAGGACTGTTCCTGCCCCATGTGGCCACTAGACCACCACAGAGTTAAGCCACTCCTTCCACCCAGCATTGGCATCTCTTCTTCCTTTTTTTTTTTTTTTATTTTAGCATCTGCCAGCATCATTCCCCTTCTCACATCCCCAGCTCCTGCATCAGACCCCTTCTTCCAGCATCAGAACTTTTTGCCCAAATCAGCCTCCTTCGCCCAGCTCAGTCCCCATACTCAGCATCTACCGCCATCAACCCAGTTCTCCTCTTTCCAGCATCTACTCGTGTCATCCCCCAGCGCCCTTCTCCCAGCCCCGGCATCAGTCCCTAGAACCCTTCTCCTAGTCAGGCATAGACAAACTAGGCATATTCCTAGGGCCCAAATATTTAGGGGGCCCTGTCAGGTATGATTCAGGAGCTGAGCATTTTACAGATTTCTGAATTTATGTCCAAAAGCCAGAAGAATGGCTAAAGAGTTTGGATATTTTCATAGGTTAAAACATTTATCTGCAAATCTCTGCCCAAGTGAGCTATAAGTCTGTCCTATGTAACAGCAAAGACAATGGTAGGATCCAGCGAATGGTTACACTGCTGTAGTCACAGGAAGAGAAATGGTAATTCAGGGGATAGTCCTGTGCATTGCAAAAGAGAGGGATTGAGTTCTCTATGGAGCACTGGGGTGGCCTTGGAGAGAGCCCATGGAACCAGTGATTGTCCTTTTGGGAAGGAGGGTGGGCAAAAATGCAAGGAGGCTGAGGAAAAGGGCTGGCAGCAAATACTTTACATGATGATGGGCAGAGCTGGATGTTGAGGGATGGGGGCAGTGACTGAATGAGCACAGCAGTACAGCACCAGAAGCGTGTGTGTCTGAAGAGTGACAGAGCGCCTGCATGTGCATGTATTTGTGTGTCTGAAGGGCAAGAGTATGTGTCTGAGGCATAAAAGAATGCATATACCAGGTGTGATCAAAAGGTATTGAGACTTGTTATATAGCTGTATAACAATACATCGCACCATGATGCTATTAAGCATGCAGTGACCTAGTTATGTGCTCTGCGTGTAAAGAGTGTAACGTGGCTGCAGCACACTTGTACTTTAATCATGTAATGTTTGGTATCGTATAAAAGCAGTTCATCAGATTTAGGATGAGTGATAAAACTGAACAGAGAATTTTCACTAAATTCTGCCAGAAACTTGGAGATTTGTGCAAAGAGACTTATAAATTACAGCAAGTGTATGACGATGAATGCATGAGTCGTGCTCTAGTTTATGACTGGTATGGACAATTCCAAGAGGGCCGCCAAGGTGTTGACAGTGACGAACGTTCTGGAAGGCCATTCACGAGCAGGAATGAACACAAAGTTGAAGCAGTGCGTGCCGCAATACGCTCAAATCGTCAACTGCAAGGGAGTTTGTTGAGGACATGGACATCAGTTTTGGGTTGGTACAGTCTATTTTTACTGTCACTTTGGGGATGAGACCCGTGTCTTCAAAGTTCATGCCGAAACTCCTATCCCCTGACCTAAAAGAAGAAGATCGACTGTCTGCAGCCGGGTGGCTTTTGGAATGCTATGAAAATAACTCAGATTTCCTCAAAAAAGCATAACCAATGGGTTTATGGTTATGACCTGGAAACTAAGGCTCATTCCTCACAATGGAAAACTCCAGACTCTCCCAGACTCAAGAAAGCCTGTCAAATGAGGAGCAATGTCAAAGTCATGCTTACAGTTTTCTTTGATTACTAAGGTATTATCATCATGACTATGCTCCCAAGAGGCCAGAGCTGCACAGGAATGGTGAATGGTTGCGTCATCACGATAACACCCCAGCCAACGCATCATATCTTGTCAATCAGTTCTTGGCCAAACACCAAATTCAGCAAGTCCATCAGCTTCTGTACTCACCTGACCTCAAACCTGTGACTTTCTTCTTTCCAAAACTGAAATTACCACTGAAAGGAAGGAGATTCAACGACTTGAGACCATTAAGCAAAATTCAATGCAGCAGCTTCACAGCATAACGAAAGAGGCATTTCAAAATTGTTTCCAGCAGTGGCAGGAACACTGGAGGAAGTGTTTTTTTTATCGGAAGGGGACTACTTTGTGAGATTGAGTGCAATAACTGTCAGTGTTATACTTCTTGCATTATTGTACAAGTCTGAATACCTTTTGATTGCACCTCGTATGTGTGTGTCAGAGTGAGAGTGTGTGTGTTTCTGTGTATTTCTATGGTAGGGACAGCGTTTTATATAAATAGTTTCCCTTTGAAAATCTGGGCTGGATTGAAGAAGGCCACTGGTATAAACGTAAATGTGGAAATACTAAGTGACGTTTCAGTCTGTGGATCTAAGATGTTTCCTTTGAACATTGTCCTAATACTGCCTTCACTCTGTCTATATCTTTTCAGAGGCAGCAAAGAAAACTAAATATTTCCTTTGGCTGCTTTAATTTGTAATCTTTTCAACACTTAACGTTTTTTAAATGTATACCTCAGACACATGGCTTATAAATCCTACTTTAGGACACTCCACCCTTGGCAACAATGGTTTCTACCAGAAACAATGAATCCCCGGTCTCAGCCCTCTGCTCTAACCACTAAACCACTCCACTCAAAGCATGTATTTGCACAGTCCCCCAGTTCACTCACTAACTACTGCTGCTGCCACATCCAAAACTAAATCCTGCAGTTTTACCCAGGCTATCTTTTAGCCTGGAGAGGGAGAGGGGGGCCCATGAACAAAGATCACGGGGGCAAGGCACGGAAAATTGAACGTGACTCCGTGTGAGAGGGAGAGGGGCCTGATAAAAGAATGCAAAGGGAGTCCATGACAGGAGCCCACAAAATATATGTTTGTCTAAATATAGTGTTAATGTGGTCCTGCTCCCAGCCCCAGCATATGCCAACAAGCAAAACCCTTTAAAATAATTCAACAGACATAAATAAAATGGGAGTCAAATAATCACCTGACTAAAAACTCTTGTAAATAATTGAACAAAGAAAAAAGTCTTCAATTGTTTCTTGAAATCTATCACAACAATCAATAATCGTAAAGAAAAGCATAACTGGTTCCATAAAGAAAGCCCAGATAAAGACAAAATTCTGTTAATAATTCTAGACCCATGCAAACCTGAAGGGTCTGAACTTGAGATCTTGAAATGAGCTCCCACATTAAAACCAACTGGATAAGAAATAGATAAAAAGACTCCTAGATGTTAGAACTTAAAAAATAACACTAAAACTTTAAATTTAACTCATCAGTGCAGTGATAGGCAATAAAGCACTATTAATGCTGGAGCAACATGTTGATAAATTCATAAATACAGTTTATAGTTTATTATAATCTTGACATGCCGTCTTTTGTAGTGTCAAAGCGGTGTACAATAAAATCAAGTATCATTTAGTAACATGAAAAGAGAGCGCGCGCACACATATAGGAGATAAGGGGAAGTAGGGGAGCAGTGGAAGGAAGAGGAAAGCAAGCTAGAGAGAACACAGTCAGCTAGTGGTGTGATCAAATGCGGTGAGAAATGCGGTGTCCATTTTAAATTTCTAGGAGGAGTCAGAGAGTAAATTGTTTTAAAGATGGGGGCTTATCTGTAATACCTGAAGACTGCTGAAAGGCTGATGTAACAGCAATTTTTAAAAAGGGTTCCAGGGGCGATCCGGGAAAATACAGGCCAGTGCGCCCGACATCAATACCGGGCAAAATAGTAGAAACTATTATAAAGAACAAAATTACTGAACATGTAACACAGTAAATGATGGCAGATAAAGACCAGTGTGGTCCATCTAGTCTGCCCAGCAATGGGAAGGGGTGCAGGAGTAGGTGCACCCCCTTCCCATGTCTTTTAGGGAGTAGGTGCACCCCTACCCATGTCTTCACCCCTCCCCATATCTTTGTTTCTTTGTTTAGGGGTGAACCCACTGCTCCTCCCCCCATCGCTCCATGTAGGACACCCCTATTTGTTGAGAAATTAGATGGTTCCGTTTATTTTGATTTAATCTTGTTGCTGTAAAGTGATCCACTGTGTCTCTCCCAGGCCACTTTGAATTCCGTCACTGTGTTTGCCCCCACCACCTACATCGGGAGGGCATTCCAAGAACCAGCAATTAGCAATTTTCCCAATATCTAAGGTTTAACCAACAGTTAATATTCTATATTTGCAATAACAAACCCAGCAGAGATAGAAAGGAGAAAGCTTAGTCTTATCTGTGTCTTGGGCAGCTCCGGCCTTTCAGACTGGCTGTGACCGGTATGTGAAGCCAGGTGTCTGATGATCTATAGTAGCCCCTCCCTGGGAGATGCCTTTCAAGCAGACAATGAACCAGAATTATCCAAAGTATACCTTTGTAGTTCTGTCTGCCCCCCTGTGCAAAGGCCTCTGTTGGTCCTCTGCAATGTAAGTATTTCTATTCCAAGTAGCTGATTTTTCTTACAAGTGTCCCTGCCCCAGTAGGCTTATACCTGAACTGTGGGCACACTCAGAAAACGTTTAAGGCTACACAAGGAAAATCAAGCAGTTTGACTATCCCCAAACGTAATGTAGGACCAGCAATTAGCAATTTTCCCAATACCCAAGTTTTAACCAACCATTAATATTCTATATTTGCAATAAAAATATAGATAGTCATGATTTAATGGGAGAAAGCCAACATGGATTTAGCCAAGGAAAGTCGTGTCTTATTAATCTGTTATAATTTTTGGAAGGTGTGAATAAACAGGTAGATAAAGGTGAGCCGGTCGATATAGTGTATCTGGATTTTCAGAAAGCCTTTGACAAGGTCCCTCATGAGAGACTCTTGGTGAAGTTAGAAAATCATGAAATAGGAGGCAGTGTACTACTGTGGATCAGGAACTGGATAAAAGATAGAAAGCAGAGGGTAGAGCTGAATGGCCAATTTTCCCAATGGAGAAGGGTGAATAGTTGCTTTTTAACATATTCGTAAATGATCCTGGAAATGGAAATAACGAGTGAGGTAGTCAAATTTGCAGATGACATAAAATTATTCAAAGTTCTTAAAACCCAAGAGTATTGGGAATAATTACAAGAGGACCTTGATAAATTGGAAGACTGGACGTTCAAATGGCAGATGAAATTTAATGTGGACAAGTGCAAAGTTATGAACCTAGGAAAGAACTACTCAAATTATGGTTACAAGTGGTAAGGTTCCACATTAAGAACTACCACCCAGGAAAAAGATTTAGGTGTCATTGTGGATAACACGTTGAAACCCTCTGCCCAGTGTGCAACGGCGACCAAGAAAGCTAATAGAATGCTAGGAATCATAAGGAAAGAAATGGAGTATAAAACAAAGGGTATTATAATGCCTCTATCGTTTCATGGTTCGACAGCACATTGAATATTGTATGCAATTCTGGTCGCCTTATTTTAAAAAGGATATAGCGGAATTAGAAAAGGTAGAGAGAAGAGCCACCAAAATGGTAAAGGGGATGGAAGGGTACTCCTATGAAGAGAGGCTAAAAAGATTAGGGCTTTTTAACATGGAAAAGAGAAAGCTGAGAGGAGATAAGAAAGAGGTCTATAAATTAATGAACAGAGTGGAACAGGTAAACATAGATCGATTCTTTACTCCATCAAAAAGTTGAAAGACTAGGGGGCATACAATGAAGCTACAGGGTAACCCATTAAGACTAATAAGAGAAAATATTACTAGAGAATGTAGTAAAAGCTGTTAGTGTAGCTGGGTTTAAAAAGGGTTTGGACAAGTTCCTGGAGGAAAGGTCCATAAACCAAAGAGGACCCGGGTAATCCACTGATTACCCCAATACAAGCATTATGGAACCTGTGTGTCTTTTTGGGAAACTGCTAGGTACTTGTGACCTGGATTGGCCACTGTTGGAAACAGGATACTGGGCTTGATGGATCCAGTATGGAATTTCTTATATTCTTATGTTATGTTGTTAAGTTTTCCAGTTTGTTATCCAACTAGTATTGTAAAAAATTGCTTGATCCAGATCACTTATGTATCCACCTTGGTTCTGACCTTGTACCGTGCCAGCACTATCCAGATTGTGCCAAAGTGTTCTGAAAAGATAGTCAGTGGCCCTATCTGCATAATGCCACTAATTTCTCTCTAAGTGGGACTGATTCAGGAAGCAGTTTCTAGCCTCAGTATTGTTTCACTCAATGAACTGTGGAATCTGTTGCCAGAGAATGTGATCAAATTATCTAGTATTGCTTCTAAAAGGATTTGGAAAGTTCCTGGATGAAAAGTCCATAAACAACTATTAGCCAGATAGATGTAGAAAAGCCGCTGCTTATCTAAATGAGCAATATAAGAATGAAGCCGTGGGGTCTGCTGGATACTGTCAAAGAGCAGGTCCACGGAGCCCGGCATCCTAGCAGTTGTCCTAGAATGACACACATTGTGTTATTATGAAATAATGGTTTACTGTGCCTCCCTCCCAACCCACCCCCCTTTTTAACCCATGTTAATACCTTCATACTCCATTGTAATTTTCTCAGCTACTTGTTTATACAGCTTGTTCTTGCTATCATGTTATATGTTCTTTGTTCCATGTAAAGCACTGTTGAGCTATGTTATATGAAAACCACTTAGACTTGTAGATACAGCAGTATAGAAAATTAGGTAAATAAATAAATAAATTATATAACTTAAAAATATCTTTTTGACCACTAGAGGGTGGATTCCATTTATGTCATACTCATAATTTTGTGAATAGTACATTGTTTGCTAGATTAGAACACAAAACAAAACATACTATTTATCAATATTTTCAATTTTTAGTTTGTTGGCAGTGTATATATTCTCAATTTACAACATATTTCTCACAGTTTATTGGTAAAAATTCTAACACCACAATGTTCCAGTAACACTATGGCAAGACAATGTCAGAAAAACTTCAAGCAAGACAGTTGTATATGGAAAGATAAAACTTATAAACATCGACAAAGAGGGCAAACTAAGCACCAATAAATATTCAGTGCCGGAGTTGATGGTAAGGTGGATTGGCTATCATGTTTATCTCATTAACTTTGTCTTGTATGTTCAGCAGTGTTTATATGGTTAAAGTGTCTCTGAATATACTAAAGTTAACCAGGAAAAGACAGTCCCTGGTTATATAGCATTATCTAACTTATTCAAAGCTACATCTCCTGAGCGCCCAAATTGCCACCTCTCATTTTAAATGGATACATTTTGTCTGACCCAATGTCTGGCCAACAGGATGGGAGATTTTTAAAAACTTTAGAATAATGGCCTCTTAATTGATTGGGAAAGTTAAATGTTTTTTCCCCCCTAGGCTTCAAGACAGAAAGATATCAAGTAATTTGCCCAAGATCACGGAGAGTAAATAGCAGAGAGGAGGCTTCTGTGATTTTTTTTTCCTGCAGAGCAGATCAATGCTTTAATCAGACTATGACTCCTTCCTAATTCCAATCATCCAGATAATTCATCCAGAAATTTTCTCAACATTGAATAAATATAGTATAATCAGGCTTAAAATGGATTACTCCATGGAAAGTGTTAACTTTTTGGACACTGCAGTCTCAATCCTGAACGGATTCTCATATGCATGTAGATTCTGTAAGAAAGAGCTAGAGACAGCTACTCATCTTTATTTATTTATTTATTTTATTTACATTCTCTTATATACCGCGCCATTCTGCATCAGTGCGGTTTACATTGAACAAACTGAAATTACATTGAACAGGGCAATATAACTTGGAGATAACTATTTTACAGGGAACATGGGCTATAGAGGGTTAAGTGGCTTGCCCAAGACCACCAGGAGCACCTGTGGGACTAGAAACCCCAGTCCTTCCGGCCCAAGGTTGCTGTCCTCTAGTGGGATTTGAACCCCCGACCTGAAGTACCTTGCCCCAACCACTAGGCCACTCCTCCACTCCTTGAAGTTCTGATGACAGAAAACTTCTATACTGAAAGGTACAAGGTGGCACATCTCATCCAGTGGAAATTTTGTAGGCACTGCAACATCACTGTACAGGGAACACACTCAAAGAATTACAAAGAATGAAAACATCAGGATAACCTGGGACATTCCCACTCCGACCAATAAAAAGCTGAAAAGGAGAAAAACTGATAAAAGAAAAAAAACACCAGAATGGCATTAAAAATAGAGGTGTCTGTTCGAAGCAATTGTTCTGTAAATCAAGTGAAGAGGAAGAAGATCCTCAAGAATCAAAATATGCTGAGACTAAGAAAATGTGGTAGAAAGATACAGAAATATTTCCCACTGTATTGAGAGCCACAGGCCTGATTATGAAGAATTTCCAATCACACCTTGCTAGGTTGCCTATTTATGCTATATCTTATAAACTCCAAAGGAAAGCTCTCTTTAACAAGAAGTAATTACCACAGCCAGCATTAGCAGTAAGTTTGAGAGAGCTTAGTTACTCACCTGTAACAGCAGGAATCAGTCTTCACATATGGGTGTCCCAACGGAGCCCAGCGTGGGAACACTCCCCAGCATCCAATAGGAATGCTTTTGGGAGCATTCATGCATGGCTGCCTTCCCACCTTCCTTCCTGGTTTCCTCAGTCAGGTGAATAGTGGAGAAATAAAAATCTTTGTATAACAGAAATGAGAAAAAAGGGGACAATTTGATGGGGAAGTGGGTGGGTTGTGATGACTGATTCCTGCTGTTCTCGGAGATCACCTGTTACAAATGAGTAACTACGCTATCTCTGAGATAGGGACAGACCGGAAATTAGCTACAGTAGTAGCCATGGCTGACATTATGAGCTGTCACACGGTGTGGAAGAGACAGCCCAGACTGCGAATAAGCGAAGGATATGCAATCTGCTGGCAAGTTTGAAAGTGTTCTTTTGGATGCCTTTAGATGATTTTGGTCAAAAGAGACAAACGAGAGGATTGGTGATAGTCCTTAGTATGATCTAGATAAAATGTCAACGCCCTCTTGCACTCTAGGGTATGAGGTTTGGCCTCAGTTGGGGAGGTGTGAGGCCTTGGAAAGAAAGTTGGTAGCGAGACAGATTGGTGGAAGGAGGTGACAAGAACTTAGGATGTGTACAAAAAACCATCTTGTCATGGTGACATGTGGTATAGGGAGCACAGCTCACCAAAGCTTGCAGTTCACTGATTCTTCGAGCTGAAGTGACTGTTATGAGAAAAAGAAGCTTCCATGTTACAAACTTTAAAGGAGTTGAAATCATCGTCTCAAAAGGACTGTGCATGAGTTGTGCAAGAACAACATTTAGATCCCATGGTGCGGGAGGTGGACAGAAAGGCAGCTTAGTTAAGAGAAGACCACACATAAATCTGGCTACTAAGGGGTGCGCTGACATGGGGCAGTTCTTTAAAGTATGATGGGAGGCTGCAATGGTGGATAAATGTACTCGCACCAAATCGGTCTTAAGACCAGAGGAGGACAAATGAAGCAGGTATTTAAGTAAGTCCTGAATGTGACATGTGAAAGGATCTAGTATTTTATGAGAACACCAGAAGGAAAACCTGTGCCATTTAAAAGTGTAAGAACTTCTGGTTGAATCTTTTCTTGAAGACAGGAGCACCTGCAATATGTCATCTTGGAGATCTTAGTGCGAGGGAACAAAGCGCTCAGCCTCCACGCCGTCAAGAAGAGTGTCTTGAGGCTGGAATACACAAGGGTCCCCTGTTCCTGAGAGAGTAGGATTGGTGAATAACCAAGCCTGAGGGGAGGTGTTTGAGTAAGTTGAAGAAACAGAGGAAACCACAGTTGTCTTGGCCAGTAAGGGGCAATGAGAATCATTTGTCCCTAGTTGGCCTGGAGTTTGAAGAGTGTTTTTGCTATGAGTGGAAGGGGAGGGAAAGCATAGAGGAGATTATGTCCCCAATGGATGAGGAACACATCAGACGTCTCCCTGTGAGGGGAAGAAATACTCCAGCAGAAATGAGGTAGTTGGACATTGAAGGGAGAAGAAAAGTGGCTGAGTAGTGGCATCCCCCAGAGGTGTAACAAGTATTGCGCTACTTGAGGTTCCAGCATCCACTCATGTGGATGGAGGATCCAGCATAGTCTGCTGGCTAAGTGATTCTCTGCTCCTGGAAGATATACTGCATAAAGGTGAATTCCTTGAAGAATTGCCCAGTTCCAAAGGCGAATGGCTTCCATACGTATGGGCCGAGAGCCTGTTCCCCCCCTTGCTTGTTTATATAAAACATAGCCACCTGGTTGTCCGTCTGTATGAGAAAAGACTATCCTTTGAGTTGGGGTGAGAAGACTCTGATGACATTGAAGACTGCCCTGAGCTCTAGATTGATCTGGAGAACTCCTTCATGAGTAGACCAAAGACCTTGTGTTGTAAGGCTGTTGAGATGGGCCCCTCAGCCTAATTTTGATGCATCGGTCGATAGGGTATACTGTGGTGCAGACTTCTGAAAAGGTGACCCTATGAGCATGTTCTGTGGTGTGCACCACCACTGAAGGGCTGTTTTCATTTGCGGAGTGATGTTGATGAAGTCAGACAAGTGACCTGTGGACTGCTTCCATTGTTATGAGAGAGTCTACTGCCCTATCCTCATGTTGAGACGGGCGTGGGGCACAACATGGACTGTGGAAGCCATGTGGCCTAAGAGGCTTAGAAATGTTCTAGCCGTAACCGATGATTGTTGCTGGACCTGTGTGGCTAAGGCAAAGGGACGGAGGCATCTGTCCTCTGGCAGGAACGCCCTGCTTCTTACCATGTCTAATCAAGGTCCTATAAACTCGAGGTCCTGGGTTGGCATCAGATGTGATTTTGGATAATTTATCATGAAACCTAACTCCTGGAGGGCATGAATGGTTTGATTTAGGGCAGAGGTGACTGCTGAAGTGGTATCTGCCCAGTTGTCTAAGTAGGAGAACAGAAAGATCCCCAAAGTTTGAAGGTAGGCTGAGACAACAGCCAAACACTTTGTGAAGACTCTGGATGTTGAGGCCAGTCTGAATGGGAGGATACGGTATTGGTAGTGGTTGTTCTGAAAAACAAACCTGAGAAATTTTCTATAATCTGGGTGGATCAGCATGTGTGTATAAGCATCTTTTAGATCCAGAGAGTATAGCCAATCATTTTGTTGGAGGTATGGCAAAAGAGTGCCTAGAGAAATCTTGAATTTCTCCTTTGACGACAAATTTGTTGAGATTTCGGAGATCTAATATAGGCCTGTGACCGCCTGTCCTTTTTTGGAATATGGAAGTATCAGGAGTAGAATCCTGGGCCCTGTTGAAATGGGGGAACCTCCTCTATAGCCTTTTGTCTCAGCAGTGAGAGAATTTTCTGCTGAAGCAAGGAGGAGTGAAGGAGATCTAAGGAGGATTGTCCCACAAAGTAAGTGGAAGGAAGATCCTGGAATTTCAGCTGTAGGCCCTGACTGACTAGATGTAAAGTCCAGGGCGCAGAAGTACTGTAATGCTGATCCAACAGTGTGCAAAATGCACCAGTTTTCCTGGGATCATAGGAGGAAGAGGAAAGATTATGGGAGAGTTGGCCATGCTCTTTTTGAAGCAGTCAAAAACTCTGAGGAGATTGAGTAGTAGCTGCAGGCTGTGGTTTGGAAACCTTGGGTTTCCTGACCTGTTCTGGCCTGCTCTCTCTGTTATGGGGCAGAATAGCCAGACTAGGAATGATATGGAGGATAAAACCTTTTCTTCTTAGGGAAGAAAGGTTTCTTAGTGGTAGTCTTCTTCTTAGAAGAGTCTGCTGTCTTCCTTGAAAGCCTCTTCATGGTGAGGTCTTCAGTTTCTATCTCACCAACCTTCTCCCTCTGCCTCTGACCAAAGAGGTTTTCACCATTACAGGGTATGTTGATTAATTTGTCCTGGGCCCACTGTTCCAGGTCAGAAGCTCGGAGCCATGCCATTCTCCTAGCTCCAATGCAGGCTGCAGCAAATCTGCTTTTGGTGTCAAATGCATTGAATGCTGCTCTTGTTAAAAATTTTGATGTATTCTGGGCCTGTATTACCAAGATCTGATGAGCCACCTCCTTGTCAGGGGGCAGCAGGGTGGTAAACTCTGACAAGTTCCTTGAGACATCCTTGAGAAACATGCCCATATATAGCATATAGGAGTCTATCCTAGAGGCTAGCATGTTAGCTTGGAATGCCTTCCTTCCAAATGCATCCAGGGTCCTGGCCTCTCTTCCAGGAGGCACTGAGGAGTGATTTTTCTGGCTTTTTATCCTCCTCATGGCAGACTCCACAACCATGGAGTGGTGGGGGAGTTGTGGCTTCTGGAAAGTTGGGGAGGGAGGGACCCTATAAAGGGTATTGAGCCTCTTACTCACCGCAGGGGTTGAAATGGGGGCCTCCCATATCCAAGCCATTAGATTCTTTAAGATGTTATGCACTGGGAGGGTAGCAGCCTCCTTTGGTGCCGATGGGTATTGGAGACTATCGAGCTCCTCAGATTTCAGTTCTACTGCCGTAGCCACTGAAACATCAAGAGCTGCTGCCACGTCCTTAATAAAATCTTGAAAGGACATGTCCTCGGATGGTGAACATCGTTGTTCATAAGGTGGTGATGGATCTGACGGTACCTCTCTATTGGTATCGGAATTGATGGATGCCACCTCAGAGGCCTCTTTGAAATTAGAATCCGGAAGAAAGTCAAAATAATACTTATGAGATGTTCGATACCTTCGCTGCTCAGAGCTTTACTGTTTCAATGTAGAGGGTATTTGACACGGTGGTGCCGAGGGCCTTAGTAATGGCTGCTCCGAGGAGCTATGTGAGGCAGGGGATGCCTGCGTAAGTGTGCCGAGTTCTGTGGCTGTCGTCGACATCAGCGGAACTGGTGCTGGTGCAGGCTGCGGAGCACTCGATATCATCGGCATTACTACCGCTAAGAGCTTAGTGATTCTGCACTCGATGGCGATGACATGGTTATCCAATGACAGTACCGGGGAGGAGTGGCTCCAGACACAGCTGTTGGACCACAACTCCTGATGCTGTTATCAGGACTCTACCGAGGATTGGACCTCGGGGGCATCCCCATACCCCTATGTGCTTTGGAGGGTGACACCTCCCTCTGGGATTGCTTTGATGGATGGTCTGCATCGGAATGTGATGAACGACAGTGCCAATCCAATGCTCGGTGTCTGAAGCAGACACCGACCTGAAAGTCAAGGACCTTGATGCCAAGGCTGATGTCTTCTTTTTCTTATGCACTCATGACTCTGAGCGATGCTTTTCCTTTGCTGGTGAGGACTTGGGACACATGGAAAGACTTTAAAGGAGTTGATGCCCCCGAGGAATGCACCAAAAGAGCTAAGTCTGTAGGAAACAGCTTAACCTTCTGATTGTCCTGGTTCTTCTACCTCGAGAAGTCATGTGGCGACAGGATGAACAAGATTCGACATGGTGGTCTGGACCTAAGCAATTTAGGCACCAAGAATGATCATCAGTGATAGAAATTGTGCTGGAACACTTGGAAAATTTTTTGAAACCACTCCGGGGCTTCTCCATATTAGAGAATAATATGGAGGCAAAATTCCTATTGGATGCTGGGTAGTGTTCCCATGCCAGGCTCCGTCAGTGCCGATGTCACCCATATGTGAAGACTGACTTCTTGCTTGTTCCTGGAGATACTGAGATAATACTCCATATATTCTGGCTTAGGAGTGAGGTTCATGACTGTCAATGACATGCGCAAAACTGGCCCATTTGTAGACTGCCCCTATAAGAACTCACAGCTCCATTTTTCATTCTCTGCATGCAAAAACTCCATTATACATAGCCAAGTCACACTTGTACTGTACCCATTCTGACCCAAATGACAGATAAACACCTCGAAATCCCAACCAAATCCTTCAGACAAAAGTGGTATAACCTCAAAATCATTTTCAAGAAAACTTAGACCTCATTCAAAACACCAAGGGAAGATCTACTGTACTATTGTGCAAGCAGAGGAGAAACAAAAGTAAGTAGCCTTGTACTAACCTATGATCTAGAGTTAGAAAACCTAAATGCAAAACATTTATAATTAAGATGCTCAAATACTTTGGAACCAACACAGAAAGACTTAATAATTACACTAGTTTTCTCAGCCATTATCAGATACAGGCCCTTTGGAACTGTTAAATTTTATGGATCTCCATCCCCCTTCCCAAATGCCGACACTATATGTCTTTACTGGCCTGTGATGGCATGTAACCTTCAACCTTCCTGGTATATATAGACAACCTCACACCTAGCGATCTCTGAATTGTTTAGACCCAGTCTATCTATGATGTGTTTTCACTGACCCGATGTAGGAAGCACAGTTCTCCAAAGCTAGTCATTGATTTTTGTTCAAGATGATGATAACACCTACAAATTGTTGAACATTATTTCAACAAATCCAGTTATAAGAATGTGTTAAATAAAGCAGATTTATCTTAATATCTCTAACAGTTGTGATTAAACGTATAGGAAAGACATCATCCTCGTAAACTGGTGACTACTATGAATGCAGTATAAGTGGCATAGATAGATAGTTATTCATACTAACTAAATACTGTCAGCTTGCAGCTTAGTAAATGGGCTGAAAAGCATGCAACTAAATTCCCTGACAAGGAAAGACAGGTTCATAGTTCTTGGTCTAATTGAAGCTGTTTAAAATTCTCCTCATGTTCAATTTCTGAGACAGAAAATAAATGGAGACAAAACCCCGGCAGACTATGTGAGCCTGATGGTAGAGGGCAGACATGACGGATGGCAATGAGGCAGCAAATGTGAGCAGATACAGTGCCTTCCTTGTGCATTTGCTACCCACCAAAATACTACAAAACAGAATCACTTCAGAAATCAGCCTGTAAAAACATGAATTATAAATGATGGTCGAGTACAGCGGTAAACAGAACTGTAGCTCGTTATGTTCAGGAATGTCCTCTATCAGTTCTCCATCTATAGCTACATTGCTTTCACGGTGCATGAGATACTGCTGAAGAAGCTATCACATTAGATTTGTGGTGTCTCTACGGGGTCAACATTAAGTCATGCTAATCACTGCTGCTACTACTGTATTTATAATGAAACAATAAGACATGGCCTGGAACCCTACATCCTGCAAAAGGTTATTAAACCAAACAGTGAATAACTAGAGGAGCTGATGGCTAAGAAATGCACAATCTAACTTGTTTGAAAGCTTCAGAGTAGGAATTATTTCTAGCAACATCTTTGATATGATATGACCAAGGGGCATATTTGCTAAAATGTGCTAAGCAGTTTACACAGCAAGAAACTATTTTGGCTTTAGCGCATGAAGGGAGGACATAACATAGAATAGGAGGGACCATGTCTCAGCATTTAATGCACAGTAGGTTGGTGTACACTCAGGGCTGGTACAAGGTTACTAGACGTCCTAGGCAAATCTTCAGTCTTGTGCCCCCTCTCAATTAGCTTTTAGACCCCTAGTCCTCGCAACTCCAAGATTTTGATTGATTAAACGGTCATAATAATTTTAACACTATCCCTCCCTGAAAATCCTATAAAAAAGCATATTTGGACATCATGTCTTGAAATATTAAACTTTGTTTTGTAAATATATACATAAGGAGGGAGATTTTCCAACAGCATTACAAGGGTTAATGGACTAGTTCCTTATTGCTTTCTTCCTGTGGGTAAAAGTAAGCGCTGATAGATCTTTGACCTTGTGCAACTGCTACAACCCATTGTTTTGCTTTGCCTCTAGCTGTTTTTTGCTGCCCTCCAGAAACTTGTGCCCCAGGCAACTGTCAGGTTTACCTAGTGGATGGGCTGGCCCTGTATGCACTAACTTTCAAGGCAGCAAATAGCGTGAGATGTTTAATGGCACTTCAAGAGAAGGTGTTAAGTGCACCTGCGGTAGCTGTACTCTAACGCATGATAACGATAATAAAACCACAGCCCCTTTTTCCTTGGACCCATCCCACACACAACTCAGTCAATAAGGAGATCATTTTATAAAGACATACCCACGTGTATCTGGCCATATATGCATGCAAATGACCTCTTATAAAATATTGACTGGTATAAAAATATGTGCTTTGCTGTACTTTGCAGGTAAGCATAGGCGGGGGCATGGTTTGAGCAGAGCATAGGCAGAGTTTTTACATTATAAATACTTTATCTGTGTACATGAGTAAAGTGTATATGAACATTTACACCTACTCACTAGTAGATGTAGGTGATCGCACTTACAGACGTCGCTAGTGTAAATCATTGTCAACAAATCCTGCCAGATCTAACAGTCAACCAAAATACACAAATCACAAAACATAGGTTGAAAGAACACCAGCCAACAGAAAAAGGAGAAATTTCACTTACCGTTAATTTCCTTTCCTGGAATACTGCTAGACCAGTCCAGACAAACGGGTTGTGTCCCCCTGCCAGCAGATCTTGGAGACAGAGAATTCTACCAGAGCTCTGATAGGCTGGACTCTGGTGATATGGTCCTACCCCTAGGGGTCTCCCTCAGTATTTATTTATTTTTATTTATTTAACAGTTTTTTATATGCCGCCCCTTCCAGAGATCAGGGGCGGTTCACATTGAACAAAAATCAATATACATTGATACAGTATTGTCTGTAAAGCGAACCCAAACATGTAACACAACTAAACCATAAGACCACACATAGTGGACGTTTAATTCAACTATGTACAAGGGAGCTGAAAGTATCCCCAGAACTGAAGGCTGCTAAGACCGATAACGCAGCCATCGGGCCCCCATGGTGAGGCATACTGACAAGGAAGGAACAGAGGCCAGCGGCTTCACCGCACTAGCAGCACCGTAACTGACAGCAGGGTGGGTCCTGGACTGGTCTAGCAGTATTCCAGGAAAGGAAATTAACGGTAAGTGAAATTTCTCCTTCCAGGTCATACTGCTAGACCAGTCCAGACAAACGGGCAATACCCAAGCTACCTGCTTTCAAGGGGGGGTCAATGCCAACGACAGCACTGCAGCTCCAAACTGCCCCTCCTGCCGAGCGTGAATGTCCAATCTATACTGACGGACAAACGTGGACAACGATGACCAAGTCACCGCCCGGCAAATGTCGAGAGGGGCTACTTGAGACCGCTCAGCCCAAGACGAAGTCTGAGCCCGAGTGGATTGAGCTCAGAGCCCTGCTGGAACCTGCTTGCCTTGCAGTATATAAGCTGCCTCAATAGCTCCTCGCAACCATCTAGAAATGGTGGATTTGGAGGCTGCGGACCCCCGTCGAGGGCCTGCAAACAGGACAAAAAGATGATCGGTCTTACGGAAGGCGTTCGTGATCTTAAGATACCGATAAAGCACTCTCTTCAGGTCCACAGCATGCGATTGACGAAGGTGACCGGAACACTGCTCTCTTTCAAAGGTAGGCAAGAAAAGAGGCTGGTTGACATGAAACGGGATAAGCACCTTAGGTAAAAAGGATGGAACAGTTCGAATAGAAACTCCCGCCGAAGAAAATGAGAGATAGGGGTCTCGACAAGAGAAAGCCTGAAGTTTGGAAATCCGACGTGCCGAGGTTATGGCCACTAGGAAAACCGGTCTTTAGCGTTAAATCCTTAAGGGAACATGCCTTCAGGGGCTCAAAGGGAGGAGCAACAAGGGCACGGAGAATGAGAGCAAGATCCCAAGAAGGAACTAAAGGACGTATCGGGGGCCGTAATGTCTGAACCCCTTTAAGAAAACACGAAACGTCCACATGCGAGGCGAGAGAACGCCCCGCTATCGGTCCTCGAAAACAAGTTAGCGCGGCAACCTGCACGCGCAAGGTCCCGAGCGCCAGACCCTTATCTAGACCGGCCTGCAGAAAGGAAAGAATATCCGGGATGTTGCAACGCCAGGGCGAGATGTGACGTAGCGAACACCAAGTGTCAAAGAGACGCCACACACGAGCATGAGCCAGCGACGTCTAAGACCGCCGTGCCTTAAGCATTGTCGCCACCACACTCGACAAATATCCCTTCTGAACTAACCTGCGGCGTTCAAGAGCCAGGCCGTAAGTGAGTAAGGAGCCGGATTTCCCATTTCCACCGGCCCTTGGAGCAGGAGCCCTGGGAACGCCCCCAGGCGTAGAGGAGACGCCCGAGACAGCCGGACGAGATGCGCATACCACGGTCTGCGAGGCCAATCCGGTGCCACCAGGATCACCGGGCCGTGAAGCTCCCTGACTCTTTGGAGAATCTTGCCGATCATGGACCAGGGAGGAAAGACATACAGAAGGAGATGGGTTGGCCGCGCTTGAGACAGAGCATCTGTCCCTTGCGACCCATTGTCTCTCCAATGGCTGAAGTAGATCGGTGCCTTGGTATTCTGCGCTGTAGCCATGAGATCCATTGCCGCTAGACCCCATCGTCGAACAATGGACTGAAATGACTCTGGCGCCAGAGCCCACTCCCCCAGATCCAGAGCATGTCGGCTGAGGAAATCGGCTTTTACATTGTCTACCCCTGCAATGTGTTGTCCTTCCGTGGGCGGAGAGGCATCTGCAGGCGATCTCGGCACAAGACCCATTTCCTTCGATACACCTGGACATTTTGTGCCCTCTTGGCAGTTGAGGGATGCCACTGTCGTAGCGTTTTCGGACAGAATTCGAACCGCCTGACGCCGCAGAAGAGGCTGAAACTTTCACAAGGCTAAGCACACCGCTCGCATCTCAAGGCGATTGATGGACCACCGGGCCTCCCGAGGAGACCAAATCCCCTGCGCTGAGTGCGAGCCGCAATGCGCTCCCCAACCGGAGAGACTGGCGTCTGTCGTTACCAACACCCAGTGCGGAGTCTCCAAGGGAACCCCTCGAAGGAGACGAGACTGCGGGGCCAGAGCCACCAACGGAGGCAAAGTCGCACCGCCGGTAGTAGAGGCAACCGAACTTGATAATCCTCTGGACACCATGCTCGAGGCGAGACCTGTGCTAGGAGACTGCGAACTTGAGAAGTTAACTTGAGGAATCGAGGCATTGACAAATAGACCCGACCTAAGGCTGTATCAAATCAAGCCCCCAAAAAATTTGATCTCCTGGGACGGCTGAAGACAACTCTTGTCGTGGTTGATTACCCAGCCGGGCTTTCGAGAAAGGCAACAACCACCGAGACTGTGCTGCAAGCCTCAGGGAGAGAGTCTGCGCGAATGAGCCAGACGTCCAGATAAGGATGAACTCTGATGCTGCAGCTGCGTAAGGCCGCAGCTACTACCACCATTACCTTGGAGAAGGTTCGAGGCGCCGAAGCTAGACCAAAGGGCATCGCACGAAATTGGAAATGTTGACCGAGTACCACGAATCAAACGAGTCGCTGATGCCCCTCTCGAATGGGAATGTGAAGAATGCTTCTGTGAGATTGAGGGAAGCTAGAATTCGCCCTTGTGTACCGCTTGAATAACGGATCGCAGAGTCTCCATTCGAAAGTGTGGTACCCGCAGACTGTGATTGACACCTTTGAGATCCAAGATAGGATGAAAGGAGCCGTCTTTTTTTTTTTTTTTGGCACCACGAAATAGACAGCGTAACGGCCTAGTCCTCTTTCCAACGGTGGAACTGGACGAATGGCAGCTAAACGCTGAAGTCTTTGAACGAATCAACATCCGCTGCCCATTGACACAGCCAGAGCCATCTCCGAGCTACTGTCACCGGTACTACGGAGCGAGCTGACAGCCGCAAGAGATCAGAGAAGGCCTCTGCCAGGAATGCAGCGATGGATTCTAAACGAGCCAACTCGGGATCACCTGGAAGCTGTAGAATCCATCGAAGGGAGGCCCGTGCTGCTAGACCTGCGCACACTCCTGCTTGAAGGGAAAGAGCGGACAACGAAAAACCCGTCTTTAGCAGACTCTCAACTTTTTTTTTTTTTTTGGTCTTGCTGGTCCCGGAGTGCCGCTCCGCCTGCAACCGGAATTGTGGTATGCTTGGTGACCCCGGTCACTAACGCATCAACTTTCGGGTATGTCAGCCAATGGTCCAAGTCAGAAGGAGACCAAGGGTATAACTGACCAATACCGCATGCCGTACGTAGAGAGGACTCTGGAGAGTCCCACTCTCGAGATACCATATGCTGTAACTCAGCTGGAAAGGAAAAAGCTTTGGAAGGCTTACGAATGCCCAGTAAAATGGGATCCGGCTGCAACAGGGTTTGAGAACTCTGAGGATCAGGCGTGTCGACTAGGCGTAGCGACTCCATCACCTGTGTGATTAGGGCCGGCAACTCCTCTTTCCGAAAAAGTCTGGTATCTTGAGAGCCCTCGAACTGTCAGCGAAGAATCAGATGGAGAATATTCCCCATCTTCTTTCTCCAATGAGTCAGGGCTCACCTCTGACGATTTAAAGTCTTCTGGAATATCTGTAGTGTCCCACAAGCCACATGCAACGTTCCTGGAAGGACGTACTGCTTTAAGGTCTGAGGACTTTCGGGACCGCTTGCGAGACCCCACCATATCCTTGTGTGCTACCGGGCGGGTGCTGAAGGTATACCAACAGACTCAGAACGCCACAGGTGCCATGCCTGGCGGAAGAGCATCAGGAACTCCCTGTCAGCCAAGGCTGCCGTGGCTTCCAGCGGCTGTGGAAGCAAAATGGGAGCTGACTGAATCTTTTCTGCAGGAAGATCCTGCTGCAGGGGCTCTAAGGAGGGAGGAGTTAAGGCGCTGATGTCCCCAGCTGGCAGCGCAGTGGGAATGGAGGAAGAAGATTCTCCTGGATGCAGCATGCAGGTGGAACACAAGCAATCTATTAACTCCTTTTTCTTATTATTACATATAATACAGCTATGCAGAGAAACAGGCATTGCAGATGCTTAAACCCTTTTTTTTGTAAACAAAAATCAAGGTAGGCTTAGGGAAACAGAAGACTCTTCCAAGAAAAGGGATTTTGAAACTCCCTGTGCCTTCACAGCATGTTTAAATGTTTTGAAATGGCTGCCCAGAGCTGTTCCCTCCAAAAACAACACTGAAGAGAAATCCCTCCTGATTTTCAAAATGGCCGCTGGCACAGAAAAACTGCAAAATAAAAGTTCCCTAAGCTCTAAAAACCTTAAAAATGCAGCAAAATCGCTGGGGAAGAGGCAAGGAGTGCTGCTAGCAACTTAAAAATTCAAATCCTGACGAACCCTGAATCACCAGAAACAGAGGGGAGAAGGAAACTGTCAGTTATTCACTGTGCTGGTACAGAGGAGCTGAGTTCCCATGGAGAAGAGAAACTTTCAAAGTCAGTGTAAGGTAATTACAGTGACTGAACAGTAGGGAAATTAGAAACATAGAAACATGATGACAGAAAAAGACCACAAGGCCCATCTAGTCTGTCCTTCCATAACAACTACAACAGCCCACTTTTTACCTTTAGAGATCCTCTGTGTTGGTCCCATGCTTTTTTGAATTCAGTTACTGTCCTCATCTCTACCACCTCCACTGGGAGACTATTCCATGGATCCACTACTCTTTCTGTAAAGAAATATTTCCGCATATCACTCCTGAATCTATCTCCCTTCACCCTCATCCCATGTCCCCTCGTAGCAGAACTTGCTTTCAATTGAAAGAGGCTCTCTCCCTGAACATTTATGCCACGGAGGTATTTAAACATCTCAATCATATCACCTCTATCCCGCCTTTCCTCTAAGGTGCACATATTAAGATCCTTAAGTCTGTCCTCATATGCTTTATAATGAAGCCCATTAATCATTTTAGTAGCAACCCTCTGCACCGACTCCATCCTGTTCACATCCTTTTGAAGGTGCAGTCTCCAGAATTGCACACTATACTCCAAATGAGGTTGCACCAAAGACTTATACAGAGGCATTATCACCTCCTTTTTTCTGCTAGCCATTCCTCTCCGTATGCACCCAAGCATCCTTCTAGCTTTTGCCGTCGCCTTTTCTACCTGTTTAGCTACTTTAAGATCATCAGACACAACCACGCCTAGGTCCCGCTCTTCTTTAGTGGACAAAAGTACTTCACCTCCTATACTGTATTGCTCCCTTGGATTGCTGCAGCCCAAATGCATGACCTTACATTTTTTAACATTAAATCCCAGCTGCCAAATTCTAGACCATTCTTCAAGCTTAGCTAGATCCCTCCTCATGTTATCTACACCTTCCTGGGTGTCTACTCTATTGCAGATTTTGGTATCATCCACAAAGAGGCAAACCTTACCCGACAGCCCTTCCGCTATATCACTAACAAAGATGTTAAAAAGAAACGGACCAAGGACAGATCCCTGGGGCACACCACTGGTAACATCCTTCTCCTCAGAGTGAGCTCCATTTACTTGTACTCTTTGTCACCTCCCACCCAACCAATTTCTAACCCAAGCAGTAACTTTAGGGTCCATCCCTAGGGTGCTCAGTTTGTTTATAAGTCGCCTGTGAGGAACAGTGTCGAAGGCTTTACTGAAATCTAAATACACCACATCTAGAGCTCTCCCTCGGTCCAACTCCCTGGTCACCCAGTCAAAGAAATCAATCAGATTTGTCTGACAAGACCTGCCTCTGGTGAATCCATGCTGCCTCGGATCCTGTAATCCGCTGTAATCCAGAAACCTCACTATTTTCTCTTTCAGCAGCGTTTCCAATAATTTACTCACCACCGAAGTTAAACTAACCGGCCTGTAGTTTTCAACCACATCCTTACTTCCGCTTTTGTGTAAAGGCACCACATGAGCCTCTCTCCAGTCCTTTGGCACCACTCCCGACTCCAACGAGGCATTGAAAAGGTCAGTCAGTGGAGTTGCTAGAACGTCCCCAAGTTCCCTCAGTATTCTAGGGTGTATCCCATCCGGTCCCATCGCTTTGTCTACTTTAAGTTGAGCTAGTTTCTCACGAACACAGTCTTCTGAAAATTGTTCAAGATGTCCCTCGCTTCTGTTCTTATTTGTGGGTGCTTTCTGAGGTCCTGCTCCTAGTTCTTCATCTATGAACACAGAACAAAAATATTTGTTAAGCAATTCCGCTTTATCCTTATCAGCTTCCCCCCCTGCACCCTTGAGTCTGACAATACCACTTTTGCCCTTCCTTTTCTCACTAATATATCTGAAAAATGTCTTATCCCCCCATTTTATTGCATTGGCTGTTTCCTCCTCCTTTTGAATCTTTGCCTTCTTGACTACTTTGCTAGCTTCTCTAAGTTTTTCCAAATACAGATGCCTGTCTTCCTCTCTCTGTGATCTCTTGTATTTCATGAAGGCCTCCCTCTTTTTCTTCACTTTTTCAGCTACTTCCTTCGAAAACCATAGCGGTCTCCTGTTCCTTTTGCCTTTATTTACCATTTTAACAAAAAGGTTGGTTGCCTTTAAAATACCCCCTTTCAGTTTTGCCCACTGTTTTTCTACATCCCCCAGCTGTTCCCATCCCACTAACGACTCCCTGAGGTATTGGCCCATCTTCGCAAAGTTAGTCTTCCTAAAGTCTAAGATCTTCACCTTGGAATGGATTCTAACAGCCCTAGTCCTAATACTGAACCACACCATCTGGTGATCACTGGATGCAAAATGATCTCCCACTACAACATCAGAAACACTTTCACCATTGGTAAGCACCAAGTCCAGTATGGCCCTTCACGTGTGGGGTCTGTTACCAATTGCCTGAATAGTTCTCCCTGTAGAGAATCCAGGATCTCCTTACTTCTAGATGATACTGCAGCAGGAATGTGCCAATCAACATCTGGCATGTTGAAATCTCCTAGCAGTAGCACTTCCCCTTTCCTAGCAATGCTGCGTATGTCTTCAATTAACTCTCTGTCCACCTCTTCCTCTTGTGAGGGAGGTCTGTATATCACACCAATGCAAATAGATTTCTCTTTCCCTCTTTCTAGTTTAACCCACAATGCCTCCTCTCTCCCTTTTAAGCTCTGTAATTCCAAAGCTTTAATAGTAGTATTTACATATAGTGCCACTCCTCCTCCCCTTCTTCCTACCCTGTCCTTTCTGAATAAAGTATAGCCAGGTATAGTTACATCCCAGTCATGGTTTTCTGTGAACCATGTTTCTGTAACTGCCACTAAATCCAAGTCAGCCACTCCCACCAAAGCTTCAACTTCAGGGATCTTATTTCCCATGCTACGGGCATTAATACACACTGCTTTCCATATGTTACCTCTGTTACCCATTTCCATAAAGGTATTTAATGTATCACCTACCTGGGGGCTTTCACTTACCTGGGGGCTTTCTTCACCCATCCCCAACGAATCTAGTTTAAAGCCCTCTTCAGTAGATTAGCCAGTCTACTACCAAAGATGCGTTGACCTTTCTTGGACAGATGGATGCCATCTCTGCTCTGCAACCCTTGGAACAGCATCCCATGGTCTAGGAAACCAAAACGCTCTCGAAGACACCATCCACGCAGCCATGCATTCATCTCCAGGATTAGATTAGAGTTTGATCTCTCTGCAGCCACTTAGACCCTCATGGCAGGGGCTGGAAGGTGTTTCTGGAGAAAAGGGGAGCTGCACAGACAGTGAAATCAGAAGCTCAAACCCTGTTGTATTGCTGATTACAGAAAATACAGCTGTTAAGGAGGGAAGCCTGGGAAACCCAAAGAAACACCTCTTGGGTGCTCTGGGTGCATCCAGGAAATTAAAATGAAGAAATTAGGAACTTCAAACCCAGTTGAACAGACCCTGATGAAACCGGAAGTGAAGGAATCAGGTCAGAGACAGCCGGTCCCAATGCAGTTGAAATAAACCCAGGGCAGCTGAGGTAAGTAAGAAAAACAGTTTACTTACAGTTTCTCTCAGAAATTGATACCTGATCATCCTGCTGTCTAAGCTCTCGTGGCAAAGACTCAGTGCTGCTTAAAGAAAATCAGGAGCTCTACTGAAGCCAGGCCCAGGAGCTCCACAAGTTTATCTGGGGAATCAAGTTGCTGGGAAACCCAGAGTAACACCTCTTGTGAAATCTGGGTGCATCCAGGAGCCTCAAGATACAGAGAAACCTGATTTTAGGGAGTCCTTCGTCCAGCTAACAAGCCCTCATGGCCAGATGCTGGGGATTCTTCCTGTCAGCGAGCTCTACTGTGTCAGAAACAGGAGCTCAGCTGCAAACACCCTGGTGCACAGTGAAACTATACTGGCAGCAACAGGCAAGTGGAAATATCAATCCCCAAAGGGATTCTAAATAATTTTAAAGATTTTGAGGGAAAAACAACAAAAGCAACCAGATCTGCTGGAGACAGAGAAATACTGAGGGAGACCCCTAGGGGTAGGACCATATCACCAGAGTCCAGCCTATCAGAGCTCTGGTAGAATTCTCTGTCTCCAAGATCTGCTGGCAGGGGGACACAACCCGTTTGTCTGGACTGGTCTAGCAGTATGACCTGGAAAATCACTTACATTTTATAGTTTTACCTCTCCCCCTCACCTCCCCTCCAAGATACCAAGTCCCATCCCTCAGTGCGTGGAGACACTTAGACATCGCTAGGAGTAACTATTCACCACCCAGTGAACTAAATTACCCACATGTCCTCCCCGCTTCCTCCTCTTTACCCCCTGTCCCACCCTCCCCCACCCCACATCCAAGCAGCCCCCTCAACTCATCCCCTCCCTCCCTCCCATAAAATAGCACCTATGTAGCTGCCTCTCCAGGTACCCACTCATAGTGCCCTGTTATAAAATTACCCTAAAAAATATGCAGCAGGGATTTTTTCATGCATTTCTCCACCATGGCCACCTTCTTTGACTTATATATGATGGAAACAGAGGTACCTGGCCCTGCAATGCAGCCCCAGGTGGTGCAGAAGCACCTGTGGGGTTTATATTAACTTAGGTACTTGCACGCTGGTTTCCAGTAGCCCTGTCTGAATACAATATCTAAATGATCTAGGATACTGACTCAGACACAGGAATGTCTGTACTGAATTTGGATTTATTCCATTATTGTTTAGAAGGATCATAGAATGATAAATCACAACCTAGGTATACAGTATACTCAGTTACAATCAGAGCTGAGAATAGCGTAATCATTTTCTCATCGTAATTCCCACTAGACCACAAAACAAATATGCACAAACTAGCTATCTCACTAAGAAATATTTATACTGCACCTCCGATTAGATTACTTGTAGTCTTCTGCTACTGGGAGATCTACACTTCGTAACAGAGCGAGACAGAAAGACAACAGCAGAAAGCCAAACCTCAAGCTGGAATTTTCATGCTGTGAGTCCATGCTAGTAAGACACTATACAAGCAGGGAGAGATGCAGTGAGAGAGCTTGGCTGTGGTTTATCTTTAGGGAATCAGCATGTTGGGTGGCAGCTGTGGTTGAAGCCCAGTTTCTTTGTTCTCCCCCTTTTATTCCTTTTTCCTTCCATAAAGTCAGCCAGTTTGCTGGTGTGTCTCCAAGTGAATGGCCCAGTACCGAGTCTGAGGGTTCAAATCAGCAAATCCAAAAGTGTCCTTTGGATACCAGGCATTTGCATGAGGGTCCCACCACTGGTCAGAGCTTCCATGCCTCGGATAATTTATGACTGGTTTGGGCCCTATAGAGAAATTTCAAGGTATTTGCTTTATAATAAAAGTCTCCGTGGTTTTAGTGCCTGGTTCTGAGGCTGAAGCTGCATATGTGCAGACTGTCAGCCTTCTCATGATGCAGAGTTTGCTTAGTATTGCCAAGCGTATACAGATTTCATTTTGTGTAGCAATCCTCCATCTTGAATGGATAGCTTGTGCAGTTTGTCTCTACTGTCCTTATGCACCCACCACAGCTGAAGTACAATCAAGAGCAGCGGCAAGTGTGGGGGCAGCTTCATCCTCAGAAAAGGGAAGTAAGGCACTGATGGTAATGTATCTTTCGAGCCTATCCCATCCTCCTGGCCTTTCCCAAAGACTAAGTGGTCTCCATGTTCTGGTTGAGCTCAGAGGCTATGTGATGAGCTATTGAGGGCTGACCTCGATCTTCTCACAGACAGTCTCATGCTATACCTGGTCTAGTGAAGCTGCTAAATGCTTTCCAAAGTAGAAACACAGAAACATTTTGGCAGAAAAAAAACACATGATCTATCTAGTCTGCCCTTCCATATCAACTACTACAATAGTCCCCTTTTTCCTTTAGAGATCCTCTGTGTTTATCCCATGCTTTTTTGAATTCAGATACTGTCCTCATCTCTACCACCTCCAATGGGAGACTATTCCACGCATCTACCACTCTTTCTGTAAAGAAATATTTCTGCATATTATTCCTGAGTCTATCCCCTTTCACACTCCTTGTGGCCTTAGGCAAACCACTTAACGCTCCATAGCCTTAGGTATGCTTAGATTGGGAGCCCTTTGGGGATGAGGGAATAAAAAGTGTCTGTTAGCATATAGAAACATAGAAAAATGACGACAGAAAAAGACCACATGGCCAATCTAGTCTGTCCTTCTATATCAACAACTACAACAGTCCCCTTTTTTCCTTTAGAGATCCTCTGTGTTTGTCCCATGCTTTTTTGAATTCAGATACTGTCCTCATCTCTACCACCTCCACTGGGAGACTATTCCACGGATCCACCACTCTTTCCATAAAGAAATATTTCCGCATATCACTCCTGAATCTATCCCCTTTCACCCTCATCCCATGTCCCCTCATAGCAGAACTTGCTTTCAATTGAAAGAGGCTCTCCCCCTGTGCATTTATGCCATGGAGGTATTTAAACATCTCAGTCATATCACCTCTATTCCGCCTTTCCTCTAAGGTGTACATATTAAGATCTTTAAGTCTGTCCTCATATGCTTTATAATGAAGACCACTAACCATTTTAGTAGCCACCCTCTATACTGACTCCATCCTGTTTATATCCTTTTGAAGGTGCGGTCTCCAGAATTGCACACTATACTCCAAATGAGGTCGCAACAAAGACTTATACAGAGGCAATATCACCTCCTTTTTTCTGCTAGCCATTCCTCTTCCTATGCACCCAAGCATCCTTCTAGCTTTTGCTGTCACCTTTTCTACCTACTTAGCTACTTTAAGATCATCAGACACAATCACGCCCAGTTCCCGTTCTTCTTTTGTTGGACAGAAGTACTTCACCCCTACACGGTACTGCTCCCTTGGATTTCTGCAGCCAAATGCATGACCCTGCATTTTATTTAGCATAAAATCTCAACTGCCAAATCTAGATCATTCTTCAAGCTTAGCTAGATCCCTCCTCATGTTATCTACTCCTTCCTAGGTGTCTACTCTATTGCAGATTTTGGTATCATCCACAAAGAGGCAAACCCTATTCGACAGCTCTTCTGTAATATCACTAACAAAGAGGTTAAAAAGAATCAGACCAAGGACAGATCCCTGGGGCACACCACTGGTAACATCCTTCTCCTCAGAATGAGTTCCATTTACCTGTACCCTTTGTCTCCTCCCACTCAACCAATTTCTAACCCAATCAGTAACTTTAGGGTCCATCCCTAGGGTGCTCAGTTTGTTTATAAATCGCCTGAGCGGAATGGTGTCAAAGACTTTACTAAAATCTAAGTATACCACATCTAGGGCTCTCCGTCGGTCCAAGTCCCTGGTCACTCAGTCAAAGAAATCAATCAGATTTGTCTGATAAGTCTTGCCTCTGGTGAATCCATGCTGCCTCGGATCCGGTTTGCACTCCAGAAACCTCACTATTTTCTCTTTCAGCAGCGTTTCCAATTTAATCACCACAGAGGTTAAACTAACCGGCCTGTAGTTTTCAACCACATCCTTACTTCCGCTTTTGTGTAAAGGGACCACATGTGCCTCTCTCCAGTCCTCTGGCACCACTCCTGACTCCAAAAAGGCATTGAAAAGGTCAGTTAGTGGAGCTGCTAGAACGTCCCCCAATTCCTTCAGTATTCTCGGATGAACCCCAACTGGTCCTATCGCTCTGCCTACTTTTAGTTTAGCTAGTTCCCCACGAACACAGTTTCTGAAAATCATTCAAGATCCCCGTTGCTTCTGTTCCTATTTCTGGGTGTTTTCTGAGGTCCTGCTCCTGGCCCTTCATCTGTGAACACAGAACAGAAATATTTAAGCAATTCCACTTTATCCTCATCAGCTTCTACATATTCCTCCCCTTCACCCTTGAGTCTGACAATACCACTTTTGCCCTTCCTCCTCTCACTATCATATCAATAAAATAAAAATAAATAAATAAATATCTGAAAAATGTCTTATCCCCCCATTTTATTACATTGGCTATTTCCTCCTCTTTTTTAATCTTTACTTTCCTGACTACTTTGCTAGTTTCTCTAGCAGCTTCACTGGACCTCTGTGATCTCTCGTATTTCATGAAGGCCTCCCTCTTTTCTTCACCTTTTTAGCTACTTCTTTTGAGAACCATAGCGGCCTCCTTTTCCTTTTACATGTATTTACCTTTATAACAAAAAGGTTTATTGCCTTAAGATATCCCCTTTCAGTTTTGCTCACTGTTTTTCAACATCCTCCAGCTGTTCCCGTCCCTCTAATGACTCCTTGAGGTATTGGCTCATCTTGGCAAAGTTAGTTTTCCTAAAGTCTAAGATCTTCATTTTTGAATGGATTTTATCAGCCCTAGTCCTAATACTGAACCACACCATCTGGTGATCACTGAATGTGAGATGATCTCCCACTATAACATCAGAAACACTGTCGCCATTGGTAAGCACCGTCCAGTAGTCCAGTATGGCCCCTTCACGTGTGGGTTCTGTTACTAGTTGCCTGAATAGTTCTCCCTGGTGAATATCCAAGAGCTCCTTATTTCTAGTTGACATTGCAGCAGGGATATACCATTCAATATCGGCATATTGAAATCACCTATCAGTAGCACTTCTTTCCTGGCAATGTTGCATATGTCTTCTGTTATATCTCCGTACACTTCTTCTCCCTGTGAGGGAGGTCTCTATATCATGCCAATGCAAATGAATTTCTCTTCCCCTCCCAGCTCTCATCCAAGTAATAGCTATGCTAAACCATGCACCTCAAAAGAGCATATTCAACATGGAACATCAACACCTTCCTACACAGAAAAGCAACAAAATCCTGTATAGACAGCAAATGTATAAAAGAACGTTCATACAACAAATGTATACCATTATACTAATTCTTGCCCTATGCTCTTACCAAACAAATGTATAGCACTACACCACCTACTTCACAACCTTACAAGTTCACCCCTTTGACACAGTTTCCCATCACATAATATTGAAACGCCTAATGGAGATTGGACTACAAGATACCACCATTAAATGGTTTCAATCATACCTCAAAGACAGACAGCAGAAAGTAAAATCTGGCAACCTCACCTCAAAACCCTTCAAAACTACTCAAGGAGTCCCCCAAGGCTCAGCACTGTCAGCGCTTCTCTTCAACATTTACATTCAGCCTATATGCAAAATATTCAACAAATACAAGATACAATATGCCATATATGCTGACGACATCATGGCATACACCCCTATTCAACTGGGCTCCTCAGACTATACCACCATATCAAACTGCATTCAAGAAATGACGACCTGGCTAACCAATAATAACTTAAACATCAACATAAAAAAACTGACGCAATCATCATCACAAGAGAGTCCACATTCATTCCCCCTACTTCTATCAACATATCCAATACACCAATCACAATAAAAGACGAAGTCCAATACCTTGGAGTGATTCTAGACAAGCAACTCACCCTCCAACTGCATATCAACAAGATATCCAAAACACCCTTCTTCAAACTAGCAATGCTCCAGAGACTAAAACCTCTCCTCAATAAAGAACATTTCCGCACAGTATGCCAAGCCATCATTACATCTATACTAGACCACTGTAATATAATATACCAAGGTCTACCCAAACAAACCACCCGTCCTCTACAAATAATCCAGAACACTGCTGCCCGCATAATTACAAGCACCTCAATACAAGACCACATAACTCCAATACTATACGATCTGCACTGGCTACCAATCTCATCATGGGCAAAATATAAAGCAGCATTCACCATCTTTAAAATTAAAAACAACATGTCAGCAGAGATACTACAGGAACTCATTGGAACCAAAACAAGCAATAGACCAGACAGAAACAGCACCAAGAACAACATACCAACACACAGTCTTATTCACAAGGACCAACAAAACCACATCCAAGCGAGCTTTCTCTCTTGTTACCCCTGCCATCTGGAATGTCCTCCCAGATAAACTGAAAGCAACAACAGACATAAAAGAATTCCGGAAGCTGCTCAAAACCACTCTATTCATCGAACAATTCAACGGAGATCAACAGCCCCCAACCACCCGAATCACCCCACAAAGCAAACCTCACCCAAACAAGCAAAACTCAAACCGGCAAAACCCACTCACCGACAACCTGAGAGCAACAAATGACCTCAATGACGTCCAGAAGATGCTAAAGACAATACTCTTCACAGAACGCTACGACGACATCAAACACTACAATAACATCACATGAACTACCCAAACAAAATGTAAAAATGCAAATGTAAATATAAATGTAAAAATGTAAATAGTTCCTGTACAGAGCTCATAATGTAAACAACTCACCACGCAATCAACCTCCTCACACCACTCACACACACACACACACCCTGAATTTCACTGCATGCACATACCCCCTGCACCCAACCACTTGATTTGTTTGCTATGAAATTGAATTGATTTGATTTGATGTGTTTGCTGTGTAATCCGCTTTGATTTCAGGATAAAGCGGTATATAAATCCTTTTAAATAAATACATATTTTGAAGTATGTTGCCCAATTATGCATTTATGTTTGCTTTTAAGAGAGGTGGTGCTGGGATAATCCTGATTGATTAGTTTAATTATGAAAACCTTGGGCAAGGGGGGCATAAAGCTGAAGGTTCATCTAAGGAGCCGAATAGTTTTGCATCAGCTCTGCCTCCCATGGCCTGAGGAACAGTATAGGTCTCTTACTAGATAAACCATTGTGAGCTCCTAACGTGCACTCATTCTCATGTGTTTGAGCCATGTCCTCACCACATCAGTCTGCACCTGGGAGGTAGGCCTGATCATCATCCCCCCACTCCCACAGCTTATCTCCATCAGGCCCTGGCCTTTGTACCTAGCCTCTCTCTCTTCCAGCAGCGCAAAAGGCTAGGACAAGAGAGACAACCAACTGCTTAGATTTGCAGGCAGAGGTCCCCAGTGGCCTTTCACATCCACCGTCTCCAACTGATGCACCTTTTGACAGTTTTGCCATCATTGCCATAAAGCCAAGTCCTAAATAATAACACTTCCAGTCAACTCTTGCGGGCAGTCACAACTCCAAAGCAAAACAGGGGCTTGCGGCCCTGCTTGCCACCTCACCTCTCTAGGACATACACAAACCAATACTACAACAAAAGGTCATTGATGTGAGATATGTGCTAAATTCATTTGGGCAGGTGCCCTACAATACAGCTACGGCTATTTGTGGTTCTTCTGCTCAGAAATGAATGCATATGTCATATACTTTTGAGTAACCAATGGCACAAAATCTTTTAATGATCCCTGGCATTATCTGTGAACAGGAAAGTTCTGGAATTCAGTGCTGCATTGGTTCTACCATTTCCACATTATCTCTGACCCATTAGAGATAAGAGATGACTCTCTCATGTTGTTGATATGTTGCCCTTCCACTTTTGCACTGCTTGAAGCTCTGATCTTCTGCTGCCTCCTCATGTCATGGTAGCAGCAAGTAAGCCGACTCACTGAATGCTTGGCAACCCCCAGGCTGTTCAAAGATCTGCCAATGGCCTTCCAGATGACTCTCTTGGAGGCTGCAGACATCTTGAGGCTCTTCTTGCCAAATAGCTAGGAGTACCTAGAAATTTCCATTTCTAGCAGCAAATCACTCTCCTCACTGGAGAGGTGCACAGCATGATTGTGCTGAGATGACTCAAGATGCATGTGGGATGCTTTTCTTGCAGGCTGGCTGACATGCAAGGGACTCTCCTTGCCACTTGTCTCCGCCTTTCTCTCCTAACTTCCCTCTGCTTGAGGATCTGTGGGCTGAGTTGATCAATTGTACAGGGCCTTTGCCTTATGTAGCCACTCTTCAGCCCTTTACCCTGACCTGTCTGCTCTCAGTCTCTGAGATTCTCTTGTTCCTGGCTGTTGCCAGTCCCTCTGCCACAACTGGCCTTCTCTCTCTCTATGACCTACCCCTTGCTTCTCTGTGGAACCTCCTAGGATGATTGTCTGGACCCACCCGTTTCAGCTTTATCTTCTAGCGAATCACTCATGTGCACCTCTTAGTCTCCTTTCATGACTCCTGGCACACAAAATCACCACTAACCCAGAGATTAAAGTTGTACCGCAGCATACAATCAACTCCCACTCCACTCATGTTCAGAAGTAAAACAGCTGAATCCTCTCTGCAATTCCTTCCAATTGGTTAGTACTCTCCACTCTCCTCACAGCACAACCATGCTAAAAGCTATCATTCCTCCTTTATTTTCATTATTAAAAATAAATGCATGCTAAAATACATGGTCTAGTGTGTTTATTAAAAGCTAGGAACAAAAAGATAATTCTTAGTGCCATTTATGAACATCTCATGCTGATACGTAGGAAGCATGACATGATAGGCAAACTACTAGATTTAAGCAGTGCCCTGTGTTTTACACATTCACTGTTTCATTGCAATACTAACCTTAAAATGCAAGTCTGATTGTACCCCCTTCTCTAATATGCGCACTGATGCAGAAAAGTCGTGCTAAACACACGCGTACAAAAAGCTTAACGGAACGCGCTTCTCCGAACGTGTAATGCAGAAAACCCTAGCCATGCAAATGAGGGTCACGTAACCACAAGCATTAGGGGAAAAGATGGACGTAAAACTCAATTGCAAAACAAAGACCAATCATTAAATTTGCCCCTTTACAGGGAACGAATGCATATGCAGAATAAGAAAAGTAAGAACCACGTCCCAGCACATGTGCATACACATCACATAGCCATCTACTGTGGCGCGTATATTTAAATGCGCTACAACCATGCGTTTTGTTTCCACATCCTTTTTCTGATGGTGAATTTAAACATGCTACTACCGTGCATTTTGTTTCCAAGTCTTATTTTTTGTAGTGATGGATTCCAGCTCATCTGAGGCCGAACTACCAGTCAGCCAGCTAAAAGGATCTGCTCATCCCGTTTCACAGCTGAGAGGGATGTGCTCTACCAGTCAGTTACTGCCAACTACAGCGCTTTATTTCTGGCAAACAGCACATCAGGCAGAAGGATAAATTGTGGCAGCAAATTGCAGCAGAGGTTAGCGCCTTAGGGGTGAAGGTACGCACCGTTCCCCAACTGAAGCACTGCTGACATGATGAACACTGCGCTGTTAAAAGAAAAATTATAGCCATGAATAAATCATGGTGGAAGACTGTAGGAGGCCCACCATGTCCTATTGGTGAGCTGACCCCACTGGAGCAGTTCGTAGCATCCACCTTTAAGCCAGAATTGCTTCATGGTTTCTTTGGTGGTGAAGACACAGTGATGCAAGCTGGTGAGTACATATCTAGAGGTCCATTGGGCATTTGGGCAGAGGGATTGCATGAATGCTAAATTTAACCACTATCCCTTTCACTGCAGTGTCTGCTTCTACCTCCGCCACCTCCGGTGAGTTAACCACCATCATTACTTAGGTTTCTTTTGGGGGTAGGTTATCAGGGAGAGGATGGCACTGTTAACTGTTCCTTTGCTTTCTCTTTGCAGTCTGTATCCCTGCAAGCCCTGCCTCTGGGGATCCATCGGGTATGCCCTCCACCTCTGACGGTGAGTATGACCCACAGCATTACTTCTTACTTGGGTTTCTTTTGGAGGTAGGTTATGGGGGGGAGGATGGCATTGTTAACTGTTCCTTTGCTTTCTCTTTGCAGTCTGTATCCCTGCAAGCCCTGCCTTTGGGGGTCCATCGGATATGCCCTCCACCTCTGACGGTGAGTATGACCCACAGTATTGCTTCTTACTTGGGCTTCTTTTGGAAGTTGAGGCCTTGTCTGGCTATTTCGCCTATGAGCGCTTCATGTAACCAACTCCTGGTGCAACATCACTTGGGCCACGATTTCCTGAGGGGGTCTACAATCACCTCTATCTCCTGGGTGTGCAGTGCATTGTGCCAGTGCAGCAGCACATCAACGAGCTCTCCATTTGTAGTGACTGAAATGAAATAGGACAACTGAGAGTAACTGGTCTGTGACAGGACCCCATGGTAATCTTTGGAACCTGACTATTACCCTTTGGGGGGTAACATTCAGGCAAGGGTAGAGGTCTCTAGCCTAACTCCAAAAGGAGAGGAAACACACCGGACATAAATAATGACAACTCCCAACAGAAGTTCAGGGTTATGCTGGGAGGTATTCTCACAGACAAGGCCTCAGCTCCCAAAAGAAGCCCAAGAACGGTCCAGACAATGAAAATGACTCTTCACGACCCCAAAGGTACGCTCTATCACATCCCGTGTTGCAATGTGTGCCTCATTGTACCACATCTCTGCAGGTGTGTTCAGTGAAAGCAGAGGAGTCATCAACCAGGTCTTACACCCTATCTGGCATCGCCTATAGCAGGCATGTCCAAAAGATAGATCGCGATCTACCTGTAGATCATGGAGGGGTCAGAGGTAGATCACCAGCCCCACTTGGCTCCATCTCTCCAGCACCGCTGCTGATCCTTTGCCTGTCTTTTTTCCCTGCCTGCGGGAATCTTGCCTGTGGGTGTATTGGGGGCACTTGTTGTTTTTGTGCCAATAGTATGTAGGTACCCCAGGGGGCCGCCACCCGTGCCCTGTAACGAGATGCAACAGGCCCGGCATCATACCTGGTCTCCTGCCTCTCAGAATCACCCGTTCCTGCCCCAACACCCCTTAGAAGTGTGTTATATACCGGGCGATATCCATTCGCCCGGGCTTTACCTGAATACACTTGCCGTATTAGTTGTATCGTGTGCTGGTCATTGGTCGCTTTATAGTTCGCTTTCATTAAATGTTTTCGGGCAGACACAACAAAGTGTCAAGAATTTGGTGATTTTGGCGGGCTTTTCCAATTTTGTTCTAACTTGCCTATGCCTTGCCTTTGAATTGGTTCAAACCACTGTGACTTTTGCTTGCCGCTGCAATTTTATTTTGCCTAGCCTTTGCATTGATTCTACAGTGCAATTTTATTTTGCCTAGCGTTTGCGTTGATTCTACAGTGCAATTTTATTTCATCTTGCCTTTGTGTTGATTCTACACTGTGTGCAGAATTTATTAAATCGCGTGTGATGGTATTTGAACTTGTTTGGCGGTATTTGATTTTATCTGGTTTGCTGGACAGGTGTTTGAGTTTTTTTGATGACTGTTTGGTGGTATTTGATTATTTGTGCCAGTATGATGAATTCTTATTTTTACTTTTAGCACTGCATGTGTGGTTTTGGCATCTTCAGTCCTTGTATTGCACATCATCCAGAGGTCTTCAGTTCCTGTTGATCTTTAATACTTTGGGACAGTGACAGTTTTGGACCAGATTCAGCCAGTGTTTATACTAACTTAGCAGATTTGGCCTTCTTACATCCAGCCACCCCAGTATAACGAAGATGAGTGTTCCAAAGAAGAGCAAAACCTACCACTTTCATGATGAATGGGAAATGGACTACTTCTTCATCGTGGTGAAAGACAAGTGTTGTTGTCTAATTTGTAACTCCCCAATATCCTTGCCCAAAAAGGGTAATCTGGAACGTCATTATAAGACTCTGCATAGCAATAAGTTTGATGCTGATTTTCCACCCAAAAGTGAAATTCGTAAATTGAAGCTCAAAGAACTTAAATCGAAATTGGCTACTCAGCAACAGTTGATGGCGAAGCCAAGGTCACATTCGGTCAATGCAACCATAGCATCCTTCAAGGTCAGCAACCTGATCGCAAAGAAATGCAAACCTTTCACTGAAGGGGAATTTGTAAAAGATTGTTTTCTTGAAGCAGCTGACAATCTTTTTAAAGGATTTAAAAATAAGAAAGAGATCATAGCTGCTATTCAAGATGTACAATTGTCAAGAAACACCGTTGTGCGGCGAATAGAAAAGATGTGTGGAGACACAATTGAACAACTGTTGGAGGATGTTTCAAATTGTGTTGTTTCTCACTCCAACTGGATGAATCTACAGACATAAGAGACATAGCCCAGTTACTAGTCTTTATCCGGATGGTTTTTGAAGACTTCAGTGTTAAAGAAGAACTACTTGGAATGATTTCTTTAAAAGGGAGAACTACCGGTCAGGAAATATTCAGTTCTTTCCATTCTTTTGTGACAAAGTGTAATCTTCCATTGCATAGACTTGTTTCCATCACTACTGATGAAGCAAGAGCAATGACAGGTGAGGTTAACGGTTTCATAGCCCTCTGTAGACAGCATGACGACTTCCCAGATTTCCTTTCTTACCACTGCATCATTCACCAGCAAGTTTTGGTAAGCAGGAGACGCAATACAAAGACTGTCATGGACATCACTTTCAAAATTGTAAATTCAGTTTGTGGAAGATCACTTCAAAGATGGCTTTTCTATCTTACTCTTGATGAAGGGGCAGCGGAAATCATTTTGCACACAGATGTAAGCTGGCTAAGTAAGCACAAATTTCTGCAAAGATTCCATGATTTGCTGAATGAAATAAGAAGTTTTTTGAAGGAGAGGGGAGATGACCAAGCAGAGTTGGAAGATGAGGAGTGGTTATGTGATCTGGCATTTCTCGCTGACTTTACAGGCGAACTAAGTGATATGAACCTTGAACTGCAAGGTAAAAACAAATGCATTGGTGAGATGATGAGTAGAGTTTCATCCTACAAGAGCAAATTTGAGCTAATGATGACTGACCTTGCAAACAACACTTTTGATCATTTTCCTAATACGCAGGACCATCTGGGACAATATCCAGATTTTGTTTTTCAGAACGAGAAGTATGTGACAGAAATCTGTTCTGTTATCCCGGAATTCGAAAATGGATACTGTGACTTTCAAAAAATTGGAACAGTTGTGGAGTACTTGTCATACTCATTCAAAGTAGATGTGGACATTAAAGAAACTGCAGCTGCTATCAATAAAAATTACTCATTGAACAAGCCATCTCTTGAAAACGACATACTAACCCTTAAAAATGACATTTTTCTCAAGACCCGTGCTGAGCAAGAATTGCTTTAGAAGCTAGTGTCTAGAGACAAATTTCCCAACTTGAGAAGATGCAGTGAAGCTGTACACTCCTGTTTCGGTACAAGTTATTTGTGTGAATCTGCATTTTCCCATCTGAAAATGACAGAGTACACAACATTCCAACATGACAGATGAACATCTCTAGGATTCCCTGAGAGTGGCCTTCAGGCAATATTCACCCAACTTCAAAAAGCTGGTGGATGAAATGCAGGCTCAGACATCTCACTAATGAGCAAGAGCGAAATATTAAAGATTGTGCAAGATCAGCCTGGATCAATACTCGACCTAAATTTAGCACAAATTACTCAATAAAAGTTAAAGAAAGTTATTAAGACAGTTAAAGAAAGTTATTATTCAATAAAACTTTAAGAAAAAATGTACTTTCCATTTCCCCCTCGCTGTTCCTACTGGCTCTTCGTCTCTGTTTTGTTTTTGCTTAATTTGCTTAACAGCTGATCACATCCAAGTAAATGACAGAAGGTTCATTAAAAATGGGGGGGGGGGGGAATCCTCCAACTTTATTGGGTTAAAATTTAATTTGAAACTTAATTTTCATGGTGGTAGATCACCGGCGCTTTTGGCCGGAAAAAGTAGATCACGACCTGTTCAAAGTTGGACATGCCTGGCCTATAATATTAAAAAGAAAGACAACAGCTTGACAGTGGTACAATGCACATGTATTGGCTTATGGAAATGTATATGCTGTTTTGCTCCCCCCCCCCAAAAAAATTTCTGGATGCCTATGTGGTACTTACCCAGGAGCCAACCTTCGCTGTACTTTCCCTCTTCAAAGTTACAGCCAAATGCTGAGTTGGAGAGGATAAAGCACAGTTACTTACCTGTAACAGGTGATCTCTAGGAACAGCAGGAATTAGTCCTCACATATGGGTACGTCGGTACCGATGGCGCCTGCGCGGGAAAGCTCCCCAGCTTCCCAGAAGGAAGCTTTTGGGGCCTCCCACTGCACATGCGCGCTGCCTTCCCGCCTTCCTGACCAGCTCTCTTCAGTTCGAGTTTATAGCTGAGACAATAGAGAGAGGAAAGGAAGATAGATAGAAGATACAACTCCTAGGGGAGGTGGGTGGGTTGTGAGGACTAATTCCTGCTGTTCCCAGAGATCACCTGTTACAGGTAAGTAACTGTGCTATCTCCAGGAACAAGCAGGAATAAGTCCTCACATATGGGGACTCCCTAGCTAAGATGCCTGGGGGATCCCCTTCCAAGGGTTCGCCATCTTCGTATGGATCTCAGGCATCCATCCTGGGAAGGTGGGCAGGAGTTGTTCAAGTATGGAACAGGTGTTTGAGGACAGCCTGACCAAACAAGGCATCCCGGCGGGAGTCCTTGTCCAAACAGTAATGGGCTGTGAAGGTATGAACCGAGGCCCATGTGGCGGCTCAACAGATCTGATCTATGGAGACAGAGTGAAGATGAGCCATAGAAGTGGCCATGGCTCTCACATTGTGAGCTGTGACATGGCCTTCCAGAGAAATATTTTTACTCTGGTAAGCAAAGGAAATACACTGAGCAATCCAATTGGAAAGTGTACGTTTGGAGACTGGAAGTCCCAAATGAGAAGGATCAAAAGCCACGAAAAGCTGGGAAGACTTTCGATGTGGCTGAGTCCTGTTGAGGTAAAAGGCAAGAGCTCTTTTACAATCTAAAGTATGAAGGTTCCTCTCTGCACTGGATGCATGAGGAGCTGGAAAAAAGACAGGTAGATATACCTCTTGATTAAGATGAAAAGGCGAGACCACTTTGGGCATAAAGTGGGGATTCGTCCTTAGGACCACCTTATCATGATGAAACCTGGTATAAGGTGGATGAGCCACTAAGGCCTGTAGTTCACTGATGCGGCGAGCCGAAGTGACTGCAATAAGGAAAAGGACCTTCCAGGAAAGAAATTTCAAGGAGGTAGAAACCAACGGTTCAAAAGGTGGCTTCATAAGCTGACCTTGAACTAGGTTCAAGTCCCATGCTACCGGAGGAGGTCGGATGGGAGGCTTAGTTAGAGTCAGGCCTCTCATGAATCTTGCAACAAGCGGATGAGAGGAGACAGGTTGTCCATTTATAGGTTTTAAGGATGCTGCAATAGCACTCAAATGGACTCTTACTGAATTCGTCTTAAGGCCTGCATTAGAAAGATGCAGGAGATAGTCTAGTAGAGAATTCAAAGGAAGTGCTAGAGGGTCAAGACCCTGTTGAGCACACCAAATGGAAAAGCGTTTCCATTTGAAAGCATAGGAACGCCTCGTGGAGGGTTTCCTAGAGGCATGAAGGATATCTTTCACTGGTTGAGAAAGATTGAAGTCATGAAGGCTTAGGCCTTCAGTAACCAAGCTCTGAGGTGTAGGGACTTGGGGTTTGGGTGCCACAAAGTCCCTTTCTCCTGAGAGAGAAGGTCTGGCGCAGCTCCCAGGTCCAGGGAGGGTCCCTGGGAGAGATGCAGAAGTAGAGGGAACCACACTTGGCGTGGCCAGCGTGGAGCTATGAGGATCATCGATCCGTGATCCCTCTGGAGTTTGAACAGAGTCTTGGGAATCAAAGGAATGGGTGGAAAGGCATATAGGAATTCCTGACCCCAATGCAGGAGAAAGGCGTCGTTGGCCTGAGCTCCCTGACACGGAGTCCTGGAACAGAACCGGGGAAGTTTGGCATTCCACGGACTTGCAAAGAGGTCTATGTCCGGGGTTCCCCATTCCTGAAAGATTCTGCTTATCTGGTCCATATGTAGGGACCATTCGTGTGGAAGCAGAACTCGACTGAGTCTGTCTGCCCGAGAGTTTTGAACCCCTGGAAGATATACTGCCAGAAGATGAATTTGATGCTCTCTGGCGAAGGCCCATAATCTGAGAGCTTCGTTGCAAAGCGACAGAGAGCCTGTCCCTCCTTGTTTGTTTACGTAGAACATGGCCACTTGATTGTCTGTCTGAACTAGAACGGTCAGGTTGACAAGGAGGGTATGGAAGACTTTGAGGGCAAAGAAGATTGCTCGCAGTTCCAGGAGGTTGATGTGAAGGGTGGTCTCCTGCGGAGACCAAGTACCCTGAGTGGAGAGGGATTGTAGATGGGCTCCCCACCCTGTTTGGGAGGCATCTGTTGTGAGGGTTGCTTGGGGCAACAAAGGTTGGAAGGGGGCCCCCAACAACAGATTCTTGGTGGACATCCACCATTGGAGGGACCAAAACAGACGGTTTGAGGTGAGTATTTGGTCGGAGAGCGCTCCTGATGCTTGAGTCCACTGGGTGGCCAAGGTCCATTGAGCTGCTCTCATATGAAGACGAGCGTAGGGCACCACGTGTACCGTGGAGGCCATGTGGCCCAGAAGTCGCAGCATTTCTCTGGCTGTCAAGTGACTGCTGGACTGAGCTTGGGAGGCCAAGCACAGCAGACGTTGGCCCCGGACTTGAGGTAGGTAGGCCCTTGCAGTGGTGGTGTCCAACTGGGCCCCTATGAATTCTAGAGACTGAGTAGGGGTAAGTTGAGACTTGGGAAGGTTTACCACCAGTCCCAGATACTGCAGAAGGTGCCTTGTGCGGTCCAGGGAAATCTGGGCCTCTGACTGGGATGGAGCTCGGATGAGCCAGTCGTCCAGATATGGGAATACAAAAATTCCCAGACCTCTTAGAAATGCGGCAACAACTGCCATGCATTTGGTGAACACTCTTGGAGCAGAGGCTAGACCGAAGGGAAGTACTCTGTACTGGAAATGTTTTCCCTGAAACAGAAATCTTAGATATTTTCTGTGGGATGGGTGGATGAGTATATGTGTGTACGCATCCTTGAGATCTAGAGAACAAAGCCAATCCTGACTCTGAAGGTATGGAAGGAGAATGCCTAGAGAAAGCATTTTGAATTTCTGCTTGTACAGAAATTTGTTCAATTCTCTCAGATCTAGGATAGGTCTGAATCCCCCCTGTCTTCTTTGTTATGACAAAATAAGGGGAGTAGAATCCTGTCCCTTGTTGAAGAAGAGGAACCTCTTCTATTGCCCCTTGGGCAAGGAGAGAAGAGACTTCCTGATCCAACAGGTTCAGGAGAAATGGGGGAGAATTGAAGTGCCTCACCATGGTATATGGAGGAAGGTTGGAAAAATGAAGTTTGTAGCCCTCTCTGATGATAGAGAGGGTCCATTGCTCTGATGTGATTTGCTCCCATCTGGGAGCAAAGTGAGCTAACCTTCCGGGAATGGTGAGGGGCTCTGGTTGTTCTAGAGCCAGAAATGTTAAGTTCTCTAGGGGCAAGTCAAAACCCCTGAGGGGGTTGAGCCTGCTGAGAAGTGGTAGACGCTGCAGGCTTTGACTTTGCCTGTTTAGGTTGCTGACGTTTAGCAGCAAAGCGAGGCTGAGAAGATTGTTGGCCAGTATTTGTGGAAAATCTGGCCTTCTTGTAGTAAGGCCTCTTGAAAGACTTTTTCTTGGCAGGAGTAGAGGTAGACTTAGAAAGTCTATCCAAGGTAGCATTTTCTGTGTCCATTTGAGTGGCTTTAATTTGCCAGTCCTTACCAAATAAGTTCTCACCTGTATAGGGCAGATTCCGTAAGCCATCCAGGACCCAGGGTTCTAGGTCAGAGGCCTGGAGCCAAGCAAGTCGTTGGGCTGCAATAGCAATGCCCGAAGCTCTACCGGCACCCTCAAAGGAATCAAAAGCTGCTCTGTTGGAGAACTTAGAAACATCTAGAAGCTGTTTCACCAGAGAAATGAACTCCTCCTTTCTATCCTCAGGGATAAAGGAGGCAAAATGCCGTATCTTTAGGGCAAGTTCCCTGAGAAACATGCCCATATACAGACTGTAAGAATTAATCCTGGCTATAAGCATAGTAGCCTGGAAAATTTTCTTGCCAAAAGAGTCTAGGGTCTTACATTCTCGCCCTGGAGGGGTAGAAGAGTGCCTTTTGGTACTCTTAATCTTTTTCAGTGCAGACTTCACCACAATGGAATGGTGAGGCAACTGAGTCTTTTGAAAACCAGGAGAAGGAGGGACCCGGTACATGGTGTCCAACCTACGAGAATAAGGAGACAACGTTAGAGGAGCCTCCCATAAGTCCATCAAGTGTTCTTGAAGGATTTCATGGATAGGCAGGGTGACTGCCTCTTTAGGAACCTTAGGGTATCCTAAAATATCCAATTTCTTTGACCTAGGTTCTTTTTCAGAGGATGTGCTAATAGAAAGTCCTTTAGCTAGTTCAATAATGAAGTCTTGAAAGGACAAATCCTCTGGTGGAGACATTCTCCTCTTTGGGGAAGAGGGGTCTTCATGAAGAACTAGAGACAGCTCATCAGAGTCCTCAGAGGAGTCAAAATCCTCAGAAAAAGCAGAGTATTCTCTATTTGCTTCCAACGCACGATACGCATACCGATCGGTATCGACATCGGGCGTACCGGGTATGGGATCGGTATCGGGTGAAAACCCGGATCCGGCATGCGGAACCGATCTGCGTTTGGAAGTCGATGGTCTCGGTTCCGGTATGGGAGACGATACCGGAACCGGACCCGGTACCGCTGAACGCGGTACCGAGGGCGTCGCAGCATTAATAAAAGCCAGCATGGCCTGCTGCATGGTCTGAACAGTATTGTTCATAGACGCCACTGCTGCCTGGATGTCGGTACCGGTATGGGCCGGTACCCCAGAGCAGTCCAACAGGTGATCAGTCGAGGCCGTGCCATCGATGTCAACCTGTAACCCCATAGATGGTGCTTTGGAAGCCAGAGCTTCCCGCCGGGGTTGTTTGGCTGGGGCAGGATCCTCAGACTCAAAAGTGAGAGCCTCTCGATGCTTTGAAGGAGATTTGCTCTTTGAGGACCTGCCCGCAGAGGGTTTGGTTACCTGAGATCCATCCGGAGAGGAAGACCTGGATGACTGTGATGCTGGATTATCTGAAGCAAACAGCACATGGAATTTGTTGGCCCGGTTCTGCAACCCACGTTTAGACATCTGGGAGCAGGATGGGCAGTCCGGAATGGAGTGGTCAGGTCCCAAACACTTAAGACACCATTCATGGGTGTCTGTGACAGAAATAACAGCACTACACTTGGTACACTTCTTAAAACCAGGGGCTGGTTTCTCCATGAGGAGAAGTTGTGTAGGCCTGAGGCCTAACCGAAGTCACCAAGTTGTGCAGAATAAAGATCTTTTTTTTTTTTTTTTTAAAGAAAAGAAAAGAGAGACCGGCGGTACCGGTTTCGGTATGGGGAAGGCAGGTACGCGGTCTAAAGAAACAAACTAAAACAATAATTTCTTCAGCGGTGACAGGAACATGACCTGCTGGCTCCGCGGAAAAAGAGAAACTGAAGAGAGCTGGTCAGGAAGGCGGGAAGGCAGCGCGCATGTGCAGTGGGAGGCCCCAAAAGCTTCCTTCTGGGAAGCTGGGGAGCTTTCCCGCGCAGGCTCCGTCGGTACCGACGTACCCATATGTGAGGACTTATTCCTGCTTGTTCCTGGAGATAGGAATCATGACACCTGCCAGGGAACCTGGAGACCACATTCAGGATCTTTATATGCGCATCACACACCACTTGCACATTAATTGAGTGAAAGTTTTTCCTGTTTCGGAACGCCATTTCTCTGTCATTGGGGGGTGTTAGGACTACATGGGTGCAGTCTATTGCTCCAATCACATTCAGTAGGCCGGCAATATTTTAAAAAGTCAGCCTTCAACACCTGCCTTTCAGCCTCCTGTTCTGGGTACTGGGGATATGCTCCACAATACGACTCTTCAAGGCCTGCAATACCTGTTTGAAATGCCTTAAAAATGATGACTAGTCCATTCCGCAGGCCAGCCCAACAACATTTTGGAAAGACCCAATCCCCAGGAAATGTAATGCGGCAAGTAATTTTACCAGTCCAGGTATGGCATGCCCGCAAGCGGTGGCAGGATCAATATCACCTTTAATGTCATCATGGCTTGTCAGGATAAATAATAATTGCGCACAACATGCCTATCTGGGAGTTCATCCAGTACCACTCTCTCTCTGAAGAGGCGCTGTCTGCAGGGCCTCATGATGTGGGGTACAACATGTACCTCCTCATGCTCTTGGGCCTCCATTGCTTCTCCTCCTCTGGGGCCTCCATTGTTCATCCTCCTCTGGCTGGCTCTTGCAAGCAGCAAAAAAGCAAGAGAACCAGCATAAAACATATCCCTGCATGCTCAGTATGCAGACGAAAATGTTTGAAAATTCACGCTTGGCAAAATGCAAATTTTAAAAGGCTCCTTTTCAAAACGTGGTTATGGACACAGTCACAGAACACGCTAGCTTTTACTTCTAGTCCTGACCAGGTGTAGAAATAACGATGCTTTTCTGGTTTACTGGTGATTGGATAATCGCTAACGCACGTTTTTGCATTGGGTGCAGATCATATTAGCATATTATCTAAGCACACCCAACTCATCTACATGTCATTGTAATACGTTTGACTATGCGTCACATTCTTGGCACGCTACTGCTTTGCGCCTGAATACCACGTGCGTCCAGTTCTTTTCTACATAGGGTGCGTGTGTAATATGCACGTTATATGCGCACAAGTGTGCAAAACGCATGCACTGGGCTTTCTGCATCAGCCCGATGATTAAGCCATATGAAGTAAAAGGCCTGTCTACTGAAGCGTGCTAAGCAGTTATTTTGCTTGTTTGCTAATAGCTTGTGCTAATTTGCATGCTACCTCCAAGCCGTGTTATAAGCAGAGGATGGGCATGCACTGAACATGGAGTTAGTGCATGGTATTTTACTGTGTGCTGTCAGGTGTGCAATTAACTTGGATGCACTTAATGCCTCCTAAAGAGGAAACAGTTTGTGCACTCACGCTAATTCCAAATACATTTAACGCACAATAAAGAGCTATTCCATGTGGAAACTGCAGGAGACATGTTATTCACAAATAAAAATTACACAACCTAAGCACAATGGGCCTCTATAACTTATGTTTATGTTTATTGATTTAATAAACCGCTAAACGAAAAACATCATAGCGGTTTACATAGTCAAGGAAATACCATAAGGTAGAGGAAGAAGAAAAAGAAATTACAATGGCGGATAGGAAAGCATAACTAGCAGATTCATACGACAGGACAATAGAGAGGAGAGAGAGAGAGGAGAACTGGGAATACAAGGTCACGTAGAGGGATCAGGGAGGTCAAAGGCAAGGGCAAAGAGATGGGTTTTAAGGCTGTTCTTAAAGGTAGTATGTTCCTGCTCAAGCCGGATAGAAGAGGGCAGAGTGTTCCAACCTAATCTAATTGTGTTTTTGTACATATGTTTATAGTTACCCTGTTGCTACAAGTTTGAACTCCTGTTACAATGTAAGCACAGAACAGTCTTCTGACTGTGCAACCTTTGTTATATGTAAACCACACTGATAACAAATAGCGTGGTATATAAAAATTGTTAAATAAAATAAATAATAATAAATAAGGAAGAAAAACGCAGAGGAGCGGGTGGACTGGAGGTGAACGGAGGTGGGTGAGGGAAGATGTAAGCGATTGAGATGGAGGGATCACAAGGAGCGAGATGGGGTATGAAAATGGACAAGGTCAGCCAGATACTGAGGGGAGTGGGTGTAGAGAGCACGGTGGTGGAGCACCAGGATTTTAAAGTGAATGCGGAATTTGATGGGGAGCCAGTGGAGACGGATGAGAAGAGGAGTGATGTGATCGCGCATGGAGGAGTGAAAAATGAGTCGGGCAGCAGTATTTTGGATGCGTTGAAGACGGTGAAGTTGCGTGACAGGGAGACCAGCTAGGATTGAGTTACAGAAATCGATGCGGGATATGACCAGTGATAGAAGAAGGGTAGTAAGTGCCTGTGCAGAAAGAAAAGGCCTGATAGCACGAATCTGACGAAGGAAGAAAAATGAAGTCTTTGCAACATGAGCAATGTGATCCCGAAAGGTCAGACTGGGGTCAAAGAGGACTCCCAGGTAACGGAAGGAAGAGACTAAGGGGATGGGCGAACCAGAAAAGGAGGGGGAAACCAGAGAGGGAGTACTATCACGGGAGAACCAGATGGCCAGGGTTTTTGTGAGATTAAAATGCAAACAGTGAGTAGTAAGCCAATTGGCAACGGCTGTGAGACACGAGTTCAAAGGGGAGAGATCAAGAGAAAGGGGGGAGGCGTGATACAGAAGGACCAGGTCATCGGCATAGTAAAAGGCAGAAATCCCGTGTTGCTGGACCAGTAGAGAAAGAGGTGTGAGAAAGATGTTAAAGAGAAGGGGGGCCAGGACTGAACCTTGAGGGACACCGCAGAGGAGGGGAGTGGATTCAGAGGTAATTGAAGGAGTAGAAGTGGAGAGAATGGAATAAGACCTGGAAGAAAGAAAAGAGTGGAACCAGTGAAGGACTGTGCTACAGAGACCTGCCTCCCGTAGTTGGGCTAGTAGAAGGGAGTGGTCAACAAGATCGAAAGCAGCAGAAAGGTCAAGGGAGACCGCCACCGAGAGATCACCACGGTCGTGAGCAGTGTGAATTTCATTTAGAAAGCCAAGAAGAACAGTTTCAACGCTGTAGCCGGGGCGAAAGCCAGACTGATGGGGGTGAAGAAAGTGGGTAGAGTTGAGGTAAGAGGAAAGTTGAGAGAAAACAACCTTTTTGAGAATTTTAGATAAAAAGGGAAGGTTGGAGACTGGGCGGTAGTGCGCGGGAATCAAAGGATCAAGTGAGGGCTTTTTAAGGATAGGGCGGACCAATGCCCTATCCTTAAAAAGGATAGGGCATTGGTCCGCCCTCGCAACATGTGTCCCCAACAATGTAAAACACCAAACAGTATCCTTTTCTCGCTACGCTGCTTATGTATATAGTTTACCCTGTTATCCAAGTTCCATATCCTGTTAATTGTAATGACCAGACATATGCAATTTGTCGGATGTTTCTGTTCCATGTAAACCGCGCTGATGTCGAATAGTGCGGTATATAAGAAATGTTAATAAATAAATAAATAAATAAATGAGAATTAGACTTACCTGCTAATTGTTGTTCCTTAAGGAACTCTAGTCCAGTCCCGGAACCATAGAGTTTAGAACCTCCACCAGCAGCTTTGGAGACTGAAAGATGTCATCGCTTTGATGTCACTGGTATAACTTGGCTAGCACGCCCCTCTTCCACCAGTACCTATTGACAAAGCAGACTAAGCAGAGCAACAAATAAGCAGGAACAAGAAAAAACTAACATCTTAAACAGGTCATAACCATAACCAGAATGTAAAAACTATGAAAGAAAAATATGGAAAAAAGAAAAACTACAGGCTCCGGACGCCTGCCCCCTGGCGCCCCCGGTCCTGCTGCTCAAGAAAGACCTCACTGTGACTCTGTTGTGCACCTTCCTAACAAAGAAATTGTCCGCTATCTTCTACTGCTTTTTTTTTTTTAATATATATCTTCAGGCTGTGTAGAGCATAATACCCTGGGAGGGGTCCGGGACTGGACTAGAGTTCCTTAAGGAACAACAATTAGCAGGTAAGTCTAATTCTCATTTCCTTTTCGTCCCTCTAGTCCGGTCCCGGAACCATAGAGGATGTAACAGAGCAGTTAAAATCAACAGGAGGGACCCACAAGCCCAGCCTGAAGTACCGCGGAGCCAAAACAAAAGACAGTCTAATATCAAAAGACAGTCTAATAGCCAGAAGCATAAACACTACACCCTAGAATTAAGAAATTTTGGATTTAATTACAGCTGTACACTATATTCTCTGCTCTGTTAGTTGTTTTATACAAACAGTCAATCATTATTGTATTGTAGATAGTTACCCTTGTTGACCAAGTTTTCTGCCCTGTTATCTGTAACTCATACGTATTTCAAATGTACTGAGATTGTTCTGTTCTATGTAAACCGCGCTGATGATAAATAGCGCGGTATATAAGAGACTTTAAATAAATAAATAAAAAACGCACATCCTCCTTTGCCTGAACATCAAGCCGATAGTGCCTCGCAAAAGAATGCAACGAGGACCAAGTTGCCAACTTACAAATGTCCTGCACCGGCACTAAACTGAATTCTGCCCAAGACGCCGCCTGCGCCCTGGTCGAGTGCGCTCGCAGACCTACCGGAACCACCTTACCCTTCAACAGATAGGCCGAAGCTATAGCCTCCTTCAACCACCTAGATATCGAAGACTTCGCTGCCGCTTCACCCTTCCGCGGCCCGCCGAAAGCAACAAACAGCCGGTCCGACTTTCTGAAAGTCTCCGTTCTACGGAGATACTTCTTAAGTACCCGCCGAACGTCCAAACGATGCAAGCAACCGCCCGACTGAGTCTTCTGTTCCAGAGAAAAAACCGGGAGTGAAACCACCTGGTTAACGTGAAACCCCGACACCACCTTAGGCAAAAAGGCCGGGACCGTGCGCAGAACCACCTTGTGAGCGAAAAAAGACAAAAACGGTTCTCTACAAGACAGCGCCTGCAACTCCGAAATCCTTCTAGCGGAGCAAATAGCCACTAGAAACACTGTCTTCAACGTCAAGTCCTTAAGAGAAGCTGTCCCTAAAGGCTCGAACGGCGCCCGAATCAACGCCTCCAACACCACATTGAGATCCCACGGAGGAATTGAAGGACGTCTCGGCGGGCGCAGAAGCAGCACCGCTCGCAAAAACCGCCGAATATCACTGTGTGCTCCTACCAACTGCCCTTGAATCCTCCCCTGGAAACAGGAGATAGCCGCCAACTGCACCCGCAAGGAGCTAGCCGCCAGACCTTTCTCCAAACCATCCTGCAAAAACGAAAGAATATGAGGCACCGAAGCTCTAAAAGGCTGAAGACTGCGCTCCTGGCACCACGCTTCAAACACCTGCCAAACCCGGGTGTATGCAAGCGACGTGGAACGCCTCCGCGCTTTCAATAAGGTGGAAATGACTGCCAGCGAGTACCCCTTGGACCTCAGCCGAGCCCTCTGAAGAGCCAAGCCGTAAGCGAGAATCGACCACCTGCGGCATGCGTAACGGCCCCTGCAGCAAGAGATCCCCCTGAACCGGGAGTCTCCACGGCCTATTAGCAGCCGAATCAGATCCGCATAAAACGGTCGTCTGGGCCAATCGGGCGCTATCAGAATGACTACTCCACGGTGGCACTCTATGCGCTGAACCACCTTTCCTATGAGCGCCCAAGGAGGAAACATATAAAGAAGACCTTCCACCGGCCACCGCCGCGCCAAAGCATCGAGGCCTTCCAAAATTCACTCCCTGCACCTGCTGAAGAACCTTTCCACCAGTGCAGACTCGAAGCTTGCCATGAGATCCATCACCGGAGTCCCCCAGCGCTGAACTATCATCGCAAAGACCTCCGGGTGAAGACTCCACTCCCCCGGATCCACTCTGCGGCGGCTTAGAAAATCCGCTTCGACATTCTCTACTCCGGCCACGTGCTGCACCGACAACATCACCAAGTGCCGTTCGGCCCAACGCAACAGCTGACTGGCCTCCTCCTCCAGCGACGCACTCCCCGTGCCTCCCTGGTGATTGATATAAGCCACCGTCGTCGCATTGTCGGAAAGCACCTGTACTGCCACGTGACCCAAGGTCTCCTGAAACTGCCGCAGCGCTAGATACACCGCGCACATCTCCAGCCGGTTTATAGAGCAACGCTGTTCCGGACCCGACCATGTCCCCTGGGCAAAACTCCCTTCGCAATGTGCCCCCCAGCCCGCGAGACTGGCATCCGTTGTCACCAGCCTCCAGGACGGAGCTTCTAGTGCCACGCCCCCTTCCAGGCTTTTGGGCCGCAGCCACCACTGAAGCTCCCGCCGCATCTGCAGAGGGCACACTAGTTGTTGAGACAAGGTGTTCCGTTGATGAGACCAACGCCGGAGAAGAACGCTCTGCAACGGCCGCATATGAAACCTGGCCCACTGTACCACTTCGATCGTGGCCGCCATCGTTCCGAGCAACTGCAAATACTGCCACGCCGTCGGAGCCCTGTACGCCAAAAACCTCCGCACGAGCTCCCTCAAGGCTTGGGCTCTCTTGCTCGGGAGAAACACCACCCCTTGCTCTGTCTCGAAGCGCGCTCCCAAGTATTCCAGAGTTTGAGCCGGAACCAGCTTGCTCTTTGCAAAATTGACCACCCATCCTAGGCTTTCCAAGAACTCTACTACTCGATCGGTGGCCATAGCACTCTCCTCCCTGGACTTTGCCCGAATCAGCCAATCGTCCAAATAAGGATGCACCAGAATCCCTTCCTTGCAGAGCACTGCCGCCACTACTACCATGACCTTCGTGAACGTTCGAGGTGCCGTCGCCAGCCCGAAGGGCAGTGTCCGAAATTGAAAATGTCCCATGGGCACTGCAAAGCGCAGGAACCTTTGATGCTCTGGGTGCACGGGAATATGCAGATACGCCTCCGTGAGGTCCAATGCCGTCAAGAATTCTCCCTTCCTGACCGCCGCAATGACCGAGCGCAAGATTTCCATTCGAAAATGAGTTACTCGAAGGCAACGATTCACTCTTTAAATCCAGAATTGGCCGAAAGGTTCCTTCTTTATTTGGAACGACAAAATAGATGGAGTATCGACCGCACCCGTATTGATCCCGCAGCATAGGCACCACCGCTCCGAGTTGCCGGAGCCGCCGAAGCGTTTCTGCGACCGCCCTCAACTTTTGTGGAGCTCTGCACAGGGAAAGGACAAAGGAATCTAAGACGGGTCGATGGAGCTCCAGAGCATATCCCTCGCGAACGACCTCCAACACCCACTGATCTGTGGTAATTTGGACCCAGGCAGGGTAAAACTCCCGCAACCTCCCTCCTACGGAAACGTCCGCCACCCGGGTCCGCCTTATCTCATTGTGATTTCTTTCCGCCAGAGGAGTGGAAGGGAGTAAAACCCCTACCTGCCCCTCGGAACCCTCGAAACGCCTGACCTCTCGGAGGAAAATGCCCCCTCCTCGGTTGGCCAAAACGCGAGGACCGAAACCTACGAAAATCCCTCGAGAGTCCCCTGGATCCAGTCGTCCTGCGGCTCTGCTTTAGCCTATCATCCGGGAGCCGACCGCCCTTGGACTCTCCCAGGTCCTTAACCAGCTTCTCCAAGTCCGTACCAAATAAAAGTTTACCTCTAAAGGGGAGCTTACTAAGCCGCGCTTTGGAAGACCCGTCTGCCGACCAGTTACGCAGCCAGAGATACCAACGCGCCGCCACCACGGAGGCCATACTCTTGGCCAGACCTCGAATAAGATCGTAGTGGATATCAGACAAATAGGCTGTGCCTGATTCCAGCCGCGCCAATTCTTCCACCTGCGTATCCAGGATTCCTTCCTGCAGCCGCTGGGACCACTGTAAGCAGCCTCTGGCTACCCACGCTCCCGCTATCGAGGCCTGCAAGGAAAGGGCACACATATCAAAGACCTGCTTCAACAGAGATTCCAATTTCCTGTCCTGCACGTCCTTTAATGCCGCGGCGCCCTCCACTGGAACTGTGGTCTTTTTAGTAACCGCGGACACTGCCGCATCCACCTTCGGAGACTGGAACACCTCTCTATCTTGGTGAGAAAGTGGATATAACCGGGCCAAAGCTCTGGTGCCCCTCAGCGCCGATTCTGGGGCGTCCCACTCTTCTTGAATCATGTCCCGAAATACTCTATGAACCGGGAACACTCGTTGAGACTTCCGAACGGCTTGCAAGAGAGGATCCTCTAACGCCTCCTCTGCCGACGGCACCACTGCGGGCATATTGAGCGTCTTTAGTGTTTCCGCAATCAGCGCCGGCTGCTCTTCGCGCCGGAACACCCGGACCACTCTACTCTGTTCTTCCGCGTCCGGCAACTCTCCCTCTTCTAGCTCTCCCTCTGAAACACCTTCCACCTCTACATCCGAGAACTGTCCCTCGTCATCCACCACCGAAGACGGGCCCTCCTCCACCAGCTCCGTACGCATTTTGCCCGGACCTGCCTCCCCCTCCAGAAGACCCCCGGGCCTTTTCTGACCCTTTGATCTCGGGGACTGCGATTCCAGTCCGGGCTGCAATAAGGCCAATGCCTTCTGCATAAGAGAGAAAAAATCCGGGGGAATACCCGTCACTCCTGCGCTCTGGCTGCCTCCCGCTGCCACCGAAGCTCCTGCCCCCGATGATGGCCCCGCCGTCGGCTCGGGGAGATCCAAAGAAGGCAGCTGGGAGTCTCCGGCCTCTGAAGGGACCGCTGTCGGCTCCGCAGACGGTCCCCCGAGTGCCTTTTACATTACTGCTGCCTCCAAAGAACAGCCCCTGCACACCCCTGACTCCAAAACTTCGCTACGGCGCACCCCACAAACAAGACAGCGGGGTTTAGCCGGCATCTTCCGAAGAACTCCCCCCCGCAATGAAGGCCACCCCTAGAGGGGAGAAATCCCAGGTTCCGGAGCAGAAAACAAGGAGAGAAGCAGGAAGAAGCCTCAGCTATCCCGGGGGCCCCTCACCGAAAGAACGTTTTGTTTTTTTTACTCCCAAGTGAGGAAACTGCCTAACTAGCTGAAGTCCCCCCGTCAATTGCTAAAACGAGGCTCCCCAGGCTGTAAAATACACGATGGACGCCCTATCTCAAAACAACGCGGCACCTAAAATGGCCGCCGGCAACTGTTTCCCGCTCAAAAAATCTACTTAACACTGAAACCACGCGGCAGCTCCTAACTGCCCGACAGACGGAGGCCGCAGTAAAACAAGCTGTCTTGAGCCAACACTCACCTCAGCCGCGATCCTGACCCAGAGGAAGGAGGAAGGGGCGCAGATGAGACCAACCTGCCCCGGGGCACTGCCTTCTCGGCTTCAGCCCCGGCGGTGCTACTTGAAACGTGCAGGGAAAAACTCACTGACCTGCAGACCGCTGTGCTGCCGCTGCTCTGCGGATCAGCCCTCCACCTGCTCCTCACCCTTCTAAGCGGGTTCGGGAGCAGGGAGGCAATGGAGGAATGCTGATCTCCCCTCCGTCGTGCAGTGAAAAGCCCTCACCGGCTTACAAATCCCTGTTCTGCTTCTGCACTGTCTTTCAGCCTTCTACCTGCTCCTCACCCCTTCTAAGCGGGTTCGGGAACAGGGAGGCTCTGAGCAATGCAAACAATGCTCATTCACACGTTGGGCCTCACTGACAGAAAGAAAGAGACAAAGAGACAAAAGAGAGAGAAGAAGAGGGAACAGAAAACCGGTTCACAACCAGCAGGAACCCTTTCAGCAGCAGCAGGTCTGCCCCTAGAATAAACCCAAAAAGCAAAATTACCCAAACTAAAAATAAATACTATAAAGAAAGCTCTGCTTATTTGTTCCTACTGAGCCCAGTCCCGGGCTCAGAACCTCCAAGCTGCTTGGAGACTGAAAGTACTGGTGGAAGAGGGGCGGTGCTAGCCAAGTTATACCAGTGACATCAAAGCGATGACATCTTTCAGTCTCCAAAGCTGCTGGTGGAGGTTCTAAACTCTATGGTTCCGGGACTGGACTAGAGGGATGAAAAGGAAAATGCGTGTTTCCAGGGCTGGGGAAACACACCTGAGGAAAGACTAGAGTTGACTTGCTTATAGGTGGATTTATATTTCTATTAATTAGAAATTTCTGCATGAAGATGTAACTGCAATGTTTGGTACTATTTTGCTGAGGTTTCATACCTGCAGGCTTTAAATGACATTTAATTTTGAATGAAAAATTGATGGAACACGTTTAAAATAACACCCTGGAGGTCCATCAGTCATCACTGCCCAAGATAAAGAATATGGACCCTAATGTACTTTCAGGAATGGAACCTAACAAAAACGAGAAAAAAATTGCTCTCTAGGGGGTATTATAGTTGTTTGTGGGGGGTGGGGGGGGGGAGGCAGATTGAGGGAATTTTGTTGCAGGGGAGGGGCCCTTGGAGCTGCCTTGAAGGAAAGTTTGGCCAATGTGTTTATGGAGGGAGATGAGACACTGGATCTGCTGCAGGGGGGTTAGGGGCATAAGAGCTGCTGCAATTGGGGAGGGAGGCTGAGACAAAGTGCTATAGGAGGGTAGGGGAGGAGATGAGTCTGAGGTTGGCATGGGGGGGGGTCATAGGTCAGGGAAGTGATTGCAGGGCCCCGATTAGTGGTGCTAAATTGGATAAACCCTTTAAGAGACTATGCCCATGCAACTTTGCGGGGTGGGCGTTCCCCATGTTTTGTTTCCCCCTTGCAGCTTCTTAAAAATCGCTGCTCCTGCCAGGTGCAGAGTGGCATAGCCGTGCAGTCCTGCACCTATTATACAAGTGACTTTACGTTTGGCAGAATCTCTTGTAATTCTCCATGTCCTGACATGGACATGTGAATTCCCCTCTCCGCATCCCTTCTCAAATGTGTCTTTATGTCAACTGGCTCAATCCCTGCCCCATTGCATGATGGTCTATTAAAGCGTGTCTTCGAGATCGCTCGCTGTCATGCTCGCACATTAGATGTCAGTACAGTTAGCAAGCACATGCAAAAATGCGCTAACCACTTAAGGGGCTTTAGAAAAAGGATGCCTAAATATTCACTAATCAGAAGCAGCACCTGACCTATATCACTAGAGTAATGCTAGTTCATCTGTCGGAACAAAAGCATCAGAACTATTGGGAGCTACCACATACATAAATACAAGTCAGTTTATAATACAGCTTTCCCATTGGCCTATCCTGTGCTCAGTAAAGAGGCTTTCAGTGCATGTATAAAAAATGATGGCGAATCAGAAGTGAATCATCCTACTGGACTAAAAGCAGACTTCTTTTTGAGTCATAATGCTTTAAATATTTGACATGATGCTTCTGTTATTTGAGTATAGTTTACTCTGTGTTGCTAACAGAAAAGGAATGTTTAGATGTTTTAAGTACCTGCATTTGGTGCTAATGAAATAGAAAAAAAATCATAGCCATCTCCACTATGCAACATAAATTTTCTCAGATTTAAAATAAAATTATTCCTTTCAATTAACCACTTAAGAAGTGGATGTTGTTTACTTATCTTGGACACTTCAAAAATCAATCTTTTCCTTGGGATTTCAAACCATTTGATTTAACTTGGCCTAATTAGGATAGAGTTTACCGAAAGACAGAATTATGTTCAATATATGGCACTTGCTTTGCCCTACAATACAAATTTTTATCATGAAAGCACCGCACAATATTTTCTTCTATCCACAGCATGAAATATGTGGCATTTACAGATTATTTTTCCCAAAGCTAAATGCAATATTTTTATATGGCATAAAATGGTATTGCAGTCTTAATTATCTTTCTGTATCTTTGCTACCAGTTCTACAACATAACATTTCAAAGGCTATAAAATATTGATATAAAGAGGGAATCTTAAGAACCATTTCCATGCCTGTATGTGCATAAGTTTGCCTAGACTGAGCAGAAGCATTCTTGGGGTGGAGTTGGGAAGGCATTAGTGTTTACATGCATACCTTATAAAATGCATGTATGCACAGAATAAACCAGGAAATTTTCATTTAACAAAGAGCAAGTATAAATAGATGCACAAAAATTCCCTGGGGTAATTTTCAAAGTGGACGTATGTGCATACTTTTGTTTTGAAAATTTGGCAGCACCCGCACAAGGAAAACTATGCATATATTATTTATGCTGTAGTCTTTTATAAATTTACCTCCAGTGTTTTATGTGTAGAAATAGGCCTAGGGGTTCATACTCAGAAATATGTGCTATTGATGCTCAGGCGTTCCTGGAGCAAAAGGTAGGTGGAATTACAAGACACATGCATAACTTCACAAACTTAGGTGGAAAAATTATGCCTCCCTTAGAGTGTGTAACTGTGGACGTTCAGGAAGGAAATTAATTTATAAGGCATATTGATGCATATGTTGCCTTCATAAAATGGATGTAACTTATGTGTCTAGGTACCTTCAGGGTGTTAAGTACAAAAATCTCATTAAAAACTCTGGGGTTGCTAATTCAAACAACTTTATGTGGGTTGTATCACTTGCAAACCACATAAATTCCAGGGATTTCGATATTCAGTGGCACTATCCAGATAGTACTGCTGAATATCCCCACAAACCACAGTAAAGACACCTGGTAATTCCGTGGTTATCCGTGGGTGGAATTGGGATGGTCCCAGCAGTTATCTGGTTAATGGCAATATTCAGCTAAGCCATATAAAGTTAGGATAAATCAATGACTGTCCTAACTTTACGTGGTTTTGCTATCTGGTTAGCAGCTGAATATTGCCACTAACCTGATAGCAAAAGTTCTGGCCAGCAAAACCAGATATTCAGCGCTAGATGCCAGAAAGGTTCCAGCATTAAATAACTGGGTTTAGTTAAAGCAACGGTGGCCATGCACTTTAAAGACGCTGACCACTGCTGCTGAATATCAACCCCTCTGTTTTCATGAAGTCAGAATGAGATCTGAAAGATGAAGCACTTGGCTTTGGCAAAGGAGCATGTCAGTCAGGTGGGAAACCGTTATCATCCTAATGTGATCCTGCCACTGTGTCCGATTATAAATAGGGCATTAGCCATGATGCAGATTCATACTTCCTTCCTTTCTGCTGTCTGATAGCAGGCTTCCCATAGGATTCTTCCGATATATAAACTAGTATTTAGACAACCATATGCTTATGAAAGATTAACACAGGGAAATCTGTAGCGAGTGAGCTGTCACCTTCTATTTCTTAATATGTAAATTCATACCAGATGCTAAAAATGTTTCTTTTTTGTCTCCTACAGAAATGGAGTTGCTACACATTGGAAGTCACATATTCGCTACCTATACTGGACTAATGCTCATGCCAACTGAGCATAGGCGAGGGGTAGGTGATGAGCGGAAGTGATTCATGGTACTGAGTGCAGCTAGGGGCTGGCGTCACTCTGCTCTTGCAGAGCTGTTTCAACAACGGCACAAGATGCTGGGAGATTGTGACGCAGTACTGCAACAGATGAGGGAAATAGAAGCACGGAAACGATGTGCTCCTTGCCAGTCCCCTACCCCTACCGGCGCTTCTCTCAGTACCACAGATTTACAGGAAGACAACAGCTGCAAGGAAAGAAGATAAGGAGGAAGAGAACAACATGAAAAAAGAGGAGGGCAAAGTAAAGTAGAAAAGTGGGAGATAGAAAGATGAAGTCACCTGTTATTGCTCTAAAAGTCTCATTATCCTAAATATTCTGCCATGAAACCTAATAGAAAACATTTCCAGTTCTAGACTGAATCTGCTAATATAATCCCCTCCTTCAGCTACAGATGTTCTAGGATAAAATAGAATAAATTAGAAATGTTAAGGAGATAGCTTAAATTATCTTGTTAACCCCATATTGTCCATAGAGTGGAATTGGCCAACCTGACCATCCTCAGAGGATTTGCTGAGGTACAATGCATTAAAAGGAAAGACTAAACTGAAAAACAACTGTTTTCAAAGCATAATTATATTCAAACCACACACTGAAAAACAAAGATCAAAGCAATACAAAGAATAGACATCCAGAACTACTATTGTTATGATAATGTGATTATGATTATTAGTGGTTTATTTCTCATGCTGCTTTTCTCCAATGCATTTAACATTCTACTATTCAAAACTGAAGCACCTGGGCCAAGCAAAATTAGAGCAATTGAAATATTTTATAATCTACTTATTAGTCGGTCACCTGCAAACAACCATGCTTTCCGTCATCCCTGATGGGAAAATCAACCCTAGCCATTCAAAAAAAGCCTTTGTATGAGAAATGTCAGACCATGTTTAAAAAGAGGACATGGTTAACCAAGGGGGGATTGTTTGGGGGGGGGGGGCCTAGACACTGGTGGCGCTGAGGAAGCTGGACCCCCATATTACCAGTGTTTTAGCAAAAGTGCAGCCCCTTTAAGATAGCAGCTTGGAGCATCGGTCCAACACCACCAACTCTGAGCTGACATTATTTTTCCATGAAAAACATGGCTTGTGGTTATTACCACAAGCACATTAGTCTGTATTTATAGCCCGCTTTTCACCGGGTCAAAGCGGTTTAACATAAAGGAGGGGGGGGGGGTAACAGGAATAAGATTGACGGGGGGCAAACATTAAGGATCTAGGCATAAATTTGAATACTAAGGAGCTGTTCTGTATGCATTTGAATGCTTTTCATCTCATTAGTTTTCATTGCGTGTTGTGGTGGCAAATTGTGTATTCCTATAAAATAATGCATGATATTGCCCTTTAATGTGCCTGTGTTGTTGCCACAATGTAGAAGGATATCACTGTTAATTCCAGAATGTTCCTTCCCCCCCCCCCAAGATGTACATGTAAGTGCTGACATTTACACATGCACTTTCAGACATGCTGGCACGCACATGTGTAAGTTGCCATTGTTTCTCCATTCATGTTTCCCACACGCAAATTTGTGAAATGGCTTTCTCCACTGCACATGGATAAGTATTTCAGAAACAGCTCCACATTTAACAAAGAGGTTCCTAAAATACTGCAGGAATTGAGTACGTCTCGACTTCAATGCCTCAGTTCCATCCTCCAAATCTTTTCTTACATGTGCAGCACTTTGCACCTATCGATATTAAAATTCCTTCTGCAATTTTTCACAATCTGCACGTGATTTAACAACTTCGAATAATTTGGAGCAATCTGCAAATTTCACCTCATTCAATGTTCCCTTTCCCGGTCATTAATAAATAAATATGTTAAAAAGCACTGGTCCCAGTACAGGCTTCTGAGGTGCTTCACTATTCATCTTTCTCCATTGAGAAATTTGACCATTTAGCCCTACTCTCAGTTTTCTATCTTTTAGCCAGTTCCCAATCTGGAATAAGACTTTGCCTCCTTATGCCATGACTTTTTAATTTCCTCCTGAGGGACCTTGTCAAAGACTTTCTAAAAATCCAGATGCATTACATCAACCTGATCACCTTTATCTACATGTAGAGTAGATTTTTATATTTAACACTATGATGATCCTATTGACAGCGTATCACTTATGTGAGTATTGTCCATCAATTGTGTCCTCATGGTAAAAAGCAGTTGAGAATCATTGATCTACAGTGATGGAACATCCACCTAATTTACACTGGATAGCAAAGAAAGGAAATCATTTTTGTCAGTATTTTATAATAAACACTGTGGGGGTCATTTTAGAAGTCCTGTTTGTGATTTCCATGTATGAAAATGCCTACTCAGATGTGGAAATCACATGGATGATCTTTGAGTCATTTTAGAAAGCCCCAAGGATACATGTACCCTGCATGATCATGTTCAAACCACATGGGGAGGTGGGGCTGAAAATGATAGACTTGCATGTCTGATTTTAAACCCGCCTTGCACATTATCAAAATGCGTCAAAGATGTCAATGGCTATACCTGTTCCAGGGCACAAACAGAACTTTGAAAGTGCCAGTTTCAGCAAACCAGCAACTGTAAGATGAAGAGGGAAATGCCCACTCACTTCCCAAATAATGTTTGCTCCTTCAAACATACCTGCCAGTAAGTAAAAAAGCATTTCCCCAGGCCCCCATGCCACAGCACATCCCACTTTGCAAAATGGCAGGCAGGGACATATATGGGGGAGAGATGCATGGCTGCATGCTGAAATAGGACTGCATGTATGTCTATCTTCCCAGAACAGCAGACGTCCATATCCAGCACGTGCAAGTTTCTAAAATCGGGTGCAAACCTCCACATGTCTGACTTATTACTCTTTACTTCCCCATTTTCGATTTTATGTAGCAGACACATGTATCTTTCAAGGTGGGGAAAGACTGAATTTACGAGGCACTTACATATGCCCCCTTTCTCTGCTGCTCTTCCCACTGTATACTGGATGTCCAGGCTCAGACGTCCCAAATTTCACCTAAAAGGCCTATCTGAAATGTGCCTTAATGTTAAAAGTACTTGAAGACCAATCTGCAAAACATAAGTAGAAGACGTATACTAACCAGGATTGCAGAGGCATTTATAACTGGTCCCAACACTGCGACAGATGCCGTGAGCACACGGATTCAGAGCACAGAAGTCAATCAGCTGAGTGCAGGTTGGTCCTGTGAATCCAGGACTGCAATTGCAGGAATAGGAGCCTCTATCAGCATAGCAAGTTCCATTGTTCTGGCAGGGAGATGAGGTACATGGATCCATTTTCTCTTCACAAGATGGTCCTAAGAATCCTGATTAAAAAAAAAAATAAAATACAAGACTTTAATAGGAATGTCTCTCAGATGCACAGCACCCGACAGCATCAACTATCAATGATATGCAAACTTTCTCTCCTCTCATTTTAAAATGTATTTTTCAGCTGTAAAGAGTCTGCATATTATTTCAGTTCTTGTAAATAAATATATATATTTGATACACAAGCAGGAAATCTAATAGGATATACTATCATTGACTTTTAGAACAGGGTACAGGTTTTTACATAAAATAGCCCTCTTCAATGAGGGTAATAAGAAGCATGCACTATACAGCACGCCACACTACTCAACAAATGAGATGCATTGATGAGATTCATTCAAAATGTGTGCATGGTTCAAGTGTGTAAATTATATCAGACTCTTTGGGATAATTGACCTGCTATACTGTACTTATTGATATCTGGATAGATTCAAAAGATGAGATTGAGTATCAAGATTTCTAAATGACATCTATATACTGAAGAACATATCATTTATATTACCTAAAAAGATATAAGAGTAGAAAGCTACAGCCCTTTAATAAAACAAAAGAGAGTCCTGAGCATTACAGTAGCGACAGAAAGGAGACCTGTTGCATTGCAGCATGTGGTAGGAGGAAGCGGAAGCCAAGAACCATGGCCAAACACAGTAGGTTATCCAATAGACTATTAGCAGACCCAACTAAAAGGTTTCGGCCTGGGGCTTTCTTCAGGGGTCTAAGGACAGACACAGACATAACATTAAAATAAGAGCAATCATAATACAAACAAATCAAAAATCAAAAACACATTAAAAAATCAATAAAATATATAATACATTACCAAAAGAAGACAAAAAGCAACGTCAAAAAGGTGGAACAAACCACTCTTCCCAGTCTATGGTAAATGAATAAACAAAATGAATATAGCATACAGAAAACTCATAATAAGAATGGTCCATGTAATAGACATAAAAAATAAATAAATAAATATATCATACTATGTGTATTATATATAAAAGTGATGCCATAAAAGAATTACAATTTATAAATAATACATAGAAACAAACAAGAACCACATATCTGCTTATACCTACAGCAATTGCTGAAGCACTGAAGAAGTAAAAACATATAAAACACAAAATCATATGCTATAATAAATAAGGTAGTCATAAAAAATTATAAAAGGTAATACCTAAAGCAGCGATGGCGAACCTATGGCACGCGTGCCAGCTGTGGCACGCGAAGGCCTTGCAGCTGGCACGCGGGAAGGTCCGCAATTAAGATATGCGGTAAAATTTAAAAAAAAAAAAGCTGTCTTCTCCTGCTGCCGGGGCCCCCCCTGCCCAGCACAGCCTGCCCTCCCCCTCTATCCGCTCTCTCGTCGCAGCTCACAGTGACACGCGCCGGCTTTCAGAGAGCGAGGGAAGAGTTTCTCCCTCGCTGCTCTGTTAAGCCCGCGGGGGCTGATGGGAAGTTCCCATCAGCCCCCGCGGGCTTAACAGAGCCGCGAAAGGGAAACTAATCCCTTCGCGCTCTGAAAGCCGGCGTGTGTCACTGTGAGCTGCGACGCGAGAGCGGACAGAGGGGGAGGGCAGGCTGTGCTGGGCAGGGGGGGCCCCGCGGCACACTCGATTCTGCCGCGGCGGCCCCGGCAGCGGGAGAAGACAGCTTTTAAAAAAAAAAATAATTCCCTCGGCTGGGCTGGGCTGGGGGATTAGGAGTGGTGATGGGCTGGGGGGGGGTTAGGATTGCTGATGGGCTATGGGGGGGGGGTTAGGAGTGCGGATGGGCTATGGGGGGGCTGGGGGGGTTAGGAGTGCTGATGGGCTGGGGGGGTTAGGAGTGCTGATGGGCTATGGGGGGGCTGGGGGGTTAGGAGTGCTGATGGGCTGGGGGGGGTTAGGAGTGCTGATGGGCTGGGGGGTTAGGAGTTCTGATGGGCTATGGGGGGGCTGGGGGGGTTAGGAGTGCTGATGGGCTATGGGGGGCTAGGACAGGAAATGGGCTGATGGGGAGGGGTTAGGACTTGAGGTGGGCTGATGGGGTTAGGACTGGTAATGGGCTGGGGGCTGTTGGGGGGGGGAAGAACTGGTAAGGGGCTATGGGGGGTTAAGACTGGTAATGGGCTGTTTGCTGATGGGGGCTGTCTGGTAATGGGCTAGGGGGGGTTAGGACTGATAATGGGATATGGGGGGGGGGGCTAGGACAGGAAATGGGCTGATAGGGAGGGGTTAGGACTTGAGGTGGGCTGATGGGGTTAGGACTGGTAATGGGCTGTGGGCTGATGGGGGGGTTAGGACTGGCAATGGGCTATGGGGGACTGACTGGAAATGGTTTGATGGGGTTAGGACTGGAAGTGGGTTGATGGGGGGGGCTAGGACTGGTATTGGGTTGGGGGTTGCTAGGACTGGAAATGGGCTGATGCAGGGACTAGAAGGGAATGGATGCTGGGTGAGGCTGGAACTAGAAGGGAGCTGATGTTGGGGGAGGATTAGAATGGGATGGGGCTGGGAGAGTAAAATGGAGAGGGGAAAAATATTTTGTGTGGGAGGGATAAAAAATCTACAATTGGCCGGGTATTGGGAGAGTAAGTGGGGATTGAGGATGGAGGGGTAAAATTTGAGTGGATGAAATAGGAATGAGGAAAGAGCAAAAGGAGAAAGATTAGTATGTTAAAGCGGATGTAGAGAGAGAGAATGGAAAAAAAAAACTAGAAGAGAGAAGAAAGGACAAATGGACAGCAGATGATGGAGAGTTAGCAGAAAACATGAAGAAACCAGAAGAAAGTGGCTGGAGCAATTGCAACTGAAAAAAAATGCACAAAAGGTAGAAAGATATCTGACAAGTTATCAGCATGCATGCAACAACAAACATCACATTAATTTTTTTCATGTATAGATTCTTTGGGAATACACACCGAGTCCTGACACAGTTAACAGTTTTAAGAAGTTTATCTTTTTTTTTACTCAGGATACATTTGACATGTTATGTGAATAATACATTTAAAATATATTGTGTAACTGAATCAAATTCTTCCTAAATTCATTAAATTGAATGAAATCATTAAAACATTATAAATTGCCAATAAATTGAAATAAAAACCAAAGGATTGTGAATCAAATTGATTCTCTGACAATACAAAGATTCCAACCTTTACAAATGATGTTACATAGTTCAGGCAACTTTATAAAGAGTTTTTAGATACTAAAATCTTGTTGTTAAGGTTTAATTGACGTGCTGGCACTTTGAGGAAATTCTTTGGTTTTGTGCGGCAGTTTGGGCACTCGGGCTCAAAAAGGTTAGCCATCACTGACCTAAAGGATATATCAACAAGATAATATAAAATCCATTTAAGAACAATAAATGTTTAAAATATGGATACCTAACAGCATATAGACAAAATAATGCATAGTGCATAAAAACTAATGAGTGCACCAAAACGTAAGATAGCACTGGAATTATTCTAAAAGCCCGTGTTATAATCACCAAAGAATGTGAGACATTATAATCAAAAACAAGAGGTGCCAATATAACTTTCTCACAGTGAGGGAGATAAAGCACAGTTACTTACCTGTAACAGGTGATCTCTGGGAACAGCAGGAATAAGTCTTCACATATGGGTACGTCGGTACCGACGGAGCCTGCGCGGGAACACTCCCCAGCTTCCCAAAAAAGGAAAGCTTTTGGGAGCATCCCAAAGCGCCTGCGCGCTGCCTTCCCGCCTTTCCTAACCGCCTCTCCTCAGTTCGAGTTTTAAAGCTGAGACAATAGAGAGAGAGAGGAAAGGAAAGATAGATAGAGAGATACAACTCCTAGGGGAGGTGGGAGAGTTGTGAAGACTTATTCCTGCTGTTCCCAGAGATCACCTGTTACAGGTAAGTAACTGTGCTATCTCCAGGAACAAGCAGGAATGAGTCTTCACATATGGGGACTCCCTAGCTAAAGATACCTGGGAGATCCCCAAGGATATGAGACCCTGGGAAGGGTTCTACCTCCTCCTATGGATCTCAGGCATCCATCCAGGGAAGGAGGGTAGGAGTTGATTAAGAATGGAACAGGTGTTTGAGGACAGCCTGACCAAACAAGGCATCCTGGCGGGAGTCCTTGTCCAAGCAGTAATGGGCTGTGAAGGTATGAACCGAGGCCCAGGTGGCTGCTCGACAGATCTGGTCGATGGACACAGAATTTAGATGAGCCATAGAGGTGGCCATGGCCCTCACATTATGAGCTGTGACATGGCTCTCCAGAGAAAGGTTCTTACTCTGGTAGGCGAAAGAAATACACTGAGCAATCCAATTGGACAGTGTCCTCTTAGAGACTGGAAGTCCCAAATGAGAAGGATCAAAAGCAACAAAGAGCTGGGAAGACTTTCTATGTTGCTGTGTCCTTTGTAAGTAAAAGGCAAGAGCTCTTTTACAATCCAGAGTATGAAGATTCTTCTCTGCACTTGATGCATGAGGAGCTGGAAAAAAGACAGGTAAATATACCTCTTGATTAAGATGAAAAGGTGAGACCACTTTAGGCATAAAGTGAGGATTGGTCCTAAGGACTACCTTATCATGATGGAACCTTGTATAAGGTGGATTAGCCACTAAGGCCTGCCGCTCACTGATGCGGCGAGCTGAGGTGACTGCAATAAGTAAAATAACCTTCCAGGAAAGGAATTTCAAGGAGGTGGTGGCTAAGGGTTCAAAAGGAGGCTTCATAAGCTGACCAAGAACCAGATTTAAATCCCATGCCACCGGAGGAGGCCTAATGGGAGGTTTAGTTAAAGTTAGGCCTCTCATGAATCTTGCAATAAGAGGATGAGAGGAAATAGGTTGTCCATTGACAGGCTTAAGGGATGCTGCAATAGCACTCAAATGGACCCTTACTGAATTCGTCTTAAGGCCTGCATTGGAAAGATGCAGGAGATATTCCAAAAGAGAATTCAAAGGTAGTGCTAGAGGGTCGAGACCCTTTTCAGCACACCAAATGGAAAATCTTTTCCATTTAAAAGCATAGGAACGCCTAGTGGAAGGTTTTCTGGAAGCATGGAGGATATCCTTCACTTGTTGAGAAAGATTCCAGTCTTGAAGGTCTAGGCCTTCAGTAACCAAGCTCTGAGGTGAAGGGACTTGGGGTTTGGGTGCCACAAAGTCCCCTCCTCCTGGGACAGAAGGTCTGGAGCAACTCCCAAGTCCAGGGAGGGGGCTTGGGAGAGATGCAGAAGTAGAGGGTACCACACTTGGCGTGGCCAGCGTGGAGCTATGAGGATCATAGATCCTTGATCCCTCTGGAGTTTGAACAGAGTCTTGGGAATCAAGGGAATGGGTGGAAAGGCATACAGGAAGCCCTGACCCCAGTGAAGGAGGAAGGCATCCTTGGCCTGAACTCCCTGACACGAAATTCTGGAACAGAACCGGGGAAGTTTGGCATTCCACGGACTTGCAAAGAGGTCTATGTCCGGGGTTCCCCATTCTTGGAAGATTCTGAGTACCTGATCCATGTGCAGGGACCATTCGTGTGGGAGCAGAACTCGACTGAGTCTGTCTGCCCAAGAGTTTTGGATTCCTGGGAGGTATACTGCCAGGAGATGGATTTGATGCTCTCTGGCGAAGGCCCACAATCTTAAAGCTTTGTTGCAAAGCGACAGAGAGCCAGTTCCTCCTTGCTTGTTTATGTAAAACATGGCTACTTGATTGTCCGTATGAATGAGGACTGTCTTGTAGCTGAGCAGGGTATGAAAGACCTTGAGAGCTAGAAAGACTGCTCGAAGCTCCAAGTAGTTGATATGAAGAAAGGTCTCCTGTGGAGACCAAGTGCCTTGAGTGGAGAGGTCTTGTAGATGAGCTCCCCAACCTGTTTGGGAGGCATCTGTTGTGAGGGTTGCTTGGGGCAACAACTGTTGGAAGGGGGACCCCAGCAACAGATTTTTAGTGGACATCCACCATTGGAGAGACCAAAAGAGACGTTTGGAGGTTGCTATTTGGTCTGAGAGAGCTCCTGATGCTTGAGTCCACTGGGTGGACAAAGTCCATTGGGCTGCTCTCATGTGTAGGCGAGCATAGGGTACCACATGCACTGTGGAAGCCATGTGGCCTAGCAGTTGTAGCATCTCCTGGGCAGTTAAGTGGCTCTTTGACTGAATCTGGGAGGCTAACTGCACTAGACATTGGCAACGGGCCTGAGGAAGGTAGGCCCTTGCAGTGGTAGTATCCAACCAGGCCCCTATGAATTCTAGGGACTGAGTAGGGGTGAGCTGAGACTTTGGGAGGTTTACCACAAGTCCCAGATACTGCAGAATGCGTCTTGTGCGGTCCAGGGAAATCTGGGCCTCTGACTGAGATGGAGCTCGGATGAGCCAGTCGTCCAGGTATGGGAATACAAAAATTCCCAGAGTGCGTAGAAATGCAGCTACTGTTGCCATGCATTTGGTGAACACTCTTGGAGCAGAGGCCAGACCAAAAGGAAGCACCCTGTACTGATAATGTTTTCCTTGGAAAAGAAAACGGAGGAATCTTCTGTGAGATGGATGGATGAGGACATGTGTGTACGCATCCTTGAGATCTAGAGAACAAAGCCAGTCCTGGCTTTGAAGGTATGGAAGAAGAGTGCCCAGAGAAAGCATCTTGAACTTCTCCCTGCATAGAAATTTGTTTAATTCCCTGAGATCTAATATGGGTCTGTATCCCCCTGTCTTCTTTGGAATGAGAAAATAGGGGGAGTAAAACCCTGACCCTTGTTGAAGAAGGGGAACTTCTTCTATTGCCCCTTGGGCAAGAAGGGTAGCTACTTCTTGACCTAGAAGGTCGAGAAGAGATGTGGGAGAATTGAAGTGTCTCACCATGGTGTGGGGAGGAAGGTCTGAGAAATGGAGTTTGTAGCCCTCTTTAATGATGGAGAGGGTCCATTGCTCTGATGTAATTTGCTCCCATCTGGGAGCAAAATGAGCTAACCTTCCTGGAATGGTGAGAGGTTCTGGCTGTTTTAAAGTCAGAAAGGCTAAGTTCTCTAGCATCAAGTCAAAAACCCTGAGGAGGTTGGGTCTGCTGAGTTGCAGCAGCCCCTGTAGTCTTAGGCCTGGCCTGTTTAGGTTGCTGACGCTTAGTAGCAAAACGACCTGTAGAGGATTGTTGGCCAGAAGCAGAAGGGAATCTGCCCTTTTTGAAAAAAGACTTCTTGAAGGGTTTTTTCTTGGCAGGAATGGAGGTTGACTTTGAAAGTCTATCAAGAGCAGAATTCTCTGCATCCATTTGAGTGGCTTTTATTTGCCATTCTTTGCCAAACAGGTTTTCACCTGTACAGGGGAGATTTCCTAAGCCATCTTGGACCCAGGGTTCTAAATCAGAAGCTTGGAGCCAAGCAATTCTGCGAGCAGCTATGGCAATGCCAGAAGCTCTGCTGGCCCCTTCAAAGGAGTCAAAGGCTGCTCGGTTGGAAAACTTTGAAATGTCTTGAGTATGCTTAAGCCAAATGAGAAATTCATCCCTTTTATCCTCTGGAAGAAAAGGGAGGAAAGTATGCAGTTTATCTGCAACTTCCTTAAGAAACATACCCATGTAAAGACTATAGGAGTTGATTCTGGCAATGAGCATACTGGCCTGGAAGATTTTCCTACCAAAAGCATCCAAGGTCCTGCATTCTCTTCCTGGAGGAGTAGAAGAGTGTCTCTTTGTACTCTTTATCCTCTTCATAGCTGACTGCACCACAATGGAATGGTGAGGAAGCTGTGTTTTATGAAAACCAGGACAGGGAGGGACACGATACATAGTGTCCAATCTGCGAGAATGAGGAGAGATAGTGAGAGGAGTCTCCCATAAATCAATCATGTGTTCATAAAGAATCTCATGAATTGGTAAGGTGACTGCCTCTTTAGGAGCCTTAGAATAACCCAAAATATCTAATTTGTTTGCTCTAGGCTCTGATTCAGAGGTTACTGAAATAGAAAGTCCTTTAGCTACTTCTCTTATGAAGTCTTGAAAGGACAAGTCCTCTGGAGGAGACATTCTTCTTTTTGGAGAAGAAGGCTCTTCAGGAAGGGTTATGGATACTTCAGCAGACTCCTCTGATGTATCAGAATCACCAGAGGAATCTGTGAGGGTGCTCTTCTAATGCTCGGTACGCGTATCGAGCAGTATCGACATCGGGGGTCATCGGTACCGAGGAGCAGCCCTGGACAGGGAACCGCTGCAGTCGGTATCCTAGTCGATGCCGATGCAGTCGGTACCGGCGCTGGTGCTGGTGCCCGAGTCGATACCGACAACGGAGTTTGTTGTGGTATCAACGGCGTCGCAGCTTGAATGAAGGCATTGATAGCCCGCTGCATGGACAGAACATTCTGATCCATCGACGCCATGAATGCCTGGAATTCGTTACCGGAAGATTGTGCCGGTACCCCAAAGCATTCTAACAGGTGATCGGTCGAGGCCGTGCCATCGATATCAACCTGTAACCCCATAGGAGGAGCTTTGGAAGCCGGAGCTTCCCGCCGGGGTTGTTTTGCCGGTGCAGGATCCTCGAGGGCAAGCCCGGAGGCATCTCGATGCTTAGAGGGAGATTTACCCTTCGAGGACAGGCTAGATTTATGTTTGGTTACCTGAGATCCATTGGGGGAAGAAGACCTGGAAGACGTCGATGCTACCGAAGTTGCATCAGCGGGAAACAGCACATGGAGCTTAGCTGCTCGGTTCTGTAAACCCCGTTTAGACATCAAAGAGCAGGACGGACAATCCGAGATGGAGTGTTCAGGACCCAAACATTTAAGACACCATTCATGGGTGTCTGTAACAGAAATAGTACCGCTGCACTTAGTGCATTTCTTAAACCCGGAGGCTGGTTTTTCCATGAGGAAAATTTTCTTGTGAGGCCTAAGGCCCAAAGAGAAAAAATACACTAAGTGAGGGAAATTGTTTTTTTTTTTTTTTTTTAAAAGAAAGAAAGAAAAGACCGGCGGTACCGGTCCGGAGTCGGGGGAGGCAGACACGCGACCAAAGAAATAAAATAAAATAAAGAACTTCTTCAGCGGTGACAGGGCTCGACCTGCTGGCTCCGCGGCAAAGAAGAACTGAGGAGAGGCGGTTAGGAAAGGCGGGAAGGCAGCGCGCAGGCGCTGTGGGATGCTCCCAAAAGCTTTCCTTTTTTGGGAAGCTGGGGAGCGTTCCCGCGCAGGCTCCGTCGGTACCAACGTACCCATATGTGAAGACTCATTCCTGCTTGTTCCTGGAGATACTAAAATATAGAACAAAATGGATATTATGTAAACACCTAAAAATACAATATATGTAGCACTGCTTTGGAAATCGTCATGATGAAATGTGATTGGAATCAAAAGACATAAGACAATCTGTTGTCGACAAATTCTTAAAAAAGAAATCATTGCGATCAGAAGCAGAGGGTGTCAAGAGTAACACACTCACAGTAAGAGAGATCAACATTATAAAATAATATATTACAAACAGGAGCTTTTATAAAAGTGATCAAAATACGCTGTAAATGTCTCAAAACTCTATATATTCAGTGCAATGCACTGCTTCAAAAGCCGTTGAAATATGTATTCCGAAATAGGGCTGTGTAAAATCTACAAAGACATGAAGAAACCCCCATGGGAGAGGAGGGTATATTAAAACAACAAAAAATCATGACATTAAAATAGAAATCTGTAAAAAAAGAAATCATTGCGATCGAAAGCAGAGAGTGTCAAAGTAACTCACTCACAGTAAAAAAGATCGACAACACTATAAAATAATATATTACAAACAGGAGCTTTTATAAAAGTGATCAAGATGTGCTGTAAATGTCTCAAAGCTCTATATATTCAGTGTAAGGCACTACTTTAAAAGCCACCTTAATCAAAAGCTGTTTGAAATATATATTCCGAAACAGGGCTATGTAAAATCTGCAAAGACATGAAGAAACCCCCATGGGAATGGAGGGTATATCAAAACGACAGGAAGTCATGACATTAAAAGTAGAAATCAGAAGATGTAAAATGGATAGCTAAACAGTAATCATGTTTGTATTATGATTGCTCATATTTTAATTTTATGTCTGTGTCTGTCCTTAGACCCCTAAAGAAGGCCCTAGGCTGAAACGTTTTAGTTGGGTCTGCTAATAAAGTCTTTTGGATAACCTACTGTGTTTGGCCGTGGTTCTTGGCTTCGGCTTCGGCTTCCTCCTACTGTACTTTTCTGCGGAAGACCTCCTTCTCTTGCTGTTTGGTTTGCATTGCAGCATGTGCCAATACTGCTCTTAAAAATGTGAAGGCAGTTTTGAAAGACATTCAACTGTTTTCAAAAATTTCCCCCTTTCTCCCACTGCAGGTTAAAGTATCTGTGCTGTCCACAGTGCAGCACTGCTGTATAGGGCAGGGAACAACAGGATTAGGTCAGGGGAGAGAAAATAGGATTGCTTACCTGTAAAAGGTGTTTTCTGAGGACAGCAGTTCATCAGTCACACACGTGGATGACATCATCCATGACAGCACACTGAATGGGCCAGTCTTCTAGAACCTTTTTTAAAAGCTTTTACCTGCTTCTGAGCATATGTGGTAATTCTTGCACAACTGCATGAATTCACCATGCTTCATGTCCATGAAGCTCAACTCCAGGAGGAGAGATTGAGCGCATGTGTGGCCACCAAACTGCTTATCCTCAGAGAACAAAACCTATTGTAAGAACCCTGTTTTCTCGGAAGATAAGCAGATTGTCTTAAATTAATGGAAAATACAGTAACACAGTCCAGCAAATGATATCTGATAAAAAAAACAAACTAGTGCATCAAGCTTGCCCAGTAAGGTAAGATTTTAACTACTGCTCCATGCAGGCTACCCCTCATATCTTATTAGAAGTACAAAAGTTATTTCTCTGCTGTTTTGACTTCAATGGCTTCCATCCTCTTGCCAATGAAGGATCTCCTGCGTACATGCCAAGCGTTTTTGAATTCCAACGTAACCTGTTTTAATTTCCTCCTCTGTGAGGGCATTCCAGGCATTTACCATCTACCTCCTACCAAGAGAGCAGGAGAACATGCTGCAGCAGGTTTACATCGGATAAATACCAATAACGTTCTTAAAAATAAATTATTCAGTTGGAAACTTGGACGGACATTATTTTCTTAGTTATTTTAGCCACAAAAGGCAGATTTGAAACTCGCCTATGATGTGAAACAGTGTCTGGATCAAGATTAGTCTATTTCAGTAGGATTCTAACACTTGCTTCCTTTCAATATAGCAGAAAACTAATCTAGGAGGAGCTAGAGTTAACCAAAGCACAAAAACATAGGTGAACATCAGAAACATCAATCAGACCTAAAGGTGGATTCTTCATAAATTTGAATGGTAAAGAATCAATCAAGAAAGAAGAAGTTTTCATAGCTTCTAAAAGTTTTGGAAGGAGGAAAGGAGATCACGAATGAAAATGGATGCCTAAGCCAAGAGCTTGGTGGTGACAAAAGAGCAAATTTAAGCAAAACCTACCACTTCAATGGGGCACAGGTGCAGAGACTGGTTTGGGGTGCCGAGGTCGACATGTAAATGGCTCAAGGACTTTAAATATACAGGCACCGCGAGTAAGAGCAGTGGGGCAAGAGTGCATGTGTGCCCTGAAAAGGGAAGACGGAGGATGCAACGTTTCACTCTGATAGTGAGACCATTCCAGAGACCTATGACAAGGAGACCTTTTTTACACGGCAAGAAATTAACCGTTAGCTGGCAGAAATAAAAAGTGAGGTTGGTGCTGTGAAAACAGAGATAACGAAGGAGGTGGTGGGCTTGAAAAAAGAGGTGGCATTAGAGTGGCGAATTGAAGAGCTCAAGAAGCATACGGGGTCAAACAAGGAAACGGTGACTGACATGCAAACGTCGATGGACCTGCTACAGGGGGCGAAGAAAGAATTGACTGAAAAAAAATCAAAAGACCTAGACAATAGGTCCAGGCAGAATAACATCAACATTCAGGGGATCCTGGTGGTGGAGGTCTTTTCTAACTGTGGCCAAGTGGTGCAGGAGATATACAAAGTCCCTTGTGGGCCTGGAGGTTGAGGACTCTGGGCAGGCTACTAACACTATAGTGGATTGTGCCACAGAAGCTTAGGTGTGAGCAGAAACAACCAGCCCCACAATATAATTGCCTGCCTACATAGCACTGGCCTCAAGGAGAGAGTCATGTAGGCCACTAAGCAAAAGGGACAGTTTGGAAAAAACATGTGGTTTCCCTTTGAAAAGTGGTTGCAATATACACAGGCTAACCGTATCAACATACGTTGCAAGCCCTCCCCCCCGTGTATAACTGCACCATACAGAATTTCATTTAATATAAAATTGCACAAATCAGCATGTTTTCATGGATGACTCACATGCATTAAGGTATGCAAGAGCTTATCTTCTAGTGAGGAATCATGGCTGGGTCGCAATGTGAAATCTATAATATCTGCTTTCCAGTTCGATCTACGCAAGCACGTGTCTTCTCTTGGGAGCACAGTGCTCTTTACATATCTGTTTTCCCAGAAATTACAAAGAAAAGGAATGTTTAATTAAACTATGCAGATAACTGCTATTATACAGACACACACTGACTTTTGCTTTGTGTGATTGAATCCACAAATTAACTGAATAGAATAGACCATATAATTATCTGACTAGAAACTGGTTGTTATTGAGCATGGCTTACTTGAAACAATAAGCTGCTGGAATTTAGGATGGTTCACCAAGTCAGATCGATTATGAAAAGAAGAGAACTAAGAACATTCCTGAGCCACAGCGGGAAGACAGCGATGCTGTTAACTCTTGGTACCTTCATATCTGATTCTATTTTAATGAATTGATATTTAACAAAGGGGTGAACAATTCTGGACCTTAGCAACAAACAGCTTTGACTCTCAGGATAACCAAAGGATGCATGCTAATTAATTTTAGATCCACTGCCTTGGGTGAATCTATTGGAGTGGAATCTAGTGGAGGAGTGGCCTAGTGGTTGGGGCAAGGTACTTCAGGCCGGAAGGTCAGGGGTTCAAATCCCACTAGAGGACAGCAACCTTGGGCCGGAAGGACTGGGGTTTCTAGTCCCACAGGTGCTCCTTGTGGTCTTGGGCAAGCCACTTAACCCTCCATAGCCCATGTTCCCTGTAAAATAGTTATCTCCAAGTTATAATGCCCTGTTCAATGTAATTTCAATTTGTTCAATGTAAACCGCCTTGATATCATGAAAGGCGGTATATAAGAAATATTAAATAAATAAATAAATAAATTCATAAAGGTGATCAATAAATAACAAATGAATATATGCAAACATATGTGATGATCTTTGTGGATATAATGAAAATCAGATTTGTAGTACTGGAGTTGTTAACCTTTGCCTTAGAATGAAAAGTGAATAAACTTAATCCTGTAGGTTTAGACTGTTCAGAAATTCAGTTGCATAACACAATATATTGATATTCATCAACTTGCATTCCCAAAACTGCTACAGTGCAATACTGGATATGTCTGCATTGCTTTACCAAGTATATATGAGCACAAAAGCACATCATAGGATAGCAGATCTGGAATTAGAGCCATCCAGTCTGTGCAAACTACTTTTTGTTGTTATAGACCCCATCTGGTCTCAGATTTACTTCACCTTCTTTGTGGTTAGAGATATTCTGTGTTTGTCTCACACAAACTCTGTTACTGTTTTTATCTCTGGTAGAAAAGAAGGAATATGTAGAAGAGAAGAAAGAAAAAGCAAAAATGCTAAACACAGATGGAAGAATGAATTAAACAAAAAACACATAGAGTAGGAATAGGTATCTATGTTAGTGTAGATATTACACAATAAATGAAACAAACATTCAACTAGGAAAACTAAAAATAGGCAAAGCGATGGGGACAGATGGAATACATATAAGAATTCACTTTGGAGAAAGACCATTTCAATATACTGAATGAAAGACAAGATTTAGGAGGCAATTAAATCTCAAGGCACATAAAATTTCCAAAGACAAGCCTTTTAATTGTAATGAATGTGAAAAATGTTTTACATGCAAACTGCAACTTAAAATTCACCAGTTCAGATTTAAACGGATATTTAAAAGTGCTTTAACAGCATGAAATATGACACAAACTATCAATTCGTCTGCAATGCCCATACAGCTTTAAAACTATAGAATCGTCCTGATCATGAAAAAAAATGTATGAACAAGAAAACTTCTCCATGTCCAGATCCTAAAAGTCAAAGGAAGAATGGGTCTTATAGAAATAGATTATACATACAGTACTATCATCACAGGTCTTCAGGCACACTTAACAGCATCAACAAATCCAAATATGCAAACAATGCTAAAGTACAAGGTAAATAGCCAGGATTTGTTTCCATCCTTGAAATTGGACAAGAAATAAACTGAGTAGAAGGAATGAGTGAGAATCCACCAGCACATGAGAAAGAAGCAAAAGGATTTGCAAATACAAGAAAAAACCATCTCTTTAAAGAATCAGATGGCTAGGGCACAACTACAATAGGAAAAACAAAGTGTTACTTCAGCAGCCACAAAATGAAAACACTGCAAATGTATATTAATCTGCTTGTTGTGTTTTGGGGGGCCAATGTGTAAAAGGAATAAGAGGTCTGCAAAAAAAATTTTTTCGAGAGCTGTTTTGGTTATTCCACGTAATCTTTATGTTTTTTGGTGCGTTGAATCCGAAAATGACCTCCATTTTGTCATAGGACATCATGTTTCCTGACAATTTAGGTAACTATGTTAAATAAGGCAATACCTCAAAATAAATGGAAATAGACTTATAAAATTAAAGTTTTATTACAATATTTTCATGAAAATCCTTTTTTGAACTGAAATGAGCTCACCTACACACACTAAACTCAATTCTTCTTCCTTGTGAGGCTCCTCTTGGTGCATTTACGCTTATGAGTAGCATCTGGAATGTCTCTCTGAAGCATCCAACAGTAGTCTACCATCATTGTAATGCTCCATTTTCCCTGGTATCTCCTTTCCATCTCTTTAATGCCTTGGTGGAATCGTTTACCTTGTTCCTCACTCACAGCTCCCAAATTTTCAGGAAAGTAGTCAAGGTGGGACTGGAGGAAATGCACTTTCAAGTTCATCAGGCAACCTAAAGCTTGAAATGCTTTCAGCATTCGTCCGACAATCTTTTTGTAGTGAGGATCTTTGTTATTGCCTAAAAATTTCTGTATGACTTCTTTAAATGCAATCCACCCTTCTTTTTGAGGATCCGTCATGGTATTGACAAACTCTTGATCAACTATAAGCCTTCTAATGTCTGGTCCGACGAACACACCTTCCTTCAATTTTGCCTCCGACAGGCCTGGAAACTTGGTGACCAAGTATTTGAAGCATTCTCCGTCTCTTGGAAGTGATTTTACGAATTGCTTCATCAATCCCAATTTTATGTGGAGAGGTGGTAGAACTTCTTTATGAGAAGGTACCAAAGTTTCTCGGAGGACAATTTTTTCACCGACTGTTAGCACCCTCAGCTGCCAACTCTTCTTGGTCCAGTGATTTTGTAGGTCTCGACTGTCCCATAGACACAGAAAACAAGGATATTTGGTATACCCAGCTTGTTGCCCGAGCAGCATGCACAAGACCTTCAAGTCCCCACACACTTGCCAACCATGGTCTTCATATTTAAGTTTACGAAGAACCAATTCCAAGTTCTCGTAGGTTTCCTTCAAGTGTACGGAATGACCTACAGGTATGGAAGCGTAAAAACCGTTGTGGAGTAAAACTGCTTTGAGACTTCTTTTTGAAGAATCTATAAAAAGACGCCATTGCTCTGAATCATATTGGATTTTTAATTGACCCATCAGACCTTCGACATCGATGCAATAAACCAACTTCCTGGGCGAAGTAAGGAATGAACTCCTTTTCACGATGTCTGAACCATGAAGATGACACTCCTGGCAACAATAAAGTCCTGCTTTTCAGCCTTGATCCGAGTAACTCAGCGGCATCTTTGGGAAGATTCAAGTCTCTTACCAAATCATTCATCTCCTCCTGAGAAAACAATTTTGGTCTTGTATCATCTTCAAAGTCAGAACTTGATTCATCATCTGGTTCAGGTATGATTTCACCTTCATCGGAGCTAAGTATCTCTTCCAAGGTAGCAGGGGGCTTGGGTACTGATATATCTGTGCCATGAGGGATGGGACGAATTGCCGAGTGAAGATTGGGGTATGAAATGGAATGCTTCCCATTTGGAATTAAACCCTTTCACATCGCATGAACAAAAGTAACAGTCGTCACTATGGTTCTTTTGCTCTCGCCATACCATAGGAATCCCATAACGGAAAGATTTTTTCTTACCCTTGAACCAGTTTTGGAGGTCCTCAACACGCCGTTTGCATACTTTATGAGGCGCCCAGACTTTATCTTGATCTCCAATTTTTAGTCCAAAGTATGCAAAGTATACTTTTTTCACAAAGTCTATAATATTCTGCTGTTGCATCAACACTGTATATTCACCACAGATGAAACAGAAACTGTCTGGCGAATTAATACACTTTCGCGGAGCCATAACATAACGGTTGAAGAATGACGAGCTAACACGAATTGCGATGAAAATGTGTGAACAGCCTAGAACCAAGAACCTGATGATGATTTGTGCACAAGTGTGGCATGCAGGAGAGAGCAGCTCTGTGTCTGTACACGAGACGTCACAGTGCTGGCCACGCCCCCCTGCACTGACCGGAGCTGCTGCTATCTACCCTGTGTCTCTCTCCCACTGGATTCTTCAGGAAAGATTAACCCCCTTCTACCATTAGAAGCAGGGACTTAAAACTTGCTTAGCTTATGTATATATTGCTGACCATTAGATTTACAGTGCTATATTTCTTTTTACATAACTCGGACAACCCCTTTAAGGTTTTTTTGGCATTTTATATCTCAAATGCACGTATGTGAATTAATTAATAGTAATTTAATTAATTAATAGTAATTTGAAAAAATTTGATAAATTTGAAGACAATTTTGCATGTTGTGGCAAATCATGACGTCTAGGAGTTTTTTCAATATTTTATTTGTTTTCAGCACACCAAAATACATGGAAATTAGATGAAAATAAACAGCTTTTTAGTCGCAGACCTGTGATGGGCCATGGATTTTGCTATTGTTTGTTTAGCCTTACTAAAAAAGATTGGAGCAAACTTCAGCAGTCATACATTGATCAAAACTTGACATGGGAATGGTTTGGAAGAGGCAAACTTAAACCTAAAGGTGAGAAAATGGTAGCTGCAGCCCAAGACAATAGATTGCAGATAAGAAAGTTCAGAGCAAACATAGAAAAGAATGATAAAACAGAAAGATGCAGATTCCGTAAAAGAGAAGTAGAAATAATTACATGTCTTCTTGTTCAAGATGACACAAAAGGCAGCATAGCTCATCCAGTGGAAACTATGTAAATATAACGTTGTACCAGAAACAACATTGGGATCATGTCCTTAAATTGCGGAAAAGGAAGAGGTTGTGGTCATGTGGGATTAAAAGCTTGTAAGGAAGTTGGTAAGAAAGCTGGACATAGCAGTAATGGAGAAAAACGTAAGTAATGCATTGCCAATAGACTTGCCAGTACGAAATGACCATTCTGTGCAAGGTATGGATAGAAAGTGTAGTTACTTACCTGTAAAAGGTGATCTCCGGGAACAACAGGAATTAATCTTCACATCGGTACCAACGGAATCCATGCAGGAATGCTCCCCAGCATCCAATAAGAGAACTTGAGTTTGTAGCTGAGCGATAGAGGGAAAAAGAATACCCTACAACTCCTAGGGAAGGAGGGTGGGTTGTGAAGACCGATTCCTGCTGTTCCTGGAGATCAGCTGTTACAGGTGAGTAACTATGCTATCTCCAGGAACAAGCAGGAATGCAGCCTTCACATATAGGACTCACTAGCTCCCACGCACCAGACTGGGTGAGTAGCAGTATCCCTAAGGCTAAAGAATGGAGCCAGAGGATGTAGATACAAAGTGGCCCCATTGAACTCGATGACAGTTGGCAAGGACATCGACAGTGAAGTCTGGTGCCAGAAAGAAGTCCGGGATGGAGGGTAGGAGCTGCAGTTAAGTCCAAAAAGGTGCTGGAGAACAGCCTGGCCAAAGACAGCATCCCAACAGGAGTCCCTGTCTAGGCAGTAGTGAGCAACAGAAGTATGAATGGAGGACCTGGTAGCTGCTCGATAAATCTCATCAATAGAGACAGAATGAAGGTTGGCAACTGAGGTTGCCACGGCCCACATGTTATAAGCGGTGACATGACCCTTAAGGGAGAGTCCCGCTTGAGTATAGGCAAAGGAAATGCAGTTCGCAAGCCAGTTGGAAAGGGCGCATTTTGACACTGGAAGTCCAAGGTGAGTTGGATCAAAGGAAAGGAATAATTGAGAGGATTTCCTGTGATTCTTGGTTTTCTCTAAGTAGAAAGCCAGTGTGCGCTTGCAGTCTAACGTGTGTAGCGCTGCTTCAGTTCTAGAGGCATGCGGTCTAGGGAAGAGGACCAGTAGTATAACCGATTTGGCATAGAATTATATATCTACCACTTCAACTTTTCCCGACTGTCCAGTGATGACATTTAGTGGGTGGAGTCTTTACATATTTATTAAGTGCCTTCTTCCCCTGCGCGGCGTTTTCCCACTGCTGATTCTCTCATCAGGTACTGCTGTTTTCAAATGCCATACATCTGTATTAGTGAGTTCAGTATCCCTGTACACTTTATTTTATTGTATTTTTTGTGACTCATTCTCATATGTTTAGTTCACATTTTTTAACCATAGATTAACCATCGATTTGTCACCGTAGTTCCGCTCATACAGATACCTCTGTCAGGTCTCTCTTTTTCTGTATTACCCGACACAAGGAGCTGGTCCCACAGTCCCTTTTGACAGCTTCATTTTAGTTTTTAGCTTATTTTTATTTACAGCTCTATTTTAGTCCATGAAATATCTATGTGAGTTCCATTTTTTCTCTTTTTTTGCTTTTATGATGGTTGTTGTATATGAAAACTTCTTGGTATTCTGATTTTAGCAGTTTAATATAACTCTCTTACAGCATTACTTTTCAAATGTTACCGCATGTATAGGTATGGAAAATTAAACTTTTTTTTATTCTATTTGCCAACACCTTCTCCCTCCCCTCCCCTTCCCCCTTCTCCCTTTCCCCCTCCCCCTTTTTCCTTTTCCTCTACCGTCCTTCCCCTCCCTCCTTTCCTGTCCTCCCTCTCCCTTCCCCCTCTTCCCTTTTTCCCCCTTTCCCTCTCTTTCCCTATCCTTCCCTTCCTCCCCTCCTCTTCCTTTCCCCCTCCCCCCTCTACCTTCCTCCCCTTTCTCCCCATTTTTTAGATTATTTAATCATTCGTTATCCAACTTTGTGTTTATGAACTCACATGTTTTATATGTTCCCTTAGATTGGGAAGAGTGTCTTTGCACCGTCCCTTTTGGATGGACTCCACGCAAATTTTGTTACGTTCATTTGGTAATGTATTTTAAAGTTTTTAAGTTTATGTACTCTCAGTAATTTTATTGTGTAAATTTAATTTTATCTTTCTGTTGTTTAATTATGATTTCTTTTTATGTATTTTTTTTGTGTGTCCTATTTTTAGACCCCTGATGAAGGCTTAATGCTGAAACTTTTTAAGTTGGGTCCTCAATAAAATTTCATCTGTCAAGTTACTCTACTGTGGCCGTGGTTTTACATCTTCCGCTCCTTGTTTGGTTTTAAAATTTGTGGAAGTTGTCCTTCTCCCTTTCTCCTCCAGTAACCAAAATTGTACCAGAACACTTGGTACATTTCTTGAAGCCATTGACGTATTTTTCCATCGTGATGGAAAAAGAGATAGGCTGAGACCTAATTTGGTGGTGAAATCATCAAAGTAGAAAAAAATGAAAGAAAGAAAAAAAATACTAAAAGAAAAGAAACAAAACTATCGGGACCAGTATTAGGGAGATACTGGCGTCGCCGGAAAGGCAGAGCACAGATTTTAAACAAAAAAAAAATAACGTTTTTCGGTAGTGACAGGAAGAAAACAACCTCTGGCTCCGCAGAAAACAAAGAACTGAAGAGAGGACAAGGGAAGGCGGGAAGGCAGATGCACAGGCACAGTGGAGTGCTCCAAAAAGCTTTCCTATTGGATGCTGGGGCGCATTCCCGTCTGGGCTCCGTCGATACCGACGATACCCATATGTGAAGACTGCATTCCTGCTTGTTCCTGGAGATTACAAAGATCCTCAATTATCAATGGTTTAATCAAATACCAAGAAAATGTGACAGGGAGGTACAGAAATATTCCCAGTTTTATTGGGTGCCACTGTCCTAATTAAAAAGAATTTCCAAATGCACTTTGGCATGTTGCCTATTATTCCTCATCCTATGTCATCCAGAAGGAAAACCTCTTTGGGCACAATGCAAATATTAAGGCAAGCACTAGTAGTGAACTTGAAATAGTAACGTCATCCCAACATATCTTAGTTTAGGCACGAGGCTCATTAGTGTTGATGATATATGCAAAACTAATGCATTTGAAAACACTGCCCCCAAGAGGAAACCATTTAGTTGTTCAGAATGCGATAAAACCTATGGTCACAAATCCTCACTGAGAGACTACAAAAAGCCCTTGCAGAACAGAAACAATTTCAGTACTCTAAGGGGTATGTTTACTAAACCGTCTTAACATAGCAGCGGCGATGTTATCACACGATACGTAACATCATCGCGCGATAACGTCTCCGGCGGCAGTGAGATGCGCAGAGGGAGGAGAAAGGCACCCCAGAGGGTGGAGTAAGGCTCCCCAGGGGCGGAGAGAAGGGGTCAATGGGTGGAGAGTGGGTGGGGAGTGGATCCATGCACACTATCGCCGTGAAATAAAGCTCTGAAAATTAGCGCCAGTGAAAACCTCGCGCTGGGCACATTTGCAGGACAGAGAAACCATTTCAGTCAGCAATGTACAGCAAAGGCAGGGAACCCCAGTAAAGTGATAGTAGTGATACATGTGCAGGAACCAAAAAGGCAAACAAACATATAAAATGACCAGAACCACATTTGAAATTCCAATAACCAAGCTGGCCAATAGTGATATTAATGATAAACATAAAGCGACACTACTGACAAAGCGTAAAAAGGGAGATATCATGTTTGGAAGGGTCTATGCTGTGTCCCCCTACAAAGTGAATGATCCCACATTGAAATAGCAGTGATCAGGGTTGTTGTCGTTTATATTGGGCAGGTTTGTTATGGCATGCACATGTGCAGCAACAGCAGAGTGGGAACGTAGGAAACGGCAACTGTACTGATGCTGTAAATGGGATACAGGGGGCTGTAGGCGGCACATGCTGTGGTCCAGCTGGGGCACAGTGCAGACTAGGCAGATGCCTAGGTGGCACATAGGAATGCCGAAACTGTAAAGCAGCAAGACAGCAACTGACGAGGGTCCTACATGGACACGAGTGTGTGTCCCAGTGTCACAGGGGATATTACCCAGCAGGTACCCCCAAGGGCACATAACATTGGCAGGCGGTGCCGGGGGGGGGGGAAGCGCGCATGTCCATGTAGGAACCCCTATCTGACAACCCACACCATAGGCAGCTGCCTACCGGCACACTGGATGGCCTGGGACTGTGCACCACCAGCACCACCGGCACAAGGGCATGTCAGCATGGTGGCGGAGGGGTGCTGGTGGCAGAGGGGGCAGTGGCATCTGCCCACACCAGACCACGGCCAAGCCACGTTTAGGTGGGTGCCGTGCACTGCAACAGACAAGGTCTGCCTGACGAACAGTCATGGTATCACCAGGGAATGACCTGCCCCTGTGGCAACAGTTTGGTGCACTACACACAGCCAGTGTGTTCAGGGGCAGAAGGTCACAGGTTCAAGTCCCAGGTGTGGCTCCTGCCAACCTTGTCCCCATATTTTACCAAGTACTAAACCGTGGTAATAAAGATGGAACCTTTATTGCAGATAAAATAAACATGCCTGAAACGCCTATATTTTACCCTACAGAGCACAGACACCATAAACATGTGCAATCCCTAGAGCAGAGTTTCCCAACTCCAGTCCTGGAGGGCCAAACACCATTCAGGTTTCATGCTGTCCCTAATAAATATGCCTGTGCTGCATTTGTATGCACCGCCCCCATTGTATGAAAATGTATCTCATGCATATTCATTAGGGACAATATGAAAACCTGAACAGTGTTTGGCCCACCAGGACTGGAGTTGGGAGCCTCTGCCCTAGAGCAGTGGCCAACAGGGGCACACAAACCCCCACCCCCACAGACTCCACTATCCAAAGCCTCATGGAGAGTCAGGCTGTTGGACCCTGCGCGGAGCAGCATCTCCCAGTACTGGCACTTGCATACCTTAGCAATGCCGTCCTAAACTTGGGAACACGTTTCACATATATCAAAAGTTTGCTATGATTAATGTCAGATAACAAATCCTAAGTTAAACACGATTTGTTGATAGAGATTCATCATAGCAACCTTTCTGATATCTGTGGAGTGTGTTTCAGTTATTGCTTCTGACAGTGTTTACCACCGCGGGGAGTGACCCCAACAGTATTGCGTACCATAGCAATGCCCGCACTGTGCCCAAGACTGGTGAGGTGGACAGGGCTGCCACAAACCTCCATAATTGCACAATGCAGGCATAGGTGTGGGAGTGTGTGTATGTCTATCCAGTGTGTTATGGCTGCCCACACCTTACTGAGCCCACACTGCTTGCACTGTTTCCAGTGTTAGCCTGCCAATGTGCATAATGAGGAACAAGGTACTGTGGGTATGGCCCGGACAGGGTGGCCTGGGCAGGATGCATCTGCACAGGGTATAGGGCAATGGCTGGGATATTGTAGTGCCCAACCACCACCTGCACAGACAGGGTGGCCACAGCATGTCATGCTGGGAGGTCACCCTCACCCTGACTGAGCAGTGACCACGGCATGGCTAGGTTCCCCATAGTGCTATGCAGCATTTATCTCAAGTGATATTTATGGGTTCTCTTTTCTGAGGCCCAATCACTGACATACCTGCTTGGTATGTGTGCTCACATCCCATTTTTGGGTGCACACAGTTCCTCCAGGAACATGCACTATGTAATAGCTAGCAGATTGTCTGCAGTTAGCATGTGTATGGCTGGAACACCTTGAAGGGTGCAGCAGGTGGAGACTGACTGTGCCCTCTGCTGGTGAATGTCAGATAGTGGTGGGGGGCAGCTGAGCTTCTCCAGTGTTCTGCCTGTCTGCCATTGCCTTATGTGATGCGTACAGATCTGCATCGACTGCCCTGTAGGACTGGGGTTGATGGTCCTCTCTACTGCCACCATTGCAGAGATGTACAATGTGGATCTGTTGGTGGGAGATCCTGTCCCCCCACCCTGAGCCACAGAGAGCGGGTTGGGTGGTGCTACATAATCCGCTTTTGGGTCCAAACACCCCCCTTCACCTATAACATGTGACCATGGCACCCACACAGGATATGCACTATTCTGGGTGCATCATAGTCCACAAGGGCTAGACGTGACTGGGAAATACAGATGGACACAGGTGTATCCTAGGTGTGTCTGCAAGGACTACCTATCACACACTGGCACTGATGGGGACCAGCAGCACAGCTTATCTCAGCCAAGCCAGGTGCTGCGGACCTGGTGCTGGGCGCCCCACCTCACCATCAGGGTGAGCACAGGACTTGAACAATGTCACGGTCTGTAGCTACTCTGTGCCAGTAACACACATGGTCAGTTCCCCCTACCAGGCCTAGGTGCTTGGGGTTGCATACCCCATTATGTGATCAGCTGTAGACTGCTGATCTGCATGTGCAGTGCATCATGGGTATGAGTGGGTTTACCCTATCCTGGTAACCACAGCAGACAGTTTGTGTGGTGACCTGCAGTCTTTCTTTAGCCATCCAGCAGTGTAGCTATAGGGATGTAGCCTACTTGTTACTTCAATGGACTGTGGAGGCAGAGGTCATGGGTTCGATCCCGCAGTGGTGTAATCTAAAAAGGCTGTCTGAGGAATTTTCTTTTAATTTAAATCAGTGCTGCCAGCAGAAACACCCTCACAGTGCTGCAGCCTAAGGTGCCTCATAGGTGCCCTTTAAGGCACCCTATAGGGCACATTATAGGGTGCCTTGGCAGACAGGGCACTTTATAATGTGACCTATGGAGCGCCTTATAGGGCGCCTTATGAGGCACCTTAGGTTACGGCACTGTGAGGGTGTTTTTGCTGGCAGCACTGATTTAAATTAAAAGAAAATGCCTCAGACAGCCTTTTTAGATTACACCACTGCGGGATCGAACCCATGACCTCTGCCTCCACAGTCATTGCAGTGGGCTACATCATTATAGCTATAGCTTCTAACACTGAGCTGCCATGTACTTAGGGTTAACGCGCGTTAACGTGCCATGGCGCCCACTATCGCACGATACATATTCTTGCTACCTTAGGACTGGAACGCCCACTCCTTATATGGCATTCTTCAGATTATTGCTGCAACTAGCGCCGGTAACATTAGGTCGGTTTAGTAAACATACCCCTAAGTGTAATAAGTGTTTCTCTTAATATTAGCCTTAGAAAACACAAAATGATCCATACAAAGATAAACATCAAAATGCTCTAAGTGTGATAAAAGTTGCAGTAGGATATTTCACTTGAGACAATACAAAAAAAAGCTACAGGAGAGAACTATTTAAATTTCTGAGGAGTGATAAATATGGCAGAAATCACAACAGAGTTTAGATGATATACAACACAAAGTAATAATCATGTGTGACATTTCTATACCAATAGATTGAAAGCTTGATAAAAAAATAAAGTGTTAATAGAGAAAACCACAATACTGCATTGCTAATAGAGGTGTCAGTTCTAAGCAGCTATTCTGTAGTATGTTTTGGAGACAGACAATTCCCAGAGAGAAACCATTTATTTGCATAGCAATGGTACACGGTATATTAAAACCTCTTAATTCACTAGAGATGAAACAGACAGCAACGTAATGCAACCCCCTGCCTCAAAAATAAACCCTTTCCATCTGTATTACCTCTCCACTGTTATAATCTTTAATATCAAGAACTTTCCCTCTGTTGTGACAGCTGAAAAGAGATCACAGACAGAAATGTGGGCAGACACAATCTTCACAGTGAGTGCCTATAAAGGTATCCATCCTTAGCCTCTGCATTAGAGCTAATGATATTGGTAGCGATAGTGCTGCATTTAACTATTAGCACGGGACTTGCCAGGCATTAATGGCACCATGCTAAAAATCTCACATTAACCGGTCAGCGTGATTGAGTAGGGACTGGGTATGTTCAGGGTAGAATGTGGGTGTTGACAGCGCATTGCAGTTAGCTGTCAATGGGTGGTGTTAAGTGCATCCACGTGCTGGTTAGCTCAGTGTTGCACATTAGCATTGTGCTATTGACAGGGGGCATCTGGGCAGCAACAGAATGGGACGGTGTTGGCGGCGGAGGATCACATTTCTGTGACAACGGCAACAACACTAAACTTAAACTGCGCAGAAGAAATGCCTGGCAATCTATTTCTGTATCTTGTCATGAAAACCCAATGGCTAGTCACAACAAAACAAATTGCTGGAAGATGAGACCCCTAGGTTGGAAGGCACTCAACTGGCTACTGGGGAGGAGCTGAAGATTTTTCAGAGTAAAGCCGGCATTTATGATGTGGTTGAATCAAAGCCCCCGGGACATCTGACTGCTGATGTAGCTGTGCATGACAGGAGAGTCAGAAGCTGCAAAGATGTCTTACATATTGGGACATGGAACGTATGAAGCATTAACCAAGGGAAGTTGGAGGTGGTCAAGAATGAAATGGAACGTGTACAACTTGATCTGTTGGGTGTCAGCGAACTGAAATGGACTGGCATAGGGCACTTTGCATCAGATGATCACATGGCCTACTATGCTGGAAATGAAAGACAAAGAAGAAATGATATTGCATTTATAATAAAGAACTGTAATGAAATACAATACAGTCAGTGAATGCTTGATTTCTGTTTGAATATGAAGAATGTTTATTATCAACACAACTATAATTCAAGTATATGCCCCAACAACAGCTGCAGAAGAGGAAGAGGTTGATGAGTTCTATGAACAAGTACAAGCTGAAATTGACAGAATATGCAAACAGGATATCCTGGTTGTCATGGGTGACTGGAACGCAAAAGTTGGCATCAAAGAAGGCGGCAAATTGGTTGGAAAATATGGACTTGGCAACAGAAATGAAGCTGGAGAAAGACTGATAGAATTCTGTAAGACCAATGATCTATTCATCTCAAACACTTTCTTCCAGCAACACAAAGGGCGACTGTACACATGGACTTCACCCAATGGATTGTACAAAAATCAAATTGACTGCATCTGTGGACGTCAACAGTGGAAAAGCTCTATGACATCAGCAAAGACAAAACCTGGATTTGACTATGGTACAGATCACCAATTACTAATATGCAAATTCAAGCTAAAGTTGAAAAAAGAGCAAGCCACTCATGAATGTAGCAAAATATGACCTTGAGAATATCTCACCGGAATTTAAAGACTGCCTGCAAAATTGATTTGCTGCTTTAGATACAAATGACGGAGCTCCAGAAGAGTTATGGGATGACATCAAGAAGGTTGTGTTGGAAGAAAGCGAGAAATCTCTACAAAAGGCGAAAAAGCAAAAATGGCTAAAATGGATGACCAAAGAAACTCTGAAAATTGCCCAGAAATGGAGAAGCTAAAGCCAGAGGAGAGAGAAAAGACAACTGCAGAACTCAACAGAGATTTTCAACGTGCAGCAAGACATGGAGAAGTATTACAATGACGCATGCAAGGAAATGGAAGCAGAAACTATTAGAACAACAACAAGATCGGCTTTCCTAAAGCTACGAGAGTTCAAGAAAAAATTCCAGCCTTGAATTGGAATGTCACAAGATGCTCAAGGATCTATGTTGAATGATGCTGAGAAGATCAAGAAAAGGTGGAAAGAATATACAGAGTTTTTATATAATAAAGATCAAGTGGATCAACAGCCGTTTCAACCTGTATCTTATGATCCGGAACCATTGATAATGAAAGAAGTCAAAACAGCATTGAAAGCCTTATCAAAGAACAAAGCACTAGGCATTGATGGCATTCCCATAGAAGTATTACAGCAATCCAATGCAGCTGTTACCATACTTACAAGGCTCTGCCAGGAAATTTGGAAGACATCATGGCCAACTGACTGGAAAAGATCTGTGTTTATACCAATACTAAAAAAAGATGATCCAACTGACTGTGGAAATTATCGCACAATCGCTCTGATCCCACATGCCAGCAAGATTCTACTGAAGATTATTCAAAAGAGACTGCAACCATACCTGGAACAAGAACTACCTGAAGTGCAAGCAGGGTTCAGGAAAGGGCTAGGAATGAGAGACATTGCGGATGTGAAAAGGATCCTTGAAAAGACTAAAGAATACCAAAACGATATCTATTAATGCTTTATTGACTACAGCAAGGCTTTTGACTGTGTAAACCATGAGAAACGGTGGGCCACATTAAGAAGCATGGATCTAACACAGCGGTTCTCAACCTGTGGGTCGCGACCCCCACGGGGGTCGCCACAGGATTTAGCAGGGGTCGTCTCACCTCACTCCGCCATTAAAAAAAAAAAAGCACCCAAGTTGCTGCCGCTGCCGAATCCGCTTCTCAGCAGCGGCAAACTCACTGCCTCCCAGTCCCTTCTAATGCAGCCGCGGCTCCCTGCCTCTTAGGGAACTGTGGCTATGCCAGTAAAACCGTTGCGGAGCCTTTCTGTCTCTTGACGGGCTCTGTGCAGCATTGTTCCGCCTCCAAAGGAAGTTGTTTACCACAGGGGGGGGGGAGGGGTGGCTGACATTGATGGAGGGAGGGAGGGGGGCTGACATAGACAGGGGGGCAGACATGGATGGATGGAGGGAGGGGGGCTGACATGGACAAAGGGAAGAGACAGGGGGACATACTGTACAGACGGGCAATAAATGCTGGACAGAGGGGAGAGACAGTGCGGGTTAGGATTATAATGGGCAGATGGGGGGGCTAGGACTGGTAATGGGTTGATTAGGGAAGGCTAGGACTGGGAATGGACTGATCAAGGGGGGGTTGGGACTGGTAATGTGCTGATAGGGTGGGTAGGACTGGTAATGGACTGATGGGGGGCTAGCACTGGAAATGAGCTGATCGGGGAGGTTAGGACTGGTAATGGGCTGATTAGGGGAGCCTAGCATTGGTAATGGGGTTGAGGAGGGACTAGCACTGGAAATGAGCTGATTAGGGGAGGCTAGCACTGGTAATGGGGTTGAGGAGGGACTAGCACTGGAAATAGCTGATTAGGAGAGGCTAGGACTGGTAATGAGCTGATGGGGGGTAGGACTGATATTGGGCTGATTAGGGGAGGCTAGCACTGGTAATGGGATTGAGGGAGGACTAGCACTGGAAGCAAGCTGATTGGGGGGCTTCGACTGGGAATGGGCTGATTGTGGGGAGGGGAGGATAGAGCTGCTGGCCCTGGAAGAAAACTGGGGGCTAAGGCTACAAATGGGCTGATACGAGGGGATGGGAGAGTGGAACTGGAAGAGAGTGGATCTGAGAGGGGCTGCCATGGTTTTTGTACTAGAAGGGACTGCTCAGTGGGGAAGGAGGGGGACTGGAAGGGAATGGACACCAGTGGCAGTCATGGGAATGCAAGTTGACATTGGAAGGTACTGAGAGTGAAGACTGGAAAGGGGCTGATACTGGGGATGGTTACTGGGACTGGAAATAGGCTGATGGAAAGAAGTGAAGAAAACGAAAGAAGAGATAAGAAATGGCAGATGGACCACAGACCACAGAAAGAGAGCTAAGAGCTAAGCTAAGGAAAGCAGAAGCCTCAGATCGGGACCAGCATGATCAGAGAATAAATTGATCAGACAACAAAGATAGAAAAAATAATTTTATTTCATATTAGTGATTTGACTACAAAATCATAATTTTGAAATCAAATATTGTTACTTGTTATTGTGATTAATTATTGTGGTTTAAATAAGTAAATTTTATAAATAAAAACATATTGCAAAGGCCTATAATATATTAATAATTCAACAAATAATTACAGCGACAATGCGTTAACGGTAAAGGAAGAGAGACGCATTTGATTTTATCATTGGGGGTCACCACAAGTTGACCAATGGTAAAAGGGGTCATGGTACAAAAAAGGTTGAGAACCACTGATCTAACATAACACCTGATCGTTCTCTTGCACAAACTTTACACTGATCAAGAAGCAACAGTTCGAACAGAACAAGGAGAAACAAAATTATTTATTTATTTATTTACATTCTCTTATATACCGCGCTATTCTGCATCAGTGCGGTTTACATTGAACAAAATGGTTTAAAATCAGCAAAGGTGTACGACAAGGCTGCATACTTTCCCCCTACCTGTTTAATTTATTTCTGTCATGAAAATTAATATCTCACACTCAATTTTACTGTAAATCGCTTTGCTATAACAAAAGTGGTATATGAAAACATAATAAACTATAAATTACAAAACCAATATTTAAAGGAATTAATGCAGTTAGCAAGTCTGCTAACCACAATAATTGCCAAGGCCGGAATGCCCTGATACTAGCTAAATATCTGCAGGGTGCTGCTGCTACACACCCCAGTGCTAGCTGGCTAACAGGGCGTTCTGGGGATGGCACCCAATGATATTGAGCCGCTGTTCGGTTAGGGCAAAGTGGCAAAAGTTAGTTTCTTTAAAGGCTTGCCAAACTTTCATTGTAGAAGCCCAGTTAGCTTCACCGCTATCTGGCTGACTCGAATATTCAATGCTAGTGGCCTGATATGGTCCCAGCATTGAATATCCGGGTCTACAGATTAGCAGCAGCAGCAGCAGCTAGCCACTTTAGCAGCGATAGCTGCCACCACTGAATATCGGGCCCTATTACTTCTCTACATTTCGCAGAATTTCCTTTTTTCTTGTATCACTAAGGAAAAAAGTGCTAAAATATTAAAATATTGGTAGCACAAAGGGCATTAAACTTGAGACTCATCTTCCTTTAGCCAAGTTCCCTTTCTATCTAATTTTTATTACTTTAAAGTGTAAAGTAAAAATTTGGCATTTCATAGTCCATTAGGTACTGATGGGTTAAGCTAGGGGACCCATGATGCAAAAGCTAGGGGACCCTTTTACTAAAGGTGTGCACTTACTGTGCGATTAGTGGCACAATTGTCATGTATTAACTATGCCCAGCACATGACTGAATAACTGAATGTGCAGTGCGATTAACATGGGTGCACCTAATACCCAGAGGGTCATCGTTATGTCTTGTATACTCATGCTAATTGCCACATTGACACTGAGCATGCGACCATTGCCCTCACGCTAGTCCAATATGCTCATGTGCATACTCTGCCCCAGCACACTATGGCAATGTGCATTTTAGCGACTAGTAGTTGGCATAAATACAAACATTAGCATTCTCAGGTGCCGTTTACTGGATCCTAAAGTGCATGTTAACTGGTTAACAACCTTTAGTAAAAGGGCCGCAAGGACTTTAACCATCTTTAAGGTCATTAACTCTGGAAGATGCTCACTGCAAAAATTATAATTAGCAATGAAACCATGAAAGGAATTGGCTCTTAGGTATTTTCCACAGCACTTAATTATCAAAAATATGGGTTTCATGGATTTTCAATATCAGTAAATGCCATTTAGAGTATTATTAACCATTTCTGTAGCTACAAAGCAAGCAGGATGCCTCAGATAAAGTCGGGTTTCCAATGAAGTCATAAAATTTATGTGCTACATACCTTCTGAACACTGGCAACTGAAACCACTGAAACTGGAAGAACAGGTACCTCCATTTTTGCATGGCAGTGGGGTGCAATGGTCAATCTTAGACTCACAAAACTCTCCAGTGAAACCTGCAACAAAGGCATATTCTTTATATTAAAATAAATCCTCTATTCAATTTCACTGTGTATTTGTAATAGAACAATCTTATTTATTTGGTTAAAAATGAGAAGAACTGAAATTGTTTTCTTGCAAAAGCAGAAAGACACGCAGTATTCTATTTCTCACTAGAATTCCTGACCTTTATAAGCAACTTCTTTCATTAACAGCAATGTGAATTAACTGGTTTCGTAAAACTCTGTTTTAGTTTAGCAGCAGCAACAGAAAAATCATAGGGGAGGAAATTCAAAAGAATTAACGCGGTCAGCAGGCTTGTTGACCATGTTAATCCTTCTACCTGGGATAATCAGCACCACGAATACGTTTAGTGCAGCTGAATAACCCTGGGTGCCACCACTTAGTATCGGGGCAATGCCAACCAGTTAGTATCGGGACATTCTGGGGGCGTTCCAGGGCAGCACCCGGCCCTAACTGGGCAGTGGGGATATTGAGCTGCTGACCAATTATGGCAAGGTGGCGAAAGTAAGGTACAGCAAAGACTGGCCTCATCAGCACCACAGAAGCTAACCAGGCAGCGGCTGAATATCGACGATGCCCAATTAGCTTCCTGCCAATCCGGGCAACCCGGATATTCAATGCCGGGACTGGATATGACCGCAGCACTAAATATCTGAGTTTATGTTCCAGCGGCAGTGGTTAGCTGCGTTAGAATGGCTAGCTACCACCGCTGAATATCCTCTCATAAGATATAAATAAATTCATCTTGAACTTGAGCCATAACATCTAAGACAATTCTGAATGTAGCATGTCCCTTTTTAAACAATTCTGTGCGCATGTCTTTTTTCTCAGTCAGGAGTGGAAAGAATGGAGAGAGAGAAGAGAAATACATTAATTTTAAGTTTGCTTCCAGTGAATCCCAAAGGGTATATACAGGTATTTTTTTGAATCTGCACCTAAGTATTAGGAATGCTTTCTTCTAGGGGCCATAGTAGTATGACATTACTATTGTATGTAATATCAGAATTCTGATTATCTACAGTATGATATGTTGCAGGAGGAACATTTATTTAGAACTATGCACATAGGACCTGATATTAAAAAAAAAAGCTGAGCATTTCCTTCTCTCAGAATCAGCACCCATCTCCCAGCTGCCAACATCAGATTAGCCCCCACTTTCCGAGAAGCAGCCCCCACTCTTCCAGCTCCCTCTTCTCCCAGCCTCCAGTATTAGCATCAGTCCCTCCCTCTCCCAGCCCCAGAATCAGCATCGGCTGCCCCCCAGCCCTCAAAATTAGCATCAGCCCCCCTTTTTCCAGCCCTCAGCATCAGCCTCCCTCTCCCAGCCCACAGCATCAGTCCCTCCACTCCCTGTCTCCCATAATCAGCATCAGCTCCATCTCTCTAAGTCTCCAGCAACAGCATCAGTCCCACTTGTTCTAGCCCCAGCATCAGCCCCCCTTTTTCCCACTCCCAACATCAGCTTCCCCTTTGCCAAGTATCAGTATTCACTCCCTCCCCTCTTCTCCCAGGTGGCCTCCCCCTCCCTATCTGCTGCATCATAGATACCCAGAGCACACTGGCGGGAATTTATGCCTTTACTCCCGCCACTCTCTGTGTCTTTACCTGGCTTTGCCAACACCACGGAAACAGAAAGTGTCTATCCTCATGTTTTGAACTCTCCTGTGGTGCCATCAGAGCTAGATGAAGATGTAGACAACAATAGGAGCAAAGGTGTAAAGTTCCTGCCTCTGCAAAGGCACAGTTGCTGGGATGCCTTTAAGCTTGGGTGCCCTAAACCAGTGCCTAACTGGTTCACCCCTTAAGCTGGCTCTGCCTTTAGCTGATAGCCAAGCATCTTGTATGTTCTAAATGAATCTGAAGGGTGATGATAGTGCCAGATGGTTAGGCTGGGATGATTTTAAAATGTCTATATGGGCAATAAGGGAATCAATGCACCGCAAAGGTCAGTCACTAAGATGACCTTTAAATGACAGAAATAAGACTCTAAAATGTATTCTACAATTAATGGGGAGCCAATGATTAACAAAAAGTAATGGGTCACATGAATAAATTACAAAGCTGAGCACATTAGTTTAATGGAGGTATTCTGTATTAGCTCTAATCATCTTAGAGATGTTATACTTGCTCGAAATGAGGGTATTCCCATAATCTAGATGGCTCGGCACTAAAGACTGGTACAAAAATTGCACACCCTTTGATTCTATGGATGAACACAGTATTCAAGTTTTTAGAAGAAAAAAAAGATATCTCCACCAGCATATTAAAAAGATCTTTGAAGATTAAAGATGAGTCTAAAGCACTCCCCAAAGTGGAAACTTTGAGGAGGAGTGGAGTTACTATAATGGAAGGTGCCAGTATTGGAGGGGAGAAGGACAGTCGTTTCCTACTCAACCAGATAGCTTCCGATTTCAAGGGGTTGAGTTTCAGCCTTCCAGAACTTAGCTACTTGACAAAGGGAATCTAGGCAGTTGTTTAAACAACAAATCAGAAACGGTCGCCATTAGTATGTTGATGTTAAGCAACAACTAATACCAAAACTGTGTAAATGTGGTTAATGGGCCAAAATTGTTAAAAAAGGATGAAGGCTAGAATAGATCCTTGAGGAATCCTGCATGATAAAAAAAATATATATATGGTTTTGACATAGTGTCCTATTCTACAATAAAAATATATATATGGTTTTGACATAGTGTCCTATTCTACAATAAAATAACAGACAAAAAAAAATGTAAACCAATCTAAGGCTATGTCCTAGAAGCCAACATCTTGTAATTGCTGAATGAGAAGCTGACAGTTGACAAGATCAAATGTAGCATTCATGTCTAAGAGAACAAGAATGGCACCCAATATTAGACAAGTAATTAGCCAAGCCATGTATAAACGATGGCCACATCTGGAAGAAGAAAGAACGATGCCAGCCATTCTTCATGCTCCATTTCATAAAGTTTCTGAATCGTGTCACAAAGAGGCAAAAGTGGTGTTTATGTTGTGCAAAGTGACCCAAACAAACATTGTAAATAGCTGTAATACTCCACTCTAGTCCAACCAAAAAGCACAAGAACCACGTGCGAAATAGGATATACAAACGTGGGTAGCTTATATTTGTTCAGAAATAAACAATCCTTCCTTTGCTACCCACGTTTGTATATTGTGTGTCCCATACTCCACTCTAGTGCCTCTGGACGCCACAAAACATGTGCTCATGCCCACTACCTAATGGCCACAGTCCTGGCCAGTGCCACCATCACATCATCATAATGATTTCTGCAGATGGTCTCCAGCAACCAATATCAGAGCCATAAGGACTTTTTGTGACATGTCAATTTTTAACAAATCATTGACAAAACAAAGGTATTTTTCCCAGGGCTAGCTTCTATTCAGCCACACACCCTGGGCTGTGTGGCTGGATAGTGCATCATGCCAAAGGGGCACCATATTGGCACCGTCTCCTCTGTCAGTATCCTGTGGCAAAATCATGGTTCTTGCTGCAACCACCAGCCAATTTGGCGAGAAGGGAAACTTTGCAAAGCTGCGGAAGGAACATGGTGCCTGCTGAAGAGCGTGGGCGGCATATGCAGCAGAGGCAGCTACTCTGCACCACTCCTACCACTGTGCACTGATGTCTAAGCCACTGCAGCTGAAGAATGAATTATTGGTATTGCAGACTCTTAGCCCACATGGAATCTGTGGCTGGTTGAGGCAGAATGTATAGGAATGCAGTTATCATCGGCATGTCTTAAGCCACAGCTCATAAGTACGAGGAGGGGCTTGTAATTCTGAAAGTAAATGACTTTATAGCTATCCAGAAGTGGAGGGAGAGAGAGACCTGGAGTTGGGGACACTATTCCCCATCTCTCTCTCTCTCTCCCTCCCTCTGCCTGCACTCTACTCTCTCTGTCTCCCCCTGCTCCACCCCGGTTCTTGTGGCTGGGAGGTAGGAGTAAAAGAGAAAGAGAGAGAGAGATGACGGGGCAGGGAAGTGAGTGTCAATTTCATTTTTCACATAGGGTGCTGATTATGAGCTTGCCTGTTCTTTGACAATCCTGCGTTTGGTCCAGGGACTGGAGTGCGGTACCCTCCCTCTTGAATTCTGAGAAGAATATATGCGGACTCAAGGGTCCCACAAATGTTCCTGAAGGTCCAAGAAACTGGAAAGGTCTGGGACAGTGACCCTATGAGTATTTCCTCTTACAAATCTACCATTCTCTAGAATGACTACTTGTTCATCATTTCATTATTTAGCTTTGGTCATGGTCCCTTGTTTCATGCAAAATCAAAACATGTTTTTTTTTCTGTGTTTGCTTTGTGGTATACATTATCTATTATTCCATGGGATGAAAAAACATAGTTACTCACCTGTAACAGGTGATCTCCGGGAACAGCAGGAATTTAGTCTTCACATATGGGTATTGTTGGTACCGATGGAGCCTGCGCGGGAACGCTCCCCAGCATCCAATAGGAAAGCTTTTGGGAGCATCCCACAGCGCCTGCGTGCTGCCTTCCTGCCTTTCCCAACTGTCCCTCTCCAGTTGAGTTTAAAGCTGAGACAAGAGAGAGAGAAAGAGAGAGAGATTGAGAGATACAACTCCTAGGGAAGGTGTGTGGGTTGTGAAGACTAAATTCCTGCTGTTCCCGGAGATCATCTGTTACAGGTGAGTAACTATGCTATCTCCAGGAACAAGCAGGAATACAGTCTTCACATATGGGGATTCCCTAGCTGCAGATGCCAGGGAGAAGGCCCCAGAAGTTGTGTGCCCTTGTGAAAGAGCTCCACTTCCCCCCATGGATCTCTGGCATCCTACCAGGGATGGTGGGTAGGAGTTGATTAAGTATGGAACAGGTGCTGAAGAACAGCCTGACCAAACAAGGCATCCCGATGGGAGTCCTTGTCCAAGCAGTAATGGGCTGTGAAGGTATTAACCGAAGCCCAAGTAGCTGCTTGAAAAATGTTGTCAATAGACACAGAGTGAATATGAGCCATAGAGGCTGCCATGGCTCTCACATTGTGAGCTGTGACATGGCCTTCAAGAGGAAGGTTTTTACTCTCATAGGCAAAAGATATACACTGTGCAATCCAGCTGGACAGTGTTCCTTTGGAGACTCGAAGTCCCAAATGACTTGGCTCAAAAGCAACAAAGAGTTGAGAGGACTTTCTATGTTGCTGTGTCCTTTGCAAGTAAAAGGCCAAAGCTCTTTTACAGTCCAAAGTATGAACATTCCTTTCTGCATATGAGGCATGAGGCCTTGGAAAGAATATAGGAAGGTAAACCGCTTGGTTTAAATGAAAAGGTGACACCACCTTTGGCATAAAGTGTGGAGGAGTCCTAAGAACTACCTTATCATGATGGAACCTTGTATAAGGAGGATCAGCCACCAACGCCTGCAATTCACTGATGCGACGTGCTGATGTGATTGCAATAAGAAAGACGACCTTCCAGGAAAATAATTTCAAAGAGGTAGTGGCTAATGTTTCAAAGGGCGGTTTCATGAGCTGCCCAAGAACCGGATTTAAGTCCCATGCCACCGGTGGTGGCTTAATGGGAGGCTTAGTTAAAAGAAGGCCTCTCATAAATCTCGCTATAAGAGGATGGGAGGAAATAGGTTGTCCATTTAGAGGCTTGAAAGAAACTACAATAGCACTCAAATGAACTCTCACTGAATTGGTCTTAAGCCCTGCATTTGATAAATGAAGGAGATACTCCAGTAATGATTCCAGAGGTATCGCAAGAGGGTTAAGACCCTTCTGCGAGCACCATATGGTAAACCTTTTCCACTTAAATGCATAAGAGCGTCTTGTGGAAGGCTTCCTGGAAGCATAAAGGATATCGTTTACCTGCTGGGAAAGGTTAAGAACGTGAAGTTCTAGGCTTTCAGCAACCAGGCCCTGAGATGCGGAGACTGGGGATTGGGATGCCACAGCATCCCGTCCACTTGAGAAAGGAGATTTGGAGCAGATCCTAACTCCAGAGGCAGAGCTTGAGAGAGATGTAGGAGCAGAGGGTACCATATTTGCCATGGCCAACGTGGAGCTATGAGAATCATATGACCTCTGTCTCTCTGAAGCTTGAACAGGGTTTTGGGAATTAGGGGAATGGGTGGAAAGGCATACAGGACGTCCTGACCCCAATGGAGGAGGAAAGCATCCCTGGCCTGACAACCCTGAGCCGGAATTCTGGAACAGAACCGGGAAAGTTTGGCATTCAGCGGACTTGCAAAGAGGTCTATGTCCAGCGTTCCCCAAATTTGAAAAATTGGAGAGACCATTCGTGTGGAAGCAGAACTCGACTGAGTCTGTCTGCCCAAGAGTTTTGAATGCCTGGAAGATACACCGCAAGGAGATGAATCGGATGCTCTCTGGTGAGGGCCCATAGTCGCAAAGCTTCGTTGCAGAGCGACAGAGCCTGTTCCGCCCTGCTTGTTCACATAGAACATGGCTACTTGATTGTCCGTTTGAACTAGGACAGTGTTGTAGCTGAGCTGGGTGTGGAATACTCGAAGAGCAAGGAAGATTGCTCTGAGTTCCAGGGAGTCCAGGAGTGTTAGGCCTCCTGTGGAGATAGGCCTCCTGTGGAGTCCAGGAACCCTGGGTAGAGAGGCCTTGCAGGTGGGCTCCCCAACCCACCTGTGAAGCATCTGTTGTTAGAGTGGCTTGGGGTGGGGGTTGCTGAAAAGGAGACCCCACCAAAAGGTTTTGGGGTGACTGCCACCATTGGAGGGACAAAAAAAGGCGATCTGAGTTTGCTATTTTGTCTGACAGGCAACCTGACGCCTGAGTCCACTGAGTGGATAAAGTCCACTGGGCTGCCCTCATATGGAGGTGAGCATAAGGAACCACATGCACTGTGGATGCCATGTGGCCTAGCAACTGTAACATTTCCTGAGCAGTGAGGTGAGGTTTTAGCACTGCTTGGGAAGCTAACTGCACAATGCGAAGGCAGCGGGGCTGTGGAAGGAAGGCCCTTGTCTGTCTGGTATCCAGCAGAGCTCCTATAAACTCATGGATTGAGTGGGAGCAAGGTTGGATTTTGGGAAGTTTATGACAAGTCCCAAATACTGAAGGATGCGCATTGTGTGAGAGAGCAACCCTGGCCTCTGGCTCTGAAGGGGCTCGAATGAGCCAGTCGTCTAAGTAAGGGAAGACGAATATTCCCAGGGTGCGGAGAAATGCTGCCACCACAGCCATGCATTTTGTGAACACCCTTGGTGCAGAGGCCAGGCCAAAAGGAAGCTCCCTGTATTGGTAGAGCTTCCCTTGAAACAGAAAGTGAAGGAACTTTCGGTGAGTTGGATGGATGAGAACATGAGTGTACGCATCCTTGAGATTTAGAGAACAAAGCCAATCCTGACTCTGAAGGTATGGCAGCAGAGTTCCCAGAGAAATCATTTTGAACTTCTCTTTGAACAGGAAAAAGGTTAGGGCTCTTTAACTTCTCTTTGAACAGGAAAAAGGTTAGGGCTCTTTAACCTGGAAAAGAGACGGCTCAGGGGAGATATGATAGAAGTCTATAAATTAATGAACGGAGTGGAACGGGTAAACGTAGATCGATTGTTTACCTTATCAGAATATAGAAAGACTAGGGGACATGCAATGAAGCTACAGGGTAAACTATTTAAGACTAATAAAAGAAAATATTTTTTCACTCAACGTGTAATCAAACTCTGGAATTTGTTACCGGAGGATGTAGTAAAGGCTGTTAGTGTCGCTGGGTTTAAAAAAGGTTTGGACAAGTTCCTGGAGGAAAGGTCCATAAACCATTATTAAGAAGGGACCCAGGATATCAATGCTTGAACCAATACAAGCATTGTGGAACCTGTGTCCCTTGGGGAAACTGCTAGGTACATATGACCTAGATTGGCCACTGTTGGAAACAGAATACTGGGCTTGATGGACCTTGGTCTGACCCAGTATGGCATATCTTATGTTCAATTCTCTGAAAATGGGTCTGTGTCCTCCTGTTTTCTTTGGAATAAGGAAATAGGGGGAGTAAAACCCTGTATCCCGTTGGGGAAAGGGTACCTCTTCTATTGCCCCTTGAGCAAGGGGGAAGCTTTTGGCTTCCTTTGCCTAGGTTGTTGCTGCTGTCCTTTATGGGCAGACTGACCTAAATGATGTCCCTGCTGGGTATAGGAGGGCTACAACTTTTTCTTCTTGCTGAAGAATGTTTTCTTAGAGGATTTTTTCCTCACAGGATCAGCTGTAGATTTAGAATCTATCCAAAGTGATATTGTCAGCATCTATCTCATTAGCTTTTTCCTGCCATTTCTTGCCAAAGATTCTCTCCTGTGCAAGGAATATTCCCTAGTTTGTCCTGTACCCAAATTTCCAAGTCTGCCTCTGACATGGGCGCCTTGGTCCCTGATGGTAGGTAGAATAATTTCACTACCAGTGGATGTGATTCAACAGGGACCGCCAGCACTGCTGAAAGGTTTGCTTTGAACATGTCTCGTACAGACACCATGGAGCTCCTAAGAAAATTAATTAACCTCAAGTTCGCAGCATGGCCAACATTTTCAATATGTTCCAACTTGATATGGACAACTGTTGAACTCTTCACAATGGCTTTAACTTGATTCTCCAATGCAGTAGTTTTTGGTTGAACTTCAGAAAGAGAGGCCTTAATTGTGGCAACTTGAATATTAGTTTCCTCAATCGCAGTAGAATTATTTAAAACTCTGTTCGATAATGCTGACATCTGTGGTATTACAGCTTTACCCAAGGAGACAACTGTAGCCCATATGGTCTCAAGAGTAAACGTTTCAGGCCGGGTTGGTGCAAACCCAGCCCAATCCAACACCTCAGGTAAATCCCCTCCATAGTGCTCTATGGCAATTCACCTTCCAATGTGGCAATTATACTTGCTGCCTGTCAACCTCCTGGAGCTTCCAAGGAACTCACATGTTGAGAAGATGCCGGGGTAGCACCTCAGACTTCCTGAGCTCTGGCCCTCAAAGCAGATCAAAATGACTCCCCAACCAGGAAGAGCTCCACAGCAGACTTCCCCCAGAAGATTGTTGATAGCACACCACCTTAGAAGTATGCTACAACTCAGGGGAGAGAGACGACACGCCTGAAGCAATTGCTGAGCTCTCCAGCTCCAACAAACCTGCAGCTGGGTTTACCTCCCCTGTTTCTGCCAGCTGCTGGAGCGGCCGAAAATAAGTGTCCAAAGGTCCAGTGACCAAGGAGTAGAGGTAAAGGGGGTTTGTGAGAGCTGAGAACCCTCCTTCACCTTCTGCTTTTCTCTCATAACAAGAAACGTCCACTCACACAAACTCAGACTGACTGGGGGGAGGGGGAGTGAAGTCAAGATGGTGTTGTCCAAGTTTGTGTGAGAGGAATTAGTAACCGTAAGATACAGAGAAACACACTCTGGACATCCACCATGTGAGGTCATTTTTCTTCCCTTGGCACTGCACCCTGGTAAAGGAGTGCAAACAAACTAACTGATTAACTTGAAAGGACGATACCACCTTAAGTAAGAAGGAAGGGACAACTGAATATACACGACTTCCTCTGAGAATGACAAGTATTGATTCCTGCAAGATAATGCCTGCAGCTCAGAGATATGCCTCGCCGAGCAGATTGTGACCTAAAAGACAGTCTTAAGGGTCAGATCTTTAAGCATGGCCTGATTCAAGGGCTCAAAGGATTCCAACTTAAAGGACTGTAGCACCAGGCAGAAATCCCATGAGGAATGACTGAACACAGGGGAAGATGCAGGTGCCAAACCTCCTGAAGGAAATGAGACACATCTGGGTGAAAGGCTATAGACTGCCCTGTCACTGGTCCCCTGAAGAATGATACGGCTGCCACATGAAAGAAAGCAAGTCCACCATATTAGGACCAATCTGACACTCATGGCACTAACACTCAAAAAAGCACCAGATATAGAAACATAGAAACATGATGACAGAAAAAGACCACAAGGCCTATCTAGTCTGTCCTTCCATAACAACAACTACAACAGTCCACTTTTTACCTTTAGAGATCCTCTGTGTATGTATGTATGTGGGCAAAGTTGGTGGGACCTCTCCTTGCCTTCAGGACTGTGGAAACCATGGCAGGACAATAGTCTTTACACACTAAACAACGTCTCTCAAGAGCCAAGCCATAAGCAAGAAGGGAGCTAGGTCATCCAGGACTGGACCTTGCCACAACAATCCCCTTACTGGGGAAAGTCACAGAGGATATTTATGCAGGAGCTACATCACATCCCCGAACCATGGGCTCTGTAACCAAATCTCAGGATGACCCCAGAGGCAAAGAATCTGCCAAAATGCAGTCTGACTAGTTCCCAATCCCCAGGATTGAGAGAGTGACAACTGAAAGAGACATGATATTCCTTCCCACCCAGGAGAACAGGAGCATCATCTCCAAGGCCACTCCAGCAGTCTTCATGCCCCCTTGATGGCTGACATATGTCAACACAGTGCCATTGTCTGAGAATACTCTGACTGCTCTGCCTCAGACTAGGGACTGGAAGTGCAACAGGATCAAACAAATGACCCTTAACTTGAGGCGGTTGATGGGCCACGCTGACTCCTGGCTGCTCCAATGGCCCTGAGCTGTTCAGTACTCACAATGGCTGTTGGCATCTTTTGACAGGAGAAGCAACGAATGAATGTACAATAGCATGCCCCTCCTCAGATGCTAGGGCTGCCTCCACCAATGGAGGTTGGACACCACAACTGGCTGGAGGGGAAGACTGGCCTTGAAATCCTGAGAACTTGGAGATGAGACAGCAAGGACTTTTGCAGCAGTCTCATCTGAGCTCATGCTCAATGTACCATTTCAACTGATGCTGCCATCAAGCCGAGAAGCTGCAGATGATCACAAACCCTCGGTTCCTGCAGAGCTCAGAAGGCTGAAAGTTGAGACAACAACTTTTTCACCCTTTCTTTGGGCAGGAAGAACCTGCCTACCTAGTGTCAAACTGCAGTCTTAGGTATTCCAGTGATTGGGAAGGCTCCAAGTGTCCCTTTCTATGATTGATCACCCAGACAAGACTCCAGGAACTGCACCATATGGGTTGACAACCGAAATGCTTCTAACTGCGATCTGACTTGAATAAGCCAGCTGTCCAGATATGGGTGACCACAGATCCCTCGGCATCTCAGTGCTGCGACCACCACTACCATGACCTACAAGAATGTAGTCGGAGCGGTGGAGAGGCCAATGGGAAGAACGGCAAATTGAAAATGATTGCCAAGTATGGCAAAATGGAGAAAGCATTGTTGATCTTTGCAGATAGGAATGTGGAAATAGGCTTCAGCTAGATCCCAAGATGTAAAGAACTCCCCATGCCACACTGCCTGTATCACTGACCGCAGTCTCCATATGGAAGTATCGAGTTTGCAGGTGAGCATTGACCACCTTGAGGATTGGCCTAAAGGAACCATCTTTCTTTCACACTATGAAGTACTCTCTCCAGCCTGCAGTCTCATTCCTCTCCCCCTACTGGTGGTTCCCGCACATTTCAGTTCCTAGTCCGTCCTGGCTAGCCTCTTTCTTCCTCACCAAAACCCAGGACTTACGCTCCTCTCTTCCCTTTCGTCCCCAACCACTGACTTCCCCTCCTCCAGTCTCGCCCTCCCCAATTTCTCCCTTGTCTCACACCTGGGCTAACTTCCACCCTCTTCCACCCACAGAACTTCTTAAATTAATCTCCACAACACATATGGCCACCTGCTCACTGGACCCCGTGCCATCCTCCTGGCTGTCTGAACCCTCCCTTGGCCTGCTTTCTCCAATGCTTACCATAATCAATACCAGCCTCACCACTGGGAATTTTCCTCTTCCTTGGAAACATGCTTTTGTACGCCCGCTTTTGAAAAACCCATCCCTTGATCCTTTCAATCCAGCACACTATCGTCCAGTTTCAAATCTTCCATTTGCTTCAAAACTCCTTGAAAAAGCAGCCTTCTCTCAACTCTCCCATCACCTCGACTTGATTCACTTCCTTCACGCTCGTCAGTCTGGTTTCCGCCTGGGTCATAGCGTAGAATCCATTATGTCCGCTGTTTTGAACAAAATACATTCCTCACATGATTGTGGTGACATCTCGGTGGCGGTATCTCTGGATCTATCCGCAGCCTTCGATCTTGTAGATCACTCACTCTTGCTCTCTAGACTATGGGACGCGGGCCTCCGGGATACTGTTTATCATTGGTTTCACTCCTTTCTGTACTCTAGGTCCTTTGCTGTCACCTCCAGCTCTTCTACCACTAACCCCAACCCCCTCCCCTGTGGTGTTCCCCAAGGCTCTGTCCTGGCTCCCCTGCTGTTTCATGTATTTCTTGCTCCCCTAGCTTTATTAATTCAGCAATCAGGTCTGTCGGCGTATTATTATGCCAATGACATTTTCATTTTGCACCATGTCTTTATCTTTGTTTCTTGATATACCGCACACGCCAAAGACACCAACACGGTTTACAACAAGCTTAAAATAAGAGGCATAACATTGCTGTTAGAAAGAGAGGATAGAAGAAACAGAGCTCCATTAGTGCAATAGGAAAGGGACAGAGGTAGAGAAAGGAAAGAGAACAGAAGAGTAGGTTAGAGATAAACATACCGACAAACTGAGGAAAATGAGACAACCTATGAGGGGTCTGTAGGGATGGAGGAGGGAAAGGGAAGGTCGTAGGCAGTACAAAAAAGGTGGGTCTTCAGACCGGCTTTAAATTTACAAAAGGATAATTCAAGACGGAGGGCAGGGGGGAGCGAGTTCCAGAGCCTGGGACCAAGGAAGAAAAAGGCAGAGGAACAGGTGGATTTGAGGTGAGCAGAGGCAGGGTGGGGAAGAAACATACGGTCAGCATGGATGGAGCGCAGGGAGCGTTGAGGGGCATGGAGACGGACCAAGTTAGAAAGATAGCATGGGACACCAGTATGTATTGCCTTATGAATGAAAGTGAGGATTTTAAATTGAATCCAGTAGGAGATGGGAAGCCAGTGGAGACCAATAAGAAGGGGAGAAATGTGATCATAACGGGAAGCATTAGTAAGTAGCCGGGCAGCGGAGTTTTGGATAAGCTGTAGCCTTCGGAGTTGGCGTTGGGGGAGACCGGCAAAGCAGACGTTGCAATAATACAAGCGGGAAAGAGTGAGGGAAAGAAGTAGGGTGGTCAGGGCAGAAATAGGAAGAAAGGGGCGAAGAGCTCACAATTGTCTGAGAGAGAGAAAAGAACACTGGACTACAAGAGACAGATGTTCATGGAAGGAGAGGGCTGAATCTAGGATGACCCCGAGGTAGCGCAGGGAGGGGACAACAGGAATGGAAGTGGAAGAAAGCAAAGGGGAAATTGAAGGTATGGGGCCACCGAGGGTGAACCAGATGGCTTGGGTCTTAGAAGGATTGAGGTGAAGAAAGTTAGAGGACATCCAGGAAGCAATGGAGGATAAACAGGAATTGAGAGGGGAGAGATCGGGTGAGAGCGGGCAAGTGTGGTAAAGAAGAAGAATATCATCTGCATAATAGTACGCTGAAACACTGGATTGCTGTACCAAAAGAGTGAGGGGAGCAAGGAAGACATTAAACAGAAGAGGGGCCAGAACTGAACCCTGAGGAACCCCACAGGTAAGTGGGTGAGTGGGAGAGGAAGAGGAACCGGCGGTGACAGAGAATGATCTGTTAGTCAAGAAGGAGCGAAACCAGTGGAGAACAGTGCCAGAGATCCCAGTGTCGCAGAGACGTGAGAGCAGGGTGCGATGATCGACGAGATCAAACGCGGAAGAGAGGTCGAGGGAGACTACAATAGAGACAGAGCCACGATCGTGTGCGGAGTGAAGTTCATTCATAACAGAGAGGAAAATAGATTCCGTACTGTGCCCAGGACGGAAACCAGACTGACAGGGGTGAAGGGAAAGGGTGGCATCAAGGTGAGAGGAGAGCTGAACAAAAACCAATTTCTCCAGGAGTTTAGAAAGAAATGGGAGGTTGGAAATAGGACGCCAGTTGGCAGGGATGGAGGGGTCCAATGTGGGCTTTTTAAGGATGGGTCTAATCAAAGCGTGCTTCCAAAGAGAGGGGAAGGAACCGGGAAGAAGACTAGAGTTAAACATGGCGTGAATAAGGGGAATAAGGGCCAGAGAGGACTCAGAGAGCCAGGGAGAGGGGATGGGATCGGAGGGACAGGTGGTCTTACGGGTAGAGGCAAGGGTCCTGGTCAGCTCTGGGATGGTGATGGTGATGGGATGAAAAGAGGACCAGCAATGAGAGAAAATCTGGCAAGCCTGAGCAGGAGAGGAGGGAGTGGAAGAAGGAGGGGATAGAGGGGGGGGGCAGGAGGAGAAGGAGGAACGCAGAGTGAGAACCTTATCAGCGAAATGCGAGGCAAGGGGGCGGGATCTGGAGTAGGCTGGAGAGAGGATGTGGAAGCAGAAGATCGAGGATAAGAAAGAGAACGAACAATAGAGTAAAGTTGGCGAGAGGAACTGGAGGCAGACGAAATGCGCTCAGAGAAATAGGCGCGTTTGCTGGAATGCAGTAAGGAGCGATAGTGGCGATGACAGGTATGGTAGTGTGTGAGAGAGGTAGGGGAAGGGTGCTTACGCCAGAGACGTTCAGCCCGACGGAGGTAGGAACGGTGTAAACGATGACCAGGATGATACCAAGGATGGGAACGGAGAGGACGTTTGCTGGAACGGGGCTGAAGAGGGGCAAGGGTATCCAGGGTAGATGAGAGGGTGGAATTCCAGAGTTGGGCTTGAGAGTTAGGGGAAAGTAGAGGAAAGTCAGAAGGGAAAAGAGTGTCAGAGGAGGGGAAACAGGAAAGAGTTGAGGCAGTGACTCGGCGGACCATAGATGGGGGGGAACCAGGGGTGGGGGAATTGGAAGAAGGAAGGAAGGGGGACTGGAAGGAAAAGAAGAGGCAGAAGTGATCAGACCAGGGGATCGGGAGGGAATGGAAAGCATATGGAGCAAAAGGGGAGGCAAGGGGAGATAGGACTAAGTCGAGGGTGTGGTCGGCTGAATGTGTAGGAATGGAGACATGTTGCTGGAGAGATAAGTCATTGACATGAGTAAGAAAAGAGGCGTCTCGGGATCTAGTGGGACAATCAGAATGGATATTGAAATCGCCTAAGACCAGGAGGTGGGGGAAATGGAGTGAGGCCTGTCAGACGGCTGCCTGGGTGAGAATGTTCACAGTCTTGGCAAGTGCATATATCAATATGATTTGCAAGGGATTGTGGGAAATGCAGTCCATTCACACCAGACACAGCCACTCACAATAATTAGTTGTGCTTGAGGGCAAAGCCAATAAGATATTTATTTATGGGGTTATTTCTCCCAACACAGATATGCTTGGTAGCACATAAAACAGGATACTTGCTTTCAGTGTTAAATTTAGAAAAACAAAATCAGGAAAACAACAGATGAACTTGTCAGGCAATCAAATCAAAAGACTAAAGACCTGGTTGGTAACAAACTGGTCTTTTCTGTAGGCTTTAGCTAATATTTTCTTAGCAGTGTTTCAAACAACACGCAAAACCCACAAAGAAGGGAAAAACTGTTCTTTTCAGGTTAACTTCTTATATCTTCACACATAGATTCAGAAGTGATTCCCTCAGAGCTCACAAGCAATTAGGTAAGGCTCAATTGCTAGCAGTTACCCAGCTGAAACCCCTTAGCTGGCTTGCTTTCTACTGCGTGGCCCAAAATCCTACTCAGGAGCTTTTCTGAGTAGATTAAAGAACAAGTTTGTATTTCTTTGTGATGGTTGTTGTACTTTGTAACAGTAAATTACCAAAGGAGTTTAGACAGAGAGCAATCCATATATTCACAGCCTGTATCTAAGACCGCTCCCCCTTCTTCAACAATCATGGGTTCAATATCATGGATTGGCATAGAGGAATTTCTTAATGTAGCACTCTCAGGAGAATACTTGTTTCCCTGCTGTCTTTCAAGGTTATAGCTAGGGCATAGATCAGTGTTCATACCTGAGCTTCCATTGCTGTTAGAGTTCCTCTCTAAATAGCCTGGCCAGTATGTAGTCCAGTTCTTATGTCCAGCCTTCCAATCCAGATCCCTGGACACTGGATCTCTCTTCACATACCTTATGGCACGGGTCCTAGGGTCCCTTCCACGTGCAGCCGTCTCCCTCACAGGTACCATCTGGAGATTCCTAGCTCTGCAGCACCATTCCTCTGGCTTTCCCCAGTCCAATGGTGTATGCTGGCCTTTTGAATGTCTCCCAGTATACGTACTGCTCTGGACTCCTTTAGGCCTCCCAAATGCTTTCCTCTTCTTTCTTCCAAAGGGTTTCTTGCCCTCTCTGTCCGTCCGCACTGGCTTCTGCTTCTGATGATCCTCCAGATGATGAAGATGTCCAAGATGAGGATATCCAAGCTGATTCTGAGGATGAGGATCTCCCAGATGAAACTGAGGATGAGGATAATTCTCTGCAGAATAAACTCTACCTTTATTCTGCTTTGATGAGTGCTCCACCTTAGCACAGCGCAGCTGTGCTGAATCAGGCCCTGCCCTTTGAGATGAGTGCTTGGGGATTACCTCATAGCCCTCCTGATTGAACACACGTTTCCCCACTTCAGCTCCTCTAATGGCTGTTGGAAACCTGGTGCATTCTGGGACTGGTAGTCTTTTATGGGAAAATTCTGTTTTCTTATTTCTACCAGAACTGACAGGTTGCTTGTTCAGAGTCACTTCACCTTTTCTATAGCTCCTTCCTGAGCTATGATAAGCTTCCTTATCACAGGCCTCAGTGAGAGTGAGAAGCAGCGAATCCCAAAGGGGGGGTTGAAGGGAGGGAGGGGCATAAATCAAGAGGAAATGAAGTGCAGGAGATGTGCCGAGACGAAGGAGAAGAGACTCCAGGTAGTGGAGGGGAGGAGAGGACAGCTCTTGAACTGGGAGGCAAGAGTAGTAGAGGACAGCTACCCCACCACGACGGGTGGTAAAGAAGGCCGAGTAGCCTGGAGGAAGGCAGCGGTGAAGGAGAGGCTCCTCACCATCCCTGATCCATGTTTCTGTGAGAAACAGAATATCAAGAGAATGGTGGAGAAGTAAATCGTGGACAGGAATAGTCTTGGAACGAAGGGAGCGGCAGTTAAGAAGCGCACAGGAGAGATCTGTGGACGGAAGAGGAGGAGAAACAGTAGGAGGATGGTTGGTCGATGACACGCATGGAATGAGATTAAGAGCATTTCTTAACCTCTAAGAGCATACTACTTCTGCTCAACCGGATATCTCCCCTCTCAACAAATGTTTATCACTGATCTCTGTCTGGCTTTCTACCAACTGCCTTGTCCTCAATATCACTAAAACTGCAGCCATTTGGTTTCCACATGGATCTAGCTGCCCATCCTTGGCTCCCTCTCTCTGATATCCCAATCACTTTGGTCCCTAAGCTTCGCTATCTTGGTGTACTGCTAGATAACAATCTTTCATTCCATGATCACATTTCACAGGTATCTCAACGCTCCTACTATTTTTGTCGTATACGAGCTATCCAGCCATTTCTCTCTCCACAGGCCCTAACCACCCTTCTTCTTTCTTTGGTTACCTCTAGGTTGGACATTTGCAATCTTGCGCTTGCCGGTGTCCCCCAGTACCAACGACGCCGGTTGCAGTTAATACTAAACACTGCAGCCCGGCTCATATCTCATGCCTATCATCGGGATCATATTACCCCTATCCTCTATCAACTTCACTGGCTTCCGTTAGATTTCCGGATTAAATTCAAGGTTCTCACTCTGGTACACCAAGCCATTTACACTCATAGACCCCAGTACCTGGCCGACCTTCTTGTGTTTCACACTTCCTCTCGAAATCTCCGATCAGTCCATGTCAACCGACTCCAGCTCCCTTCCCCTACCCATGCACACCTGCAATCCATCCGACAATCAGCCTTCTTCAACCTCTGCCCCTCCCTGTGGAACTCCCTTCCTACTGCATTCTGTCTACAGGAATCCTATCCCAAGTTTTGTTCCCTTCTGAAGACCCACCTCTTCTCCTCTGCCTTCGACCTTCCCTCCGCTGTCCCCTAATCTACTGTTTTTACTATTTTTTCTTTTGAGTGTTTTGTATGAATGCATCCTTCTCTCCTCTTTCCTATGGAAAACTGTAGTTCCTTTTCACCTCTTTTTCTCATGTTTTTGGAATATTGTAAACCGCCCCAATGTTATGGGGGGCGGTATATCAAGTAACTGAATAAACAAACATACATGGAGTATCTGCCTTGCTTCACGCAGCAGGGGGAGCCAGGACCAACACTCGCATACAGAGCAACCTTTCCAGCATGACCCCGAATGGCATCTCTCTTGGCCACAGAGCCACACTGGGAGACAGTAAAGGTATTTGGTATAGGCTTCCTGCATTCCAGAACATAGCCGTGCTGAATGGTGTCTAGCATCCAGCTATCCTCGGTGACCAAAGCCCACTCCTGGTAGAAAAGACTAAGCCAGTCACCCACTGGAGGCATCCTAAAATGGGCCCCCAACCCATCATTGCACTGGACAGGAGGTGGCACTTTTGGAGGTGGTAGATTCCTGAGGTCCAAGAGCCCCATGTAAAGACTGAGACTGAATACCAGAAGAGAAAGAGAAGGTGAGCTTCTTGAGTTGATACCTATGCGGGGGTCCCATGAATTCCAGGATTCCAGGTTTCGGAATGAGGAAAAAATGGGCAGATGCCAAAGAACAGGATGCCCTCATTCGCTTCCCAGGCCCTTTTGACTTATCATCTGGGAGGTGATGTGATTTGGACTCACTCAAATTCTTAATCAGCTTCTCAAAGCCTTCTCCAAACAAAAGCGTCCCTTTAAAGGCAAGCTGAGACAACCAGGACTTCGAGGCCACGTACACTGCCCAATGACAAAGCCACAGCCAGCGACATGTTACCATTGTCAGAGCAATGTCTTTATCCGCAAGCAGACTAGATTATACATAGCATTCAACAGAAAGGCAGTATCCTCTGGAGCGAGAGACTGGAAAAGAGCTTGAGTCGTTAGACCCACGCACGCAGCCAACTGGAAGATAATAGAGGCAGTCACAAACTGAATCTTCAGGAGAGATTCCATCTTACAGTTAGGGCTGCACCACCCTCCACTGGGATGGCTGTCCACTTGGTGACCGCCACTATATGTGCATACATCCCAGGCATGCTGAACTACATGGTGAAGTCCTCCTGTGGTGATGCGTAAAGCTTCTTAAGGACCCTCAGCCCCTTCACTAGGGAGTCAGGTAAGTCCCACTCTGAGTGGATCATATTCTTGATAACCTCTGAAAAAGGAAAGGCCCACATAGATTCTGGACCCCCTGCAGGAGAGCGTGTACCTGTGGCACCTGTTCTGCCACTGGAGGGTCAGCCAAACACAGAGCAGAAGTCACTTGAGCAATTAGAGCTGCAAGCCATCCTTTTAGAACAGGCGGATAATATCAGAATTGTCGTGATCCTCTAAAGATGACATCTTATCCTCAAGGCTGGAATCATCACCTGAGGTACTGGAACTGGACTCCAGGCTGTGGCCAAAGGAAAGGGATCCAAATCTCCTGACTCCAATCTCTGCTGAGATCGCTTAGGAGGGGTGCCCGGGCTGAGCTTCAACTCACCACTGGTCCTTCTTCTGAGCGAGTGGAAAGACAGTGTCGGAGTTGCCACACCAGAAGGACCAAGCTTTCTGCTTAAAGGAGAATTACTACAGGGAGAACTGAGAGCCCCCTGACAGGAATAGAATCCCCACCTGCGGGTGAAAGACTCGCCATTGGGTCCTTAAGATAAGGGGAGCAGCCAGTAGAGCAAGCGTTCGAGTCCAAGAACTAGAGATCATCATTTTTCATGGCTGCATCCGCTGCCTCCTGCAGCAAAAGCCAGGGCACTTGAGTCCCCTCACTGCGAGAAGGAAGATGGGCCTTCTGAGGGTGCATCTGATACTTCTATGCAAGAATTGCAGAAACCAGAATCCAAAGTAACTGTCTACTTTCCTCAGACCAGGCAGCTTTTCTTAGAAGCAGGCATGTGTATGTGCCAACAACAAGAAACTCAGATGCTGCTAAAAGCCCAGCTTCACAGGCTTAGGTTTCACTAATAAGGCATGTGCAGCATGTGCTACAGCTGCGCAGCATTAATACCATGTGCTCTGGCTGTGTGGGCAATAAGACTGCATGTCACAGCCGCGCACAGAGTCAAGGCGCGCACATAATGCTTAGCATAGTAAGGCACATATAAAGTGTGCAAAGCTCAGCTAACAGGCGCAGGCTGTTTAGCAAGGCAGGAAAATTGGCAGAAAAACTGGTGTTGTACTAATAGACGCCCCAAGCGGTCCAAACCCTACCAATGTACCGCCCAGCAGACGAGGTCGGGTAGCCCCCACAAAACAAGTCAGGCAAGACTGAAACCTAGTTTTGATACTCACTTCAGGGAGCCAAGGAAGACAAACCATGTGACTTGCCTGTTGCCAGGGCCTGTAGGCACATACCTCTGAGAAGCCTTCTTCTAATCATCAGGGGAGAGCCAGGGAAGGGGGAGGGATGGGGCACTGAGGCTGTGTGAATCTTGAAGAATCCCTTTCTAACTTCGGGCTGCTCAATTGGCCCTTAGCAATATAAGGATGAGGAGCTGAACCAATTCCCCTCCTCCATATGGCAATGCCCAAAAGATCACCAGTTTTAAGGGTGACTCTAGTGAAGCATCCAGCACTGCCCTCCAGTGAGAAAGACACCCCAGGGTGGTTACTCACAAGCAGAATCAACCTTTCATTCTTTCTTTTCTTAGAGCTTTTTTCAGATTTCATCAGAGTTTTAAAAACCTGCATCCACCATTTGCTCGAGACAGAGAAAGCACAGTTACTTACCTGTAACAGGTGATCTCTGGGAACAGCAGGAATAAGTCTTCACATATGGTACGTCGGTACCGACGGAGCCTGCGCGGGAACGCTCCCCAGCGTCCCAAAAAAGGAAAGCTTTTGGGAGCATCCCACAGCGCCTGCGCGCTGCCTTCCCACCTTTCCTAACCGCCTCTCTCCAGTTTGAGTTTTAAAGCTGAGACAAAGAGAGAGAGAGGAAAGGAAAGAGAGATACAACTCCTAGGGGAGGTGGGTGGGTTGTGAAGACTTATTCCTGCTGTTCCCAGAGATCACCTGTTACAGGTAAGTAACTGTGCTATCTCCAGGAACAAGCAGGAATGAGTCTTCACATATGGGGACTCCCCAGCTAGAGATGCCTGGGAGATCCCCAAGGTAGTGAGACCCTGAGAAGGGCTCTACCTCCTCCCATGGATCTCAGGCATCCAACAAGGGATGGCGGGTAGGAGTTGATTAAGCATGGAACAGGTGTTTGAGAACAGCCTGACCAAACAAGGCATCCCGGCGGGAGTCCTTGTCCAAACAGTAATGGGCAGGTGGCCGCTCGACAGATCTGGTCGATGGACACAGAATTTAGATGAGCCATAGAGGTGGCCATGGCTCTCACATTATGAGCTGTGACATGGCCCTCCAGAGAAAGGTTCTTACTCTGGTAGGCGAAAGAAATACACTGAGCAATCCAATTGGACAGTGTTCTCTTAGAGACTGGAAGTCCCAAATGAGAGGGATCAAAAGCACAAAGAGTTGAGAAGACTTTCTATGTTGCTTTGTCCTTTGTAAGTAAAAGCAAGAGCTCTCTTACAATCCAGGGTATGAAGATTCCTCTCTGCACTTGATGCATGAGGACCTGGAAAAAAGACAGGTAAATACACCTCTTGATTAAGATGAAAAGGTGAGACCACTTTAGGCATAAAGTGTGGATTGGTCCTAAGGACTACCTTATCATGATGGAACCTTGTATAAGGTGGATTAGCCACTTAGGCCTGCAGTTCACTGATGCGGCGAGCTGAGGTGACTGCAATAAGAAAGATAACCTTCCAGGAAAGAAATTTCAGGGAGGTAGTGGCTAAGGGTTCAAAGGGTGGCTTCATGAGCTGACCAAGAACCAGATTCAAGTCCCATGCCACTGGAGGTGGTCTAATGGGAGGTTTAGTTAAAAGAAGGCCTCTCATGAATCTTGCAATAAGAGGATGAGAGGAGACAGGTTGTCCATTGAGAGGCTTAAGGGATCTCATGAACTGGCAAAGTGGCTGCTTCTTTAGGAGCCTTGGGATATTGCAAAATATCCAATTTTTTGGCTCTAGGCTCTGTCTCAGGGGCTACTGAGATAGAAAGCCCCTTGGCCAGTTCCCTTATGAAGTCTGGAAAAGACAAGTCTTCTGGAGGGGACATTCTTCTTTTTGGAGAAGAAGGCTCCTGAGGAAGAAGTACCGATGCTTCGACAGAGACCTCCAATGCATCAGAGTCTTCGGAGGAATCAAAGTATCGCCTGTCTGGATGCTCCTGTAAGGCCCGATACGCATACCGAGTGGTATCGACATCGGGAGTCATCGGTACCGGATCAGTTCCGATAGGCATCATCGGACAGGGTACCGCTGCAGTCGACACCGAAGCCGATGTCGATGCAATCGGTACCGGCACCGGAACCGATAACGGAGCCGGTACCGACAACGAAGCTTGTTGTGGTACCAGCGGCATCGCAGCTTGTATGAATGCCGTAATGGCACGCTACATGGTCAGAACATTCTGATCCATCGACGCCATGAATGTCTGGAGGTCGGTACCGGCAGATTCCACCGGTACCCCAGAACATTGCAACAGGTGATCGGTCGAGGCTGTGCCATCGATGTCAACCTGTGACCCCATAGGAGGAGCTTTGGAAGCCGGAGATTCCCGCCGGGGTACTTTTGCCAGTGCAGGATCCTCGAGGGCAAGCCCGGAGGCATCTCGATGCTTAGAGGGAGATCTACCCTTCGAGGACTGGCTGGACTTATGTTTGGTTACCTGAGATCCATAGGTGGAAGAAGCAGCCCTGGAAGACGTCGATGCCACCGAAGCTGCATCAGAGGGAAACAGTGTACTGAGCTTGGCTGCTCGGTTCTGTAAACCTCTTTTAGACATCATGGAGCAGGACGGACAATCCGTGATGGAATAGTCAGGACCCAAACACTTAAGACAACAGTCATGGGTGTTGGTAACAGAGATGGTACTGCTGCACTTAGTGCATTTTTTAAACCCGGAGGCGGGCTTTTCCATTAGGAATTTTCTGTTAGGCCTAAGGCCCAACGAAGAAAAAAAAATACACTGAAGTGGAACGGAAAGTATCTTTTTTTTTTTTTTTGAAGAAAAAGAAAGAAAAGACCGGCGGTACCGGTCCGACGTCGAAGAAGGCAGACGTGCGACCAAAGAAATAAAATAAAATAAAGAACTTCTTCAGCAGTGACAGGAACACGACCTGCTGGCTCCGTGGAAAAGAAGAACTGGAGAGAGGCAGTTAGGAAAGGCGGGAAGGCAGCGCGCAGGCGCTGTGGGATGCTCCCAAAAGCTTTCCTTTTTTGGGACGCTGGGGAGCGTTCCCGTGCAGGCTCCGTCGGTACCGACGTACCATATGTGAAGACTCATTCCTGCTTGTTCCTGGAGATACACTGAAATATGCCCCTAGGAGTACTGACTGTTAATGGCAAGATGATGTCATAGGAAGCTTCTGGAATGTTTCTCAGTCTCCATACCTGCTGGTAGGGGGACACAAACCACTTGTCTGGGACTGGTCTAGCAGGACGATATGAAGCCCTTTTATTACAATTTCCATTTGGTTAACCCAGAATATCTAGCACTGATTGCCAAGTGGGGGCCCAAAACCTTAGAGGTAAGTTAACTCTCAAAAGTGCAAAGTGCTGAAGAATACAGTTTGCTACCAATTTCATGAAAATAAAATGTTTTATATAATAATATTCTGTGCTGAATTTTCTCTAGTTGAATAAGAATAGTCTTTTGGGATTTTATAGAAACTAATGAGAGCTATAAATTATCACTTTATTAAATGAGCCAGACTAGCTGTCAATCATTTGTAAATGAAATGCTTGTAAATGTTACTGTGGAAATAAAGGCACAGTGCACAATTATATTGCTGATTGCAGTCCACAGTTATTCTTAAATGGTGTTTTAACAAAGAGTAGAGCATCCGTTGTGCTACTGGGTAGCATGTGCATTACACTGTGAATTAAATTCATATTTAGCCTGCTGTCATATACTGTATAAAGAACACAGCTGACCACGCAGGAATATGTATATTCAAATCATAAGCAAGCTGCTGCCTATTACTCTTTATTATATTTTGTTTAATATGAAGAATTTGAAAGAGTTTCATTGTACAATGTGCATGCGCCATCTAATTTCAGATCCCTTCAGTACCTTGGAATGTCTAGTTTTTAAATGTTGCAACAGGAATCCCAGATGGAGAATATAATAAGAAGAGCCTCAGCATTCATGCTTTTGATGTCTTGACATAAATCCAGAAACAGATGTCAACCAACCAAGATTAAGCAGCTGATGAGCATAATCAAATAATGAAATAAGCAGGGTATAAGGGGCCTTCGGTAACTGCAAAACAGGAATTCTGGGAGAAGGTAGGAGGAGGCAGAGGATGTATGTGTGAACTGTAAAAGGCATGAAAGCACATAAAACAGTGCCACACAAAACTAAAATGGGAAAATAGCAGAAATCATTAACCCACACTCTAAATGCTGCTGGAAATATCAACTGCACCATAGGTGTCAGGAGGTGGACCACATGAGCCGTGGCCCCACCCAAAGTTTGCCCGCCAGTCACGAGATGGGATCCCCATGGGCAGATAACCTGAATCAAGGATCGCCGTCTGTTCTGTCCGCAGGGATTCCATCTACTGTGGGCAGAAGAGAGCAGTTCTGATCGCAGCAAAGACTTCTGTCTGCCCACAGGGATTCAGTCTCCCACAGGCAGACAGAAGACGACGTTGACGTGATTGTGGCCGTTCCCTTCTCTTCTGCATGCAGTAGGTTCGATCCCCGTGGCAGAACAGGAGAGGAATGCAGTTGTGGGGGGGGGGGGGGTAGTGGCAGAGTCCAAGTGGAATTAGGACAGAGCTTGGGCCCCCCATTAGGTAGGTGTTCCATGCCCCTAATGTGCATAATTGAAACACAGAAAATGAGAGCAGATAAGGGCAATATGGTCTAGCCAGTCTGGCCATCCATAGCAACTACTAGTGATGTGCATGTGAAGAGAAGAATGAGTGTCCAGCCATCACTGGCAAATCTACACTAGCTGCCTATACAAAAAAGGCTAAATGGTTGGTATTTATTTATTTAACAAGTTTTGTATCCCACCTTTTCCTTCAATCAAAGTGGTCAATACAGCACAAGTTACACAAAGGTAAGGGAAACATGCATCACATTATCAGTACATAAAAACATACACAGGAAAATACAGTACATACCTTACATTACAATTAACTACACTTAATTCATGTCTACAAGCTACTAGCGAGTGCTGTCTCAACATCAGCTCAAGCTAAACCATGCAAGAACAGAAGCCACATGGATTACAGGCTTAGCACCAACTCCCTCGCTATCTCCAATCATTGAATATCATCAGATAGCCATGGTTAATATTCTCTCACAGATTCAGAATTAACCTTCAATTCCCATGAATCAACTATAATTAAAACATCCTTTTTCATTCTTCATAAGCTTCATTACATTAAATACGCTGCCTGACAACATTCGCCAACTATCAAACTTAAAAGAATTTAGAAAAAAACTAAAAACCCACTTATTCTCTCTACACTACAATACACTACCTAATCAGAATACACAAAGAGACACAGGTTAGCAACCATACCACAATACTACAAAACACACAAAATATATTTACCCATCACAATTTTGATGATATAATTTGTAAGTACCCATAATGTAAATACGTTCTAACTTTTTACCGTTCAAATGTTATATTGTTACTTGTAAATAGTTCTACCTGTTCTATGTAAAACGACTAGGTATGTGCTTCCACATACCATATAATTTACTGTTCATTGTAAACCGCACTTGATACTTGGGAAAGTGCGGTATAGAAATAAGTGTTAAATAAATAAATAAATAAATAAAATAAATAAAATCATAGTTTTTTCCACTCTCCACACTCTTATTTTGACTTTAATAATATCCTGTCTAGATTACTGCAACAGCATTTTAAACGCAATCACTACTACAAATCTACTTAAATTCAAACACATTCAAAACATCGCCATCAAACTTCTCCACAATGAGGCACATTCCAACATGTGCGTCTAGGCTCCTGTGCGCCCAATCAGAATCGGGACACACAGAGGTAGACCCAATCCAATCCTGCGGGGACTAGACATGCCCCATGGTATCAGAATAGAGTCTAGGGTCTGTACGTGCAGGCTGAGACCCAATTCTGATTGGCCTGCACATACAGAGCCATGCCAGGCTAACCCAATCAGGCTCCTGAATGGACCACTGCCAACACTTTCCTTTTCCCACAGCCCGACCCCCCATCTGACCTTCCATGGCTAGGGTCGGGCTGTGGGGAACCCCCTTTGCCCCCTCACCTTCCTTGCACTGCCTGGGTCTGCCATCCCCCATCCAGTCTGCTGACCCCAGATGTACAGGGCTGACTTCAGAATTGACCCTGTACATCCAGAGTCACGGATCACCCACTGCCCATCCTAACTCCACATCCACAATGACCCCTCCTGCCCCCATCTAAGCCTCCCCATACAAACTCCTTGTTCATACAGGGAGGCTTTTGACAGGGCCAGCAGGGTGTGAATAGAGGGGATGGACATCCCAGTGGTCCCCATTGCCTCTAAATCTGACCATGTAACCCCCACTACTGATTCAAAAGCACTGGCTTCCCATTGCTTACTGTATAAAATTTAAAATGATCACAGTAGCATACAAGGCTTTCTATACAGGCACTCCCCCATATTTGGCTAGGTATTTACTCATTACTCACTGAACAGACTCTTTGATCCATCAATGCTCACTTACTAATAGCTCTGTCCAAACGTACAGCCAGACTGGAATCCACACACACTACAGCCTTTTACTTTCTAGCTCCCTACTTCTGGAGTTCGCTACCATTGTATCTTAGAGAAGAATCATTCAAATAATTTAAGAAAAACCTTAAAGCCTACTATTTTCAATTTGCTTACCATTAACCAAATGGATAACCTGTAAATGGGACAGACTCTGCTTCCCCTCCTTCCCTTTTCCCTTCACCGGGTATTGTAACCTTTCCTCTCTATTCCATTTCTTTCCCTTCCTCCTCCTCTCAGTTTCATTTGTATAGTGCTTTTTATTGTACACTGCTCCGATAAGATGTGATGGGGTGGTATATCAAACTTACAATAAACTGTAACTATAAAGTTGTAAATTTTCAACCACCAAAATTATTGGCCAGATGTTTGCAGCCTTATGTTCCTAATAGACAAATTAAGCTTTGCTCAAAATTGTTTCTTAACTGTCCCGTCTGAAAAATCTACGCAGCTGATGAAATTGAGAGAAAAAAATCTTGCTGACTTTCAGAAGGCAAATTAAAACAGCTCTTACTTCTCACCTAGTGGGTAGCTCAAGATGCAGAAGGTACTTGGCCTGAATGTATTATTTTATGAGCTTAATTTCCACTCTACTAGCATAGTCTGGTTGTTCTCTTTGTACTATATATTTTGAGAAAGTTAGGTCATCTTTGTTAGTAGGTATATTGTGTTATGATTATGTAAACCACAATTTTTGACAGAGCTATAATGGCGGTATATAAATTTTTAACAAATGAAATAAAAGTTTGACATGTTCCTTATATGAAAAGCTGACCTAAAGGCTCTGGGAAGGGAGCAGAGAGGGACTGCTCCTGTCCCTGCCCCTGCCCCACTCCACTGGAGACCAAGGAAATCCTCAGGTGAGTCCTGGGAGTATCAGTGTATGTTACTGGGGTGGTTTCTCTGCTGATGGTGGGAGATTCTCTGTGGGAGGGGTACTTCAGGGCTGCCTGTTCAGAAGGTGATGACATGGGGGGGATTATTGTGAGTGGAATCTGGGTCAGGGGAATGCAGATCAGCGAGAGAGTTGCTGTCCTAGGGGTAGTGCTGATGAGTCGTCATCTGGATGGGGGGGCACTGATGATGGGCTACATACTTAAATTGTAGGCCCTCTGGGGACAGGAATATACTGTATCTGAATGCAACTCACCTTAAATTAGTACTGGAAAGGTGAAAGCTAACTAAATACAAATACAATACAAATCAGGGATTGGATCAGGAGGATGGGTTGAGGATCAGAATGTGGAAGATCGAATCAAGGGGGTGGGTTGGGATAAGAATGGGGACGATCAGGTCAAGGGGGATGGGTCGGGATAATCATGGCCGCAGCTGTGGAACCTTTTTTTAATGGACATGGGCAGCAGTCACACTACCTGACTGCCAGTAGTGTAGCTATACTTCAATGCCACCTCCAGCTGCAGGCCTGGATTCAGAATGGTGGTTCTGATCCCCAGTGGTAGTCTCACGGTACTACCAGTAGAGTTGAAGCTGCCGAAGGAGGATTTTGTTATTCTTGCCACACTGAGATCACCCCTGTGTCCTCTCACACCTTGGAAGTCCCTACCCTTCCCTGCAAGCTGCAACATAACACCTTATTGAAACAAACCCACAGAACTGGGAAGAAGGATGATCCACAGTCCTCCGTGACAGACAGAAACAGAGAACCATGGATCCTCTCTGCCTGTATCCTCCTCTGGCGATCCCTACCCCCTTCACTGGTGTCTTGCTTTCCTTAGCAGTTTTTAGCATCCTTCCTCTTTATAAGCTTCACTTTTATTCTATCGCACATGATCCAGATTCACAATATAGCCATTTTCACGGCCTTTTCCTTTATTCTTTAGAAACTGCTTTTTACAAAAATTGAATAGAGTGAATACATATGGCTCAAATTCATTTATGTTCCAGTTTTCTCTATGAAGATTTCTAAGCATGACCTGTATTACTAGTAATTATCCATAATATAAAATGAAATTTAATACATACCATTAGGGCAAGAGCAAGTGAAATTTTTTCCATCATGCTTTTGTTCAACATCCAGGCATGTTCCATTATTCTGACAAGGTGTACTGTGGCAAGCATTAAATTCTTCACAGAAAGCACCCATATACTCTGCTTCACAATCACAGGAAAACGTGACCTAGAAACAAGCACATGTGGTACTTTGAAAGTTGAAAGATTATTTTTATGGTTTCAATGTGACCGATTAGAGGAGCCTACCATTGCTTAGATTTTTAGAAACAATAAATAAATGACCTTTCTATTCACTTTCATCATTTATTTTAAAATGCATTGGCTGGAAAATAAGTAAATTTTACTAGTCAGTTTTTATGTCATTCGGTTTTGCTTTCCAGTCGATCATCATTTTAATCTTCTTTGAAAAGGAAAGGAATATGGTTCTCATGGTTTAATAAAGAGTATGATATGTACATTACCTAGAGCTGTTTTCAGATAGGAGATAAATATATGTAAGCTATAAAATAAATACACAATAAAATAAGACTACCTGTTCTGTACCTACCAAAATATTTAGTGGCTGATATTCAGAATCTTTAGCTTGCCGGCCACAATATTCAGCAGCACTATGCAGATGATACTGCTGAATATCCCCATAGACTGCCCCAGCGCTATCCAGATAAGTGGCAACAATTATCTGTTAGTGGATTTTCTGTAGGTTCGTATCCGGGCAACTTAAGCCACATGTAAAGTTCGACTAGGTTGCAATCCAGATAGGCTTTGACTGAAAATCCACTAGCTAGATGTTTGCAGTTATCCAGAGTCTCTCTTAGCCCTGATATTCAGTGGCATTCCTATTCGGATACTGCAGCGGAATATCCCACTGATATTTAAGCATCACGGCTGACCACCGTGGCATTTGAAGATCAACCTTTTTGAATATTGGCCCCTTACGGCACAGAATAAAGGTTTAACGAATCTGATTAACAACTCTTTAAAAAAAATCCCATAAAAGTAGTGAGCAAACAAAAAAAAAAACCCTGAAAAATAAAATAGGTAAAAAAATATACAATAAAAATAGCAGCTAAAATAAAGGCAGAGAGGATAAAGGAAACACTAGAGGAAAAACTGATACATAGCGGGAGGACAAGCTTAATTTTATAGGGGGGGGCGTCTATTTTTATACATGAAAGTAGGTGCCTAAAAATCATGTCCAGCATAAAAGCACGCATATTAATTTCATGGCATATACTTTCACAGTGGGTGTGCACAGGGGTGGAGTTTGGCCTAGTGGTTAGGACAAGGTACCTCAAGCCGGGGGTTCGATTCCCACCTGGGGACAGCATCTCAGGCTGGAGGGACTGGTGTTCCTAGTCCTATAGGCACTCCTTGTGGCCTTGGGCAAGTCACTTAATCCTGCGCTGCCTCAGGTACACAGATTTTGAGCCCTTTGGGGATGAGGAAATGTATCCAGTACCTGTTTGTAATGATTGTAAACCGCTCTGATGCCCTTCAGCCTGGGCAGTATATCAAGAAATTGCATAAATATAAACACAAACATTGGCAGAGCGCAGATGTACTTGCATAGTTCATTAAACATTATAATTTACAAATGTGGGTGTGGTCATTTACATTAGCTCTGGGGCTGGTGTAAGTGATTATGCCTTAAATTAAGGTGCACTTTCAGTCACTTAAGGTAGTATTTTATAAAGAAACATAGGTATCTACTTGTCTCTGTAAAATAGACTTAAAATAGGCACATTTTGGCTATCTTAAACAAGGCATCCAGTTATATAATTACCCTTATACAGACTAATTAGTGAAGGATGCGGAATACCGAGCATAAAATGACCTTCTGGGTAAAGGGACAACCCCAAGGCTGAAATTAGATAATTCAGCCTCAGGAAAGAGAGGTTATGCATACCCTGTCATGCACTATTACTTTCATATCAACAAACATGTTTTTGGACCAAAATATAAGAATTGTATTCTGACCAATGAGACCAAAAAATTGCTCGTTAAAATTACTGTATCATTTCAATAAACATTGATCAATAACTTTATTAAGATGTGGAGTGTCTAGTTTATCTAGTGTCTTTATGATAGGCACAGAATGGAAGACAATCGTAAAAACCATGCGGAGGGTATGCTTGCTGAATTCTACACAGAAATATGCCCTTGCTAATTTATCATTCTATATCAATAGAAAATTCAGAAGCCTAGGCACCAGTTGATTGATCTTTCTAACTCTGATCACTGTCTGTCTAGTAGAGTTTGATGGTTAAAAAGATTCTTGAACATTTTGACTTAGGAAAAACAGTCCAATGTGAGTTTAAGGGTCCCTTTTACTGACACTTAGCATGAACTATTTGCAGCATGGCCCACTTTATTCCCGTGGAGGGGAAGTTTAGAAAGGACGTCCAAGTACAATCTGGGAAGTTTAATCCGTAACGTCTGAAAATAAAAAAGCAGGCATGTCCATGATACAGAATATAAAAGATTATGTGCCTGATATTCAGCGGCAGCACCTAGCTGTAACCGCTGAAGACTTAACCTGCCTATTCAATGCCAGGCATGTCTTGCCACCAATATTGAATATCCAGGCTTGCTGCACAGCTGTATACAGCGCAGAACTAACCGGGCAGCAGCAATAGTCAGCTGCTGCCCAGTTAGCTTAAGGGGCAAAAGTTAGGACAGCTTTTGATGTGCCTTACTTTTGTCGCTGAGGGATAACCGGGCAGCGGCTGAATATCTCCGCTGACCAGTTATCCCCAGGTACTGCCCCTGGAACATCCCGTTGCTAACCGTGTAGCACTTGGAGTATCAAGTTCAGTTTTGAGGACCATATCTCACAAAGGATATAAAAAGACTTGAAACGGTTCAGAGGAAGGCGACCAAAATGATTTGGAGCCTGCGCCAGAAGACGTACGAGAAGAGGCTTGAAGACCTAAATATGTATATGCTAGAGGAAAGGAGGGACAGAGGAGATATGATACAGACCTGTAAATACTTAAAAGATATTAATGAACAAACAAACCTTTTTCAAAGATGGGGAAGCTGTAAAACTAGAGGGCATAACATGAAGCTGCAAGGGGGTAAACTGAAAGGCAACGTCACTGAAAGGATGGCGGATGCTTCAAATGCCCTCCAAATTGAAGTGGTGGGGGTAAATACAGTGACAGAATTCAAAATGGGACAAACACAGGGGATCCCTTTATAGCAAAAGGATAAAATAAATATAAACGTAACTATTTCTTATATCTCAACAAATAGGGGTGACCTGCATAGAGTGGTGGGTACACCCCTAAACAAAGGCATGGGGAGGGGTGACCTGCATGGATCGGCAGGTGTACCTACTCTTGCCACTTTGCAGGGCAGACTAGATCATATACTTTGTTACTATGCCACTTTGCAGGGCAGACTGCCATCATATACTTTGTTACTATGTTTAAAATCTATCTCTTCTTAAAAAATATATGAATTGCTTCATAAATATTGAACTGTAGGATGACCAACTATCGAGATACGTTATATACAAGGCCAGTAGCGGCACAAGGGTTTCTGCTACCCTAGGCAGACCCTCTATGACACTGCCCCCCACCAAAAGACTGTGCCTCCATCCAGCCTGATACGCCGTCGCACCTTGCGCTGAAGCAGCAGTTGAACTGCCGTTTCAGCGCTGCGTTGGACATTAAAGTAGCCACGTGCATGCACACTCATGGCCTGCCGCTCCTGCCTCCAATGCAACTTTCTTGGAGGGCAGGAAGGAGCGACATGCCAGAACTGTGCGCACGTGCATGGGCATTTTAAAGCCTTCTATGGCAATGAAGTAGCAGTTCAGCTGTCTCTTCCCAGGGGGGTTGGGGTAGTGATGCCACCCGTCAGGGTCTGCCTCCCTACACAATTGCCTAGTTTGCCTAGTGGACAGGCCAGCCCTGAGCAAGGCATACGTCTTGCAGCACTATACAAATGATATGGAACAGCTGGTACATGAACAGACAAGAGGGGAAGACATTTTGGACCTAGTCCTTAGTGGAACACAAGATCTGGTGCAAGAGATAAGGGTGTTGGAGCCACTTGGCAATAGTGATCATAGCATGATCACGTTTGATTTAATAAATGGAGGAAGGACGGCAAGGAAATCCGCAGTACTACCTTTTAACTTTCAAAAGGGAGACTAAGATAAAATTAGGAAAATAGTTAAGAAAAAACTAAAAGGAGCAGCTACAAAGATTAAAGATTTACATCAAGCATGGGTGGTGTTTAAAAATAGTATATTTGAAACCCAAACCAGCTGTATTCCACACTTTAAGAAAAGTGGAAGGAAGTCCAAAAAACTGCCAGCATGGTTTAAAGGTGAGGGCAGAGAGGCTGTAGTAGCCAAAAAAACATCTTTTCAGGAAATGGAAAAAGGAGCCAAATGATGAAAATGAGAAACAAGATAAGCACTGGCAAGTTTGAAGCAAGACACTGATAAGGCAGGCAAAGAGAGAATTTTAAAAAAAGCTTGCCGTGGAAGCAAAAACGCATAATAAAAACTTTTTCAAGTTCATTTGTAGCAAAAAACTTGTGAGAGAGTCAGTTGAGCCATCAGATGATAGAGGGGTAAAAGGGGCACTAAGAGGGAACAAGGCCACAGCGGAGAGAATAAATGAATTCTTTGCTTCGGTATTTACTGAGGAAGATGCAGGGAAGTTACCCATGACTGAAATGGTATTTAAAGGTGATGCACTGGAAGAACTGAAAGAAATATCGATAAACCAGGAAGATGTAATACAACTATTTATGAAGAGTAGCAAATCACCTGGACCGGATGGTATACATCCGAGGGTGTTGAAAGAACTGAAATAGGAGATTATAGAGCTACTATTAGTAATCTGTGAACTATAATTAAAATCATCTGCAATACCTGAAGATTGGCAAATGGCCAATGTAACGCCAGTTTTTAAAAAGGGTTCCAGGGTGATCCAGGAAACTACAGACCAGTGAGCTTGACGTCAGTATCGGGCAAAATGATAGAAACCATTATAAAGAACAAAATTACTGAACATGTAGATAGTGTAGTTTTTGTGGCTGTGATCCTGGGTTGTAAAATTAAAATAAAAAATAAGAATATCTGCCGAAATCATACAGTATTATCTACACAAAACAATCCCCTACTTAAAACCCCCCTACTTTCATTCAAACAACTCTAGTAATTTTTTTGTCGGACAGTTTGCCTTGAGGGATTATTCTCTCTTGTGGCAAACTTTCCTTTTATTCGTTTTATTGAGCATTTCTCAATTTCACCATAGACCGTGAATAGCCAGGGAGCTCACATACTATGAATCCCCAAGAAAAACTAAAATATGCCCACTTAGCTTATAAGGCAAATATGCAACTTTGTATATCCAGATAAAAGACTAGGGGACATTCAATGAAGCTACAGGGTAAACTGTTTAAGACTAATAAAAGAAAATATTTTTCACTCAATGTGTAATCAAACTCTGGAATTTGTTACCGGAGGATGTAGTAAAGGCTGTTAGTGTAGCTGGGTTTAAAAAAGGTTTGGACAAGTTCCTGGAGGAAAGGTCCATAAACCATTATTAAGAAGGGACCCAGGATATCACTGCTTGACCCAATACAAGCATTGAGGAACCTGTGTCTTTTGGGGAAACTGCTAGGTACTTATGACCTAGATTGGCCACTGTTGGAAACAGGATACTGGGCTTGATGGACCTTGGTCTGATCCAGTATGGCATATCTTATGTTCTTATCCAATCAGCGTTTCAGGTAGATGAAATCTCCCACTCTATTGTGCCACCAAATTTTTAGCCTTCCTAATTTCTGTCAGCATTTCATTGTCTGTCTCTTTATCCTGTCCAGCGCTATACCCTTCCTGATTACACATGAATGGGTCAATATTCAAAGGCACTTATCCAGTTAGCTGCACCTGCTAACCAGATCTGCACCATTGAGAGTGATGTAAGGACAGTGTCACTGAATATTCTTTCTGACTACCCAGGCATTATCTGCATAGTGCCAGGGCAATCCAGGGGCAGACTGACGGCAGAACTCTCAGTTATCTGTAAAGTGGAGATTTTAACACCACTGTACAGATAACTAGCCATATCCAATACTGTAGAGCGAGGATATCCGCTGAAGATAGTGAAAAGGGCATACCATCGAGCCCTGTATAATCATAGACATTTGTTATTAACCCACCGAACAGAGCCTAAAAAAACTACCTGGGATCCTAGTAGGATCAATTTGGTGACCAGTTTTTCCCCATTAAGTTATTCCATACAACGTATTCTATATAGACATCGGAATGTTTTAAAGGCAATCCCTGGGCTGCAGGATAAACAGGTACGGTGTGTGTGGCAGAGAGGGCGAAACCTAAAAGAGTGGTTGAGTCCAGCAGTTCTAGCCCCTGTAACACCTATTCCGAAACAAGCTGGCCACACAAAATGTGGTAATTGTGACATTTGTGAGATCACTTTGGAAATATCTGTTTATACCTATCATAATATAGATTATCCCTTGCGGCACAGTACCTCTTGCGAATCGGAAGTAGTAGTCTATGGGATACAATGTCCCTGTGGACTCCTCTATGTGGGAAAAACAATTCGTTCCTTGAGAGTTCACATACGCGAACATAGGAGCCGGCTAAAATGCCGTAAGCTGGAGGCTCCCATTGTTTCACATTGCCTAGCGGAAGGGCATACTTTTAACCAACTTCGCTGTTTTGTGTTAGACCAGGCAGTGGAGGCAATAAAGGGGAAGACGCTGGATAAAACCCTTCTGATTAAAGAACAGCGCTGGATACATAGGCTAAATACCGTTATCCCAACAGGCTTGAATACAGCAATTGATTGGGCGGTATGTATGTAGAAGCTTGTGATAGTTTTTTAAAAACCTGAAGTTGAGTATTAATAGCCTCTTAATATTGTCCTACATATAACATCTAGAAGGCCTGGAGGGAATTAAATTCGTTGGGGGTGGAGCGTATCACTGAATGTTCCCGCTCATGTTTGAGAGTGGAGTATAGGGAGGTTTAAAAATCAGTCCTGAGCACATACTCCGCATGCGCGGTGTCTCAAAAAGTTGAAAACATTAAGAGAGTAGACGTGAGCAGCATCATTGAAGTAAGTGCGAGATTTTAGAGGTTTTGGGGAGAGTGGGATTTTTTAAAGGTTAGGGATAAGTTTGAAAGGGTTTGTGTGTTTTATTTTTAGATCGCTGATGGAACGATCTCCTGATGAAACTGTGGCCGTGAAACGCCTCAGTGGTGCCCAGGCAGAGCGTTGAGATCAAGATTAGCGTGAAAAGCTCCTGAGTGAATGGCACTAAAGAAACATATGTTCTGCTTTTGTTGAGTCTACTCATATAAGAAATAGTACCTTCATGAGTTGAATTAAGCAGTGTTGTTCTAATATTCAGATAGTGCCAAGCCATAGTAACCACACTCCGGTTTGAAGAGATATAAGATTAGCCGAGTGGGGGGTGTTTACTATCAGGAGCACCAGCAAGAATAAAGCTAAGTGTAATAGCGATTCCTAAAAAATTGGGAACTGGTCATTGATGTTCTAATAGCTCACTTGGTACAGACGTTAGTCTGAATGGTGAGAAAAGTTCTGAGACCAGTTGTTCGCTTATTACACGAAGTCTCTAGCATATTTATTTATTTATTTATTACAGTTTCTTATATACCGCGCTATTTAGAATCAGCGCGGTTTACATCATAACAAAACGACCATAACGACAAACTGTCAGGTTTTACATTGAACAGGAGTACAAACTTGGATAACTGGGTTAACTATATACATAAACTATCTACACTGCAGTGTGAGGGCATTTCTAGATTGGGTCATTTCTTGGAGGGGATATCTAGTTCAGTTGCTGTCTGGGAAGTATTGGCAGAAAAGGTATGTTTTGAGAGCCTTCCTGAACTGATATAGATTGGTAATGGCTCTAATGTCAGGGGGTAGGGTGTTCCAGCATTTTGGTACATAAAAACTGAATGCCCTGTTTGTGGTGTTCGTGTTGGACTTTGTTGAAGCCTTTGGTATTGCTAGCAAGTTTACAGCTGATGTTCTTCTTGCTCTGTTGGGGGGGACCATGTGGATTAGATTCGTGAGTGAGAGGGATGAGGTGCCTTTGATTGCCTTAAATGCTAATACAAGGGATTTGAAGGTGATTCTCCCGTGAATTGGTAGCCAGTGTAGCTGTTTGAGAATAGGAGTCACGTGGTCGTCTCTGGATGCACCGTAGAGGACCCTAGCTGCGGCATTCATGGCCAACTGTAAGGGGGTTAGTGTGGATTGGGGGAGACCTTGTAGGATGGCATTTGCAAAGTCAAAATGCGGCAGGATCAGCGCTTGATATATGGTACGGAAATCGTCTGGGTCCAGCAGGGAGCGTAGGTGTTTGAGGGAACGGATTTTGAAGTAGATGGCTTTGACTACGCTGCTTATGTGGCGTCTCATGTCTAGATGTTGGTCCAGGGTAACTCCCAAATATTTTATTGCATCTTTAGTTTGCAAATCAGCTTCCTTGACACTGACGTGGGATGGGGGCGTAAAGCTGGAGTCTCTGGAGATGAAAAGGACCTCTGTTTTTTTATGCTGGATACGTAGGTTCTGTGTCTGGAGCCATGTTGAAACTGCATTGAAACAATCTGTGAGTGGGGTCAGGTCCATGTGGGTTGTGGAGAAAGGCATGTATAAAAGAATGTCATCTGCATATATCATGCAGTTTACGTTGAATGATCTTATGATATTGCAAATGGGCTGCATGTAGATATTGAAGAGTAAGGAGGATAATGAGGATCCTTGAGGTACCCCTTGTTTTTGATGGAAGTGGCTAGACTCTTCTGATCCAGACTTCACATATTGCCATCTATCGTCCAGATAAGACTTGCACCATTTTAGTGCCTTGTTGCAGACACCCTTTTCTTTTAGTCTTCCCAGGAGGATTTCGTGACTCACGGAGTCAAAAGCCGCGGCGATGTCTAGGAAGATGAGGACAAAACCTTGATGGATGTTGTCAATTCCTGTGATGATATTGTTGATTAGACCAGTGAGTAGTGTCTCAACCCCATGATGTTCTCTGAACCCATGTTGGCAGTTATCTAAGGGAGCAACAGAGTCTATGTGATCTTGAATTTGCCGTTGTGCTTCCTTCTCAATTATTTTGGCTAAGATGGGGATGCTAGCTATTGGTCGATAGGAGTCCACCCTTTGGGGGTCCAGTTTGGGGTTTTTCAGTAATGGTCTAATGGAAGTCTGCTTGAGTGAAGTGGGAAAATAACCTGTTGTAAAGGAGAGTTTCATTATATTTGCGATGACAGGACTGAGCACATCTCGTAGTTCCTTGATCCAAAAAGCTGGACATGGGTCGGTCTGTGCAGTGGAGGTGTTGAGTGATGCTATGGTGTTCTCAATACATTTATTGGATGGTGTGGAAAAAAAGTTAAGTGGAGAGAGGTCCGCTGGTTCTTGATATTGGACTGCTGTGACCTTGTTAGTTTGTACAATCTTGGATTGCAGATAATCAGCGAAATCTTGTGGGTGTATGTTGATGTGTTGCTCGGGTGATGGTTCCTTTGAGAGGGATTTGACCAAATTGAAGAGGTCACGAGGTTTATTCAATGACCTCTTTAGGGTGTCAGTGTGATATTGTCTCATTCTGATAGAGATTGTTCCTCGATGTATTGCAAGGTGGGTTAGGTATGCGGTCTGATCTTCCGGTGAGCGTGATCGGCGCCATCGGCGTTCGAGTCTACGTAGTTGCATGAGGGAAGCGCGTAGGTCAGGAGAGAACCATGGGGCGGATTTTCTTTTCGCTCTTGCTGTATTTTTAGGGTTTGGGTGTTGTGAGATGGCAAGCAGGCTGGAATTCCAGTGAGAGATTAGTTCATCAAGGTCAGGTGTTGTTTTGTTGATGAGTGATGGGGTCTCCGAAAGGATGAGTTCCCTATCGAAGGGGCGGAAGCATCTAGTGGAAGTTCGAGAGGTGATGTTCTTGGGTTGGCTTCTGTTCAGCTGGTCATTGTTGCTGGGAATCTGGATAATGATCAATTTGTGGTCGGACCAGGGTACATCCACGACTGATGTTGGCAGATTGTGGCTTTTGTCCTTGACTGGATGTGGCATAAAAACCAAGTCCAGAATGTTCCCTTTTGTATGTGTGGGTTCATTTATGATTTGTTTGAGACCCAGCTCTTCCATTGCATCAAGGAACGCATTTGCGTGGTTTTGGTGTAGCGATGGGAGATTGAAATCACCCATTATCCAAATTGGTTTGTTGGGAGTGCGGGTGTTAGCTGCAAGGTCAATGATGGTTGGAAGGTCAACTGGAGACGTAGATGGTGTTCTATATAATAGGGTAAGGGAGAATTGTTGGTTAGCAACAGAGAGAGTGTCCAGGCTGGTTGTGCTAGAAGAGTCCACAATCTGGAAGTTGAGGTCTGATTTGGAGATTATGAGCACCCCTCCTCCTTTTTTGTTTTCCCTATGTTTCGTGTGTATGGAAAAATTGGGGGGAAGTAGTTGATTGAGGAGGACGTTGTCTTCTGGTGATAGCCATGTTTCTGTGATCATGAGGATCTCAAGGTCATAGAAGGAGATTGTGTCAAGGACAACAGGCCATTTTTTGCGGATGGAACGTGCGTTAATGATGGCACATTTTAGGGGTCGGCATCTACAAGGTTTTTCCTGGTTGGGTGTATTGGATAGCTGGAGTGCTACATGTATCAGGTGGGAGTGGCGTGGGTAGGTGTTACTTTCTGTGTTGAAGTAAGGAGGACTATTCCATCTTTTGCCATGGCTATTCAGGATTGGAATCCTGCCATGTGGTATGTAGAGAGATTGGGAGGTTCCAAGCCAGTGGGTGAGGAGGTAGAGGCTAAGAATGACAGCGACCTGGAGGGCCATTCTGAGGGTTTGGATTGTGTGTGAGACACTGTAGAGGAGTAATTATATGAGAGCGCACAATAGAGCAGGTACAGTTTGCATGCAAGATAATGACTAACTTTACAGAGAGAATGCAGTATTGCAGTAATGTGAACACTGTAAGAAGTGCAAAGCTGGCAGTTTAAATTGACTTCCAACTGGTAAGATTGTATTAAATTGAACGAAGAATTTTTGATTGAGCAGATAACTAGCCAGACAGTCTGGGACAGCAAAAAGCTTCTGTAAATGGCAATCTGGCTAGATAGCTGCATAGTGTCACTAAAACGTGCTACTATATGGATAGCACCAGCACTGGCGCAGTGATTGAATATTCAGCACTGGCCACCATCTAGATACCAGGGCCAAATATCTAGTTTCCATTTAGCTCCAGCAGCTGGTGTTTAAAAAAAAATTCTGACAGCCACAGGTAAAATCTGACCAGGAATTTCTATCCATAACTATGACAGTGCATTTTATTTTCTGAGGGTCTTTATCCTGCTTGACTCTACATGCATTATTCAGGGAAAAATTATTATAGCATCAGTTTTAGTTTTGTGCTATTACAACTCTCAGCTTGTAGAGACATTTCTGCCAAAAATGCAAGCTGAAAGAGAGAATGTTAAAAAATGCAATAATTGTTTTTTGTTAGTTGTATCTACAGTTAAAAAAACAAACAGACAAACAGAAATGAAAGAGAAAGATATCAGTGTTTGGCTCGGTGCAAAAATGACTAGCAATGCGTAAATCTATCAAAACTAGAGAAAATCTTCAGATGTCTCAAAAATTCAAAAAAATCCAAAATTAGCTCTGTAAGTTTGAATGGATTTTAAACTTGCTGGTGAATTGAAGCAAGGGTTTTCTGGATTTTGTGATCAATCTTTCAAAATTCGCTTTGGCTTATCAGAAAATCAAAAATAGATTTCACTAAACCGATGGATACACTAAGAATATGTACAGTCCTTCAGATTTTTACCAGAATTGCCAGAAAAATCTGATGAATTTTCACTGTAGATCTGGAGAAAATTCCGATTTCATTGAAACGAAAACAAGTGACACCCACATAGTTTGGGCTCAACCTTTATTCACACATTTGTAAATATGAAAATATTTTAGTATTTTGAATACGAAAACACTACAGCAAAACCAAAGGGGGGGGGGGTATATTCAAAAGAACCTGAATATCGGTGGTGTGTGGGCAGATCGGGGTGGTCCTGGCAGCTATCTGGTTAGTGGTGATATTCAGCCGCTAATTGGCTAGCTAAACCGAATAAAGTTAGGATAGGTCAATGGCTGTCCTAACTGTATCCCAGTTTGTGTTATCTGGTTAATGGCTGAATGTCGTGGCTAACTATATAACAGTGCTGCCCAGGAAAACCATATATTCGGCTCTGGCAATAAATAGCATGTCTAATTCAAGTGGCGTCTGCTGGGCATTGAGTTGGCTCAGGAGATACACCGCTCTGAGGTGAATGCGGTAAAAGATGGCAAAGGACCATAGGTGAATCGCTTCTTCACAGAGGGGACCGGATCCCGTCCTCCCCTGTTTGTTCACACAGAACATGGTAACTTGTAATGTAAATAGTTTCCCCCAGTTACTTCCAAGTTGATCTCCCTGTTTATTGTAAACACAACTCAGAGTGCCTGTGTTGTATAGTTGATGTTAAATGTAAACCGCTCTGATCTAAAATAGAGCGGTATAGAAGAACTGTTAAATAAAATAAATAAATAAATAAATAACTTGGCTGTCTGTCGTAACTAGAACAGGTTATCCTGAAAGTTGGGATTGAAAAACCCGAAGAACATTTCTCAGTGTCTGTAGTTCTAGCAGGTTGATCTGCAGGGCAGATTCCTGTGATGTCCATAGCCCCTGTGTAGTCAGGTCGTTCAGATGTGCCCCCAACCCAGCTTGGACGTGTCCGTCGTCAGGGTGCATCAAGGTGGAGGCATCTGAAAAGCCGACCCAATGAGAAGGTTTTGTGGGGAACACCACCACTGAAGGGACTTGATCAGTTGAGGAGTGATGTGAATCTTGTCTCTAAGATGCCCCTTTGCTTGCATCCATTGAGAAGACAGGGTCCATTGCTCTTGTCACATGTATAATCAAGTGTAGGGGACAACATGGACCGTGGAGGCCATGTGTCCTAATAGTCATAGAATCTCTCGAGCTGTTACTCTGCTTTGCTTCTGTACTCTTTTTGCCAGCTCGATGAGGAGGGCACAGCGATCCTGTGGGAGGAAAGCTCGGGCCTGTTGAGTGTCTAAGAGCACTCCAATGAACTCTGTCATTGGGTTGGAGTGAGGTGAGACTTTGGGAAGTTTATGACAAAGTCCAGGTGTTGGAGCACCATGATGGTGCGATGAAGGGAGAATCTTACCTCTTGAGGGGAGTCTCCCCTGATCAGCCAATTGTCTAAGTAAGGAAAGATGTGTAGGTAGGCAGCAACAACTGCCATGTATTTTGTGAAGACTCTTGGGGCAGAGGTTAGACCGAAGGGGAGAAACCGGTATTGATAATGGTTTCCTTGAAGTATGAAGCGCAGATACTGTCTGTGCAAGGGATGGATCAGTAAATGCGTGTATGCCTCTTTTAGATTTAGAAAACATAGCCAATCATGTCTCTGGAGGTATGGTAAAAATCATTTTGAATTTTTCTTGGACCATGAACTTCTTTAGATCTCTGAGATCGAAGGTGGGCCTGAATTCTTCTGTTTTCTTTGGAATCAGAAAATATGGAGAGTAGAAGCCTATCTTTTCTTGAGGAGAAGGAACTCTTTCCACGACACCTGGGACAACAAGGTGATTCCCTCTTCTTTTAAGAGAGTGCTTTGAAGGGGTTATGTGGGATATTTCCCTGTGAAGCTGATGTGGGGGGTAAGGTTTCAAAGTGAAGCTGATAACCCCTTTGGACAATCCGGAGTGTCCACTGCTCTGATGTTGAGAGGTGCCACCTGTGGGCACAGTGACAAAGTCTGCCTGCTATGTGGAGGGGCTGGGGGCCTTCCAAAGGCATATTGGCAATGCTCTCTAGGAAGGAGTCAAAAAATAGATGCAGTTTGTGCCTATGCAGCTGGTTGAGGCTTAGGAGCCTTGGGTTTCTTGGGTTGGCGAGGGCCCTGCTGCCTCTGCTGAGGATGACAGGCAGCAGAAGATGGGTAAGAAGGATAGTATCTCTTCTTTTTAGAATAGAAAGATTTCTTGGGAAGAGCCTTCCTCTAGGATGTGTCAGCTGTTTTCCTAGAAAGGCATTTTAGGGTGAGATCATCTAGTTCAATCTTTGCCAAAAAAGGTTTTCTCCAGTACATGGGATATTGGCCAGCTTATCCTGAACCCATTGCTCAAGATCTGATGCCTGTGACTAGGCCATTCTGTGAGTCCCGATGCAGATTGCTGAAACTCTGCTTGATGATTTGAAGGCATCAAAAGAGGCCCTGATAAGAAAGGTAGAAGCATTTTGGCCTTGCTTGATGAGTGTCTGGAATGCACTCCGCTTATCCTTAAGAAGCAGGGGGCTGAAAGTTTCCAGATCCCTGATGACATCCTTCAGAAACATGCCCATGTGCAGCATGTAAGAGTTGATTCTAGAGACCAACATGCATGCTTGGAAGCATCGATGCCCAAAGGCATTGAGTATCCTTCAGTCTCTGCCAGGTGGCATGACTGAATGGTTCTTAGAGTTCTTTATTCGGTGCATCACCAATTCCAGAGGAGTAGCCTAGTGGTTAGAACACTGGCTTGGTAACCAAGCAACCAGGGTTCGATTCCCACTAGCACTCCTTGTGGCCTTGGGCAAGTCACTTAACCCTCCACTGCTTCGGAAGAAAGGCCTGGCAATCTTCTTCCGGTGACACTGCCAAGAAAACCCAGGAGCTTCTGGGTCGCCAGGAGTCAGGAATGACTCTAAGATACACATTGCATTTTTGAGTGGTGAGGGAGCTGAGGTTTTTGGAAGTCTGGGCGCTCTGGTACTTTATCTTTATTTCCACACTTGATAGACCGCTTACGCCGAGACATTAAAGTGGTTTACAATAAAATAAAAAGGTCAACACTGCAAACTACAGAAAAGGAACGCCATAAGATGACAGGAAAGAAAGAAAAAGGACAGAACAAAAAAAATGAAAAACTATACACTTAAATCAAAAACAGCAATTGAACGAACACAGACAAAACAGGGGGAAAACAGACAGAGGGAAGACAAGACAAGGCACGGCTGGGATGGAACAAACAACCTACGGCAGCTTCAGGGAGGTGGATCAGGAAGAAGATCAAAAGCTTGTTGGAACAGATAGGTTTTGAGTAAAGCTTTAAACTGGGAATAAGAGGGTTCCAACCGGAGAAATGGAGGTAGTGCATTCCACAACCGGGGACCAAGAAAGAAAAAAGCTGAGTGGCGAGTTTTTTCAAGATGTGCTTGGGATGGGGAGGGTAAGGACAAACGATTAGCATGGAGGGAGCGAAGTTGGCGATATGGGGTATGAAGAGAAATGAGATCAGCCAGGTACAGAGGATTGTTAGTATTAATGGCACGATGAGTTAGAATGAGGATTTTGTAATGGAAACGAAAATGGAGGGGCAACCAATGCAAACAAAAAAGGATGGGAGTGACGTGATCGAAGCGGTGAGCAAAAGTGATAAGGCGAGCTGCAGTATTTTGGATAAACTGAAGGCATTGGAGTTGATAATTGGGGAGATTGGCCAAAAGAATGTTGCAATAATCGAGTCTGCTGGTAATCAAAGCTAGAACAAGAGTAACCAGGGAACCAAAGGGGAGAAGAGAACGGACAGCCCTGACTTGACGGAGGATAGCAAATGAACGCCTAGTAAGGGAGGAGATGTAGTCATGGAAGGAAAGTGAGGGATCAAGGATTACGCCCAAATAACGGAAGGAAGAAACGAGAGGAACGGAGGTGGAATCAATCATGGGGGCAATGGAAGGACACGGGCCACTCAGGGACACCCACATAGCTGTAGACTTTGAAGGGTTTAAGCGTAGAAAATGCTGAGAAAGCCAAGAGGCCACATGGGAGAGGCAGAGGTTGAATTGGGAAATATCTAAGAAGAGTGGAGAAGTATGGAAAAGAAGAATGATGTCATCCGCATAAATATACGAAGACACTGGGTACTGCTGGATCAAAAGGGGTAAGGGGGCGAGGAAGATGTTGAACAGCAGAGGAGACAGAACAGAGCCCTGGGGGACACCACAAGTGAGGGAAAGAGAGGAAGAGGATTTGCCATTCACGGAGACAGAAAAGGAACGAGCTGTGAGAAAGGAGCGAAACCATTGGAGAACCGTGCCACGTAACCCCACATCAGAGAGACGAGAGAGGAGGGTCTGGTGGTCAATCAGATCAAACGCTGCAGACAAATCAAGGGAAACCAAAAGAGTGACATCACCACGGTCGTGGACGGCATGTAATTCATTTAATACTGCCAGAAGAACAGTCTCGGTACTGTGGCCTTGCCAGAAACCGGCTTGACGGGGGTGAAGAGTATTAGTGGACTCGACGTGAGAGGATAACTGGTCAAACACAAAGCGTTCCAAAAGCTTGGCCAGAAAGGGGAGGTTCGAAACAGGACGCCAGTGGGACAGAACGGAAGGATCGAGGGAAGGTTGCTTCAGGAGAGGATGGACAACAGCTGACTTCCATGGGGCGGGAAAAAGACCAGAAGATAAACTGGTGTTGATGATGGTAGTAATAACAGGAATCAGCTGTAGGGAAGGCTCAGACAGCCAGCGAGATGGGATCGGGTCCAAGGCGCAGGTGGTCTTCCGGGATTTAGACAGCATCTGAAGGAGTTCTGCAGGGAGAACGAGGTGGAAAGAAGACCAGGTATGGGCAAGGGCCCGGTTAGGCTGGGAGGAAAAGGGCAGAGACAAAAGGTTGGCAGCGGGCAGCTCACAGGGGGAAACAGGAGACAATGGAGAGGGCGGAGGAGGATTCGAGAATGAAGAACATAAATTAAGAATTTTGTCGGAGAAGAAAGTGGCTAGAGAGTGGGGATCTGGAGCCCCCGTTGCTGAGGTACGGTGGGAGCTGGTAGAAGAAAGCCTACGCAAGATTGTGAAAAGCTGGCGAGAGGAATTTGCTGCTTCAGAAAGCTCAGCAACATAGAAAGCACGTTTGGCAGACTGGACAGCCAAACGATAATCAGCGTAAAGCTGCTTGAAGCGAAGGTGCAGATCTGGGGAAGGGTGACGGGACCAACGGCGCTGCACTTGTCGGAGCTGAGTCCGTTGAAGACGTAAGGCTGGATGAAACCAGGGGGAGTGGCCTGAAGTAGGAGATCTAATAAGCGGACGAAGTGGCGCTAGACCATCCAGAGCATCGGTGAGAAGGGAGTTCCAAAGGGAAGCCTGACTGTCGGGTGAGCGCAGAGCAAAATCCAAGGGAAAGATAGAGGAGGCAGGGGGAAAAGCACTAAGAGTGTCAGGAGTTAGGTGGCGGCGAAGAAAAGGGGGAGAAAAATATGCTAAAGGAGGAACAGTCTCAGGAGAAGAATAGGAGATCGAGAAGAAGACACAAAAGTGGTCAGACCAAGGGATGCCCAGTATGGTGGGGGGGGGGGGGAGAGATCTCTGCTAGTAACGTAGAAGAAGACAGAACTAAATCCAAAGTGTGGCCTGCGGTATGAGTAGGGCCAATGACATGTTGTTGGAGAGAAATATCATGCAAGTGATTCAGAAAGGCACGATCTTTTTGCCTACTGGGATTATCCATGTGAACATTAAAGTCTCCCAAAATAATGAGATTAGGGAACTGTAAAGTTGCGTCCGAAAGCGTTTGTAGGGTCGCCTCCCAGCGAGCCACAGAGAGAGAGGGTGGAAGATAGAGGAGGAGGAAATAGAGCGGGGGGGAAGAGTGAAGGCGAAGAAGAAGGGATTCAGAAAGAGAAACAGAAGGGGAGGACACTTCCTCAATGTCAATAGAGGCACGATAGAGCAAAGCCACTCCACCTCCACCCCTGCCCAACCTAGGAGATGAGAGTGCTGAGTAACCGGAGGGAAGAGAACTAGAGAGGACGGGACCGTCACCTTCCATGAGCCAAGTCTCAGTAAGGAAACAAAGGTCGAGTGAATGATGCGAAATGAGATCCAGGACCAAAAGAGATTTGGACTGGAGGGAGCGACAATTCAACAAGGCAACACTAAGCGTTGTAGTAGGAGCTGCCACAAGAGGTCTAGGAGAGAGAAAGGGCTGTTGAGGCAAAGTTCTAACACGACTACAAAGAATTAAGTTAGAGGAACAGCGAGCCAGTGAACCAGGGGAAATAGTGAATGTGGACAGGGGACGTTGTCCCCAAAAAACATAGTGTCGGGGGCAAGGCAAAATGAAAGACCACAGAGCGAAAAACAGCAGGTCAAAAGAAGCCAGAACCGGATCAGATGAAGTATAGGGATAGAGCTAACAGAACAGGGAAACCAAAGTAAAGGAAACCTATAAGGCATATCACAGAAGGATACTCTGGGGGAAGTAAGCTGCGTCCGCGCCCCCCGCTCGCCCCAAGGAGCTCGACCAAGGTGCAGGGCCACAGTCCTTGTGGTTGCTGTTCAATTTGTGAGGTGTCTAGTGAGATTTCGCAATTTGAATATCATGGAGTACAGCATAAGCTTAGGTATCAGACCTCTTGTGATTCCACATTCGTTGTCTATGGGGTTATGTGCCCTTGTGGTCTTTTGTATGTGGGTAGTACGTGCAGAACGTTTCGCAAGCGCATTACTGAACATAGAAGCTGACTTAAGTGTGCAGTACGTGAGGCTCCTTTGGTTCCGCACTGTGTGGAGTTTAAACATCAGTTTTTTGATTTGCGATGCTTCTGTTTGGACCGGGTATTGACCGGGAGAGATGGGAAGAGCAGGGAACAGTCCCTATTGATATGTGAGCAGAAGTGGATCTTTAGGTTGCATACTGTAGTTCCAGAGGGTTTAAATCTTCGTATTGACTGGGCAGTATGTCTTTAAGAGGAGGGTGGAGTTTTACTTCGGGGAAACTTCTGACGTCAGGAGTAGGGTATTTTTGGGAGCACGGTGATTTCTTGTTGATTGAGCATGCGCGGCGTTTTTTGAGAAGCAATGCTGAAGTGCTGGTTTGGCTGCTGTCTAATGTGAGTGGTAATTCTCCTGTTTTAAATGATGGTTGGGTTTGGGAGTTCGCTTTTGTTTCACTCTTTTTTCAAGCATAAGTTTGGTTTTGAATATTTGTTTCTTGTTTTTATAGTAATTTCCCCTGATGCAGCGAGTTTACTCGCGAAACGTATGAGAGCTCTGCAGTGATGTCGGGGAAGCAGCCTGTTATCAACTCCCATTATCATCATTTTTTAAAGCTAAGTGTTTCTTCCTTGGGTGTTGATGCGGTTTGCTTTTGGACTTTGTTTAGGAGTTGCTGTAAATGTGGAGGTCGGTGGCAGCAGGTCCTTGATGTTATTGGGCTTATGTTTGGTGACAGGATCTGGACTTGTGTCTTGATCACATTTGCCATTGCCCGTAGAAGCTGAGACCTTGCTGGCCGCGTGTATATTTCCACATTTATATCTACATTTTTGTGAATGGAAACAATCATTTTGGTATTTACAATCTGGAAACAAGTTGTGTTTTAGTGGAGTGAGTTTTTTTTTATTTATTGATTATTACACTCTATAACGTGACCAAAAATTTTTTTTTTGTGAGGAATCACCTACAGGGCTCTGAACCACTGTCCCAGAACATGGAACCGGTAGCTCTCCAGAGGTTGATGATGCCTCAGGAGCATCCTGGAGCCCACTTGTGCTTTGGAGGACAGATCCTCCCGCTGGGTCTGTTTGGCTGGCCAGTCTGCATCGGAAGCATCTCCAGAGGAGTCGCGATACTTATGCTGGGATTTCTCTATGGCTTTGCCAAGAGATTTGGGAAAGGCCAGAGACTTTGACTTACTTTTGTGTTTAGACTTTGAAGAAACCCGAGACTCATGAGAGAAAGTCGATGCCCTCGAAGTGGAAGCCACTGAAACAGAGCCTAAGGCAAACAACGATCCAAATTATCTGGCTTGATTCTTGAGGCTTCTTTTTGTGATTTGTTGGCACAAAGGACAAGAATTGGGCTGATGTACAGGACCCAAACATTTTAGACAACAGTCATGTTCATCAGCGGCCGAGATGGTACTGGCACACTTGGTACATTTTTTGAAACCACTGACTGGCTTTTCCATGCCTTAAAAAGTTGTCTTTGAGATGGAAGATAAGGCTATAGAGGCCTAGAGGCCTAGTTCTATCCTAGTAATGCTTACACCTAGCAGAACTAACAATATGTTCAAATCATATAATGAAGATACATTTTTAAATGACACCATACCGCATTTATAGTCCTTCGATACTGATCTTGATGTTGTCGTTAATAATTGGGACACCATCATCTTGAAGGCAACACACAACCCAACACCACAAAACCTCAAACCTAAAAACTCCAAAAATTGGTACACCTCTGATCTCCAGAAGTATAAGCAAGCTCTGAGAAAATTGAAACACAAATGGAGAGCAACAAGATCCCACACTTACAACCAGGCCTATATGTCTATGCTCAAATCTTATAAGGAAGCAGTAAACAATAGGAAAAAGGATTATCACTCTAAACTCTTGACAAGAGCACCTAACAGACCTAGAGAGCTCTTTACAATTGTCAGATCACTCACTAAAACCCCTAACCCTGATTCGGACCTTACCCAAATTGATCCCCAAAGCCTTACCGACTATTACATAAGCAAACTTATACCCATGTCCACTTGCGAGCCCCCATCTAGCCCCAACCACCATGAGTCAAATAATGTCATTCACCTAAACCAAGCTACATGGTCCTCATTCTATTCCATCACCATCCACCATCAAACAACTTAAAAATGTAATAGCAAACCTTAACACCACCACATCCCCTGCCGATCCATGGCCTGTTAAATGGATTAAGTCCACAAAAGATGATTTCTCCCCAATCATACTTAACATGGTTAATGGTTCCCTGGAGAATGGCCATATGCCAACAACGCTGAAACAAGCAATCATTCGCCCTATCCTCAAACTCAAAGTAACTGACAAATCTCTCCCAAATTCTAGCCTTCCTCTGCTGACAAAAATTATCAAAAAAGTAGTGCAGATCCAATTTCAAGACTTTGTAGACTTAAATGCCTCCTTGGACACCCAATAGCATGGTTTTAGATACCACCACAGCGTCAAAACTCTTATGCTGTTTCTCTTGAACACACTCATCTGTGGCATTAACAACTGCAAACAAGTATTTATGTTTGTGTTTCTCAATATAGCTGCCGCCTTTGACAGCATCTGCCACAAATCTCTCATTTTCAAACTTCAACAAATTGGCCTACTAGGTACTTTATTACATTGGTTTAAATCTTATCTTACAGATTGCACACAACAGGTTCTGATTGGTTCAGCAACCTCCTCTATCTTCAACCAGATCCAGGGTGTTCCTCAAGTCTCCTCCCTCTCTGCCCTCCTTTTTAACCTTTATATGCAACCCATTTGCAACATCCTGAGGAAACAAAGTACCTTATCATCTATATGCAGATAATATAATGTTCTATCACCCAACAGATATCTCCAACTCCCTTTGCCCCCAAATTCAAGAGTGTCTCAAGGACATTAATAATTGGCTCTCCGCACACAACCTACGTATCAACTTCAATATAACAGAAATTCCATACATAACCTGGGACCAGAGCTTTTCACTACCCGCTAAAATTTACATAAATGAAGTTACCATAGAAGTTAAACAGGAAGTCAAATACTTAGGAATCATTCTCGACCAGTCACTATCCATGTCCTCATATATAAAAGCTGTAACCAAGACAATTTACTTAAAAACTAAAAACAATTCAACCACTAAGATGCCTTCTGGACGATAACGACTTCTGTTCAGTTCTACAGGCCCTCATTACGCCTCACCTCGATTATTGTAACAGCATACTTCATGGCCTACCCAAAAAAAACCACACATCAACTTCAAATGGCACAGAACCTTGCCTGTATAATTCACAATGCTCACCAATACAACCACATCATACCACTACTCCAGACCCTCCACTGGCTACCCATAGAAGCACGTATAAAATACAAATATCTACAAATAACTTTCAAACTATACAATAAGATCGACCCTTCATGCCTTTCCTCTCTTATTACCCCTAGTGACCCCATTAGATCCAGAAGAACGTGCACCCAGAATACCCTCTCAATTCCAGCCCATTTTCATAACACAATCAAAACTACAAGTTCAAGAGCTTTCTTGTTTGTAGCCCCTACTCTCTGAAACGCTCTCCCAGACAACCTAAGACAAATAAAAGATCTACAAACTTTTAGAAAAGAGGTTAAAACTTTCCTCTTCATTCAACACTTTAATCTCAACACCTCTATTACTCCCCCTCAAACACCATCATACCCCCTACTTCTCTCTGCTATATACTACAGAAATACAAATGCAATAAATACATACCCTCCTGACCCTCTTTCTCACTTGATATAGTTTTAATTAGGTAATTACTCTTCTCCCCCCCAAACCTTTTTCTTTATGAAACTCCATTAATATATTTCTCGTTTATCCCGTTTCCTTCCCCACCCTACACTGTAAATAGCTCTGCCTCAGCATCCGCTATTCTGCTGTATATGTGAACAACTGATTTGTAAATAGTACCTTGTAATATAGTTTGATATGTTCTTTGTAAATGAGTTCTGTTCATTGTAAACCGCCCCTGATCACTGGAAAGGGTGGTATATAAAAAGTTTAAATAAATAAATAGTTTGGCGGTGAAAACTGCAATGAAAATCAATAGAAATTTTTGAATAAAAGAATTATTGGGACCGGTATGGGATTCGATGGAACCGGCGTCAATGGGAAGGCAGAAGCACGATGTTCAACAAAAAAGAGAAGTTTTTCGGCAGTGACAGGACAATGCATGAGTGGGGCCTCTGCGTCAAATGAAAAACTTAAGAGAGGAGCTGAGAAGGCAGGCATGCAGTCGCAGTGGAGTGCTCCTAAAGGCTTTCCTATTGGACGCTGGGGAGCATTCCTGCACAGGCTCCGTCGGTGACATTCACCCATATGTGAAGACTGCATTCCTGTTCGTTCCTGGAGATATACACAATTCCTCCCATCCACATAACACCCTGCCCACCCAAATACACACACACTCCACATTCATACATCCCCCAGACACACATTCTCAAACTATACAAAGCTCCATGGCCACTACACACACACTTTCTCCAAACATATCCCCACATCCAAAACATATGCCTCCCCACACACCCACTTCCCTACCACAATCTCACACCCTCATCTCCACTCACTCCTTACCACACATACTCAATCTATTCTTGCCACATATACCCACACCCTCCATAGCTACCAAACATACCTCCACCCACACCCATCTAAAAAACTATGCTGGAAAACATTCCCAAAGCCATGCATCTGCATGCTTTATCTACTTGTCTTGGACCAACTTAATATATTTTAGACTAGTTTTTCCAGAGACACATTTCATTAGGTCAAAGTATTGTTAAAGCTTATTTCTATATATATTCAAGTAGGCAAACAAGGTAAGCATACTTCTTTATTCAAGCCTAGAGGAAAATTGTGACAATATTTTCAGTTACAATTTCTGAAGGCTCCTGGGAACTATGGTCTCCTGGCAGACTTTTATAAGGCTTTTCAAAACTGAACTGTTAGGATCTTGCCAAGGTATATAATTATTCTTTGAATGTTGGATGTCTTCTAGATATGATGCATAACAAGGATGCAATTTATTTGCTTTATAAAACTGGCAAGGCTAAGGAAATATATATATTTTTTTTAGTTTTTTTTTCTTCCATTTCCTCCTGCGGGCTTCCAGCTCAATTGAAACCAACGTTTATTTGGATATAGTACTATGAACCTCATAGCAGGGACATCTATGTGGATGCCAGCAAAGGCATCCATGTCAGGGGCATCTATGTTTCCAGAATCGGGCAAAAACATAGACATCCCTGGCATTTTTCTGCACATTCTGCTCTGGATGTCCCAGACTACACTTGAATGCCCTTTCTAAAATGTCACTTGAGGCGTCACCATTGTGCAATGACAATAACTCACTCCCACCTAGGGGTTGTGAAGGCTTCCCCTTCGACATTCTCAGTCCTTGACAATATAGAGGGGCTGCTTTTATAAGGAGCACCCAGAAAGTCATGCACTATTTATATACATAAGTTCCTATTTTAAAGGGCTTATGCACGTACTTTAGCAGTCGCTATCCTGCAAGTGCATGTTTAAGTCTGATTGCGTATACTTCCGGCATGAGTGTTTCTGAACAATCTAGACATGGGCACTTATGCCTATTCTAGAGCAGGTGTAACTGCTGTGACTAGATGCCCCTATTTCATAAAGCAGTAAATGCATTTTCAGTTTATAAAATAGGCCACAAATACAGACGTGGCAATGTGTGAAAACTGTGTGGGAGTTTATAAAATTACTCAGAGTAAAAGATCTTAGCCAGGAGTCTAAGTCATATCCCTCTACATCTACACAAACTCAGTAGGCCAACTACCCTTTCAGGATTTTATTTAGAAATGATTAGGTATTTTCCCTGAAAAAGAGGCCAGTCTAGCATATGTTTCATTAAATTACCATTGCCAGGTAACCTGCTAACCTCCCTACCTTTGATACAATTTCTCTATAGCTCTCAAGTGATAAGAACATGGCAAGCCACTTAAATCGTCATCGAGTTTCATCCATAAAAAGCAGACCTCAATAAGTACTTTGTACATCATTTGGAGGTTAATGATGTTAAAAGCACTGAGCTGCATTTGATTTGGTTGATTCCACTGCTTTCATTTCATTATTATGGCATGCATGTAAACAGTCAAATATATTTTTCCTTTGACACAAACAGCTGACCTTGAAAACTGCTTCAAAGCAGGAACTTCTGAAAATGATAAACCACATAAGTATGCAAACCACTTCTCATTTTGCCCTATGGCAAAAAACTAAGAGGATAATTTTATAAGTGGCTTCTTAACTTATGTTGCTGGATTGCATATTAAATAGCACCAGTTTTCTAAGGAAATGCATGCACATGAACTTTGTGTTTTATCTTTAGTGCAATCGTGTGCATTTTATAAATAACATGCATAAGTCCAAACCTACCCCTGGGAATGAGGTCAGATCAACTTATGCATATACAAAATGTATATGCACAGTGCACATACTTCAAGCAATTTTAGTAAAGACTGTTTCTACACATAAAACAAAGTTTTACTAGTGGAAATGCCTTTTAAAATTACTCCCCTGGAGGTTAAATTTATAGCAGGACCCCTGGACAGGAAAGGGGTATAGGCATATGCTGCACCTGTTTTACATGGAGACATCATCTCCATCTATGTGCCATTTTATTAGATAGCCTATCCAATGCTCCCACACAAAGTATACCTACTCGGAGGCGGGAGTAACTTTGTGCTTATGTGTGTAGACGAGAATTGGTGTATATGCGCATTAAGTGCCAATCCTTCCCTCGTCCCACCCCAGATACACCTACACATATAGGAGATAATTCTGTAAAGGATTTATAGAAAGTTACGTGCATAAGTAGAGCATAAGCCCCTCAAGGACTTGCATGTGTGAATGGGCATTTATTTGTGCGCTTAGGCAGCCAATATTCGGTAAGCGAGCACTTAAGTCCCATCATGCATACTTTTAGTTTGGGTGTGCACAGAGGCAGTGCCTAGGTGCAGACTAAATTTACGCACATAAGTTATAGAATAGTATAACTTATGCACGTTGCTGACTGATCACGGTGTGGGTATTTTAACAGCTGCAACAAGGTTTAGTCAGTATGCTCCTATTCTATAAAGAAATGGACCTACATATGTGCATGGCAATGTGCATTAACTGCACAGAATTACCTTTACAGGAGGTAATTTTATTGTTGGGCGCCTAGGTAAGGCAATGAAGAAGGCGCCTATTTTGAGTCTATTTTATAATGACACTAAGGTGCCTTCTTGTCCTTATAAGATATTAGTGCAAATCCTTGCACACATTGTGCCTAGATTGCAGGCATGGACATTATTATCTCTGCTCGAGAGCAGATGTAAATGTCAGTGTGTACCTTAAACACATATTTTATAAAATGCCTACCATAAAAGTACATGCTGCTTTGCACCACACATATTTTTATGCCTGATCTAATTTTATAAGAGCTCACTTATGAGCTCAAAACAGCATTTTAGGAACCAAAAAAAAAAGATTTGTGAAATTACCCTCATGGAGGCAATTTTATAAGAGGGCACTATACTTTGGAGATGATCTTTATAAAACACTAGCATAAATCCTGCAAAGCACTCCTAGACTGATGGCATAAACCTTCTGCCTGCACAGGACCAGGTGTACATGTTAGCACATAAGCTAAACGTAGGCACTAAAATCACATATAAATGGTGACTCTGCACCAACTCTACTCCTGGTACTCCTGATGTAGAAGTACATGTTGGTTTGTATAGTGCATACTTCTAAGCATGGTCTAATTTTAAAATTTTATTTTATTTCATTTAACAGGTTTTTGTTATACCGCTTTTTCATATGGCAAAGCGGTTCACAAATAGCATAAGTATACTTACAAATAACCTAGTAACATATTAAGAGTGTACATAAACAGGGGGAGGGTACATTAAATACAAGAGTTACTGTAAAAGTATTTCTATAGCATTTGTCATAATGGGTCTAATTTACGTCTAGAAGTGAAGGTTTGTGAAGAAATTGTAAGGACATTATGGTTATAGTCTTAATAAATTAGCGGGGTTGTGGTACGGTGGGGGTTTACATAGATTTTCAGGGTGAATGGGGCAGTTACATTTAGGCTTGGGAGATCTTGTAGTTTTGTGTCCCTATGTTCTATTTCACTAGGAGGCCAATTCTGATCAGGGCACATCTGGGCCGTCTGGACATCCAAAATATGAACGGCCCGGATTTGAACTTGATTCTGCACCCACGGGAGCTAGACGATCCCGTGGGTGAAGAATTGGGGCACTTGAACAGGCCGGACAGGTCCTGATCCTGATGCGCTGGATGTCTTACTCCCTGCACAGCCAGATCTACCTATACTCCTGATGGAGCCCCGGTGCCGTGGCGTCTCATCACCATAGCACCGGGACGCCCAGCAGGAGCCACCGTGTGATTGTTTTTCTCTACCACCCAACCCTCAGAGGGGCCTGTTAGGGCTGGGATCGGGCAGCAGGTGCCTACCATCCTCTGCGCCATGTGTTGGGGTGGATTTCTCTGCGGGGCACCATCACCCATCAGACTTATTCCACCTTCGAGGTGGAATAAGTCCGACATCCATTGTTGCCCTGCCGGACGAACGGGGATGTGACCTGGATTGGCACTGTACATTTGGGTTGTGTGGCCCGTCCCCGCTGAAGAGCCAATTTACATGTATAAAACTGCGTTTTATGGGCAAAAATGATTTATAAAATTACCCTCATCTTGCATAAAAGTAGGAAGTATGAGGTAAATTTTCAGCTAAGTACTAAGTTAAGCTCTGGCACTGGAGCTTAACCCAACACGTATATTCAGTGTCACTATCTGTATAGACATTGAATATACATGTAGTGCTGTAGTTAGCAGGCCTGAACTAAAATCCATTTAGCGGTCAAATACCATCACTAATGCATAATTTTTAGGGACAATTATATGGATGGTGTCTGGCTGTTTAGCAATTTAAATGGTCCAATACTAGCTGCATAAATTTAAAAAATATAAGGACAGAGGAATTGTGTGTTGACTACCCAGCAGCCAATGCATAACTCCTTTTATATCAGCCTGTCTATATTCTGAGCACCTAATTTTATATACAGATACTCCTGGGAAATTTTATAAATGAGTGCTACAGTGCAGAGAAAGTTGTTCTAGTCACTCATGCTCCTTATAAAATTATCCCCTAAATGACTATCATTCTCCATTAAAATTTAGTTTGGATTAGGAAAATAAAATATCCCCTTTCAGAGCGTTCCCAGTTGGATGTTGCTCCCTCCTTGAAGCTTCCGTCATTCCAACGCCATAGAACACTGGTGATGCTTTTGCATACATCAATCTAATTGGATGCGTTTCAAAAGAAAGCAAACTTTACAGCATTCAGGAACTGTTGACGAATATGACATTTCAATCATTTTGACTAAAACTGAGTTTTTAGATTTAACAATTTTAAAGATTTAAATATATATTTTTACTGTATAGATTTTGCCGGCCTGACATCCAAAGGAGTGGAGGAGTAGCCTAATGGTTAGAGCACTGGCTTGGGAACCCAGAGACCAGGGTTTGATTCCCACTAGCATTCCTTGTGGCCTTGGGCAAGTCACTTAACCCTCCATTGCCTCAGAAAAATCCAAGTTATCAATATTCCTGTTTAATGTACATTACCAAGTTTAAGTTACAATATAAACCACTTTGACTGAAATGATAAAGCAGTATATAAACCTGTTAAATAAATAAAATAATCAGAAACACTGTCTGGATAGTGCTGTTAAATATCCTTTCAGACTGCCTTGAACTTGTACTTTGATCAAAATACTGTCATTTTTCCATCAAGAAGCAGGGAAACATCAGGCACATCCACAGCCGGTGCAAGGATATAAGGCATTATATGAGGTGAACTTCATCCCTTGAGCACCCCCTCCCCCCCCCCACTCTCCCATCCCCCACCTTCACTTCCACTCCTTTCCAGGACTTGCAGCAGCAGCAATGGATTCATAAAGCCCTGTGTAGTGCTTAACTAAATCTCCAGCACTGTGAAGCCATTTGTGCTTTCGCCCCCTCTGATGCCCGACACAGACTTCCTTTCGCATGGGGGTGGAAGCAACTCCTTCGACTTGAGGGGTCATTTTAGGAGTCCTATTTGTGAGCTGGACGTCTGAAAATGGTATCCAGGGACTTTAAAAATAAGCATTCCTTTTTTGGTTTAGGTTAATAGATGTTTGGGTTCCAGCAAATGAAAGAAATCAGTTAGACAGTGGATCGTTATGGCACCCAAGCATTAACAAGTGTCAAAAATACTACTAACGCGTGTAATCGACATAACAAAAAACAATTAATGTGCATGAGGTATGCAGGTGCAGTGGGAAGGGTTTTCTGTACAACACAATAGTTCAGGGAAAACAAAAGAAGCTTTTCTTCTGTCCCAGCTAGTTAAACCTCCACAAGCTGCTTCTCCAGGCCCTTCCTCCAGCCCCAGTTAAAGTTCCTACCTCAGAACTCTTCTGCACAGCTTGCCTTGGAAGGGCTCTACAGGCCTCTATCCCTTCTACAGCTTTCTGGGTTCTTAACCTCTCCCTGTGAGCCACACCCTCCCAGCCCTGAACTCTGGGCTGCAGACTTTTAAAGGGGATTGTTGATAATCCCTTTGGAGAGGGACAGGTATCATTCTATATACCCCATCACAGTGCATTATCAGCAAAAACGGATGCAAAATAAACAATGAGATGCAAAGTTATGCAAAACAGTTTATTATCTATGAGCACTGTCATGAAGAAGTCCCTTCTGAGCCTATAAAGGTAGGGCAAGATGAGGATTTTCTTTCAGAAACTGACAGGCAGTCTGAGCACATGGCTCAGTGTTTGCAAAGCAGAAGTAAACAAAGGGAGTCACGAGCTAGAAAGACACGTATTCCCTAGCTCAGGAGGTAATGAGTTTCACCTGTTTCAGGGCAGGGCACAGCTAAGCCCTGAGAGTTACAATGATAAAAAGTGGTCATTAGCTTGGACCAGGCAGAGCAAGGAGGAGAAGGAGAGCAGCAAGCAGAACGGGAACTGGGAGAACCAGCAAGGAAGCCAGCAAAGGAGCACGCTGACTAGAAGGAGTCAAGGAGGAGCGAGAACCAAGGGAGCCATATTCCTGAGGCCAGAAGGAAGCAACCCAGGACAGGTGTTGTCTGGTAAAGGCAGGAGAGAAAGGAATCTTCCTGAGATGCAGGCTTGGCAAAGCTCACACGCTCCAAGGAGAGAGACAGGCTGGCTGGAGAATACCGGTACATCTGAGGGGAAAGTTAATAGGCTGAGAGGCAAGCAAACACAAGCCGTGTTTGAGAACCAGTCTGACCCTGCAGAGTGGAGAGTTCCTTCCCTTTCAAAGCCAAAAGGTAGGTTTAACAATTCATATAAGTTTGAACACAGCTATAAAGCAGTTCCCTATAGTTACCAGAAAGTAGCAAACTCCCTGGACAAAAACTACAGCATATATGGTAGTTTACAACCCTGCTCAGGAGAGTGTTACAGAGAGAAACCACGTGAGGGCAGAGAAACCGCTTGTTTCAGAGATCAGGATAGCAGCTTACTGCCACGCCCTGCTATACCTGAGGCTGAAGAAATGCAGATAGACTCTGTCCCTAATGAAATAGTGGATGATCGGATGGACTGTACATTATCTTTGGCTGACCATGTGAATTCCTTGTGCTGAACAGTGTCTGAGAAAGACGCTAAAAGCAGCAGAAGAAAAGGGAACATTTTCTTTGCTAATTGAAGCTGTTGTGATTTTGTTTTGTATCAAGCACTGCATGTTTAAAGCCTGAAGCTGACAAGGCTAATTAACCTGAGTTCATATATAATTTCCTCAAGCCAAATGTATGGCATGTTTTGTCCTGAGTTATTTACTTGCATTTAATCCGTTGGGAAGGGGAAAATAAATTCTTGTCATTGCCTGAAACCATTCGACTGCAACTCGTCTGTACTCAAAGGTTAAAGGGACTCACATTCCCAGAAGGCCTTGCAGAGTTAAAGCAAGCCCACACTCTCTGAGGCAGGAACACCACAGGCAGACCAAACATCAGTGCCCTAGGCGTTGGGCTGGCCACCGTGAGGGTGACAGCACATAGTAAAAAAAAAAAAAAAGACAATTTATTTATTTAGTGTACATTTGTATCCCGCTGCTTCCAGCGATCAGCAGCGGTTGCTATACATGGTAGGAGTGGCTGTACAGGCCAGGAATTAGAAAGATATACATTGTGATTGGGAGGGAGAGATATCAACACATCAAACATTGGGTTACAGATTACACTTGATTGATGAGAAACACTTCACACCGGATATATTATGTACATATTTACACATAAACTGAATGCATTTCTCGTTGTGAGATTACACGGGGTACAGTGACTTTCCCACGCATGGTAGTGGGATACAGTGCCTAGGTTACATTGTAATGCGATTGGAAGAGGTGAGTCTTAAGCTTTTTTCTGAAGTCCTTTAAGTCACAGTTTGCACGCAGTTCACATGGCAGCCGGTTCCAGAGTGGTGGAGCTATGAGTGAGAATGCTCTGTTACTTGTACATGCATTAACAGTTCTGATGCACTTCGGGAGACAGAGGGTATTGAGGTTTACTGTTCTTCTGCTCCTGTTGTTGGGTAGATTGGTGATTAGGCTGTTGAGGTGTGAGGGTGCTAAATTGTGAATAAGCTTGAATGTAGTGATTATGATTTTGTATTGGATGCGGGCTGCAATGGGGAGCCAATGTAGCTCAATTAGTACAGGTGTAATGTGCTCAGAGAGGCCTTTTTGCATAATGATTCTGGCAGCAACATTTTGTGCCATTTGCAGAATATTTATAGTTTTCTTTGGCAAACCTTGCAGTATGGCATTGCAATAGTCTAGATGGGGAATGATGAGTGCTTGCGCGACAGTCCTGAAGTCGGCATGATCGAGGATGTTACGTAGTGGCTGCAAGACTCTTAATTTGTGGAAAATGGCCCGATTGGTACTTCGAAGGTGTTTGTCCATATTTAGGTTGTTGTCCAGCATCACTCCTAGATATTTTATTTCGGTCTTGATGTTGTAAACGTTATTGTTCATGGTGACTGTTGCTGGGGGATTGAAGCCCGGTTTCCTGGAGATACACATTGCTTCTGTTTTTTTGTGGTTTATGGACATGTTATTTCGTTGCAACCAGATTTGTAGCTCGAATAAGCATTAATAGCATGAGACAATTAATAGCACATGTTAAAATACTTTAGTTCCTTAGGGGCCCTTTTACAAAGGTGTGGTAAGTTCTTGCTGTTATTACACATTTTGGAAAAACTAACTCACAGTAAATACAACAGTCATGTACTGCCAGAGGAGTGGGCAGCATGTTCCTGGCAGTTACAAAACAGTAGCTGCATTTGCAATTAACGCGGATGCACTTAACCCAACCCACTGAGCTACTGTACCTTGAACTCTGAGAACGGTGTGAGGCTAAATCTAGTTCCCTTTCCCTTTGGGTGAATCTATTCATACATATGCTAGCAAATAATATGTATATCAAGCCTTTGGACCCGATATTCAATGGCGGCGGCGAGCACCATTCCAGCAGCTAACCATCGCTACTGAACACTAAACACCGAACACTGTCTATATTCTGAGCACCTAATTTTATATATATATACTTCTGGAAAATTTTATAAGTGAGTGCATTGAATATCTGGGTTAGGTGCTCTTGCCAATCGCAGACCAGTCAGTGGCGATATTGAGCCGCTGCCTGGTTAGCGATATGTGGCGGATGTTAAGCCAGGGTTTCCTGTGCCTAGCTTTCACTGTATATTGCTAACCGGCAGCATCTCAGTATCGCCACTGATGGGTTTGCAATCAGCTCCGTCTCTGCTCCATCCCTATTAGTGCCGCTGAATATCCTGCTTAGGGGCATTGACATGGTTTACAGGAATTGTTGCTGAATGGTAGAAAACTGAAAGAGCGCGTCCATAATGGCCTGGACCAAGCAGACCACCCGTAAATCCACTGGAGGAAAAGCTCCTCCTAAGTGGCTGGCGACCAAGGCTGCTCGTAAAAACGCCCCGGCTACGGGAGGGATGAAAAAACCTCATCACTACCGACCGGGCACTGTGGTGCTCAGAGAAAACCGTCGCTATCAGAAATTTACAGGTTGTTAAATCATGTAAATGCCTTTAAATATCAGACCCTTTCTCCTTACGGAATACCTCAAATGACAAAGGCAGGGACAGCCTCCATATCCATATTACACCTCAAAGAGAAACAAATTAAGCTTTCAATGAATGAATAACATAACTGCAAAAAGTAAGGCCGCGTGTAAGGCAAGCTAGATATTTTTATTAGTGCAGTTTACAAATGAAGTAAAGGAAAACTAGTAGTGAAGGATTCTCTCTGAAACAGAGGCACTTGGCTATTAAGAAAAATATTTATTGATTCATATATCATATAGGGAGCACAATATTTTGTACTTAAATATCATTTTCAGGTGCACTTTCCCATTAAAAAATTTATATTAGTATATTCAGCTGCATTAAATAGATTAGGCAGCTTTCACTGTTCATACTAACACATAAAGACAGTCATTAATCTTTCTGTTGGCACTGGGATCATTAGCGTTGAAGATTCATTCAGCTAGTCATAGCATGAAAACTTTATGCATCCTTTTAATAACATGCTTTGCATTTTGGCTGAATAAATTAGATGAAGTGCAAAAACCAGAAATGAATCATAGCTAGAAACAAGCAGTAAATCAGAAAGGGCAGGTTGTGAAATTTAAAAATAAAAAGATTTGGCTTTGCAAACAGAAGGTCATGAGACCAATCCTGTGAGAAAACAATGGTGCGCTACTCCTGGAGAGGGCAGTTTTCCTACTGCATGCAGAGTTGGCAGACCCATGGGTGTGGAGTGCCTTTGAGGATTTTCAAATGCCGGCCAGCAGGGCAACACTGGTGTTTTCTGTGTATCTGTTTTGAAGCTAGTGCAAACTACACACGTTGAGTACATATAAGGGTTTTAAAATGAACTTCCAATGAGACCTTCTCTGCCTGATTTACTTGTCTATTTTTCACTAACAGTAAAGGGGAAAATATTAAAATCATGTTTTACACAGATATATTGCCCCCTTGGGTTATTTTATAAGGTGTGCCTATGGACATGTAGGCCGGACCCCGATTCTAATCGGCCTGCATGCCCACCCACATACCCGGCTACCTCAGCCAGGCTCTTGAATGGAGCCACAGTGCCAGGTGCCCCATCACCATGGCACCGCAGCTCCATTCAGGAGCTGTGATCCCCGGCCACCAACCAAGATCATTTTTCCCCCGATCTGGCCTTACAAGGCCTGGGTCGGTCTGCGGAGAACTCTCTGTGCTCTCTCACCTGCATCCCCAGGTCCCATGCCATGATCCCCCCCCCCCCTCCATCCAGGGGAACTTATCCCACCTTCGAGTTGGAATAAGTCCCCCATCTAGATTCGAGGCCCTGGACGTAAAGGGTCGACCTCTGAATCGGCCCTGCACATCTGAGGTCATGGCCCTGCACATCTGGGGTCATGGTCCTCCCATGCCACACCCTCACTCTGCCTCCGGAATGCCTCCTCCTGCCCCCATCTAGGCCTCCCCATACAAACCTGCTGTTCGTATGGGGAAGATATTGCTGGGGCTAGCAGGGGGACAAATAGTGGGGACTGACATCCCAACGGGATGTCCATCCCTGCTATTCGCGGGACAGAATGACCCCCATAAATGTACTTGAGTGTTATTATGAAAGTACATGTGTCAGTTCAATGATGAGCAGGGGAAGGCATGACAGGAGCACAAATCTGCATGCATAATTTATAAGATATCAATACTCATGCGCATTCTCTATAAATTTAGGCACAGGCATTTACACCAAGGAGGAGGGGGAGGATATAAGTCAAAGCAGCAGAAATACCCCCCCACACACACACACAAATGTATGCAGTAGAGCACTGGTACTCAATCAGGCTATGCTGGCAGTTGCTGTATGAACTTAAGGGACACAGCTAGGGCTCCCTAACATTGCCCACGTTCTGGAATTGATACTGGTTACGGAGTCCCAGCGCCCTATGTGAATATGTAAGCCTAGCCATCGGTGCTATGTGCAGCACCCAGCCAGCTGGAGTCTTGCGCACCACACAGTGGATTTCTACAGCATGTGCTAGGCAATGAGAACAGTCCCCTGATGCAGATAAGGTCATATGTAAATACTATCAGAACACTATATTGGGGATATGGTATGCCGGTGGCTATATGGCACATATCTTGTGCACAGATCACTGTTGCGGTTGTTTACATATGTGGGTCTATGAAGTGCGATGCGCATACAGGGTGTGACCCTTGAAGCTAATTTACTGGAAGGGCTGTTTGGGCCTACTGCAGTTCTCTATCTGTTTGAGGTCTGCTATTGTAGTTATTGTGTATGTAAGTAGCCAAACCGAAATGTAGAGAGAAGGTATGATGCTGGGTTGGAAGTACTGATTGCTATGGTTGCCTTTCCATTAGGTAAGATATTCGATGCTGGGCATTCTTTTGGCAGACGGATGTTTCTGTGGGACAGCGTGCGTGTGGTTGGAGGGCTGCATGGGGGCATCTAGATTGCTCATCTACATATCTGGGGGAGGGGGGAGACAGGTTTGCCTGACCATACCCGGACCACAGGGATGACTGCAGCTGACAGTGAGTACAGGCAGGCGTGAGCAGGATGGTTCCGCAACCACGTCCCTGTCCAAACACTTCCCTGTCACTGATGAGGGGACCTCAAAGGGAGGGCGTGCAACAGTGCAAAATGCAGTATGCCATTCCCAGGTGCACCAACATTGGTCTCTTCATATGTGCACAGTTGTAGGGAGTGACGATGGTGTCTCTAGGCATGTCTGTGTGGAGTCTGCACTACTGACTGCTGTTGTTCCAATGCCCCTTTATTAGTGAAGAGGAAATGAATGGATAGTTCACTATGTGGGGCCTGTTCTGCTAGGATCATGTTCTTACTTAGCATTGTACAGTCATATTCCTGTGATGTACGCCACATGCATACCTTGGGAGGTCGTCTGCTGCCATATATGTAGTGCTGCACTGCATCTTGTGCCAGTAGGTTTGCTCTCTACCTGGTTTTCTGCTACATTACTGTGCACTGCAATTGTTTTGCAGTGGTCTGGGCATGCCACAGACTAGTTTCTATTGTTTAACTTGCATCCACCTATAAGTAATGTCAACTTACATTGTCATTCAGCCTCAAAACAGCACTGTCCATGCCCACAGCAGCCTCCAAGCTGCACGTTTTCGGGGGGGGGGGGGGTGCCATTCACGGGTATATCGCGGAGACAGGCAGGGTTGCAGATGTACATCTTTTCAGAATACGACAAGCGCGGAGTGGTACAAAGCCTTTGTCGGCGTATAACCATCTTCATACAATGTAGTGCTGCGTGCAGATCATGAATAGCACATCTATGTAGGTGATTCTGTACATGCGGCTGCGTCTATCCCCGTGAGTGCAGAACTGGGTTCTATTCCTGCACGTTTCCATTTGGACGTGCCTACTGCCCGTACGTGCACGTTTCCAGAATTGGCCTCATAACTAAGACCTTATCTACTTTTTAGTCACCTCACATTTAGACTATTGCAACCCGTTCCTCACTGGTCTCCTCCTAAATCATCTTTTTCCCTTCAGTTCAAGGCTAATCTTCTGTCAGGGTCACTGCGTTCATGTAACTCCTCTCAAGTTATTTCATTGGCTCCCTATCTGTGTCCACATGTAGTTCAAACTTCTCCTACTGACCTACAAGTGCATTCGTTCTGCAGCTCCTTGTTACCTCTCCTCTCTTATCTCTCTGTACACTCCACCTCAGGAATTCCACTCTTCAGGCAACGTCCTTCCACTACCAACTTCAGACTTTGTTCATTTCACCTTGCTGCCCCATATGCCTGGAACAGATTACCTGAGTCGGTGCCACTATTCAAATCCAGGTTCGAGGCTGCTTTAGGATTTATTTTATTTATTTATTTAGCTGCATATATATCCCACTTTTCACCGGGTCAAAGCGGTTGGGGGATACATTTAACACAAGGGGATATGAGACACATACACTAATACTTACAGGGAACATGGGCAATGGAGGGTTAAGTGGCTTGCTCAAGACCACAAGGAGCACATGTGGGACTAGAAACCCCAGTCCTTCCGGCCCAAGGTTGCTGTCCTCTAGTGGGATTTGAACCACCAACCTTCCGGCCTGTAGTACCTTGCCCCAACCACTAGGCCACTCCTCCCTCTAGGATCCTGACTCTTTAGGATCCTGATTCTTTATTCTCCTCGTATTGCCTGTGTGTGTTAAAACCATCTCTAGTCCTCTCTTTATTGTGTTTCTGTCTTGCATCGATTGTAAGCTCTACTGAACAGGGGCTCTCTTGTGTATATGTATAGCACTGCTTATGTCTTATTGTATTATACATATAAGTAGGTGTAGTGGTCCACTTAGCCAGCAAGACAATACAAGGCTGATGAGAAATGAAGCAGGTAATTATATTGAAAAAAATATATAAATAAATTGATGTTTCCTTTTGTCACTTTTTTTCTATTTCTCTCTTCTCTGCCTTACTATTCATCTAACTAGATTTCGCCATTCCTTTTCTCCATCTTATACTCGAGTCTTCTGTGTCTTACTCTTTTACCTCTCACTTACGAATCAGAATGCCACCCTCGCCACCTCCCTTTCATCCTCCATCTGTTCTCACTCTTCAGTCCCTTAGCCCCTCTATTTTACCCACTCCCTAATCCCTCCTTTCCAACATTCCCTCCTCCAACCTTCATTTATTTTCATCTGCCTTTTATCATCTCACCAGCCCCCAGTCCCTTTTGCCACGCCTTCTCTTCTCTATTCTGCCTATAGATTCTCTCTTCTGTATCTTAGCACCAATTCAACTTCCTATTTCTCTTCTTTCACTTCTTCCCAAACATCCTTCCCCCTATTTCACCCTCTCATTCCTTTTACAGACTGATTCTTTTCAACTGTCTCACCCCCAACCCAGACCTCCAGGTCTTTCACACCATTTCTTGACCCCATCTCACCCCTTAAATCATACTCTACAACTGATTCAGTATATCTCTGTTCATACCCTTCCACCTATCTGCGGAGTTTTCATTCTCTCAAGCCCCAACCCAATTCCTAAGATCTTATTTTCCTAAGCCCCCACTCTTATGGTTTATTAACATTTGATATATCACCCTTCAAAATAATCAAAGAGGTTTACATACAATTAAAAACAATAAAGATAGAAAATAATTCCATCATTAGGATAAAGAGAGGGATAAAATCATACGGTGAGGGCAGGATAAGGGAGAGAGAGTAAGAGGGTGTGGAAAAAGCAAGGCTATAAGTGTTAATCATATGAAAGGTCAAACGCTTTCTGGAAAAGAGCTCAGTTACTAGTCTCAGTCTAGCTTTCAGTGCTCAGGGTAAAATCCTTGAGAGCGGCCTACTAAAGAGGCTCAAAAGAGGGACCTCTCAGCACCTTCAAGATTCCACTGTGATCTCAACAGCCGCATGTGTGGATAGACCTGTTTCACTTCTTTAAGAAACATCTGGATCCGCCAATTAGAGACACACTCTGAATCTGCCCTCAGTAGCATATAAGGACCATCACCTGAACCTTGAGAGAGCTCAGAGCCAAGTACTGGTCTGACCCAGACTGTAAGGAGGATAGAATGGCTACAAAGCCCACTTTTCTGGCTTCAAGGGTCTGAAAGGAAGACCGCCTCTCAATGACCCTCCAGACCCTGACATAGGCCAAGGAAGTACAGACTCTAAAAAGGTATTAACTACTACTCCTGAGTACTCTTTCTTAGACAGTTTATGCCTCCCAAGGGCCAAGCCTAAGCAAGAAAGGAATGGGATCTTCCATGACCACAGAAGCCCCTCATCTGAGGCAGCAATAGTGGGGGACTTGCCAGCAGGCTCAAGAGATCTGCATACCATGGCTTTCAAGGCCAAACTGGCACATTAGACTGACCAAGCCTGGGTAAGACCAAATCTTGTGCATGAATGAATGATGGCTCTACTGTTTAAAATGGCCACATTCACTCCCTTTTCCATTTTCACAATGGTAAAGACAAGAGGGCTGCCTGAGGCTGTCAGGAAAGCCACTATCACCAAACATCAAAGGGGTATAAGATCATTGCCAAAGAGCTTGGGATTCCTGTGTCTACACTTTGCAATGTTATTAAGAGGTTTCTGCTCATGGAACTGTCAAGAATCTCCCAGGACATGGTGGGAAGAGAAAATTAATCCAAAAAGTCTTCAAAGGTTACTGCGAACTGTTGGAAAAATACCACGTACGACATCCAAAGAGCTTAAGGCTGACCTGGAGCAATTTGGAGTGGTGGTTTCAACCCACACCATATGCCGCAAACTAAGCAAAGGAGGACTTCATGAGCGAAGGCCAAGAAGGACCCCCACTGCTCAAAGACAGACAAAAAGGCACAACTGATCTTTGACCAAATCCATCTTGAGAAACCACAGTCCTGGTTCTGAAACTGAACTTGAGCTCTTTGGCAATGTAGACTACCAATATATTTACAGGTGAAGAAATTAAGCTTATAAGGAAAAAAATACCCTTCCTACAGTTAAATATGATGGAGATTCAATAATATGATGGAGGTTCCTGCCTCAGGAACTGGAGGTCTAGAACATATTAAAAGAATCATGAAGTCAGAGGACTACCAAGGTATTTTGGAGTGAAATGTGCTACCTAGTGTTAGAAAGCTAGGTCTAGGTCAAAGGTCATGGATCCTCCAGCAGGACAATGGTCCAAAACATACATCTAAAAGTACAAAAAAATAGTTAAAAAGGAAAAAAAATGCACCGTTTTAAACTGGCCAGCAATGAGTCCTGATCTCAATCCAATCAAAAACCTTTGGAAAGAGCTTAAATCTGACATTGTTAAAAGGAATCCTGGAAACATTCATGAGCTGGAACAAATTGCAGTTGAAGAGTGGGAGACACTACCATCAGACTTATAGATGGCTACAATAAATGTTTGGAAGCGTCATCATTGCCAAGGGTTGTGCAACCAAATATTAGTGATGATTGCCATTAATCCTGTCCAGGTCATATTTTGGTTTTTTTTTCTCAGAAATTACATCATCTACCTTGCAAATACTTTTTTTGTTGTATATCTTTGATATACTATTAAAATATTATGATGGCATATAGTTGGAATATTTCCACTTATTTCTCAAGATATTGTATACAACAAACCTAAAATGCAAGGGTTCCAACACCACAACTGTATAATACAAATGCCCATAGTAGAACCTGTGATGATTTTTTCTCAGGCTCAAGAGAGCTCCAGCATCATCTAATAAATAATGAATGAAAAACATGAACTCTGGAATCTATCAAAATGATAATTTAAAATGTATGGCACTTGATGATAATGTACAGTATGAATGCAAAAATCTTTGTCCTTTCTATTAAATGAACTAAATGAAAATATTTTTGTAAAATGCTGGCACGCACTGTGTTACAGTATCTTGATTTACATTACATGTCAACATCTCTATATTTTGCATACAAAAGACTTCTTATTTTTCTGCCATTAATAAAATTAAAAATAGTAAAGTTCATTGTCAAGACAATTCTTAAGATCAATAAAATGCACAGGAATTTAACATTATAAAGCTCTAAAATTAATTTGACTCAGCAACTTTGTAACAATTTGATGTTTTCTTTCTCACAAATGATTTGGTTCCAGATAATTAATCCAGACGATAATTCTATCTATTCTGTCAGCCATTATTTTAGTTACCTCATGAAAACAAAAATCACTTAGGAACCTGCTGATATCTGCGTCTTTCTAATTAGGTAAAATTGTGCTTCAAGCAATAAGTATTGGATGAGTGGCACTAATATTTTTTGAGCAAGCATGAATTGTTCTAATGCTATTACAGGTCAGAAAATCACCAGAGGAGGTATGGAGTAATACACCAGACATGTATCATTTTTAAAGTTGGTCTACTTTTGCATTCTGAAACATTCTTTTTTTATCTCTGCGTATATGTTTTACGGTATAATCAGGGGTGCAGTGGCGAAAATTCCACCAAAATCACCTCTGCAATGCAGGGAGGCACAGAGAAGGAGGCGGCCCATTTATGGCTGCTCACGTATCTTCTAAGATGGATTCCCCCCTTTTCTGATGGCCTTTCTGATAGATTGCTTGTGGGGGGGGGGCCTTGATTTGAATTTTTACTACTAGCAGGGGTGGCCAACTTTTCATACACCAAAAGTCAAAAAACCAGGACGCCCTGCACCAAAAAGTTTCACATTTTCAAGAGACTGAAAACAGTGTCCTATTGGAGATCCTCCTTTCCCTCATCCTCACAAATATTTCTCTCTCTCTTTCAACCCATTCTTACCAATTTCTCTCATGTAATTCCCTCTCCCAAACAATCTCAGTTCTCCCATCAAGATCCTTCTCTCAGCTTGCTCATTCTATCCCCACTAGGCTCTCTTTTAGCAACCCCAGCATAACATCCCTCACCCCGTGGGAAAACTGAGGAGGACTCAGCAGCCACTGTATAACATATCCTACCCCAGCCCCTTTGCATCCTCTTTTCCCATTCGCTGCTCAGCACCAGTATTCTCCCTGCCCTCCTCGCTTTTCCCATTCTTCACTCCCTCTTTAAGAACATAAGAAATGCCTTACTGGGTTAGAACAAGGTCCATCAAGTCCAATATCCTGTTTCCAACAGTGGCTAATTTATTTATTTTTTTTATTTATTTAACTAACTTTTATATACCGCAACCTTCCAGTGATCAGGTGCGGTTTACATATAACAGTCAAGGAAACAGGTTAACATTTCTGTTTTTATATTAAACATTACATGAATTATGTACATTTTAACTTTAACAATTAAACTTTGGAGAACTATGTACAGTCAACTATGTACAAACAGCGAAAGTGAGTTCAATGAGGAAGGTAGCGATTTATAATTATAATTTATAATTATAATTATAATTTATAATCAGAATTCTGCTGCACGGCTAATCTTATGCCAGCCCCCGAACACTCATATAACCCCTGTTCTGAAATCATTTCACTGGCTCCCCTTCCATTTCCATATCCATTTCAAACTTCTCCTTCAACCTATAAATGAAGTCACTCTACTGCCCCTCATTACCTTTCCCCTCTCACTCCTCCTCGTGAACTCTGCTCCTTCTCTGGCTTTCTTCTCTCTATGCCCTTTTCTTCTACTGCCAACTCCAGACTTTGATCTTTTCACCTTGCTGCTCCTTATGCCTGTAACAAACTTCCTGTATCTACATCAAGTCTCATTTCTCTCCCTCTTCAAAGCCATGCTAAAAACTTACCTCTTTGAGGCCACTTTTGGATCCTAATCTCGTTACCCTTGTGTCTCTTCTTCCTATTGAATCCCTTATTTCTCTTGTAATGTGCTGTTGTCTTAACTATAAGCTCTATAAGCAGGGACTATCTTCTATACGTGTTTGTACAGCACTGCGTATGCCTTGTAGTGCTATATAAATGATTAATAGTAGAAGTAGTGTTTGTAGCTCTTGATTCTGCCCATGAAATTAGTGCTGCAAGTCCCATAAGGCACCAGGATGGGGCTGTCAGAAATTTAGTACTGGCCTAAAATCTCCCTCATAAAACTGGGCATTTTGGCAGCTCTTTGTGAAATTCCCAGTTACTATTATATTATGAGAGACATTTACCAAGTCTACTCCAGATACTGTTTGTCCAATCTGTGACCCCATTCTGAAATTCTGCAAAACCATGTCTAAGAAACTTAGAAATGGTTTCACAGAATTTCTGGTACAAGATCATGGCACAAAAAAAGTAAAGTAACTCTCTGGAATAAGAGTAATTAGATTCAGAAGGCAAAAAAATCTAGGAAGGGTTTTCCACGGAGCTGAAGACCAGACAAGGAAATCTGGGTCAATCAGGAAATATGAACTAATATCAGAAATACAAGACACAGCTAAGAGTAGGCTGGCTAGAGCAAGTGTCCCAGGAGGCCAGTGCGGTCCAACCCAAATGTGGGCCACAGTGGAAAGAAAGAGCTACATTTTTGGTTTTTCATACTTTCAACACAGAGAAATTTCAAAAATTTCACTCACATCAATCAATGTTAACACATGTTAATAAACGAAACTATAAATCTATAAGGTTTCTATATTAAGCATTTTCCCATAAACATTAATGGCAAACCCCATTTCAGGCTTTCTGTCTATTGTATTATATCTTCATATCTCAACTACTCATAAACTTACAAGCAAAACATACAAAACAAACACTCAAATTTTCATTTTCTGTCAAAGAGAATATAAAGTGAATCACAGTTAACACCCCCCCAAAATACAGTAAAATACTGAAAATTCTAATATATCAAGTAAAATAGAATCTCAATAATATAATAAACATACAGCATTATTCATTCTAATAAAATAAATAAAAATAATATAAGTACAAAAAGGTACAACTAAACAATGAAAGATGAGATAGTAACATAGTAAATGATACAGCAAAAATAATGGTCACTTTCAGAGTGTAATTTGATTCCCCAATGTGAGTAATACAACACTCTAATTCCCTTACTAGACTTTATAGCAACAAAAAATTCACAATGAAGAAAAAAAACAAAAAAAGGAGAAAAACGGGTCTTAGAATTACCCAGGAATATGTAGCTTTAGCAATCCTCATGCCACCTTAACTCCCCTTAACATCAATGACCCGAAAAAACTCCTCACTTATTACCTTCACCACAAAATTAATCACAAAAATCACAGAATTAAGACATGTGGCGGTATTGAAGTGCTACTGTATAGAGGAGAAGCCGCTGGTGGAATGAAGTGGTTTGACCATTACTGCGAACCAACACATGCTTTGGCAGCTAAGGGATGTTTCTAGTAGCTCCTTCTTGCCATTAGATGCTGTCACATTTCTTAATTCTGTGGTTCAGACCAGATATACAGAGGGGATCTACATTCGGGACAGAATCGGGTCCTTTATGTATGTTAATTTCATTAACATGCCCCATAGACAGGCAAAACATTTAAAAAATGTTTGATAAAGTTTACTCCAACCTGTTCTTATGCGTCAGCTTGTTAATCCAATAATATTTTTTTTTATATAAATACTTTGCCATGTGCCTAGGGTTTTCCATCATTGATTTCTTTATTACTTTTTATCACCTGTCTAAAAGAGCCAGATGCAGATTTCGCAAAGATGGGTCATGGGGCTCATTTAACAGATGTTGATAAAACCTGAATACCAGCAGGTGCTGTAACAACACTGCTGTCACCTCTTTTTGTCTTGCACAAAATAATCACCTAAAATAAATGGCATACTTTATTCTAGCCATGTTCTGCTTTCAGATCTGAACAATGCAGGGAACAGCTCTGCATATTCCTCAAGAACTTTTAGAATAAAACTGCTGATTGTTTTCGACAACATGCATCACTGCTGCTTCAAGATTCATTTCATACTGAATCCAAATCATCTGTCAGAAACTCTGTAAAAATGTTTCATTCTTCCCTAGCAAATGAATTCAACTTTCACAGGACAATGAACTTTGTCAATGTTTCATGCCTAAAAGAGAAAAAAATCTTATTGTTTAAAAGGAAGCGTTCCCTATGAAACAGTTACCTCATAGAAGAATTTTCAAATTTTTAGAAATCTTTTTTGATCAGCAACCATGCCAATAATTCTTCCTTCATATACAATACAGTATACAGAAGTTGCTGTTTCCTAGCAACCAACTAGTGGTGTCATTATCTCAGTTGAAATTCTGCTTTCATGATTAATATCTCAGTCTAATTTTCTTCTGGATTACATACCGCTTCCTCAAGTCTAATAACATAGTAACATAGTAAATGACGGCAGATAAAGACCAATACGGTCCATCTAGTCTGCCCAGTAAGATGGCTGGAGTAAGATGGCAGGAGTAGGTGCCACTCAGGCCACCCCTCCCCATGTCTTTGTTTAGGAGTGAACCCACCGCTCCATGCAGGACACCCCTATTTGTTGAGAAGTTAGATGGTTCAGTTTATTTTGATTTTATTCTGTTGCTATAAATGGATCCATTGTGTCTGTCTCATGCCATTTTGAATTCTGTCGGGAGGGCATTCCAAGCATCCACCACCCTCTCAGTGAAAAAGTATTTCCTGATATTGCCTTTCAATTTTCCATCTTGCAGCTTCATATTATGCCCTCTCGTTTTACAGCTTTCCCGTCTTTGGAAGAGGTTGGTTTGTTCATTATTTCTCCTTAAGTATTTAAAGGTCTGAATCATATCTCCCCTATCCCTCCTCTCCTCCAAAGTGTACATATTTAGGTCTTCAAGTCTCTTCTCATAAGGCTTCTGATGCAGGCTCCAAATCATTTTGGTCGCCTTCCTCTGAACAGATTCCATTCTTTTTACATCCTTTGCAAGATACGGTCTCCAAAACTGAACACAGTATTCCAAGTGAGGCCTCACCAGTGACTTAGGAAAGCAATTGGAACAACTTTATTAATATAGGATAAACAAGCCTATGGCCCGACACAGGCCGTGTTTCATTTCCTTCTTCAGGGGCAGGCTACAAAACAAATATAATAAAAAAATAAATATATAAATACATAATTAAAAAGCATACACTTACTGAATAGATAAAATATAACAAACATAAATTCTCTCAGGATCCAAGGATACCAAAGCAAAACACTCAAAAAATATATATATATATAAATATAAATAAAAATGAATTTATGTCCATTATATGTTATAATACTACATAAAAAAGATGATGATAAAAGATCAGCACAGCAAGCAGAGAACAAAGGAAGTTAATACATGTATAAGAATATTATATATTAATAAATAATTAAATAACTCAATAAAAGAAAACTAATACATATATAGATATGTTACATATATATAATTAAATAACTCATTAATAATAAACAAACAAATCAATAAATAATTCAATTATAAAACAACTAAAAAACATTGCTATCATAAACACATCTAAAATACATGGATATGAAGGATAATGTGAACAAATTAAACAATTCATACCTTTATAGGCAAATTACACATCCACAGTATTCTGAAAAAAACTCTGTAAAGAAGTGGGGACAAGGATGAGAACCAATAGGATAGGTACTATATCTATCTTGGTTTGCTACAGGACGTTTTTTCTTCATGCGGATGCACAGCGCTGGTGATTCAAGTGAGTTTTTAAAGAGAATTTTGTTGTTATTAAGTATTGCAAGATGCTTTGGATTTGCTACAGGGATGTTTTCCCTCATGCGGATGTACAGCGCTGGTGTTTCCAGAGTTTTTTTAAAGATAATTTATGCAAAATGCTTTGTATATTTTAAATTTGCTTGAGCAATTAGTAGCGTGTATTTAATCTTTTGGTGCACTGAGTTTCGGATGTTTTTGCCATGTCTTACATTCGTACGTTTTTTAGGATTAAACTGCAGAAAGTGAATCGTCTGCATCAAGAATTGAATGGTTCTGGCGCATGCATTCTCCTTGGTTGAGTAGTAAGGACCTACATTAATATCGTAATAAACCCTTTGAAAAGAACAGTTTGGAAGTGAAGGCTTTACCCACGGGTGCCTCCGGTTTACACTTTTAAGGCACTATTATAATCAGTTAGGTAAAAGTTTGTCCTGCACCTCTCGTGGTTATCGCGTTCTCTTGGAATGTGTTTTGGAGATTAATCAAGGATCACGAATCTCTGCGAGTTCTTTAGGTGCACTGGGTTCCGTTCCCTTCCTTTTTTTTGCTTGCCCTTGTGGAATAGCGGTTTTGTTTTAGGACATATCTCAGAAAGATAGATATAGTACCTATCCTATTGGTTCTCATCCTTGTCCCCACTTCTTTACAGAGTTTTTTTCAGAATACTGTGGATGTGTGATTTGCCTATAAAGGTATGAATTGTTTAATTTGTTCACATTATCCTTCATATCCATGTATTTTAGATGTGTTTATGATAGCAATGTTTTTTAGTTGTTTTATAATTGAATTATTTATTGATTTGTTTGTTTATTATTAATGAGTTATTTAATTACACAGGTACACTACCAAAAAACTGCCTCCAGTTTTGCAACTGATTCCTATAGATTTTGGGGTGCTGAATCCAGGAAAAATAGCCAAAATGTTCCATCACGTCACGTTTTCTTGCAAAATTAGATTTCTTACCCATATAAGGAATGTTCACATAATTTCTTTTTAGCTGACTGCAGTTTATTTTCTTGGCCCAAAATAGAGGTTGTAATGGTTAACTAACTAGAAAAACTCCCTCATGATATTTTAGAGTGTTGTATTCATTTTATACATTAACAGGACAATTGGGAGGCGGGGGGCTAAATCCAGTACTCGCGCTGGCGCATGTTCTTTCCTGTTCGCCTCGCCTCGTTCGCTCGCTCAAACACGGTGGTTGCGACATGAACGTTCCTGTCAAATTTCAGTTTCTTGCAAGTTCATTATTACCTTTTGTTTGCTCAGTCGTAATCCAGCTTTATTCCGAAGTGGTTCACTACAGTTGTAGTTTGCAGTGCTGTGTATTTGTGATGGCTCACAGAGCCAGAGGTTGCGTCAACTCTCCAGACAGTTTTTGTTTTATTTGTGGGGAATATACCGTGAAAAAGCGGCAGAGGAACATTTCTGCATTTATTAAAGTGTATTTCGCCTATTTCGGTTTGAAGTTAGGCGATCAAGACAAACCGTGGGCTCCTCACAAAGTGTGCAAGACATGTGAGGAAGATCTACGCTTATGGATGAAAGGTAAAAAACAAGCATTTCGTTTCGGAATACCTATGATGTGGCGTGAACAAAGAGACCACAGCAGTGACTGCTATTTTTGCTCTTGCATTGTGAAGGGATACAACTTAAAAAATAAGAACGTAATAAGTTACCCCAAGCTACCCTCAGCAATTAGGCCTATGCCTCATAGCAACGAAGTACCTGTGCCTGAACCACCAAAATCTTTGGATCATATTTGTGTGGACGGTTCTGATCATGATGAGACTCATCAGATGGCTTTTCCAGATGAGTCCAGTACTTCCGAGTTTGAAACTGAACCAGATCCGAAACCTGAACTTTTCTCTCAAGCTGAATTGAATGATTTAGTCCGGGATTTAGGACTCCCAAAAGATGCTGCCCAACTGCTAGGTTCTCGGCTTAAACAGAAAAATCTATTGTCACCAGGAACAACTTTTTATTGGTACCGCAACCGCGAGACACAATTTTTGAAGTATTTCAGCAAAGAGGAAGATTTGGTATTTTGCAACGATATATACGGAGTGATGGAAAAGTTTAAACTCAAGTATGATCCTGCTGAATGGCGGCTGTTCATTGATTTGTCAAAAGACAGCATAAAAGGTGTTCTTCATAATGGCAACACATTCGCTTCAGTTCCTATTGCTCACTCTGTTATTCTCCAAGAAAAATACGAGAATTTGGCCCTGATTCTTCAGAAGATTCGTTATGATGAGCATAAGTGGATGATTTGTGGAGACTTTAAAATTCTATCCATGCTATTAGGGCAGCAATCCGGTTTCACCAAATATCCCTGCTTCCTTTGCTTGTGGGATAGCCAGGCCCGCGACCTACACTGGTGGAAAAAAACTGGCCAATTCGGGAGTATTTGAGACCCGGTGAGAAAAATGTTCTTCATGAGAGCTTGGTACCTCGTGATAAAATTCTATTACCACCTCTCCACATTAAGTTGGGTCTCATTAAGCAATTCATCAAGTCCCTTCCAAAAGATGGTGAGTGCTTTCGGTACCTTTGCTCAAAGTTCCCCCGACTTTCTGAAGCAAAGCTAAAGGAAGGAGTGTTTGTTGGCCCTGATATAAGGAAACTCATTTCAGATGGAGCATTCGCTGAAACGATGTCTGAGAAGGAAAAAGAAGCCTGGGATTCCTTCAAGGATGTTCTCAAATTCTTGGGGAACAGGCGGGATGAGAACTATAAGGATATTGTTGCCAGGATGCTCAATGCCTTCAAAGAACAAGGCTGTAACATGAGCCTGAAAGTCCATTTCTTGCACTCCCATGTGAACTACTTTCCCGAAAACCTGGGGGCGTACAGTGAAGAACAAGGTGAAAGGTTTCACCAGGACATCAAGGACGCAGAGAGAAGGTACCAAAGAAGATGGAACACCACTATGATGGCTGGTTGCTGCTGGTTGCTGCTGCGGGAATCCCCAGATGAAAAATACGCCAAGCAGCGCACCAAGAGAAGCATTCGGGGGAAGAAGAAACGGGCCCACCAGGAGATTGATTGACCCAAGAATGACTTTAAAATCTAAACTGTGTTGACAAATATCGTGTTTTTACTAAACTTTGAAATAAAAATTTGCTAGTTATTACCACAGTGTCGGATCTCATTTATTAGAATTTTATTTTCACACCATCGGGTGTTTGTCTTCATGTATTGCAATGGTGCGGTTTGCGTTTTCTATTCTTACATACATACCTGTACAACATTTTTTGCACATTGCTTTGCTTTGCTTTGTGTCTAACCTCGCTCTTATATGCTCAATGTTTGTGCACATGTATGTGGCTGTTTTAAGTGCAGACAATTTTGCTACCATCACAGTGTGTTTTGTTGACATTACTCTAATCTTATGTGCTGCCTTGTTACAATTTTCTTTATTCTTATTTGAATAACTACTAAACAATTAGTATAAAGAATTCATCCAAGAAACTTTTATCTCGATCGCACTCAATCTGAAACGTTCACCTCAAACTGCTAACCCAATGTAGCAAAAAATCTGTACGTGATAGAGCAAATTGGTTACCAGATTTGGATTCAGCGCACCAAAAAACGTAAAAATCAATCGAAACATTAGAGGCAGTTTAAAAAAACATTTTTTTAGTGTACCTGTGTTATATATATGTTGAATTATTTATTGATTTGTTTGTTTATTATTAATGAGTTATTTAATTATATATATGTAACATATCTATATATGTATTAGTTTTCTTTTATTGAGTTATTTATTTATTAATATATAATATTCTTATACATGTATTAACTTCCTTTGTTCTCTGCTGATCTTTTATCATCATCTTTTTTATGTAGTATTATAACATATAATGGACATGAATTCATTTTTATTTATATTTATATATATATATATTTTTTTTTGAGTGTTTTGCTTTGGTATCCTTGGATCCTGAGAGAATTTATATGTTTGTTATATTTTATCTATTCAGTAAGTGTATGTTTTTTAATTATGTATTTATATATTTATTTTTTATTATATTTGTTTTGTAGCCTGCCCCTGCAGAAGGAAACGAAACACGGCCTGTGTCGGGCCATAGGCTTGTTTATCCTATATTAATAAAGTTGTTCTTCCAATTGCTTTCCACGTTTTTACTGGGTCCTCTATAGCACGTGGACCGTGTCCCTTTTTGGTACTCACCAGTGACTTATACAGTGGTATTAGAACCTCTTTCTTTCTGCTGGTAATTCCTCTTCGTATGCAGCCCAACATCCTCCTGCCTTTTGCCACCGCCTTGTCGCACTGTTTTGCCACCTTGAGATCTACAGAAATAATCACACCAAGGTCTTTCTCCTGATCCGTGCACACCAACCTCTAACCTCCTATCGTGTACATTTCTCTTGGGTTTCTGCTACCCAAGTGCATGACTCTGCACTTCTTTGCATTAAATCTTAATTGCCAAGCATTTGACCATTCTTCCAGCTTTTGTAGATCTTTTCTCATGTTAAGGACTCCCTCGGAAGAGTCCACTCTGTTGCAAATTTTCGTGTCATCTTCAAAAAGACAGACCTTTCCATTCAGTCTTTCAGCAATATCACTCACAAATACATTGAACAATGCCGGGCCCAAGACCGAACCATGGGGCACCCTGCTAATCACCTTCCCTTCCTCCGAGTGAGCTCCATTTACCATCATCTTCTGTCGTCTATCAGTCAACCAATTTCTGATCCAGTTTACCACCTTGGGATCCATCCCCAAACTACTAAGTTTATTGATAAGCCTCCTATGAGGAACAGTATCAAAGGCTTTGCTGAAATCCAGGTAGATGACATCCATCGCATGACCCTGATCTAGTTCTCTGGTCACCCAGTCAAAGAACTCAAAAATAATTATATTTGTATCCAGAGTTTCTCGCACTTTAAAAATATTTTGCCTACTGATTTTATGCATGTCTGAACTGCAAAAGGTTTGGAAATAATGGATTTTTTAGACACTTTACTGAAATGTTTGAATTTTACAAGTATATTCTTGATAAAGATAGCTAATTTAAAATGTTTATAAAGAAAATACAAGGAAAGGGAAATCAAGTAAACAGCAATTTGTACAATGAGTATAAATATTGAAGAACAATGGAAAAAATGATATCATAAATTGTATTAGTCCACTATTTGTGGATCAAAGAACCAGAGCTGGTAAAAATTATAAATTTTTACAAACGTAACACAGAATATACAGATGTCCTTCATGAATACAGAATTTGCAGCATCAACTTCCCCATTCAACAAGAGCCTACTTACAGTATGTTGCTGTCATAGACACTAGATGGGCTAGTTACTAAAGAGCATTAAGGGAATAATGCATGATCTTTTACTCTTAACATGCAGTAAAAGGCAAAATTGTGTGTTATTTTACCATAATGCACATTATTTTATCACATTGCATGCTCCATAATAACAAGATGCAAAGAATGCAATTGCTTGCAAAATACCTCATTATTATGGAAATCAAATAATGCAGCTTGTATTGAACATCGCAAGCTACTTTATTCCTGGAAAAATAATGAAAGCTCAAAGCTTATATTATTCTTTCTGCCTGGGAGTATTGGGCTTCTAACACTTACCCTGATACTCTCAGGGACCATCTTAAAGAAACCAATACCATTTTAAAATTGCATGGACTCTTCCTTCCTCTAATCAAGATACCCCTCCCCACCTCACTAGAAAATTCCCTCCAATCCCTGTTCTGACTCTCCCTCTCCACAGAGACTTCCCACCCTGACCTCCCCAAAAATGACCTCACCACCTTCCCATAGCACTCCTCCAGGTCCACCTCATGCCGCTTTGCCAATTTGACATTAGCCACTGCTGTGGCATTGTCCAAAAACACGTGAACCACCCGGCCCTCTGTCAGGGGCCAAAAATGCAGAAGAGCCAACCTGATGTCCCTCTCCTTGAGACGGGTGCTGAACCACACCATTTCCCTGCAGTTCCAACGGCTCTGGGCCGTTCAGTCTTGGCAATGGGCTACCCAGCCCAAGAAACTTGCAGCCGTCGTCAGGAAAATCCAGGAGAAATCATCCAGCAGCATGCCGTTCCTCAGATGACAGGGCTGCTACCACCACTATAGGCTGGACCTTACCATCAATAGGAGCGGGAGCCTGCACTCAAACTCCTGAAAACTCAGGGACTACTCAGCCAGCAAGGACTACTGGAGCAGATGCATGTGAGCATGCGCCCATGGCACCATCTCTATGGTCGCCCCATCAATCTAAGCAGCTTTAGATAATCCTAGACTCTAGGAGCCTATTGCACAAAGAACAGCATCAAGCATCCAACAGTCTTTTGACTTTCTCCTCTGGTAGCTGGCTCTTTCCCTGATTGATCACACAGCCGAGACTTTCCAAAAAAGGACACCACTCAGGATGCCACCCAAAATGCCTCTGAAAGGGATGGGCCTGGATGAGCCAGTCATCCAGATATGAATGGACAGAGATCCCTCAGTGCCGTAGCACTGCAGCCCCCACAACCATGACCTTGGAGAACATCCTTGGGGCAGTGGATAGCCCGAAAAGGGGGATGGCGAACTGATAGTGAGAGCCAAACATGGCAAAACGCAGATATTTTTCCTGATCCACCCAGATAGGGATATGAAAATATGCCTTGGCCAGATCCAGAGAAGCTAAGAACTCCCCTCAGCGTACTACCTGATCTGCAAAGCGCAAGGTTTCTATCTGGAAGCGCAGGATATGCAAGTGCTCATTGACTCCCTTGAGGTCCAGAATGGGCCGGAAGGAATCCTCCATTTTGGGCACCATGAAATAGATGGAATATCTGCCCTTGCCCTGCTTGTCTTAGGGGGCAGGCACCACCACTTTCAGGTGCAGCTTGTTCAAGGTGGTCCGCACAGAAACACTTTTAATCGCAGACCCATAAGGGGAGATGACAAAAGCATGCGGAATTGGCTCTTTGCATTCCAGGACATAGTCGAACTGAATGGTGTCTAGCACCCAGCGATCCTTGGTACTGTAACCCAAGCCCATTCCTGAAAGAAAAGGAGAAGCCTGCCTCCAACTTGAGGAACCAGGGAATGGACTCCCAAACCTTCATTGCGCAGTCCGGGAGCATCCACCTCTGGAGGAGACAGAGTCCCTGGGCCCATGGGCCCCACGAGATGACTGAAAGTGAGGAAGCAGAGGGGAAAAAAGGTTTTTTCAGGTTAGTAACAATAAGAGTCCCGAGATCCTTGGGAGTCCTGCCAGCGCACCTATGGTGGACGGGCAAAGGCTGATGAGAAAGGGACTCCTGTCCACTTCACAGGCCCCTTGGACCTGTCTTCCAGAAAGCAGTAAGACTATCTTGCCGAGGTCCTACACTAGCTTCTCCAAATCGGCTCCAAACAGAAGTTTCCCTTTAAAGGTCAGTTGGGCCAGCCGGGCTTTGGAAGAGGAGTCTGCCGCCCAGTGCCGGAGCCAGATCCACCTCCATGATATAGAGAGGGCATTGTCCCTGGATGCCACACGTACCAGGTCATACACAGCATCAGAAAGGAAGGCACAGACGACTCCAAAAGAGAGATAGTATCATCCGATAGAAGAGACTGAATCCACTGAAGTAGGGCTCAAGAAATCAGGCTCACACATAGACAACTGAGGGATAGCCGTCATTGCAGCAAACTGGCTCCTCAACAAGGCATCCACCTTTCAGTCCAGAGGATTCTTTAAGGCTGAGACACCTTCTACAGGGATGGTGGTTCACTTAGTAACCGCCATGAGCTGTGCATCCACCTTGGGAATATCAAACCACACCAGGCACTCCTTCTCCGGGAGAGCATACATCTTCGTACACACTCTTAACCTCTGAGGAGGGGGATCTGGGTAAATCACACTCTGACTGGATGATACCCTTGATCATCTCTGTGAACGGGAAGACAGCAGTGGTGCAACTTTGACTCCTGCTTCTTCCATGGAACATCTGCCAAGTTCAAGGCAGATGAAACCCTGGCAATCAACGCCACCAGCTTCTACTTCCAGAATAGGCACATCACTCCTGCTTCATCACAGTCCTATGATGGCGAGAGCACTTCCTTGTCCACATCAGAGCTTAGCACTGAGACATCTGAATCCAAATTACAGTCCAAATCTTGAACCGGTCTGAGATGACCCCCATCTCCAAGGGACGCCCCTCACTGGGGACGCTTAGCCAAAGGCAGTCAAACAGGGCTTGCACTTTTAACCTGCCCCCCATGAATCTGCATTTGGGGACATCCAGAGGCCATAGGATCTGAATTTCTATGCCAGAAAGACCAGGCCTGCTGTAAAAAGTAGAAGAAATCCAGGGAGGATAATCCAGAGTCTGGAAGCTCATCTCTCAGAAGAGACTCCCCAACACCAGGTAGCATCACCACCGCAGATCCCCTAGAGGATGAGGAACGGCTCGCTGCCTGGTTGCCGGACCCTCCGGTCGACTGGATATCCTCACCCACAGTGACATCTGTCACCACCTGCCCTGAGGCTGGCAAGGTCAGACTAACTGCATCCCCTGGCTGAGAGATGGGAAGCAGGCCCTTCAGGGACAACTCAGAGACTGCCATACAAGAAAAGCAGTCCAAAATCCAGGGATGAGGTCCCTTACTTGCCACAAGTCAAACATTGTTTCCTGAATGGCATGTAGAGAGAAGGTAAGTATCACAACAGCATGTGCCCACAACAAGAATGGTGACGAGATCAAGCTTTGGTACTCACCCCCTCAGAGCCCCAGGCTGAAAACTTGTACCGAGCTCAGCTCTACTCCCCAGGAACTGTTTCTCTGGCTTTGCAGCACTGTATTTAAAGTGGTTAGCAGGCAGATGTCTCGAAGAGCCGCCTGCAATCTTTAGGAGAGAGCAGGTGGGGAGGGAGAGGGTTTTGAGGTTGTGTGAGGCAGCTGTATTGTTCCAGATCTTTCCAAATCCTTCAATTTCTGGAAGCTCAACAGACTCTTATCCAGGGTAAGAGCATGGAACTGAACCAATTTTCCTTCCTCCTATGGCTACTGAAAAGACCACAGTCTAGTGGAGCCTCCCACATCACGCTCTAGTGAGAGATCAACCTGCAGGCTGTCATTCATAAGCATTTTAAATCAATATCTTCCTCTCAAATCTTCAGAATTTTCTCCAGAGGAGAAAAATCCATCATCAACTGGAGACAAATAAATACTGAAGGGACCTCTTGTAGCTGAGGCGAATAGAGGCATGGGAGTGATGTCTTTGAAACCTGGGCTTTTCATTGGTTCTTTGTCTCCAACAATCTGCTGGTATGGGAACACAACCCACTTGTCGGAACTGGTCTAGCAGGATGATATGGAATATATTCTCTCCTAGGTTCAGATTTTTCAATATTCACAAAGTAGTCACAACACTATTGATGGCTCCATTGTGTATTGCTAGCACAAAAATAAATATTTTTCTTTAAACCAATTCCCCCAATTTTTTCACAAGATCCATATAGAACATTAAAAATCAAGAAAAGAAATGGAGAGGAAACCCATTCAAAGTTTGCTGAGTAAGAAGTAGTCGGGGAACATTACTCTCTGACCCTTTCATTGATTTGAAATATTGGAAGATGAGACAGGTATCCCAGGGGTTTAACAGAAGTAATGGCAGTAATATTTCTACATTCCGCAGATGGTCACAAGCCTGTCAAACCTTCCCTAGGGGACCCTACTACCTGTCTTTCCAACCTCTCCCCTGTTCTCTTTTCCTCCCCTTGCCCCCCCCCCCAGCAGCATCACCCCTTCTCTTTCCCTTTCACTCTTCCCTGTATCCCCCTCCCAGCATATTGCCTTCACTCATCCCTTCCCCCTTTCCCCATCTCCTCCTATCTCCCCTTCATGATTCCAGTTCCCATACAGCAAACCATAGAAATGGAATGAAAAAAATTTCTTAGGGACATGTTTACTAAACTGTGCTAACTGCTAGCGTACAGAAAGCCAGTGCTGAAGCTGTGTTGTGACTAATGCCGGCATGCAGAAAGGGGCTCATATGCAAATTAGCCACGTGTGAGCCATTCATTAGACTGTGCGCAAATGGCAGCGTTAAACTGGGAGAGCAAGCCAAACACATGAGCACAAGAAGTCAACGCAAGTTTGGTATGCTATCCCAGAGAAACAGGGGCACCACGTGGCTAACTTGCATATGAGCCCAGACAATATTTTGATGGCATCAGGGGTTTTCTCCGATGCCTGGATCATCTGAGGGGAAATGTCAAACTCCCTTCAGATGATCCAGGCATCGTGGAAAGCCGTTGATGCCATCAAAATACCACTAGGGGCCGGTGCTCCCCAACAGAAAGCGAATCACTGGTGGCCAAGCGGCCCCGATCTCCCCACCCCCTCCCAACTAAAAATAAACCTGATGGTTCAGTGGCTCTGAATCTTCTACCCCCCTACTAAAAATAAACCTGGTGGCCCATCGACCCCAAACCCCCACCCTCCACCCAACTAAAAATAACCCTAGTGGCCCAGAAGCCCCGAACCCCACACCTCCCTTCCAAATGTTCCTGCTGCCCAAATGTTCCCACTCTTGCCCTGCCATCTTCAACAATGGCGGCGCCTGGCCCCGCGCAGTGTATCCTGGGATGCACCGGGCAAGGTAAGACTGCCATATAAGATAGAATACGCCTTACATGGCAGTCTGACCCTGCCAGGTGCATCCCAGGATGCACTACGTGGGACCAGGTGCCGCCATTTTCAAGATGGTGGAGCAAGAGCAGGGGTACATGGGCAGTACTCCAGCTCATTTGTAAAGGTACCGGGAAGGGGGGTTGGGGTCGCTAGGCCACCAGGGTTATTTTTAGTTGGGTGGGGGTTTGGGGCTGCTGAGCCACCAGGGTTATTTTTAGTTGTGATGAGGTGGGGGGGGGGGGATTGGGGTCACTGGGCCACCAGGGATTTATTTATTTATTTATTTTTATTTATTTGCATCTCTTATATACCGCGCTATTACAATCAGTGCGGTTTACAGTGGAACAGAACATAAAACAATGTAGCAGTTACATTGGGTTTACAATAAAACATGGGATACAAACTTGGAAAAACAGGGGAAAAACTATGTACAGTGTTATAGAAGTGGAGGATTAAAGATCAAATGAGGGCATGGTTTGCTTTTTGTTAGGGTCACCGGCCCCCAACAGTATTTTGATGGCATTGGGGGCTTTCCCCGATGCCTGGATCATCTTTGACATTTCTCCTCAGATAATCCAGGCATCTGATGCCAGCAAAAAACTGTTGGGTGGCACATGCCAATGTTTAAGCCACCTCAAGACCAGGCATAGAGATATTGGCGCTAAGGCTGGTTGTGAAATTCTCTACGTGTTTCTCTGTGATGGGTGCAGCCAATATTAGCATACCATTTTATTATGTGCAGCTCATTTGCCTGTAATTTAAATACTCAGGATTAATTCTGTGCTAGCTATTCCTTTGCTGTTTACGTGTGCATCTGTCTCTTTTCTGCATTTGGCTCTTCCTCCCTTCCCCTGCTTACCATCGGCAGCCTGCATAAAAAAACCGCCGCTTCTGAGGCGCGTCAGTGGAGCGGGATCAGCCATTGTTGGAGGGAGTGAGCAGGAGCTCCTCCTCCCTTCCCCTGCTTACCATCGGCAGCCTGCATAAAAAAAACCGCCGCTTCTGAGGCGGGTCAGTGGAGCGGGATCAGCCATCATTGGAGGGAGTGAGCAGGAGCTCCTCCTCCCTTCCCCTGCTTACCATCGGCAGCCTGCATAAAAAAACCGCCGCTTCTGAGGCGCGTCAGTGGAGCGGGATCAGCCATCGTTGGAGGGAGTGAGCAGGAGCTCCTCCTCCCTTCCCCTGCTTACCATCGGCAGCCTGCATAAAAAAAACCGCCGCTTCTGAGGCGCGTCAGTGGAGCGGGATCAGCCATCGTTGGAGGGAGTGAGCAGGAGCTCCTCCTCCCTTTCCCTGCTTACCATCGGCAGCCTGCATAAAAAAACCGCCGCTTCTGAGGCGCGTCAGTGGAGCGGGATCAGCCATCGTTGGAGGGAGTGAGCAGGAGCTCCTCCTCCCTTCCCCTGCTTACCATCGGCAGCCTGCATAAAAACACCGCCGCTTCTGAGGCGCGTCAGTGGAGCGGGATCAGCCATCGTTGGAGGGAGTGAGCAGGAGCTCCTCCTCCCTTCCCCTGCTTACCATCGGCAGCCTGCATAAAAACACCGCCGCTTCTGAGGCGCGTCAGTGGAGCGGGATCAGCCATCGTTGGAGGGAGTGAGCAGGAGCTCCTCCTCCCTTCCCCTGCTTACCATCGGCAGCCTGCATAAAAAAACCGCCGCTTCTGAGGCGCGTCAGTGGAGCGGGATCAGCCATCGTTGGAGGGAGTGAGCAGGAGCTCCTCCTCCCTTCCCCTGCTTACCATCGGCAGCCTGCATAAAAAAACCGCCGCTTCTGAGGCGCGTCAGTGGAGCGGGATCAGCCATCGTTGGAGGGAGTGAGCAGGAGCTCCTCCTCCCTTCCCCTGCTTACCATCGGCAGCCTGCATAAAAACACCGCCGCTTCTGAGGCGCGCCCGTGCCTTGCGTAGGGCCGTGGCGTTTGTGGCTGTGGGTTGATCCGAAGACATGGACTGGGTCGACTTGTTTCTACTTTGTGGTAACGTGCTGTCCCGTATTCCTCTCCTCTTCCTTTCTGTCTGACTGTCTCTGTTCTCTATTCTGTCCTATCACATAAATGGCGTTCTTTTCTATTTCCTTAAATGATTTGTATTGTAAACCGCTCTAATGCCTCTGGCCTGAGCGGTATATCAAATTTGAAATAAACATAAACATAAACATAAGTGTGCTTAAAAGTAGCATTATCAGTGCTTAAAGTCCGCGGTAGTTTTCTGCATCGGCTCGAAAGCATGCTAAGCCAACAATTAGAATGGGGCCCTACGTGATTGGATGGGAGACTGGGTGGGTAAGGGCATAACGTGAGCATTGACTGTGCATCACAGCACAGTGGTAATGGGCACACATTAACCTCAAATGTTGTTGTTATCATGGGTTAACTTAGCGCATTGATAACATGCGGGAATGCATGATGTTAATGACAGGGGGACAGATGGATGCATATACCCCAAAAGTTCAGGTCAGCCTCCACACTAGTTTTGCAGCTCAAATTATGCTACCAGTGCATCCTCCTTTAGTAAACATGCCCCTTAGTGAACTAATCCCATAATGTCACTGGCAAGGTGTTCAAATCAAATACCATCATGTCTGAAGACAAATCACAGAGAGAAATAATCAATGTTAAATTCCATTCTTTCAGGGAACTTTCTTCAAAAGCAAATTTTATTGCTTCATCTTCAGTACAAAAATTTCCATGAATCAATGGTTACAGGATGCAGTCACAAATTGCACAGAAGTATATCAGCCTTCTCATTTAAAATGCCTGCCTGTGTATATAGATCACATGAAAGAGCTGGGTACATCAGTGAACACCATAAAGTCAAATTGCTGGCTCACAAAACAGATGATGCATCACATCTATCAGGAAGCACGACAGAAAAGGTTTGTTTTCAGAAGAAATTAATTCAGTCCATTTTGGTTCAAAGGATAATGTAATAATTTAATTAAAAAGAGAGTAATTTTATAAGAAAGTCATTGTTTAAGAGTGAAAGTAGGTGCTTACTTAGGAACAATTTTATAAGGACTCAAAGGTGATAATTTTATAAATCATGCCTAGAATTATGCGTGACATTTAGGTCTTTTAGTCATATTTATTTATTTATATTCTCTTATATACCGCGCTATTCTACATCAGTGCGGTTTACATTGAACAAACTGAATTTACATTGAACAGGGCATTATAACTTGGAGATAACTATTTTACAGGGAACATGGGCTATGGAGGGTTAAGTGGCTTGCCCAAGACCACAAGAAGCACCTGTGGGACTAGAAACCCCAGTCCTTCCGGCCCAAGGTTGTCCTCTAGTGGGATTTGAACCCCCGACCTTCCGGCCTGAAGTACCTTGCCCCAACCACTAGGCTACTCCTCCACTCCTGCCACCCTAGGCAGAAACCCCGGCCATTTTGCTCCCCCCTACAGATGCTGCCCCCTCCCCTTAGCTGATGTCCCCCCAGCTGCTGCTGCTGCCGATTCAGTCTCGGGAAGAAGAGGCAGGCAGCAGCAGTATTTCCAAAAGTGGTGGCTTTTCGCCGCCACATTTAGAAATACTGCTGCTGCCCACCTTCCACCGCCAAATGGAATCGGCGGCAGCTGGGGGAGGGCAGCATGGCTGCCCATGTGTACCGTTGTCACTGCCATCGCCCACCCGGGCCAGCTGCCTAGCTTGCCTAATGGATGGGCTGGCCCTGACTAGACCCTTGAGGAGTTGAAGAAAAAGGGAAAATGCAGGACGGGGGGGAGAAACAAGAGAATTACTGCATGGGGGGGAAGAATTAAGGAAGGAGAGATACTGACAATGGAGGGGAGAGGGTTGCATAGCTTTTCCCTTCCATTTCAGTGGAACAAGTTCTATACCGATCATGACCTATGCTTTCGATAGTTGCCATTTAAAGCGGTGCACACCTAGGAGCACTACAGAAATGATAGGTAGTATTTATAGAAATTATTTTCTAACTTTCTCATACAATCGAGCCTAACCCATTGCTTTTTCTGCCAGCTAGTTGTGTGCTGTCATTCTAAAGAGACAGGGAAAATGCAATGAAATATCATATTTATTTTTATTTAAATATTTTTTATTCCAGCTTCTTGACAATGTCATTCAAAATGGCTTATAAAGTCATAAAACAATTCAAACAGAACAATCCCGCTCCTCTTCATAACAATTATATCATTAAAGTAATAATAAAACTGTTTCCCCATTCCTAACATCCACCCTCCTAATTTTCTTTTTTCACTACAACTACTCAATGATATCATGAAATAAAAATATTGCGTGGAGGAGTGGCCTAGTGGTTAGAGCAACAACCTAGTACCCAAGATATCTGGGCTTGATTCCCACTGGCACTCCTTGTGCTAGTTAACCCTCCATTGCCTCAGGTACAAACATATAGGCCGGTGCTTTTTACGCCAATTTGCAGTGCACCGATAGCGTGCGACTAACACCAGAATGCAGAAAGGGGCTCATATACAAACTAGCCACGTGTTAGTCATTCATTAAACTGCGCAAATGGCAACGTTAAACTGGGAGAGCACGCCAAACACATGCGCACAATAAGTTTGCACAAGTTTGGCATGCTATCCCAGAGAAACAGGGACACCGCGTGGCTAATTTGCATATGAGCTCCGACCAATATTTGGATGGCATCTGGGGCTTTCTCTGAAGCCTGGATCATCTGAGGGGAAATGTCAAACTCCCCTCAGATGATCCAGGCATCAGGGAAAGCTCCAGATGCCATCAAAATACTGTCGGGGTTACCGAAGCAAATCCCTGGTGGCCCGGTGGCCCCAAACCCCCCACTCTCTCCAGGTACCTTTACAAACCATCAGGAGCGCTGCCCACATTCTCCCATTCTTGCCCTGCCATCTGGAAAAATGGCGGCACCTGGCCCCCTGTGGTGCATTCTGGGGTGCACTGGGCAGGGTCATACTGCCATATAAGGTATATTCTACCTTATATGGCTGTCTGACCCTCGCCCGTGCATCCCATTTTTCAAGATGGCGGTGGCAAGGGCAGGAGCGCATGGGCAGCATTTTCGCTCATTTGTAAAGATACCAGGAGGAGGAGTGGAGGGTCGGGACCGCTGGACCACTAGGTTTATTTTTAGGGAGGGGGGTGGGGGAATCAAGGCTGTTGGGCCACCAGGGATTCGCTTTCTGACGGGGGTACTGGCCCCCGACGGTATTTTGATGGCATCAGGGGCTTTCCCCAATGCCTGGATCATCTTTTTGACATTTCTCCTCAGATGATCCAGGCATCAGGGAAAGCATCTGATGCCATCAAAATACCGTCAAGGGGCACGTGCTAGATGTTTAAGCCACCTCAAGAGTAGGTGTAGAGATATTGGCGCTAAGGCTGGTTGCAAAATCTTATATGCCAGTGTTTCCAACCCAGTCCTCATGTATCCTCAGGCCAGTCAAGTTTTCAGGGTATCCACAATGAATATGCATGAGATAGATCTGCATACAATGGAAGCAGTGCATGCAAATCTATCTCATGCATATTCATTGTGGATATCCTGAAAACCAGAATGGTCTGGGGGTACCTGAGGACTGGATTGGTAACCACCGCTCTATGTGTTTCTCTGCATCAGGTGGGCCAATATTAGCATACCATTTTGTTACGTGCAGCTCATTTGCCTATAATTTAAATACTCTTGGCATTAATTGTGCGCCAGTTTTTCCTTTGCTGTTTAAGCACATACCCGTGTCTTTTCTGCATTTGGTGGTACCAGTAAGTGTGCTAAAAAGCGGTGTTATCTGTGCTTAAAGGCTGCTCTTGTTTTTTGTATTGGCCCGATAGAGTGTAAACCCTCTGGGGACAAGCAAATATCTAGGTACTTGAGTGTAACTTGCCTTGAACTACCATTAGAAAGGCATGAGCTAAATATAAATAAATAAATAAATAAAAATGTTTTAAACATTTCCTGAAAGCCATCCATTCTTCTGGCACTTTAACCTAAAAGGCTTTAGCTCTCCACCTTACCTTTCATACAAGCATCACGCTGGGAATCATAGCAAACTACCTTATGATGACTGTAAACTCCTCCTTTGCATGGTCCTCTGTATTCTCTCTCAAATATTCCAGCTTCTGGTTCAGTAAAATGTTTAAAATCAATATTGGCAATTTAAATATGTATCATTTCCAAAAAGAGAACCAATGCAGCAATGCCAATAATGGTCAAGCACTTTCACAGCTTCCCACTCCTAATGTCAATCTCGCTGCTGTATGACTTGCAACTTCCTATTACATTTCACAGGCAGGCCAACATACAGTATAAAGCATTACAGTAATCTATGATACTAACTACCATCGATTGTATCACTGTCCACAATGCTCCTTTGTTCTAGAAAGGGTACAACTGTCGAGTTAAATACATCTTATAATAAGCTCTCTTTATCACACTTGATACGCATGCTTGTCCAATACTCCTCCTTTCCAATATAATCCCCCTAATGAATACATTGTTTCATTCAAAGGGATAACAACATCATTGATCATAGGACTTAACTCTAACTGCTTTTTCTTTAAATCACCAAAGCACAGACATACTTTCTGTCCAGTGTTCAATACTAATCCACTCTCTGTTAACCATTCTTTCACCTTACTCAAGCAACATTTTAATTTCTCTGCAGTCTCTCTATTCTCCTTCTCTCCAATGGGTCCAAAATCTATATATTATCCATATACACATAAAATGTGACTTCCGAAAAAAATTGCACTAATTTACCTAGAGGTTGCAGATAAGCATAAAATAGCAGCAGTGATAGTGGGGAACCCTGCAGATCTCCCCCATCCAACTATCAATACATTTTACATTCTTGATCTTTTTTTTTTAATCTTGCTAGACCAGTGCAGATGAGAGGGTCATGTTCCCTGGCCAGCAAGTGGATGCACACTTGAGCATCTTTCAGCAATGTCATCACTTGGTATATCTTCCGGTGCAGCACTGAGAGAAGCCAGAATGAAACTTCTCAAACAGTAAGCAAGACTGAAAAACTCAGAAATTGTTAACGACCTCAAACAACTTTGCCACAAATAGCATGAGCAAGTATTTGGCTCACTTACCACGATGAAACTGGTGTCAGACCACAGGACTGATTAGGCCTTTTATGGCAGCAGGACCTCCAAATCTGCAAAAAAGAGTCTTCAGGGTTGGTGCTGGACTGGACTAACAGGATTGAAGGAAAGTAAGTGATCAGGTATGTAAAATTTATCCTTCCTTATCATTCTGCTAAACCAGTCCAGACAAGTGGGATGTACCCAAGCAATCTGGATTCAGAGTAGGAGGAAGATGCTCAGGACAGACTACCCTGCCTAAAGTGTCCTTTGTACCAACCCCTACAAGTAATCTGTAGGGTTTCACATAGGCATTCAATGAGAAACAGAAAGCCGCTTTACAGATGTCCTCTAGAGAACCCAGAGCAAACTCTGCCCAGGAGACCTGCACTCAGTAGAGTGAGCTCTGACCCACTCTGGCATGCGCTTATCATTCAGAATGTACACTGACCAAAAGGCCTCCCTAAGCAAGTGGACAATAGAGAGGCTGTTATTTATTTATTTATATTTCTTATATACCGTGCTATTAAAATCAGTGCGGTTTACAGTTGAAACAGAACATACTACAATGTAACAGGTCACATTGAGTTTACATGGAACAGGGGTAGTAAAACATGGAAGAACCGGGAGAACTATATACAAATTATAGAAAATCTTATGAAAGACATATAAGGAACTTTAAACCGGGGCCTAAGCTCCTGGGTCAGGGAGGGAATGTAGGGGAACTATATACAAATTATAGACATTCGTATGAAGGACATATAAGGATCTTTAAGCAGAGGTCTAAGCTCCTGGGTCAGGGAGAAGAGGTAGAGGAAAGTTGATTAACCATTCTCTACGGGAGGCTGATCTATGGGGCGGGCTAGGTAAGAAGGTAAGGTGATGGCTGTGTGTTTTCCGGAATTGGTATCGGAGTAATTTTGTAGGAACAAGTGGTGTTTGAGAGCTTTTCTGAATAACGCTAGATTGGCTTTAGCTCGAATTTCCGCTGGGAGGGCATTCCAGGCCATAGGTTCAAAAATGGAGAAGGCTCTACTGGCTGTTATCTTTGTACATTTTATCAGTAACTTAGGTACTTCAAGTGTATTCATCAATGTAGATCTCCTGATTCTGTTGACTGGTGTGCTGTGGAGAAGTTTACTGATAGGCGTGGGTGGCTAGTTCTTGAGGGCTTTGAATGTAAGGACTAGAGTCTTGTAGTGGATTCTGGCCTGCAGCGGAAGCCAGTGTAGGTTCTTCAGGACTGGCGTTATATGGTCTGACCTTGATAGTCCTACCAGTACCCTTGCAGCTGAGTTCATGGCAAGTCGGAGCGGGCTTAGAGTCGACTGTGGAAGTCCATGTAGGATGATGTTAGCAAAATCGAGATGTGGGATAACTAAGGCTTGGAAGACTGATCGGTAGTCAGAGAAGTCCAGTAGAGGGCGGAGATGACGTAGTGTTCGGATCTTGTGATAAATTGCTTTTGTGGTGTTTTTGACATGTGCTGACATGTCTAGCCGCTGGTCAAGAGTAATGCCTAGATAGCGAATTGTGGGTTTTGCCTTCAGTTCAATATTGTTGACTTGTAGTGAGGGAGGTGGCGTGAACTTCTGATTTCTCGTGACGAATAGGACATCCGTTCTGCTGTGGTTAATTCGTAGATTTTGAGAAAGGAGCTAGTCTGCTACCGCTTGAAAGCATCTTGATATTGGAGAGAAGTCAGGTTTATCAATCTTGAAGGGTGTGTAAATGAGGATGTCGTCTGGATAGGCAAGGCATTGGACATTGAAGGAGCGGATTAAAGCACAGATGGGCTGCATGTAGATGTTAAACATCAATGCAGATAGGGATGAGCCCTGAGGTACACCTTGTTTCAGTAGAAATTTTGAGGAGGACAGAAGATGTGACCAGCGGAAGGAATTAGTAATTGCCATGTATCTCTGCAACACACTCTGCAGGTCCCGAAGATCCAGCAAGGGGTCCTTCCAAATATCTTTCTCTGAGAAGGAAGGCAGAACAACAGCCTGTTCCTGAGGAAAAGTGGGGAGGGGGCAGCACTTGAGACAAGGATGGCATAGAGTACAAGGTGACAGAAGACATCAAGAAGACCAGGAAATTTCCCTGTGAGATGAGGCCCACAGCTTGGACACCCACCTGTGACAGAAGCACTCATGGGCCTTGTCAAGCAGCTAACCAAGACTGAAAGGAGCCCATGAGTTATTTTAGGAACTGCTGTACAAACCAGTTGGGAAGGTGAGCCCTGAGCCCCAAAGATGGCCACAACAGGGGCAAAAACAAGCAGCTGTGTAAAAAAATGTTGTGGAGTGCAGATTGCATCAGGCTGTGCTGCTGAATACTGCAGCATAAGGTTACCGGATTTTTTGCAGGCAAATCAGGGACACTTAACTGAAGGTGGGAGGGGAGGGGGGAGGAAGGGACAACAAGGCATGGATGGAAGTGGAGTCATTACCCTGCCCTTCCATCCATTCCATGCCTGCAACAATATCACTTCTAAGCAGACAAATTGACAGAGAAATAGAAACAGTAATGTATTTCCCCTATACTGTACAAAATATAAAGAAAATGGATGTAAATCCTAAAAACTGGCATATTCAAATAACTACATTGAAAATTATTTTTTTTCTACCCCTCTGTCCTCTCACTGAAATCAAGACAGGAGAATGTCAAACAGATGGGAGCCTGGGACAGAGCTCTAAAATTGGGGATATCTGGTAACCTTACTCTAATGGCAAAGTTCCAAAAAAGACATGCCGAAAAAAAAGAAGCAGGGCCATGAAAAAAGAGAGCCCCGTAAAGCAGGGGTCTCAAACTCAAATTGCTTTGAGGGCCGAATGAGGACTTGTAAAGTAACCCGGGGGCCGCATAAGACACGGGCCTCATTTGCATAAGGGGCCTCATTTGCATAAATATTTGCATAATGTTGCATAATGAGTGCATGGATAAAGAAAGACTAGAAAATTTCTATATTACTATAATCCAGTGCCAACCGCCAGGCACATTAGGAACTACTACTAACACTGCCCATTTGGAACCCACAGCAAACCCCCCGTATCATAACAGCACTACCAGGACTCACAAAGCACCAGACCCTACCTATCAAAAGGCAACACTGCAAATATTAAATCAATACATTTCAGAGAACAATACATGACCTACTGGGAAAAGAGAACAAGTAGCAATGTCAAATAGGAATTACACAGAATACCTCAGCACTGTAGAAATAAAACTATAAATAATTTCTTGTACCAAAGCACAGACATTAATGATGCACATTTCCCAGAGCTGACATATTCCAGTTAATAAATTCAAAATAAAGAGATATTTTTCTACCTTTTGTGCATTTTTTTTCAGTTGCAATTGCTCCAGCCACTTCTGGTTTTTTCGTGTCTTCTGCTATCTCCATCGTCTGCTGTCCATTTGTCCTTTCTTCTCTCTTCTAGTTTTTTTCCATTCTCTCTCTCTACATCTGCTTTAACATACTAATCTTTCTCCTTTTGCTCTTTCCTCATTCCTATTTCATCCACTCAAATTTTACCCCTCCATCCTCAATCCCCACTTACTCTCCCAATACCTGGCCAATTGTAGATTTGTCTTCTCTTCCAGACAAAATATTTTTCCCCTCTCCATTTCACTTTCCCAGCTCCATCCCATTCTAATCCTCCCCCAACATCAGCTCCCTTCTAGTTCCAGCCCCACCCAGCATCTGCTCCTTTCTAGTCCCTGCATCAGTCCATTTCCAGTCCTATCCTAGCCTCACCATCAGCCCATTTCCAATCCTAGCCCCCCATCAGCCCATTTCCAATCCTAGCTCCCTCCCCTCACAGCCCATTTCCATTCCAAGCCCCCCTCCCCATCAGCCATTTGCAGTTCAAGCCCCCCTTCCACTCAGCCCATTTCCAGTCCTAGCAACCCCCCAGCCCATTACCAGTCCGAGCCCCCCCACAGCCCTGAACCAGTCCTAACCTCCCCATAGCGCACTTCCAGTCTTACCCCCATCACCCCATTTTCAGTCTTAGCACCCCCATCGGCCCTTAACAGTACTAGTCCCCCCCATTGCCCTCTTGCAGTCGTATCCCCATCACCCCATTTTCAGTCTTACCTCCCCTCATAGGCCATTACCAGTCCTAACCCCCCAATCAGCCCACCTCCAGTCCTAACCCCCATCACCCCATTTTCAGTCCTAGCCCCCACCATAGCCCATTACCAGTCATAACCCCCCCCTGCCAATAGCCCACTTCCAGTCCTAACCCCCATCTGCCCATTTCCAGTCCTGGCCCCCACCATGGCCCATTACCAGTCATAACCCCCCACCTGCCAATAGCCCACTTCCAGTCCTAACCCCCATCTGACCATTTCCAGTCCTAGCCCCCACCATAGCCCATTACCAGTTATAACCCCCCCCAGCCCATTACCAGTCATAACCCCCCCCCTCCCCCCTCTTCCAATAGCCCACTTCCAGTTCAGTCAGCCCCTCCATAGCTCATAACCGGCCAACAGAAAAATCCCCAAAACCCTGGCTTCTGCTGCTGCCGGTGCCGCCGTGGCAGCAGCAGAATCAATTGTCAAATTTAAAAGAAAACTGACGTCTGCTGCTCAAGCAGCTGTCCTGCGGCCCCTTTCCCTCTGCCCGGAGATCCGACTCTGCTCTATCAGCGGCGTGCTTTTCAAGCTGCGACGAGAGTATTCCCCTCTCGCGCGGTTTTTCAAGCCGCGCGAGAGGGGAATACTCTCTTCGCGGCTTGAAAAGCACGCCGCTGAGAGCAGAGTCGGATCTCCGGGCAGAGGGAAAGGGGCCGCAGGACAGCTGCTTGAGCAGCAGAAGTCAGTTTTTTTTTTAAATTTGACAATTGATTCTGCTGCTGCCACGGCGGCAACGGCAGCAGCAGAAGCCAGGGTTTTGGGGTATTTTTGGTTTTCCGCCGTCGCGGGCCGCACAAAGTTGTCTCGCGGGCCGCGTGTTTGAGACCCCTGCCGTAAAGGGAACCCTAGCACCTGTCGGGATGACATGGGAAACCTGAATAAGAAAAAAAACCCAGACACCCCCATGCAGGCCTAGGAAACCAAGCTGCTTTGCAAGGCTTTCCTTTTTTTCTTTTTCATTTATTTAAAAATTTTGAGCTGCTTTATTGAAAGCAACAGAAAACCAATTGGGAAAATCAATGGGAAAAAAAGAAAATCGGGAAAAATATTTCAGAAAAATACAGAGTATGCAGATAAGGACCACAAGAGGCAAGGGGGAGCCTGGGTCTAACTTACCAACCCCCCTCAGGGGAACCATGGGGGTCATCCTGTTCCTCTTCATGCCCACCAAGCACTAGGAACCTCTAGGTAACAGCACTGGACACAGGGTGGCTGTTGGCTTTGGAAGGCGTATCCATGCTCTAAGCAATGCTGGTCCTTATCATACTGAATCACAATGACCACTGCACTATGATGTGGGCCAGGACAGTGAGGCCTATCTGCACTGCTGCACTAGTCCAAACTCTTTGCCACCTGCTGGCAGCAGACAAATACTGGGCTTCATTCAATGCTACACCAGGGGATCTACCAAGTCATGATATCACTCAAAATTGCTCAAATCTGCCTACAATTGTTGGGGCAAGGAAGCATAACCCATTCATTTTTGACCACATCCACTTACAATTTACTCTACAGGTCATGTTTACTAACATGTGATAATCATTAGCGCAGGATTTGTCGCACACTATGCATATAATATTGGCTGAAAGTGAAGACAATCTGAAACATTTATTTCTCAAGATCAAGGAACATAGTCTTAAACTGGGCCTGCAAGTTAATGTACAGAAAAGAAAGATCCTGACAACTGGCAAAAACTCAAGCAGTTCATCGTTGTTGGAGAAGAAATTAAAATAGCGGACAACTTTAACCTTCTTGGATCAATCAATAAAGAAATGACAAGCAGTCAAGAAATGGAATGACGCACTGCTCTTGGCAGAATGGTTATGAAAGACCTCGACAAGATTCTCAAGAGCAGAGATGTCTCTCTCCATACAGAGATTCGACTTGTCCAAGCGATGATATTTTCATTAACATCTTATGGATGTGAACGTTTGTCTCTCTCTCTCCTCTGGGAAGAGAAGACCCCATTGCAAGCTCTGCTGGAACTTTGAATCTGCCTGCATTTCGCTTTTTGTGAGTGCTGTCTGCCTCTCTCTAGATATTTATTTATTTATTTATTTATTATTGTTTTACCTTGTTTGTACCCTTTTGCACTATTATTGAGCTTTCTCAGCTGAATAACTTATACCCTACCCTCTCCCCTCTACTCACCCACCTCCTACCACTCTGTCTCTTTATAGCTGTCATCTGTTCACTAGCTCACTTATTCACAGGGGCACCTAATCCCCTGTGGGTGGCTCTCCCACCTATCTATTTCTTCTGGCCTCTGTTCTTCTCGCCATCGCCCTTCTATGGCTCCTTATCACTTTGTCTTCCTATTTTTCATACTCCCTATTGTCTTCCCTCCTACCAACACCTTCACTCCTCCCCTTCTTATCTCCCCTTTACCATCCTCACTTCTCCCTCCATTCTGTCCTCTATCCTGTCATCAGCTCTTGAGCTTCACCACTTTCTCCCTCTCATTCAGCCATCTCCTCTTTCTCCAAGACAACCTCACCCTCGTTTCCGCAGTGCTGTCTCCTCTCTGTCCTGCATTCTTCTACTCCTAACTCCTTCTCTTATCTGGAGAAATCAACCCCAAAACTGCCCCCCTCCCCGGAATTTTGTCACACTCTGAGAAGAGATCTGCATGCAACACCTCTAATCTTATTCAGATCCCTCTCCTTTCCCCTTCCTCTCTCCCTTTATGTGCCTTGTGGAACGCATACTCTATCTCAAATACACTTGATTTTACTCATGATCTCTTTATCTCTAATGCTCTCCATCTTCTTGCTCTAACTGAGATCTGGCTCCTCCCAGAAGACACGGTGTCAGTTGCTACTCTCTTTCATGGCAGTTATCAGTTCTCACACATGCCTCGTCCCACTGGTCATGGTGGTGGTGTTGGGCTTCTACTTTCTCCTTCCTGCCAATTCCAACTCCTCCTGCTGTCTCAGTCTCACTCCTTTCCCTCCTTTGAAGTCCACTCTAGCCGTCTTTTCACTCCATTACCCCCCAGGATAGCTGTTATTTATTGACCTCCCGATAAGTTCACCTCTATCTTTCTCATGGACTTTGACTTGTGGCTTTCCTTCTTTCTGGATTCCTCTTCCCCCATTCTTATTCTCAGGGATTTTAACATTCATGTTGATAACTCCTCTGATCCTTATGCTTTAAAGCTCCTTTCCCTTACCTCCTCATTCGACCTCCAGCTTTGCTTTACTGCCCCCACTCACCAGCATGGCCACTGCCTTGACCTTGTATTTTTCTCTAATTGCTTACCCTCAAATTTCTATACCTCAGTTCTTCCCTTATCCGACCATCACCTGCTAAGCTTCACTCTTCGTCACCCACCGCCTCAATCTCGTCCGGTCTCCTTCAACCTATTTAGAAATCTTCATGTTATTGACCCCTTGGTTCTCTTGTCCACTGTGTCATCGCCTCTTTCCTCCACTATGTCATCTGAGTCTATTGATGAGGCAGTAGTTTCCTATAATGCTGCACTCTCCTCTGCTCTGGATGCTCTCGCGCCACCCATGCCACGTCCTGTGAGGCGCACTATACCCCAGCCCTGGCTTTCATTATCTACGTTCCTGCGCCCGTTCAGCTGAGCATAGTTGGCTTAAATCCTGTTCCCTTGCAGACTTTCTACACTTCAAATTCATGTTGTCTCTTTCCATTCTGCCATAGCACTCACCAAACAAGATTATGTCCATCTGACTAACTCTCTTGCCTCTGACCCTCGCCATCTCTTTACTACTCTCAACTCTCTCCTCAAGGTGCCTCCACTTCCGACCCCTCCCTCCCTTTCTGCCCAAACCCTGGCTGACTATTACTATGATAAAATCCACAAGATCACCCTCCAATTCCCCACAAAATCACCTACATCCCCTCCTCCCCCTCCCAACTTTCCTTCCTCTACCTCTGCTACCCTTTCTTCCTTTTCTATGATCTCCGAGGAGGAAACTGCACACCTTCTTCCTCCTCCAAACTCACTACCTGCTCCTCTGATCCTATTCCCACCCATCTCCTAAGCCCCATCTCTTCCACTGTTGTCCTTTCCATCTCTCATATTCTCAACCTATCGCTCTCCACTGCAACTGTCCCTGCAACCTTCAAAGCATACTGTAGTTACATCTCTCCTCAAGAAACCCTCACTTGATCCAACCTGTCCTTCTAACTAATCAACCCATCTCCCTCCTCCCTTTCATTTCTAAACTACTTGAATGTGCGGTTCACCGCTGTTGCCTTGACTTTCTCTCCTCTCAAGTCCTCCTGAATCTTTTACAATCTGGCTTTCATCCTTTACATTCTACTGAAATGGTTATTGCCAAAGTCTCCAGTGCCTTGTTCCTGGCTAAATCCAAGGGCATTTAGTCAGTCCTCATCCTTTTTGACCTCTCTGCTGCTTTTAACACTGTTGACCACAATCTTCTCCTTGACACCCTGACCTCACTTGGTTTTAAGGGCTCTGTACTAGCCTGGTTCTCCTCTTATCTCTCCCATCATTCTTTCAGTGTTTGTTCTGGTGGATCCTCCTCTGCTGCTATCCTGCTTTCAGTTGGTGTACCCCAAGGATCTGTCTTGGGTCGACTCCCTTTCTCTCTCTATACCCAGTCCCTTGGTGCGCTCATCTCTTCCCATGGCTTTCAGTACCATCTTTATGCTGATGATTCCCAGATCTACCTCTCTACACCTGAAATCTCTCCGGCAATCCAGGCTCGGGTCTCTGCCTGCCTTTCTGACACTGCTGCTTGGATGTCTCACCACCGCTTGAAATTGAACATGGCCAAAACTGAGCTTCTTATTTTTCCCCCTAAAACCTCCTCTCCTCTTCTTCCTTTCTCAGTCTCTGTGGATAACACTCTACTCCTCTGTTTCCTCAGCTCGCAACTTTGGGGTCATCTGACTCCTCTCTCTCTCCTTTTCCACACACATCCATCTGATAGCTAAGACCTGCCATTTCTTTCTCTATAACATTAACAAAATCCGCCCATTCCTTTCTGAACACACTACTAAGACACTTATCCACTCCTTAATCATCTCCCATCTTGACTATTGTAACCTACTCCTTGCTGGTCTCCCACTGAATCATCTCTCTCCCCCCTTCAGTCTGTTCAACACACTGCTGCACAGCTAATCTTCTGTAAGCCTCATCATGCCTATATTACCCCTCTTCTCAAGTCTCTTCATTGACTTTCTGTTTCCGCATCCAATTCAAACTTCTCCTGCTGATTTATAAGTGCATTCACTCTGCAGCTCCTCCCTACCTTTCCTCTCTTATCTCTCCTTATGCCCCTCCTCAGGAACTCTGCTCTCCTAGAAAATCACTTCTATCTGTACCCTTCTCTTCTACTGCTAACTCCAGATTTTGCTCCTTTCACCCTGCTGCTCCTTATGCCTGGAACAAACTACCCAAGTCTGTATGTCAGACGCCTTCTCTGGCCCTTTTCGAATCTAGGCTAAATACTCACCTCTTTGCTGCTACTTTTGGATCTTAACTCACCTGATCTCCTCTGTGTTTCCTTACCATTCCCCCTAGATGTATCCCTGTCTACACCTACTGTGCTGTCTGTCTTGACTAGATTGTAAGCTTTGATGAGCAGGGACTGTCTCTTAAATGTCTGTGCAGCGCTGCATACGTCTTGTAGCACTATACAAATGCTCAGTAGTAGTACTAGTAGTTGGACACTGGAAAAGATAGACAAGAAGAAAATCAATGCCTTTGAATTATGGTGCTGGCAAAGAATACTATGGACTGCCCAAAGAGCAAACCAGTCAGTACTGGAGGAGATCAAATCAAAGCTTTCTTTAGAAGCTCAGATGACAAGACTTCGACTTTCATACTTTGGATATATCATGCAAAGAGAGAGATCATTAGAGAAAGCACAGTTACTTACCTGTAACAGGTGATCTCTGGGAACAGCAGGAATAAGTCTTCACATATGGGTACGTCGGTACCGACGGAGTCTGCGCGGGAACGCTTCCCAGCGTCCAATCAGAAAGCTTTTGGAAGCATCCCAACACACCTGCGTGCTGCCTTCCCAACTGCCTCTCCTCAGTTAAGTTTGAAAGCTGAGACAAAGAGAGAGAGAGAGCAAGGAAGGGAAAGATAGAGATAGAGAAAAATGCAACTCCTAGGGGAGGTGGGTGGGTTGTGAAGACTTATTCCTGCTGTTCCCAGAGATCACCTGTTACAGGTAAGTAACTGTGCTATCTCCAGGAACAAGCAGGAATGAGTCTTCACATATGGGGACTCCCAAGCTCAGATGCCCTGAGGGAGTCCTAACATGTTGCAAGTCTAAAACAAGTCATGATATTCCTCAGGACCTCAGGCATCCTGGGGATGGAGGGTAGGAGTTGAATACAGAAAAGGAGCTGTGGAACAGCTGTCTACAACAGGGCTTCAAAGGGGAAGACCCTGTATCAAGGGCATTTAGTAGTGAAATATTATAATCTGGGCCTCCCTTGTTGGCATTGCACAAGTGCACTGAGCTACATATGGATCTGATGGAAGAGCCAGTGAATGTGCTCAAGGGGTACCTCACTGAGAAGTAGAGGTAATAAAGTAGAATAAAAACAAGTGGAGGTCAGAACCCTTCAGGGTGAGAAATAGCCCCAGGGGTAGTATGAGAGGTAGAGCTTCAGCGGAGACGCAGAAGGTACTATTAAAGAAAGCTTAAGCTGTTGTGGTCCAAAAATAGTACAAATGTAGGACCAAGAGAAAAAATAAGTCTGACCCAACTGGACTGGGGTTGTAATCAGTCCATGTAGGGGAGAAAGGGTATGGAGACCCTTGCATCTGATAAGAAAGTAAGGACAGACTCAGGAGCGCTAAGCTTTATAGTAACTGAAGCTCCGCAATGTTTTTCCTAAATGGGGTCAATTAGGAAAGAAAAAGGGTACATTGAGAGCTTCAGGAGTACCTAACCTGAAAAGGTTATGGTAAGGAAAAATGTGTTAATTACCACAGGGAGTGGTTATAGGTGTAGCCCCCTAAGTATGCTGGCACAGCATTGATAGGGGAAGTGCCCATCTGTCAGGATCAGATAAGAATGTAAGGATATTTGAACGTAACAGACAGATAGATAAGTAGATGGATACAGATTTATCTAAAAATATATCTCATATCTATAAATATATATGTATATATTGTCACCCGTGAAGGTCCCCAGAGGCCATAAGCATGGGTTAATTCAGCGGGGCGTGTTCTTTAGTAGCTGTGGAGTGTTATAAAGGCATTGCAATGCCCCTTGGTACTTGTAGTTCCACACACTAGCAAAAGAATGTAGTTGTAGTCAAGAGGTAAGGCTTAAGACAGGACTTTTTATTCCCCTTCCCAGGGTTGGATTCTCAGCACATTGAAACAAAGTAACATAAGGACCATGCGTCTGGTACTAAATTAAAGAAACATTTGAACCAAAAACTTTGCTGAACTCCAGCTTTGCAAAAGGGAAAAAGAAAACAGTCTCTTTCAAAAGCAAACACGTTTCTTCCTGTTTTCTTTTACAAACACTTTACAGTTCTTCAACACAAAGAAGTGACACCCTCAGCCAGGGAATACGTACATTCCATGCAACTGTCATCAATAGGTCCCTCGTATGACTCACACTGCATATCTTCAACCCCGGAGTAAGTTTCTCTTGGACTGAAACCTCCGTTATGGTTGCAAAGATCTTCCCTATAACTCTGGGAGTTCCCCTCCTCCTCCTGACTAGAAGGGAATGGATAGCTACCGTATTCTCTGTATTTCTCTTCAGAAGAGCCACACAATTATTGGTAAGTACAGGGCAATTCGTTATACTCAATTCTCCCTCTATTAGGATCAATACTCCTACCTTCCAGCACTCTCTCTTCAGCGTTTCTCAGCCGAGCAGAGCTGGGCACACATGAAAGCCTTTTACTAGGTTTTCTTTTCAGCTTCTCTCTGGTTACAAAACTCTCTTCAGGATAAGGACCCTCTCCCTCCTGGTACCTGATACTGGGCAACTTGACTTTCCTCAGCCTGGTTCCCGGACTACCTTCTTTGCTCCCTCCGTAGCAAGGTTCCCTGAGACAGTGTTCAGCTGTGCACTGCTTTCCAAAGCAGTCCCTCGAGGATTTAACAGCTCTGTACTTCCCTGGTAGTATTTCTCTATCAGCCACAGTTCCTGAATTCCCCGGTGCTCTCTTGCTCTCAGCAACGGTCCTTGAATTCCCTGGTGGTCTCTCCTCACTACTCCCTGGTAAGTGATTTTTAACTGCGTAGGCTCTGGTGTCTGTTTGGGCTCCACCCCTTCCCAGCCGCTCATTTCCTAATGAGTTCTGAGCTAGCCTAGTGTTTGGGCGTTCCCTCACACCTTGCGCAGCAGCTTGTGTACGTTGCTCATAGCAACCTTGGGCCATGTGTAGATCTGATCTGACAGCATTAGCTCTGTTTTGCTCAGAGTTTCCTATTTCCATAGGCTCTGCCCTATCTACCCCATGACAATATATATAGAGAAATATATACACATATAGGGTATATATGCATACATCTAGAAAGAGATATGTATGGGCAGAAGACACTCATATATATATATCTATATATCTATATATATAGATAGATAGATAGATAGATAGATAGATATATCTAAATATACCTAGACAAAATAGGTAGACATATAGACACATGTCTCCAGGCATATGGATGGAGAGATGTCCAGAGAACCCCATCTCCTCTAGGTATAGAGGGAGAGAGGAAGATTCATCTGACAGCAAGAAGGTGGATACCTGCTTGAATAGGTAAATAGAGAATCCTCTTTTCCTGGTTATGACTGGCAGAGTCAGAGGGAAAGTCTCCCTGACAAGTAGAAGGCTGAATTCTTTGCAGAATTTGAGCTCTTGAATAACCAGGATGGCCTACGTGAAAATGGCAGAGGATAACATCAGTCTGTAGACAGGAAGTCCAGATATCTCCAGAATTGCAGTATGGAGATTGAATAGAGGAGGCCTCTGGAGGAAGATACCCTAGTGATCCACCCATGAGGGCAAGATGGGTATTAGGCATCCTCTAGCTGCCATTGGAGAAAGGTATCTCTGACGAGAAGACTCAAGGAGATATGGGCCAAGCCAGGGAATTGGCCCTCCTTTAGGCTTTCACGTAATGAAAGGCCTGAGGCTTATGCCTCAAAAGAGATGTAAAAGGCAGGGAATACCCGCCAGATATGACTGGGGGAACCCCCTCCCCCTAACTATCTGGGGTTATCTGCTAGGCAAGATACTGATGCTCTCTAGCAAGGGCCCATAGTGCAAAGCTACTCTGTAGAGGTGCAGAGAGCATGCTGCAGGTTGGTAGAAGAAAAAACTGGCAGTGGAAGCCAGCAGGTGACCATCTATCCTGTCAAGGCAAAGAATAGAAGTTAACCAACCAGACTGTGACAATAGGGTTTCCCAAAGAAGGTGAATAACCTGTTCGGGACTTAGCACTGAGGCTAGGAGGATTGCTAGTGGAGGAGAAGCCCTGGTTGCGCAGAGAACACAACCAGTGGCCTAACCACTAGGAATTGCTGTATCTACAGCAACTACCGGGGCAGCATAGAAAATTTTCTTTTGCCTTTTCCCTTCTTTAGAATGGGAAAAAGAAACAGTCCTGATAGGACTTCCTATTGTTTGATGAGCTGCCCTAAGGTAACAAGGGGAAAAGAACTCCAGAAGGGAGAATCCCCCAGTAGACAGGTATAGGACTATAGGAGCTTACCGGTGTAAAAGAACCACTCTTACAACCCAATGTTGTAGAAAGAGGGAGGTAAGACAGAGTTGCAAGAGACCGACTATGGAGGAAGTCTCTGACAGGTGAGATGATACATGCCAGTACAGGGAAACAACTGTCCATTGATAGTTGTTACCTCTCTTTCCTTCAAGAGGAAGAGGAAACTGATAAGTATGGGCATGATCATCATAAGACTCTTAGAAAAAAGATGTCTCATGAAGAGATATCTAGGTAGGTTAGGATAAATTTAGTGCAGATATTGCCAGTGAAAAAGGCAGACTGACACCCTAACCACCAACCAAGAAGGACAATGAACTATTTGAAACCCTGTGACTGCTGGGTTTGTTGACCCTGTTGATGTTGTGGATTCTTCAGACTAGGGCGATGATTCCCCTGTTTGGGAACATCTGTATGATGGGCAGATGATGGGTAAAACCTTCTCCCCCTAAGGGAAGAGAGTTTGGTAGGACATTTCCTACCTACTGGGAAAGAAGAAGGCGTAGAACAGCCTCTGGAAAAAGGAAAGTCAGTGGATAACCGAGTAACCTGGAGTAAAGACTCCTTGTTGAAGAGATTTTCTCCAGTGCAAGGAGTATTTCCCAGTCTTTCTTGTGCCCATCTGTCCAAGTCTGAAGCTTGAAGCCAGGCTTTACGTCGTGCCCCTATAGCCACAGCAGAAGTCCTGCTAACAGACTCAAAGGAGTCTAGGGTAGCACGAGTAAGAAACCTAGAGATATTTTGAGTATTACTAACCAGTGAGGAATAGTCTATACTCTTGGGCTCTTGAAGAAAAGGAGTCAAAAGATATAATTTCTTTGTGACCTCCTCAAGAGATAGACCCATATAAAAAATATATGAGAGAATTCTTGCTGAAAGCATGGATGTCTGGAAGGTTTGACGTCCAAAGGCATCTAATGTCCTAGACTTACGACCTGGCGGACAAGAAGAGTGCTTTTTATTACTCTTCGCTCGCCTCATTGCTGATTCTACCACAATGGAATGATGAGGAAGTTGAGTCTTTTGAAACCCTGGAGAGGGGGGCACCTGATATAGGAGATCAGTTGCTCTGGAAGGTGGGGGTACCTTTAAAGGAGCTTCCCACATTTGTAGAAGGAGATCCTGCAAAGAATGATGCAAAGGAAGTATTATATTCTCCTTTGCTTTGCTAGGAACAGAGAGGTATTCTGTATTCCCTTGTGTAGGATCTTGTCCAGGAATAGGAATGGCAAGTGATTTTGCCATATCCAGGAGGAAAGTCTGGAAAGAAGGATCCCCAGAGGGAACTTCCCTTGGATAGGCTAGATCTGATAAAGAACTAGCGTTGGCACCGAGGGATCTATTCAAATATATAGGAATAGAAGATCCTGAATAGTGCAGTATGGGATCCTTAGATGGTGGTCGCTGGTACTGCAGGTCAGAACCAGTGACAGTCGGTAACAGATCGTCCATGCTAGGGATCGATTCCAAACTCGGCATCGAGGGAAGCGAGCCTGACAAGAGAAGCATGGAAGGTACCGACAGTAATGGTACTGTGGACATCGGTACCGATCTCGGTACCGTATCTGATACCGGTGGATGAAGACCTGCCGGTGGCAACTCTAACGGTATCGGAGGAACCTAAAGTTGCGGATCCGAATTATCGGAACCGAGCCTTCGGTACCGACGGGAGTCGGTACCCAGTCCTCCAGACTGGAGATCGATTCCAGACTCGCATCGAAGGAAGCGAGTCTATCGATGCACGTCTGGAGGGTACCGACGTCGGTACTAGTATCGGTACCGATACTGGAAGGTCGATCTGGAGCGTATCCACCGGCCCCGCAGGTACCGAGGATGCCAGACGACGATCCTTGGTGAGGAATGTTTCATCCAACACCAGTGCCGATGCCAGGGTATCGGTACCGCTCGAAGCGGATGCCACCACCGGGCATGGCTCAGGTATGTTCTGTGAGGGGTGAACCTCAGGAACAACCTGAAACCCCACACAGGCTTTGGAGGCTGAAGACTCCCACCGGGGTTTTGAAGCCAGTGGATTCTCGAGGACAAGGCCATAGGCATCTCTATGCTGTGCATGAGAAGTGCCGCTCGAGGACTGGCTAGTCTCAACAGACTGTTTTTGAGTTACCTGATCCTGTGTAGAAGAAGATATGGTCGGTGCCCTGAAGTTGGAGGGGGACCGCGTGTCGAGGGGAACTCGATGTTGAAAACTTCTTCTCACAATACTATTGCCCGAGGGCTCCGGAGGAAAATGGTCAGGACCCAAGCAGGTTAGACACCGATTGTGAGTGTCTAAAAATAAAGTTGTACCGCCACAGTTTGTGCATTTCTTGGGGAAAGTGGCTGGCGGTTCCATGAAGGAAAAAGGAGAGGCCTAGAAGGCCTGAGAACCGTGAGACACTAAGAAAGAAAAATATATTCCTTAAAAAGGAAAAAATTTTACAAGAAAAGAAAAAAGAAACACCGGCAGTACCGGTGGCGTCGGGGAGGCAGCCGCGACCACAAGAAAACTAAAAAATAAAAGAAGAATTTTCTGCGGTGACAGGAGGACGTCCTGCCGGCTCCGCGGAAAAACGAAAACTGAGGAGAGGCAGTTGGGAAGGCGGGAAGGCAGCACACAGGCGTGTTGGGATGCTTCCAAAAGCTTTCTGATTGGACGCTGGGAAGCGTTCCCGCGCAGACTCTGTTGGTACCGACGTACCCATATGTGAAGACTCATTCCTGCTTGTTCCTGGAGATAGACATCATGCTTGGCAAGATTGAAAATCAATGCAAAAGAGGAAAGCCAGCAATGAGATGGATCGATACAATGGCAGCAGCTATGGATGTCATTCTATCAACAATGAGCCGCCTGACTGAAGACTAAATACAGTTTAGAACAGCTATCAAGAGGGTCGCCATGAATCAACACCGACTCAATGGCACTTAACACCACCACCAACATGCACACCACACTAAAACTTCTACACTAAAAGGTGAGCATGCAATTGGGTAGGGACTGAGTGGGTTGGGACAAAATGTCGACAGTGCATTGCAGTTAGTGTGGGCAATTTGGGTGTGCGCTAGCTGCAAATGTTGCCACTAGTGTGGATGCACCTGACACTTTCTTAAGAGATGGTGGTAAGTATATCCGCGTGCTAGTTAGCGCAGTGTGGCAAGTTAGCAACACACTAATGGCAGGGGGTCGATGCACATGCCCCTTAAAGTTGGCACTGGACTCTATTCTGGCTTTGTAGCTCATACACGCAGTACCCTGCACACCCTTTAGTAAACATGCCCCTGAATCTCCTACAGTATCTGTCATGAAAGACAATCCATTCTACTACATTCCCACACATCCTCAAATTCTTACTTCTATCCACTATTATCTTTAATTCCACAAGGACAAGGGTGACTTAAGTCCAGGGATACCAGTAAAACTGGAAACAGTTAAATGTAAATAGTTCATTTACTGCTCCATGTAAGACTTGTTCTGTTTCACTGTAAACCACTTTGATAAAATGAAAAGCGGTATAAAAAATGTTAAATAAATAAAATAAATACATTTCCTCCTCCAGGTTAACATAAATCTGGTCCATCCATGCCACCAATAAGGTCTCGGTTCCACTAACTACCCTAAACCCTGCATGACTTACGTCCAAATAAGGCGTAATCTCCAAAAAAGACCCCGCCGGTTGCATTACTTCCTTTTCAATTAACTTCGATAATACAGGAATCGGCCAAAAATTCTGGCAACTAAATCTACCTACTCCCTTTCATCTTTGATTTTTGTGCCATTTCCAATCTGAAATGTAAAAAAAAAACCCTACAACTTTTTTTGTATTTTGCATACTGTGTCATTTCCAGTTGACCATTGCCAAAGGAAGCCATGACCCTTCACAAGCTAGTAACTGCCCTCACCACAACATACCAACCCCCGTTCTCCTCCTCCAACAACCTGGATCCCTCCCTCTACTTACGCTCATATGCTCCCATGTTCATCCAAATGGGACAGGAGTGATCCCAATTTCCCTTGCTCCATTGGTGCTGCAGCTAACATAGCAGGCACCATTTTGGATTATGACGCTGGTGGGAAAGGATCACCAAGTAATCACTTGTTCTCCAGCAGGATGAAGTTGGGAGCACAAAAGGGAAAGTGGAAGGATCCAGAGGCATGTAGGCCTGCATGGGGGGAGCAGGGAGAGGGTATACTGTGGCACGGCAGAGTTATCAGTCAGGGATGGGGCTTACTTAGCGGGGCTTACATAGAACCATAGAAACATGATGGCAGATAAAGACCATACGGCCTATCCACCAGTCATTAAGTTCTACAGTCCTTTTTTTCCTTTATTGCATATTAGAATGTTTTAACACACTCTGAAATGATTTAGTACAGGCTCAACATTTTAGCACATAATCATTTTACCTATGTTAAAAGAGAAACTGAACAGATTATTTTTGAACGATACAAAACATGGAAGAAACCCAAGAACCGAAACAAAATTAAACATTTTTTCATAATTACCATACTGCTTTCTACTGATAGGAATAAACATTTATTTCAAGGTGTTGCTGTACTGATTTCATTGTAAAGTGGTCCTTAGATCGCCCTAAGTATTATAGCATTTAAAAATAAACGTCCACTTTTATTATCATCATTCAGGCAGGGCCGGCGATAGGGGTGGCAAAACAGGGCAGTTGCCCTGGGCCCCCATGCCTGCCTGAAGTTGAAGGAGGCACAGCCTGCATGCAGTCATTAGTGCGCCTCACTAGTTTCTGCCCTGGGCACCTCCATGTCTAACACTAGCCCTGCATTCAGGCTTAACAAAGGCAATATTTTTAAGGAAAATTAATGTTTCATGTAATATCAAGGTGAATTATCACTCAAAATGAGTACAGAAATTACTAATAAATATTGGGGTAAATTTTATAAAGGGTTTAAATGGATACCAACTGCCGTTTTCTATATAAGCCCCCTAACTGCAGATTTTCAACATTTATACAGAGCTGAATATGTGCCTGGACAGCAGCGATATCGAGGCGAGATCCATATAAAATTGGACCAGTATATGAACAGAGGCAATATTCAAGCGCTATCCAGACAACCTGTTACTTGCTTTAGGCCTGCTGAATAGGCCTAAAGCAAATACACAGTGTATGTGGTTAGTGGCTGCATATCGCTGCATTTAGATAATGAAAGGCTATCAGAGACGAATGCATATATTCAGCGCTACTGACTGCAGATATTGTGGTGCTAAAAGTGCATAATTACTTAAATGCCATGATAAACATTTATGTAAGTAAGCTGACCACCAGCACTGAAAATCCCTCCCTTCGTTTTTGAAAGCTATCAGCCACACCGGAAAACGCATGACTATTTAACGGCATAGACACAAAATTTTAAAATCATTCATTTCTACTGTTCGAGATTGTAAGCTACTGTCACACGAGAAAGCTGCAGCTTACCTCTGATGGCTTCGTGGTACACGAGCCTTTTCCTGAGCACTGCAGGCTATCCAGGTAGCTTCCCTCTATCATACAATGGCTGACTTTTACTACAACAGTCAAACGCAAAGCCACAATGCATTTGGTGACCGAATCATTCAAAAAACCTAAAAGAAAATATTGATGATAGTTCAGACATTTCCAAGAGTGTAAAATGATTACTTTAAATATCATTAATCACTATCTTATTCTGTAAGGCATAAATTTTGGCAAAAGCAAGGCAGCATATCACTGTAATTTGTTTATAGGCAATAGGAATGAAATAAACTTATTTTTAGTGGTTAAAATTAATTTTAATTTACGAATAGTAAATGTAATTTCTTGTGTCACACAGGTGACATTATCAAACCCATACATGTTGGTACAATATCCATTGAGTTTGCTGCTGGCTCCAGATTTCCAAAGCAGGTTGAGTTAGTTCCGAGTTTCCCGCATTGCATGCAAACACCTATAGTTTTAATTTCCCTAAGAAAACAGAGGCTACAAATCCCTGCATAAAGTGAGGTAAAACCAGGACCAGAACAGCATATTCTAAAAATCTGGAGCCAGGTAGCAAAGCCTATATTGCTGAAGTACTTGATGGGCAAATGATGCTATCTAATAACTTCAGCATAAAAAACGCAATGGTACAAAAGATGAAATTCTGAATTAGAGGAAAGAAATGTCCCTCCTACAAGAGTTTCCGATGTCTTCAAGAAAACATGGAAAACCTCGTAAGAATACGGTTTGTGTAGACGGCATGAACTCACTGAACTCCTGTTACAGAGGAGTAATTATTATTGTCAGCCTCCAAAGAAAAGGTCATCGGCAAGTCCACATGAAAATGAAAAAATGTCATGTGGGAAGGAGTGAAAAATGGAGAGCAATGGCATTTGGAAGCATCAGTAATAAGTGTCAATGTATGTGGAAAAATGACAAAGTACAAAGCACTGATATCTTCTCTGATAGATAACCCCATTTAAAGGACACAATCTCCACTTTAGACTGCTGCTGGAGTAACACAAATTTGTAAAAGAGCTTAGCACTGTTTAGCTGAAGAAACTTTGCCAATACATAAAAGAGCACGGAATATACCCACATAACATATAGAAGGAAAGCTTTGAAACATGGAGCCTTACAATCTGATTGTAGATTGAATGAATTAATTTATTTAGAGAACCTTTTATACTGTCATTTTTGCCATGGTCAGTCAAGGTGGTTTACACCAATGTGCAAACTCATCAAGTTTACCCTTTTCCTTTCCCATACAATATCACAGACCCTATTTGATCTCAGGCTTTAGTCTTCCTTCTTTAAAAGTAAATATCCTCTATGTTTCCTTCATGCCTTCTTAGATTCTAATACTGTTTTAGTCTCCGCTACGTCTACTGGAGCTGTTGTATGAATTTTCCATCCTTAATGTGAGGAAATACATCCTTATCATACTGCCAAGTCTACCTCTCTCAGCCTTATTTTAACCCTAGGGCATGCAGATAAACTTTACCATTAAGTCTCAACTTAGAAGATTTATGGCACAAACTGCACCATTTCCATAACCCACCTCGTAACTATAAACATAAGGGCTGATATTCAGAATTCTTAGCCGGATGATGCCACTAAATAGCTCCACAGACTGCCTGCCTCAGCACTATCCCGTAGGTAGAATGTGAGTGTGTCAGTGCTGTCTGGGTAAATGCATTTATCTGCTTAGTGTGATATTCAGCCGGCACCTATCCGGACAACTTAGGCCTCATGGAAAGCAGGCCTAAGTTGCAAACCAGATAAGTGCCTGCTGAATATCCGCATAGTGCTGCTCAACCCAGATGTTCAGCAGCAGCTCCTACTGCCACTGAAAGCACAGTTACTTACCTGTTACAGGTGATCTCTGGGAACAGCAGGAATAAGTCTTCACATATGGGTTTCGTCGGTACCGACGGAGCCTGCGCGGGAACGCTCCCCAGCGTCCAATCAGAAAGCCTTTGGGAGCATCCCACAGCGCCTGCGTGCTGCCTTCCCGCCTTTCCCAACTGTCTCTTCTCAGTTGAGTTTTAGAGCTGAGAGAGAGGGAAAGGAAAGAGAGATAGAGAGAGACAACTCCTAGGGGAGGTAGGTGGGTTGTGAAGACTTATTCCTGCTATTCCCAGAGATCACCTGTTACAGGTAAGTAACTGTGCTATCTCCAGGAACAAGCAGGAATGAGTCTTCACATATGGGGACTCCCTAGCTTTAGATGCCAGGGAGAGATCCCAGAAGTTGTGTGTCCCTGGGACAGGGCTGCACTTCCCCACATGGATCTCTGGCATCCCATGAGGGATGGTGGGTAGGAGTTGATTAAGAATGGAACAGGTGTTTAAGAACAGTCTGACCAAACAAGGCATCCCGGTGGGAGTCCTTGTCCAAGCAGTAATGGGCTGTGAAGGTATGAACCGAGGCCCAAGTGGCTGCTCGACAGATGTCGTCAATAGACACAGAGTTCAGATGAGCCATTGAGGCTGCCATGGCTCTCACATTGTGAGTTGTGACATGGCCCTCCAGAGAAAGGTTCTTGCTCTGATAGGCGAAAGAAATACACTGGGCAATCCAGTTAGATAGTGTTCTCTTGGAGACTGGTAGTCCCAAATGAGAAGGATCAAAGGCAACAAAGAGTTGAGAGGACTTTCTATGTTGCTGTGTCCTCTGTAAGTAAAAAGCCATTGCTTTTTTACAGTCCAGGGTATGAAGATTCCTCTCTGCACCTGATGCATCAGGTCCTGGAAAAAAGACAGGTAGGTAGACCTCTTGGTTGAGGTGAAAAGGCGAGACCACCTTAGGCATAAATTGTGGATTAGTCCTAAGGACCACCTTGTCATGATGGAACCTTGTATAAGGTGGGTTAGCTATGAGTGCTTGCAATTCACTAATACGACGTGCTGATGTGATTGCAATGAGAAAGATAACCTTCCAAGAAAGGTATTTCAAGGAGGTGGTAGCCAAAGGTTCAAAAGGCGGCTTCATAAGCTGACCTAGAACCAAGTTTAAGTCCCATGCCACTGGGGGTGGTCTAATGGGAGGCTTTGTTAAAAGGAGGCCTCTCATGAAACTTGCTACAAGAGGATGAGAGGAAATAGGTTGTCCATTTAGAGCTGGGGTCACCAACCTCCAGAGGGCCGCGGGCCGCACAGCCGACTACCGGGAGCCTCGCGGGCCGCACCCCCCTTCTCCCCGCCCCCGCAAAAAAAAAACAACAAACGCAAAATTATGAAAACAATGGCTGATCACCTTTATTGAATTTAATGAGATGGCTGATGATTCATGCTAGCAGACAAACGCTTAAAGTCCGGCTTCACAGATGACACTGACAGGAGAAGGGACGCTTGCAGGTGGTCGTCGGTGAGCTGCGAGCGCGTGGATACAATGGCGGGAATCCTTGGCGGGCCGCACGTAATGTTAACCGGGGTAGAGCCTCGTGGGCCGCACGAAGGGACCTCGTGGGCCGCATGCGGCCCGCGGGCCGCAGGTTGGTGACCCCTGATTTAGAGGCTTAACGGAAGCTGCAATAGCACTCAAATGGACCCTTACTGAATTTGTCTTAAGGCCTGCATTAGACAGATGCAGGAGATACTCCAGCAAAGATTCCAGAGGTATGGCAAGGGGGTTAAGACCCTTCCCAGAACACCAGATAGTAAACCTCTTCCACTTGAAAGCATAAGAACGTCTAGTGGAAGGTTTTCTGGAAGCATAAAGAACATCTTTCACTTGTTGAGAAAGATGAAGATCCTGGAGATCTAGGCCCTCAGCAACCAAGCCCTGAGATGCAGAGACTGGGGATTGGGATGCCATAACTTTCCGTCCTCTTGAGAGAGGAGGTCTGGAGTAAACCCTAACTCCAGGGAGGGAGCTTGAGAGAGATGTAGAAGCAGAGGGTACCACACTTGCCGTGGCCAATGTGGAGCTATGAGAATCATGTGGCCTCTGTCTCTCTGAAGCTTGAACAGGGTTTTGGGAATTAGGGGAATGGGTGGAAAGGCATACAGGAAGTCTTGACCCCAGTGAAGGAGGAAAGCATCCCTTGCCTGAGCTCCCTGAGCCAGAGTTCTGGAACAGAACCGGGGAAGTTTGGCATTCCACGGACTTGCAAAGAGGTCTATGTCCGGGGTTCCCCAAATTTGAAAAATCTTGGACACCTGGTCCATATGTAGGGACCACTCGTGTGGAAGCAGAACTCGACTGAGCCTGTCTGCCCAACAGTTTTGAACTCCTGGAAGATAAACTGCCAGAAGATGAATGTGATGCTCTCTGGCGAGGGCCCACAGTCGCAAAGCTTCGTTGCAAAGTGACAGAGCCAGTTCCTCCCTGCTTGTTCACATAGAACATGGCTACCTGATTGTCTGTGTGGATAAGGACTGCCTTGTGGCTGAGCAGGGTGTGGAAAACCCACAGAGTAAGGAAGATTGCTCTGAGTTCCAAAAGACTGATATGTAGACAAGTCTCCTGTGGGGACCAGATGCCCTGGGTGGAGAGGTCTTGCAGATGAGCTCCCCACCCCATTGGAGAAGCATCTGTGGTAAGAGTTGCTTGGGGTAGACACTGCTGAAAGGGGGACCCCAGCAACAGGTTTTGAGGGGACTTCCACCACTGAAGGGACAAAATGAGGCGACTTGTGTTTGCTATTTTGTCTGACAGGCAGCCTAATGCCTGGGTCTATTGGGTGGATAAAGTCCACTGAGCTGCCCTCATGTGAAGGCGAGCATATGGTACCACATGCACGGTGGATGCCATGTGGCCTAGCAACTGTAACATCTCTCGAGCAGTTAGTAGGGGCTTCAACTCTGCTTGAGAAGCCAACTGCACTAAGCGAAGGCAACGGGCCTGGGTGAGATAGGCCCTTGCCCTTGTGGTAACCAGCAACGCCCCTATAAACTCCAGGGACTGAGTAGGGATCAAATTGGATTTTGGGATGTTTATTACCAGCCCTAAATACTGAAGGATACGCATTGTGCAGGTTAGAGAACTCTTGGCCTCTGACTGAGTGGGAGCTCGAATGAGCCAGTTGTCCAGGTAAGGGAAGAAGAATATTCCCAGGGTGCGCAGAAAAGCAGCTACCACTGCTACACCCTTGGTGCATAGGCCAGACCAAAAGGGAGCACTCTGTATTGATAGTGCTTCTCTTGAAAAAGGAACCGAAGGAACCTTCTGTGAGTTGGATGGATGAGAACATGAGTGTACGCATCCTTGAGATCTAGAGAACAAAGCCAATCCTGACTCTGAAGGTATGGCAGCAGAGTTCCCAGGGAAACCATCTTGAATTTTTCCTTGACTAGGAATCTGTTCAACTCTCTGAGATCTAAGATGGGTCTGAAGCCCCCTTTTTTCTTTGGAATAAGAAAATAGGGGGAGTAGAAACCTGTGCCCTGTTGTTGAAGAGGCACTTCCTCTATTGCCCTCTGGGCGAGAAGGGTGGCAACCTCCTGCCCCAACAGGTTGAGGAGGGAGGTTGGAGAATTGAACTGGCGCACTCTTGTGAGAGGGGGCAAGCTTGAAAAATGAAGTTTGTACCCCTCTCTGATGGAGAGTGTCCAATGCTCTGCTGTAATTTGCCCCCACCTGGGAGCAAAATGACATAACCTTCCTGGAATGGTGGAGGGCTCTGGTCCCTCTAGAGCCAGGAAGGCTAAGTTCTCTAGCGGAAAGTCAAAGGCCCTGAGGGGGCTGAGGTTGCTGGGCTGGAGCAGGCCTAGCAGCCTTTGCTTTGCTCTGTTTGGATGATTGCTGACGTTTGGTAGGGAACTGAGCTGCAGAAGATGTCCGCTGACCATAAGCAGGATAGAATCTTCCCTTTTTAGAAAAAGGTGTTTTCTTGAATAACCTTTTCTTAGCAGGAGCAGCTGTGGATTTGGATAGTCTATCCAAAGCAGAATTTTCAGCATCCATCTGATTGGCTTTTGCTTGCCAATCCTTACAAAACAGGTTCTCACCTGTACAAGGGATATTTCCCAATTCATCTTGAACCCAGATCTCCAAATCAGATGCTTGAAGCTAAGCAATCCTACGTGCACCTATGGCAATAGCTGAGGCTCTGCTTACGCATTCAAAGGAGTCGAAAGCTGCACGGTTGGAGAATTTGGAGATATCTTTGGCATGTTTGAGCCCAGTGAGAAAGCCTTGCCTTTTATCTTCAGACATAAAAGGACTTAAAGTCTGCAAATGGTCAGTGACTTCTTTTAAGAACATTCCCATGTAGAGACTATAAGAATTAATTCTCGCAGCAAGCATGGAAGCTTGGAAGACTCTTCTTCCAAAAGCATCCAGGGTTCTACATTCACGTCCTGGAGGATTAGAGGTATGTCTTTTGGCACTTCTAATCTTTCTCATTGCAGACTCAACCACAATAGAGTGGTGAGGAAGTTGAGTTTTATGGAAACCAGGACAAGGAGGGACACTATACATGGTATCCAACCTGCGAGAATGAGGAGAGGTGGTTAGAGGTGCTTCCCACATCCTCAGCATGAGATCATACAGAATCTCATGAATAGGCAAGGTAGCTGCCTCCTTAGGAGTTTTAGGATATTGTAAAATATCTAACTCCTTGGCTCTGGGCTCTGTCTCAGGGGCCACTGTGATAGAGAGGCCCCGAGCCACCTCCCTGATAAAGTCTTGAAAAGACAAGTCCTCTGGAGGAGACATCCTTCGTTTAGGAGAGGACTCCTCCTGTGGAAGAAGCATCACTGCATCAACCGACTCCTCAGAATCCTCAGAGGAATCGAAGTATCATCTGTCCAGATGCTCTTGCAAAGCCCGATACCCGTACCGACTGGGATCGGTATCGGGAATAACCGGTACCGGGGTATAGGTACCGGAGGGCTTCAGAGGACACAGTACCGGCATAGCAGACACCGATGCCGATGTCGATGCCACCGGTACTGGAAGACGTCGATGCCACTGAAGCCGCATCAGAGGGGAACAGGGTACTGAGCTTGGCAACTCGGTTCTGCCGACCTCTTTTAGACATCATGGAACAGGACATACAATCTGTTATGGAATGGTCAGGACCTACACATTTTAGACACCAGTCATGGGTGTCGGTGACGGAAATGGTACCGCCACATTTTGTGCACTTCTTAAATCCTGAAGCAGGCTTTTCCATATTAAGGAAGAAAACTTTTTGGGCCTAAGGCCCAAAACGCAAGTGCACCTGAAGAAAAAGAACGGGAAAAACTTTGTTTTTGTTTTTTTTTAATAAGAAGAAAAGAACAAAGACTGGCAGTACCGGTAGAGCGTCGGAGAAGGCAGACGCGACACAAAAGAAATAAAGAAAAAATAAGGAAATTCTTCTGTGGTGACAGGAACACGACCTGCTGGCTCCGCGGAAAAAGAAGAACTGAGGAGAGACAGTTGGGAAAGGCGGGAAGGCAGCACGTAGGCGCTGTGGGATGCTCCCAAAGGCTTTCTGATTGGACGCTGGGGAGTGTTCCCGCGCAGGCTCCGTTGGTACCGACGAAACCCATATGTGAAGACTCATTCCTGCTTGTTCCTGGAGATCGTCCTATCAATATTTAAATGCCACAGTTGACCACTGGAAAAGCGTAAGCTAAATGCTACTAAATAAATAAAACACGCTTGTGGCCCACACAGTAGGAATGAAGTATGAATGGAGTGAAGTGAAAGAAGCCATAGAAGACAGTCTAGGAAATTTTAAGGACTTTAGTGGCGTCTGGGGGTCCTTCCCTACATAACCCGTGTTTCAGAATGCAGCCTTTGTCAGGGGTGTAGGGACTGTGTGTTGACTCCATGTTCAAGGATGTCAACCATAATAACTTATGAATACTGGAACAGTAAATCAACACTCCAAGCATGGATTTAAATCTTGTACATGGGCCGTGTAGGGTAAGACCACAAACGCCAATAAAGTCCTTAGAATTTCCAAGACTGTCACACGCACTTTTAAAGTAGCCTAAAACACACTCCCTTTAAATCTGCGCATGCCTGCGTATACACAGAGTAGTGCAGCGCTTCCCAAACATTTATCAAATATGACTCCATTTTAATTCATGTCACCCAAGCTGATGATAAAAACAAAATAGAAGATCCCTACTCGCATCCTCTCTCTCATCCACTTCCTACGCACTTCACATTCATAGTATGAAGGCAACAGCAGGGGGGACAACAAGGGCAGCATTCCGCACAGGGGTGTGGGTGAGTTCATAGAGCCCAGTATCAATCTCCAAGGAAATCCACAGGGAACAGGGGGCAGCTCCATATCATTAGTGGGCTTAGGTCACAGTGGAAGTTCAGAAGGAGAGGGAGCAGCCCTGTTTCTCTGATGCTATCCCACTGATGATGTGGCTCTATTTGGGGTCGTGAACCACAGCTTAGGAACCACTGAAATAGTGGCCTGTCTATAATTGCTACTTAAGCGTGTATGATCATTTACACATGCAAATCAGTTTTAACACGCTGACGTTGCTTAACCTTTCTAAAATCTCATCCTTAGACTCCTAAGTTAGGTGTCTAGTGCTGAAAATCAGTGTTTAATCAAAGGGGCCAATATAAAAAATAAGGACTTGTGCAGTTCAGATCAGGTGCAAACCATATTGCCTCTATCAATCCCAGTACAGCTCCTAATGACCCCTGCCCAGCCAGCTGGATCAAGGACCTGCGACATGACCTCAGTCAAATATTGAGCAAAATACTGAACCAGTCCTTCTCAACAGGTTCATTCCCGCAGAGTCTGAAACACACTTCCATCAGGCCCCTACTTAAGAACAGCAGGCTTGACCCATCCAAGGTTGAATCCTTCAGGCCTATCTCGAGCATCCCACAGCTTGCAAAAATCATTGAGAAAGCCGCCCAACAACAAATCCAGCATCATATTGACACTGAAGCACCACTAGATCCATCTCAACACGGCTTCAGGGAAGCACATGGAGTCGACACAGTCCTTACAACCCTATTCAACGTCTTGGTAACAGGAATAAATAACATACAACAGGGATTCGTCCTCATCTTCCTGGACATCTCCGCCGCCTTCGACTCTGTGAGTCATGACATACTCCTATAACGCTTGAAAGATAAGGGGATTCAAAGCACAGCACTTGAATGGTGTAAATCCTACCTATCTAACAGGTGGCAACAAGTAAAAACAGGTCACGCATCATCAGAACCATTCCTGCAATCTCAGGGAGTACCCCAAGGATCGTCCTTATCGGCACTGATGTTCAATATCTACATGCAACCGATATGCGACTTGATCAGATCCTTTAACGTACAATGCCTCGCTTACGCAGATGACATCCTCCTATACATGCCGTTCGCAATTGACCATCCAGTATTTTCCCCAATAATCAACTGCTTTGAAGCTGTTGCCGAATGGTTGCTATCACAAAACCTTCGGATTAACCATAGCAAAACTGACGTCCTTTTCGTCACGAGGAACCGTAAGTTCATACCTCCCTCATCACTACTCGTCAACAACGTAGAGTTGAAATCAAAAGCTACAATCCGTTATCTTGGCATCACATTGGACCAGCACCTGGATATGACAACACATGTGAAGAACGTCACAAAGACTATATATCATAAGATCAAAACGTTACGTCACCTCCGCCCCCTACTAGATCCTACCGACTTCCGAACAACCTTCCAGGCATTAGTCCTCCCACACCTGGATTTTGCTAACATCATCCTCCATGGTCTCCCTCAATCAACTTTAAATCCGCTCCGCCTAGCTATGAATACAGCTGCAAGAGTCCTTTCCGGCTCGTCAAGATCTGACCATATAACACCCATCATGAAAGATCTGCATTGGTTACCTTTACATGCCAGACTCCAGTATAAGTCTTTAGTCCTTACTTTCAAGGCCCTAAATAACCACCCCCCTACGCCAATCATCAAGCTTATTCACGGCACCCTGGAAAATAGAAAAAGGAGACCCACTTCAATGAACACCTTAATAGTCCCTAAAATAACGAAGTGCACTAAGGCCACCTCCAACAGGGCCTTCTCCTTATTTGCTCCTTTAAACTGGAATGCGCTTCCCCACGAAATCCGTGCTATAAAAAGCCTAATTCTATTCAGAAAAGCATTGAAATTCCATTTGTTCACAAAATGCTACCCAGAAGACAACCCAGACATTAGCAAAACTAGCACCCCAATACAACCAGAAAAGGGCTAGTTGGTCAACCTTCTCTCTAGTCCTATGGTGAACCACCCGAAAAGCACATGCAATATCCAAACGAGTTTATAATATTGTATATAGCATTAAGCTAACCTGTACATAGTTCTCCCGGTTGTCCCTTGTTGAATTTCCCTGTTCATTGTAAACTCAATGTTACTTGTATGCATTGTAGTATGTTCTTGTTCAATGTACACCGCACTGATTGTAATAGCGCGGTATAAAAGAAATGTTAAATAAATAAATAAATGACCTTTTGTTTAAAAATTTCATGCTGCCTAATTGATACATTTTGCCCAGGCAAGTTAATCTCTGGCCAAAATTTATCTGTATAAGAAAAGAAGGGAAAAGGAGGCAGGGCCAAAAGATATCTGGATAGCAGTAATATTCAGTTATTATCTGAACAACTTTCTCCATTTAAGAAGAAAACACTAATGGCAGCCTTAAATGGACAACTTATGTAGGATCATATATTCAGCTACGCAGATAAAGTCACTGAATATCATGCAGAAAAGATAAGCAGATGAGGATAAGTCATCCTTATCTTTATGCAAATATTGCCTCCTAACTCCTTTCCCTGCCTTATCTCCACCCTCAGAGCTAACCACGTTTTAGAGACCTAGTGAAATTAGGAGCCTCAGTTTAGGAACTCAGTCATACTCATTTTCAAAGCGACCAATGTAAGAGTCTAATTCACAAAATTAAGCATTTATACCCTTTGAAAATTGGCCTACCTGGTGTTAGATTCTGATTGGGATATTATATTACAGTAGTTTTCCTTCTTAAAGATATTTTGTTTATCTTTTTTATTTATACTATTTATTACATTTTACAAATATATATTCAAGAACAACTTGAAACAGAAAATATGTGACAATAAAACAAAATATTCTCCAAACTGGTGTGGAGGAGCAGCCTAGTGGATAGAACAGTAGCCTAGTGACTACAAGACCAGAGTTTGATTCTCACTGGTACTCCTAGTGGTCTTGGGCAATCACTGTATCCTCCATTGCCTCAGAAGAAAGGCCTAAGTAAACTCAATCTCTATACCACAATCTCAACAAGAGGAGCAATACATCACTATTGAAAACCCCAAAACAAGTTCTCAAAATAATAGAGCTTTACCCGGTCAACAATGACCTGCCAGCATAATAGCCCCTAGAAGCTTGTACTGAAATGCTCTCATATCATCATTGAACTTGTCGGGCAAACAGTCAGAATAATGAAAATAGCAGAATGTTATACAAACATACACGTTATAATGTTATATAAACAATCCCAACACAATATTGCATTTCGATAAGCATAAATCTGGACTATGGAAACTCATTATATCAAGGTCTTCCCAAGCAGACTATCCAACCACCTCAACTGGTACAGAATACTGCAGCGTGCATCATCACAGGCACTGCAAAATCTGAACACATCACACCCATACTATGACAGTTACACTGGCTTCCAATAATCACAAGGGCAAAATTCAAGACAATCCTCAACATATTCAAAGTCATCCATCACCACTCAGCAGCCGCGCTCCAGGATATAATAATTAAGGACATCGGTAACAGACCTAGGAGAGACAACAATGGTAATAGGCTCAGCACACCTGCAGGATATCACAAGACGAAACAGGCAATATCTAAGAGCTCCCTTGCTGTTGGCACCTGCCCTATGGAACTCCCTCCCTAATGAATTAAGGACCTTAAACGATACCAAGGACTTCTGCAAGTCACTCAAAACCCTTCTGTTCACGAAGTCCTATGGACAAGTAACATAAGATGCCAAGCACTAGATTCCACTGCAAACGGCCCACTGACATCTCAGACCCAATTGAGAACTATATGTAGATAGATTATACGTATGTTCGTCTTATCCCCTTTCCTGTTAAATGTATATCTACAATTGTGTTGTTGACCACTTTGATTGAAGGATAAGGTGACATACAAAACTGTCTAAATAAATAAATCCACTTATCTGCATCAGGGGAAACATTACCAGACTGACGTACAACATGCAAAGACTCTCCTTCATAAATACGTCACAACTTGACGGTCACAAGGTCAGAGCAGAGAGAATCAGTTTACCGATTGGTTAAGACTCACGGGCTCAAGAGATCTTATTCTAAACATCCACACGTGTTCACGGTGAATCAATCTCCTCCTGTAATCACCTCCCCGTCACAATTGAGGTACACATTCAAGCACTCGCCAATGGTTATCATCAGCAGGATGCTGACACTGTTGCCAGTTGTGATAAGGAAGCTTATCAGGACCTAGAAGAGAGGGGTAAAAAGAAGGAATTTACCATAATAAAGGGATCCATTTTAAAAGGTCCGGGACTTAAAACTCCATTTGCTCCTAGAAAGCAGGTAATTCCTGGCTACAATGAGGTATAGAATGCCCCTAGTGGTGGAAAGGAGAGGGAATACAGGCCCAGGGTAAGGAACCTTTACGTCACTGCATTCCCTAAACACTCAGTTGCCACGAGGGAGTTTGATCTCTCTCACCTGAGAGGGAGAAGGTGGAGCAGGAGCCTGAGGGGTTTAAGTTTAGCTCAGTTAGACCAGAGAGGAGACCAGGGACAAGCAGAAAGGAGAGAACAAGCAGGACACATGGAGAGAAACTGGAAGGACTTCTGAGAGCTGAGAGTGCTGCAGCTGCTGACCAGAGGGAAAGAGAGAGCAGTAATTTTGCCTACTCAAGAAGGAATGGAGCAGTAAGAACCAGACGCACTAATTGGAGAACAGGACGTGCTGGATGGTGGCCAGAGCATGTAAGAAGTGAAGCTACTACAGGCTTTGATCAAGGTATGAGTCCCAGAAGCTTAGCTAATAAGGAGCACTACGAATTTACCAGAGACAGCTTTAACCATAACAGAAGGCATCAAGTAAGCTATCTGAATCTGAGCCAGAGAGTGAACCAATGCAATTGGGGGAGCCAGATTTACCTTGTGAAGAAGAGGTCTCATACATGGACTGCTCTGCATGGCAGTCTGCCAATTCAGAGGGGTTGCAAGGGTGTCAACCGTAAAGAGAAGTCTCCAGTGTCCAAAGCCCTAAGAGCTGTGTTAGCTTGTTCTAAGTTCAGGAGAAGTGTGATGCAGTGCAAAGCTGAATCTTCCTGATTATCTTTTGAGAAACAGCTGTGAGCAGTGCAGAGCTCACTCTGATGCCGTTTCAACTGAGGAAGTAAGAAATGCTTTTGTTTGACTAATTACTGAGAAAACCTTGAAAAGAGTTTTATCTGCTTGTGAGAATTTGACTATCTGTATGAAGTGCTGTGTTTAAGCAGACAAGATAGCCAGGTATTTGCTCTGGACTGGAAAGGGAAAGTAAACCTGGTTTAAAGTTTCTTTCTGTATGTTTTGGACTGCACGGCAAGCTCTGCTAGGAAGCAGGTACTGTTAATTAAGGCTGAGGAAAGCAGTTTTGTTTCAGTTCAAGTTATCCTATAATGAGTTACAAGAATTCCTGGTGAAATATCTAAAAAGATGGATCTGTGAACCTAGCATGTCTTTCTTTTCTAAATGAATAAATTCTTGTCAATGCACCTACTCAACCCAACTACAATGAAGGTGTTTTTTTTCATCTGAGCCCAAATGATATCTAACTGAACTACCTTTCCCATAATGCATTAAAAGGCATCCAGTTAGAAAAAGGCCAGAAAGTTGAAGCACCCCAATGGCAAAAACAAAACCACGCCCCTCCATACCAATGTAAGGGGCTAAGGGCGTGACACAGTGCACTACCAAAGGAGCAGAGGCAACATTGTTAGTAATATGACTTTTATGCTCAGAAAGCCGCTGGCGAATTTTCCTGGAAGTGCAACCAATATAAACCATAGAGCAAGGGCAAACAATTAAATATATCACCCCAGCGCTATCACAGGAGGTAAAGTCAACCGAATGATATACTTTGCCATCATTGTGTGTCCAACTAGGTCCCACCAGTGCAAGAGAACACCAATTACATTTAGAGCCCTCCCGTTTTTATGATCCCTTTCAGTTTCGCCTGGCTTTTTATCGCTTTATTTGGACTCTTCAATTGAAAGTGTATTTTTCTGTCCATTCTGCCAGTAATGATGAATCAGTGGTTCATCCCCGGTCCTCTTGGATGCCTCCTGTTCCTATTGACCCTGTGATCAATACCTTTAAAGATTGAGCATTAAGTGATATATCTAAATTTGAAGACTCCTATGTTTTTAGGAGTCGGCATAATTTGACAGGTAAGGAACATTTGGCTCTTAAACAGCTTTGTGAGAATGAGTCTGTTGTTATCTCCCGTGCAGACAAGGGGGGTAGTATTGTGATTCATGTTTCTTAAACAAGTGGATACTTGTAATTATGGTAAAATGTGCAATAAAGTAAAAAAAAAAAAAAGGTAAGACAATTGTATAGGTTCTCTGTTATCGCATTACTATTATGCTTATTTACCGCATGATAAGGAAACCGCTCTGTACGGTTTACAACAAAATAAAACAGTAAGTCCAATTGAACAATTAAACATTTATACAACAAAGCAAATTCTCTCCATATCCACTAGCCCCACTCGCTACAAATGCCTATTGAAAGTAATAATTCTTACATCCCTTCCTAAAGGCTTTTGAATCATCTAAGAGCCTCAGTTCTCTAGGGAGTACATGTCAAAGGACGGAAGCATGGACACATCAGGTCCTGTCACGATGACAAGCCACAAGAGTAATTTTATAACAGGCTGTCAAAGCACATGCATGCATATATTGTGCCTCTTTTATAAAGGCAAACTATTCATCTACATAAATTTACACAATTGCCTCCCTGAAAGTTGCAGCACAACATTATACCTCCTCTGAAGCAGACACATCTCTGTATGTATGTGCCTGTAGGAATGGATACTTAAGCATTTATGCTATAAGATACCCACAAGTGTTGATCCTACCCCTGCTCTACTCACTCTTTGTCCTGAGAATACCTACACAAGTATCTCATGAAAACAGACACTATGGGGCACGTTTACTAACTGTGTGCCACTGAGTAGCGCAGTGTTCAGAGCATACCAAGTGCAGTAAAACTTACCATGAGCTGAAAATACGGCAACGCTAAAATTCCTGTGCTAGCAGAGTAGAACAGGATGGGATGGAGACTGGGAGGAGATGGAGTGAAGAATGGACAGAGCTTACACATTATAGGTTACACAAGTATTTTTGGCATGTGCTCCCCATCAATGTAGCACTCAGTGTGGGTACATTTACCACCACCTCAATGGGTGGTGTTACGTGCATTCACACAGATCGCTCCAAAGGTAACAAGTGTGGGGCAGCACAATACCTGTGTTAGTAACATGAGGACATGCCAGGCATGCCTCCATTTGCTAGCATGGGTTGAGCACTATCTCCCATGCTTTTTTTCGGTGTTGATCGTGCTCTACCTGCGTGGACCTTAGTAAACATGGCTTGTGTTTTCCTACTGTCTACTTTTATGGATGCAAGTGTTTTGGGGGGGGGGGGATTAAGCTCATGCCAGTAATAGTTCTAGATAGTTACATTTTGGTATAGTAGATATTTCCCTGTCTCTCTAGGACTTATAGCCTAAGTTTGCATCTGAAGTAACGAAGGTTGAGCATCTTGCCAAGATCACAGTGGGATGTGAAGTCTGGGCTCCTTTGCTTCTCACCCCGATGCTCTAACCATTAGGTTAATTCACCACTCCTTTTTTATTGTGCTATGGAATTTATTTCATGCATTTATACACCGTGGCAATTCTATAAGCCCCAGTTGAAAGTGTAAAATACTATTCTACGTACTCAAGTCACTTACAAAATTATCCTTCATCATATATTTGCACATATTTCGCCAAACATATCACAATTCAATTGGAGGTATTTCCACTCTATTTATTGTGCCGAAATGCAAAAGACAAGAGGCAAAGGAGATCATTTTAAAAAGCTTAGTCATGATTTAGGACATCTGAAGACATGCACGTGGATGTCGAAATCACAGAGGTGTGTCTGAAGCCTTTCCACAAATGATGTTTACAGACATCTCCAGTGCAAGGACATTCAAGTAGGCAAGGGGATGTAGTAGAGGCGTGTCTGCAGAGGTGCAATGGACTTACATCTGTTTGATTTCAGGAACGACAGGGACGTATGCAGGTAGTCTACGTTTAGACCTGCTGCAGGCACGAATAGGCATCAGGAAAGTACTTGTTTTGGCCTTAAAACATCCAGACAGTGTAGAGAAGATAGAGAGTTAAGTGACTAGTCTAAGATCACAAAGATCCACACTGGGATTTGAATCTGGCCACCCTACTCCCAACCTCCTACTTTCACTATTATGAGGTAGATTCTGAGGCCCAAACAACAGGGTTGTACATCCGGATTGGACGTACAACCCGCAAACAGGCCTGGGACGGGAATCCTAGTCCCAGCGCTTCCCACGCGTATAAAGGGTTTGTGTGGGGAGTGCTGGACGGGGGCGGGAGGGTGAGGGATGGAGGCAGAGAGGGGGTGGGTCGAGGCACCCAAAAGTACAGGGCCTATTCAGGTCATGGCCCTGTATGTCCTCCGGAGCAGCGCTGGACGCCCACCTTATTCCACCCTGAAGGTGGAATAAGTGCTGGGCATGGGAGTGATATGGGGCCCGCAGCCCCCACTGAGGTGGCCCGCTGCCCGCTCCAAGCCCTGGCTGTCCCCGTCGAGGGTTAGGCAGTGGGGAAAGGGTCCTACAGTGCAGTCGGGTACCTGGTTCCTCCGGCTGGATGTGCCTGTGCCATGGCATACCAGCCGGAGTGTAGAGAGGGCTGGCCGGGCATATCCCCAGACGTTCCCCGCAGTAGAATGGAGGGCACACTGGGCCGTCTAAGTGCTCTGATTCAGCAACCGCGGGAACGTATAGTTCCTGTGGTTGTAGAATTGGGTACAGATGTGCCTCGTCCATTTCCTGGCCATCCCGGACATGCCCCACACAGAACTGACCTCCACGCTATTAGACATCCATATTCTGAGATGATAGTCTTGGGACATCTACGTAGACATCTCTATAGACGCCCATATCAGGCATGTCCATGTTTCTGATATGATGCCTAAACTTGCACGTGCCTGCTTTTTCTTTTTCAAGACATTCTGGCTTTGACATCCCAGATTGCACTTGGATGTCCCATTTTAAAATCTGCCTTAAAGAAAACAATAAAATTTAGCATGCATCTAACTTCTTCCAGCTAAAAAAAGCAAGGAGAGATGACAGGAGGTGCACAGCAGCAGCCCATGTCTGCTCTCCTCAGCCATCATGTTTGCAGTGCTCCTGCCAGTACCTCAGTAAATCAATTGCTGGGATCAACAGCTCCTCTGGCAAATTTGGGAGGTGGGGTGAGAGGTACCTTCCAGTTTACCACTGTCATGAGAATCAAGATTCCAATCAGCCTGCCAATTCTCTGGTGAGAGAGGATGGGGGTGCCACTACTCTTCCCACTGTTTGTGGTTTTTTATTTCCAGATTTCAGCAGCCAATAAAAAAAGCATTAAGAAAGTGATATGTTTTGTACAAATCTACCCCCACCCCCCACCAAAAAAAAAAGCACAATGGCATGAGGAAACCTGCACTGAAATACAAACTGGATGGACATGTTGGTCTTTATCGGACATCAACCACTATATTACTGCATGTTGCTATGCCCTAGTAACAGCCAAAAACTTGAAAACTAGAATGGGAAGAGCTCCAAATTAGAAGAACCCTGGTCTTGATGGAGTACTTAACTTTTGATTAAAACACTTAACAATCCTCCACCAAGACTGACAAACTGCAAAAATCTATGGTTCAGACAACCAAATTACTACCATGTGATTAATAACAGAAAAACACTTCTTCCAAAAGGAAATCCAAGCAACATCCCCCAAAACTGCCACTCTATTAATTGCTTACAGTTTTACAAGATTTTGACTGAAACAGATGCAGATAGGATATATGATCACATAGATTATGATAATATTATGGAAGCAGAACAGAAGGGCAATAAAAGATGAGCATATGGAACCAAAGACCAATTGATGCTGAATCAACCTATTATTACTTACTGAAAGAATAATATAAACCTCAGAACAACATGGATTGATTGCTACAAAAGCTTTTGATAGCACCCCACAGTCTGAATAATAAATTGCCTTGAAATGTACAAAATGAACCCTGGATTAACTGAGTCAATTTTTTTTACCATGAAAATGTGACAAGCTACAGTCTAGCTGAATTATGAAAATAGACAGTTTATCATTCCTAACATCAAGATCCAGTGAAGAATATTCCATGGAGATTCCTTGTCGCCACTCTTGTTCTGTCTGTACTACATTCACTGGGCACTTTTTTTTTTTTTTGCATTTCTTTATTCATGACCAATCATGGTTCAGAACAATGCCCGTAATTCAACTGGAGCATAACAAAGCATATCAATCCTTCAATTCTGAAGTGCACCTTTTTGGAATTTTATAGTTTGAAAGGCTTCTGGAAAAGCATATTGGAGGCACTGAAGGCCCCTCTGAAGATACAGTGCATTGCAAAAATATTTATCCTCTCTGTGTTTGTCCTGTTTTGTCGCATTACAACCTGGAATTAAAGTGGAGTTTTGGGGGTTAGCACCATGTGATATACACAACATTGAAGGTGTAAAATATCCTTTATTGTGACAAAAACAATAATTAAGACAAAAAAAACCTGAAAGCAGGAGTGTGCATATGTATTCATCCCCCAAAGTCAATACGCTGTAGAGCCATCTTTTGCTGTAATTATAGCTGCAGCACCACCCATAGATCCCAGTAATCTAATAAAAAAGCAGACTTAACGAAAAACCAATTAATAGCCTATGTAAAAATAACAACACCAACCACCCAACTGAATTTTTTTTTTTTTTAAGGAGGAAAAGGTGAGGTGGGGAGGGGGGGGGGGAGGGAAGGAGGAGGTTTTCCTGAGACTGACCGAGCCCTCCTTCACACCGGCCCGCCGGACCTGCGCCACGAGGCCCTTCCACTTTATCCTGGCCCTGAATTCGGTCCGCTGATCCTCACGTGTCAACTAGAACATTACTCCTATCGAAGAACCGGGTGGGATCAGGGACTGGACTGTCGTTCCTTCAGGAACACTAATTAGCAGGTAAGGTCTAATTACTTTTTCCTTATCGTCACTCCAGTCCAGTCCCTTTACTTCTGGGATGTAACAGAGCAGTTCAAGCATGGGTGGGATCCGTGATGCCGGACCGAAGCACCGCGTGCCCAAACCGCGAGTCAGCTGAACTCTGAACGTCCAGTCTGTAGTGTCTGGTAAAGGTATGCAGGGAGGACCAGGAAGCCGCCCTACAAATGTCCAGCGGCGGAACTAAACTATATTCTGCCCAAGAGGTAGCCTGCGCCCGTGTCGAATGAGCGCGCAATCCCCCTGGAACCTGCTTCCCCTGGAGGATGTAGGCAGAAGCAATAGTTTCCCTGATCCACCTGGAGATGGAAGCCTTGGCCGCAGCCTCCCCCTTGTGCGGCCCTCCAAACTGAATGAACAGACGGTCGGACTTTTGAAAAGGCGCAGTGCGGGAGAGGTAACGCTTCAAGGCTTCTCGAACGTCCAGGAGGCGCAGCTTGCTGTCCCCCCCTGCTTTCTCCTCCGCTGAAAATGACGGGAGCGTAACTGTCTGATTCACATGAAAGGGGGAGATGACCTTGGGCAGGAAGGAAGGCACTGTCCGTAAGACCACCTTATCCTTGAAGAATGAAAGAAAGGGGGGCTGGGAGGACAGTGCTTGTAGTTCGGAGACACGTCTGGCTGAACAAATAGCGACCAGAAAAACTGTCTTCAGTGTCAGATCCTTTAGAGAGGCTTCCTTTGCTGGCTCAAAGGGTGCCTTGGTCAAGGCATTTAGCACCAAGTTGAGATCCTAAGGGGGGATGAACGATCTCTGCTGCGGACATAGACGCCTCACCGCTCTCAGGAACCTGGCCACGTTCGCGTGAACCCCTAAAGACTTTCCGCGGACCTTACCCCTATAGCAAGAGATGGCTGCCAACTGGACTCGTAAGGAACTGTGCGCTAGGCCTTTGTCAAAACCCGCTTGCAAGAATTCAAGAACCTCCGGAATGGAGGCCGAAAGAGGTTTCCTCCGGTGCTCTGCACACCATGCTTCGAAGATGCGCCAAACTCTTACATAGGAGAGACAGGTCGAGCGCTTTCTAGCACTCAACAGAGTCGAGATCACCGATCCCGAATAACCCCGCTTCAGGAGCCGTGCCCTTTCAATAGCCAGGCCGTAAGCGAGAATCGATCCACGTGAGGCATCCGAACCGGACCCTGCCTCAGCAGATCCCTTCTGCAGGGAAGCCGCCAAGGCCGGTCGGCAAGCAACCTCACCAGATCTGCATACCAGGGACGGCGGGGCCAATCCGGAGCTATGAGGATTACCAAACCTCGGTGGGCTTCCACCCATTGTAGAACCCTTCCGATGAGAGCCCATGGAGGGAACACATACAGGAGTCCTTCCGACGGCCACTTTTGGGCCAGAGCGTCTAAGCCTTCGGACATCCTTTCCTTCCTTCGACTGAAGAATCGACTTGCCTTGGCTGAGGCATACCGTGCCATGAGATCCATGACTGGTGGACCCCAACGGGCTACTATCTGGTCGAAGACCTCCTGTTCCAGCTCCCACTCCCCGTGGTCGATCTTGAATCTGCTGAGGTAATCGGCTGTGACGTTGTCCGTTCCGGCCACGTGTTGGGCTGAAAGAGCCTCCAACCGGCTTTCGGCCCACCGGAACAGGCTGTCCGCTTCCTTCTCCAAGGAGGAAATGCTTGTACCTCCCTGGCGGTTGATGTAAGCCACCGCGGTGACATTGTCGGAGAGGACGCGAATCGCTCTTTGACGAACTAGGGGTTCGAGTGCCCTGAGCACTAAGGCTACCGCTCGTAATTCCAATCTGTTGATGGAGCAGTGCGACTCCATTGAAGTCCAAAGGCCCTGGACGAACTGGTCCTTGCAATGAGCCCCCCAGCCTGATAGACTTGCATCCGTCATTAGCAGTAACCACTGCGGGGGTTCGAGAGGCATCCCGCAATCCAGGTTCCTTGAGTACCGCCACCACTGGAGGGCCCTCTTGGTTCGAGGGGCTCAGGGCAGTTGCATGGACAAAGGATAATGTTGATGAGACCACCGACGTAACAGGGCCCGCTGAAGAGGCCGCATGTGAGCCCTGGCCCACGGCACTACCTCTATTGCTGCAGCCATGGTTCCCAGCAATTGAAGGTAATGCCAAGCCGTAGGGTTTCGCCTGTTCAGAAATTGCGAAACCAGGACCCTTAGTTCCATCGACCTCTTCTTGGATAGAAACACTTTCCCTCTTCCGGTGTCGAACCTCGCTCCGAGATACTCGATCTCTTGGGAGGGTATCAACCTGCTCTTTGACCAATTGATGACCCACCCCAACTCCTCCAGGACTTCTACCACCCTGGCGGTAGCAGAGTGACTCTCCTCTTCTGACTTTGCCCGGATCAGCCAATCGTCCAGGTAGGGATGTACCAGAATTCCCTCTTTTCGTAGAGCTGCCGCCACCACCACCATTATCTTGGTGAAAGTCCGAGGAGCCGTAGCTAGCCCGAAGGGCAGAGCTTGGAATTGAAAATGACCTCTTGGTACTGCGAATCTCAGGAACTGTTGATGGGATCTTCGAACCGGGATATGCAAATAGGCTTCCGTCAAATCCAGGGAAGTCAGGAACTCTCCGCTCCTCACGGCCACGATGACCGACTTTAGGGTTTCCATACGGAAATGAGGCACCTTGAGACAGCGATTGACTTGCTTTAGATCTAGGATCGGACGAAAGGAACCTTCCTTCTTTGGTACTACAAAATAAATCGAGTATCGACCGGTGCTGCATTGGTCTGGCGGAACAGGAATCACTGCTCCTAGCCCTATGAGCCTTGACAGTGTGACTTCTATCGCCGCCCTTTTTACCGGAGATCCACAGGGGGACTGAATGAAGGCTGGAAGTATTTGCTTTACAAATTCATGAGCGTAACCCTCTCGAATCACTTCTAAAACTCATTGATCGGACGTGACCCGGGACCAGGCGGGAAGGAACTGCCTTAGCCGGCCCCCCACCAGCAGGCCGCCCACCTGGGCCCCCGTTTTCTCATTGTGGTTTTCTAGGTCCCACGGAGGAGGAGGAAGCTCCAAAACCTTTCCCTGCTCCCCGAAACCCTCTAAAGTTCTGACCCCTCGATGGGAAACGGCCCCTAGGGAAGGGTTTCGACCTGGCTGGGCGAAATCTCCGGGGATCCCTAGGTTGACTCCGAACAGGAGCTAGCGAACAACCTTGTTTAGGTCTGTCCTCCGGAAGCCTGCCCCCTTTAGATTCGCCAAGGTCCTTCACCAACTTATCCAAGTCTTCCCCAAACAGCAGCTTCCCCTTAAAGGGAAGACGGCTCAGGCGCGCCTTTGAAGAGGCATCGGCTGCCCAATTACGTAGCCACAAATAACGCCTGGCTGCAACTACCGAGGCCATGTTCTTAGCTAGGCTCCTGATGAGGTCGTACTGGCTATCTGCAAGGTAGGCAGCTCCGGACTCCAACCTAGCCGTAATAGCCTGCGCGTCCTCTGAGGTACCCTCCGCTAGCTGAAGCCATCTCAAGCAGGCCCGAGCCACCCAAGCTCCCGCCACCGAGGCCTGTAAGGCGAGAGCACTAACATCAAAGGCTTGCTTCAGCAGCGTCTCCAATTTTCTATCCTGAGAATCCTTCAGAGCCGCACTACCCTCGACCGGGATAGTCGTCGTCTTTGTCACTGCTGATACCGCCGCATCCACCCTGGGCGACTTCAGCAAATCTTTGTCAAGTTCCGGCAACGGGTAGAGACGAGTCATAGAACGGACTCCCCTCAAGCTTGACTCAGGTTGATCCCATTCCTCCTGGATCATCTGACGTACCACTCTGTGGACAGGAAAAACCTTCTGCGACCTTCTAACGGCTTGGATCAAAGGGTCCTCCAACGCTTCCTCCTCTGCAGGAGCATCCAAAGCCACGTTGAGCACCTTCAGGGACTCATTAATCAAGGATGGAAGCTCCTCTCTGCAAAACACTCGCACTATGCGGGATTGGTCCTCCTCCGGGATCTCTCCCTCCTTGAGCTCTTCCTCATCTTCATCTAATTCTTTGTCCGAGACCTCCTCTTCCTGGGGGCCATGTGAAAGGGACGTGAGAGGCTCTTCGCTCAAGAGCCTTGCGCGCTTGAGAGGTACCCCTGAGTCCTGTGTGCTTGCCCTCAATGGCCTGGTCCCCCCGCCTTCCTTCGCCTTGCTTGACTCTCCTGCTGCGAACCCCTGCTTGCGCAAGCAATAGGCCTTGTGTAGCAAGAGGACGAAATCAGGAGAGAAGAGATCACAGGGACCCTCTTCCCCACCGTAAGTAGAGGGGATGGACAGAGGGGGAACGGGCAAGACCGAGGCCGAAGGAGGAGGGGAACGGGACCCCCCTTCCTCCACCAGCGGGTCTCCAGACCCTTGGGAAGTCTGAGCCATGGACCCCTGGATTTCCTGCTCCACAGAAGCAGCCTCTGCCGCACAACCTCTGCAGACCCCCGTTTCCGAGGCCGTACCCCTCCGAATGCCGCAGGAAGGGCACCGAGGCTTGCCAGTCATGTCCTTTCTGACAGCTTTAAAAATTCCCAGATAGCATAAATTGCACTCAGGAGTTCAAAGGCCTTTCCCCTCCCCCAATTGTTAAATTGCAGCCCAGCAACAATTTAAGAAATAAAACTTAATCAAAGTTAAAAAATAACAAATTTCAAATTAAATAGAATTAAATTTCAAATTAAGCAAACCAGCGAATTGATTATTTTAAACTTCTCCCCTGTACTTGCTGTTTGCTGCTCCCTTTGCTGGCTCGCACATGTTAGGCCGCAGCCACGTGGAGTCTGAAACCGGCGGCCGGCGTCTCTGCACGCGCCACTGGATTGCTTTGGAGGCCGCCGACTGAATCAGCGCTGGATGCAGAATCCGGAGCTGCCCCGATGCTCCGACACGCCGGGAGCTGCAGCGCAAGGCCGCGGGAAGTATCGCCGCGCCGCCTCCAGCACTCAGCCACCTGGGGGCTTCGGCGCGAGGCAGGGCAAGCCCACGGGGAAGGTCCCGGGGAGTCGGCAGGCCAAGGACGCGTGAGGAGGCTTCCCCGGTTGTCTCTGCTGCTGCCGGTAAGCCTCCTTGTCCGGGCTGGGAGCTCCGAAACTGAGCAGGAAGGAGAACGGGGGGGGGGGGGGGGGGGGAGAAGAATAAACTTAAAGGAACAGCACCCTAAAGAGGTAACTCAAAAGAAATAAGGATCCAAAAGGATAAATAAATTAAATTAAATAGAATTAAATAAAGGGACTCCAGTAAGCCCTTGGCTTGCGGAACCCTCCAGCTGCTTGGAGGCTGAGAATACTGGGATCTATGGGTGGTGCCAGTGGTATTTATACCACACCATCCTCAAAAGGATGGGCTCAGCCTCCAAGCTGCTGGAAGGGTTGCGTAACCCAGAAGTAAAGGGACTGGACTGGAGTGACGATAAGGAACCATCTTTTGCTGTAATTATAGCTGCAAGTCTCTTGGGGTATGTCTCTATTAGCATAGCACATCTAGCCACTGGGATTTTCACCCATTCCTTAAGGTAAAACTGCTCCAACTCCTTCAAATTAGATAGGCTGCGTTGGTGTACAGCAATCTTTAAGTAATGCCACAGATTCTCAACTGGATTGAGGTCTGGGCTTTGACTAGGCCATTCCAAGACATTTAAATGTTTCCCTTTAAATCAGCTTTAGCAGTACGTTAGGGTCATTGTCCTGCTGGAAAGTGAACCTTCATCCCAGTCTCAAATCTCTGGCAGACTGAAACAGGTTTTCCTCAAGAATTGCCCTGTATTTAGTGCCATCCATCATTCCTTCAATTCTGACCAGTTTTCCTACCCCTGCCAATAAAAAAAACATCCCCATAACATGATGCGGCCATGTTTCACTGTGGGAATGGTTTTCTCGGGGTGATGGGAAGTGTTGGGTTTGCGCCACACAGGCATTTCCCATGATGGCCAAAAAGTTTGATTTTTGTCTCATCTGACCAGAGAACCTTGTTCCATTTGTTTGGGGGACCGCCACATGCTGTTGTGCAAACTCCAAACATGTTTTCTTATTTCTTTCTCTAAGCAATGGCTTTTTTCTGGCCACTCTTCCATAAAGCCCCGCTCTGTGGAGTGCACGGCTTAAAGTGGTCCTATGGATAGATACTCCCATCTCCACTGTGGATCTCTGCAGCTCCTTCAGTGTTATCCTTGGTGTCTTTGCAGCATCTCTGATTAATGCCCTCCTTGCCCGGTCTGTGAGTTTTGGTGGGTGACCTTCTCTTGTCAGATATGTAGTGGTGCCATATTCTTTCTATTTTGTTATAATGGATTTAATGGTGCTCCATGGGATATTCAGAATTTGTGATTTTTTTTTTTATAATGCAACCCTGATCTATACTTCTCCACAACTTTGTCTCTGACCTGTCTGGAGTGCTCCTTGGTCTTCATGTTGCTTGCTTAGTGGTGTTGCAGAGTCGGGGGCCTTTCAGAACAGATATATTTATACAGGCATCATATGGCAATGATTGCATACAGGTGGACCCTAATCAACTAATTATGTGACTTCTACGGTTAATTGGTTGGACCAGATCATATTTAGGGTTTTCATAACAAAAGGGGTGAATACATATGCACTCACAACTTTTCAATTTTTACTTGTTTTTTTGTTTATATATACAAGGTATTTTATTGTCATTTCACTTCACCGATTTGGACTATATTGTTAGGTCCATTACCAAACATCCAAATGAACCTCCATTTTCATTCCAGGTTGTACATACTGTGACAAAACAGGACAAAAACCAAGGGGATGAATACTTTCGTAAGGCACTGTAGATGTAGAGTGTATCTCTGGAGTGTTGCTGTTGAGGGATAAGCAGCCCGATCAGTAGTAGTAGTAGTTTGGAAACAGGTCTTAGTAAGGCATCTAGGAAATTTGTTCAGGTAGCCTTTATAATGGCATTGAAGATTATTCTGAGGTATTGAGTTGAAGAGGCAGAGTCACCTGTATTGCATTGGATAAACAGAATGAAAGAAATGCCAGAATGGGAATACCACATAAAAGAAGGTCAGACAGAGAACGACATTTATTTTCATATAGCTCTGACAGTTCAACATTTATTTTCATGTAGCTCTTTCTCAGTCTGACCTCCTTTTATGTGATAAATTGGTGGTCGAAGACTTCTGGTTCTTGTTTGTAGAATGGGAATACCAGACAGGGAGGAAGACTGCACTGAGCACTTTTACTACCACATTGGGCTATGGATTGAGTTTTAATCTAAAGGCTTTGATCATCTTCAGGTGCATCCCACCCACTATTTATCGCTGATTTGAAGCTGTATAGCTCCTGTGATCATCAACTGATGAAACAACTCTGAGTAGAGAAGAGTTTCTCAGATGACATTAGGATGACTTTTGGGCTGCACAAATGTGAAAAGACAATCTTCCATAATGGAAAACTAAGGCAAACTGAAAATATCTCTTGAAGAGAAGATGGTGTATAAAAGAACTTTAGCAGGAAAATCTATATGTATCTCTAGGAGATGAACAAGCCAGCATAAATTACTGGAAGAAAAGATCAGCAATGAATACCAAAGGCTGAAGCTGATATTGAAAAGTGGTTTAACAGCCTGGAAAAAGAGGCAAATTAGCTTGCAATCACAGTGATGTCATACAGCTTTGAAGCTAGGGACTGGCAGCATAGGCATCTTGAAAACTGAATGTAAGAACAAGAAAACTCCTCATGCTCAAGAGGTAATCTATAAGAATCACATCATGAATTGATTACTGAGCAGCTAGTGATAGTTGTTGTGCTTGCAATGTTGTTAAAAGTCTCCTCGATAATGCTTTCTGCACCTCAGTGATGCAGAAAGAGACTTATTTTCTTCAATTCTCAAGGACTAAGTTGGAAGTTTAAGTAGAAGAGAATGACACTAGTCATCGCTGATATTTGGCAGGTGTGGAGGAAAGGTTTTAGAAAGATCAAACCTCATAGCTACTAGTGAGACAAATTGATATGGAACAGCTGGCAATGAGAACAGCTGATATAATGGTTATAATAAACTTCACTTGCGGTGAAGCAAGTTTAAGCTGTTGTTCAAACAGTAACGAGTTGGTAGTGGTAGGATAGGATTCAAGAATAGTGAAACTTTTCCCAAGAAGCCTTCTGTCAAACACAGGGAGGAATGTTTAGGGACTAAGAGCCCAGTATTCAAAGGCATTTAAGAACATAACATAAGAACATAAGATATGCCATACTGGGTCAGACCAAGGTCCATCAAGCCCAGTATCCTGTTTCCAACAGTGGCTAATCTAGGTCATAGGTACCTAGCAGTTTCCCCAAAAGACACAAGTTCCACAATGCTTGTACTGGGTCAAGCATTGATATCCTGGGTCCCTTCTTAATAATGGTTTATGGACCTTTCCTCCTTCCTTTTTTAAACCCAGCTACACTAACAGCCTTTACTACATCCTCCGGTAACAAATTCCAGAGTTTGATTACACGTTGAGTGAAAAAATATTTTCTTTTATTAGTCTTAAAGAGTTTACCCGTAGCTTCATTGCATGTCCCCTAGTCTTTCTATATTCTGATAACGTAAACAATCGATCTACGTTTACCCGTTCCACTCCGTTCATTAATTTATAGACTTCTATCATATCTCCCCTCAGCCGTCTCTTTTCCAGGTTAAAGAGCCCTAACCTTTTTAGCCTTTCTTCATAGGAGTATCCTTCCATCCCCTTTACCATTTTGGTGGCTCTTCTCTGAACCTTTTCTAATATCACTATATCCTTTTCAAGATACGGCGACCAGAATTGCACACAATATTCAAGGTGCGGTCTCACCATGGAACGATATAGCATAGTTACTCACCTGTAACAGATGATCTCCGGGAACAGCAGGAATTTAGTCTTCACATATGGGTATCGTCGGTACCGACGGAGCCTGCACGGGAACGCTCCCCAGCGTCCAATTAGAAAGCTTTTGGGAGCATCCCACAGCGCCTGCATGCTGCCTTCCCACCTTTCCCAACTGCCTCTCTACAGTTGAGTTTTAAAGCTGAGACAGAGAGAGAGGGAAAGAAAAGAAAAGAGAGATACAACTCCTAGGGGAGGTGGGTGGGTTGTGAAGACTAAATTCCTGCTGTTCCCGGAAATCACCTGTTACAGGTGAGTAACTATGCTATCTCCAGGAACAAGCAGGAATGTAGTCTTCACATATGGGGACTCGCTAGCTTTAGATGCCAGGGAGAGAACCCAGAAGATGTGTGCCCCTGTGAAAGGGCTCCACTTCCCCCCATGGATCTCTGGCATCCTACCGGGAATGGTGGGTAGGAATTGATTAAGTGCCGTAGAACAGCCTGACCAAACAAGGCATCCCGGCAGGAGTCCTTGTCCAAACAGTAATGGGCTGTGAAGGTATGAACCGAGGCCCAAGTAGCTGCTCGACAAATGTCGTCAATAGACACAGAGTGTAGATGAGCCATTGAGGCTGCCATGGCCTTCCAGAGAAAGCACAGTTACTTACCTGTAACAGGTGATCTCTGGGAACAGCAGGAATAAGTCTTCACATATGGGTACGTCGGTACCGACGGAGCCTGCGCGGGAACGCTCTCCAGCGTCCAATCAGAGAGCTTTTGGGAGCATCCCTCAGCGCCTGTGTGCTGCCTTCCCGCCTTTCCAACTGTCTCTCCTCAGTTGAGTTTTATAGCTGAGACAAAGAGAGAGAGAAAGAGGAAAGGAAGATAGATAAAGAGATACAACTCCTAGGGGAGGTGGGTGGGTTGTGAAGACTTATTCCTGCTGTTCCCAGAGATCACCTGTTACAGGTAAGTAACTGTGCTATCTCCAGGAACAAGCAGGAATGAGTCTTCACATATGGGGACTCCCAAGCTAAGATGCCTGGAGCCCTAGCATGGTGGGGATTGGAACATGCTACACCTCATATGGCCAGGCATCCTGAGGATGGAGGGTAGGAGTTGAAAAGAGAGGAGCTGTAGAAAAAACAGCTAACCTAAAATAGGACTACAGGTAAGGAGTCCTTGTATGTATGATAATTATCATGAAAAATATTGAAATGAACAATCACAATATGGACCTCACCTACTGGATTGCAGGAAGTAGAGAGGCTGATGGAATCTACTGGGGATCCAGTAGAGGAATCTTCAAGGTGACCTCACTGAAGTGAAGGTGAAGGTCCAAATCTGGAAGTGACAGGTGACCCAGGTGTCAACTGGGGTAGTACAAAAATGGTAGGTCTTTAGTGGAAAGCTTTATGGAAAAAGCTGATAACTCTTTTGGCTACGGAGTTACTCACAGTTAGGAGCAAAAGAGGAAGACTGACCGCTTTGGACAAACTAGCTCAGTCCTGGAGGGAAGAAGGGGTATGGGAAAAAAGCCCGTATTCCCAAGAAGGACAGATGTCTGAAGGGTTGAAACCTCAGATCTACTGAAGATCCACCCTGTCTTTCCTAACTGGTGAGAGATAGGAAAGATATTGGAGCATGGAGCTTCAGGGATACCTAAACCTAGGGTTAAGGTGGGAGCTGTCAGTACCACAGTAGTGGTTGTGTGCATAATACCCCAGACATACTGTGGGACAGTATGAACATATGCAAGCCCACTGTCTGGAACCTATAGGAAGGTAAAACCCTTATAAGCATAGACAGTTAGACAGATAAGTATGTAAATACATATCTACCTATAAGGAAGCATCTCGACAGATACACACACATATATATATATATATATATATATATATATAGATAGATATATATAGATAGATATATATATATGTGTGTGTATATATATATATGTCTATAGTGAGATCTGGAGGGGCATAACATATGCACATGCAACTTACAGACATATGTATCTATAGAGAAGTATATAGAGATATATACCTACATAAATAAATATGTCTAAAGATAAATGTCTGCAATTAAGCAGATAGAGATATGTCCATAAGAACATTCACATGGGAGATGTGAAGAGGAAAGATTTGTCTAATAACAAGGAGGTGGAACCTACTTGAGCAGATATATAGAGAATCTATTCCCCCTGGCTAAGATGGTGCAAGAATGCTATCCGGTAAAATAACCAGGATGGTTGCGTGAAAAAACAGAGGATAATATCAGTCTGTAAACAGCAAGTCCTGAGTCATGTAGAACTCTCGCATGGTAAATGGACAGAAAACGCATAGGATGAGATATCAGGTTGACCACTGAAGGGACACAAGTGGTATCATGCATTATTAGTTAAATATGTGCTGTCCATGAAGGAGTAGGATACCATGAGGACAAGCTGCAAGGAAAAAAGAGTATATTCCATGTAGGAATTGGAGAACTCTTTAGACGTTCACGTAGAAAAGGCTTATGTCCTATATCATAAAAGGAGAGGGTAGGGTATGGAGAACCCTCACAGTCATGGAAAATGACTGAGGAAGCCTTTTCCATCCATATAGGATAGTCATTAGAGACAAAACCCCATGCTCTCTAGCAAGGGCCCATAGTAGAAAGCTGCTCTGTAAGATTGCAGAGAGCATTATGCAGGAGAATTGGGAAATAAAACTGGCTGTTGGCAAAAACCAGCTGCACGTCAACTATGCTGCCAAATCCACAGGAATTGGAGATGGCAAGAAAAGAAGATAGTGTGATAAGCCTGAAGTGATTAGGATTATCCAAGATAGATGAAAGCACTATCTTGGAATCACTACTAAGGCCAGACAGAAAGTAGTGGAAGACAAGACTGGAAACTTGTAGAAAGTACCAGTAGTCCAATCAATGAAACTCCTGCATGGGCAGCTGCTGAATAAGACAGCAGAGAGAATCTTTCTGTGTAAAACAGAGAGAACAGACAGAATAAGAGGAGAAATTCCTGTCCCTGTCTGATGAGCTGCCCAGACAAAAGAAGGGAGTTTATTCAAGAGAAAAAAACTCCACACTGGAATGAAAGAAATGACTTAGAAAGGCTAAAGAAGCCCTGCAGTGGTATGGTACCACCCTTTCAGGGGAAACCCTGGATAAGAGGGTAGAGAAACAGGAGCTGAAGGGTGACTTACCATATGGTAAGTCTGTGGAAGGAAAAAATTCATGTCGGAACAGAAAACTATCATGGAATAGTTGTTAAACCTCTCTTCTTGGTAGGAAGAAAAGAAGAAACCTGTGACCCATAGACATGAATATCCTGACAGCTCAGCATACCTAGGAGAAAATGGATGTCCTGGGAAAACCAGGGATCGTCATCTGGCTTTCTCGGTACCTTTAGGACCGGTCGATACGCCCCAGATTGACTTTCCAGTATCGGCATCAACGCCGATACTACCTCCAACGTCGGTACCCTCTAGACATGCATCGATAGACTCGCTTCCTTCAATGCCGAGTCTGGAATCGATCTCTAGTCTGGAAGATTGGGTACCGACACGTCTCGGTACCGATGCTTACCGGTTCCGGATGCTCAGTACCGAGGGTGATTACCAAAGGCTTTCGGTTACCTCGGTACCGATTGAGCAGCCACCGATGACTGCTTCGATGTCGGTGTCGCCTTCGATTCAGACACAGGTATCGGTATCGGTGCCGGTACCCGCAGTAACATCGGGGCCAGCTCCTTCCATGCTTCTTTCACCAGGATCGCTCCTTTCTATACCAAGTTTGGAGTCGATACCTGGCATGGACGATGCAGTACTGATTGTCTCAGGTCATGACCTCCAGTACCAGCATCCATCCCTTAGGGATCCCTTCTTGCACCGTGCAGGATCTTATATTCCTATATTCTCAAGTAGATCCTCCGGTGCCCAGGCTAGTTCTTCAGGTCTAGCCTGCCCAGGGACGGTTCCCTTTGGAGATCCTTCTTTTCAGAATTTTCTCCTGAATATGGCAACATCTCTTGCTATTCCTATCCCTGGCTCTCTTTCTACTGGAGAAAAGGAAAAAATAATGCTTCCTTTACATCATTCCTTGCAGGATCTTCTTCTAAGAATGTGGGAAGCAACTTTAAGGGTTCCCTCACCTTCCAGAGCAACTGATCTTCTGTATCAGGTGCCCCACTCTCCAGGGTTTCAAAAGACTCAACTTCCCCATCATTCCATTGTGGTGGAATCAGCAATGAGAAAGGTGAAAAGTAAGAAGAAGCACTCTTCTTACCCACCAGGTCGTGAGTCTAGGACACTAGATGCCTTTGGACGTCAAACCTTCCAGACATCCATGCTGTCAACAAGGATTCTCTCATATATTTTTTATATGAGTCTATCCCTTCAGGAGGTCACAAAGAAATTATATCTTTTGACTCCTTTTCTTTCAGAGCCCAAGACTGCAGACTATTCCTTACTACTTAGTCATATTCAAAGTATCTCTGGGTTTCTTACTCGTGCTTCCCTAGACTCCTTTGAGTCTGTTAGCAGAACCTCTCCTATAGCCATAGGGGCACGACGTAGAGCCTGGCTCCAAGCTTCAGACTTAAGCAGATGGGCACAACAAAGACTGGGTAATACTCCTTGCACTGGGGAAAATCTCTTCAATAAGGAGTCTTTACATCAGATTGCTCAGTGGTCCACTGACTTCCCTGTTTCTAGAAGCTATTCTAAGCCTTCTCCTTCCCCAGTAGGTAGGAAATGCCCTACCAAACCTTCTTTCCCTAGGAGAAGAAGGTTTCACTCTTCTCCTGCCCATCATACAGATGTTCCCAAGCAGGGGAAACCTCGCCCTGGTCTGAAGAATCCAAACTCTAGCCAGGCTGAAGAAACCCAACAACCATAGGGTCCTGAAGTTTATAACCCACAGTTGACTTCTTCTCAGTAGAAGTTTTTTCACTGTTTTTTCATTCAAAACTCTACACATGAATCGCTCAACACCAGTACCGATGCCGGGGTATCGGTACCGCTCGAAGCGGATGCCACCACTGAGCATGGCTCAGGTATGTTCTGTGAGGGGTGAGCCCCAGGAACAACCTGAAACCCCTGATAGGCTTTGGAGGCCGAAGACTCCCGCCGGGGTTTTGAAGCCAATGGACCCTTGAGGGCAAGGCCGGAGCCGTCATCATGCTGTGCATGAGACGTACCACTCAAGGGTTGGCTAGTCTTAACAGACTGTTTGTGGGTTACCTGATCTTGTGGAGAAGAAGCAATAGTCGGTGCCCTGACACTGGAAGGGAACTCGGTATCGAGGGAAACTCGAAATGGAAAATCTCTTCTCACAATATTGTAGCCTAATGGCTCCGGAGGAAAAAGGTCAGGACCCAAACAGGTTAGACACCAGTTCTTGGAGTCTAAAAACAAAACTGTACCGCCACAGCTTAGACACTTCTTAGGAAAAGAAGGCGGCGGCTCCATGATGGAGAGGCCTATAAGGCCCAAAAGGTTTAAGACAGAAACTGAGGGAAAAAATTTCCTGAAAAAGAAAAAGAAAAAACACCGGCGGTACCGGTGGAGTCGGGGAGACAGCCGCGACCACAAGAAAACAAAGAATTAAAGAAAATATTTCTGCGGTGACAGGAGGACGTCCTGCCGGCTCCGCGGAAAAACGAAAACTGAGGAGAGACAGTTGGAAAGGCGGGAAGGCAGCACGCAGGCGCTGAGGGATGCTCCCAAAAGCTTTCTGATTGGACACTGGGGAGCGTTCCCGCACAGGCTCCGTCGGTACCGACGTACCCATATGTGAAGACTCATTCCTGCTTGTTCCTGGAGACAGGTCTTTACTCTGATAGGTAAAAGAAATACACTGTGCAATCCAATTGGACAATGTTCTCTTGGAGACTGGAAGTCCCAAATGAGAAGGATCAAAAGCAACAAAGAGTTGAGAGGACTTTCTATTTTGCTGTGTCCTTTGTAAGTAAAAAGCAAGTGCTCTTTTACAGTCCAAAGTATGAAGACTCCTTTCTGCATTTGAAGCACGAGGCCTTGGAAAAAATACAGGCAGGTAAACTGCTTGGTTTAAATGAAAACGTGAGACCACCTTTTGGCATAAAGTGTGGATGAATCCTAAGGACTATCTTATCATGATGGAACCTCGTATAAGGAGGATCACCCACTAATGCTTGCAACCACTAATGCGACGTGCTGATGTGATTGCAATGAGAAAGACAACCTTCCAGGAAAGGAATTTCAAGGAGGTAGTAGCTAGAGGTTCAAAAGGCGGCTTCATGAGCTGTCCAAGAACCAGATTTAGGTCCCATGCTACCGGTGGTGGCCTAATGGGAGGCTTAGTTAGAAGGAGGCCCCTCATAAATCTCGCTATGAATAGGTTGTCCATTTAAAGGCTTGAAAGAAGATGAAATAGCACTTAAATGGACTCGTACTCAGTCTTAAGCCCTGCATTAGATAAATGAAGGAGATACTCCAATAATGATTCCAGAGGTATCGCCAGAGGGTCAAGAACCTTCTGCAAACACCATATGGAAAACCTTTTCCGCTTGAAAGCATAAGAGCGTCTTGTGGAAGGCTTTCTAGAAGCATAAAGGATATCCTTTACTTGTTGAGACAGGTTAAGACCATGAAGGTCTAGGCCCTCAGCAACCAGGCCCTGAGATGCAGGGAGTGGGGATCGAGATTTTTTATTTTATTTATTTATTTATTTACATTCTCTTATATACCGTGCTATTCTGCATCAGTGCGGTTTACATTAAACAAACTGAAATTACATTGAACAGGGCATAATAACTTGGAGATAACTATTTTACAGGGAACATGGGCTATGGAGGGTTAAGTGGCTTGCCCAAGACCACAAGGAGCACCTGTGGGACTAGAAACCCCAGTTCTTCCAGCCCAAGGTTGCTGTCCTCTAGTGGGATTTGAACCCCCGACCTTCCGGCCTGAAGTACCTTGCCCCAACCACTCCTCCACTCCACAACATCCCGTCCTCCTGAGACAGGAGATCTGGAGCAGATCCTAACTCCAGAGATGGAGCTTGAGAGAGATGTAGGAACAGAGGGTACCACACCTGCTATGGCCAAGGTGGAGCTATGAGAATCATATGGCCTCTGTCTCTCTGAAGCTTGAATAGGGTTTTGGGAATTAGGGGAATGGGTAGAAAGGCATATAGGAAGTCCTGACCCCAATGGAGGAGGAAAGCATCCCTGGCCTGAGAACCCTGAGCCGGAATTCTGGTTTGGCATTCAACGGACTTGCAAAGAGGTCTATGTCCTGAGTTCCCAAAATTTGAAAAATATTTGCTACCTGGTCTGCACAAAGAGACCATTCGTGTGGAAGCAGAACTCGACTGAGTCTGTCTGCCCAGGAGTTTTGAATGCCTGGCAGATACACCACAAGGAGATGAATCTGATGCTCTCTAGCGAGGGCCCAGTCACAAAGCTTCATTGCAAAGTGACAGAGAGCCTGTTCCTCCCTGCTTGTTCAGGTAGAACATAGCTACTTGATTGTCCATCTGAATTAGAACTGTCTTGTAGCTCAGCTGGGTGTGGAACACTCGAAGAGCAAGGAAGATTGCTCTGAGTTCCAAGAGATTGATGTGTAGATGGGTCTCCTGTGGAGTCCAGGTGCCTTGGGTAGAGAGATCTTGCAGGTGAGCTCCCCAAACCACCTGTGAGGCGTCTGTTGTTAGAGTGACCTGGGGTGGGGGCTGTTGGAAAGGGGACCCCATCAACAGGTTTTGGGTTGATTGCCACCATTGTAGGGACAAAATAAGGCGACTTGAGTTTGCTATTTTGTCTGGTAGGCAGCCTGATGCTTGAGTCCACTGAGTGGATAGAGTCCACTGGGCTTCTCTCATATGGAGGCGAGCATAGGGAACCACATGCACGGTAGATGCCATGTGGCCTAGCAATTGTAACATTTCCCGAGCAGTGAGATGAGTTTTTAATACTGCTTGGGAAGCTAACTGCACAATGCGAAGACAGCGGGACTGTGGAAGATAGGCCCTTGCTTTCCTGGTATCCAGCAGAGCTCCTATAAACTCTAGAGACTGAGTGGGAGTTAGGTTGGATTTTGGGATGTTTATGACCAGGCCCAAATACTGAAGTATACGCATTGTGCAAGATAGGGAAACTCTGGCCTCTGATTCTGATGGGGCTCGAATGAGCCAGTCATCTAAGCAGGGGAAGACGAATATTCCTAGAGTACGAAGAAATGCTGCCACCACAGCCATGCATTTCGCAAACACCCTTGGTGCTGAGGCCAGGCCAAAAGGAAGAACCCTGTACTGGTAGTGCTTCCCCTGAAATAGAAACCGAAGGAATCTTCGGTGAGTTGGATGGATGAGAACATGGGTGTACGCATCCTTGAGATCTAGAGAACAAAGCCAATCCTGACTCTGAAAGTATGGCAGAAGAGTTCCTAGAGAAATCATCTTGAACTTCTCCTTGAACAGGAATTTGTTCAATTTTCTGAGGTCTAAAATGGGTCTGTGTCCCCCTGTTTTCTCTGGAATAAGGAAATAGGGGGAGTAAAACCCTGTACCCTGTTGGGAAATGGGTACGTCTTCTATTGCCCCGTGGGCAAGAAGTAAATTGACCTCTTGACCTAACTGATTTTCGAGTGAAGTCTGAGAATTGAACCGTCTTACAACTGTAGGAGGGGGCATGTTGAGGAAATGAAGCTTGTACCCCTCCTTTACAATAGAGAGAGTCCATTCTTCTGCTGTTATTTGCTCCCATCTTAGGGCAAAATGACACAACTTTCCTGGAATGGTGGAGGGCTCTGGCTCGTTGAGGGCCAGGAAGGCCAAGTTCTCTAGATGGGAGTCAAAGCCCCTGTGGAGGCTGAGTCTGTTGGGCCGGTTGAGGCTTAGCAGACTTTGTTTTTGTGGCTGCTGTCCCTTTCAGGCAGACTGACCTGCAGAATGCCCCTGCTGGGTATAGGAGGGGTAAAACCTCTTCTTTTTAGAGAAGAATGGTTTCTTGTAGGACTTTCTCCTTGCAGGATCAGCTGTAGCTTTGGATAGTCTATCCAAAGTGGTGTTATCAGCATCCAGCTCATTAGCTTTCTCTTGCCAATTTTTGCCAAAGAGATTTTCGCCTGCGCAAGGGATATTCCCCAGTTTGTCCTGTACCCAGAATTCTAAGTCAGATGCCTGGAGCCAGGCAATCCTACGAGCACCTATGGCAATGGCAGAGGTTCTGCTTATGCACTCAAAGCAGTCAAAAGCTGCACGATTAACAAACTCGGAAACATCTTGGGCATGTTTGACAAGTGTAAGATAATCTTGCCTCTTATAAGGAAGGAGAGGGCTCATAAGCTCTAGATCTCCTGTAACCTCCTTAAGGAACATTCCTATATATAAAATGTAGGAACTAATCCTGGCAGAAAGCATAGAGGCCTGGAAGGTTCGATGCCCAAAGGCATCAAGAGTCCTACATTCATGTCCTGGCGGATTAGATGCATGTCTTTTTGCACTCTTGATCCTTCTCATAGCTGATTCCACTACCATGGAGTGGTGTGGTAACTGGGTTTTTTGAAATCCAGGACAAGGAGGTACTCGATACATGGTATCAAGCCTACGAGAATGAGGAGAGGTGGTAAGAGGTGTTTCCCACATTCTTAGCATGAGATCATGCAAGATCTCATGAACAGGCAAAGTAGCCGCCTCCTTGAGAGCTTTAGGATATTGTAAAATCTCCAATTCCCTTGCTCTGGGCTCTGTTTCAGCAGTCACTGTGATGGAAAGACCTCTAGCCACCTCCCGGATGAAATCCTGAAAGGATATATCCTCTGGAGGAGACATCCTACGTTTAGGAGAGGAAGGCTCCTCAGAGAGAAGTACTCAGGTACCGACAGAGCTGTCAGAATCCTCAGACTCCTCGGAGGATTCGAAGTATCTCCTGTCCGGGTGCTCTTGTAAAGCACGATACTGGCACCGATCAAAGTCGGTTCCGGAGGGGTCCGGTACCGGCCTGTCGATACTGGAGGAAACAGCATGACTCGGTGTTGGTAACACAGTCACCAATGTTGATGCTGTCGGTACTGGTACCAATATCGGTGCCGGAACCGGTGTCGATACCGGTTGAACCGTCTGAAGCGGTCCCGAAGGCACCGAAGCCCCAAGGAGAGCCGCCAGACTGCGTTCAATAGCCAAGAACCTCTGGTCTATTGACGCTGCCGATGCCTGGGTATCGGTACCGGACGAAGCGGCCGGTACCCCAGAGCATGGCACCAGCAGTTCTGCCGAGGTTGAGGCCTCGAGAACATCCTGGAGCCCCGATAGTGCTTTGGAAGCCGAAGCCTCCCGCCAGGGCAATTTTGCTGGTACAAGTCCCTCAAGGGCAACGCCAGAGGCATCTCGATGCTTCGAAGGAGATGTACCCTTTGAGGACCGGCCAGATTTATGTTTGGTTACCTGAGATCCATGGGAGGAAAATGAAGCCCTGGAAGACGTCAATGCCACGGATGCTGCATCGGAGGGAAAAAGAGAGCTAAGCTTAGCAGCTCGGTTTTGCCAACCCCTCTTCGACATCATCTCACAGGCAACACACTCCGAGATGGAGTGGTCAGGACCTAAACATTTAAGGCACTACTCGTGAGTGTCAGTGACGGAGATGGTACCGCCACACTTGGAACACTTTTTAAAACCCGAGGCGGGTTTTTCCATTCTGAAGGAAAAGTTAGGCCTAGTGCCTAAAATGGAGCGTGGCACCCAACAGAAAAAAGACTGGAAAGTCCAGAAAAAAAGATTACAAATAACTGGAAAGAAGCAGTTGGGAAAGGCGGGAAGGCAGCATGCAGGCACTGTGGGATGCTCCCAAAAGCTTTCTAATTGGACGCTGGGGAGCGTTCCCGCGCAGGCTCCGTCGGTACCGACGATACCCATATGTGAAGACTCCATTCCTGCTTGTTCCTGGAGAAAGAGGCATTATAATATCTTTTGTTTCATTTTCCATTCCTTTCCTTATGATACCTAGCATTCTATTTTTTTATTTATTTTTTTTATTTAACTTTCTTATATACCGCGCTCTTTACACCAGTGCGGTTTACATGAAACAAAATTATGCAAAGCAGGGGATTGAACTGCATTTACATTATAACAGGGGGTTATGTACAGGAGACATACGAACAAGGTAACTATGTGCAGAATAAACTATCAACATATGTACATGGATCAATAATAACCGCTGCACACTGGGCCGAGGGTTTTAACATATTATCCGCAATGACGACTAAATCCTTTTCCTGGGTGGTGGTTCCTAATGTGGAACTTTGCATCGTGTAACCATAGTTTGGGTTGTTCTTCCCTAGGTGCATAAATTTCATCTGCCATTTTGATGCCCAGTCTTCCAATTTATCAAGATCCTTTTGCAATTTTCCACAATCCTCTTGGGTTTTAACAACTTTAAATAGTTTTGTGTCATCTGCAAATTTGATAACCTCACTCGTTATTTCACTTCCCAGGTCATTTATGAATATGTCAAAAAGCAGCGGACCCAGCACAGATCCCTGGGGTACACCACTATTCACCTTTCACCATTGGGAAAATTGGCCATTTAGCCCTACCCTCTGCTTTCTATTTTTTAACCAGTTCCTGATCCACAGTAGTACACTGCCTCCTATCCCATGACTCTTTAGTTTTGCCAAAAGTCTCTGATGAGGGACCTTGTCAAAGGCTTTCTGAAAGTCCAGATACACTATATCAACCGACTCACCTTTGTCCATCTGTTTATACACACCTTCAAAAAAACATAACAGATTTGTAAGACAAGATCTTCCTTGTCTAAAGCCATGTTGGCGGTCTCCCATTAGGCCATGACTATCTACATGCTGAGTAATTTTATTTTTTATGATGGTTTCTACCATTTTTCCCGGTACTCACCAGTCTGTAGTTTCACGGATCACCCCTGGAACCCTTTTTAAAAATTGGTGTTACACTGGGATCCTCCAATCTTCAAGTATTACAGATGATTTTAATGATAGTTCACAGATTACTAATGGCAGGTCTGCAATCTCATATTTCAGTTCTTTCAACACCCTTGGATGTATACCATCCAGCCCAGGTGATCTGCTACTCTTCAGTTTATCTAATAGTTGTAATACATCTTCCCGATGTATCGATATTTCCTTCAATTCTTCCGCACCTTTAAATACCACTTCAGTCATGGGTAACATCCCTACATCTTCCTCAGTAAAGACCGACGCAAAGAATTCATTCAGTCTCTCCGCTATTGCCTTGTCGTCTCTTAGTGCCCCTTTAACCCCTCTATCATCTAATGGACCAACTGACTCTCTCACAGGTTTTTTGCTACGAATGTACTTGAAAAAGTCTTTATTTCACGTTTTTGCTTCCGCAGCAAGCTTCTTCTCAAATTCTCCCTTTGCCCGCCTTATCAATGCCTTTCATTTGACTTGCCAGTGCTTGTACTGTTTCCAGGTTTCGTCGTTTGGCTCTTTTTTCCATTTCCTGAAAGATGCTTTTTTGGCAACAACAGCCTCTCTGACCTCACCTTTAAAGCATGCTGGCAGTTTTTTGGATTTCCTTCCACTTTTCTTAAAGCATGGAATACAGCTGGTCTGGGCTTCCAAGATAGTATTTTTCAACACCCCCCAAGCTTGATGTAAGTCTTTAACCTTTGCAACTGCTCCTTTTAGTTTTTTCTTAACTTTTTTCCTCATTTTATCATAGTCTCCCTTTCAAAAGTTAAAAGGTAGTACTGTGGATTTCCTTACTATCCCTCCTCCACTAATTAAATAAAAGGCGATCATGCTATGATCACTATTGCCAAGTGGCACCAACACCCTTATCTCTTGCACTAGATCTGGTGTTCCACTAAGGACTAGGTCTAATATGGCTTCCCCTCTGGTTGGTTCATGAACCAGCTGCTCCAAGAAGCAGTCATTTATTTCATCTAGGAACTTTATCTCCGTAGCATGTCCTGCCATGACACTGACCCAGTCGATACCGGGGTAATTGAAATCACCCATTATTATTACTGAGCTGTAACTTTTGTTAGCTTCCTTGATTTCTTTGAGCATTTCCTCATCCATTTGTTCATTCTGGCCAGGCAGTCGATAGTACACTCCCACGGCCATCGCCTTCCCCTTTTCACATGGAATTTCAATCCATAGAGATTCTACAGCAAATTTTGTTTCCTGCAAAACTTTAATCCTTTCTAACTCAATTCCCTCTCTAACATAGAGTGCAACCCCTTCACCAATTTGATCAGCTCTATCATTACGATATAGTTTGTACCCAGGTATCACAGTGTCCCACTGGTTGTCCTCCTTCCACCATGTCTCTGATATTCCAATCATATCTAACTTGTCATTTAGTGCTATATATTCTAACTCTCCCATCTTATTTTTTAGACTTCTAGCATTTGCATACAAGCATTTTAGAGACTGTATTTTATTCATATTAATTTGGCTATTGTGTATTTTATTCATATTAATTTGGCTATTGGTAGACATGGGTAATTTGGGATCTTTAAGCTCAGTCTGCTCCATACTCGAGGGCACTTGGGCTACTTTACTCTTTTTTGGAACCTCTCTGCTTTTGGTAGTATCCTTCAAGGATACATTCTTCCGAACCATCCGCTCTTGGGCGACTGTCGGCTTTCCCCTATTATCTAGTTTAAAAGCTGCTCTATCTCCTTTTTAAAGGTTAATGCCAGCAGCCTGGTTCCATCCCGGTTAAGGTGAAGCCCATCCCTTTGGAAGAGCCCCTCCTTTCCCCAGAATGTTCCCCAGTTCCTAACAAATCCAAAACCCTCATCTCTGCACGATTGTCTCATCCGTGCATTGAGACACCAGAGCTCTGCCTGCCTTTTGGGTCCTGCGCGTGGAACGGGAAGCATTTCGGGGAATGCTACCCTGGAAGTTCTGGATTTCAACTTCCTACCTAAAAGCCTAAATTTAGCCTCCAGAACCTCCCTACCACTTTTTCTTATGTCATTGGTACCGACATGTACCAAGACAGCAGACTCCTCCCCAGCACTATCTAAGACCTTATCTAGGTGGCGCATGAGGTCTGCTACCTTCGCACCAGGCAGGCACCAGAAGACCTGTAAACCGTGTAAATGCCACTTAGTGGGATCTTCAGCATCAATAGCACAGTTAATGCTTCTGAATATCCATGGGTTCTACCGCTGCATGCCCCGATGCTAACCATGTAGCATCGGGGCGTTTCATGCTTACCTGGCAGTGGTGATATTGAACCGCTGCCTGGTTAATGACTAATGGGTAAAGACAGGAGCAGAAAAAGCTGGCCTATCTGTGGGAGCTAACCGGGCAGCAGCTCAATACCACCACTGCCCTGTTAGCTTCTGCGCCATGCGGCACAACTGGATATTCAATGCCAGTGGCCAGATATGCCCTGGCATTGAATAGCTGGGGTTAAGGTTCAGCGGTGATGGCTATGCGCTTCAGAAATGCTGGCCGCCACCGCCGCTGAATATCAGGCCTTAAGTGATTTCCTATTCTTTTTAAGAGGGCTGTATTGAGTGAAACACTAGCATCGTATTTCTTTTTCTTTTTTTTATAGACCTGTGTGAAAATGCTGGTAATAGGAGATTATAAACCCAGGACTCCTAAATACTTAACCTGCAGCATTACTGTTGGAAAAACGTTAACAATCATGAGTGATAACAAAGCTACCATATATGACCTCCACAGGTGGTCTTCGTAACTGCCTTTGGTCAGATTTACCAAAAAACACTATTTTACCTTGGCCCTACAAGATGCGTATGACCTTGTAGGGTAATCTAGTCTTCTCTGTATGAGAAAAATCTCCACGTATAAAGACTACAAGCATAAGGGCCTGAGGAAAACTTCACTAGGTCTCAAGATATATCTAAATGATACCCAGAAGAAAAAATGAAAGGAAGGAAATTATGTGTTAAAAGAACCTTCAGTCTGGACAGATTATGATGTTCCGAGAGCTCATGTGATTTCATTGATATTTCACGTGGGAAAGATCAGTAATTCTCCTTAGGAACACTGACATGATAGTGACAGATATGGTTGTCCCAAGGAAAGGGAATATATTCTGTATGTGGGCAGGAGTAGCACTTTGCTAGTAGTGCACGTCTTAAAGCGTGAAAGTGATGTACAAAATATTACTGCAACATTTGTGAACAAGATGTTGTTGCAGGGAGACCATGACTATAATCTAGATGCAAGGGCCAGGGTCAGGCTGCAAGGGATGTCCTCCTTCCCCTGCTACCTTTTTCCAGCTCGGGCCTGCCCATTCCTCCTGACTAGGGGAACTTATTCCACCTCAGACGTAGAATAAGTTCCCTGTTCAGGCCACCGTCCCTGGACGTAAAGGGCCAACAGTGGAATCAACCCTGTACATCTGGGGCCAATGACCGCGCACTTCCTGCCCTAACGCTGCCCCCGATCCGCCCCATCCTGTCCCCATCTAACTTCCCCATACAACAAGCTATTCGTGCCTTGGAATAACCCCTAGTGAGGATAATTTTATATCATGGTGCCTAGATTAAGGCAGTCAAAATGTGCCTATTTTAAGCCTGCTTTATAAAGATAAGTGTGTGCCTGTCTTTATAGATGCAGAAGTAGCAAAGATCGTGCCTAAAGTGGAGATATTTATGCCTGCATTATAGCAGGTCTAAATGAAAACTTCAAATTCCCAAGTGTGCATGTAAAGTGTAGTATTTTATAAACAATGTGCATATTTCCTAACTCTGCCCATGCTCTATCCAGACCGCTCCCCCCTATGCCTCCCAGCAAAGTACATATCTTCACGTCAAAGGAGAAATTTTATATACCTGATCATTTTCTTTTGTTTAATCCTGCTAGACCAGTCCAGACAATTGGGGTTATATTCCCTGGCCAGCAGGTGGAGGCAGATCAGAGCAACTTTCAGTGATGTCATCATTTGTATATTTGCTGGTGCAGTATGGAGAAAAGCCAGTATGACACTTCCCAAGCAGAAAACAATACTGGAAATCTCTGAACAAGTATTAATCAAAACAACCACAACTATTCAAAACTGTTGGCTCTCTTATCATATATCTCTCTGCATCAGACAGAGATACAGACAAGCCATGAAAGAGCAGTGAAGACACAACCAGGCTTCCCAACCTGTAGCTGTAAGTCTTCCTAGAGCAGGTCCTGGACTGGTCTAGCAGGATTGAAGGAAAAAAAACGATCAGGTATGTAAACTTTATCATCCTGCTAGACTAGTCCAGATGAGTGAGACGTACGGGAAGACCAATACTCCAGACAGCACTACTCTGCCAAAGGTGCCAGCCACATCAGCTCCTACAAGCAATCTGTGGTGCTTCACAAAACTGCTCAGGGAAGAACAGATAGCTAACCCACAGATGTCTTCCTGTCACACAAAGATGGAAACAGCCCAGAAAGAGGCTCATGCCCTAGTGAGGAGAGTTCTGACCCACAGACAGTACAACAGATGAAAAAAGGGTACAGTAGGGAGGGGTAATGAAACAGAAGGAGAACAAAGGATTAAAATCCAAAAGCAGCCTGAAAGAGGTGAGCCTTTAAGCATGGATTTGAAAAGGGGAAGAGATGAAACCTGATGAGATGAAACCTGATGTAATGAAACCTGATGTAATGTAATGGTGTAGATCGGTCAGAACCTATGGAGATAGGTACTACTGAGGATAATAGATCTGACACTGACAGCTCAGAGCAGCACATGGCCCAGAGTTGCTATAGGCAACATATACAAACTGCGTCACAAGGTGTGAGAGCACGCCCAAGCAGCAAGCTAACTCACAGTTCATTAGATAATGAAGGGCAGCTGGGAGGGGGCAGAGCCCAGGCAAACACCGGGACACACGCAGATAAAATTCACTCACCGGAGGTTAGTGAGGAGAGACCACCAGGGAATTACAGAACAGCTGGTAACTGGAGGAGACCAGCAGAGAGTCGTGGTATCGAGAGAACAGCTGATAACTGGAGGACGGGAGGAAGTTGGAGACCCAGTAGAACCAGGGTAGCTGAGAGAACCACGGGAGACTGCTTTAGAGAGCAGTGCACAGCCAAACAAAAGTTCAGTGAGGTTTACCACGAAGGTGACAGAGGAGATATTCCAGGAGCCAGGCTTAGAAAAGCCGAGGAGAACAGCCTTCCCAGCAACAGGTACAAGAAGGGAAAGAGCTTCTGTCCTGAAGGCAATTTTATGCCTAAAGAAAAGCTGAAAGAGAAAGGCAGTAAGACGCTTCCGTCATGGCAGAACTCTGCTAACTTTTCTGTACTGAGAAACTCCGAGCAAAGGGAGCTTGAAGGTAGGCTTATTGCTTCTAATATAAGAGAAACAGAATGTAAAGATTTTCCCTGCACCTATCAAGAGTTGTGTGGCTCTCAAAAGAGAAACTCAAGAGAATGTGGTAGCTTCCCATTTCACTCACTCAGAGAGGAGGAGGGGAACTCTCTTAGCCGTGAAGAGAGACTGTTCAATAATAGCATTAATTACAATCCAAAAGAGAATCATTCAGAAGAGGAATGTGAAGAAATGCAGTTTGCTTGCTATGAGGAACCAGCCTCTGATAGTTGTATGGATTGTACACTAATTATTTCTGATGAAATCACTTCTTTATGTTAAAGAGGCTGTTGGAAGTTTTCTAAAGAAACAGAAGTGCAGAAACTTACCTGTGTATGAAAAAGACTGTTTGAGTTACCTTTTTGTTCCTCTGTAAAGCTGAAGATAAGCAATACTTTTGGTTCCTGTTGTTCCTTTATTTTGTACCAGACGTATGGTCCTTTTGTCTTTGTTTCTACGGCTTTGGAAATCCGCCCGGAAGGGGAATAAAAAAATCCTGTCTTAAGCCTTACCATTCGACTATAACTCAATTCTTTACTTAGCTTGCGGGACTGCAACTCCCAGAGGGCATTGCAACGCCTTTTTGTACCATCCCCTTGCTAGTTAAGAAGAGGCCCCAGTGAAAAACCCACGCTTTAGCCTCTGGGGACCTTCACCGGGTGACAAACTATACAGGCAGTTTGTCTAAGGCAGCAAGGTGAAAGGATCTAAGTCTGGAATTGGCTGTTGTAGAAAGAAGCAAGTCAGAGGAAGAGCAGAGTTCACAAAGGGTATAGGGAGAGAGAAGAGAGGAAATGTAGTGAGGAGCAATAGAATGAATGCACTTATAGATCAGAAGGAAAGCACAGTTACTTACCTGTAACAGGTGATCTCTGGGAACAGCAGGAATTAGTCCTCACATATGGGTACGTCGGTACCGACGGAGCCCGTGCGGGAAAGCTCCCCAGCTTCTTAGAATAGAAGCTTTTGGGACCTCCCACTGCACATGCGCACTGCCTTCCCGCCTTCCTGAACAGCTCTCCTCAGTTTCGAGTTTATAGCTGAGTCAACAGAGAGAGGACAGGAAGATAGATAGATAAAAGATACAACTCCTAGGGGAGGTGGGTGGGTTGTGAGGACTAATTCCTGCTGTTCCCAGAGATCACCTGTTACAGGTAAGTAACTGTGCTATCTCCAGGAACAAGCAGGAATAAGTCCTCACATATGGGGACTCCCTAGCTTAGATGCATGGGATCCCCTGTAAAGGTTCGCCATCTTCGTATGGATCTCAGGCATCCATTCTGGGAAGGTGGGCAGGAGTTGTTTAGGAATGGAACAGGTGCTTGAGGACAGCCTGGCCAAACAAGGCATCCCGGCGGGAGTCCTTGTCCAAACAGTAATGGGCTGTGAAGGTATGAACCGAGGCCCAGGTAGCGGCTCGACAGATCTGATCTATGGAAACAGAGTGCAGATGAGCCATAGAAGTTGCCATGGCCCTCACATTGTGAGCAGTGACATGGCCTTCCAGAGAAATGTTTTTGCTCTGGTAAGCAAAAGAAATACACTGAGCAATCCAATTGGAAAGTGTACGCTTGGAGACTGGAAGTCCCAAATGGGAAGGATCAAAGGCCACAAAAAGTTGAGAAGACTTTCGATGTGGCTGAGTCCTATTAAGGTAAAAAGCGAGAGCTCTTTTACAATCCAGAGTATGAAGGTTCCTCTCTGCATTGGATGCATGAGGAGCTGGAAAAAAGACAGGTAGATATACCTCTTGATTAAGATGAAAAGGCGAGACCACTTTAGGCATAAAGTGGGGATTCGTCCTAAGGACCACCTTATCATGATGAAATCTTGTGTAAGGTGGATTAGCCACTAAAGCCTGCAGCTCACTGATGCGGCGAGCCGAAGTGACTGCAATGAGGAAGATGACCTTCCAGGAAAGAAATTTCAAGGAGGTGGAAAACATTGGCTCAAAAGGTGGCTTCATAAGTTGACCGAGCACTAGATTCAAATCCCATGCGACCGGGGGTGGTCTGATGGGAGGTTTAGTGAGAGTCAGGCCTCTCATGAATCTTGCAACAAGAGGATGAGAGGAGATAGGTTGTCCATTTATATGTTTCAAGGATGCTGCAATAGCACTTAAATGGACTCTTACCGAATTCGTCTTGAGGCCTGCATTGGATAGATGCAGGAGATAATCAAGAAGAGAATTCAAAGGAAGTGCCAGAGGGTCAAGACCCTGCTGAGCACACCAAATGGAAAGACGTTTCCATTTGAAAGCATAGGAACGCCTGGTAGAGGGTTTCCTAGAGGCAGAAAGGATATCTTTCACTGGTTGGGAAAGATGAAAGTCTTGAAGGCTTAAGCCTTCAGTAACCAAGCACTGAGGTGAAGGGATTTGGGGTTTGGGTGCCACAAAGTCCCCTCCTCCTGAGACAGGAGGTCTGGCGCAGCTCCCAGATCCAAGTAGGATCCCTGGGAGAGCTGTAGAAGTAGAGGGAACCACACTTGGCGTGGCCAGCGTGGAGCTATGAGGATCATAGTTCCATGATCCCTCTGGAGTTTGAACAGAGTCTTGGGAATCAAAGGAATGGGTGGAAAGGCATATAGGAATGCCTGACTCCAATTCAGGAGAAAGGCGTCCGTAGCCTGAGCTCCCTGACACGGAGTTCTGGAACAGAACCGGGGAAGTTTGGCATTCCACGGACTTGCAAAGAGGTCTATGTCCGGGGTCCCCCATTCCTGAAAGATTCGGTTTATTTGGTCCAAATGTAGGGACCATTCGTGTGGCAGCAGAACTCGACTGAGCCTGTCTGCCCGAGAGTTTTGAACTCCTGGGAGATACACTGCTAGCAGGTGAATCTGATGCTCTCTGGCGAAGGCCCATAGTCTTAGAGCTTCGTTGCAAAGCGACAGAGAGCCCGTCCCTCCTTGTTTGTTTATGTAAAACATGGCCACCTGATTGTCCGTCTGAACTAGGACAGTGAGGTTGGCTAGGAGGGAGTGGAAGACCTTGAGGGCAAGGTAAATTGCTCGCAGTTCCAGAAGATTGATATGAAGGGTGGTCTCCTGTAGAGACCAAGTGCCCTGAGTGGAGAGAGTTTGCAGATGGGCTCCCCACCCTGTTTGGGAGGCATCTGTTGTGAGGGTTGCTTGGGGTAGCAATGGTTGAAATGGAGCCCCCAACAACAGATTCTTGGTGGAAGTCCACCAGTGGAGGGACCAAAACAGACGATCGGAGGTTTGTATTTGGTCTGAGAGCGCTCCTGACGCCTGAGTCCACTGAGTGGCCAGGGTCCATTGAGCTGCTCTCATATGAAGACGAGCATAGGGCACCACATGCACTGTGGAGGCCATATGACCCAGTAGGCGTAGCATTTCCCTGGCTGTCAAGTGAGTGCTGGACTGAGCTTGGGAGGCCAAACTCAGGAGGCGCTGGCCTCGAACATGTGGAAGGTAGGCCCTTGCAGTGATGGTGTCCAACTGGGCCCCTATGAATTCTAGAGATTGAGTAGGGATGAGTTGGGACTTGGGAAGGTTTACTACCAGTCCCAGATACTGCAAAAGGCTCCTTGTGTGGTCCAGGGAAATCTGGGCCTGTGACTGAGTTGGAGCTCGGATGAGCCAGTCGTCCAGATATGGGAAGACAAAGATTCCCATGCCTCTTAGAAATGCGGCTACGACTGCCATGCATTTTGTGAATACTCTTGGAGCAGAGGCTAGACCGAAGGGGAGTACTCTGTATTGGAAATGTTTTCCCTGAAACAGAAAGCGAAGATACTTTCTGTGGGATGGATGGATGAGTATATGTGTATACGCATCCTGTAGGTCTAGAGAACAAAGCCAGTCCTGACCCTGGAGGTAAGGAAGGAGAATGCCGAGAGACAGCATTTTGAATTTCTCCTTGAAGAGAAATTTGTTCAATTCTCTCAGATCTAGGATTGGTCTGAATCCCCCTGTCTTCTTTGGAATGAGAAAATAAGGGGAGTAGAAACCGGACCCTTGTTGAGGAAGAGGAACCTCTTCTATGGCCCCTTGGGCAAGAAGAGAGGAAACCTCTTGACCCAACAGGGTTAGGAGAGATGGGGGAGAATTGAATGGTCTCACCATATGATGGGGAGGAAGGCTGGAGAAATGAAGTTTGTAACCCTCTCGAATGATAGAGAGGGTCCATTGTTCTGTTGTGATTTGTTCCCATCTGGGAGCAAAGTGAACCAACCTTCCGGGTATGGTGAGAGGTTCTGGTTGTGTTAGAACCAGAAGTGGCAAGTTCCCTAGGAGCAAGTCAAAACCCCTGAGGGGTTGGAGCCTGCTGAGCTACAGTAGCTGCTGCAGGCTTAGCTCGTGCTTGTTTGGATTGCTGACGCTTAGCAGTATAGCGAGGTTGAGAAGACTGCTGGCCAGTATTTGAAGCAACTCTGGCCTTCTTATAGTAAGGCCTTTTAAAAGACTTTTTCTTAGTAGGAATTGAAGTGGACTTTGAAAGTCTTTCCAAGGTGGCATTTTCAGCATCCATCTGGGTGGCTTTGATTTGCCACTCTTCCCCAAATAAGTTCTCACCTGTACAGGGCAGATTCCGTAAGCCATCTAGAACCCAAGGTTCCAGATCAGAGGCCTGGAGCCAAGCAAGACGTCGGGCTGCAATAGCAATGCCCGAAGCCCTACTGGCTCCCTCAAAGGAATCATATGCTGCCCTATTAGAGAACTTAGAAACCTCTAAGAGTTGTTTCACTAGGGAAAGGAATCCCTGCTTTTTATCCTCAGGGATAAAGGGGGCAAAATGCCGCACCTTTTTGGCAAGTTCCTCCAGGAACATGCCCATATAGAGACTGTAGGAATTAATCCTGGCTATAAGCATACTAGCCTGGAAACTTTTCCTACCAAAAGAGTCCAAAGTCTTACATTCCCGTCCTGGAGGGGTGGAAGAGTGCCTTTTGGTACTCCTAATCTTCTTCATTGCAGACTTCACCACAATAGAGTGGTGGGGCAATTGAGTCTTTTGGAAACCAGGAGAAGGAGGGACCCTATACATGGTGTCCAACCTACGGGAATAAGGAGACAAAGTCAAAGGATTTTCCCAGAAATCCATCAGTTGTTCTTGAAGGATTTCATGGATAGGCAGGGTAACTGCCTCCTTAGGGGCCTTTGAGTATCCCAAAATATCCAGTTTTTTGGATCTGGGTTCCTTTTCAGAGGATGTGGTAATAGAAAGGGCTGTAGCCATATCTAAAACAAAGTCCTGGAAGGACAAATCCTCTGGAGGGGACATTCTCCTTTTAGGAGAAGAGGGCTCCTCAGGTAAGTTGAGTGAAAACTCAGCAGAATCATCAGAGGAGTGAAAATCCTCAGAGGAATCGGTGCTTTCCTCTAACGCACGATACGCGTACCGATCGGTATCGATATCGGGCGTATCGGGTATGGAACCGGTATGGAGCGAAAGCCCATACGGTACCGACTTGCGTTTAGAGGTGGACGGCCTCGATACCGGCATGGCGGACGATACCGGTATCGGGCCCGGAACCGCTGAAAGCGGAACCGATGGCGTTGCAGCTTTAATGAAAGCCATGACGGCCTGCTGCATGGACTGTACAGTATCGCCCATGGACGCCATAGCTGCCTGGATGTCGGTACCGGAGTGACCCGGTACCCCAGAGCAGGCTAACAGGTGATCTGTCGAGGCCGTAGCATCGATATCAACCTGAGACCCCTGAATTGGCGTTTTTGGAAGTTGGACTTCCCGCCGGGGTTGTTTGGCTGGGGCAGGGTCCTCAAGTTCTAAGCTAAGAGCCTCTCGATGCTTTGAAGGAGATTTGCTCTTTGAGGACTTGCCCACAGAAGGTTTGGTTACCTGAGATCCATCCGGAGAAGAAGACCTGGATGACTGTGATGCTGTATTCTCTGAAGCAAACAGCACATGGAATTTGTTGGCCCGGTTCTGCAGCCCACGTTTAGACATGTGGGAGCAAGATGGGCAGTCCGGTATGGAATGGTCAGGCCCCAAACATTTCAGACACCATTCATGGGTGTCTGTGACTGAAATAACAGCATTACATTTGGTACACTTCTTAAATCCAGGGGCTGGCTTCTCCATGAGGAGAAATTGAGTAGGCCGAGAGGCCTCTCTGAAGTGACCAAAAAGCTAAAAAATAAGAAAAAAGAATTATAATTTTTTAAAGAAAGAAAGAAAAGACCGGCGATACCGGTATCGGTATGGGGAAGGCAGGTACGCGGTCTAAAGAAACAAATAAAATAACAATTTCTTCAGCGGTGACAGGAACACGACCTGCTGGCTCCGCGGAAAAAGAGAAACTGAGGAGAGCTGTTCAGGAAGGCGGGAAGGCAGTGCGCATGTGCAGTGGGAGGTCCCAAAAGCTTCTATTCTAAGAAGCTGGGGAGCTTTCCCGCACGGGCTCCGTCGGTACCGACGTACCCATATGTGAGGACTTATTCCTGCTTGTTCCTGGAGATAGTTTGTATTGGATACGGAAACGGAAGGAAACCAATGAAGTGATTTGAGAAGAGGGATTTTATGAGTATGTTTTATGAGTAGAAGAGTAGCCGCGCAGCAGAGTTTTGAACAGATTGAAGGGGAGAAAGATGACTCAGAAGGAGGCCTGCAAGGACGAGGTTGCAATAGTTGAGGCAAGAAGTGACTAAAGAGTGAATAAGTGTTTTAGTAGTGTGTTCAGAAAGGAAAGGACAAATTTTGTTAAATCTGTAGAGAAAGAAACAACAGGTTTTTGCTATCTGTTGAATATGTATGAAGAAGGAGACGGAGGAGTTGAAGATGACTCCAAGATTGCGGGCTGAGGAAACAGGAAGCAGAAGAGTGTTATCAACAGAGATAGAGAAGGGAGGAAGGAGGGAGGGGGAAGAGGGTTTAGGGGGGAAAAATAAGAAGTTTGGTTTTGGCCATGTATAATTTAAAATGGCAATGTCAGATAGGCAGGCAGCGATGTCAGATAGGCAGGCAGTTATATGGGCTTGGAGTGTAAGAGAAATATCAGGTGTAGATAGATAGATCTGAGAGTCATCAGCATAAAAATGGGAGATGATGAGAATACTAAGGAAATGGATATAGAGAGAGAAAAGGAGAGAGCCTAGAACAGATTCTTGGGATACACCAACTGAGAGAAGGATAGCAGTAAAGGAGGAACCGCCAGAACAGACACTGAAGGAACAATGGGAGAGATAAGATGAGAACCAGGACAGTACAGAGCCCCTAAAACCAAGTGAGGGCAATGTAGCAAGGAGAAGGTGGTAGTCAACAGTGTCAAACGCAGCAGAAAGGTCAAGAAGAATGAGGAGTGTGTAAAGGCCTTTGAATTTAGCCAGGAACAAGTCACTGGAGACTTTAGCAAGGACCGTTTCAGTAGAGTGTAAGGGATGAAAGCCAGATTGAAATGGATCGAGGAGGGTTTGAGAGGAGAGAAGAATCAAGGCAATGATGGAGAACTGCACATTCAAGAATTTTGGAAATGAAGGGAAGAAGGGAGATGGGTCAATAATTAGAAGGACAAGTAGGGCCAAGTGAAGGTTTCTTGAGGAGAAGTGTGACCAGAGCATGCTTGAAGGCTGCAGGGAAAGTTGCAGTAGAGAATGATAGGTTGAGAATGTGTGTGATGGAAGGGATGACAGAGAAGGAGATGGAGTTAAGGAGATGGACGGAGATAGAATCAGAGTAAAAGGTAGTAAGTTTAGAGGAGGAAAGAAGATGAGAATATTCATCTTCGGAGATCTTACAGATGTAAGGGACGGTTCCTGCTCATCAGAGCTTACAATCTAATTAAGACGAAGAACATCACAAAACTGGGGACTAGAGTTGGTAGAATGAGTGATGAGTGGCATCAGGATCCAAAAGCAGCCTCGAAGGGATGATTTTTTAGCCTGAAACTGAAAAGGACTAGAGAGGGAGCCCAATGCAGTAACTCAGGTAGTTTGTTCCAGGCATATGTAGTTGACAGTGGAAGAGAAGGACACAGATAAAAGGGATCTGCCAAAGGAGTGGAATTCCTAAGGAGAGTAGGGCAAGATAAGAGAGGAAAGGTAGTGGGGAGCCGCCGAATAAATGCATTTCTAGGTCAGTAAAAGAAGTTTGAACTGGATGAGAAAATGGATAGGGAGCTAGTGAAGTGACTTGAGAAGAGGGGTTACATAAGCATAGAGACACTGGCAAAAGATAAACTGAGTTTTGAACAGACAGAAGGGAAGAGAGATAATTCAGAAGGAGACCAGTGAGGAGCAGGTTGTAATAGTCAAGACGGAAGATGACTAAAGTGGATAAGGGTCTTAGTAGTGTGTTCAGATACAAAGGTATGAATTTTGCTGATGTCACAGGTTTTAGCTCTGTTGGATGTGTGCAGAGAAAGAGAGAGTAGAGTTAAAGATGACCCCAAGGTTGCAAGCTGAGGAAACAAAGTATAGTGTTATCCATAGAAATAGAGAAGGGAGGAAGAGAGGAGTGAGTTTAGAGGAAAAGATAAGGAGCTCAGTTTTCACCATGTTCAATTTCAGATGGCGGTGAGACATCCAGGCAACAATGTTGGATAAACAGACAGAGATCTGAACCTGGATTTCTGGAGAGATGTCAGGCATGGAGAGGTAGATCTGAGAGTCATCAGCATAAAGATGGTACTGAAAACCATAGGAAGAAATAAGTGCACCAAGGAACTGAGTGTACAGCGAGAAAAGGCGAGGTCCCAAGACAGAGTCCTGAGGTACAGCAAGACATTGCCCTGAGTTATACCAGAGCCCTGAGGTATGCCATCCCTCAAAGATCCTCCAGGCCCAGCATGGGCCCAGGAAAAAGCAGCTCTACTAAATCAAAGAAGGGTAAGCCTTACCACTCTAGGGCTACCTTTTGAGACACCATATGCCTCTCAAGGGGCCAGACTGTAAGCGAGAAGAGAATTTCGCCCCTGACTAGGGGATCCTATCAGAGAAGTCCTCATGCCTGAGGCAGCAACAGGAGAACTCCATCAACATGTGCAGAACATGTTTCATGGTCTATGTGACTAGTCTGTTGCCACTAGACCAGCCAAGCTCGGGAGAGACCGAAACCTGCGCAGCTGATGGCTCACCAAGACCATGGGAGAGTGACATATAGAAGCCTTACTGGGAACAAGCCAGGAGGACATCATCTACATCTGTTATCTGCAGGACCATCCTGTGACCAAAAGGATCTTAACCTCGGCATTCCCCTGCGTAAAAAGCAGGCTGAAAATTTGCAGGCTCCACCTCCACACTATAAGAGTGAATGCCCTAAGACTTAACTCCACTCATCAGGAGTCACCAGGACCCGACTTGGGCAGACAGTCTGCATGCTGCCAACCCTCGCCATTTGTGCCATTGATAGAGTAACTAGATGATCTTCCAGTCTACTGCCAAGCTCCGCCACTATTGTGGTCATTGCAGCACTGCAAGGGCCACCTCACTTGTTGACATACACTACTGCTGAGGCCCTGACTGAGAACACACTGACTGCTTAGCCATCCAAGAAGGCCTGAAACCTCTCTAAGGCCAAATAGATCACACTGGCCTCTAGCCTGTTGACCAACCAAGAGGCTTGCAGAGGGGACCAGTGTCCCTGAACAAGCAGACCCTGATGATACATCAGCCCTGCAAATCAATAGTCATGGAGATTATCACCCAAGGTAGTATCTCCAAAGGGCAACTCAAATATCAGAGGGCAAATCTGCAGCCACTAGGCCAACTTCTCCTTAATCTTTTGAGGATGAGATAGTGCTGAGTGAACAACTGGGATCATCAACCCAAAAGCATGAAGCAATTCCGCAGATAGCACATGCATGCCCTGGGCCCAAAGCACCTGTTCCAAGGTCAAAGTAGTTGAACCCAGGAACAGTGGACAGACCTGTGCCCTAGGAGCAGCCCAAAAGCAAGGAATCCAAAGCAGCAAGGAATCCAAAGCGGCAACCAATCCTAACCAAATATTTTAGAACAGGAAATAAACTGTCAAATCATGTGCTGAATAGGCACTCAGACACTCCAAGCTCCAAGCTGAGAAAGAACTAGCCTGCTCTTTAGGTGTACGATCACTCATGCCTTCACCTCTAGTCACCAGACCACCTAAGACATGCCAATCCAGGACTGTTCCAGGAAGTGGACAACTCAGTCATAGTTGATAAGAAATGGGAGCACCCAGATTCCTTGATTACACAGGAGACCACCATGCCTGCCCTGTCTCTCAGAAGGATATGATGAAGTGTAGCCAGGGCAAGAGTAAGGTACAAAACCGAATAGGTCCTAGGATGCAGGAGTGGAGAAACCACTGAAGATACTCCTGGAGGGAAAATGGAAGAACACCTTAGAGCAGTCCAAGAGGGATATATATAACCTTTACACCAGACCCATTCAAAGAGCAACCTGAGGGTCTCCAAGTGGAACTGGGGTTCCCTTAGTCTGGTATTGCTATTAGTTGGGTCACACCGGACAAACCCCTGAAGAAGGCATTGCCGAAACACGGCCTATGTGGGGTTTACGGCTGTTGATTCTCCCTTGTACACCTGGTATACATTTTTTCTAATAAAGAACGCTTTCTTACCATATAGAGGTTACAGCTGAGTCAGGACCAAAGTGCCCCCCCCCCCCAACTCCAACTCCTCCCTTAAGAGGACATGAGCTTTTGCAAAGATATAGAGGACAAAGAATGAGAGGGATGTCTACAACCTTCTAAGCGAGGGTTCCACTTGTGGAACTGCCATCAAAGTAGGCTCCTCAAAGTGCAGAAACATCAGACAGTTTGAAGAAAGATGGACAGGCTCTTTTCATGAGAAAGACCAACTCCTACAGAACCACATCCATCACCAGGGGAAGTTCCCCTTCTTCCACATACTCACCCAGCAAGGAGAGAAAATCCACCTCTTCTACTTAAGACCACTCTGAGGGGAAATATCCAGGCTCCTGGAGGAAGTTAAGCAGTAAAGCAGGATGAAGGCCTGAACCACCCAGCCGCCAGATGCAAAGATACTATAGGACCCCAAGTCCACTTTAGGAAAGGACTCCACATCCCATGAAGGGGACTTCCCTGCAGTTAATAAAGAATGAAAACAGCTTATGAAATGTTTCAGGAGGGCTGGCTCACCAAAAGGCACCGGAGGAACCTCAGAGGTATCCAGGCTTGCGGCTATGGATGCCCCACCATGCTCCTCCTCCATACAGCCGTCAAAGATGGCCAATGAGCCTGCAAGTGGGAAATATCAGAGGAGAAGGGGCAGAGACACAGGAGCATTGGGCCCCAGGACCCTATAGGGGGTCCAGATCATGCTAAAAAAATACACCCCTGGGCTTTTCAAATTCTCACAAGGCAAAAAACACCAGCCATGGAAAAAAAAACATGGGGGGCATGTGGCTCAGCACTACAGCAGCAAAACAAAAAAAAGCTATAAAGAAAAACCCTGCACAAAAAAGAAACCATGGTGAAAAGGGAATCCCCAGTAAGGGAATCCCAGCAGCTGTGTGGCCAGTGAGATAATCCCAAGAAGGGCTGTCCCAGCCATCTGCATAGGCCTTGGAAAGACCATCTTCTTTAGAGAGGTTTGTTTGTTTTTTTAAGCTGCTTTATTCAAGCAGCAAAACAGACAGGCAATTCAGAAAGATAGAAGGGGGAAGAAGGACAAAGAAAGAAGTAAAGCTTGCAGATAGAGGACAGCAAAAGTAAAGAAGAGCTTGAAGTCCAGTCTTACCAACACCCCTCAGGGGGGGTCCCTCCTGTCTGCTCTTTGGCCCACCAGTGTTGGAACTCATGGATAACAGTGCAGGACACAGGGTAACTACAGTATTAGCTGAAGATAAGGGTGTATCCAAGCTCTGAGTAAACATTGGACCAAGGTCTCAGACACACAAGACCATGATCTGGGCTAGGGAAGCCAGGCCTATCTGCAATGCTGCACCAGTCCACACACCTTGCCACCTGCTGGAGGCAGACAATACTGGCTTCTCTCAGTGCTGCACCAGCATATATACAAATGATGACAACACAGAAAGTTGCTCTAGTCTGTCTCCACCTCCTGGCAAGGGAGCATAACCCATGTCTCTGGACTGGTCTAGCAGGACGATAAAGAAGCACATACTTTCACATCAGTCAGTGTGTTATAAGAGGCAATTATGCATGTAAACTGCAACATATGCACGTTAATGATTTTATACTATCACCTCCAAAGTATACAAGTACTAGTGCTATGCTATTCTGTGCCTGGAAAGCTTTAGATCTGAAATACTTTTCAATGAATAATTGACTCTTTATTAATAGTAGTAGTAATAGTAGCCACAAATTCAGACAGAAGAAAAAGGTTTCAAAAATGTTCTTTTGTATCTTAAGTACAGCACATAAAACCTTTTAGAAACAAAGTGTTTATGCACTAAAATAAGCAACACTGTAATATGTGGGATGCTATTGCACAAACATTGAATAAATTTCCTGGTGTAGGAGCACTTAGTACTGCAGATGCTCAAACTCATTTTCTGTGCTTTTCCAGATTTAATGTAAGCAACTATCAAAATAGAAAGAAACTATTACAGAAGATATGTCTCGCTTCATGAAAACACCATATTGTAGAAAATAGTAACAGTTTATGACGGCAGATAAAGACCACTACAGTCCATCTCGTCTGCCCAAAATGATTTAAAAAACATACTGTAACAGTATTTGAATAGTCTCTCATGACTGTAGTTACCTCCAGTAATAGTGATTTTGGAGAACATTTTCCCTTCGATATCAAAGAATGTTTTTTTCTTTTGTTCTCATTGTCGAAACAAGGTTCATTCAAATCCCTTCTAATCACAGTCATGTTAATTTCTACAAAGTAATAAAGACTTCATTTTATTCTATTTGAGCTCGACAGTTTCTATCTGTTCCTTTGTATTTCCATTTCATTCAGAACCAGAACTGGGAATTGGCACCTTAAGCTTTTGTTCTCCAACTATCTGGGAATCTCCATTATTTTATGTCACCTTCCCAACTCACCTAGTCCAGTCATCGCAGCAACATTCCTCAGCTAGGGGCTGCATGCATATTGGGGATGTGCAATTATGAGTGTGTATTTGATTCTTTGGGCACCTAAAATGTTAAGTTTACCTAAATTACTTGTATGTGCATATAACTACAATGTACACACAATCAATTTACATGCACCCAAAAGTCCTAGTGTGCATTCAAGGCACACATTTAAAATGAATGTGTGAGGAGAACACAAAAAAAGCACATAAAAATCTAGAAAAATTAAAGAAATTTGCAAATGAACCAAACTTTTTTTGGTTGTTCACATGTCCTAATAGATATCTTTTGCCACACAAAAGGTATAAATCACTTTGAAAAATTGTCTTCTAATGTGAAATCAGGGATTCGAGTCCATCAATCAACAAATGACACCAAACTCAAATTCTTCTATTGAGTATGCTTTATTACTTGACAGTCTACTGTATAAATAAATCTATACAATAGACCATTGCTCTGTCACTGGTCTTACATGCCAAAAATGATACTACTTGTGTCCCTCATTTAGGGCCTCATTCACTCATGTGAAGTGATTTTGCATGAAAAATAGTGCAAAATGCCTGTAAACATGCAAACATGACAAATTCAGTGTCAATCCCCTAGGAGCCCAAATCACTTTAGGGATCCTGGGGGATGTTGGGGGCAGAAGCAATCCTCATTTGCTCCTGCCCTGGTAGAGCCATCTTGGAAAATGTGTGACAAAGTTGCCACGTTGCTCCATGAACAATGAGACAAAGGTTCTCAATAAAGTCTTACTGGAAGTGATGGTCTTAGGACAGACTGTAGCAGCTTTTCCAACCTCTGCTTCACCCTCTGGAGAGCTTTGACAGCTCCTAACAATCACTTGCTTGACTAGTACATCTACCTAGCCCACAACACGCACACTCGGGAAGAACTAATCAGTGGGCCTCAGATCAAAGGCAGAATGCCTGGAGCACAACATCTATTCTATACCGTGTTGTTGTTAAGTGCCATCGAGTCGGAGTCAACTCATGGCGACCCTCTGGATAGCTATCCTAAATTGTGTTCGGCCTTCAGTCAGGCGGCTCATTGATGACAGACTGGTACCCGTAGCTGCTGTTATTGTATCGATCCATCTCATTGCTGGCCTTCCTCTTTTGCGTTGACCTTCTATCTTGCCAAGCATGATGTCTTTCTCTAATGATCTCTCTCTTCGCATGATGTGCCCAAAGTATGAAAGTTGAAGTCTTGTCATCTGAGCTTCTAAAGAAAGCTTAGGTTTTATCTCCTCTAGTACCGACTGGTTTGTTCTTAGGGCAGTCCATGGTATACACAATATTCGCCGCCAGCACCATAATTCAAAGGCATAAATTTTCTTCCTGTCTGTCTTTTTCACTGTCCAGCTTTCACATCCATATGATGTTATTGAAAATACCATGGCTTGAACAAGTCGAATCTTTGTATGCAGAGAGACATCTCTGCTCTTGAGAATCTTATCTAGGTCTTTTATAGCCATTCTGCCAAGAGCAATGCGTCGTCTGATTTCTTGACTGCTTGTTGCTTCTTTATTGATAGTTGATCCAAGTAGGTTAAAGTTGTTCACAATTTCAATTTCTTCTCCTTCAACGATGAACCTGTTGATTATGCCAGTTGTCATGATCTTTGTCTTCTTTACATTAAGGTGCAGGTCCATTTTGAGACTATGTTCTTTGATTGTGAGAAGCAAATGTTTCAGATCATCTTCACTTTCAGCCAGTAATGTAGTATCATCAGCAACGTAGAGAGAGAGAAATGTCCGACCAACCCTGCAGCTTTTTAGCTCAGAAGTACCATAGTTTTTTGTATCTTCTGTCAGCCAACAGGCAGGTCAAACCAGTGGGCTGCTTCCTTTTATCATTCTCTTCTACAATAAAAGACAGTATATGAGTATGGATAAGAAAACATGGTTCTCTCGTTTGCTGCTGGTTTTGCAAAGTTCATAACATTTGCAACAATGTTGCTATATGGTTTGCCAATATGTGTTTGGGGGAAAATCTTGTTTTTGAGTGGATTTGTGTGCAGGATGGATAAAAGCAGAGGAGTATGTGAAGCCTGGACAGCTGTAAGGAAAGGGAGGATGCATTTTGCCATCTCTTTTATGGTTTATGGTTTAGGCACTTGATATACTGCCCTTTACTGTGTGTATCAGAGCAGTTTACAGATATATTCTAAAAGGCACTTTTTATTCCCTCATCCCTCGACGGGCTAATAATCTAAGCGTACCTGAGGCAATGGAGGATTAAGTGGCTTGCCCAAGGCCACAAAGAGTGACCATGGGACTAGAGACCCCCTCTTTTCCTCTTCTCCTCATGTGTTTAGGGTTCTGCACTTGCTAATCACTCCCTCCATCCTCCCAAGCCAATACTGGCCTCTTTCCATCCACATGGAGTCCAAGCCTTGACTCCTCCCTTCCACTCCACAATGACCTGATAAGATAGAAAAGGTCAAAGCAAGGTGTGCAGCGAGCACTGGCATTCGAAAAAAGGCTGAGGGGTCGGCTGTCGTGAGTCTGAAAATCCAGAGATACAGCCACCTTCTTGCTCTTCCCTGCTTTCTCTTTCCCCTTCTCTTCTGTTTTTCTCTCTCCTGCCTTTCTCCTGTCCGCTGTACAATTTCCTGCTGCAGCTGTGAAAGCGTCTCCATTTTCTCCTACAGAAGGTGGCTTTTATAGCATGTGCAATCATTTCCTAACGTGTGCTCTGTAGTGGGTAGTACATTTTTGGCCGCAGCGTGCATTCCCTCAATTAGCATGAGGGTTAGTGAAAAGATGACAATTTGCGTGAGCTCATTATGTCTCCATTTGCATAATATCATGCTCATGAGTATGTTCCTACATGCTATGCTTTACTGTCTGCTTGCAAAATAGTGGGTGCAATAGTGTGCATGTGAGAGCTTTACCAAAGAACACACCATTGCTTATGCTGTGCGGGTTTAACATGCACGGTAAATGTTAGCAAACTTTAGTCAATCAGCCCCTAGGAATTATTTTATTGCAAGAGTGCCACAGGAATTAAGCAGAACTGTTTGTGACTGCCAATTTAATGTAAGCTTAAAATGTCATTTAATTTAAGTAGACTTTGAAAGACTGGCAAGTGTTACTGGCATGGAAAGACATCAAATTATTAAACACGGAGAGCTATGTATTCTGTTCAAATAGAATTTTCATAACTGGAAAAAGGGGGCGTTTGTACTCTAATAGTAATCCAAAATTGTTTCTCAATGATACTGCACAATACAAAAAAAAGCTGACCTATGAGAGCCATTTCGTATGTAGGGTATGATAAAGAACCACCAGCTGTTTATTGCACAGACCTATCTTTAGCATAAAGAGATCATCTAATAACTGGCTGGCCTGATATGATGTTACATGCTGTTCATGACCAAAAGTGGTCATCAAGCACAATCATAGTATTTTACAATGTTTAATCTGTGTACAATTTAGCAGGCACATGTTCTGTAAAAGATCTTAGTACAGCTAATAAGTAATAGTAGTGACTGGCTACCCTTTTTGTTGAGACAGTGCCTTTTAAGGGAGCAAGAGAGGCAGGTGTTAGTGTAAACGCATTGAGAGGAGCCAGCTCTGAAAAAGGAGCTTGTTTTCAAATGTACGTGCATCCACATTTACAGTGAAATGAATGCACCATAATTCATTTTACTGCAAGGAACATTACATTAAGGAGCAGGATTTGTGACTGCAAACTGAATGCTATAGCTTATACCACATGAAAAAGATTAACTCTGCAGGCAGGAGAGAATGTGGAAGTAGAGGTGGAAAGATGCATTCAAGTTGTTTTTAAGTCTGCGTTTCAAAAAGACTAACTGGAAAAGTACTGAAAATCCAATTCTTGTTCTTTGGGACAGCAGGAAAAAATACAGGAAAGGCAGTGAAAATCAGGAAAATTCTACAGGCAGGGTGGAAAAGGAACTAAAAAACTTGAGTGAATAAGGAAAAGAAATATCTGACATATGAAAAAATAATACTTTATTTTATAGATATTCATGCCCTTGTGCATTGTGCATATGAAGTAGAGAAAAACACAGTGTAAGCCTGGGGGAGAAAAGGGCTTATAGCCCAGAAAGAAAAGAGTAGAAGGTTGGAGAATGTCAGACTGAGAAGTGAAGAGAGAATAGACATACTGTAAATGCGGCAGGGAATAATGTAAGAAACGGAAAGAAATCATGTGAATAATCTAAAATGCATGGATACATACTGTGGCAGTCTCATGCTGCAGCTTTTGATGGTAAATTGGGTTATCCATGTTAAGTTAGTCATCTGAAAAGTGTCATTACCACTAAAAACTCCCTGGAACATGTGATGTCTCAATGTTGTTAAATACCCTCATATTAAATGTTGTAAAGCACCCACATGTTAAATGTAACCCCAATTGTGATTTGAGGTAACCACTTTGATTGTAGGATAAGGTGGAATACAAGTCTGTCTAAATAAATAAATAAACATCTGTGAAGTTTCCTTTCTATTTTTTGGTATGATGAAGTTATAAATATTTTGTTATTATGTTCTTATTTTCCCCATGAGAATGTTTGTTGTGGTGAAGTTTATTCTGCTTAAAATTTAACACTTTTTGATAAGCCTTTTTTGTCTGCATTAATATTTATATATTTTATACAATTTTATACAGTTGCTGGATTTTATATATTTTTACTTTAGCTATTTTGATTTTTTATAATGTTTTGTTATGAAATTTTGCTTGATCCTTGTAACTTGCTTCAAAATTTTTGATAATAATGCAAGATATAGCTAACTGTCAATTCTATTAAGGATACATTAAGCATTTGTGAAGAACTATTTCCTATAATAGAATATTTAGGGAACAGACCTTCATTTTATTGGCATAATCATATTTTTAGACTGCAAATTTATTTTATTTATTTTATTTTATTTAGCTGCATTTATATCCCGCTTTTCACCGGGTCAAAGCAGTTGGGGGATACATTTAACACGAGGGGATATGAGACACATACACTAATACTTACAGGGAACATGGGCAATGGAGGGTTAAGTGGCTTGCCCAAGACCACAAGGAACACCTGCGGGACTAGAAACCCCAGTCCTTCCGGCCCAAGGTTGCTGTCCTCTAGTGGGATTTGAACCACCGACCTTCCGGCCTGTAGTACCTTGCCCCAACCACTAGGCCACTCCTCCCAAATCAGTAACTATTTTACAGAGGACCAATCAACATCAGCTCTACCATTAAGCTGACTAGGCAACTACTTAAAATGGCAATATTTTGAGGCCAGAAAAATGCTATACCAGGGTTACCAGTGGGAGATTTGCAACAGAAGCCACCAAGCCAAGCAGCATAGCTGTTTGACCCCCATAGGCCCCACCATCCAAAAAGCTGCAGAAAGAACTATCAGACCAAGCAACAAAACTGGCAGGGATCTTAAGATCTTGAGAGCTAAAGACCAAGAAGCTGCTAGTGACCAGAGCAGTGGAAGTGTCTGCTGCTAACACCCCCCCCCCCACCCCACTGTGCTGTCTATTCCATGAAAGCACCACAAACATGTTGAAAACAAGTGCTGGACTATGATTGAATACTCCTGTCATGCTAGCAGAAAGCCTAAGGAGTAGTGGCAAAGGCACATACTGCTTATATGACCTAAGGGAGGGAAGGAGGAGAGGAATTTGGGTAGATAATGAAGAAGGATGAGAACCAGAGACAATGCTGAAGGATGATGGGAGGAGAGGCACATGGGGCAGCAGATCCTGAGGATGAAAGGCAGGAAGCAGATGTTGGGAGAGAGGGAGAGACAGAGAATGGATAGATGCTGGAAAAGGGAGTAAATGGGGGGGGGGAAGAAAACAGTTTGGAAGGAGAGAAGGATGCGGCAATGGGCAAAGGCTGAAGATGGGAGCAGGAAGGAGAATGCTAGAAAGAGAGTCAAGGAAAGAGATGATGAGGTTCTGGAGTCACCGGTGCTAAATGTTGGAACACTATACCTGGGAGTGCTATGCTGGAGCTGCTCCCGAGAGGTAACTCCAGAGGAGGGAGGGGGGGGGGAGTGCAAGCCTCAACATTCAGCTGCATCAACCCTGGAAGCAAGTGCGGAAAAGTACATTTGTTTTTTTCTAGTGAAAGAAGAATGGGAATTGTTTTTATTGAGGATGACGTGCTGGGGTGCATTATTGAGCCAGGTTCTTTGCTTATAAAGTTGGAAGGAATGGGTTTTATATTTTATAGTCAAGTATTTTTATTTTACATTGTGCTATATTGGAGCTGTCTTGTAATGATGTATGCTAAAAAATAGAAGAGGGTTATAAATGCTGCTTTAAAGTAAATTATTAATGATCTCTATTGAGGCCCATTTTCAGCAAATTGTGAGTAGCAAAGTTATCCAGATAAACTTTCTCAGATAACTTTATCCAGATATTCAGCATACAGTAACTTATCCAAGTAAGTTTTCTGTTGATTATGTCAGGCCTTGACAAATTTTGTGACGATTTAGGAGCCAGGCCAAAATCTTAGTAGCCAGCGCTCATGACCTCCTTGTGTCTCTCCCTCCCCCCCGCCCCCCTCCCGTTCTCTTGTGCTAGACTCATGTTCTCATATATCAGTGCCTGAGTTCCTACACTCTGCATCATCTTTAGATAAGAACAGCTATAGCTTCAGATAGCAAGTGTGTGTGTATGGTGCCATGGTGGTGTGCCAGCCTATGAGTGCCTTTGTATGGGTGGTGTGCAGGGCTGCGGTGCATGTGTTTGTATGCTGTGTGTGCGGTGCAGAGGTGAGGTTCCTGTGTGTGTACGTGCGTGTGAAGTGTGGAGATGGGGTACATGTCTCTTATACGGAGGTGGGGTACCTGTGTGTGCAAGTGTGTGGTGTGGTGTGCTTGTGTGAGTGTGTTCTTGGGAGAGGGGAATGCACTTTTAGGTAAACAGACATTTGGTCCCATGCATTTATCCCTTTAACCTTTCTCCATTCCCCTTCCAGACTCTTCCCCTCCCCCAGATTCCCCCTTTCCTTTGTTTCTTTGCTTTTTTTTTTTCGGGCCATTTAAAATTTAAACCCCCTGCCCCCCCCCCCCCCCACTAACCTCCCATCTAACTTTTTTTCTTTTTTTTTATTGAAGGCCCCAACCAGCTCAAATCCCATGAGCAGCCTACTTCCCTTCCTGTGGGCAGAAGAGGAAGGCTGTCACTTCAGCCCAGAGGCAAGCTATCTGCCCGCAGGGATCCCATCTCCTCTCAGACAGCTTGCATCTGTGCTGCGATCGCAGCTATCCCCTTCTCTTCTGCCTGTGGGAGATTGGATCTCCGTGGGCAGCCAAGGCCGATTCCTGCTGTGATCGCAGCCTTCGATGGTGCTTCTGCCCATGGGGAATGGGATCCCTGTGGGCCAGCCAGGGCTGGTCATGCTGCAGGTGTTCCAAAGCCCCAGGCACTAGGTCTGACTTTTGTCACCATGGCGGCCTGGCACCCGGGGTATGTCGAGCCCTGGATTATATTATTTATAATATTAAACCCAAAGAACTGCAGGGCTTACAAGAGAAGAAATGGCACTGTGGTTTAATATGGAAACAGAGAAAGGAAAAACTATTTACACTGGTTTAATATACAGACTTCTCTCACAGGCAGAAGAAACAGATAGAGATTTAAGTGAATACATTCACAATATTACAGTGAAAAGAGACATGCCACTGATAGGAAATTTCAATTTGCCAGAAATCAACTAGGATATCCCTGCTGAAGTGTCATCTAGAAAGTAGACAGAACTGTTCCGGCAACTGGTAACAAAACCCAAGGAGGGGAGGGTTGACACTGGTACTTAGTACTTACAAATGGGGAAAGCGTTTCTGATATTGCAAAGTAGTGGTTCTCAAGCCAGACCTCGGGGCACACCTAGGCCTGTCAGGTTTTCAGGATTCCCACAATGAAAATGCACATCTGCATACAATGAAGGCTGTACATGCAAATTTATTTCATGTATATTCATTGTGGGAATCCTGAAAACCCGACAGGCCTAGGGTGTGCCCAAAGGACTGGGTTGAGAACCACTGTTATAGCAGGTGATCATCTGGTGTGCAGCAATCACTGGATGGTGAGGTTCAATAAATAGGACATGGGTGGAGATGGTTCATTCAAATGAAATGGTCCTAGACTTTAGGAAAACTAAATTTGTCGAGACTGGGTAATACCTCAAGGAGTTGCTAGCTGGATGGCAACATCTTTGGAAAGCAGAACAGTAGGAAAAACTGGGAAAAGTTAAAGAAGATATTCGTTCTCTTAAATGTGTGGTCTAAGAGGTTTCTCGCAAGCAGAATCAGCAGACTGCTAAAGTGGCCCTGCTAAAGGCATGTTTGGGAAAGCTTCAGAGACTCTGTAGTGCCCAGACAAAGAATAAAATCATACAGTCCCAGAAAACTGAATATATGGAGAACCATCTTTGGAAAAAGAACTTGCAATTTCTCAATTGTCCAAAACCTCCTTTGGATTTGCCTTGCAAGTATTGCCTTGAAGTTTTGAAAATACCTCAAGAAGCTCATAAGAACATAAGATATGCCATACTGGGTCAGACCAAGGTCCATCAAGCCCAGTATTCTGTTTCCAACAGTGGCCAATCTAGGTCATATGTACCTAGCAGTTTCCCCAAGAGACACAAGTTCCACCATGCTTGTACTGGGTCAAGCATTGATATCTTCGGTCACTTCTTAATAATGGTTTATGGACCTTTCCTCCAGGAACTTGTCCAAACCTTTTTTAAACCCAGCTACACTAACAGCCTTTACTACATCCTCCGGTAACAAATTCCAGAGTTTGATTACACGTTGAGTGAAAAAATATTTTCTTTTATTAGTCTTAAATAGTTTACCCTGTAGCTTCATTGCATGTCCCCTAATCTTTCTATATTCTGATAAGGTAAACAATCGATCTACGTTTACCCATTCCACTCCGTTCATTAATTTATAGACTTCCATCATATCTCCCCTCAGCCGTCTCTTTTCCAGGTTAAAGAGCCCTAACCTTTTTAGCCTTTCTTCATAGGAGTATCCTTCCATCCCCTTTACCATTTTGGTGGCTCTTCTCTGAACCTTTTCTAAAATCGCTATATCTTTTTTAAGATACGACGACCAGAATTGCACACAATATTCAAGGTGCGGTCTCACCATGAAACGATATAGAGGCATTATAATATCTTTTGTTTTATTTTCCATTCCTTTCCTTATCATACCTAGCATTCTATTTGCTCTCTTGGCCGCTGCTGCACACTGGGCCGAGGGTTTTAACATGGTATCCACAATGACGCCTAAATCTTTTTCCTGGGTGGTGGTTCCTAATGTGGAACCTTGCATTGTGTAACCATAGTTTGGGTTGTTCTTCCCTAGGTGCATAACCTTGCACTTGTCCACATTAAATTTCATCTGCCATTTTGATGCCCCAGTCTTCCAATTTATCAAGATCCTCTTGCAATTTTTCACAATCCTCTTGGGTTTTAACAACTTTAAATAGTTTTGTGTCATCTGCAAATTTGATAACCTCACTCGTTATTCCACTTTCCAGGTCATTTATGAATATGTCAAAAAGCAGCGGACCCAGCACAGATCCCTGGGGTACACCACTATTCACCTCTCTCCATTGGGAAAATTGGCCATTTAGCCCTACCCTCTGCTTTCTATCTTTTAACCAGTTCCTGATCCACAATAGTACACTGCCTCCTATCCCATGACTCTTTAGTTTTGCCAAAAGTCTCTCATGAGGGACCTTGTCAAAGGCTTTCTGAAAGTCCAGATACACAATATCAACCGACTCACCTTTGTCCACCTGTTTATTCACTCCTTCAAAAAAAACTCGTGAGAGTGCAGTATTTGGTTATTTTTTCAAGACCTGCAAGGACTGATGGCCAACAAGACTCTGCCAGTCTGGTTTGGATCTCACCAGTGTCCTTGAACGTTCTCTTGAGTTGGTGAATGGCAGGTGAAATTTCCCTGATTTATCTCGAGACATCCTGAAGCAAAGAAAGGACTTCCTGGTTCTTTGCCTAAGAGTCCTAGCTCCATGTACTACTTTTCATTTGAAGTTTCCATGTAAATATTTTGTGATGTATAAAGCCAAACAATTTCTTTTTTTTTTTATCCCAAGCAGCTCCATGATTTTCTTTTAACTATGAGTACTACTACTACGTCACTTGTATTGCACTACAAGGTGTATGAGCTAAAAGAGACTATGGGGCTTGTTTACAAAGCTGCGGTAGCGGCTTCCACCCAATATCGGAGCCACGACCCCATTGAATTCAATGGGGCTGCGGCTCCGATTTCGGGCGGAAGTCGCTACCGCAGCTTTGTAAACAAGCTCCTATGACTAAAGTATAGATAATCTCGTTCCATTAACCGGCTGCCATATACTGTTATCATTGCTCCCTGATTATTTGATTTATTTTTCCTGTTTTTGACTTTATCTTCTCATCTTGCTCCTATAATATTAGCGGTCTCAATTATATATTATTTTTTTCTTTCATGTTTATTTTCTTAAAGTTCTTTTTACTGCTATTCCTGTATCCATTGTGCCAATAGGTATTGTGAATCTTAAATTCTAAAAATAAAATTAAAAAAAAAATGTAAATGTCTGATATCCAAATATGCATTTTTAAGGATTGTTCTGGGAGGAATGATGCTGAGATGATTATGATTGAGTTTAATTAGCAAAATCTTGGAGGGAGCGAGGTGCTAAGGGTTAAGGCTGAAGGTTCACCTAGATTGTCTAATACCCTTTCGCTAGCCTTGCATCCTACATAAAATTAGGTTCTGTGTATTGCTGAGTGGCATAAGTGTGTAAAATCAGATGTTATTTGCAAATAAATGTTTGAACAAGTCATTTACCATTACAAAATCAAGATCTGGACTGACTAGATTTAAATTTATTATCCTACTGTACAGCTGATTATCACTGTAAACAGCTGGATGGTCTGTTTATGCTAACAGTTTATTCTCAGTTGAAGAGGAGTTCATTAATAAACAAGTTAAGATCAAAGTCTGAAAATCAATTTACTGCTTAGGCACTTATACCCTTGGTTTGCAAAACCTTTTTCTAAGTAGTTGTTTCATCTTGCTGCAGAATAGTATATGAAAGACAGAAAGGGGTTCTCAAGAAATATGTCTTGGAAATTTTTAACACAGCTTCCTCATTGAATATATTTCAACAAATCCATTCTCTTTGTTTTAATTCAAGTTTGAAAAATATTACATTTCCAACAAAAACAAAGAAAAGTGTGTCACTAAGAATATAATAAAAAGAAAAGCAAGCATTTTCAGTAAAGAATATAACAGAAAATGCGCACTAACTCACCTCAAGGGAAGTTGCATTGGTATATTAGGAAACAAAAATGCAACAACAAGGCACATGCCTATCAAAAACAAGTAGCTAATACTCTAACATCTCCTAATAAACATCCACCTACTTTTTCCTATCTGAGATATATATATTTCAAAAATCCTTGCACTTGGAAAAATGTAAGTACTACCTTGCAAGGAGACAATACGCAGATAGAAAGAGGCCCCCTAGGGTCAACACTTGGGGCCTCAGGGTTGTGGATTGGGTTGGAAAGAGGAGATGGCACAATTATCCATACTGATGTAGTCTACAGGCCTCCAACTCAAATCAAAGAAATGGATAGAGACTTGATTATTGATACTGGAAAGGTAGCCATGAAGGAGAAGTAGCCGGCAGTAGTTAAAAGCGGCGTCCCTGCTTGCAGAGATGCCGCTGCCTGGACACTCCACCCCCCTCCTCGGCTCCTGCCCAATCGGGGCAGTGGGAGCGGGAAGAGCAGCAGCCGGCAGGAGTTAAAAGCGGCGTCCCTGCTTGCAGAGACGCCGCTGCCTGGACATTCCACCCCCCTCCTCGGCTCCTGCCCAATCGGGGCAGTGGGAGCGGGAAGAGCAGCAGCCGGCAGGAGTTAAAAGCGGTGTCCCTGCTTGCAGAGACGCCGCTGCCTGGACACTCCACACCCCTCCTCGGCTCCTGCCCAATCGGGGCAGTGGGAGCGGGAAGAGCAGCAGCCGGCAGGAGTTAAAAGCGGCGTCCCTGCTTGCAGAGATGCCGCTGCCTGGACACTCCACCCCCCTCCTCGGCTCCTGCCCAATCGGGGCAGTGGGAGCGGGAAGAGCAGCAGCCGGCAGGAGTTAAAAGCGGCGTCCCTGCTGGGCGCGCCCGCGCCTGAGGGCCTCGCAAGAGGGCCGTTTGGCGTGGCCCTTAGGCGCGGCACGAAGGCGAGCACGAAGGAAACAAAGGAAACAGCTACGCCAACAACATCTCAGCAGAACCCTACAAAGGACCACACCGAGGCGAAGGGCGTCAGAACAGCAAGTAGAATTCTCACAATAGATCACACATTTCCTACCACCAAACTGTCTCTGCAACTACCCACACCCTAACGGATCCGGCTCTCCCTCCACGGGGACAGGCTCCCTCCACGGGACAGGCTCCCTCCACGGGGACAGGCTCCCTCCACAGGGGACAGGCTCCCTCCACGGGACAGGCTCCCTCCACAGGGGACAGGCTCCCTCCACAGGGGACAGGCTCCCTCCACGGGGACAGGCTCCCTCCACGGGACAGGCTCCCTCCACAGGGGACAGGCTCCCTCCACAGGGGACAGGCTCCCTCCACGGGGACAGGCTCCCGCACCGAGTTTAGCTCTCCCCAATCGGGGGATTTGAGCGGCAACAAGAGCACAGCCAGCCAGCGGCAGAGTGCTGCCCAATCGGGGCAGACTCAGGACCATATAAAGAACAGCGCGGCAAAAAGGCACACAAAGGAACTACAAAGGGAGAATCACAGCCACCTGTACACCAGAAGAAAAACAACAGAATAACAGAGGAAAAGCATCAGAAAAAACAAGCAACAGATGAAGATTTAAGAGAAACAGGCATCACCCTAACAGTAGATCACAAAAGACCAACATGCACGCCACATACTTCCTCCCACTCTACCTACTCGTCACACAACTCCTCCCACCAACCGCACACCTCCACTACCCACAAGCAAACACAACATCGTACCCACCAACAGCATTGCCATATTTAGAACCACAGCGCACACACAAAGAGACACTCAGAACTTCCCAGACAAAAAGACCAAACAGACACAAATCAAACTACCAAACCTGCACAAAGGAACCACATGTAACAGCAACCTCCTCAACAAAGACAACAACGATTGAGCTCATAAACGCCAGATCAGTCTGCAACAAGATACACCCTCTTGTAGACCACATAGAAGAGCGACAGCCCGACATAATATGCATCACCGAGACATGGCTCAACCCTACCGACAACGTACTACTCAACCAACTAGTACCGGACAACTACTCAGCATACAACTGCCCACACACCCACAAGCGTGGAGGAGGAGTCCTAATAATAGCAAAGACAAAACTAAAGTTCAAGACACAGAGCTTCACCAATACACAGCAATGTAACACAATCAGCATCAAGAACAAAAACATTGCAATCTGCCTAACCTACAGAGCACCCAGAGCTCCACCCGACGAATTAGCCTGCACACTCGAAGAAGCCTGTGCTATAACAACAAACAACAAACCAGCGCTACTGATTGGAGACTTCAACCTCAAGTCCACCAATGCCAAAGACGCAGAGGCCTTCCTTCAAGCAATGACCTCACTTCAATTCACACAGATAATCAATGCTCCAACGCACAGACATGGATCATCTCCAGACCTCATCTTCGCATCCAATTACCTAACATCAAGAGACCTAATTTCTCCACCCACCATTACCCCAGTGCCATGGTCTGACCACTACTTAATCGAGACAAAGCTGCGATCTCAAGAGGACCAGACAAACGAAAGAACAAACATCTCTCACACACAAAGACGATTCAAGCATTTCGACAGGGACGAATTCATACAGGACACAACACAACACTTGAACATTACTACAGATGACCTGGAGGAACAAGTTTCCAGCTGGAACAGCATCTTAGATAACGCCGCCAAACCATCTGGTGGCGGGCACGAGAAACACCACCACAACAGGAGACAAAGCAAACCATGGTACTCAGCAAAAATACGACAGGAAAAGAGGGAGCTCAGGAAGATCGAACGGAGATGGAGAAAAAACAAAACAACAGCCGACCAACATCTTTACCTAACAAAACAAAAACAATACAATGACCACATCAACCAATCAAAGAGGGAATTCCACACAAACATGATAAATACTTCCATCAACAAACCCAGAGAGCTTTTCGAAATAGTCAAGATCCTCACAAAAGAGCAAACACCAGACCGGGAAGTACCAGATGATCCACAGGAATTCGCCGACCACATCAAAGACAAATTTCACTCCACAGAGCGTACAACACCCAGTGGGACCACCGGGACAGACGTACACACCAAGACCTGGGGCACATTCTACTCACCCTCAACAGAGCAGATATCCCACATCATCTCTACAATCAACACAAGCACTGCTCCTACGGACCCATGCCCAGTATCATGGGTCAAAGCCACCAAATCAAACTTCATTCACACCATACATAAAATAGTACTCAACTCACTCACTCAAGGACTCATGCCAAAGCAACTAAAGCTTGCCTCAGTAAGACCAATCACAAAGAAAACAACTCTCGACAAAAAGGATCCAGCAGCATACCGACCAATCTCCAGCATACCCTTCCTGGCAAAAATCATCAAAAAAACGGTTCAACTACAACTCCAGGAACACATCGACAAACATGAAACACTCGACGACAACCAACACGGCTTTCGTCCCAACCATGGAGTCGAAACGCTTCTGATCTACCTCTTCGACAGCATCCTAAGAATAATTGACAACACCAGGAATGGAATCATAATGATCTTCATCGACATCTCCTCAGCCTTCGACACAGTGGACCACAACACACTCCTGGAAAGACTAAAGAACACTGGTATACACGGTATCACATTGAAATGGTTCCACTCATACCTAACCGAAAGACAGCTACAGGTCAAGGTGGGACACAACACCTCCCGACCCATAAATGTCCGTCAAGGAGTACCTCAAGGTTCCGCACTCTCAGCACTCCTATTTAACATCTACATCCAACCAATATGCAACATCATGAAAGAGAACAACATTCAATACACAATATATGCAGACGACATCATGATATACACCCCGATATCAATCGACAACCCGGACTTCTCTAAGATAACAGACTGCCTTATCCAAATGACGAGTTGGTGTCAAAACAACAACCTCGCAATAAACTACAAGACCGAAGCTTTAATCATCACTCGGAACCAAAGCTTCATACACCCGCCAAGTATCAAGATACAAAACACTACTATACCAATAAGATCAGAAGTGAGATACCTCGGAGTTACTCTGGACAATAAACTAAACCTCAAGCCACACATAGACAAAACAATCCAAAAAGTCTACTACAAGATGCGAATCATCAGGAGGCTGAAACCACTCCTCGCCCCAGAACACTTTCGTACCGTCTGTCAAGCACTGATTACCCCAATACTGGACTTCTGCAATCCGATATACCTTGGACTACCGAAACAAGCCCTCAAACCACTCCAGCTGGCACAAAACACTGCAGCATGAATAATATCCGGTACTGCAAGACAGGACCACATCACACCTACCTTAAAGGACTTACACTGGCTCCCAATCGGTGCACGCATCAGATACAAAACTATCATAAACCTATTTAAGACAAATCAGCACACATCAGCCAACAGCCTGCACACCCTCATACAACCAGACACCAGCACACGTCCTAGAAGAAAACAAACACACAACCGAGTCAGCACCCCAAGTGAATTCAAACACACACGCAAAGACACAACAGACAGAGCGCTCTCCATGGCTGCTCCAACAATATGGAACAAACTACCGGACGACTTGAGGGCAACTACAAACCTCAAAGACTTTAGAAAACAACTAAAAACCATGCTGTTCATAGAACACTATGGACACATCACATAACCTAAGAGAATGTATAACAGCACAAGATACCGCCTAAACACTGTATGTATAGAAAATGTTTTTTAGCACCACTGTATATTGCCCACATTGTACATAGCTCAACCCAATCTAGCACACAATACAACACACACTCAACTCAACTAAATTTCACCCTCACTGCATGTTTAACACACTCACTTTACTCGATTGTTTGCTGTGATACCACCTTGATTAATAAGATAAGGCGGTTTAAAAATACTGTTAAATAAATAAATATTAAGTGACCAACCCGATATGGATGGGAGTATTCCTTCTGCAAACCTGGAAAGAAGTAAAAAGAATTGTGGATGCCTTCCAAGATGCATTGCTTAGACAAATGGGGATGGAACCGACCAAGGAAAGTTTGATGCTGGATTTAGTACTCACCAATGGAGAAAGTGTGTTGAATGTTCGGGTGAGTGCCCACGTGAGTAGCAGCAATCATTACATGGTATGGTTTGAGATAAAAGCCAAGGCAGAGTCCAATCACAGCAAGCTCAAAGTCCTAGACTTCAAAAACACTGACTTCCGTAAAATGGTCAAGTGCCTGATGGAGAAGTTGGCAGGGTGGGAGGAGGTAAGGGAAGTGGACATGCAGTGGGCTAAACTAAAGGAGGCAATGAAAGGGGCAACACTAAATAAATACAAGAGGAAAAGGAAACCTATATGGTTCTCCAAAGAAGTGGCTGCACAAATAAAGGCAAAAAACACAGCTTTTACAAAATTCAGAAATTCGCAAACACAGAAATACAGAAAAGAATACAAGATAAAGGTAAAAGAGACAAAAAGAGAAATAAGGACAGCAAAAGTAAAGGCGGAAAAAAGATGGCTAAAGATCTGAAGCGTGGTGACAAAACCTTTACAGGTATATTCGGGAGAAGAGGAAGATCAGAGGTGGAATTGCAAGACTCAAACGTGACCGAGAACAGATTTGTGGAAAGTGACATTGAAAAAGCGAAAATGCTAAACAAATACTTCTGCTCCGATCTTACTAAAGAAAATCCTGGAGAAGGACCACTTGTGATTGACAAATATACAAATAGAAATGGAATAGATGCTACACCATTCACAGAAGATGATGTGTTTGAACAGCTTGCAAAACTGAAAGTGGACAAGGCCATGGGACTGGATGGGATATATCCTAGGATACTGAAAGAGCTCAGAGAGGTTCTTGAAGGGCCTTTAAATGATGTTTTTAATAGATTCTTGGAGACAGGAGAAGTTCCATAGTACTGTAGAAGGACTGATGTGGTATCTCTTCACAAAAGTGATACTAGGGAAGTGGTGACAAACTACAGACCAGTAAGTCTTACCTCAGTGGCAGGAAAAGTAATGGACCTTATCCCCTCCTCTTGGATTCCATTGACCTCCCTAGCTCTTCTTCCCATGTTTTCTCTCTCTCTTCAATAATAGTCTTTCTTCGGGTACTTTCCCTCACTGTGGGAAATCTGCCCTGGTCCAACCCCCTGTTAAAGAACTCTTGCTTCGATCCTTCCATCCTTGCTCACTATTGGCCTGTTTCCAATCTTCCCTTTCTTTCTAAAGTCCTTGAAAATTTGTCTTCACTCAGCTTGCAGATTATCTTGAACACACTAATTTTCTTCACCCTAGGCAGTCTGGTTTCCGTGCAGGTCATAGTATGGAAACCATCCTTCTTTTAGTTCTTAATGAAACATGGGAGTCACTGGATAGGGGGAACATTTCTTTGGCTATCTCATTCGATCTCTCTTCAGCTTTCAATCTTGTCAGTCACCCTCTTCTTCTAGCTCGTCTACAAGCTGCAGGGCTCCACGGATCTGTTCTTCAGTGGTTTTACTCTTTCCTTTCTGGTCATTCTTATTCAATCTCATTTCACTCTTCTACTTATTCCACGTTTCCTCAGTCCTGTGGTGTCCCCCCCAGGACTCGTTCCTAGCTCCCCTGATCTTTAATGTTTTCCTGGCCCCTCTTACTACCTTCATCCAACAGCATGGGGTTTCTGCTTACTTTCTTGCAGATGATATTCTACTTCTCTTTCATGCTCACCCCTCCTGTACAGATCTTACTGCTATCAATCCTTGTCTTTCCCAAATGGTCATTGGTTGCACTCTAATCACGTCAAGTTGAACCCATCTAAGGCTTTTGCGATTTGGCTCATGGGTTCTTCTTTGGCTCCCTCACTGGGTGGTTCATCGTTCACCCTTGTATCATCTCTTAAATATCTCTGTACTGCTCTAGATAGTGGCCTCACTTTTTACGACCAGATAAGTGCAGTGGTTAAGCAATCTTTTTATGTCCTTTGCCAGATCCGTTCACTATGCTCTTTTCTTACTAGCTCGGCCTTCACTACCGTGCTTCTTACTCTTGTCATTTAATGCCTTGACTATTGTAACATCATCTACTCTGGTTTACTTCTTTATCAGATCAAATGTCTACAAACCATCCAAAATATCGCTATCCATATTCCTCACCGTGCATCTAAATTTGACCATATTTCCCCTCTGTTTACCAAATCCCACTGGCTGCCCATCTCTTTTTGAATTCAGTTTAAACCTCTCTCACTGGTCCACAACACACTACATATGGGTACCCCTGTGTACACCAGAACGGAGAAGTGTCAGTATCAAGTGGTTATTCTGTGAATTGCGTGGAGAGGGAGAAAATCTTGAAGCATCAAGAAATGCAATCACAGACCAAGAAAATGTGGCAGAAAGATACAGAAATATTTCCCCATTATACTGGAGCCACAGGCCTGATAAAGAAGAATTTCCAAGCACATCTTGACAAACTTCCCATACATATTACATCTTATGAACGCCAGCAGAAGGCTCTCTTTGGCACAATGCAAATATTACGCCGAGCATTAGCAGTAAATTTGAGAGATTAAGATCATATTCCACATACCCTGGCTTAGAAGTGAGGTTCATGACTGCCATGGTATGTGCAAAACTAATAAGCCAATCTCTTAGTAAACAAAATACAATACCAACTAGAGTTTCACTCAGTTCTAACTATCTATTAGCCTTAATTACACAAAGGGCAAGGAGATCTCAGTATAGCTATATGCCCTACATCTGGTAAAAATTTTACCATAGGGACTAGCAGACGCTTACATCACGGATCTCCAACCTCCCCACCTTAAATTACCTTAAATATTATTGCTAATGTTCAATTTAATTGTAATCCTGATAAGTAACATAGTAACATAGTATATGATGGCAGATAAAGACCAGTGTGGTCCATCTAGTCTGCCCAGCAAGGCGGCAAGAGTAGGTGCAAGTCACCCCTCCCCATGCCTTTGTTTAGGGGTGTACCCACCACTCCATGTAGGTCACCCCTATTTGTTGAGATATTAGAGATAGTTATGTTTATTTTGATTTTATCTTGTTGCTATAAAGGGATCCATTGTGTCTGTCCCATGCCATTTTGAATTCTGTCACTGTATTTGCCCCCACCATTTCCATCGGGAGGGCATTCCAAGCATCCACCACCCTTTCAGAAAAAGTATTTCCTGAAATTGTCACTTCTTCCCTATTACCACTTTTATGAAGAGATACCACATCAGCCCTTCTCCAGTCCTGTGGAACTTCTCCTGTCTCCAAGGATCTATTAAAACATTCTTTAATGACCCTGCAAGAATCACTAACAGAGGAATGACAACATTACACAGGCAAGATCCATAAGCAGACAACATAGCAGGCAGACTGTGCCACTGCCAAAAGGGTAGACAGTACGTACATGCACCAATTGTAACAACTGCCACATAAATGTGAGCCTCTGCATGTGCAACACCCTGTGATGTGGCAGCTATGCCCCAGCAAGTGCCATGCCCCCCCCCCCCCGACAAGGCAGGGTGAGGTGCCAGGGATAGCAAACAGAGAATAGGCAAATGTTGCACATGTACATAGCACCAGCTGCACCATGCCTGAGTTGGGGAGGGTGCCGAGTGGCTGAGGTTTGTCTCTACCCCACAGACTGTTCCAAATCCTGCAAAACAGAGGCTACCATATGCGCTACTGCACCATTCGCAGCACGAGGCCCCACCTCATACATCACATATGTCAGCAGCTGCTAGAGGAGCAAGGCGAGTGCCCATGCAAATATCCAGTCTGAGTGGCATGTAGACAGGTACCAGAGGCTGAGTACCGCATGGAACCGCACACATTGCCACCACAGAAACAACCGTCAGTATTTTTATAACCCACTTAAAACCCACTATTAACTATTCCTCTTTACACACAACAACTCATCAGCGTCTCTTAATGCACTTTAAAACAAGTTTCTTTAAAGCAGCCATCAAACAGAGCAACAGCTGTTAAACTCCACTATGATTTTCTGTATTTTCATAAGATAAAGAGGAAAGCACCAAACAGCACACATCAGCATCTATAAGCAAGAAGAGACGCAAATTAAAACAGCATTTAAACAACATCTAACAATAGTATCCAATAACTTATCTGCTTAATCGCAGCTGTCCAAGTTCTATGCAGCTCACAGCTCCCTTCTTTGTAGAAACATGTGCTGGCAAGTCCGTTCAGCTTTCTCACTCTACTGTACTCTACTGCGCACATCCAACACCCTGCAGTAGAGTGTTTACTAAGAGATTGGCTTATTGGATTATTAGGCTCTTAGATAGTCTGGTAGTGTGTATGTGCAAAACTAACCCATTAGGTAGGAGAAAGTACCCCTAACCTATCATTCTCCACACAACCTCATCTTCTTCACTTTGTTCAGGCAAACCGGCTTCACCTTCCTCCCCCCCTCTTAGGCTTGCTATGAATCCACTAGGCATTCTGTTTTCTTGACCCCAGCTCGTAGAACTCCCTGCCTCTGATATCCATCTAGAGTTTTCTTATTCGAAATTCAAAACACTTCTGAAGACTTACTTCTTTCAGCTGATTCTGACTCTTCTTCATGGGTATAGAATTCTGCACCTTCCTCCCCCCTCCTCTCTTTATTCCCTCTCTCCCCTTCCCCTACGAATATATCCTGTTCCGTCTTTCTCTCCTTTCCTATCATTTTAATGGCATTCTTTTCCTTTTCTGAAAGGATTTAAATGTTATTGTGCGCTGCTCTGCTTTTGAAAGGCGGTATAGGAAGTTTTTAATAAACCATACCATGGGTGGTGCCTGAAGTAGTCACACCATGCAGCGCTCTGCTCGCAAAATATGATTTTCAGAAAACGATGCTTTAACGATGCTTTAACGATGCTTTGTATCAAAGAAAAAATCCAGCACCAAAGCTCCAAAACCAATTACTATACCGTTCTCTGAAGGGACCTCATATATTCCCCAAAGCTTGATGAATGTCTAGGTCCTTGGAAGGCCATTCATCAAGCATGGGGAATATATCTAGAGAACACTGTGGTAATTGTTCTTTTGAAAAACAAATTTAGAGCTTTGTTGTTGGTATATATATAATTTTTTACAAATGGTGTTAGGTGATCACTTTCTGAAAATGAGATTTAATACAGCACCGAGTGGTGCCTAGTGGGATTTTTCAGGCACTACCCATGATACACTAAAATTATTTTAGAACGTTGTATGAGGAAGTTGTGTTAAAATTTTCCAACATAGATTTTTTGAGCATTCTTTTTCAGCTTTGCCGTTGCATATTTTATAGTTTATTTTTGTCTCTTGTTGCTCGCAGTGCTATCTCATGACAGACATGGTCTTGTTTGTTAAACTCTGATTTCTGCATTTTCTATATAGTCACTGCCAGACTAATCTACTAATTGTTAGAATAAAAGTGCAATCGGTGGAAATTCATCCCCGGCCCTGATGTTTGTCTCACGCTGTCAAACCCTGGAATCTAACTGCTGAAAAGCAACATTTTGCAACAACTTAAATCATCGTCAGTCTTTCCTTAGGCTGTTTCCTTAAGGTTTCTCTCTTTTCAAAACCAGGAATCCTGGAAGAAAACTGAATTACTAAATGTTGCATGAGGTATGAGCAAAATAATTATCTTTAAGTTTTTTAGACTCAAGCTAATGTTATTAAAAAAAATATGTCCAATTTAGAATGAAACCTTCTATGTGTATATCATCAAGGAAAGCAGTAGGGTATTTCTAACAAGAAATGCGTGCTTTTCAATTCAGCATGCACAAGTGCCACAAAGACCAGCAGCACCACTACAAGTTTTCTCAGAGACTAGCTTAAGGATGAATAAAGAAGCATATTGGTTACCAACAGTGCAAATATATCATTCTCAGAGAATCTGCTGAATATTATGCATTGGAAGTTTTTTTCTGTATGTTAGTTCCCATGTCTCTTTTTATTATCATAGGGCCTGATATCATAGGACCTGATATTGCAAGGCATTTACATGGTTTATAGAGCTGTAAACCATGTAAATGCCCCAAAACGGGATTCCAGCAGCACTAACATGGTTAGTACTGAATGTTCCCGAGTAACGTCACTATATGCCCCAATGCTAACCGCTTAGCATCGGGGTATTCTAGGGGAGGCACCCGGGGATAATCAGTCGGCAGCAATATTCAGCCACTGCCCAGTTATCCCTCAGCAGTGAAAGCGTAGTTACTCACCTGTAACAGGTGATTTCTGAGAACAGCAGGAATTTAGTCTTCACATATGGGTATTGTCGGTACCGACGGAGCCTGTGCAGGAACGCTCCCCAGCGTCCAATAGGAACGCTTTTGGAAGCATCCCTCAGCACATGTGCGCTGCCTTCCCGCCTTTCCAACTGTCCCTCTTCAGTTAAGTTTGTAGCTGAGTGAAAGGATAGAGGGAGAGAGGAAAGACAGAGAGATAGAGAGACAACTCCTAGGGGAGGTGGGTGGGTTGTGAAGACTAAATTCCTGCTGTTCCCGGAGATCACCTGTTACAGGTGAGTAACTACGCTGTCTCCAGGAACAAGCAGGAATGTAGTCTTCACATATGGGGACTCCCTAGCTGAAGATGCCAGGGAGATAGCCCCAGGAAGCTGCCACCTATAGTAAGGTGGGCCATGCTTCCTCCCATGGATCTCTGGCATCCCACCAGAGTTGGTGGGTAGGAGTTGAATTAGGTCTGGAAGAGATTTTGAAGAACAGTTTGGCCAAAGAAGGCATCTCGACGGGAGGCCTTATCTAGGCAGTAATGGGCTGTAAAGGTGTGTACCGAAGCCCAGGTGGCTGCTCGACAAATGTCATCAATAGACACAGAATGAAGGTTAGCCATAGAGGCTGCCATGGCTCTCACATTATGAGCTATGACATGGCCTTGAAGAGGAAGACTCTTACTCTCATAAGCAAAGGATATGCATTGTGCAATCCATTTAGACAGAGTTCTCTTGGAGACTGGAATTTCCAAATGACTAGAATCAAAAAGCAATAAAAAGTTGAGAAGACTTTCTATGTTGCTGTGTTCTTTTTAGGTAAAAAGCCAAGGCTCTTTTACAATCCAAAGTATGAAGGTTCCTTTCTGCATTAGAGGCATGAGGCCTCGGAAAGAATACAGGAAGATAAATTGATTGATTTAAATGAAAAGGCGAAACCACCTTTGGCATAAAGTGTGGATGAGTTCTAAGAACAACCTTATCATGGTGAAACCTAGTATAAGGAGGATCAGTCACTAAAGGTTGCAATTCACTAATGCAACGTGCAGAGGTGATTGCAATTAGAAAGATGACCTTCCAGGACAAAAGCTTTAGGGTTGTAGTGGCTAAAAGTTCAAAAGGCGGTTTCATGAGCTGCCCGAGAACTAGGTTTAAATCCCATGCCATCGGTGGTGGCCTGATGGGAGGCTTTGTTAATAGAAGACCTCTCATAAATCTTGTTATGAGTGGATGAGAGGAAATTGGTTGTCCATTTAGAGGCTTATAGGAAGCTGCAATTGCACTAAGATGGACTCTTACTGAATTGGTCTTTAGACCAGAATTTGATAAATGAAGTAGATACTCTAGTATTGATTCCAAAGGTATCATAAGGGGGTTTAACCCCTTCTGTGAACACCATATACTAAAACGTTTCCACTTGAAGGCATAAGAGTGTCTTGTGGAAGGTTTTCTAGAAGCCTGAAGGATATCCTTTACCTGTTGGGAAAGGTTAAGATCCTGAAGGTCTAAGCTTTCAGCAACCAGGCCCTGAGATGTAGGGGACTGGGGATTCGGGTGCCATAGCATCCCGTTCTCTTGGGAGAGGAGATCTGGAGCATAGCCTAACTCTAGAGGTGCAGCTTGAGAGAGATGTAGAAGCAGGGGATACCACGTTTGGCGTGGCCACCGTGGCGCTATGAGGATCATACGACCTCTGTCTCTCTGAAGCATGAAGAGTGTTTTGGGGATGAGGAGAATGGGTGGGAAGGCATAGAGGAAATCGTGACCCCAGTGAAGAAGGAAGGCGTCCCTTGCCTGGAAATTTTGAGCCGGAATCCTGGAACAGAACCGGGGAAGTTTGGCATTCAATGGACTTGCAAATAGGTCTATGTCTGGGGTTCCGCAGATCTGAAATATCTTGGCCACCTGGTCTAGGTGGAGAGACCATTCGTGAGGCAGCAGTACTCGGCTGAGTTTGTCTGCCCAAAGGTTTTGAATGCCTGAAAGATATACCACGAGAAGGTGAATTTGATGCTCTCTGGCGAGGGCCCATAGTCGTAAAGCTTCGTTGCATAATGACAGAGAGCCTGTTCTGCCCTGTTTGTTCATGTAGAACATAGCTACTTGAGTGTCCGTTTCGACTAGGACTGTCTTGTAGCTGAGCTGGGCATGGAATACTTGAAATATTTTCTCTTATTAGTCTTAAATAAATTACACTGTAACTTCATTGCATGTCCCTTAGTCTTTCTATATTTTGATGGCATAAACAAATCGATCTACGTTTACCCGTTCCACTCCATTCATTAATTTATAGACCTCTATCATATCTCCCCTCAGCCATCTCTTTTCCAGGTTGAAGAGTCCTAACTTTCCATCCCCTTTACCATTTTGGTGGCTCTTCTCTGTACCTTTTCTAATATCACTATATCCTTTCTAAGATACGGCAACCAGAATTGCACACAATATTCAAGGTGCCATCGCACCATGGAATGATACAGAGGCATTATAATAGCCTTGATTTTATTCTCCATCAATTTCCTTATGATTACTAGCATTCTATTTGCTTTCTTGGCAAACACCAGTAGCAACTTGAAAGGTGCATCAGCTGACCAACTATAAAGCCAGAGCCGCCACCAAGGCACAACAACTGCTGCCATAGACAAATCACAGAAGCCATCTGTCACATAAATGGCTTTAGACTCCAATCTGGCAGTCTCCGGCTGTCTGGCAGCTGCTGAGCCCTGTGCAAGAAATTCTTATTTCTACCAACAATTTATATTCACTTTCAATAAAAATAGCATGGTTTGATTGTATGGGATAGATTCATATTATGCTACTACTAATGCAGCCCTAGCACGATAACCTGAGTTATTGGTAAGTAGGACCCATTGTTATATGTTTTAAAAAAATTCTAGTTAATACTGAGCTGCTGTGATCAGAGATTTTATTTTTATATGCCAGCTATTATGACTAAATACAAACCAGATATTCAGCACCAGTATGTGAAATGTGGACAGTACTGAATATGAGGTTAATGCAGCCAGCGCCAATACTGTCCTATAAGGTGGTGATATTTATTTAATTAACTACTTTTATACAGCGCCTTATCTGAAAGTCAAAGTGGCTTACAGGTTAAATGAAAACTTTGTTTCACACTGAAACACAAATATGATAAAACGTAACTCTAACTTTTAACTTTAACTTGGGGTGTAGAATACCACATGGAGTTTGAGCGAGTAGTTCCTACAGTCAGGAGGTATTGTGCTGAGTAATGTTGGAATCTTGTGGTCTCTTGTGGTCCGGTACTTGGTTAGTTCTCACTACCGAAGTGCTCCAGGAAAAGATGATTTCTTTCAGGTTTTTTCAAAAATCTGTTAGGTCAGATACGGCGCACAGGTTCTCTGGTAGTGCATTCCATCTGGTTGGTGCATAGAGCGAAAAGGCCCTGTTGGATGTGTGGTGAAGACTCCCCTCCAGAGGAAATGGAGATAGGGGAAAATCCTGATAGAAGGGATGACACACACAGGATTTCCAAAACTGACTTGGAAAAAACACAGTTATCGGCTGAGCTGAAGACAAGCCCCAGCCCAGGGGAGGAGTTAGGCTTCAGCACTGATTGGGCACGCCCAGGGGAACGACAGGGAGTGCCGGGAAATGAAGCCCTTTTTAAATCCTCAGACAGGATTGACAGAGGAGGCAGCAAGGCTGGCAAAGGAGGCAGCAAGGCTGGCGAGGCAGGCAGCAAGGCTGACAAGGAGAGCAGCAAGAAACGAAGCAGACGAGAAGCAGCTTCCAGTGCACGCTGGTCTTCAGGAGGAACTTGGAATCAAAGGGGAAAAACTCTAGAACCCTGGGAGAAGGCAAAACCCTGGAACAGTAAGCCTTGGAGCCCAATATACTCTCAAGGAGATCCTTACTACACGGTAGAGCCTAAATGTGGGAAGGCTAGCAAACCCAGCTCTTGGAGAAAAGGTATTTTGTCTGGTGGCGAGCAGTGCTATAAAAGCCAGGAACCAAAACAGGAAAGAAGCTTTTCTGAGAGAAATTCCCCTAGCAGAAGAACTAGCCATAAGGCTCCTGAGTTTCTAGAGAGGAGAGAGTCCTGGAAGAAAGGTGCCTGTTCTTATGCCAACGTCTCTGATAAAGGTAAAGCTGAATTTCCTAATTTTAATGCCTTGCTGGAGAAACCCTTTTATTGTGCTGACCTCCCTAAGCCAAACTCTGTAACAGGAGCAGATAGTGAGTGGGGGAAGGGTGTGACCCTTACCGGAGACTATCAAGCAGCTAAAGAGCAGCTACAGGCTGAATTGCTTCTAAAAGAGTTTCAGCAATTTCTGGAGTTAAAGTCAGGGAAACATAAGAAACCTGATGAAGAGAACAATTGCCTTAGCCCAGATGAATGTATGCAGATAGATAATGATGTGCCTACCTTGAGTTATGGTCCTTGTGCAATGGATTGCTCTTTATGTTTTAGAGAGTAACAGTGTAAGGAAGCATCTGGAGTTTGTATGAGAAGAATACAAAACGTTTGCTATACCTGTTGCCTAGCCGTGAAAGTTCACAAATTGTTTTCACCTGTTTCTGTAAAGCCACTCTGTGAAGAGAACAGCTGTTATTGTGAGGCTGCAATAATCCCGAGCAACCACACGAGGCAAAGCTGAGTAGAAGCTACCGTGACTGTGTAAAGCTGAGTTAAAGCTATTTGATTTCAGTTGTTTTCCTGACCTCCTGATTTCACCTTTATGTTGAAAGTTGCACCTTTACGTTATGCACCTTTGAATTGTAATGCGTTGAAAATATCCCCACAACAAATAAATTTCTTGCAAGCCTTATCACTCGAGTCACAACTACAACTTTCATCCCTAAAGGAAAAAAAACAAGTGTACTACGAATCCCAGCATTCAGAGGGATCAGTACCACCTTTATTCATAAGGGACATTATATAAGGCCACTCCTGCCTGTAAGCTCTAGGGCCCAGGCAGGAGCATCGCAGATGTAGTTTGGCTGCTTTTCAAATTCATATTCAGCACCACCATACGGATAGGCTCTCCAGATAGCAATTAGCACAGTTTTTTCTCTCCTAAGTTATTTGGGTTGTTATCCTTATAATGGCACTGCATATTGTTGATATATAGATATTTCCTGGCTCTGCATCTGCTCACAAACTGTCCCAGCACTGTCCAGATAGTGAGCAGACTGCCTCGGCACTATCTGGACAGTGATGCCGAATATCAACCCATTTATTTTTATTTTATTTAAAAATATCTTATAGACTTGCAAATATAAACAAGTAGGCCCTTAATAGAATAAGTTGACACCATTATTGCATATTATCTACTACATAGCTCATTTTATATAATGCGGATAATGCATCTTTGCTGATCAACAGCATGTGCTGTTATAGTAAATGACACAACTGATATCATACGTTTTTAACATAGTGCAGTTTATTCTTTGTAATAATCATATTTCTTGATAAAGGTTCTAATTAATTTGAAATATTTTTAGTTCCACATCATTTCTTTCAGACTCATATTGGTATATGGAAATTCTTAGGTTTATTTTATTTTTTTAATTTTTGCTACAAATTAGGCCCCTGTGTTTCATTAAGCTCTCCACCATCATAGTTTCTATGGTTATTATCGTATGTTTTTATTATGCATATGCTTTTGTTCCATGGCTCATTACCATATGACAGATATTCCTTTACCATAATTTGGATTCGGTTCTTATTCATCACTGTGTGTACTGTGTTTGGAATCAATACCATCGAGCCTTTGAATTATGGTGCTGGCAGCGAATACTGTGTATACCATGGACTGCCCGAAGAACAAACCAGTCGGTACTAGAGGAGATCAAGCCTAAGCTTTCTTTAGAAGCTCAGATGACAAGACTTTGACTTTCATACTTTGGACACATCATGCGAAGAGAGAGATCATTAGAGAAAGACATCATGCTTGGCAAGATAGAAGGTCAATGCAAAAGAGGAAGGCCAGCAATGAGATGGATCGATACAATAACAGCAGCTACGGGTACCAGTCTGTCAACAATGAGCCGCCTGACTGAAGACCGAACACAATTTAGGATAGCTATCCAGAGGGTCGCCATGAGTCGATTCCGACTCGACGGCACTTAACAACAACCACCACCGTTCTACTTGGGGGACTTTGTATTTAGTTTTTCCTGTGAGTTACAGTTCTTAATACTATGGACAGTTCTCTTTCTTTGGTACACAGGCTTAAAACTTGTGGAAAAACAATGGATATTAATATCTTACAGCCATTTCCACACTACATTACTAGGTTTATAATAATTTATATTTCTGCATGAAATGTTATTCTTTTTTTTAATAAATTTGTTACAGATGTTAAAGGTGGTATATTGACATCACTAAATTAATTGATTGACAGATGATGTATAACATGTATAGTGAGTGTGCAAGATTCCCCACCTTGTCCTGCCAATGTATCTCAGCCCTGCTCCAGAGAGACCACCTCTAGGAGCAAAACAAGCAGTTCAGTCTTTGTTTCTATGCAGTCCTTCGTCTTTTGACACAGGCTGCCAACTGCAGTACCAATCTGTGCCAAATTGCAATGGCAGTTATTTTAGATGCATGCACAACTGCCTATTGGGAACTGGACAGGGACCAGCAGTTAGTTCCACAAGGCCATCTCTTTAAGTCCGCACCAATCTGATTCAGATTTAAATCAATGATGCAGAGGTCAATGTCTCCTACAACATTTTGAGTCATCCAGTTGCTCGGGGCCCTTTCTTGTGGCATGAGTTATATATTTTGTTTTCAAGGAGCTTGCAATTTATAATTTTGTTACATTTAGGCATTTTTTAATACGAGGGTCATTTTTAAAGTAAGAACCGATTGCGCATCGTGTCCGCGCGATCTGTCAAGTGACGTCCGTTCAAGGTCAGCCACTCTTGGCCAGTCTCTCACTATGCCGCCATTACGTTTCACGTCTCTGCCAGTGTTGGTTGTATTGTTATACTGCTTCGTTTGTCGCCATGTCAATCAGTAATCCCTCCGATTGTGAAGTGCGCTCGGTTATCCGTTTTTTAAATGCAAAACAAGTTCGTCCAGCTGAAATTCACCGGCAGCTTGTTGAAGTGTATGGGGAAAGTGTAATTAATGATGTTTAAGGAAGGAAGGACAAATGTTCATGATGAAGAACGATCTGGACAGCCTACTGTCATGAATGAAGACCTGAGACAAGAATTTGATGAGGAAATTTGCCAAAACAGGTGCTTCACTATAGACAAGCTGCATCAGACATTTCCACAAGTTTCAAGATCAGTAGTTTATCACATTGTTACTGACAAACTGCACTACAAAAAAATGTGTGCGAGATGGGTGCCGAAAATGCTGGACGAACTTGTTTTGCATTAAAACCGGATAACCGAGCGCACTTCACAATCGGAAGGATTACTGATTGACATAGCGACAAACGAAGCAGTATAACCATACAACCAACACTGGCAGAGACGTGAAACGTAATGGCGGCGTAGTGAGAGACTGGCCAAGAGTGGCTGACCTTGAACGGACGTCACTTGACAGATCGCGCGGACAAGATGCGCAATCGGTTCTTACTATAAAAATGACCCTCGTATATACTTTGTAATATGTTTTACATGTTATGCCAATATGAGCTACATTATATGTTTTTCATAAATATGACTTGGAATGGTTTGCTTATTTTATTTAAACAATTTATAAACTGCTTCCCCAGCACAGCCATGAAAGTAGAGTGCAAAATAATGCAATCAGGTTGGAGCACACATCTGCATAGCGACAGCCACTATCCAGGTAATTGAGCTATCTGTATGCAGAGTAATTCTATACCTCCCGTGCAGGTAACACATGTATTAGGAACCTATTTTATAAAGTGAAGTACACACGTACTTTACTTTATAGAAAAGGGACATAAAGACAGTTATGCCTGCTCTAGAGCAGTTGTTGATGCCTACGCTAGATTGTTCGTAAATACACATAAGTTATTTTATAACTTGTGTGTGCAAATTTAGGCTCTGCCCACGCTCTGCTCAATCACTGCCCCTGTGCACACCCAAACTGAAAGTATGCATCATAAGACTTACCCATGTGTTTACATAATTTGCAACTGCCTGAAGCACGTGCATAAACTGCCTACTGTATTAATGTGCGTAAGCCTTTTAAAATAGGCACTTACACACATAACTAATCCACACACCTCTTACAGAATCAGCCCCACAGTGTAAAAAGTTATTACAGATCATCCCCAACATTTAGGTAGTTTCAAGACAGAGCAATGGTGGAGCTTTGGTGTTCCGCCCAGTGGAGGGATTCGATCCTAACAATAACAGGTTCAGATCAATCCCGCCACTGCCCGAATCGAGTGGGTGGCAGCACGGCACGTGTTTGCGTTGCTGATGCCACACGCTCGGGCTTCTGGCAGCCACTGCAGGGTAGCAACGCCCTGGGTGGCCCAGCGGCCCGATCCCACCAGCTGCCTGTGGCAGGACCAGTTCGCGCGAAACAGGCTGAAGCCGCTGAATCCCACACTTGTTCCACCTATCTATAGAGAAAGGGATGTCCTAAATGGATATCACAGCTCTGTAAGTATTTTATGTGCCACCACTTCTGCAGGAAAAAGCACCGAAGATATATAAAATGTTTAAGCATCACAACAAGCGTTTAAAAAAAAAAAAAGGCTGACCGTAGTGTTTAAATGTTGACCTGATTGTTAATATCAACTGGCAGTGGTTTGAGTACGAACTTCAAATCTGATAAACAGGTTTTTATTAAATTACCTAATAAATCTTGTAGGTTTCAATGGGTGGCGTTAAGTGTTCCCACATGCCGGCTAGCATGTCACGGCGTCTTGGGCCCGCACTTACTGTACACATGCCCCCTGAAATAAGCACAGGCCTCTCGTGCTGGTAATGTGGCCCACATGTGCATTACTGGTGCAGGCTTTAGTAAACATGCCCCTGTATGAACCAAAGGCACAGGATAGAGAATATAAGATTTGCTGCACTGGGTCAGACCAAAGGTCCATCAAGACCAGTATCCTGTTTCCAACAGTACCCAATCGAAGTCACAAGTACTTTGTATGATCCCAAAAGGTAGACAAATTCCATGCTGCTTATCCCAGGGATAAGCAATGGATCCCCCCCCCCCAATCCACTTAGAACAAATTCCTAGAAGAAAAGCCCATAAACCATTATTAAACATTTTTTAAAGCCAGCTACAATAAGTACTTCACTACATCCTCCAATTAGTCTTAAATGTACTACTTAGTAGCTTAATTGTATGAAAGGGGGCTGATAAGTCTCTGGACTTGTAATGGAACAGAAAGCTATGGGCACACTTCAGTTCCAGTGATCCAAATGTTCTCTCTGCAGTTTCGTTTTATTTGGACCACTGGACTGAAGTGTGCTCATAGCTTTCTCTTTCGTTACAAGGCCAGAGACTTATCAGTCCCCCTCGTATGCCTCCTAGTCTTTGTACTTTTTGAAGGTGTAAACCAATTCATGTCTACTCATTCTTTTATACACCTCTGTTCAGCCATCTCTTCTCCAAACTGAAGAGCCCTAACCTTTTAAGCCTTTTCTCATAGATGTATTGTCCCAGCCCTTTTATCAATTTGATCACCCTTCTCTGTGCCTTTTCTAATTCTGCTTATCTTTTTTTAAATGCGGCAATCAAAACTGCACACAACACACGATGTATGGTCACACTATGGCGTGATAGAGGCATTATCATATTTGGTTTCATTTGCCATTCCTAACATTCTATTGGCCACCACTTCACTCTGAGTAGAGGATCCTTTCCTGGGTGGTAACGCCTGAAGCGATTCCTTGCATCATGTAGCTATAGTATGAGTTGTCCTAAGGGGGTGGTTTCAAGTGCAGGTTGGAGGGCTGGATCCCTGCCCAAGAGACAGCTGGAAGTGAAAAAGGAAGATCAGGGTAAAAGAAACGAGAAAGTAAATGATCTGCAGAATGGTGACGACCACAGCTGCAGAACACATAGCGAGAGGTAGGAAACAAGACGGAAAAGAAAAGTGCCTCCCAGAAATTAAAATGTTCAGACTCTTTAAATGGCTGTTCCCTGAAATTAAAATAAAAGAACAACCAGATCAGCACTGATTTGAATAGTTTAGAAGGTTAGGTGGCATTTACACATGTAGAAAGCTAGTTTACACAAATTCTCTCTGTTGAGAGTAAAGACCGAGGCAGAGAAGCTCACATCTTGGAGTTGAATGCGTGACTGCGTGGATGGTGTCATCAAGAATGTTTTGGTTTCCTGGACCATGGGATAATTTTCCAAGGGATGCAGAGCAGAGATGGTGTCTACCTATCCAAGAAGGGTCAAAGTGTCTTCCTCAGCAACTGGCTAACCTACTGAAGAGGGCTTTAAACTAGGTTCATTGGGGATGGCTGAAGAAAGCCCTCAAGTAGAACATTAAATACCTCTGTTGAAATGGGTAAAAGAGGCAACATCTGAAAAGAAGTGTGTATAAATGCCCATACTATGGGAAATAAAATCCCAGATGTTGAGGTTTTAATGGAAGAGACAGACTTGGATTTAGTGGCAGTTACCGAGTAGTCTGACTGCTGATGTAGCTGCGCATGAAATGAGAGTCAGAAGCTGTAAAGATGTCTTACACATTGGAACATGGAACGTACGAAGCATGAACCAAGGGAAGTTGGAGGTGGTCAAGAATGAAATGGAACGTGTACAACTTGATCTGTTGGGTGTCAGCGAACTGAAATGGACTGGCATCGGGCACTTTGCATCAGATGATTACATGGTCTACTATGCTGGAAATGAAAGACAAAGAAGAAATGGTGTTTGCATTTATAATAAAGAAGAAACTTGCAAGAACTGTAATGAAATACAATGCAGTCAGCGAACGCTTAATCTCTATTCGTCTAGGAGGATTGCCTATCAACACAACTATAATTCAAGTATATGCCCCAACAACAGCTGCAGAAGAGAATGAAATTGAAGAGTTCTATGAACAAGTACAAACAGAAAATGACAGAACATGCAAACAGGATATCGTGATAGTCATGGGTGACTGGAACGCAAAAGTTGGCAACAAAGAAGAAGGCAAAGTAGTTGGAAAATATGGACTTGGCAACAGAAATGAAGCTGGAGAAAGACTGATAGAATTCTGCAAGACCAATGATCTATTCATCTCAAACACCTTCTTCCAGCAACACAAGCGGCGACTGTACACATGGACTTCACCCAATGGATTGTATAAAAATCAAATTGACTACATCTGTGGAAGTCAACGATGGAAAAGTTCTATAACATCAACCAAGACAAAACCTGGAGCTGACTGTGGTACAGATCATCAACTACTAGTATGCAAAATCAAGCTAAAGTTGAAAAAGAGCAAACCACTCATGAATGCAGCAAAATATGACCTTGAGAATATACCACTGGAATTTAAAGACTGCCTGCAAAATCAATTTGCTGCTTTAGATACAAATGACAGAGCTCCGGAAGAGTTATGGAATGACATCAAGAAGGTTGTGTTGGAAGAAAGCGAGAAGTCTCTACAAAAGGTGAAAAAGCAAAAATGGCCAAAATGGATGACGGAAGAAACTCTGAAAATTGCCCAGAAACGCAGAGAAGCTAAAGCCAGAGGAGAAAGAAAGACAATCGCAGAACTAAACAGAGATTTCCAACGTGCAGCAAGACAGGACAAGGAAAAGTACTACAATGACACTTGCAAGGAAATAGAAGCAGAAACTATTAGAGGAAGAACAAGATCAGCTTTCCTAAAGCTACGAGAGTTAAAGAAAAAGTTCCAGCCTCGAATTGGAATGTTACAAGATGCTCAAGGTTCTATGTTGAATGATGCTGAGAAGATCAAGAAAAGGTGGAAGGAATATATAGAGTTTTTATATGATAAAGATCAAGTGGACCAACAGCCGTTTCAACCTGTACCTTATGATCGGGAACCATTGGTGATGAAAGAAGAAGTTGAAGCAGCATTGAAAGCCTTATCAAAGAACAAAGCACCAGGCACTGATAGCATTCCTATAGAAGTATTGCAGCAATCTGATGCAGCTGTTACTGTACTTACAAGGTTCTGCCAAGAAATATGGAAGACAACATCATGGCCAACTGAATGGAAAAGATCTATGTTTATACCAATACTAAAGAAAGGTGATCCAGCTGACTGTGGAAATTATCGAACAATCGCTCTGATCCCACATGCCAGCAAGATTCTACTGAAGATTATTCAAAAGAGACTACAACCATACCTGGAACAAGAACTACCTGAAGTGCAAGCAGGGTTCAGGAAAGGGCGAGGAACGAGAGACATCATTGCGGATGTGAGATGGATCCTTGAAAAGACTAAAGAATACCAAAAGGATATCTATTTGTGCTTTATCGACTATAGCAAGGCTTTTGACTGTGTAAACCATGAGAAACTCTGGGCCACATTAAGAAGCATGGGTATACCAGAACACCTGATCGTTCTCTTGTGCAATCTGTACATTGATCAAGAAGCAACAGTTCGAACAGAACAAGGAGAAACAGAATGGTTTAAAATAAGCAAAGGTGTAAGACAAGGCTGCATACTTTCCCCCTACCTGTTTAATTTATATGCAGAACAAATCATCAGAGAAGCAGGATTGTATGAAGACAACAGAGGTGTGAAGATTGGTGGAAGACTCATCAACAACCTTCGCTATGCTGATACTACTACATTAGTGGCTGAAAGTGAAGATGATCTGAAACATCTGCTTCTCACAATCAAAGAACACAGTCTCAAAATGGGCCTGCACCTTAATGTAAAGAAGACAAAGATCATGACAACTGGCATAATCAACAGGTTCATCGTTGAAGGAGAAGAAATTGAAATTGTGAACAACTTTAACCTACTTGGATCAACTATCAATAAAGAAGCAACAAGCAGTCAAGAAATCAAACGACGCATTGCTCTTGGCAGAATGGCTATGAAAGACCTAGATAAGATTCTCAAGAGCAGAGATGTCTCTCTCCATACAAAGATTCGACTTGTTCAAGCCATGGTATTTTCAATAACATCATATAGATGTAAAAGCTGGACAGTGAAAAAGACAGACAGGAAGAAAATTGATGCCTTTGAATTATGGTGCTGGCGGTGAATACTGTGTATACCATGGACTGCCCGAAGAACAAACCAGTCGGTACTGGAGGAGATCAAACCTAAGCTTTCTTTAGAAGCTCAGATGACAAGACTTCGACTTTCATACTTTGGACACATCATGCGAAGAGAGAGATCACTAGAGAAAGACATCATGCTTGGCAAGATAGAAGGTCAACGCAAAAGAGGAAGGCCAGCAATGAGATGGATCGATGCAATAAAGCACAGTTACTTACCTGTAACAGGTGATCTCTGGGAACAGCAGGAATAAGTCTTCACATATGGGTACGTCGGTACCGACGGAGCCTGCACGGGAATGCTCCCCAGCATCCAATCAGAAAGCTTTTGGGAGCATCCCTCGCGCCTGCGCACTGACTTCCCGCCTTTTCCACTTCTTCTCCTCAGTTGAGTTTCATAGCTGAGACAAAGGAGAGAAAGAGGAAAGGAAGATAGATAGATAGATACAACTCCTAGGGGAGGTGTGTGGGTTGTGAAGACTTATTCCTGCTGTTCCCAGAGATCACCTGTTACAGGTAAGTAACTGTGCTATCTCCAGGAACAAGCAGGAATGAGTCTTCACATATGGGGACTCCCTAGCTATAGATGCCAGGGGGAGATCCCATAAAATGTGTGTCCCTGGATCAGGAGTGCATTTACCACCCAGGAATCTCCGGCATCTCATGAGGGATGGAGGGTAGGAGTTGAGAAGAGGAGAGCTGTAAGGAAAACAGCGAACCTAAGGACTACAGAAGAGGAGTCCTTGGTATGTATGATAAGTATCATTAAAATTATTTAATGAACAATTATAATATGGAGCTTACCTACTGGATTGTAGGAAGTAGAGAGCGGGATGGAGTCTACTGGATATGCAGTAGCGGAATCCTCAAGGTGACCTCACAGCAGTGAGGATGAAGGTCCAAACCTGGAATTAGCAGGAGACCCAGGTGTCAACTGGGGCAGGATAAGCACGGCAGGTCTTCAACGGAAAGCTTTATGGGAAAAGCTGAAAATTCTTTTAGGTACAGAGTTATTAACATTGAGGACTAAAAGAAGAAGACTGACCGATTTGGACAACTAGTCCAGTCCTAGAGGGAAGGAGGGGTATGGAAAGAAGCCCGTATTCCCAAGGAGAATAGATGTGTACTCAGAACGAATGAAGATGTACACTGTCTTTCCTATCTGGTGAGAGATAGGAAAGATATTGAAGCCTGATGCTTCAAGGATAGGGAGACTTAGGGCAAAGTAGAAGCTGTTAGCAGCACAGCAATGTTTGTGTGCATAAGAGCCCCTACATACTGAGGAACAGTATGAAAATATGGAAGCCCACTGTCTGGAACTTCTAAGAAGGTAAAAAATTTTATAGCATAGACAATTAGGGAGATAGAACGTAATACATATCGACCTATAAAAAAGTCTCCTAACAGATGCATATATATATATAGGGGGATATATATACCTATATATATGTATAGATATAGATATGTGTAAAGATATATATAGATATATATATGTGGGGGCATAAGTATGCACACAGCTTACAGACATATGTATGTAGATGCATATATAGAGATATATACATACATGAAAGAGTCTGACGATATATGTCTACTACTAAGCCCCATAAGAACATTCACATGGAGAATGTGAAGGGGAAAGATTCATCCAATAACAAGAGGATGAAACCTACTTGACAGATATATATATGGGGGATGTAGAAAAGCAATGGGCAAAACTGAAAGGGGATATTTTAAGGGCAACAAACATTTTTGTTAGAAAGGTAAATAAATGTAAAAGGAAAAGAGGTCATCATGGTTCTCAAAAGAAGTAACTGAAAAGGTAAAGAAAAAGAGGGTGGCCTTCATAAAATACTAGAGATCACAGATAAGGGAAGACAAGCATCAATATTTGGAAAAACAGAGAAGCATGGAAAGTAGTTAGGAAAGCAAAGAGGAAGAAGAAAAGATAGCTAATGCAATAAAGGTGGGGGATAAGACATTTTTCAAATATTTTAGCAAGAGGACGAAGTGTAAAAATGATATTGTCAGACTCAAGGGGGAAAGGGAGGAATATGTAGAAGCTGTTGAAGATAAAGCGGAATTGCTTAACAAATATTTTTGTTCTGTGTTCAGAGGAAGGCCCTGGAGCAGGAGCTCAGAAAGACTACATTCAGAAGACTATGTTTGTGAGAAACCAGTGGTCTCCAACTCCAGTCTTGAATGGTTCTTCATCTGTGAACACAGAACAAAAATATTTGTTAAGCAATTCTGCTTTATCCTTATCAGCTTCTACATATTCCCCCCTGCACCCTTGAGTCTGACAATACCACTTTTGCCCTTCCTCTTCTCACTGATATATCTGAAAAATGTCTTATCCCCCCCATTTTATTGCATTGGCTATTTCCTCCTCCTTTTGAATCTTTGCCTTCTTGACTACTTTGCTAGCTTCTCTAAGTTTTTCCAAATACAGATGCCTGTCTTCCTCTCTCTGTGATCTCTTGTATTTCATGAAGGCCTCCCTCTTTTTCTTTACTTTTTCAGCTACTTCCTTCGAAAACCATAGCGGTCTCCTTTTCCTTTTGCCTTTATTTACCATTTTAACAAAAAGGTTGGTTGCCCTTAAAATACCCCCTTTCAGTTTTGCCCACTGTTTTTCTACATCCCCCAGCTGTTCCCATCCCACTAACGACTCCCTGAGGTATTGGCCCATCTTTGCAAAGTTAGTCTTCCTAAAGTTTAAGATCCTCACCTTGGAATGGATTCTAACAGCCCTAGTCCTAATACTGAACCACACCATCTGGTGATCACTGGATGCAAAATGATCTCCCACTACAACATCAGAAACACTTTCACCATTGGTAAGCACCAAGTACAGTATGGTCCCTTCACGTGTGGGGTCTGTTACCAATTGCCTGAATAGTTCTCCCTGTAGAGAATCCAGAATCTCCTTACTTCTAGATGATACTGCAGCAGGAATGTGCCAACCAACATCTGGCATATTGAAATCTCCTATCAGTAGCACTTCCCCTTTCCTAGAAATGCTGCGTATGTCTTCAAATAACTCTCTGTCCACCTCTTCCTCTTGTGAGGGAGGTCTGTATATCACACCAATGCAAATAGATTTCTCTTTCCCTCTTTCTAGTTTAACCCACAATGCCTCCTCTCTCCCTTTTAAGCTCTGTAATTCCAAAGCTTTAATAGTAGTTTTTACATATAGTGCCACTCCTCCTCCCCTTCTTCCTACCCTGTCCTTTCTGAATAAAGTATAGCCAGGTACAGTTACATCTCAGTCATGGTTTTCTGTGAACCATGTTTCTGTAACTGCCACTAAATCCAAGTCAGCCACTCCCACCAAAGCTTCAACATCAGGGATCTTATTTCCCATGCTACGGGCATTTATACACACTGCTTTCCATATGTTACCCCTGTTACCCATTTCCATAAAGGTATTTAATGTATCACTTACCTGGGGCTTTCACTTACCTGGGGGCTTTCACAAATAGAAACAATATGAACAGAATACCTCAACTTGGTTACACATGCAGAACATAGACTGTCACCACACAAAGAACAAGGGATCACAATTTAGAAATAGGAAGATAATTAAACTGGGAACCCCAAAAGCCAAACATGAAATATACAACACTGGAGAAATAAAACTATAAATTAATTTCCGCTTGCACTAAGCAAAAACGTGAAGATGTTAGCAATACACACTTCCCAGACCTGACATATTCCAGTTAATAAATTCAAAATAAAAAGTAGTTTTCTACCTTCTGTTTGGGATTTTATTTTTCAGTTACAATTGCTCCAGTCACTTTCTTCTGGTTTCTTCATGTCTTCTGCGAGCTATCCATTTGTCCTTTTTTCTCTTTTAGATTTTTTTCCATTCTCTCTCTATATCTGCTTTAACAAACTGATCTTTCCCCTTTTGCTCTTTCCCCCTTTTCTTTCCTTATTCCTTTATCATCCAAATTTCACCCTTCCATTCTCAATCCCCACTTACTCTCCCCCAATATCCAGCCCATCGTAGATTTTTCTTCCCTCCCACCCAAATATCTTTTCCCCTCTCCATTCTCATTCCCCATCCCCAACTCTTTCTAGTCCTCCCCCCAAATCAGCTCCCTTATAGTTCTAGACCCACCCAACATCCGCTTCCTTCTAGTCCCAATCTCCCAAGCCCCCACATCAGTCCATTTCCAGTCCTAGCCCCCCATATGCTTTTTTTTCCAGTTCCATTCCAGCCCCCCATCAGCTCATTTCCACTCCAAGCTTCCCATCAGCCAATTTCCAATCCTAGCCCCTTTGACAGCCCATTTCCAGCCCTATTCCAACTCCCCTCAGCCCACTTCCAGTCCTATTCCCCCACTAGCCATTTCCAGTACTATTCCAGCCCATCACCCATTTGCAGTCCAAGCTCCACCATCAGTCCATTTCCAGTCCTAGCCCCCCATATGCTCTTTTCTAGTTCCAATCCTAGCCCCCTCGTCATCCCATTTCCAGTCCTATTCCAGCCCCCATCAGCCCATTTCCAGTCCTAGCCCCCCATATGCTCTTTTCCAGTTCCATTCCAGCCCCCCATATGCTCTTTTCCAGTTCCATTCCAGCCCATGAGCCCATTTCCACTCCAAGCTCTCCATCAGCCCATTTACAGTCCTAGCCCCCCATCACAGCCCATTTGCAGTCCTAGCCCCCCATCACAGCCCATCCAGTCCTAGTCCCCCCCCCAATCACAGCCCATTTGCAGTCCTAGCTCCCCCCCATCATGGCTCATTTGCAGTCCTAGCCCCCCCCCCATTAGAGCCCATTTCCAGCCCCAGTTCCCCCCCATTATAGCTCATCCAGTCCTAGGACCCCACACCGAACAGCCCCGCGGCCGTCTAAAGGGCTGGAGAGGGAGCCGGGGAAGCCCGCGCGAGGCCCCAGCTCCCTCTGCACAGCCGCTAGCGTGAGGAGTCATTTCCCTCACGCTAGCGGCTGTATCTGTGAAGCCGCGAATGCTGGGAAGGGTTAAAGGGCAATGCCTTTAACCTCTCCCAGCATTCGCGGCTTCACAGATACAGCCGCTAGAATGAGGGAAAAGACTCCTCACGCTAGCGACTGTGCAGAGGGAGCCGGGGCCTTGCGCGGGCTTCCCCAGCTCCCTCTGCAGCCGTCTACATTGTGCATTAATGGTGTTCACACGGGGCCCTGTGCGAACAACATTATCGCACAATGTGGACGGGCCGGCACTGCATGGGAGTGATGTCATTGAAACCTGGGCATTTCACTAGCTTCTGTCTCCACCAATCTGCTGGTAGAGGAACACAACCCACTTGTCTGGACTGGTCTAGCAGGACAATATGGAACAACAATTTCATTAACACTTATCTGAATCATGTATGAATGAGTAAAACACAGTTGTCAAAAAATATTCCAATTCTAGCATTTTGGCAAAGGATATGCCTTTCTCAAGGGGGTCACATATTTTTATGTATTATTCACTCTGCATAGTGCATAGGCAAAATCATAGCTGTGTTTTATTCATATATACACGATTCCTATAAGTGTTAATGGAATTGTTGTTTACACAATGGACTAGTGATAAAAATTATAAAAAAATAATTTGAATCCTTTATATGAAGTTAATTTATTTTGCTGTCTTTATATACCACTTTATCTGAAAGTAATACATAAATAATATGGGTTATTTAATGAGATATGACCACCAGGGGCCAGGCCTTTTTGAAAGCTGAGTGATTGGCTGTCAGGGTCTATTTTTTATATCCCATTCTTACATTTTTAAATGTATATATTTGTCTCACCTTCTGATTTCTTTTGACTTTTAAAATATACATCTAAGATCCATTTTACAAAGAATATACACATTTCAAGAAATTTTAGTATCAGCATTCAACACTCCTTCTGAAGTGTGAGTAAAGTGTGGGTTAACTGTTCGAGACCTGTGATTTATGCTTCTGTCATCAAAAACCACTTCAAAAAGCCAAAAATTTGAGGTCTAGAATTCAGCTCCTTGCTGGCTCCTCTTTAACTTGTTTTACAAAGTCTAGCACTTAAACAGGTGCAGTATTTGCTGGTACTTGCACATTGAAGTTGCAAAATTGGTAAATATAGGTGTAACACCCCAAGTGAAGCCATGGTTTTTATGAATTTCTTTTTTTGTAAAATGGCTGTTTTCGCTCTACATGCTGGCAAATACACAGGTACTCTTGTATGTCCTTATATGTATTTTATAAAAAGCTTCATAAGAACATAAGATATGCCATACTGGGTCAGACCAAGGTCCATCAAGCCCAGTATTCTGTTTCCAACAGTGCTCAATCTAGGTCATATGTACCTAGCAGTTTCCCCAAGGGACACAGGCTCCACAATGCTTGTATTGGTTCAAGCATTGATATCCTGTGTCCCTTCTTAATAATGGTTTATGGACCTTTCCTCCAGGAACTTGTCCAAACCTTTTTTAAACCCAGCTACAATAACAGCCTTTACTACATCCTCCAGTAACAAATTCCAGAGTTTGATTACACGTTGAGTGAAAAAATATTTTCTTTTATTAGTCTTAATTAGTTTACCCTGTAGCTTCATTGCATGTCCCCTAGTCTTTCTATATTCTGATAAGGTAAACAATCGATCTACGTTTACCCGTTCCACTCCGTTCATTAATTTATAGACTTCTATCATATCTCCCCTCAGCCATCTCTTTTCCAGGTTAAAGAGTCCTAACCTTTTTAGCCTTTCTTCATAGGAGTATCCTTCCATCCCCTTTACCATTTTGGTGGCTCTTCTCTGAACCTTTTCTAAAATTGCTGTATCCTTTTTAAGATACGGTGACCAGAATTGCACACAATATTCAAGGTGCGGTCTCACCATGGAACGATATAGAGGCATTATAATATCTTTTGTTTTATTTTCCATTCCTTTCCTTATCATACCTAGCATTCTATTTGCTCTCTTGGCCGCCACTGCAAACCGGGCCGAGGGTTTTAACATGGTATCCACAACGACGCCTAAATCTTTTTCCTGGGTGGTGGTTCCTAATGTGGAACCTTGCATCGTGTAACCATAGTTTGGGTTGTTCTTCCCTAGGTGCATAACCTTGCACTTGTCCACATTAAATTTCATCTGCCATTTTGATGCCCAGTCTTCTAATTTATCAAGATCCTCTTGCAATTTTCCACAATCCTCTTGGGTTTTAACAACTTTATATAGTTTTGTGTCATCTGCAAATTTGATAACCTCACTCGTTATTCCACTTTCCAGGTCATTTATGAATATGACAAAAAGCAGCGGACCCAGCACAGATCCCTGGGGTACACCACTATTCACCTTTCTCCATTGGGAAAATTGGCCATTTAGCCCTACCCTCTGCTTTCTATCTTTTAACCAGTTCCTGATCCACAATAGTACACTGCCTCCTATCCCATGACTCTTTAGTTTTGCCAAAAGTCTCTGATGAGGGACCTTGTCAAAGGCTTTCTGAAAGTCCAGATACACTATAACAACCGACTCACCTTTGTCCACCTGTTTATTCACACTTTCAAAAAAACATAACAGATTAATAAGACAAGATCTTCCTTGTCTAAAGCCATGTTGGCTGTCTCCCATTAGGTCATGACTATCTACATGCTGAGTAATTTTATTCTTTATGATGGTTTCTACCATTTTTCCCGGTACTGATGTCAGGCTCACCGGTCTGTAGTTTCCCGGATCACCCCTGGAACCCTTTTTAAAAATTGGTGTTACATGGGCGATCCTCCAATCTTCAGGTATTAGAGACAATTTTAATGATAGTTCACAGATTACTAATAGCAGGTCTGCAATCTCATATTTCAGTTCTTTCAACACCCTTGGATATATACCATCTGGCCCAGGTGATTTGCTACTCTTCAGTTTATCTAATAGTTGTAATACATCTTCCCGATGTATCGATATTTCCTTCAATTCTTCTGCACCTTTAAATACCACTTCAGTCATGGGTAACATCCCTACATCTTCCTCAGTAAAGACTGAAGAAAAGAATTCATTCAGTCTCTCCGCTATCGCCTTGTCGCCTCTTAGTGCTCCTTTAACCCCTTTATCATTTAATGGACCAACTGACTCTCTCACACTTTTTTAGCTACGAATGTACTTGAAAAGGTCTTTACTTCTCGTTTTTGCTTCCGCAGCAAGCTTCTTCTCAAATTCTCCCTTTGCCTGCCTTATCAATGCCTTGCATTTGACTTGCCAGTGCTTGTGCTGTTTCCAGGTTTCATCGTTTGGCTCTTTTTTCCATTTCCTGAAAGATGCTTTTTTGGCAACAACAGCCTCTCTGACCTCACCTTTAAACCATGCTGGCAGTTTTTTGGACTTCCTTCCACTTTTCTTAAAGCGTGGAATACAGCTGGTCTGGGCTTCCCAGATAGTATTTTTCAACAACAGTCAAGCCTGATGTACGTCTTTAACCTTTGCAACTGCTCCTTTTAGTTTTTTCTTAACTGTTTTCCTCATTTTATCATAGTCTCCCTTTCGAAAGTTAAAAGTTAGTACTGTGGATTTCCTTACTATCCCTCCTCCACTAATTAAATCAAAGGCGATCATGCTATGATCACTATTGCCAAGTGGCCCCAACAACCTTATCTCTTGCACTAGGATCTGGTGTTCCACTAAGGACTAGGTCTAATATGGCTTCCCCTCTGGTCGGTTCATGAACCAGCTGCTCCAAGAAGCAGTCATTTATTTCATCTAGGAACTTTATCTCCCTAGCATGTCCTGACGTGACACTGACCCAGTCGATACCGGGGTAGTTGAAATCACCCATTATTATTACTGAGCTGTAACTTTTGTTAGCTTCCTTGATTTCTTTGAGCATTTCATCATCCATTTGGTCATTCTGTCCAGGCGCTCGATAGTACACCCCCACTGCCATTGCCTTCCCCCTTCATGTTCAGCAATGTTTTGTAAAATACCTTAGAAATTTTGAATACCCCAACTTGGGACATCCCTTTTCTTATCTAGACATACTATACAAAATGGGCCCTTCGGTCCATTTTTAACTGGGACTAATGAGGCTATTACTAGAACTAGTCAGATCAACGGGAAAGAACAAAATGGCTCAGGAGTAAAAAAAAAAACAGCACCCAAGAGGGACGTCTGTACGGAATCGCAAGAGAATACTCAGGACCAGAATCAGATTACACCAGCAATGGACATTTTAATTTGATAATTTACATTTAAATCTAATAAAATCATTCAGAATGTCTGGAAAATGCGCATTTACATTTTCAATGCAATAACAGAAATGATACAAATTACTAAACAATAATGTTTAAGCTCTTGACTTTGAAACAAAAAGCATTTCAAGAAATTAGTGAAACAGTGCCGTAATTAGCAAGCTTTCAATTTCACATTCTAATTACAACAAACCATCTGTCCAGAAAGCCTGATTTAATTAAAGCTAGAGTCTTTCAGTAAAAAGATGTTCCATTTCAGCCATTTTTTAATATACTCTGAAAAGGTACAAGAGGCACAAAGCTTAACCTAATTGTTTGGAGAAAATTGTTATACTCAGATGGCTGCAGTAGATCAATATAACCTGGCCAGACTTTAAACCTGGATCAATGCCTCTTTATATTATTCCACCCTAACATACATTCCTACTGCTATTAATTAAGAAATGGGCTTCCTCTCAGATTATAAACTATAAATATTTACAGCCTGGTCACCTTCTGATCAACCATCCCTCCATCTTCCCCCCTCCCCCACCACTGTCAATGGAATGCCTTAATGATTCACCTATATATTATGGTATTATCTATTGCTCATAATGTTTGGATCTGAGGAAGAAGGTGTTAACCTTCAAAAGCTAGTCTCCAAATGTATTGTTATTCCAATAAAAAGGTATCTCCCTTATTTTCATTTGAGCTGCAACAATCCAAGGGAGCAGTACAGTATAAGGGGGGTAACATATTCTGTCCACAAAAGAAGAATGGAACCTAGATGTGATGGTGTCTGACGACCTCAAAGTAGCTAAACAGGTTGAAAAGGCAACAGCAAAAGCTAGAAGGATGCTTGGATGCACAGGGAGAGGAATGGCCAGCAGAAGAAAGGAGGTGATACCACCTCTGTATAAGTCTTTGATGCGAACACACTTGGAGTATTGTGTGCAATTCTGGAGACCGCATCTTCAAAAGGATATAAACAGATAAGAGCTGGTGCAGAGGGTGGCTACTAAAATGGATAGTGGTCTTAGTTATAAAGTATATGAGGACAGACTTAAGGGCCTTAATATGTATACTTTAGAGGAAAGATGGGACAGAGCTGATATGATTGAGATGTTTAAATATCTCTGTGGCAAAAATTCACAGGAGGAGAGCCTCTTTCGATTGAAAGCAAGCTCTACTATGAGGGGACATAGGATGAGGGTGAAAGGAGATAGACTCAGGAGTAATATGCGGAAATATTTCTTTACGGAAAGAGTGGTAGATGCATGGAATAGCCTCCCACTGGAGGTAGTAGAGATGAGGACAATATCTAAATTCAAAAAAGCATGGGACAAACACAGAGGCTCTCTAAAGGAAAAAGGGGACTCTTGTAGTTGTTGATATGAAAGGGCAAGCGTGATATGGACGAGAAGCAGGACACAGAGGAACAAGGACTTCTGAGAATCTGTTCCTCGACTAGTTTGTGATCTAAGAAATTTCACCAACACTGTAAAACTTTGCACATGTACATCCTTTAACAGCAAGGATTCATACAAATGATTTAATATAAACCAAATCTTAGAAGTACTAAAAATAGGCTCTGAACATTTTTCTGACTCCAGTATTTGATACCTTCTATGGTAAATGGAGTATTACAGTTACAGGAAGTAACATTTGATTGAACTATTTATGTTCTCATTCATAGGAACTGCAGAGTAGATAACGTGATGCGGTTAGCCATAGGTCTGCAGGTGGTGCTAAATGTATCACATTATCTGTCACACTAACAGCTAATATGGGGTAAATGCTTCTGCGTTAGCTGTAAGGTGCTATCCTTGCCCATTCCATGCACTCTTCTGCACTAGATGGTTAACAGGGAAATTAACAAACACTAGTTGAAAAGGCGCCTTGTCCATGCTAACCTCTAGTGTACGCTAACTGCCATATTAATAGCTAATGCAGATTAGTAAATAGAGGACATCGTGATAAATGCATTATGCTGTATTACAGCTAATTCTACTTTTGTTCACCATGTCGTTAGCATTAAATTACTAAAACTATTTAGACAATCCTATTGAGATTAAAGATTCCTCAATAAGACAGATCCATGGTAGTAAAATTTAAACAAGCTGGATCACACATATTGTCAAATTACATTTCCAGACTTACCATACTAAAGGAAAATGTAAGTCAAAATAATAGAAAATCAAAGTTACCATACTCTTACCTATAAAATAATTATTTCCCAATGCAAGCATTTCCTCAGACAGGACAAGTCCACCCAGGGCTTGAAGGAGGGTCACACTTCTACCATCTATTAGTGAGCACTGTTTGAATCCAGCTGTGGTCACTTTCCAGAGGAGAATGAGTGATGCAGTGGCATCCTGCCTTATTCTAAAAATTCAAGATGACGGAAAAATAAAATTGTATATTATTATCAAATTCAGTTCATCAGGCAGTATCCTGAACGTTAAAACAAGACTGAATCAGAGGCCCACAGTTCATAAAATATAAACAAAGCCAAACTGCACATGTTTTCTGTAGATTAAAAGCAACAGATCTTATGGAATCATATAGTTCAAGAGTTCGGTGCTGTTTAGTTTTGAAAATGCAATTTCTGTAACGCTGAGGTTCCAGATAAAGCACAGTTACTTACCTGTAACAGGTGATCTCTGGGAACAGCAGGAATAAGTCTTCACATATGGGTACGTCGGTACCGACGGAGCCTGCGTGGGAATGCTCCCCAGCGTCCCAAAAAAGGAAAGTTTTGGGAGCATCCCACAGCGCCTGCACGCTGCCTTCCCGCCTTTCCTAACCGCCTCTCTCCAGTTCGAGTTTTAAAGCTGAGACAAAGAGAGAGAGAGGAAAGGAAAGATAGATAGAGAGATACAACTCCTAGGGGAGGTGAGTGGGTTGTGAAGACTTATTCCTGCTGTTCCCAGAGATCACCTGTTACAGGTAAGTAACTGTGCTATCTCCAGGAACAAGCAGGAATGAGTCTTCACATATGGGGACTCCCCAGCTAGAGATGCCTGGGAGATCCCCAAGGTAGTGAGACCCTGAGAAGGGCTCTACCTCCTCCCATGGATCTCAGGCATCCAACAAGGGATGGCGGGTAGGAGTTGATTAAGCATGGAACAGGTGTTTGAGAACAGCCTGACCAAACAAGGCATCCCGGCGGGAGTCCTTGTCCAAACAGTAATGGGGTGTGAAGGCATGAACCGAGGCCCAGGTGGCTGCTCGACAGATCTGGTCGATGAATTTAGATGAGCCATAGAGGTGGCCATGGCTCTCACATTATGAGCTGTGACATGGCCCTCCAGAGAAAGGTTCTTACTCTGGTAGGCGAAAGAAATACACTGAGCAATCCAATTGGACAGTGTTCTCTTAGAGACTGGAAGTCCCAAATGAGAGGGATCAAAAGCAACAAAGAGTTGAGAAGACTTTCTATGTTGCTGTGTCCTTTGTAAGTAAAAAGCAAGAGCTCTCTTACAATCCAGGGTATGAAGATTCCTCTCTGCACTTGATGCATGAGGACCTGGAAAAAAGACAGGTAAATACACCTCTTGATTAAGATGAAAAGGTGAGACCACTTTAGGCATAAAGTGTGGATTGGTCCTAAGGACTACCTTATCATGATGGAACCTTGTATAAGGTGGATTAACCACTAAGGCCTGCAGTTCACTGATGCGGCGAGCTAAGGTGACTGCAATAAGAAAGATAACCTTCCAGGAAAGAAATTTCAAGGAGGCAGTGGCTAAGGGTTCAAAGGGTGGCTTCATGAGCTGACCAAGAACCAGATTCAAGTCCCATGCCACTGGAGGTGGTCTAATGGGAGGTTTAGTTAAAAGAAGGCCTCTCATGAATCTTGCAATAAGAGGATGAGAGGAGACAGGTTGTCCATTGAGAGGCTTAAGGGATGCTGCAATAGCACTCAAATGGACCCTTACCGAATTCGTTTTGAGGCCTGCATGGGAAAGATGCAGGAGATACTCTAGTAACGAATTCAAAGGTATTGCTAGAGGGTTAATACCCTTCTCAGCACACCAAATGGTAAACCTTTTCCATTTAAAAGCATAGGAACGTCTAGTAGAAGGCTTTCTGGAAGCATGAAGGATATCCCTTACTTGCTGAGAAAGATGCCAATCTTGAAGGTCTAAGCCTTCAGCAACCAAGCCCTGAGATGGAGAGACTGGGGGTTTGGGTGCCACAACGTTCCCTCCTCCTGAGACAGGAGATCTAGAGCAGACCCCAAGTCCAGGGAGGGAGCTTGAGAGAGATGCAGAAGTAGAGGGTACCACACTTGGCGTGGCCAACGTGGAGCTATGAGGATCATAGTCCCTCGATCTCTCTGAAGCTTGAACAGGGTCTTGGGAATTAGGGGGATGGGTGGAAAGGCATACAGGAAGTCTTGACCCCAATGAAGAAGGAAGGCATCCCTGGCCTGAACTCCCTGACACGGAATTCTGGAACAGAATCGGGGAAGTATGGCATTCCACGGACTTGCAAAGAGGTCTATGTCCGTGGTTCCCCAAATTCGAAAGATTCTGACTATCTGGTCCATATGAAGGGACCATTCGTGTGGAAGCAGAACTCGACTGAGTCTGTCTGCCCAAGAGGTTTGAACTCCTGGAAGGTATACTGCCAGAAGATGAATTTGATGCTCTCTGGCGAAAGCCCACAATCTCAGAGCTTCGTTGCAAAGCGACAGAGAGCCAGTTCCTCCCTGCTTGTTCACATAGAACATGGCTACTTGGTTGTCCGTGTGAATGAGGACTGTCTTGTAGCTGAGCAGGGTATGGAAGACTGAGAGCTAAGAAGATTGCTCTGAGCTCTAAGAGGAGGAGTAGCCTAGTGGTTGGGGCAAGGTACTTCAGGCCGGAAGGTCAGGGGTTCAAATCCAACCTGAGGACAGCAACCTTGGGCCGGAAGGACTGGGGTTTCTAGTCCCACAGATGCTCCTTGTGGTCTTGGGCAAGCCATTTAACCCTCCATTGCCCATGTTCCCTGTAAGTATTAGTGTATGTGTCTCATATCCCCATGTGTTATTTATTTATTTATTTTTATTTATTTATTTTATTTAGTATACATTTGTATACCGCTACTTCCAGTTATCAGCAGCGGTTTGATTACAGATTGGAAATTGTCAAATCATGACAGGAAATTTGAGGTATAAACACATTGATTAGACAGGAAAGCACAGCACACAGAGAACTATTTTACAGGGAACATGGGCTATGGAGGGTTAAGTGGCTTGCCCAAGACCACAAGGAGCACCTGTGGGACTAGAAACCCCAGTCCTTCCGGCCCAAGGTTGCTGTCCTCTAGTGGGATTTGAACCCCTGACCTTCCGGCCCGAAGTACCTTGCCCCAACCACTAGGCCACTCCTCCACTTAAATGTATCCCCCACTTGTGTTGTGACCGCTTTGATTGAAGGATAAGGCGGTATACAAAACTGTCTAAATAAAAATAAATAAAAAAATAAGATGTTGATATGTAGGGAGGTCTCCTATAGAGACCAAATGCCCTGGGTGGAGAGGTCTTGAAGATGAGCTCCCCAACCCTTTGGAGAGGCATCTGTTGTAAGGATTGCTTGGGGTAACAATTGTTGGAAGGGGGACCCCAGCAACAGATTTTGAGTGGACTTCCACCACTGGAGCGACCAAAAGAGGCGCCTGGAGGTTGCTATTTTGTCTGACAGACCCCCTGATGCCTGGGTCCACTGGGTGGACAAGTCCATTGAGCTGCTCTCATGTGAAGGCGAGCATAAGGGACCACATGCACAGTGGATGCCATGTGGCCTAGCAGTTGTAACATCTCTCGAGCAGTTACATGAGTTTTTAACTGGATCTGAGAGGCTAACTGCACTAAACGTAGGCAACGGGCCTGGGGAAGATAGGCCCTTGCAGTTGTGGTATCCAGCAGGGCTCCTATGAACTCTAGAGACTGAGTAGGGGTGAGTTCGGACTTTGGAAAGTTTATCACCAGTCCCGGATACTGCAGAACACGCATTGTGCAGGCTAGGGATGTCTGGGCCTCTGACTGGGATGAAGCTCGGATGAGCCAGTCGTCCAGATATGGGAATACGAATATTCCTAGAGTGCGCAGAAAGGTAGCTATTACTGCCATGCATTTTGTGAACACTCTTGGAGCAGAGGCCAGACCAAAGGGAAGCACCCTGTATTGGTAGTGCTTTCCCTGATAAAGGAACCGAAGGAACCTTCTATGTGCTGGATGGATGAGTATATGGGTATACGCATCCTTGAGATCTAGAGAACAAAGCCAATCCTGACTCTGAAGGAATGGAAGGAGAGTACCTAGAGAAATCATCTTGAATTTCTCCTTGCATAGGAATTTGTTAAATTCTCTGAGATCTAATATGGGTCTGTAGCCCCCTGTTTTCTTTGGAATTAGAAAGTAGGGGGAGTAGAACCCTGAGCCCTGTTGAAGAAGAGGTACTTCTTCTATTGCCCCTTGGGCAAGAAGGGTAGAAATCTCCTGACCCTGAAGGTCGAGAAGAGATGTTGGAGAATTGAACTGCCTCACCATGGTGTAAGGAGGAAGGTTTGAGAAATGAAGTTTGTACCCCTCCCTTATGATGGAAAGGGTCCACTGCTCTGCTGTGATTTGCTCCCATCTGTGAGCAAAGTGAGCTAACCTTCCTGGAATGGTGAGAGGCTCTGGGTCTTTTAGAGCCAGAAAGGCTAAGTTCTCTAGTTGCAAGTCAATGGCCCTGAGGAGGCTGAGGCTGTTGGGCTACAGTATTCCTTGCAGCCTTAGGCTTGGCCTGTTTAGGTTGTTGACGCTTTGCAGCAAAACGACCTGCAGAAGATGTCTGTTGACCATAAACAGGATAATATCTTCCCTTCTTGGGAAAATATGCCTTTTTGAACAACCTCTTCTGGACAGGATTAGAGGTAGACTTTGAAAGCCTATCCAAAGCAATTCTGATTGCACCTATGGAAATGGCCGAGGCTCTGCTGGCCCCCTCAAAAGAGTCAAAGGCTGCACGGTTGGAAAATTTGGAAACATCCTGGGCATGCTTAAGCCAGGTAAGAAAGTCTTCCCTTTTATCTTCTGGAAGAAAAGGGAGGAAAGTCTGCAGATGATCTGTAACTTCCTTCAGAAACATCCCCATATAGAGACTATAGGAGTTGATTCTGGCAACAAGCATACTGGCCTGGAAATTTTTCCTGCCAAAAGCATCTAAGGTTCTACATTCTCTTTCTGGAGGAGCAGATGAGTGCCTCTTTGCACTCTTCAACTTTTTCATAGCAGACTCCACCACAATAGAATGGTGAGGAAGCTGAGTTTTATGAAATCCAGGACAAGGAGGGACACAATACATGGTATCCAACCTACGAGAATGAGAAGAGATGGTGAGAGGAGTCTCCCATATGCCTAGCATGTGGTCATAAAGGATCTCATGAACTGGCAAAGTGGCTGCTTCTTTAGGAGCCTTGGGATATTGCAAAATATCTAATTTTTTGGCTCTAGGCTCTGTCTCAGGGGCTACTGAGATAGAAATCCCCTTGGCCACTTCCCTTATGAAGTCTTGAAAAGACAAATCTTCTGGAAGGGACATTCTTCTTTTTGGAGAAGAAGGCTCCTGAGGAAGAAGTACCGATGCTTCGACAGAGGCCTCCGATGCATCAGAGTCTTCGGAGGAATCGAAGTATCGCCTGTCTGGATGCTCCTGTAAGGCCCGATATGCATACCGAGTGGTATCGACATCGGGAGTCATCGATACCGGATCGGTACCGATAGGCATCATCAGACAGGGTACCGCTGCAGTCGACACCGAAGCCGATGTCGATGCAATTGGTACCGGCACCGGAACCGATATCGGAGCCGGTGTCGGAGCTGGAACCGACAACGAAGGTTGTTGCGGTACCAGCGGCGTCGCAGCTTTATGAATGCCGTAATGGCACACTGCATGGTCAGAACATTCTGATCCATCGACGCCATGAATGTCTGGAGGTCGGTACCGGCAGATTCCACCGGTACCCCAGAACATTGCAACAGGTGATCGGTCGAAGCCGTGCCATCGATGTCAACCTGTGACCCCATAGGAGGAGCTTTGGAAGCTGGAGCTTCCCGCCGGGGTACTTTTGCCGGTGCAGGATCCTCGAGGGCAAGCCCGGAGGCATCTCGATGCTTACAGGGAGATCTACCCTTCGAGGACCGGCTGGACTTACGTTTGGTTACCTGAGATCCATAGGAGGAAGAAGAAGCCCTGGAAGACGCCGATGCCACCAAAGCTGCATCAGAGGGAAACAGTGTACTGAGCTTGGCTGCTCGGTTCTGTAAACCTCTTTTAGACATCATGGAGCAGGACGGACAATCTGTGATGGAATAGTCAGGACCCAAACACTTAAGACACCAGTCATGGGTGTCGGTAACAGAGATGGTACCGCTGCACTTAGTGCATTTTTTAAACCTGGAGGCGGGCTTTTCCATGAGGAATTTTCTGTTAGGCCTAGGGCCCAACGAAGAAAGAATACACTGAAGTGGAACGGAAAATATCTTTTTTTTTTTTTAAGAAAAAGAAAGAAAAGACCGGCGGTACCGGTCCGACGTCGAAGAAGGCAGACGCGCGACCAAAGAAATAAAATAAAATAAAGAACTTCTTCAGCGGTGACAGGAACATGACCTGCTGGCTCCGCGGAAAAGAAGAACTGGAGAGAGGCTGTTAGGAAAGGCGGGAAGGCAGCACGCAGGCGCTGTGGGATGCTCCCAAAAGCTTTCCTTTTTTGGGACGCTGGGGAGCGTTCCCGCGCAGGCTCCATCGGTACCGACGTACCCATATGTGAAGACTCATTCCTGCTTGTTCCTGGAGATAGCACTTTTATGCTTTCTTTCAGAATGTCTTTTATGTTTTGAATGAGAGACTCTTAAGGAAACGTAAATTTTTATTTAGCATGTTTTATATACCGCTTTATCCTAAAATCAGAGTGGTTTACAAGGAACAGTTTTTGAGCGATACAGTCGGTAGTTACTTTAGGCTAAGGGGAGGGGGAGGCATGTGGGAGGACCACGGTGAAGTATTTACATCAGTGAGTATCCACAGTATTTACAGAGATTTTACAATTGTGCCCAAATTTCCAGGCAATTTACATTAGTGAGGGGGTAGGGGGAAAAGGTAGTGGCGCTAGTTACATCTGGTAGTGTTTTACTTGTGCTATCAGGTTAGTCGGGGGAAGAGTTTCTATGATGTATGCCACTTAGGAGGCGAGAGAGGTGAGGAGAGTACTAGGTAATGTTGCCAAAGTAGTCTTTGAATAGAAGGGTTTTTAAGGCTTTCCTGAAGTCTTTAATATCTTTTGATTCTCTCATGTCGGACTGTAAGGAGTTCCATAGAGTGGGGGATGCTAGGGAGAATGCTCTCATGGAGGTAGCTTTTTTGGTTTTAAGGTAGGTGTTGGGTGTTTGTATAGTTTCCTTTCTGCAGCGTCTCCTTGGTCGTTCACTTTTGTCGACTGTGATTAGGTTCTTTAGGATGATGGCTGACAGATCATGTGTGATCTTGAAGATGTTTACTATTGTTTTGTAGTGGATCCGGGAGGCGATTGGAAGCCAATGTAGCTGCTTGAGTAATGGGGTTACATGATCTTGCTTGGTTGACCCTGTAATGATCCGTGCAGTGATGTTTTGTGCCAATTGAAGGGGTCATATTGTCTGCTGAGGAAGTCCGTTGTATATGGAGTTGCAGTAGTTGAGGACTGGAGCTATGACAGCTTGGCAGACTGTTCAAAATGATCTTGGCTGAGGAGGGGCTTGAGTCTTCTTGTTATGGCCATCTTGAAATATGCCTTTCTGGTGGTCATATTTTTTTGTGCCTTGAAGCTCAGGTTGCTATCCAGGATCACTCCTAGCAACTTTATTTCATTCTTTATGGGGACTGCTTGGTCAGGTATTATGAGAGATTGGGGTGGGGTGAAGGAGGTATTGCGTGTGATTTTAAATTATATTTATTGAATTTTTAACTGACAATACAATTATCAGAATAAAAGAACCATGGAAATACAAAATAGCATCAATAATTTACAGCACAAGAAACCCTGAGAGGAATACATTAGCCCACATCTCGGGGTATCCAGACCACATTAGTAACAAAGAAAACCTAACCGAGAGGCCATCGAAAAAGGCAAGTCTGGCTAACAGATTTCCCCAGCCCTATACCCTCCCATACACCCGGTAAGAAAAGAAAAAGAAGTTATCAAAAACTAAGAAAAAGAACCAATCATGCATCCTCCCTGCCCATGAGCCATTTCTCTAAATCTGAAGAGGACAAAAAGACAAATTTATCCTGCCCCAAAGAAATTAAACATTTGCATGGATAACGTAAAAAGAAGGTAGCGCCAAGGGCTAACACCCTAGGCTTACAGACTAGAAAAGATTTCCTGCGCATTTGTGTTATACGAGATACATCTGGAAAAATAGATACCCTGTCTCCACAGAACAGGGTTTCTTTTCTCCTAAAGTATGCTTTAAGAATAGCAAATTTATCATTTTCAGAGGATAAAGTAACTAACAAGGTAGCCCTAGTTGTAATAACATCTTATGTATCCTCCAAAAAGGCAGTCAAATTGAAAGGATTTTGTTCTTCCAAAACAGCCAATTCTGTATCAAAATTAGGCAAAGCTATTTTAGTGGGAATATAGTAACATTTAGTAAATTCTAAAGTATCAGCATTAGGTAAAAGCAAAATTTCCTTCAAAAATTTCCTAAAAAGAATTGAAGGAGAAAGCAACGATAGACAAGGAAAATTAAGCAAACGAAGATTTTTACATCTTAACAAATTCTCTAAATTTTCTACCTTCTGATGTAAAGCTACACTATCTTTAATTACATTAGCATGAGATAGAGAAACCGATTTAACTTGAGTATCAACATTTGAAAGGCCAGAAATTAAATTATCGATTTGTGAATCTAAACCCTGAAACTTCACAATCACATCACTAGTAAAATGGCATAGCGATGGAACTGTCTCGGTCAAAATTCGCTCAGTCCGTTTTACAACCTGCCATATGTCAAGTAATGAGATTGGAGAAGCTTGAGAGTTACCATCAAGAGGAACGGGCTCCTTCCAAGCAACGGCTTTAGGGAGGGTGCCAACATCAGCAAGACTCGGATATGAGCAGGATACATCAGGGAGTTCCAAGAATCCCGGAAGAAGAGGAGAGGTACACTCGACAGAGCTAAGGCTAGCCCCCTCAACGGAGGGAACAGGGAGAACAGTACCTGGTTTTGATGCCACTGGTGTTGAAATCACATGTTTATCCATAGGGCCCTCTGCGGGCTCTGCTGTAGTGGGCTTCTTTTTTCTTTTTCCTCCAGGCATGTTGATTCACACTCAAAACTTCGTCTCCTAAGCGGCTCCTAAGGGGCTCACAAGGGGCCAGTTGCTCCCCTTTCGATACGCCCACAACAGACGCCGACGGCAGACGCCGTACTATAGGGAACACCGCTTTTATCAGGGCCTTGGGTGACATCAGGGTAGCTGCCCCACGCAAGCCGGCAGGCTTCAGAAACCAGCTGCACTCACCCCTCCGCGGGAGAAACAGGTAACAGGCAAAATCCCAGCGAAAGGCACTCTCCCGGAGCTTTTATCAGGGCCTTGGGTGACGGAGGAGTGAGTGCAGCTGGTTTCTGAAGCCTGCCGGCTTGCGTGGGGCAGCTACCCTGACGTCACCCAAGGCCCTGATAAAAGCTCCGGGAGAGTGCCTTTCGCTGGGATTTTGCCTGTTACCTGTTTCTCCCGCGGAAGGGTGAATGCAGCTGGTTTCTGAAGTATTGCGTATGATTTTGAGCGCCTCTGTTTTTCTGTAGTTAATTTATAGATTATTGTTAGTAAGCCATTTATAGTCATCTCTTGTAGGTAGTTTGTTATTTCGGTGTAGTCTGGGCTGTCGAGGTTTATGGGTATGTATATATCATATCATCATCCGCATGGACAGCATACTGGATGCTCCGTTTCCTGATGATGTCGCAGAGAGGCCTTAAATATAGATTGAATAGTAGGGCAGATAGGGCAGATCCTTGTGGTACCCCTTGGTGGGAGGGGAAGGTAGAAGAGGTAATATTTCTGACTTTGACTTGTTGTCGTCTGTTGCTAAGGTATGAGTCGAACCATTTGAGAGTAGTATTTTATAGACCAGTGTTCATTAGCCTTTGTAGGAGGATGCTGTGTGACATGGTGTTGAATGCTGCTGTTACATCGATAAATGTCATAGCAAAGGAGGCAATGCCCTCTTGTGAATTAAGAACTGGTATTGGATAGAAAACAGAGAGCAGGGAGAAATGGCCAATTTTCTTGATGGAAAAAAATGAATAGTGGAATACCCCCAGGGATTTGTACTGGGACTAGTGCTTTTTATGTTCAAATTTGTTTATTCAAATTTCCATATCCACACCAAGCAAATCAGCATCAAACCAGTACAAGACAAGGTTGCACAACAGAGTAAAGTACAAAAGGCATACAACAGAAAAACAGAAATCAGCAAATAAAGTCAGCAAATAAATCAGCAAGTAATAAACAAAACCTAAAAGGGAAACCACCAACCAGGGATGACGCCAAAGAGCAACCCAAGAGCCCTGACCCATGCAGATGCCCCAAAGAAACTCTCTTACCCTTGGGGCCCCTAAAGAAAGCCCACAAGAAAGATAACAAAACTACCAAAATATTCTAAATATTTCTACCCCCCCCCCCCCCTCTGACCCCAACAAAAATGTGACCCAGCCTCAGACGGACTCAGGGTGCACTCTTCTCCCACGTCTGTCCCTTACCATCCAGGGAGTCAGACTCGCTAAGAACACCTCCTCCCAGAGCCCCCCTACCCCCCCCACCCGCCCCCCCTACCCCCCTCCCCCCCTCCCAACTGGTATATGCCAAAACTAAGGTCGTAAGTATCCGTAAATGAATTTAAGGCGATCCTAAGGCCAGAAAGAGCAGGGAGCCTCACACCCCTCCCAGAATCCGTCTATGAGTCTGCCTCGGCAAAGAATCTAAGTGGGGTCCCCACCTCAACAAAAAGCGCTGCCACCGCCCAGGATTCCCACTAGCCCGAAGCCGTTCCATTAACAGCACCTCATGCAAGTGCCCCCTCCACAAACCATACGTTGGACCCCTAGTATCCACCCACCTATGCAAAATAGTCATACGAGCAGTCACCAACACCAAACGCACCCATTGCAGTACCCCCTGCCCCACCTCTGCCTCCCAAAATTCCTCCCACACATCCAACACCACATTCACCGCTGTAAAAGTCAACGGGCGCCACACACACTGCACCAAATAGGCTAACACCCGTCCCCAAAAGGCCTGGACCCGCGTACACCCCCAGAACATATGACCCAGCGTAGCTCTACCTTCACCGCAGCGGGGACAATCGGGGGAGCTCACAATCCCAGCCTTCCACGTTCTAAGGGGAGCAAAATATAGATGATGCAGCAATTTATATTGCATGTCCCGAAAGGTCACCAACACACTAAGTTTCGGAATAGCAGACAGCCCACTTAACAGCTCTTCACTCGTCACCGCCTCCCCCAATTCCCGAGCCCAAGCAACAGCCAATTCTTCCAAAGCAACCGGTGGCACCAATTCCCATAACATTTTGTGCAAACAAGCCACCCGGGCCTCTTGCTCTCCCCCAAGTAGGGCCACCTCTATACCAGAGCTGACTTCACCACGCAGCGCTTCCGAAGGCACAGTACGAATATAGCTACGAAGCTGGGCGTAGAGGAAAACATCCCGGCCCCCCAATGGATACTGCCGACGCAGCACGGAGAACTCCGCCACCGCACCCTCTGGCGTTACCACATGCTCCAAATTCACTATCCCCAGTTGTGTCCACCGCGCAAAAAGACTACCCCCAAGTCCTGGTAGGAACGCCCCATTACCCCGAATGGGGAGATAAGGAGAATAATTTGTGGCAAACTTTCGGTTCTGACAAAAATACTTCCACGCCCTGCGAATGGGATCCAAAACAGCACGAAGATCCCGATCCGGCCCCCGCACCACCCTCGCATGCAGGAGGTAGAGCAAGTGAAGAGACCGCACAGCCTCCCGCAACATTCCCAGCGGAGTGTATTCCTCCAGATCCCAAAGCCAATCCCGGACATACCATAATAAGCAAGCTATATTGTATTTCCGAATGTCGGGAAGACCCATACCTCCAGAAGCCCAAGGTTGCCGCAACACCTCTAGGCGTACCCGAGGCCGCCGACCCCGCCATAAGAATCGATTAAGTAACTTGTCCATCTTACGCAGATCTGAACGTTTCAGCAACAACGGGAGAGTCTGCAGCACATACAAAATCCAAGGAAACAGCGTCATCTTGAACAGGGCAATACGCCCCCCTAAGGATAACGGCAGGTCCCGCCACTTATCTACACTAACCGTCAAAGCGGTTAAAAGCTTAGTGACATTCAGCTGGTAAAGATCACCCAACTCTCCCGGTACATAAATGCCCAGATATTTGAATTGCCTCCGCGCCCATTTCAAAGGAGAGTCACCCTGCCAGCCCTGCTGCGCTCCGGGGCCCATTAATATCGCCTCAGATTTATCCAAATTTAAGCGAAACCCAGAGGGCACCCCATATTCATGAAGAAGACTGAGCAAGTAGGGCAACCCCTTCTGAGGGTCCGCTAAATGCACAAGCAGATCATCAGCGAAGGCCGCAACGCGAAATTCCGTCCGCCCCACCGGGATGCCCCGAAACTGAGAATGGGCCCGAATCCTGATCAACAGAGGCTCCAGGGTCAGAACAAACAAGAGCGGAGACAAAGGACAACCCTGGCGCGTTCCTTTTTGAATAGGAAAGTCTGAGGTCAGGTTCCCATTCACCATGATGGCCCCTTTCAGGTCCGCGTAAAGAAGCCGTACCACATCAATAAAAAAACCGGTAAACCCCATTGCTCCCAAAACCTGGTACATGAACCCCCAATTGACCCGGTCGAACCCTTTTTCAGCATCAAAACTGATAAGCATAGACCCCAGTTGAGCCGCCCGCCCCGCACAGAGATCAAAAGGCACTGCAAACTATAAGACGCATGCCGGCCCCGCACAAAGCCCACCTGATCCCCATGGATCAAGACCGGCAAAAATACCGCCAACCGGTCCGCCATAATCTTGGCCAGGATCTTAATATCAACATTAAGAAGAGAAATGGGCCTATACGATCCCGGATTAAGCGGGTCCCTCCCCGGCTTCGGCAGTATAGTGACCACAGCTTTATTCGCCTCATAGGGAAAGCCACCACGCTGAACCAAATCTTTAAAGTATCCCGCAAGCGGGGCCACTATGGCATCCCCCAAGGTCTTGTAAAACTCGCCCCTAAAACCGTCCATTCCAGGCGCTCGCCCGTTCTTCAAATTCCGAATCCCATCCTGCACCTCACGCAAGGAGATGGATTGACTCAAAGCCTGCACTTGCTCAGCGTTCAAGTGCGGCAAAACACACCCCGCCAAAAATTCCGTACTCTCTGTGTCTCTGTCCCCATCACCTGCGTAGAGCTGACGAAAATAATCAGAAAAGACCCTCTCAATCTCCACCGCCTCCCTACGAAGGGACCCATCCGGATGCCTGATAACCCCAATATGGCGCGACCCCCCCACCGGCCTCACCAAAGAGGACAGCAACCTCCCCACCCGATTCCCATGCTGATATAATTGATATCTATAATACAACAGGGATTTCTGAGCGCACTGGTGAAGGAGCATCTCCAACTCCATCTGTAGTTCCTGCAACTTACGCCTATTGACCGCCGTCCGGTTCGCCGCTGTCGCCGCGCCACACCCAGTTCCCGTTCCAAGACAAGGATTCGCTGGTTTTTCTGCTTCCTCTTGAGACTGTGGTAACTAATAATCTCTCCCCGAAGAACCGCTTTCCCGGCCTCCCAAAAGAGAGCCGGAGAGGTCCTCAGGTGGTCATTAAAGGCCACATAGTCTCTCCATCTGTCCCGCAAAAACCCGGCAAACTGTGCATCCCCACTAAGTTCCAACGGAAAACGCCAAAGCCGGTATCTACTGGGGCTGCGATCGCGCAGCTCCAATATAATCATCGCGTGATCAGAAATAACCGAGGGACCAACTTCCGCTTCCAGCACCCAGCTAAACAGGGAGTCCGAAATCAAGAAATAATCAATACGTGACCACGTTCCATGGGCCCTAGACATGTGGGTATACTCTCGGTCCCCAGGGTGTAAAACTCGCCAAATATCCAACAGCTAGTTCGTCTCACACAAACCCCACAATCTCCGCTGGCTCCTCCTATCCCTCCCCCCAATCGGCCCAGATCTATCCATATCCTCATCTAAAACTGCATTAAAATCCCCTCCCATAATGACTTGATAACCAGCAGTGGACGTCAACAACCGAGTCAGAGCCTGATAAAATCGAGCCTCATAGACATTAGGGGCATACACCGAACACAGGGCAACTTTGGTACCATCAAGCAGCCCCCACACCATAGCATAGCGACCATCCAAATCTATTTCCACTTTCTGCTCCACCCATTGCACGTGCTTAGCAATTAAAATGGCCACCCCTCGTTTCTTCCCAATTGCAGGGGCCCCATAAACCTTAGCAATGTAGCCTTTGCACAATTTTGCATGTTCAGCCTCAGATTGATGTGTCTCCTGCAGCATTATAATCCCAATCTGCTTTCATTTTATTTGTTGTAAGGCTTTATATCTCTTAATCGGAGAGCCCAGATCACATATGTTCCAGGCGGCTATCTTAATACCCTTACCCATTACCCCTCCAACAAAAGGATCTCCAAAGAACAGCAACCATTCCCTTACCGTGGCGAGAACCCCCCCAGCCTAGGATTCCACCCAACATCAATTCACCCCAACTCACCAACGCACATCTATGGACACAAGCACACATAGGCACCAACCCTAACAAACCCAAAAAGCCAAGCACATACCAACCCCCCACCATCCCCCGTACCCGAATATACAGAACCCCCCTCTGCCCAAGCCCCTCGCCCCTCACCCCCCCCCCCCCCCGCAACTGCCCAACTCCCTCTCCACTCTCCATCTGTCGCCCTGGCTCCCCAGGTTCCCCCACCACTTCCATGCCTTCCGAGACATGTAGAGCCCCCCCCTCCCCCAGGCCCACTCATATGGCTACCCCATCTCCCCCCCCCCCCGCTGCAATAGTCCCTACAACCCCAATCCCCACCCATCCCGGCCTAAGTGTCCCTCCCAGCACAGGTAACAACAGTGGCTGCAACACCGCCCCCATCCGTAAGACATCGTAAAGACCATATTGAAAAAACCATATTTAAAACCATCCCCAGGTTCAGAAAGAATTGAATAGTAAAAAACAAATTCCAATAGAAAGAGATGAAAGGAAATAAAAGGAAATATGCTCCCCAGTGCCTCCACCACCCCCTCGATCAACCGCCCCCTGTCCCCTCCGCAAACCACAAACACTTAACAGCACCGCACAGTAAGTAAGGACATAGGTTGGTGCAGTGAAAAAAAGGAGATAACCTGGGGAACTGCCGAGATGTGTGTGTTACAAATGGGTAGGCAACTATAACTAAGAAATTAACAAACAAGTGTCCCAACTAACCTAAGGGGTAAGTAACAGAGTAACTTTTCTCCCCACTAACAGAAGGCAAGTGCAGCCGCAGCCACAGCTAGCAGGCCACCTGAGACCCCACTCAAGCCACAGGCACCCAACTCCGCAGCCAGGAAACAAGCACGCCCGCCCCGCATACCACCGTAGTGGCGGAATAGGGCAAGCTTGAGTAGGGGTCAGCCTTTCGCCCATTGTGGCCGCTGATACAGCATACATAACACTAACCATCAGAGAAATAAACATAAAGCAGCAGCCAGTATATCAAGCAATGTGGAGATACTCCACCCCAAACACCGCTCATGTCTACATAGTCCAGGGATTGCTCAAAGACTCTACTGTCCCGCCCAATGGAGGACCCCACAGTCACCCGCATTGGTTGCAATAGTCCAAAGCCTCCTCCGGTGTGGAAAACACGCGGCGTCCACCCGCGCCATCCACCCGGAGCAATGCAGAATAGGCCAAGGTGAAACGGATGCCCTTCTCCACCATCCGGCCACAGACCTCCTTGTAGGCCCTGCGCCGCTGCGAGACCCCAGCTGAATAGTCTTGGAAAATCAGCACACTACAAGCAGATGCTCCGGAGCGCCGCGATTGTCTCGCCGCCCACAAGACTCCTTCCTTTTGGGCCTTGTTGAGAAATCGGGCGATGACCGCTCTGGGCCAATTGTCGCCAGCCCTATAAGGGCCCAGCCGGTGCGCTCTCTCTAGGGTGATCTCTCCAAGCCCCTCCGCCAGCGACAAGTTAGCAGGCAGCCACCTCTCCAGATACTGCCGGAGATCTTTATCCTGTACCGATTCCGCGATACCAATAAAACGTAGATTATTGCGGCGACTCCGATTCTCGAGGTCCTCAAGTTTATCCGCCTGTTTCCGCAGGGCCTCTTCCAGCTTTTGGATCCTGGCCGCATCGTGCTCCCGCGTGTCCTCCAGGGTACTAACGCGTTGCTCCACCTGCTCCACACGGCCGGCAAACTCGGAGACCGCCTGTGCCACCGCAGTCATCTGAGTCGCCAGGCCCCCCAGACGGTCCTCCAACGCAGCCACTACCGCCTTAGAGACCTCATCCACCATCGCGCAGGACGCAGTGGTATTCGGGCTGGGCATAACAGTCTCCGCCATTTTGCCTTCTCCACCCCTGGGCTGCTCCCGCCGCGGGGTTTTCGTTGTCATGCGATTCACAGCTATTCCGGAGCGTTAAACTGTCCCCCTCCAAGCAGACAATATCTCCCCCAACTCAGACCAAGCAGGGGGGCAGCAATAAACCGATTAAGTAGGGAGGGGGGCGATTAGGCTCCGGAGCTAAGAAGGAGACGTCCTTCCTAGTCCACCATGCCACCGGAAGTCGGGACTAGTGCTTTTTAACATACTTATAAATGATCTGGAAATGGGAAGAGCAAGTGAGGTGATCGGATTTGCAGATGACTTTGAATTATTCAAAGCTGTTGATTTGCATGTGGACTGTGAAAAATTGTAAGACCTTTTCAGACTGAAAGACTGAAATTTAATGTAGACAAGTATAAAGTGATGCACAACGGTTAGAATAACCCAAATTATAGCTATATGATGCTGAGTTCCACATTAGGAATCACCACTCAGGAAAAGGATCTAGGCATTATCACGGACAATTCATTGCTCAGTGTGTGACAGATTAGGAAAGGAATGGAGAATAACAAAGAATATCATAATCTCACTGGTTTGGTCCATGGTGTGACTGAACCTTGAGCGTCGTGTGCAATTCTAGTCTCTGCATCTCAAAAAAAATCTAATAGAATTAGAAAAGGGATAGAGAAGGGTGGCCAAAATGATAATGGATATGGAATGACTCCACTATGAGGAAAGGCTAAAGAAGTTAGGAGTCTAGTTTGGAGAAGAGACAGCTGAGAGGAGACAGGACAGAGGGCTATAAAATCCTAAGCAGAGTGGAATGGGTAAACAGGAATAAATGTTTACTCTTCCAAAAAGTGCAAAGTCTAGGGGATATGCCATGATGTTACTCAGGTGCCTTTTTACTAAAGTGTGTTAATGGTAAGAGCTACTGAGCCCTAAAAATAGCCAGTATGGTAAAACTCCTTTGCTATCAGCTTAGTATCTGATGGGGTGGGGATTGGAGGGGTTAGGCTGGAGAGTGGGTCTTGACTGCACATTGTATTTAACAGGCGATTATTGCACACTAATTGTCAATGTTACAGATGCCGAGTGCAATTAACGCCAGCTCAGTAAGTGGTAAGTGCATCCAAACTAACTATGAATGCAGATGTCACATGTTATGGAACATTTCAATGTGGTAAGACCAGAAACATGCTAGGCGCACCCGACAGTTACTGCAGAGCCGTTGCACTTATTGTGTGTTAGATTTTGCTCCTAATGCAAACATTTAGCACACTGGCTAGCATCGGGGCACTTAGTGGCTGCACCAAGGGATATTCAGTGGCACTAACTGTGTTCGTGCCACTGAATATCCCGCTGAGCAGAATTTAGGCGGTTTGCAGGTGTGCAAATGCCGCTGATAGCTAGTGCACAATATGTGCACTTACTGCACAATTAGTGACAAAAGTAATGAGCAGTAAGTGCACACCGTTAATAAAAGGGCCCCTAAGTTCACCGATTCTTCTAGCTAAAGTAACTGCTACTTGAAACATCTGGGTCAATTTGCAAAAGGACTTCCATGTATGAAGGCACATTTTAGATTACACATAGCTTCAGAATGGAGACGTCAAGGTCAGGACATATTCAGTAATGATGCTATATGGAGCCATTTCTAAAATATTTACACATCCACATGCAGCAAGGAAGAGCCATTTCAAAAATAGAGAATACACACGGAAGCTGCACGGTTAAGTTTAAAAATGTCAGCTTTTACACATGCATCTTGGCCATTTTACAACCTAGGCATGCAGAGACTCTTAATTACAATGGTAATCAATTCAGAGGGAAAAAAAGCATTGGGAGATTACTGGAGCTATCTCCCTTAATCCCGTCTGTGAAAGGCCGGCCGAAATGAGCTCTTTCAAAATGCCTATTCATATCTGAGTGCAGGTGTAAAACTGTATGCATCTGATTTTGATTTGTATGTGAATTCTCTATATGAAAGAGGAAATACACATGTAGATTTTGGTTTTGCTCAGGCCACACTTCTGACATGTCCCCGGACACTGTGGACATGGTACGATCATCCATGTGTAAATTGGACTCCTAAAATGGCCATTTACCTATGCCTATGATCTACATGTGTATATGCCATTTATACATGTATAAATCGCGCATAGGTTCTGAAATAACCCTTTTAGTGGTCACTGCTAAAAATGTAAATGCTATATTTGTGGATTTTCAGTGACACTATTCGGTACCATATCTGATTAATTTAATATGAGATTAAGGCAATGATTTAAGAAGCATCCCCATGTGTCAATAGCGACTTTTAAACATGTAGATCATAGCGATTTTAGAAAGCTGCTAGTTATAAATGGTGATCGATATCACGCAGAGATTGCAAGGAAGTATGGTTATAATATGGAGAAGGAGTGGTTTGGGAGGGCCTAAAATATCAACATGTATTCCCCATTTTACAAGGGGAATACACGTTAGTTGAGAAATTCTATATATTGCCTTCAGTGCCTGCATAAAGGGGAAAATAGCTGGCTTGCAGAATGAAATTAAGATATTTCCAGTAGGTGGGATGAATTGGAACATGTATGTAGATATCTTTGAGGTGCAGTGAACACAGCCAAATAGGAGAGCACGCAGGGGAAAGTGTTCATTTTGAACTTCTCTTTGCAAAGGAACCAGCTGAGGTCTCCGAAGTCAAAAGACAGAATGTAGTCTCCCAGTCTTTTGAGAATGAGAAAATACCTATAATAGAAGCCCCAATTCATTTCTTGGACTGGAAAAGAATCTATGGCACTGGCTTTCCAGACAAGTTGACTTCTTTGTGAAGCAGGCAGGTATGGGTTTGCAGTAGTTGTGAATAGGTTAGAGTCTGTTGGGAGGAACTGACCAAACTCTGAGACAGTTGCTAGATTTTAACTTTCTAAGTACACAGGAAACCGTTGTGCTCTTCCATCATTCCTGAAAAAAAATGCACCCAAAACTCCAAGGTAGGGCAGGACAAATACTGACAAAAGAACTGGTAGTGTCAGGACAATTCAGTCAAAAGGAAGAAGGCTGCTTGGGATGCAGAGTGGACGACTGCTTTGCTTGCTATCTATGGCAAAGCACAGTTACTTACCTGTAACAGATGATCTCTGGGAACAGCAGGAATAAGTCTTCACATATGGGTATCGTCGGTACCGACAGAGCCTGCGCGGGAACGCTCCCCAGCGTCCAATCAGAAAGCTTTTGGGAGCATCCCACAGCGCCTGCGCGCTGCCTTCCCGCCTTTCCTAACCGCCTCTCTCCAGTTCGAGTTTTAAAGCTGAGAAAAAAGAGAGGAAAGGAAAGATAGATAGAGAGATACAACTCCTAGGGGAGGTGGGTGGGTTCTGAAGACTTATTCCTGCTGTTCCCAGAGATCACCTGTTACAGGTAAGTAACTCTGCTATCTCCAGGAACAAGCAGGAATGAGTCTTCACATATGGGGACTCCCCAGCTAGAGATGCCTGGGAGATCACCCAGATTGTGAGTCCCTAGGAAGAGCTCCACCTGCACCCATGAATCTCAGGCATCCAGTCAGGGATGGAGGGTAGGAGTTGATTAGGTATGGAACAGGTGTTTGAGAACAGCCTGACCAAACAAGGCATCCCGGTGGGAGTCCTTGTCCAAGCAGTAATGGGCTGTGAAGGAATGAACCGATGCCCAGGTGGCCGCTCGACAGATTTGGTCGATGGACACAGAGTTAAGATGAGCCATAGAGGCTGCCATGGCCCTCACATTGTGAGCTGTGACATGGCCCTCCAGAGAAAGATTCTTGCTCTGGTAGGCGAAGGAAATACACTGAGCAATCCAATTAGACAGAGTTCTCTTGGAGACTGGAAGTCCTAAATGAGAAGGATCAAAAGCAACAAAAAGTTGAGAGGACTTTCTATGTTGCTGTGTCCTTTGTAAGTAGAAAGCAAGTGCTCTTTTACAATCCAGGGTATGAAGATTCCTCTCTGCACTTGATGCATTAGGTCCTGGAAAAAAGACAGGTAAATACACCTCCTGGTTCAGATGAAAAGGCGAGACCACTTTAGGCATAAAGTGTGGATTAGTTCTGAGGACTACCTTGTCATGATGGAACCTTGTATAAGGAGTATTAGCCACTAAAGCTTGCAACTCACTGATACGGCGAGCTGAGGATAGAGCAATGAGAAAAATAACCTTCCAGGAAAGGAATTTCAAGGATGTAGTGGCTAAGGGTTCAAAGGGTGGCTTCATAAGCTGGCCAAGAACCAGATTCAAGTCCCATGCCACTGGAGGTGGTCTAATGGTAGGTTTAGTCAAAAGAAGGCCTCTCATGAATCTTGCTATAAGAGGATGAGGGGAAATAGGTTGTCCATTGAGAGGCTTAAGGGATGCTGCAATAGCACTCAAATGGACTCTGATTGAATTTGTTTTAAGGCCTGCATGGGATAAATGCAGCAAATAGTCTAGTAAAGAATTCAAAGGTATTGCAAGAGGGTTGAGACCCTTCTCTGCACACCAAATGGAAAACCTTTTCCATTTAAAAGCATATGAACGTCTGGTGGAAGGCTTTCTAGAAGCATGAAGGATATTCTTCACCTGCTGAGAAAGGTGTAAATCTTGAAGGTCTAGGGCCTTCAGCAACCAGGCCCTGAGATGAAGAGATTGAGGATTTGGGTGCCACAAGGTTCCCTCCTCCTGGGAGAGGAGATCTGGAGCAGACCCCAGGTCTAGGGAGGGAGCTTGAGAGAGATGCAGAAGTAGCGGGTACCACACTTGGCGTGGCCACAGTGGTGCTATGAGGATCATAGACCCCTTGTCTCTCTGAAGCTTGAACAGAGTTTTGGGGATGAGGGGAATAGGTGGAAAGGCATAGAGGAAGTCTTGCTCCCAATGAAGGAGGAAGGCATCCCTGGCCTGAACTCCCTGACATGGAATCCTGGAACAGAACCGGGGAAGTTTGGCATTCCACGGACTTGCAAACAGGTCTATGTCTGGGGTACCCCAAATCCGAAAACTCCTGGCTATCTGGTCCCCATGGAGGGACCATTTGTGCGGAAGCAGAACTCGACTGAGTCTGTCTGCCCAAGAGTTTTGAACCCCTGGAAGATACACTGCCATGAGATGGATTTGATGCTCTCTGACGAAGGCCCACAATCTCAGAGCTTTGTTGCAAAGCGACAGAGAGCCAGTCCCTCCCTGCTTGTTCACGTAGAACATGGCTACCTGGTTGTCCATGTGGATGAGGACTGTCTTGTAGCTGAGCAGGGTGTGGAAGACTCTGAGAGCCAGAAAGATTGCTCTGAGCTCTAAGAGGTTGATATGAAGAGATGTCTCCTGTGGAGACCAGATGCCCTGGGTCGAGAGATCTCGTAGATGAGCCCCCCAACCCTTTGGAGAGGCATCTGTTGTAAAGGTTGCTTGGGGTAACCCCCCAGCAACAGATTCTGAGTGGACTTCCACCAGTGGAGGGACCAAAATAGGCGACTGGAGGTTGCTATTTTGTCTGACAGGCAACCTGATGCCTGGGTCCATTGGGTGGATAGGGTCCACTGAGCTGCTCTCATGTGAAGGCGAGCATAGGGAACCACATGCACCGTGTCGCCATGTGGCCTAAAAGTTGCAACATCTCTCGAGCAGTTAAATGGGATTTTAACTGAATCTGGGAGGCTAACTGCACCAAGCGTAGGCAACGGGCCTGGGGAAGATAGGTCCTTGCAGTTGTGGTATCCAGTAAGGCCCCTATGAACTCTAGAGACTGAGTAGGGGTAAGATGGGATTTTGGAATGTTGATTACCAGTCCCAGATACTGAAGAACACGCCTTGTGCAGGCTAGGGAAGTCTGGGCCTCTGACTGGGATGGAGCTCGGATGAGCCAGTCGTCCAGATATGGGAATACGAATATTCCTAGAGTGCGTAGGAATGCAGCTACTACTGCCATGCATTTTGTGAACACTCTTGGAGCAGAGGCCAGACCGAAAGGAAGCACTTTGTATTGGTAGTGCTTTCCTTGGTAAAGGAACCAAAGGAATCTTCTGTGTGTTGGATGGATGAGAACATGGGTGTACGCATCCTTGAGATCTAGAGAACAAAGCCAGTCTTGACTCTGGAGGTACGGAAGGCGAGTTCCGAGAGAAGTCATCTTGAACTTCTCCTTGCATAGAAACTTGTTCAATTCTCTGAGATCTAATATGGGTCTGTACCCCCTGTTTTCTTTGGAATGAGAAAATAGGGGGAGTAGAACCCTGAGCCCTGTTGAAGAAGGGGTACTTCTTCTATTGCCCCTTGGGCAAGAAGGGTAGCAATCTCTTGACCTAGAAGGTTGAGGAGAGATGTTGGAGAATTGAACTGTTTCACCATGGTGTGAGGAGGAAGGTTTAAGAAATTAAGTTTGTACCCTTCCCTTATGATGGAGAGGGTCCACTGCTCTGCTGTGATTTGTTCCCATCTGGGAGCAAAGTGAGCTAACCTTCCTGGGATGGTGAGAGGCTCTGGATTTTCTAGAGCCAGAAAGGCTAAGTTCTCTAGTGGAAAGTCAAAGGCCCTGAGGAGGCTGAGGCTGTTGGGCCGTAGCAGTCCTCGCAGCCTGGGTTTTGGCCTGTTTTGGTTGATGCTGTCTCTTTGCAGCAAAACGACCTTGAGAAGAGGCCTGACCATAAGAAGAAAATTTCCCTTTCTTTGGGAAAGATCCCTTTTTGAACAACCTCTTTTTAAAAGGAGCAGTAGTAGACTTTGAAAGTCTATCTAAAGCAGAATTTTCAGCATCCATCTGGTTGGCCTTTGCTTGCCAATCTTTGCCAAACAGGTTTTCGCCTGTACGGGGAAGGTTACCTAGACCATCCTGTACCCAGGATTCCAAATCAGAGGCTTGCAACCAAGCAACTCTGCGTGCACCTATGGCAATAGCCGAGGCTCTACTGGCCCCCTCAAAAGAGTCAAAGGCTGCACGGTTGGAAAACTTGGATACATCCTGTGCATGTTTAAGCCAGGTGATATATTCTTCTCTCTTATCTTCTGACATAAAAGGAGATAAGGTTTGCAGATGATCTGTAACTTCTTTCAGAAACATCCCCATATAGAGACTATAGGAGTCGATTCTGGCTACAAGCATACTGGCCTGGAAGATTTTCCTGCCAAAGGCATCTAGGGTTCTGCATTCTCTTCCTGGAGGAGCAGAGGAGTGCCTTTTTGTACTCTTGATCTTTTTCATAGCAGACTCTACCACAATGGAGTGGTGAGGAAGCTGAGTCTTATGAAACCCAAGACAAGGAGGAACACGATGCATGGTGTCCAACCTTCTGGAATGAGGGGAGGTGGAAAGAGGAGTCTCCCATATGCCCAACATGTGATCATAAAGAATCTCATGTATTGGTAAGGTGGCTGCCTCTTTAGGAGCCTTAGGATATTGAAGGATATCTAATTTTTTGGCTCTAGGTTCAGTTTCAGAGGTCACTGAGATGGACAGGCCTTTGGCCACCTCCCTAATGAAGTCCTGAAAAGACAAATCTTCAGGAGGAGACATTCTCCTTTTTGGAGAAGAGGGTTCCTGAGGAAGGATCCCCGATGCTTCAATTGAGGCCTCTGAAGAATCAGAGTCTTCAGAGGAATCGAAGTATCGACTGTCTGGATGCTCTCGTAGAGCCCGATACGCGTACCGGGAGGTATCGACATCGGGAGTAATTGGTACCGTGTCGGTACTGATGGGCATCACTGGATAGCGTACCGCTGCTGTCGATGCTGATGTCGATGCAAGCGGTACTGGTATCGGAACCGGAATCGGATCCTGTACCGGAATCGTACCGACAACGGGGTTTGTTGCGGTACCGTAGGCGTCGCAGCTTGTATGAATGCCGTGATGGCACGCTGCAAGGTCAGGATATTCTGATCCATTGACGCCACCAATGTCTGGATGTCGGTACCGGTGGAGACCAGCGGTACCCCAGAACATTGTAACAGGTGATCCGTCGAGGCCGAGCCATCGAAGTCAACCTGTGACACCATAGGTAGTGCTTTGGAAGCCGGAGCCTCCCGCCGGGGTAATTTTGCTGGTGTGGGTTCCTCAAGAGTAAGCCCGGGGGCATCTCGATACTTGGAGGGAGATGAACTCTTTGAGGACCGGCCAGATTTAAGTTTGGTTACCTGAGATCCATGGGATGAAGAAGAAGCCCTGGAAGACGTCGATGCCACAGAAGCTGCATCGGAGGGAAACAGGACACTGAGCTTGGCTGCCCGATTCTGTAGCCCTCTCTTAGACATCATGGAACAGGACTCACAATCCGCAATGGAGTGGTCAAGACCTAAACATTTTAGACACCAGTCATGGGTGTCGGTGACAGAAATAGTGCTACTGCACTTCGTGCACTTTTTAAACCCGGAGGCGGGTTTTTCCATGAGGAAAAATATATCTGTAGGCCTAAGGCCCCAGAAGAAAAAATGCACTGAAGAGAGTAAAAGTTTTTTTTTTTTTTTTTAAAGAAAGAAAAAAGACCAGTAGTACCGGTGCGGAATCGAGAAGGCAGACACGCGACTAAAGAAAAATAAAAGAAAATAAGAAATTCTTCAGCGGTGACAGGAAACACGACCTGCTGGCTCCGCGGAAAAGAAGAACTGGAGAGAGGCGGTTAGGAAAGGCGGGAAGGCAGCGCGCAGGCGCTGTGGGATGCTCCCAAAAGCTTTCCTTTTGGACGCTGGGGAGTGTTCCCGCGCAGGCTCCGTCGGTACCGATGATACCCATATGTGAAGACTCATTCCTGCTTGTTCCTGGAGATGGCAGATGATGGCTTTGTTATGGTTACCTATAAAAAGGCACAAAAGTTATTTTTCTATGATACATTGGTACATTTTTAAAACAAAGTTACATTCTTTTTGGTGCCTTAGTTCAAAAGGGAAAATATTTTCTTTAGTGGTGTAGGTTTAAAACTCTGCTTTCAGTATCTTTCTCAGCCCTTTGAAGCTGCTGACACCTCATCAAGAGTTAGTGGGCCTGATTAGCCTGTGAAAGAACTGAGAGCAGCAGAGGCCTGCATAAAAGTCTTCAGAGCCTTGCACTCTGAGGCATTTCTAACCAAGGCTCTGCATTTCAAGCAAAGGTAAGGGTGTGTGGCTATTAATTACTGCCTGAGAGCTCTTTAAAAGGGGTTTTGGTACTTTTTATTATTATTTTGTATTTATGCAATTTATCAAAATACATATCAAGTAAATACAACTTGAAAAGAAAAAAAGTAATGAACAGAAAAGAAACATTACATTTCACAAAAGAAAAAAACATAAAGAACAGGCAATATACCTACCTCGCTAGCCCTCACACTTGGGAGATCAAAGAAGAATTAAGAAATAACATAGCAAGTCACTTGAAAGGAAAAAGTGTTCTACCATAGCACCAGGCCTTAGTACATCTACAGAAGGACAACATTCACATCCCCTCTACTAGGAAGCAGTAGCCATGCGAGAACTTATAAAGTTGGCTAAATTTGAGGGATCATAGAAAATATAGGAAACAGAATTCAATTTAACCAAAGATCTACATGGAAATTTAAGGAAAAACAAACCCCCCAAATGAGTCACCCAAGGTCTAAGAACCGAAAACTCTCTCCTTCTTCTCTGGGTATCCCGGGACAGGTCAGGAAACAAACGAGCAGACAGACCCCTAAACAAAACAGATCTTTTTTTTTTTAAATACTTCTTGAGTAACCATTCTCAATCAGTCACCAAAGCCAAAGATATCAACAGAGTAGCTGGTGTAACAGAATCAGACAATGAAGCGTCCAATAGCTCTGATACATTTAATGTGTCCATAGCGCCAGGCTCCGCAGGGATTTTCACATCCAATGATGTATCTTTTTTTCCAGTAGGTATATAGTAGACTTTAGAAAGCAGTGGATGAGATTCGAGTGGAACCCCCAGTGTTTCCAAAAGATAGGACTTAAACATATCCTGTGCTGTTACCATAGGAGAACGAGGAAAATTTAACAATCTCAAATTTGTAGATCTAAATTGGTTTTCCAACATTTCCAATTTCATCTTTTGACCAGTTAAGTCCTTAAACACAGCAGAACACCGCTCCTCCAATTGTAAAACCTTGTTGTCCAAAGTAGAGATTCAAAAATTAACAATAGCCACTGAGTCCTGGTAGTTCTGAACAGCCCCAGCATTATCCCGAATAAGCTGTAACGTCGTGTTAGTTTGAGAAACTAAGCACTCACCAAGTTTTGTAAGGGCTGTCCAAATCGACTCCAAATTAATATGATACGGTCGTTCCAAAGTGAAGGGAACCATAACAGCTTGCTCAGCTTGCTCAGTCCGAGTTGCAGCTAGAGACGCCAAAACTCCAGGCTTCCCTGATGCCAGTGAAACATCTCGGGGACCGCTCAGTCCTGCTCTCTGTTCCAAACCTTATCCTGAGGCACAGGCCTTCACCGATAACGAAGCGAGCACACTCCCTCCCTTCTCCTCTTCGGATACTGCGGTCCCGAGAGTGCTCAAGTTCAAAAAATCAGTGGGCAATACAGGTGGAAGCTGTAGATCCGGAGTGAGGTCACATCCTGATGAGGATGCCAGACTACCCAGCCCCAATGTTGAATAACCAGGCTTCCTCCAGGTTCTCCCCAGTGCTCTTCGTAAGGCTGTATAAAAGAATCCAACAGATTGACCACCAAGGTAAGAGCAAAAGGGGATTGCAACAGGTGGGGGGGATTCCCCCGAAGCGTCCCCTTATGCTTAGGCATAGCAGAAAAACAGTCCACTCAGTCGGCAGAACTGGCAGCCATTTTGGATCTCCTGGTACATTTTTAAAACTAAGCTACATTATTTTTTGTGCCTTAGTTCAAAAGGGGAAATATTTTCTTTGGAAATATAGGTTTAAAATTTTTCTCAGCTCTCTGAAACTGCTGAGACTTCATCAGCAGCTTCAAAGGTGTTAGTTCCTTCCCTACCCCTCCAACTCCCACCCACCCCATGTGAGCAATCTTACTTTAAAGGGCACATCCCCAATTAGCTACACACAGGGACTTGGAATAGCACATTTAGAACATACTTAAAAGAGGTTAATTGTTTTTTCTCTAAAAGGATAGCTGGGAAATTGGCTGGTACTTTGGTAGGTCTCTCTCTCTTTTGCTTCAACAGATACCTAAGCGCCACCAACTGAACAATGGCTGGGAAAAATCATATTGCCAAAGCTGTTGCCCCCATTAAGCGTAGTTACTCATCTGTAACAGGTGATTTCCAGGAACAGCAGGAATTTAGTCTTCACATATGGGTATCGTTGGTACCGACGGAGGCTGTGCGGGAACACTCCCCAGCATCCAATAGGAAAGCTTTTGGGAGCATCCCACAGCACCTGCATGCTGCCTTCCCGCCTTTCCAACTGTCCCTCTCCAGGTGAGTTTATAGCTGAGACAAAAGAGAGAGGGAGAGAGAGAGAGAGATACAGCTCCTAGGGGAGGTGGGCGGGTTGTGAAGACTAAATTCCTGCTGTTCCCGGAGATCACCTGTTACAGGTGAGTAACTACGCTATCTCCAGGAACAAGCAGGAATGTAGTCTTCACATATGGGGACTCCCTAGCTGCAGATACCAGGGAGATGGCCCCAGGAAGTTGTTAGCCCTTGTGAAAGGGCCATACTTCCCCCCATGGATCTCTGGCATCGTACCAGGGACGGTGGGTAGGAGTTGATTAAGTCTGGATAAGGTGTTGAAGAACAGCCTGGCCAAACAAGGCATCCCGGCGGGAGTCCTTGTCTAAGCAGTAGTGGGCTGTGAAGGTATGTACCGAAGCCGAAGTAGCTGCTCAACAGATGTCGTCGATAGACACAGAGTGAAGATGAGCCATTGAGGCTGCCATAGCTCTCACATTGTGAGCTGTGACATGGCCTTCAAGAGGAAGGTTCTTACTCTCATAGGCAAAGGATATGCACTGAGCAATCCAGTTAGATAGAGTTCTTTTGAAAACTGGAAGTCCCAAATGACTAGGATCAAAATCAACAAAGAGTTGAGAAGATTTTCTATGTTGCTGTGTCCTTTGCAAGTAAAAGGCCAAAGCTCTTTTACAGTCCAAGGTATGAAGGTTCCTTTCTGCACTGGAGGCATGAGGCCTTGGTAAGAATACAGGAAGGTAAACTGCTTGGTTTAAATGGAAAGGTGAAACCACCTTTGGCATAAAGTGTGGATGAGTCCTAAGAACTACCTTATCATGATGGAACCTTGTATAAGGAGGATCAGCCACTAACACTTGCAATTCACTGATGCGATGTGCTGATGTGATTGCAATGAGGAAGATGACTTTCCGGGAAAGGAATTTCAAAGATGTAGTGGTTAATGGTTCAAAGGGCGGTTTCATGAGCTGCCCGAGCACCAGATTTAAGTCCCATGCCACCGGTGGTGGTTTAATGGGAGGCTTTGTTAAAAGAAGGCCTCTCATATATCTCGCTATGAGAGGATGAGAGGAAATAGGTTGTCCACTTAGAGGCTTGTAAGAAGCTGCAATAGCACTAAGATGGACTCTTACTGAATTTGTCTTGAGACCCGCATTTGACAAATGAAGGAGATACTCCAGTAATAGATACCAGAGGAATCGCAAGAGGGTTAAAACCCTTCTGCGAGAATCATATGGAAAACCTTTTCCACTTAAAGGCATACGAGCATCTTGTAGAGGGTTTCCTAGAAGCATGAAGGATATCCTTTACCTGTTGGGAAAGGTTAAGATCCTGAAGTTCTAGGCTTTCAGCAACCAGGCCCTGAGATGCAGAGACTGGGGATTCGGATGCCAGAGCATCCCGTCCTCTTGGGAGAGAAGATCTGAAGCAGATCCCAACTCCAGAGGCGGAGCTTGAGAGAGATTTAGGAAGAGGGTACCACGTTTGCCGTGGCCAATGTGGAGCTATGAGGATCATATGACCTCTGTCTCTCTGAAGCTTGAATAGGGTTTTGGGGATGAGAGGAATGGGTGGGAAGGCATATAGGAAGTCCTGACTCCAGTGAAGGAGGAAGGCATCTCCTGCCTGACAACATTGAGCTGGAATTCTGGAACAGAACCGGGGAAGTTTGGCATTCAGCAGACTTGCAAAGAGGTCTATGTACAGGGTTCCCCAAATCTGAAATATTTGGGACACCTTGTCTGCATGGAGAAACCATTCATGTGGAAGCGAAACTCGACTGAGTTTGTTTGCCCAAGAGTTTTGAATTCCTGGAAGATACACTGCAAGGTGATGAATCTGATGCTCTCTGGCGAGGGCCCATAGTCGCAAAGCTTCGTTGCATAGTGACAGAGAGCCTGTTCCGCCCTGCTTGTTCACATAGAACATGGCTACCTGATTGTCCGTTTGAACTAGGACTGTTTTGTAGCTGAGCTGGGCGTGAAATACTCGAAGAGCAAAGAAGATTGCTCTGAGCTCCAGGAGGTTGATGTGAAGACAGGCCTCCTGTGGAGTCCAGGTACCCTTGGTAGAGAGATCGTGCAGGTGGGCTCCCCATCCCACCTGTGATGCATCTGTTAGGGTGGCTTGGGATAGGGGTTGGTGGAAAGGAGACCCACACCAGAAGGTTTCTGGGTGATTGCCACCATTGGAGGGACGAACTAGGACGGTTTGAGTTTGTTATTTTGTCCGACAGGCAGCCTGAGGCCTGTGTCCACTGAGTTGATAAAGTCCACTGGGCTGCTCACATATGCAGGCGAGCATAAGGAACCACATGCACGGTGGATGCCATGTGACCTAGCAATTGTAGCATTTCCCGAGCAGTGAGACAAGGTTTGAGCACTGCTTGGGAAGCTAGTTGTACTATGTGAAGATAGCGGGGATGCGGAAGGAAAGCCCTTGTCTGTCTGGTATCCAGATGAGCTCCTATGAACTCTAGGGACTGAGTGGGAGAAGATTGGATTTTGGGAGGTTTATGACCAGTCCCAAATACTGAAGGATTCGCATTGTGCGAAACAGAGCAGAGCTGGCTTCTGGCACTGTAGGGGCTCGAATGAGCCAGTCATCTAAGTAAGGGAAGAAGAATATTCCCAGAGTGCAGAGAAATGCTGCTACCACAGCCATGCATTTTGTGAACACTCTTGGCACATAAGCTAGGCCAAAGGGAAGAACCTTGTATTGGTAGTGCTTTCCTTGAAACAGAAATCGGAGGAATCTCCTGTGATTTGGATGGATGAAAATATGAGTATACGCATCCTTGAGATCTAGAGAACAAAGCCAATCCTGATTTTGAAGGTATGGCAGCAGAGTTCCTAGAGAGACCATTTTAAACTTCTCTCGGAACAAATATTTGTTCAATTCTCTGAGGTCTAAAATGGGTCTGTGTCCTCCTGTATTCTTTGGAATAAGGAAATAAGGGGAATAGAAACCTGTACCCTGATGGGGAATGGGTACTTCCTCTATTGCTCCTTGAGCAAGGAGCATTGTGATTTCTTGACCTTAGAGACTGTCTAGAGAGGTCTGAGAATTGAACAGTCTTACAATTGTAGGAGGGGGCATGCTGTGAAAGCACAGTTACTTACCTGTAACAGGTGCTCTGGGAACAGCAGGAATAAGTCTTCACATATGGGGTATCGTCGGTACCGATGGAGCCTGCGCGGGAACGCTCCCCAGCGTCCAATCAGAAAGCTTTTGGGAGCATCCCACAGCGCCTGTGTGCTGCCTTCCCGCCTTTCCCAACTGCCTCTCTCCAGTACGAGTTTTAAAGCTGAGAAAAAGAGAGAAAGAGGGAAAGGAAAGATAGATAGAGATATACAACTCCTAGGGGAGGTGGGTGGGTTGTGAAGACTTATTCCTGCTGTTCCCAGAGATCACCTGTTACAGGTAAGTAACTGTGCTATCTCCAGGAACAAGCAGGAATGAGTCTTCACATATGGGGACTCCCTAGCTTTTGATGCCAGGGAGAGACCCCAGAGCTGTGTGTCCCTAAGAAGGGCTGCAGTTCCCCCCATGGATCTCTGGCATCCAACCAGGGTTGGTGGGTAGGAGTTGACTAGGTATGGAACAGATGTTTGAGAACAGCCTGACCAAACAAGGCATCCCGGCGGGAGTCCTTGTCCAAACAGTAATGGGCTGTGAAGGTATGAACTGAGGCCCAAGTGGCTGCTCGACAGATGTCGCCGATAGACACAGAATGTAGATGAGCCATTGAGGTTGCCATGGCTCTCACATTGTGAGCTGTGACATGGCCCTCCAGAGAAAGGTTCTTACTCTGATAGGTGAAAGAAATACACCGAGCAATCCAGTTGGACAGTGTTATTTTGGAAACTGGAAGTCCTAAATGAGAAGGATCAAAAGCAACAAAGAGTTGAGAGGACTTTCTATGTTGCTGTGTTCTTTGTAAGTAGAAGGCTAGAGCTCTTTTACAATCCAAGGTATGAAGATTCCTCTCTGCACTTGATGCATGAGGTCCTGGAAAAAAGACAGGTAGGTATACCTCTTGGTTCAGATGAAAAGGTGAGATCACTTTAGGCATAAAGTGTGGATGAGTCCTAAGGACTACCTTGTCATGATGGAACCTTGTATAAGGTGGATTAGCTACTAGTGCTTGCAACTCACTAATGCGGCATGCTGAGGTGATTGCAATGAGAAATATAACCTTCCAAGAAAGAAATTTCAAGGAAGTGGTAGCTAACGGTTCAAAAGGTGGCTTCATGAGCTGCCCAAGAACTAGGTTTAAGTCCCATGCCACCGGTGGTGGTCTAATGGGAGGCTTAGTTAAAAGAAGGCCTCTCATGAATCTTGCTATAAAAGGAAGAGAGGAAATAGGCTGTCCATTGAGAGGCTTAAGGGAAGCTGCAATAGCACTCCAATGGACTCTTACTGAATTTGTCTTAAGGCCTGCATTAGATAAATGAAGAAGATACTCTAGTAAAGATTCCAGAGGTATCGCAAGGGGGTTAAGCCCCTTTTCCGAGCACCAAATTGTAAACCTTTTCCACTTAAAAGCATAAGAACGTCTAGTGGAAGGCTTTCTGGAAGCATGAAGAATATCTTTCACCTGCTGAGAAAGATCAAGATTTTGGAGATTTAGGCCTTCAGCAACCAAGCCCTGAGATGCAGAGACTGGGGATTGGGATGCCATAATGTTCCGTCCTCCTCAGATAGGCGATCTGGAGCAGACCCTAACTGCAGGGAGGGAGCTTGAGAGAGATGTAGAAGAGAGGGTACCACATTTGGCGTGGCCAATGAGGTGCTATGAGGATCATGCGACCTTTGTCTCTCTGAAGCTTGAATAGGGTTTTGGAAATTAGGGGAATGGGTGGAAAGGCATACAGGAAGTCTTGACCCCAATAAAGGAGGAAAGTATCCCTGGCCTGAGCCCCCTGAGCCAGAGTCCTGGAACAGAACCGGGGAAGTTTGGCATTCCACGGACTTGCAAAGAGGTCTATGTCCAGGGTTCCCCAAATTTGAAAAATCCTGGCCACCTGGTCCACATGCAGGGACCACTCGTGTGGAAGCAGAACTCGACTGAGCCTGTCTGCCCAAGAGTTCTGAATGCCTGGAAGATAAACTGCCAGAAGATGAATCTGATACTCTCTCTGGCGAGGGCCCACAGTCACAAAGCTTCGTTGCAGAGCGACAGAGAGCCTGTTCCGCCCTGCTTGTTCACGTAGAACATGGCTACCTGATTGTCCGTGTGAATAAGGACTGTCTTGTAGATGAGCAGGGTGTGGAACACTCGTAGAGCAAGAAATATTGCTCTGAGCTCCAAGAGATTGATATGTAGACCACTCTCCTGTGGAGACCAGATGCCCTGGGTGGAGAGGTCTTGCAGATGAGCTCCCCAACCCACTGGAGAAGCATCTGTTGTGAGAATTGCTTGGGGTAGAGATTGCTGAAAGGGGGACCCCAGCAACAGGTTTTGAGGGGACTTCCACCACTAGAGGGACAAAATGAGGCGACTTGTGTTTGCTATTTTGTTTGACAGGCAGTCTAATGCCTGGGTCCATTGGGTGGATAAAGTCCACTGAGCTGCCCTCATGTGAAGGCAAGCATATGGTACCACATGCACGGTGGATGCCATGTGGCCTAGTAACTAACATTTCTCGAGCAGATAAATGGGTCTTTAACTCTGCTTGAGAAGCTAACTGCACCAAGCGAAGGCAACGGGCCTGGGGGAGATAGGCTCTTGCCCTTGTGGTATCCAACAACGCCCCTATAAACTCCAGGGACTGAGTAGGGGTTAGATTGGATTTTGGGATGTTTATTACCAGCCCTAAATACTGAAGGATACGCATTGTGCAGGATAGAGAATTTTTGGCCTCTGATTGAGTGGGAGCTCGAATGAGCCAGCCGTCCAAATAAGGGAAGACGAATATTCCCAGAGTGCGCAGAAATGCAGCTACCACTGCCATGCATTTCGTGAACACCCTTGGTGCAGAGGCCAGACCGAAAGGGAGCACTCTGTATTGATAGTGCTTCTCTTGAAAAAGGAACCGAAGGAACCTTCTGTGAGTTGGATGGATGAGAACATGGGTGTACGCATCCTTGAGATCTAGAGAACAAAGCCAATCCTGACTCTGAAGGTATGGCAGCAGAGTTCCCAGAGAAATCATTTTGAATTTTTCCTTGACTAGGAATTTGTTCAATTCTCTGAGGTCTAAAATGAGTCTGTAGCCCCCTGTTTTCTTTGGAATAAGAAAATAGGGGGAGTAGAACCCTGTGCCCTGTTGATGAAGAGGCACTTCTTCTATTGCCCCTTGGGCAAGAAGGGTGGCAATCTCCTGACCCAACAGGTTGAGGAGGGAGGTCAGAGAATTGAACTGGTTCACTCTTGTATGAGGGGGCAAGCTTGAAAAATGAAGTTTGTACCCCTCCTTTATGATGGAGAGTGTCCAATGCTCTGCTGTAATTTGTCCCCACCTGGGAGCAAAATGACATAATCTTCCTGGAATGGTGGGGGGCTCTGGTCCTTCCAGAGGCAGGAAGGCTAAGTTCTCTAGTGGAAAGTCAAAGGCCCTGAGGAGGCTGAGGTTGCTGGGCCTGTGGAAGCCTAGCAGCCTTTGCTTTGCTCTGTTTGGATGTTTGCTGACGTTTGGTAGCGAACTGAACTGCAGAAGATGCCCGCTGACTATAAGCAGGATAAAATCTTCCTTTTTTAGAAAAAGGTGATTTTTTGAACAACCTTTTCTTAACAGGAGCAGCCGTAGACCTGGATAGTCTATCCAAGGCGGAATTTTCAGCATCCATCTGATTGGCCTTTGCTTGCCAAACAGGTATTCACCGGTACAAGGGATATTTCCCAATTCATCTTGGACCCAGATCTCCAAATCAGATGCTTGAAGCCAAGCAATTCTATGTGCACCTATGGCAATAGCCGAGGCTCTGCTTACACATTCAAAAGAGTCAAAAGCTGCACGGTTGGAGAATTTGGAGATATCTTGGGCATGTTTGAGCCAAGTGAGAAAGTCCTGTTTTTTATCCTCAGAAATGAAAGGACTTAAAGTCTGCAAATGATCAGTGACCTCTTTTAGGAACATTCCCATGTAAAGACTATAGGAATTAATCCTTGCAGCAAGCATGGAAGCTTGGAAGACTCTACATCCAAAAGCATCCAGGGTTCTACATTCACATCCTGGAGGATTAGAGGCATGTCTCTTAGCACTTCTAATCTTTCTCATAGCATACTCAACCACAATAGAGTGGTGAGGAAGCTGCGTTTTATGGAAACCAGGACAAGGAGGGACACGATACATGGTATCTAACCTGCGAGAATGAGGAGAGGTGGTAAGAGGTGTTTCCCACATCCTCAACATGAGATCATACAAAATCTCATGAACAGGCAAGGTAGCTGCCTCCTTAGGAGTTTTAGGATATTCTAAAATTCTATTTATTATCTATTTATTTTTATTTATTACATTCTCTTATATACCGCGCTATTCTGCATCAGTGCGGTTTACATTGAACAAACTGAAATTACATTGAACAGGGCATTTAACTTGGAGATAACTATTTTACAGGGAACATGGGCTATGGAGGGTTAAGTGGCTTGCCCAGGACCACAAGGAGCACCTGTGGGACTAGAAACCCCAGTCCTTCCGGCCCAAGGTTGCTGTCCTCTAGTGGGATTTGAACCCCCGACCTTCCAGCCTGAAGTACCTTGCCCCAACCACTAGGCCACTCCTCCACTCCTTGGCTCTGGGTTCTGTCTCAGGGGCCACCGTGATGGATAAGCCCCGAGCCACCTCCCTGATGAAGTCTTGAAAAGACAAGTCTTCTGGAGGAGACATCCTTCGCTTAGGAGAGGACTCCTCCTGTGGAATAAGCATCGCTGCATCGACAGACACATCAGAATCCTCAGACTTTTCAGAGGAATCGAACTATCGTCCGTCCGGATGCTCCTGCAAAGCCCGATACCCGTACCGACAAGGATCGGTATCGGGAATAACCAGTACCGGGGTATAGGTACCGGAGGGCCTCAGAGGACCGGCATAGCAGACACCGATGCCGATGTCGATGCCACCGGTACCGGGATTGGTAAAAATGGCGGTACCGGTGGAGTAGTCTGTTGCGGTAACTTTGGTGTCGATGCCACAAGGAAAGCCGCCAGACTGCGTTCCATGGACAGAATTCTCTGGTCCATTGACGCCGCCAATGCTTGGAAGTCGGTACCGGTGGAAGTCACTGGTACCCCAGAGCATGGCACCAGGTGATCTGTCGAGGCCAAGCCATCGAGATCATCCTGGAACTCCAATGATGATGCTTTGGAGGCCAAAGCCTTCCACCGGGGTAATTTTGCCAGTGCAGAATCCTCGAGGCCAACGCCAGAGGCATCTCGATGCTTAGAGGGAGATCTACCCTTCGAGGACCGGCTGGATTTATGTTTAGTTACCTGAGATCCATGGGAGGAAGAAGAAGCCCTGGAAGACGTCGATGACAGCAAAGCCGCATCAGAGGGAAACAGGGTACTGAGCTTGGCTGCTCGGTTCTGCCGACCTCTTTTAGACATCATAGTACAGGACATACAATCTGTGATGGAATGGTCAGGACCTAAACATTTTAGACACCAGTCATGGGTGTCGGTGACGGAAATGGTACCGCCACATTTTGTGCAGTTCTTAAACCCTGAGGCAGGCTTTTCCATGTTCAGGAAAAATTTTTGGGCCTAAGGCCCAAAACGCAAGTGCACCTGAAGAAAAAAGAAATTCTTTTCTTCTTTTAAAAAAAAACAAAAAACAAAAACTATGACTGGCGGTACCGGTAGAGCATCGAAGAAGGCAGACGCGATACAAAAGAAATAAAGAAATTCTTCTGCGGTGACAGGAACATGACCTGCTGGCTCCGCGGAAAAAGAAGAACTGGAGAGAGGCAGCTGGGAAAGGCGGGAAGGCAGCACGCAGGCGCTGTGGGATGCTCCCAAAAGCTTTCTGATTAGATGCTGGGGAGCGTTCCCGCGCAGGCTCCGTCGGTACCGACGATACCCCATATGTGAAGACTCATTCCTGCTTGTTCCTGGAGATAATGAAGGTTGTACCGCTCTTGTACAATAGAAAAGAGTCCAATTTTCTGCTGTTATTTGGTACCATCTGTGGGCAAAATGACATAACCTGCCTGGGATGGTCTAGGGTTCTGGACCGTTCGGGGCAGGAAAGCAAAGTTCTCTAGAAAGGAGTCAAAGCCCCTGAGGAGGCTGAGCTGGCTGAGGTTTTGCAGCTTTTGGCTTCTTTTGTTGTCGAGGTTGTTGCTGTTGTCCCTTTTAGGCAGTCTGACCTGGACGGTGTCCCTGTTGGGTATAGGTAGGATAAAACTTATTTTTCTTATTGAAAAATGGTTTCCTAGAGGATTTTTTCCTTGCAGGATTGGCTGTAGATTTGGACAATCTATCCAAAGTGATATTGTCAGCATCTATCTCATTAGCCTTCTCCTGCCAATTCTCGCCAAAGAGATTTTCTCCTGTGCAAGGAATGTTTCCTAATTTATCCTGTACCCAAATTTCCAAGTCAGTTGCCTGAAGCCAGGCAATCCAAAGTGCACCAATGGCAATAGCCGAGGTTCTGCTTATGCACTCAAAACAGTCAAAGGCTGCACGATTTACAAACTTGGAAACATCCTGAGCATGTTTGACTAGAGTAAGATAGTCTTGCCTTTTGTCATCAGGAAGGAGGGGGCTCATAAGCTCCAAGTCTCCTGTGACCTCTTTAAGGAACATTCCCATATACAAGATATAGGAACTGATCCTAGCTGAGAGCATGGAAGCATCGACGCCCAAAGGTATCGAGAGTCCTACATTCACGACCCTGAGGATTGGATGCATGTTTCTTTGCATTTTTCATCCTTCTCATGGCTGATTCCACCACCATTGAATGGTGTGGTAATTGAGCTTTTGACAGCCAGGACAAGGTGGAGCTCGATACATGGTATTGAGTCTTCGAGAATGAGGTGGTGGTTAAAGGTGTTTCCCACATCCTTAGCATAAGATCATATAAGATCTCATGAATAGGCAGAGTAGCTGCCTCTTTGGGAGCCCTAGGGTATTGAAGAATTTCCAACTCCTTTCCCCTAGGCTCTTTTTCAGGAGCTACTGTGATGGAAAGGCCTCGGGCCACATCATGGATGAAGTCCTAAAAGGACATATCCTCTGGTGGAGACATTCTGCGCTGAGGAGAAGAGGAATCCTCGGGGAGAAGTACTCTTGTATTGGCAGAGTCTTCTGAGTCTTCAGACTCAGAGGATTCAAAATACCTCCGATCCCGGCGATCGTGCAAAGGACGGTACCGGTATCAATCGAAGTTGGTATTGGGTTGTTCCGGTACCGATCTGTCGATGCCGGAGACAGACACATGACTCGGTATGGGTGGCATACCCACCGATGTTAATGGTATCAGTACCGGTTGAGGTGTCTGAAGCAGTTTCAATGGTACCAAAGCCGTGAGCAGAGCCGCTAGACTGCGTTCGATAGCAAGGAATCTCTGGTCTATCAACGCTGCCGATGCTTAGGTGTCAGTACCGGTAGAAGCGGCCGGAACCCCAGAGCATGGTGCCAATAGTTCTGCCGAGGTTGAGGCCTTGAGAACATCCTGGAGCCCCGTTAGTGCTTTGGAAGCCGAAGCCTCCCGCCGGGGCAGTTTTGCCTGTGAAAATTCCTCAAAGGCAACGCCAGGGGCATCTCAATACTTAGAAGGAGATCTACCCTTTGAGGACCGGCTAGATTTATGTTTAGTTACCTGAGATCCATGGGAGGAAGATGAGGTCCTGGAGGACGTCGATGCAACAGACGCCGCGTCTGGGGGAAAAAGGGTGTTAAGTTTAGCAGCTCGGTTCTACCGGCCCCTTTTTGACATCATTCCACAGGAGAGGCACTCTGAAATAGAGTGGTCAAGACCTAAACATTTGAGACACCAATCATGGGTGTCGGTGACGGAAATGGTACCGCCACATTTAGAACATTTCTTAAAACCTGAAGTAGGCTTTTCCATTTTTAAGGAAAAAATTGGGCCTAGTGCCCAAAATGGCACCTAGCACCAAGGAAAAAAGTTTCTAAAGTAAAACACCTCAAACTATAATTTTTTATTTTTTATTTTTTAAAGAAAGAAGAAAGAACCGTGGTACCGGTATGGCGTCAAAGGAAGGCAGACGCGACCACAAAAACAAAGATCAAAGACTACATTTTTCTGCGGTGACAGGGTATATGACCTGTTGGCTCCGTGGAAAACGAAGAACTGGAGAGGGACAGTTGGAAAGGCGGGAAGGCAGCAAGCAGGCGCTGTGGGATGCTCCCAAAAGCTTTCCTACTGGATGCTGGGGAGCGTTCCCGCGCAGGCTCCGTCGGTACCGAAAATACCCGTATGTGAAGACTACATTCCTGCTTGTTCCTGGAGATTAGCTTCTGCCTCTGTCCAGACAGAGATCCCAATGCCAGTTGAAGGACCAGTTTCATGTGCAGAATGCCTGCATTCTTAAGCTCTCAGGAAACAAGGGAAAGAGCTCACGGAAGAGGTGGCGAGGCTGAGAAGCAGTGAGAAGTACATTGATGAGATGCTACTTGAAACATCCAAGCTTTCCCGCAGAGGAGAAGATAGGAGTCTACAGAATGACGAAGGTTGATCAGGAGTCACCAGGGTCTGCAGCATCGCCAACCCAGCTCCTTCAGCCATTTAACTGAAGAATCATTATGCAGCCCTGGAAGTGGAGGTGGTGACAGTATCCCAGGAAAGGGAAGAACCAGAGTTCGAATACCCCAAAGTTGCAAAATCAGTGACCACAAGGAAGCGAAGGGTACTGGTGTTTGGTGACTCTCTTCTGAGGGGTACTGAGGCATCCATCTGCCGACCAGACTCGTCCAGAGAGTTATGCTGTCTGCCAGATATCCCTCTGAGCATATCAAAAGTGACTTCAAGGCTCTGGGACAGAGAGTGAAGCAGGTTGGTGCGCAGGTGGTATTCTCTTCAACTCTCCCTGTTGAGGGTAAAGGCCAAGGCAGAGAAGCTCGCATCCTGGAGATAAATTCATGGCTGCGTGGATAGTGTCATCGAGAACGTTTTGGTTTCCTGGCCCATGGGATGATGTTCCAAGGGTTGTAGAGCAGAGATGGCGTCCACCTGTCCAAGAAAAATCGACATGTCTTCAGTAGCAGACTGGCTAACCTGCTGAGAGATTCATTGGGGATGGGTGAAGAAAGCCCCCAGGTAAGTGAAACATTAAATACCTTTATGAAAATGGGTAAAAGGGGCAACATATGGAAAGCAGCATGTATAAATGCTCTTAGCAAGGGAAATAAGATCCCAGATGTTGAGACTTTAATGGGAGAGGCTGACTTGGATTTAGTGGCAGTAACAGAGACATAGTTCATGGACAACCATGACTGCGATGTAACTATACCAAGCTATACTTTATTCAGAAAGGACAGAGTAGGAAGAAGGGGAGGAGGAGTGGCACTGTATGTAAAAAATGATATTAAAGCTATGGAAATACAGGGCTTAAAAGAGAGAGGAGGCACTGTGGGTTAAATTAGAAGGCGGGAAAGATAAATATATTTGCACTGGTGTGATATACAGACCTCCTTCACAGGGAAAAGAGGAGGATGGAGATTTAACAGAAGACATACTCAGCATTGCCAGGAAAGGGGAAGCGCTACTGATAGAGGATTTCAATATGCCAGATGTTGACTGCCACATCCCTGCTGCAGTATCATCTAGAAGTAAGGAGATCCTGGATTCTCTACAGGAAGAACTAGTCAGGCAACTGGTAACAGAGCCCACATGTGAAGGGGCATATTGGACTTTGTGCTTACCAATGGTAAAAGTATTTTTGATGTTATAGTGGGAGATCATCTTGCATCCAGTGATCACCAGATGGTGTCGTTCAGTATTAGGACTACGGCTGATAAAATCCATTCAAAAGCGAACGTCTTAGACTTTAGGAAAACTAACTTTGCCAAGATGGGCCAATACCTAAAGGAGTCGTTAGCAGAATGGGAACAGCTGGGGGATATAGAAAAAGAGTGAGCAAACTAAAAGGGGATATTTTAAGGGCAACAAAAATGGTAAATAAAGGTGAAAGGAAAAGGACACCGCTATGGTTTTTGGAAAAAGTAGCTTAAAAAAAATAAGAGGGAGGCCTGCATGAAATACAAGAGATCACAGAGAGAGGAAGACAGGCATCTATATTTTGAAAAACTTAGGGAAGCTAGCAAAGTAGTCAGGAAAGCAAAGATTAAAAATGAGGAGGAAATAGCCAATGCAATAAAATGGGGGGATAATTTAACAGTTTTATTATACTGCTTTAACATTTCAATCAAAGCGGTTTACATTGTAACTTAAACTTGGTAATGTACATTAAACAGTGACATTGACAACTTGGATTTTTCTGAGCAATGGAGGGTTAAGTGACTTGCCCAAGGCCACAAGGAGTGCTAGTGGGAATTGAACTCTGGTCTCTAGGTTCCCAAGCTAGTGCTCTAACCATTAGGCTACTCCACCACATTTTTCAGATATGTTAGTGAGAAGAGGAAGGGCAGAAGTGGTATTGTCAGACTCAAGGGTGCAGGGGAGGAATATGTAGAAGCTGATGAGGATAAAGCGGAATTGCTTAACAAATATTTTTGTTCTATGTTCACAGATGAAGAACCAGGAGCACGACATCAGAAAACACCCACAAACAGAAACAGAAGCAAGGGGCATCTTGAACAATTTTCAGAAGACTGTGTTCGTGAGGAACTAGCTAAACTTAAAGTAGACAAAGCGATGGGACCAAATGGAATACACCCGAGAATACTGAGGGAACTTGGGGACGTTCTAGCAGCTCCACTGACTGACCTTTTCAATGCCTCTTTGGAATTGGGAGTGGTGCCAGAAGACTGGAGAGAGGCACATGTTGTCCCTTTACTCAAAAGCGGAAGTAAGGATGTGGTTGAAAACTACAGGCTGGTAGTCTAACTTCTGTGGTGAGTAAATTATTGGAAACGCTGCTGAAAGAGAAAACAGTAAGGTTTCTGGAGTCCAACGGATTACCAGATCTAAGGAATCATAGATTCACCAGAGGCAGGTCTTGTCAGTTAAATCTGATTGATTTCCTTGACTGAGAGACCAGGGAGTTGGAACGAGAGAGAGCCCTAGATGTGGTGTATTTAGATTTCCGTAAAGCCTTTGACAATGTTTCGCACAGGTGACTTATAAACAAACTGAGCACCCTAGGGGTGGACCCTAAAGTTACAGCTTGGGTTAGAAATTGGTTGAGTGGGAGGCGCAAAGGGTACAGGTAAATTTATTTATTTATTTAACAGTATTTCTAAACCGCCTTATCTTATTAATCAAGGTGGTATCACAGCAAACAATCGGGTAAAGTGAGTGTGTTATACATGCAGTGAGGGTGAAATTTAGTTGAGTGTGTGTTGTATTGTGTGCGGGATTAGTTTGAGCTATGTACAAGGTGAGCTATATACAGTGGGGCTAAAAAACATTTGCTATACATACAGTGTTAGGCGGTATCATGTGCTGTTATACATTCTCTGAGGTTATGTGATGTGTCCATAGTGTTCTATGAACAGCATGGTTTTCAGCTGTTTTCTAAAGTCTTTGAGATCTGTAGTTGTCCTCAAATCGTCCGGTAGTTTGTTCCATATTGTTGGAGCAGCCATGGAGAGTGCTCTGTCTGTTGTGTCCTTGCGTGTGTGTTTGTATTCACTTGGGGTGCTGACTCGGTTGTGTGTTTGTTTTCTTCTAGGACGTGTGCTGGTGTCTGGTTGTATGAGGGTGTGCAGGCAGTTGGCTGATGTGTGCTGATTTATCTTAAATAGTTTTATGATAGTTTTGTATCTGATGCGTGCACCGATTGGGAGCCAGTGTAAGTCCTTTAAGATAGGTGTGATGTGCTCCTGTCTTGCAGTTCCGGATATTATTCGTTCTGCAGTGTTTTGTGCCAGTTGGAGTGGTTTGAGGGCTTGTTTCGGTAGTCCAAGGTATATCGGATTGCAGAAGTCCAGAAGTGGGGTTATCAGTGCTTGACAGACGGTACGGAAGTGTTCGGGGGCGAGGAGTGGTTTCAGTCTCCTGATGATTCGCATCTTGTAGTAGGCTTTTTGGATTGTTTTGTCTATGTTTGGCTTGAGATTGAGTTTATTGTCCAGAGTAACTCCGAGGTATCTCACTTCTGATCTTATTGGTATAGTAGTGCTTTGTATCTTTATATTTGGTGGGTGTATGAAGCTTTGGTTCCAAGTGATGATTAAAGCTTCGGTCTTGCTGTAGTTTATTGTGAGGTTGTTGTTTTGGTAAAAGGAGCTCACTCTGAGGAGGAGGTGATTACCAGTGGTATGCCCCAGGGATCTATCCTTGGTCTGATTCTTTTTAACATCTTTGTTAATGATATTGCGGAATGGCTGTCGGGTAAGGTTTTGCCTCTTTGCGGATGATGCCAAAACCTGCAATAAAGTAGAACCCATGAAGGTATAGATAACATGAGGAGGGATCTAGCTAAGCTTGAAGAATGGTCTAGAATTTGGCAGCTGAGATTTAATGTTAAAAAATGCAAGGTCACGCATTTGGACCGCAGCAATCTAAGGGAGCAATATGGTATAGGGGGTGAAGTACTTCTGTCCACAAAAGAAGAGCAGGACCTAGGCGTGGTTGTGTCTGATGATCTTAAAGTAGCTAAACAGGTAGAAAAGGCGACGGCGAAAGCTAGAAGGATGCTTGGGTGCATAGGGAGATGAATGGCCAGCAGAAGAAATGAGGTGATAGTGCCTGTGTATAAGTCTTTGGTGCGACCTCTTTTGGCGTATTGTGTGCAATTCTGGAGACCGCACCTTCAAAAGGATTTAAACAGGTTGGAGTTAGTGCAGAGGGTTGCTACTAAAATGGTTAGTGCTCTTCATAATAAAGCATATGAGGACAGACTTAAGGAGCTTAATATGTATACTTTAGAGGAAAGGTGGGACAGAGATGATATGATTGAGATGTTTAAATACTTTCATGGCATACATGAACAAGGGAAGAGCCTCTTTCGATTGAAAGCAAGCTCTGCTACGAGGGGACATAGGATGAGGGTGAAAGGGGATAGACTGATAAGTGGTATGCGGAAATATTTCTTTACAGAAAGAGTGGTAGATGTGTGGGATAGTCTCCCAGTGGAGGTGGTAGAAATGAGGACAGTATCTGGATTCAAAAAAGCATGGGACAAACACAGAGGATCTCTAAGGAAAAAAGGGGACTGTTGTAGTTGTTGATATGGAAAGGCAGACTAGATAGGCCATGTGATCTTTTTCTGCCATCATGTTTTTATGCTTCTATGGTACAAAGTTCACCTGCATTGAGAAATGCTCATTCATCTAGAGCAGTGGTTCTCAACCTTTTTTGTACCGTGACCCCTTTTACCATTGGTCAACTTGTGATGACCCCCAATGATAAAATCAAATGCGTCTCTCTTCCTTTACCGTTAACGCATTGTCGCTGTAATCATTTGTTGATTAATATATTATAGGCTTTTGCAATATGTTTTTATTTATACAATTTACTTATTTAAACCACAATAATTAATCACAACAACAAGTAACAATATCTGATTTCAAAATTATTATGCTTTTGTAGTCAAATCACTAATATGAAATAAAATTATTTTTTCTACCTTTGTTGTCTGACCAATTTATTCTGTGATCATGCTGGTCCCGATCTGAGGCTTCTGCTTTCCTGTCTTCTCTTAGCTCTCTTTCTGTGGTCTATGGTCCATCTGCCATTTCTTATCTCTTCTTTTGTTTTCTTCACTTCTTTCCATCAGCCTATTTCCATTCCCAGTAACCCTCCCCAGTATCAGCCCCTTTTCAGTCCTCACTCCCAGTACCTTCCAATGTCAACTTGCATTCCCATGACTGCCACTGGTGTCCATTCCCTTCCAGGCCCCTTCCTTCCACACTGACCAGTCCCTTCTAGTACAAATACCATGGCAGCCCCTCTCAGATCCACTCCCTTCCAGTTCCATTCTCCCATCCCCTCGTATCAGCCCATTTGTAGCCTTAGCCTCCAGTTTTCTTCCAGGGCCAGCAGCTCTATCCTCCCCTCCCCACCATCAGCCCATTCACAGTCGAAGCCCCCCAATCAGCTCACGTCGAGTGCTAGACCCCCCCCTCAACCCCATTACCAGTGCCAGCCTCCCCTAATCAGCCCAATACCAGTCCTACCCCCCCATCAGCACATTACCATTCCTAGCCTCCACTAATCAGCCCATTTCCAGTCATAGCCTCCCCCCGATCAGCTCATTTCCAATGCTAGCTTCCCATCAGTCCATTACCAGTCCTAACCCACCCCATCAGCCCATTACCAGGCCTAGACTCCCCTAATCAGCTCATTTCCAGTGCTAGTCCCCCCTCAACCCCATTACCAGTGCTAGGCTCACCTAATCAGCCCATTACCAGTCCTACCCCTCCCATCAGCCCATTACCAGCCCTACCCCCCCCCCCCATCAGCCCATTACCAGCCCTACCCCCCCATCAGCCCATTACCAGTCCTTCCCCCCCTACAGCCCATTACCAGCCCTACCCCCCCCATCAGCCCATTACCAGCCCTACCCCCCCCCCATCAGCCCATTACCAGCCCTACCCCCCCATCAGCCCATTTCCAGTCCTAACCTCCCTGATCAGCTCATTTGCAATGCTAGCCCCCCATCAGTCCATTACCAGTCCTACCCCCCTATCGGCCCATTACCAGTCCCAACCCCCCCCCTTGATCAGTCCATTCCCAGTTATAGCCTTCCCTAATTAACCCATTACCAGTTCAACCCCCCCATCTGCCCATTACCAGTGCTAGTCCCCCCATCAGCCCATTATAATCCTAACCCGCACTGTCTCTCCCCTCTGTCCAGCATTTATTCCGTCTGTCCAGTATGTCCCCCTGTCTCTCTCCTTTGTCCATGTCAGCCCCCTCTGTCCATGTCAGCCTCCCTCCCTCCCTTCATGTCATCCCTCCCTGTCCATGTCAGCCCCCCTCCCTCCCTCCCTCCATCCATCCTTCCATCCCTCCCTCCATGTCAGCCCTGTTGCAGGTCCCCTGCCCCCTCCTTCCCTCTCCCTTCTCCCTATCTGCCTGCTACTACCCTGTTCTTCTGCAGCCGCAGCTCCCTGTCTCTTAGGGAACCGCGGCTGTGCCTGTGAAGCCGTTGCGGAGCCTTCCTGTCTCTCGACGGGCTCCGTGCAGCATTGTCCCGCCTCCAAAGGCCACATAAGTCGTCTGGCAGCAATGGCAGAAGCTGAAATTCTAGAAAGGGTGTCAAAGACATCAAACTGAAAATTCCTGTAGTCTTGGAAGAGTGATATCTATATATTCTACCATGTACAATGGATGAGCCATAGTTTTTGTTGATTCAACCACTGCAAAAGTATGAAAGGCTGTACTTTGTTGAATCATGGAGTAGGTTGTACATGATATTTGAAATCCAACTTTGTAAAGACAGGTTAAACAGAGTTTCTCACATAGGAGGCTGTTGTTCATGCTATAAGCCATGTATAGGAACTACTACTGTGGAGCTTCAATGACTTAACTGTTCAAAAATATTAAAACTAGGTTATAATTCCTGTTAAAAAGTAAAAGGAATCTCCCAGAGCATCTGTTGAACAAACCTTGTGTAAAAAATATCTTCATTTTGAGTAGAGGGGTTGCAGGCGATATAGTCTGGCTATAGATAATCTTGCAGGACACTTTGCGCATTCTCGTAGCTTGGGGAAGGAAAAGAAATAATAGCTTTCCTGTGGTTCTGAATTATGGGCTCTGAAATGTTGGCTAGCACCTTTGAGGATGTTTGTCCTAACATCAAAAAACTAGATTACAGTTTCTTTGATTTTAGTCCTTGAGGGCTACAAACTAGCCATGTTTTCTGGGGAAGCCTAATGAATATGCATGAGATTGATCTGCATGCACTGGAGGCTCATGCATAGACAGCAAAATGCAGTCCAGATCGTAGAGCAGGGCATGCCCCAAGAGACTCATATTTCCCATTTTATGCTATTTCTTCTCCTTGTCCTTTTATGCAACATCAGATACTAATAGCAATTATTTCGCTCAGACATTCACCTTAGTCTACCTTCCAGCCTCTAAATGGAAGAATCAGGGTGGCTAAAATTAGAGTTTAAAAAAATATGATATTCATACTAGTTGATGTGGATATTGATGCCGGTGTTTTTTATAATGCCTAAAATACATTCTCAATAGAAATTATGACTCACACAACCATCTGTTTCAATTGTCTAACAAAACTCTGCTCTTACTTTATTGATGTGTTCAATGGAACTTCAAAAGATGTGAGCCGACCGCCAGTAGAGCTGTTGGAACTTGAATTTCCGCAGGCAACATCTGGAACAATCTGCAAATGATAAACACTTGAATTTGCTATTTTATCAAAAAATGCAACAATTTGAATGGGTAAATGCAAAAACATTCATCACAAGCTTTCTTTTCTGGCCTAAAATAAAGTATCTTCCATAGAAGCAGGTCCGGATTTTGGTGTTCATAGGCCCTAGGCACTTTCACTCCTAAATATGAACTTAGAGGACATTATTAAAGACTTTGCTGAGAACAGAAGCCACAGGAAGAAACTTTAAGAAATGTTTAGAAATTCTGGAAATATGTTTTTGAAATATAATTCTGAAGTTTTGGTTGCATTAAATTTCTGTCTCACAATCTTTTTTCCTTATTTTTTCTGCTTTTTAAATTTTTTAAGACAATTGTGTAAAACAAACTAAAAAAAAGTCCATGAATCATGGAAAAAGGCCAAAGAAAATAAAAATATTTGCCCTGTGCACATCTTTAAAATACATATATGGTGGCTTGTAAAAGTCTTCACATCCTCGTATACTTAAAGTCTGTGGTCTAAAAAAAATTCGAAATGAACTTTCTATGTTTCTATGAAGTAGAAGAAGGAATTGTAGAACGTAATAGCTCTTCAGGCTGGCCAGAATGGTCCATATCTGCTGTTGCTTGTTATGTTTCATTTATGTAGGAGCTTGTTTCATCGATCTATACAACTTTCAGTTTGAAATAACTATAAAAATATTGAAAAATTAAGAATAGGAAACCAAAAAATCTTGATTGCATGTCTCCACACCCTCTGTCTTAACAAACCCAAATTCATTCCAGTTCCAGAAATTGCCTTAACAAGTTCCTAAATTAAAGAGAGTACACCTGCATTCAAAACAATACCTAGATTGGCCATTATTCCAAAGTTAGCAGCCATGGATTAAAGGAACTACTGAGGAACATTATGTTGAGACCTAAGATTACTTTAAAACAGCTACAGAGATCTCTGGCTGAGACTAGGGAAAACTATTATTGTTCAACAATTTAAAGATTTCTTCAGTGTGACCTCCTTCTTGCCATCCTCCCTTACAGATCATATTATAGAGTAGAGCCATATAATGTGCTACCTAACACTTGCAAAGAAACATTTAGGAGACACTGTATGCCTGTGGACAAAGACTGATCTGGTGAGATTAAAGTTGAACCTTTTGGTCTCAATGCTAAGCGATAGTCTATAGTGTAGAACAAACAGCATATATGATCATCCTGCTGACATCATCTCTTCAGTAAGTCATGGTGGTAGCAGCATTATGTTGTAGGGAGACAGGGAAAAACAAGAGAGAGATGGATGATGCCATCTCTCAGTCACCGAAAATGGATATCATATATATATTTATTTAATGAAACTATTACATAATGCAACTGATGATTCCTATGGACAGGAGGATAAATCAGTCACACATATGGGTGATATTATCCAAGAGCAGGGGCAGCGCTACCCGATAAGCTGGGTAAGCACGGCAGGGGGGCGCCAATGTCAGGTGGTCTCCATCGCTAGCTGCTACCTCCTCCCCCCCCCCCAATCAGGATGGCCTGCGGAGCACTGGCAGCCCAGAGGAGAGCCTACCTGTGGGACCCACTGCTCCTGAGGGCAGAAGGCTGTGAATAGCGATCGTGGCCTTGCACAGTCCCTGCCCGTGGGACATGCTACTCCCATGGGCAAGGGCTGTGCAAGTCTGTGATCACAGCTCAGAGAAAACATGCTTCTCCCACGGGCAAAGGCTGTGCAAGGCTGCAATCCCAGCCCAGAGAGGACATGCTTCTCCCATGGGCAAGGGCTGTGCAAGGTCATGATCCCAGCCCAGAGAGGACATGCTGCTCCCATGGGCAAGGGTTGTGCAAGGCTGCGATCCCAAGCCCAGAGAGGACATGCTGCTCCCAAGGGCAAGGGCTGTGCAAGGCTGCTATCCCAGTCCAGAGAGGACATGCTGCTCCCAAGGCATGGGCTGTGTAAGGCCATGATCCCAGTCCAGAGAGAACATGCTGCTCCCAAGGCATGGGCTGTGCAAGGCCGTGCTGATGCTCTGCCTCTCTGGGCTGAGATTGCGGCTTGCACAACCCCTGTCCATGGACAGGCTCAGCTCTTTGAACATACAAGGGGAGGAGGAGTGGACATGGGGGAGTATTGGGAAAGGGGAAGTGGACATGCTAGATGTCAATGGGACAGGGAGGCAGAAGGGAGATGCTGGATGCGGGGGGGGGAGGGGAATGGGGATAAGCTAGAGGTGAGGAACTAGAGAGATGGAGGGAGATACTGGTCAAGGAAAGGGGCATGGTAAGAAGCAAGGAGGGGAGATGGAGTGGTAATGCTGGCCAGGGGGTATAGGAATTCTATGGGAAAATGCTGAACATGGGTAGGGGGGCCAGAGAGGAGATGCTGGACACAGGGTTATAAAAATAAATATCCTCTCCCTGTTCAAGCTGAAACATGTTATTTGTAATCTAGTTTGTTTGATGTAAACTGCTTTGATTACATAAGGCAGTATAAAATAAATATGTGGGTGCCTATTACTCTTCTTTGACAAAGAACCGATTGGCTTTGGCATTCTGCTGAGACACCATAAGATCAAACAATGGAGCTCGCCATGGTGCACAATGAGACGGAAGGCTCAGTCACCCTACTCCCACTCTCCATAATCAAGTTGATACCAAATGCGGAAATCCACCTGAACATTTTGAATCCACACTATCTGTGCAGCAGAAAGAACATGTAGATTCTTTTCTGTCCAAGTGCAAAGAAGAGTTCTCGGACACCACTATTACACTCTGTTCCTCCCTGGTGACTGACATAGGCCACCACCATGGCATTGTCAAAGGGGGCTCAAACTGCACACCCATTCAGTAACAGTAGGACCTCCTGCAACACCAGTCTGATGGCCCTAGCCACCAAACAAATGATGGACCAGAATTCCTCCAGGGCAGACAACTGATTCTGGGCCATCCAGAACCAGCTGTCTGCCCTAAAGATAGGAAAAACCTCACCTATATTTAAGGTGCAGAGAGCTAAGTGGGTAGCAAAGAAAATCAGTGCTACCCAGTTAGCCCTTTCCTCTGCCCCGGAACGCCCCTAACATGCCCCGATGCTAACCACATAGCATCTGGGCACGTTTAGGGACTTATCTGGGATTTTTGAAGGGTACTACCCATGTAGGTACCCTCCGAAAATCCCAGATATGGCAGTTACCTGTGTAAACGCCTTCGAAAATCGGGCCCCAAATCCATTCCTTTAAACTGATTTTCAAGGATAGCCACAGCAGTCCCTCCTGATGGAAGCCTGTAGAAGCAGGCACCCCTCATATTCCTGTAAACAAAGTGAGCAACAGGTTAAAAGATTTCTGTAGAGGCCTCATGTGAGCTTTCACCCATGGAAATAGATCCACAGCCACTGCCATGGACCACAGAAGCTGTAGATAACCCACACTTTTGGTGCTGCCTGACCGCAAAAATCAATGAATCTGGGATATCAACCTGCCCATCAACTTCTCCATCAAGAATACCTCTCAGTTTGGTACTGAAATGGGCTCTCAAGTACTCCATACACTGGGATGGGACAGGGCAGTTTTGGGAATAACTGACCATCCATCCCAAAGACTACAGAAATCTCTACAACTCATAGGTGACTGTCCTGGCCGCCTGCTCCATGTCAGCCTGGATTAGCCAATCGTCCAAGTAAGGATGAACTATTATCTTCTGCTTGTGCAAAAATACTGCTACTACCAGCATGACCTTCAAGGTGGTTCTGGGAACCACTGAAAAACTGAAGGGTGGCGCCTGGAACTGAAAATGTTCCCCAAGGACATAAAACCTGAGACAATGCTCATAACCTTTGCAAATGGATATGCAGAGGAGTAGCCTAATGGTCATAGCACTGGCTTGGTAGCCAAGATACCAGGGGTCCATTCCTACTAGCATTCCTTGTGGCCCTTGGGTAAGTCACTTAACCCTCCATTACCTCAGAAGAAAGGCCTGGCAATCTACTTCCAGTCACACTGCCAAGAAAATCTAGATGCTGCTTGATTGTCAGGAAACAGCATTGACTTGGAGGCAGACATTGTATGTGCAAAACGGCCTCAGAAAGGTCCAAGGAGTGGAATGTGCCCTTCTGAACTGCTTCTATGACTCATCAAAAAGTCTCCATGCAGACTATAGGGACCAGGAGAGCTGACCTGATCCCTTCGAGGTCCATAATGGAGAACAGTTGCAGACTGGAAAGACAGATGATAAATAGTTTTAAATAAATAAAATATTAAAGTAGTTGTCCTTAACCCAGCCCTTAAAGATCCTCTGATTCTCACCATCTCCTTCTCTCAAGGAGGGGAAAGAAGGGGGAGGAGAAGACGGCGCTGAAGGGAATTGGGGAAAGTAGGATAGCAAATTGAATTCCTTCCTCATTCAAGTCAGAAGTAATAGTGAGGGCTTTTGGTAGGAGAGAAAAATAGGAAAACAAAAGGACAATATTAGTGACTGGGACTACATGAGGGACAGAAGGTGTTGATGGCAAAGTCACCTAGCTCAAAGCAGCAGGATAACTTTGGTGTACTATAAGGATAATGGAAAAATGAGAAGTGCCACTACCTGCAGGCAGTTAAGCTCGTGTGGCTAACAGCTGGGGGCCAGGGTTCTTAACAATCATAACCAGCATGTCTAATGCATTTCAGGATTGCAGTGATAAGGATCAAAACAATTGATCAATGGGCTGTAATATTACGTATAACATGTTATATATTATCTACTTCCTCTTTTATATGACCAGTGCAAGCAATGTCAGTAAAGGTGCAGATTAATTAAAGACATATGTTGAGGTTTCATAGCAGCATGAGATGCAAATGAATGAAATTAAATGAAATTGTGGGTCAGGAATTTGCAGTGTGGCTCACTGACTGTACCACTTCACATATGCAATTCATCAAGTCCTGGTTGCAGAATAAGGGTACAAGATCTAATAGATTTTGCTTGTTTGTTTCATACAATGAAGCATCTGATCGCTTGATACAAGAGTATTCACTAGTAAGGTCATCTCAATCTGGAATCTGGAAAATGTTGGTTGTTTTGTTTGTCTGGAGGTTTAGATTTGAGTTTTTATAGAAAATTCATATTATGCCTTAAATATTGCTGCTGTTAAGTGCCATCGAGTCAGTGTCAACTCATGGTAACCCTCTGAATAGTTGTCCTAAACTGTGTTGGTCTTCGGTTAGGCGGCTCATTGTTGATAGAGTGGCATCCACAGCTGCCAATATCAACCAAAATTAATTTATTTATTTATTTACATTCTCTTATATACCGCGCTATTCTGCATCAGTGCGGTTTACATTGAACAAACTGAAATGTGGAAATTCACAGTTTGATATTAGTGTTGGGACTTCTAGTCTCTAGGTCAGCTGGGGCAGGAGATTCTGCAAAGGTAGCCTTAACCACCCCAAAAGGGGGACAGGAAAAGTTGTGGCCATTGCATCAGATGACACAGACGGCTGATTAGAGGCTCATAGTTGTCAGGTTCCAGAGGGAACCAAGCCATATACTCTCTCCTACTCTGCAACTGTCCCTCTAATGGCCCAAATAAAGCATAGGTGGGGTGGGGAATATAAAAATTATTATTATTATTCATTTATTAAGCACTACAAGGTGTACGCAGCGCTGTGCAAATAAAGAGAAAGGCGGTCCCTGCTCAAAGAGCTCACAATCTAAAAGACAAACAGACATGACAATACAAGAAGCATGAGGTCAAAGGGAAGAGGAGACACAAGGAAAACAAAGATCATGGTCTGAAAACGGTCTCAAAGAGGTACGTTTTTAGCAAGGATTTGAAAAGGGAGAGAGAAGAGACTTGATGTAGAGATAGGGGACGTTTATTCCAGGCATAAGGAGCAGCAATGTGAAAGGATAGAAGTCTGGAGTTAGCATTAGAAGAGAAGGGCATAGAGAGGGGGTGACTAGGAGGAGCAGAGTTCACGAGGGGGGGGGGGGGAGTAGGGAGAGAGGAGGGAAGAAAGATAATGAGAGACCATAGAGTGAATGCATTTAAAGGTTAGGAGAAGCCATTTGAAATGAAGACGGAACTGAAAGGGAAGTCAGTGAAGATATTTCAATAGAGGAGTCACATGAGAGTAACACGGCTGGCAGAAAAATCAGTCGTGCCGCAGAGTTCTGAACAGATTGAAGAGGAAACAGGTGGGACTGAGGAAGACCAGCAAGGAGGAGGTTGCAATAGTCAAGACGGGAGGTAATTAAGGAGGGAATAAGGGTCCTAGTAAAAGTAAAAAGTCCCCATATAGTGCAAATGAAGGCTCATGGCATCAGATCCCAGACTGACTCCAAATGAGCTGGAGAGAAATGCAACAGGAAACATCTACCAGTTAAAAAAAATAGTCACTGGGAGGAAGTGACATCACTGCCTGCGATAGTGGTATAGTCTGAGCTCCCATTGGAACTGCATTAAATAGTGGTATTATTAGAGCATTACCGGTGCCACTGTGAGTGAAAATCATGTGGCTGGATCCAGAATCCTCCCCAATGTCTGCTAAAAATAAGCTTGAGCGGTTTTGTTCTTCCTATGCCACAAAAGCCAGTGGTGTTCAGTGGGACTGTGCTAGAGACAGCATGGCATCAAGGTCCAACTCTGATGGCAGTGGGGAGCGAGCAGGAGAACAGGGCATCTGAGAAGACATGTAGAAGTGCTTTGCAGAGCTCAGACGAGATGTCGCCTCAGTGAAAGTTGAGCTAAAAGCAGCTCTGGACGATTTTAGAATGGACTTGAAGGAGCTGGGGCAGCACATGGAGGCCCTGGAGGACCAGGTGGGACAGCAGCAGAAATGGTGGACTTTTCAGCATGTGCAGCAGGAGCAAGAGCTGATCCGGGATAAGCTCAAAGACTTGTAAAATAGATTGAGGTGCTGTAACTTGTGGATCTGGGGGGTCCCTGAACTTGATAAATATCAAAAGACAGCCCAAGTGGTGCAGGCAGTCTGCAGCCATATCTTGCAAACTGGAAGGAGTGAAGCCGACACTGTAATGGAGGTATGGGCTATTGAACTGGAAAGGGCTCATAGAGCATTGCCGGTGCAACTAAGGTCACCCACTGAGGCAGCATTAGTTGCACCCACACTATGTGTGCTGAGTCACTATTTTAGTTTCTGCTGACAATGCAGATGCCTGCATGTGAGAGTTCTTTCTCTTGCCTTACTCTGAAATAAAGTATAATTTGGGGAAAGAAATCCTGAAAACCTAAGAGTAATGGGTAAAAGCATCAAACTTACTCCTTGGTCTGGCCAGAAAGTGATCATGTTATTCTTTCTTTTCTCTCACCAATTTTGCTTATAGTTTCTAGAAGTACACTGACTGCATAGTTATGTTTTTGATTCTTTCATTCTTTACAAAATCTTTCTCCTACATATTTTTTTCAATGAGTACAATATTTCTGAACTGTCCATACAGCTATTTTTCTTTTGATCCATGTCTAAAATTTAGCATGCTCTTAGGGGCTTGTTTACAAAGCCGCGGTAGTGGTTCGCGATCGCGATCGCAGCCGCGGCCCCATTGAAATCAATGGGGCCGCGGCTCCGATTACGATCGCAAACCGCTACCGCGGCTTTGTAAACAAGCCCCTTAGACTATCACAGCCTGTTCATAATGATGCTTACTGCTCATATTATTCTGGATATGCATTTGCCCCTTCGCAGCAATTTTCTTACAACATTAGATTTGAAGGGGAAATACTAGCATCATGTGAAAAGAGTTCACAAAGGAGCTTTGGGAAAAAGGACAGTGGGGTGTAGCCAACATTAATAACAAGGAAGGGGGTGGAGATTTATAGGTTACTGCAGGTAGCTGGTCTAGTCTTATATAGGCTTTGCAAATAATTATCAATATAGCAAGCACCTTGCCATTGTTATACCGAGGGGCCCTTTTACTAAGGTGCACATTAACGTGAGTTAAATGCAAAACCTCTGCATTAACTGACACAGACGTCCTCATGGAAATACAGTCTGCGTCAGAGGAGGTGGGACTAGCTGGTTAGAATGTAGCATCAACAGCACGTAGCATCCAAGGCTCTTGGTAAGCACTGTATTGCTGTTTTATTGTCACTACCACTGCTGCAGGTCCCAAACGGGGGGGGCAGTGGGAGACATGGGGGGAGGGGCATGAATGAGGATTCGCCTAGGGCGCCTCATATCCTTGCACCAGCCCTAGACTTAGCGGAGCTTATTACTTCTCCTTGAAGGCAGATTTTTCTGCGTTAAATTACTTTTAATGTAGTAAAGGCTTTAGCACAGAAAAAATGTTGCACTAAACAGGAAGTAAAGTAGTAACGCTGTTTATAGCGCATTAAAAATGAGCACATTCTTACTTGTAGTTTAGTGCTGAAACCTTGCTTCAACCCCTCAGGCATAGTAACTTCCAGTTGATTTTCATGGAAGGCAATGGGAAGTTAAAAGTTCAGCCACCAAAGACTTGAGATGCCCAAGTGAGCACCCACAGACCTAGGACTTCTGGGTTCCACGGTACTAATTCAAGGGCATATGCATCCAGGCACATTCAACACCCGCATATCCCCTACCTCCTCTTTGACAGAGATATGCATTCATTAGTGACCATTCATTTGGATTCCTAAAAAAAGATGTGCATAAAAACGATTGAGCAATCGATTTGCTGAGTTAGAAAGTTTTAATACGCATACAATGTGTGCATTCAAAACAAACATGTGAAATGAATCAAAATAAATCACTCAAAAATCAGGAAAAATTTAGAAATTCTGGTGGCTTTGTCCATTTTTCACCTACCCACGACTGTTTAATTAAACCCCACTGCTGCTGCTACTACTAATCATTTGTATAGCGTTCATCAGGGCTTATAGTCTAATCAAGACAAAACACATAGGGATACTGGGGACTACAGTATGGTAAGATACACATAAGTAGTGGACAAGGACGTGAGAAGCATCAGGATCCAAAAGCGGCTTCAAAGAGGTGGGTTTTTAGTCTGGATTTGAATAGGGCTAGAGAAGGGACCCAACACACAGACTCAGGTAGTTTTTCCAGGCATATGGAGCAGCAAGAAGAAATGAACAAAGTCTGGGGACGGCAGCGGCAGCGGCACAGAAGGGCACAGATAAAAGGGATCTGCCAGAGGAGCAGAGCTCCCAAGGAGGAGTGTAGAGTGAAATAAGAGGAAAGGTATTTTATTTAACAGGTTTTTTTATACCACTTTATCATTTCAGTCAAAGCGGTTTACTTTATAGCTTAAACTTGGTAATGTACATTAAACAGGGACATTGATACCTTGGATTTTTCTGAGGCAATGGAAGGTTAAGTGACTTGCCCAAGGCCACATGGAGTGCTAGTGGGTAGTGAGGAGCCGCAGAATGAATGCACTGGTAGGTCAATAAGAGAAGTTTGAACTGGATGCGGACACTGATAGGGAGCTAGTGAAGTGATTTGAGAAGAGGGGTTACATGAGCATAGTGACATTGGTGGAAAATAAGCCGCACAGATTGAAAGGGTGAAAGAAGATTCAAAGGAAGACCAATGAGGTGGGAGGTGACTAATGAGTGGATAAGGGTGTTAGCAGTATAAGTAGAAAGGAAAAACACAAATTTTGCTGATGTTATAGTGAAAGAAGCAGCAGGTTTTAGCCATCCGTTGAATGTGCCCAGAGAAAGCGAGAGTAGAGTCAGATGACCCCAAGGTTACAAGCTGAGGAAACAGGGAGGAGTATAGTGTCATCCATAGAAATGGAGAAGAGAGGAAGGGGGGAGGTGGATTTAGGAGGAAAGATATGGAGCTCAGTTTTGGCCATGTTCGTTTCCAGGCGGCAGTGAGACATCCAAGCAGCAATGTCGAACAAGCAGGCAGAGATCTGGGTCTGAATGCCTGGGGAGATTTCAGGCACAGAAAGGTGGATCTAAGAGTCATCAGCATAAAGATGGTATTGAAAACCATGGGAGGAAATAAGAGCACCAAGGGACTGAGTGTAGAGAGAGAAAAGGAGAGATCCCAAGACAGAGCCCTGAGGTACATTGACTGAAAGCAGGATGGCAGTAGAGGAGGATCCACCAGAACATACACTAAAAGTGCTCCGGGAGAGAGAATTAGAAAGCCAGCACAGAGCAGAGCCCCTAAATCCAAGTGAGGACAGGGTATCGAGGAGGTGGTGGTGATCAACAGTGTCAAAGGCAGCAGAAAGGTCAAGAAGAATGAGGATCGAGTAAAGACCCTTGGATATGGCGAGGAAACAAGCTGTTGGAGACTTTGGCAAAAGCAATTTCTGTGGAGTGTAGAGGACAAAAGCCAGACAGCAGTGGATCCAGAAAGTCTTGAGAGGAAAGAAAGTCAAGACAGCGGTGGTGAACCTCTTGTTCAAAGAGTTTTGAAGCAAAGGGGAGGAGAGAGCTAGGCTGGTAGCTGGAAGGACATGTAGGGTCTAGGGAGGGCTTTTTGAGGAGAAGTGTGACCAGAGCATGCTTGAAGGCCACAGGAACAGTTGTAGTGGAAAGCGATAGGTTAAGTATATAACAGATGGAAGGGATGACGGTGAAAGAGACACAGCTTAGTAGACAGGTAGGAATGGGATAAGAGGAGCAGGTAGTCAATTTGAAGGAGGAGAGAAGATTTGCAGTTTCCTTCTCAGTGATTTCAGAAAAGGAAGAAAAGATGACAGAAGGTGAGGGAAGCATTTAGGATTGAAGGGGGAGGGGAGGGGAGGTGAACCTGTGGAGAATTCAAGGCTAAACCTTTGGACTTTGTCATGGAAATAGTCAGCCAAAGTCTGAGCAGAAAGTGGAGGGGGGATTGGGGGAGGAGGGACCTTGAGGAGAGAGTTAAGCGTAGCAAAGAGACGGCGAGGATCAGAAGCCAGAGAATGAGTCAGATGGATATAGTACTCTTGCTTGGCAAGTGCTATGGCTGACAGAAAAGAGGTTAGCATGAATTTGAAATGTAGGTAATCAGCAAGGGTATGAGATTTAAGCCAAAAATACTCAGCTGAGTGGGCACAGGAACATAGATAGCGAGTTGTCAAGGACAGCCAGAGTTGAGGCATGGTATGCCTCACAGGGGCGTGGAATGGGAGAATCAAGTGCATCCAGAGCAGAGGAGAGTATAGTCTTATAGGAAGATACTATCTCATCAACAGCCTAAACAGGTAGAGGAGGCGACGGCAAAAGCTAGAAGGATGCTTGGGTGCATACGGAGAAGAATGGCTAGCAGAAAAAGGGAGGTGATAGTGCCTCTGTATAGGTCTTTGGTGCGACCTCATTTGGGGTATGGTGTGCAATTCTGGAGACCGCACCTTCCAAAGGATGTGAACAGGATGGAGTCGGTGCAGAGGGTTGCTACTAAGATGATTAGTGGTCTTCATTATAAAGCATATGAGGACAGACTTAAGGATCTTAATATGTACACCTTAGAGGAAAGGCGGGATAGAGGTGATATGATTGAGATGTTTGAATACCTCCGTGGCATAAATGTTCAGGGAGAGAGCCTCTTTCAATTGAAAGCAAGTTCTGCGACGAGGGGACATGGGATGAGGGTGAAAGGAGATAGATTCAGGAGTGATATGCGGAAATATTTCTTTACGGAAAGAGTGGTGGATCCGTGGAATAGTCTCCCAGTGGAGGTGGTAGAGATGAGGACAGTGACTGAATTCAAAAAAGCATGGGACCAACACAGAGGATCTCTAAAGGTAAAAAGTGGACTGTTGTGGTTGTTATGGAAGGACAGACTGGATGGGCCTTGTGGTCTTTTTCTGTCATCATGTTTCTATGTTTCTATGTTTAAGTGTCGTCGAGTCGGAGTCGACTCATGGCGACCCTCTGGATAGCTATCCTAAATTGTGTTCGGTCTTCAGTCAGGCGGCTCATTGTTGACAGACTGGTACCCGTAGCTGCTGTTATTGTTATCGATCCATCTCATTGCTGGCCTTCCTCTTTTGCGTTGACCTTCTATCTTGACAAGCATAATGTCTTTCTCTAATGATCTCTCTCTTCGCATGATGTGTCGAAAGTATGAAAGTCGAAGTCTTGTCATCTGAGCTTCTAAAGAAAGCTTAGGTTTGATCTCCTCTAGTACCGACTGGTTTGTTCTTCGGGCAGTCCATGGTATACACAGTATTCGCCGCCAGCACCATAATTCAAAGGCATCAATTTTCTTCCTGTCTATCTTTTTCACTGTCCAGCTGTCACATCCATATGATGATATTGAAAATACCATGGCTTGAACAAGTCGAATCTTTGTATGGAGAGAGACATCTCTGCTCTTGAGAATCTTATCTAGGTCTTTCATAGCCATTCTGCCAAGAGCAATGCGTTGTCTGATTTCTTGACTGCTTGTTGCTTCTTTATTGATAGTTGATCCAAGTAGGTTAAAGTTGTTCACAATTTCAATTTTTTCTCCTTCAACGATGACCCTGTTGATTATGCCAGTTGTCATGATCTTTGTCTTCTTTACATTAAGGTGCAGGCCTATTTTGAGACTATGTTCTTTGATTGTGAGAAGCAAATGTTTCAGATAATCTTCACTTTCAGCCAGTAATGTGGTATCATCAGCATAGCGAAGGTTGTTGATGAGTCTTCCACCAATCTTCACACCTCTGTTGTCTTCATACAATTCTGCTTCTCTGATGATTTGTTCTGCATATAAATTAAACAGGTAGGGGGAAAGTATGCAGCCTTGTCTTACACCTTTGCTTATTTTAAACCATTCTGTTTCTTCTTGTTCCGTTCGAACTGTTGCTTCTTGATCAATGTACAGATCGCGCAAGAGAACGATCAGGTGTTCTGGTATACCCATGCTTCTTAATGTGGCCCAGAGTTTCTCATGGTTTACACAGTCAAAAGCATTGCTATAGTCGATAAAGCACAAATAGATATCCTTTTGGTATTCTTTAGTCTTTTCAAGGATCCATCTCACATCCACAATGATGTCTCTCGTTCCTCGCCCTTTCCTGAACCCTGCTTGCACTTCAGGTAGTTCTTGTTCCAGGTATGGTTGTAGTCTCTTTTGACTACACAGTTAGTACCATTGAATATCCCTGTCTACGTCCCCTACGGGCCCCGATGCTATCCGGTTAGCATCAGGGCATGTTGGTGTCATTCCAAGACAGAGCAGAGATGGAGATTGCCGTTAACTGGATAGTTCATATACAGAGAAACATACAAACATAATTTTTTGGTTGGAACGTACACCGTGAAGGAAACTCCCTCTCGTGGTGTGATGTTCCTTTTTATTCTATTTAGACTGTTAGGGACGCAACCCTACCATAGTTTCAAGGGGACAATAAACCCTCACTACCAACCGATTAACTCACTTTTATATGGGTAAAACCCCCCAAAAAGTCACTTATCTGGATAGGAATTCATCAGAAGACGTTTCGTAGGCTTGAAACACAACGTGAAGATCTCAAATTAGTTGCTATATAATCAGACGTCACTGTAACTGGGATTTCGTTATATCCAGCTGTATGGAGGGAAATGTGTGATCAATCCCATGAGGACATTCAGCTGTGCGAAAGAGGAAGACGCCAAGGACGTGAGTGCCGGTTTAGCTGGCAGTTTCAACAGGGAATGAAGTCTTCTGATGAATTCCTATCCAGATACGTGACTTTTTAGGGGGTTTTACCCATATAAAAGTGAGTTAATTGGTTGGTATTGAGGGGTTATTGTCCCCTTGAAACTATGGTAGGGTTGCATCCCTAACAGTCTAAATAGAATAAAAAGGAACATCACACCACGAGAGGGAGTTTCCTTCACGGTGTACGTTCCAACAAAAAAATTATGTTTATATGTTTTTCTGATTGTTTGTGAATTATATATGTGGGAGACATAAGAGGTTAATAATTTGATTGTTAACTGGATAGTGGCAATATTGCACCGCTACCCGGTTAGCAATCCATTGCTAAACGTAGGCTAGCTTTTGACTCGCCTAATTTTGGCTGCGGATGCTAACTGGGGAGCGGTGCAATATCTCCGCTACAGGTTAGCCTCGGCAGTGGTTTCCTCTAGGTGCCAAAACCAGATATTCAATGCCATCACCACAGCATTGAATATCCGGGGTTAGTGGTAAGCGGGCAGGACTATGCACCGTAGGGCGCATAGCCTGCCTAATAGAATATCGGGACCTTCAACCTTAAATATTTACAGAGGAATAAGGAGAAGGAGAAAAGAAAAGCAGTTAGTAGTAGTCGGAGTACAGAGGTAATAAAGTAGTGTTAAGAAGGGAGACATAGCACTGCAGAGAGCAGGAGCTGGGTAAAGGAGACACTGAAAATATTTAAATATAGAAAGGAAGAAAGAACGAACAATATATAAATAGCAAGCTAAATTCTAAACAGGCACAATAAGATGCCTGAATAGACCATAAAAGTTAGCAGAGGCTAACCCCTACTCACTTACTAACCTACCTCCTTACCGACCTAACCTCCATTCACCCTTCTACCAGCCCATCAACAACCTAGTAGTCTAATAAACTACCCCAATCATCTATCCACCTATCCATACCCACCCACCTAACTCCCTAGGGATTTTGGTTAGATGGAAGGTGGCTTAGTGAGAGGGCTGGGCTTAGGTGAGTGAGTGTCAAGGGACACAGGTGAGTGGAAAGTATTTTAGAAAAGGGGTGTAAGCTTAGCAGTGGGAGTACCAGTGTGGGGTGTGTGTGAAGCTCTCTGGTCTCAAGGCACAGTGTGTCCCTGCTTCAGGGGTCTCAGGTCCTTCTGGACTGGAACAGAGAGCCTCCAATTCAATGGTTAAATCTGATGCCATCTTTCCTCATTGAATTTAAATTGGAAGTAACCTTAACTTCAGAGTCAAATTTACTTCCATTTTAGCACATCTGCTTATTTAAAATTCAAAACACTGTTTTATCTATAGTTCACTATGCATCTCATTACTTTAATATATGCAACATAATGAAAAAATAGCATGGAAGTAAAAAATTTAACACAGATTCTCAGTACAGTCGTCTTACACTGGCCTCAACACGTCTTAATGTGTGACAACAGGGCCATACCGAGGGCTGTGCGAGCGGTGCGGCCACACAGGGTGGAAGTACAAAAGGGACATCAATATCATCACTAAGCTTCCAAGAAGCTCAAAAAGAGTGAGTTTCTGCACATAACTGGATAGAGGGGAGCGCCAGATTCTTTGGGTACATTTCTAGTTTGATATGGTCCTGTGTGACAATACTATGTTTTGATAAATATTGAAGGCCTCTAAGGGAGAAAGAAACCTAAAAAACAGCACCTGAGAGTCCTACAGTAAGGAGCCTGTTTCTCTAAGCACCTTATTTTAGGATCCTAAAAAATGGACAGCTACGAGAGTGGAAATAGGGTGGGAAAAAACTGAAGAGTATAGCATAAATCTTCAGCACCAGGCATCTAAAGCTAGACAAATAAATTACAGGCCTAAATTTAGGTAATGTCAGTGTAAAATGAAGGTGGATTTTCTGCCAAATTCAGGGAACTTTTTACAAAAGGGTTCTAATCTGTTAGGGGTATGTTTACTACAGCTCACGCTGGTAAGTGTGTGCGGGCCATACTACCAGCACGGGGGGCCTGAACTACAGGGGGCATGTGCGCGCCCAAGACGCAGCACTGAGCAAGCCAGCATGTAGGTACACTTAACACCAACTATTGAAGTGGTGTTAAGAGCACATGCTCTAAGAGCAGCAAGCACAGTTAGTGTGCGCTAAGAACACCTGCGCTAGCTACAACTTGCAGGCAATGCCTCCGTTCCGCCCCTGGCCTGTTCAGTCCCTGCCCCATTGCACTGTACCCATGCAGCATGTAATTTTTAGTGTGGAGGCCTGTGGTAATTTTTAGCGCAGCACCCAAATTGCATGCACTGATAATAATTACTGTTGGGGGTGGGCATGGGGCAGAGAGTGAGCACAAGACTTTAGTAAGTGCCGTCAGTTGTGCAGATGGTAAGTCCTGCTGCCCAATCCTGATGCACTTTCCACATGATAGATGCATCCACAAAACCCCCCTGACTCCATCCCAATGATGAAATGCAGATCCTCCCTCACCCTGATCTCCACACCTGACACCCCTAACAGTCAAATTAATTTGTCCTCATCCCAGGACCCCTAATCCCCGACATCCCACTCTGGCTCTCACCGGCGGTCTCTGGTATCTAATGGAGAGCAGGAGCGAACCCAATGGCTCCTGTTCTGTCTGAGTTCAAAATGTGGTTCTGACCCCTAGCGGTAGTCTTGCAATACTATCTCTGGGTTCAAACAGCCAAATAAGAGCAAAAGCTTGAACCCTAGTGGTAATATCACAAGACTACTGCTAAGGGTCAGAGCCACCATTTTGAATCCAGGATTCAAACGGAGCAAAAACTGGGGATCACTCTTACTCCGCACAAGACATCAGGGGCTGCTGGTAGGAGCCAAGGGGAAGGAATATAGAGAAAGGTGGAGTCTGGGAAGGAAGGGAGACTATTTGATTTGACTATTGGGGGTTGTTGGGTGGTTGAATCAGTGGCGGGGATTGTCGGAGTGATTGGAGTGGGTCACCTGAACTCACAGTCTGGGGGTGTTGGGTGGGGGACCTGGGAGTTCAGAGATCCGCATGCACTGTGGGAAGATAAACAGTTGGGCAGATCAGGAGTGCAAAGTCTGCATTCATTGTTGGCGATGGGAAGGTGTCAGGTGTATGTGCAATGCAGTCTAGGCACCAGCTGCTTTAGGGGACCTGTTATCTTGTGCATTGCCAATAGCGTGGCTGCACCTATACTATCAACAGTGCACTTTTAACATGTGCTAAATGTCTGCCTTGCACAGGAACCTTTGGGGCAGATGATGGTCACATCCCCAAATCTCTGCACTCACCATGCGATTATTGTTTCATGTAAAGTGCAGCAAGTGCAAAAATGCATCACACTTAGTTATTTCTTTATTTTTCAAATGCCAACTGAATTATCTTAAAAATATCACCACTGCTCTTCGTTTAAATACAGCAAAAATACATTTACCAGAAATATTAAATATGAACTTTTCTTTAAGATAATATTAAAGAGAACAGTTTTTTTTACCTCTATCTCATCCCATTTCAGATCAACAACTTTCTCTCCTGCTTTCGGCTGCCACATGGGTAGGGTCACTGTTGCTCGTGATCGAGGTAAAATAACTTCAGGCACCTGAGTCGATGAAGCTGTCCTGAGTTGCCTTGATGCCAAGGATTCTGTCCAAGCAGAGACAGAAGAGTTGAGCAATGAGTGTTCACAATTCTTGCCTCCATATCCTTCATTGCACATGCAGATGTAGCCTCCTTCCCGGGTGGCGCAGTTGCCACGGTGACAAGGATTGTTTGCGCAGGGATCTATAATAAACTGCAAACAGAAAACAGAGAGAAATTAGTGAAAAAAAAACATTCTTTATTTCTGCATAAAATATATGGAAACATAGGAGGTCTTTTTACTATGCACTGTGGTTTTGGACTGACTCGAAGGCACACATTGCATTGTTTGCATTGTTTGTGGTTTTGCATCCAACGTGTAAATAAAGTGAAAATTCACTTGCATTAAATACAAAGCTATCACATTAACTGTCAGGGGCATGGGCAGCATGTTCCCAGCAGTTACTGCGTGGCACCATAACCTAAGGCTATTATTATGGGTGCACTTATGCCCACTTATGAATGTGGAGGTAATTGCACCCATGCTAACTGCAAGAGTGACAACATGCAGTGTTTACGTCACACTGACTGCAAGGTGCTCACCACACTCACACTTTGCCCCTAACCCGTCCATTTACCACCCCAACGCACGAGTTGCAGTTAATGCAGAAAATCGGCCTGGCTGTCACACCCCCATGCTAACAGTTACCAAAAAATCACACTGTGCGTAATGCACTTTAGTATAATGGCCTCAAAGTTTTGGAAACCAAGTTTGCTTTTCATTATTATGCTATATGTCTGTGGTTCTCAACCCAGTCCTCAGAACATAGCACACCTGGTTCTGAAGATATCTACAATGAATATACAGTATATGAGAAAGATTTGCATATAATGGAGAAACAAGACTGGCTTTAAGGGGGCCAGGGCAATTGCCCTGGGCCTCAAGGCTATAGGGAGCCCCATGCCTGTCCAAAGCTGAAGAAGGTACAGCCTCTCAGTGGGCCTTCAGGACCCAGCATATCTAATTCCTGCCCACTCAAAACTCAACTGGCTGGATATATCGCAGGGAAGACGTTGAGAACCACTGCCATATGCAAGCACACATTTTCTTAAATTTGCAGATTATTTCCTGATTTCAGAATTATAAAACTTTGGGACTTTAGCTGATCCATGCTTTCTTCCACTATGACAACATCCTAGAAATAAGATTAAAAACTGCTGGTCACAGTAGCCAGATTAGTTTATTTATTCCATTTATATGTATTTTCCCACCCAAAGAAATGCCCTTTTTTAGAAACGTTGTCATGATGGCGTTTTCTAGAGCAGGAATGGCAAAGATGATTGGACAAGTCAGAACAATAAAACCGTAAACATGACATTAAAACTCTAATGCTGTCTCCAAATAACTGCATTTCATATGTGCCTTGTGATCATTATATACGAGCACAATACTTGAATGGCCCTTCCTCTAACAACTGCGTAATAAATATCCAACTATTCACTTTTCATTTTTAGAGATTTGACAGCAAGTTCTCTGTCAAAGTGACTTTCTGCAGTGAAGAAAATTACTTAATTCTTCAAAATATGATTTCAGAAAATGTCATGGTATTTGGTAAAACTCAGACAATATAGAGTGCAGAGAAAGTTTGTAAACCCCCTAGGATGTTCTGTATTTCAGCACAATTAACCTCACTGAAAAATTAACTCAGATAAAATGGACATATTTTGATTAAGTGTAGTTACTCACTTATAACAGATGTTCTCAGAGAATAGCAGGACTCAGTCCTCACATATGGCTGACGTTGGTATCAATGGAGCCCATGCAGATTCACTTCCCAGCTTTCAAAGAAAGCCTTTGAGAGTTAGACCGCACATGCTCAAGGGTGCCATGTTACCTCAGTATGACAACATAGCTCAATCAAGCATAAAAAAGAAAAAAAAAACTCCACGGGTAGGAGGGAGGGTTGTAAGGACTGATTCCTGCTGTCCCCAGAGAAACATCTGTTATAGGTGTGTAACTACGCTCTCTCTGGGAAGAAGCAGAAAATCAGGCCTCACATATCGGACTCCTAAGCTACAGGTTACCAAAAAAACCTGTAGGAGCCACGGATGACCCAAAAGGTGAACTATGAAGGACAGCAAGCAGTGCTGCATGGCTTGAAGTCCAGTAATCAAGCCCCAATATTGATGATGGAATCACCTCTCCGGTAGCCTGGACTCTAAGAGCCATAGGGATTGACTTGTGCTATTTCCCAAAGAGGTGATGAAGTACTGCCTGGCTGAAAGTGCTATCGTGCCATGAGCTCCCCTCCAAGCAGTAATGCGCTGAGAAGGTATGGACCGAAGACCAGGTGGTGGCCCGGCAGATATCCTGCAGGGGGAATGAGCACAGGTGAGCCATGATATGCCATCATGTGCAGTAACATGACGCTCCAGAGAGAGTCCAGCCTGCTCATAGGTGAAAGAGATGCAATCTGCCACCCAGGCAGACAGGGTACACTTAGAGACCACAACCCCAAGCCTGTTGATATCATAGGAGATGAACAGTTGTGACGAGCGGCAATGGGCCTGTGTCCTCTGGAAGTAGAAGGCCAGTGCCCTCTTGCAATACAGGGCATGTAGCGAGGCCTCCGCTCGGAAAGCATGAGGCCTGGGGAAGAAGGTGGAAAGGACCACCTCCTGGTTCATGTGAAAAGCGTACACCACCTTAGGCAGAAATTTTGGGCGAGTCTGGAGAACAACAGTGTTTTTGTAGAACTTGGTGTAGGAGGCGTGGGCCACCAACACCTGCAGTTCATTAACTCACCTAACTGAAGAGAGCGTTACCAGGAACAGTACTTTCCATGACAAGAACTTGAGATAGAACGTAGCCAGAGGCTCAAAAGGGGGAGCCATCAGCTTCCTGAGGACAACGTTCAGGTCCCATGCCACCGGCAGTGGTGGACAGGGGACCATGAGAGGAGAAGCCCCCTCATAAAACAGCCCACAAGGGGGTGCACAGAAATGGGTTGGCAGTCAATGAGGTGGTGATGTGCTGCCAGGGCGCCGAGATGCACCCTGACAGAGTTGGACTTTAGACCAGCTTGGGAGAGATGCAGAAGGTATTGCAGAATGTCTTGCACTGAGCAAGAGAAAGGGTTGAGATTCTTGTCTGCACCCCAGACCAAGAATCTACACCATTTGAAGGCATATGCGCACCATGATGAGTCCTTGCGTGATGCCAGTAGGACATCCTCCACGCCCCTGGATAGGTGGAGGTGTGTTAAGGCTAGTCATTCAGCATTCACGCCATCAGGGCAAGGGACTGTAGGTTGGGATGTCCTCCAGCGAAAGCTAGTCCGGAGTCTGGCCCAGGGGTATCGGGGGGTCACTCGGGACAATGCAGGAGCAGAGGAAACCAAGGCACCTGGCCAGAGTGGCAATGAGAATTACCGAAACCCGGTCCGACAAACTTCAGCAAGGTCTTGGGAACCAGGGGATAGATGGGTCCGCATAAAGCAAGCTCCTGAACCAGGACAGGAAAAAGGCGTCTGTCACCTCCCATTCCGGGGTCGGTCTCTAGGAGCAGAAGTGCAGTAGTTGCATGTTCTCAGAGCTGGGAAAGAGGTTCCATCAGGATCCCTCAATGTCAAAAGATGGAGGTGACCACCACTGGGTTGAAGCGCCACTTGTGGGGCTGAAGGACTCTGCTGAGTCGATCTGTGAGCAAATTATCCTGGCCCGGTAGGTTGACTAATAGGCACTAGTCAGGCTGGGAGACCAATGATGAGTCACCCGATGCCATGTTACACAGGGATGTCCCCTCTGAACCATCTTCCCCTCAGGAATGCCAGAGGTTCCTGCCCGAGGACCTCACATTCCTCGAGCTTGTCCAGGAGATGTCTCCTCCTCTGCTGGGAGATGTTTCACCTCTGGGTCTTTGTTGCAGAGAAGGGCATGACTCTGGGCAGTCAACCTACCGTAAACAAAAACTGACTTGGCCTTCACAGAGCTGAATCAAATCTCATTACATAAATACTTGCTCCAAGCAAAACTGTATTCAAAGCACATTTTATGTGAATTTTATTAAGTCAAAGTGGAAGTCTTTGAGAATAGTTTATTCTGCATACATTTAAGTCATGCTAGCTATTTGTGCTTTTCAGACCCTCCTGAAGAAACTCGTTTTTGGAGTGAAACGCAAGACCGGTGCCCGAGGGGAGGCGTTGAGGAGAATGAACAAGATAAGGAACAGTTTATATGTCTAGCATTTCTTAACACAAAGGTGGTGGAGCGGGGATCCATTTAATACAAAAATTCCCAGAATGGTCTTTGATGCTACAAGTGCACTGTTGCAAAGAGGTAGAAAATAATCCTCTGCTTAGTGCCTATTGGTCTGAGACATTCTGGGTACTCCTTAGATCAAGGTTTTTGTTGCTAATGACAATTTTCCATTTTGAATACAGTTTTGCTTGGAGCAAGTATTTATGTAATGAGATTTGATTCAGCTCTGTGAAGGCCAAGTCAGTTTTTGTTTACGGTAGGTTGACTGCCCAGAGTCATGCCCTTCTCTGCAACAAAGACCCAGAGGTGAAACATCTCCCAGCAGAGGAGGAGACATCTCCTGGACAAGCTCGAGGAATGTGAGGTCCTCGGGCAGGAACCTCTGGCATTCCTGAGGGGAAGATGGTTCAGAGGGGACATCCCTGTGTAACATGGCATCGGGTGACTCATCATTGGTCTCCCAGCCTGACTCAGAGTTTGACAAGACCTCAAGGCCTGGTCAGTCATTGGAGCAATGAGCCGCTGGCACCAATAGAGAGTGAGGTGCCTGACGTGCCAACCTCGAGGTGTTCGGGGCGAGTCACACCTCGCATGCAAGACCAACCAATGCGACTCAGAGCGAGCGAATTGTTCCAGCACCAGCTGGACATCAACCAGGGAGGTCCTCACAGTGGAGGGTCCTGTTGTCGGCACCGGCAACCTGCAGGCTCCAGGCATTGGGCCCTGCTGCACCTCAAGGAAGGCAGCTAGGCTGTGTTCCAAGGCCGCTATCCTGGCTTTGATGCCATTAGGCTCCGCAGCAACCAGTTCGGGCCTCAAAGGTATCATGCCCGAAGCAGAAACCCTCGAAGGATAATCACCAATGGTGATCACGTTGGAGGACTGAGCCCGATTTCCCGATGCAGTGGCTCCCAGCCATTGCCCTCAGCATCAGGTCGAGGACTCCAAGGCCAGGTACCGGAGGTCTTACCTCCGGCTCCAGGATCAGACTGTAACTCTGACATGGATGATGTCTTGGACCAGAGGGGGAGGTCCTCCAAGGACAACCCCCAGTCTGTGGCTCTGCAAACCAGGGACTCAGATCGAGCACATGCGCGTGACGTCGAGTTGTCAGATGCAGTCTCCGAGGGCAGTGATTCCAGACTCTATGCTGGCACTACAGCAGAGGTCTTCAAGCCAAAAAGATCCCCCTGCTGCTTTTCATGATTCCTCTGGCTCTTGCTCGACATCTGCAGGCAGAGCAGGCAAGTGGAGTTGTCGCAATCCGCACCAAAGCACTTGATACAGCAACTGTGGCAATCCATTATGGACATGGTAAGGGAGCATTTACCACATTGTTTATATCCGCTGACTCTGTGTGTGTGGGGGTCTTCATCTGGAGGCTTGGATTTGCTTTATGGATGGGAACCTAAGCCTGGGGGGTGGGGGGAGGAACATTGTCTCTGCAGCCACTTCTCCCTTCCCCATTCTTTTGTCCTGGGCTCATGTTCCCTGTCTCAACAGGGAGAGTAAGTGCTCCCACGCTACCTGCCATGGGAGGGAATAAAGGCCCATGAAGTAAGTTTCTGCCACGTGCTATAAATGCAGGACAGATGCTGGGAACGCCCCTTGCATTTACTGCAGAGGATTTGTACCTAGCACACCAGTTTTCTGCACATGCCATGCAAAGATTCCAAGATCATATCATACCTTTGTAAACATGCCCCTAAGTATCTTTCTGTGAAAAAGTATCTGAGCCCTTCATTCCTTAACAAGTGGCACCCTCTTTGAGCAATTATACGTTTTCTGTAGCTCTTTGTCAGTCTTTCACAATGCCCTTACAGAATTTTGGCACATTTTTCCACAGAGGACTATTTAAACTCTGTTATGTGAGAGGATTCTTTCAAAAACAGCTCACATCAGGTCTTATCACATTTCAATAGGTTTCAGCTCAGGACTTTGACTTTGCTATCTAAAACACTAGGGGGACATTTTAGAAGCCTTAATTGCATATTACACATTTATGTGCCAGCATATACACGTGTAAATGGCATCCAGGTGTAAAAAGGCATTTTAGAAAAGGTTCAATTTCCATATGGATGCTCCAATCATGTTTAAGTTACACAAGGGAGTGTCAAGGGTATGGTTTAGGAGTGGCCAAGTGCTTCCATAGCATACAAATCTTTATCATGCGTATTCACGGTTGATCTCCTGAAAATCTGATTGGCTAGGGGATATATCATGACAGGGATGAGAACCGCTGGGTTAGCACCTGCTAATAAATCTAGCTCTTGGTTTTCACCTCTCTTGAAAGAGTCTAAGAGCTGACAGACGTTCCAATTTTCCTTGAACAAATTATGTTAGTGCTAATCTCAAGACTGACAAATCCACACTGCTTGTTCCATATAGCTGGCCTTGACATTTTTTTGCAGATTTAGGAGCCAGTGCTTGTGATCGCCTCGTCCCCCCCCCCCCATCCTACCCGTAGTTGTCTCTTGCGCTAGTCTCATGTTCTCAAGTCTCATGAAACCAGCGCCAGAGTTCCTACACTGCACGCCATGTTTACATAGCAAGTATCTATGTGGGTGTGTGGTATGCCCTCACTTCGTCTTCTACTGTAACTCTGTTGGTGAGGTTACAGTTTCCTATAATACTGCTTTCTCTTCTGCTCTGGATTTTCTTGCTCCCCCTATCCTACATCCCGTGAGGCACACTAAACCTCAGCCCTGGCTGTCTTCAACTACCTGCTACCTTCGTTCCTGTGCCTGTTCAGCAGAGCGCATTTGGCTCAAATCCCATTCCCTTTCTGACTTTCTTCACTTCAAATTCATGCTTACTTCCTTCCAATCTGCCATAGCACTCATAAAGCAAAACTAATATGTCCATCTAACTAACTCTCTTGCCTCTGACCCTCGTCATTTCTTCTCTACTCTCAACTCTCTCCTCAAGACACTTCCACCTCCGACCCCATCTTCTCTTTCTGCCCAAACCTTTGCTGACTATTTCAATGATAAAGTCCACAAGATTACATTCCAATTCCCCTCAAGATCAGCTTCAACACCTTTTCCCCCTCTTCAATACCAACCTTTTCCCTCTCTTTCTTTTCTAAGATCACAGAAGAAGAAACCCCTCATCTTCTTTCCTCCTCTAAACTTACTAGCTGTTCCTCTGATCCTATCCCCACATACTTCCTTAACTCCATCTCCTCCTCTGTCATCCCTTCCATCACACACATTCTCAACCTATCATTCTCTACTGCAATTTTCCCTGCAGCCTTCAAGCACGCTCTGGTCACACCTCTCCTCAAGAAACCTTCACTTGACCCTACTTGTCCTTCTAATTATCGACCCCTCTCCCTTCTTCCCTTTATTTCCAAAATTCTTGAACCTGCAGTTCTCCGCCGTCACCTTGATCTTTCCTCCTCTCAAGGCCTCTTCGATCCATTTCAATCTGGCTTTCATCCCTTACACTCTATTGAAACAGCCCTTGCTAAAGCCTCCAGTAACTTGTTCCTGACTAAATCCAAAGGCCTTTACTCAGACCTCATTCTTCTTGACCTTTTTGCTGCTTTTGACACTGTTGACCACCACCTTCTCCTTGATACACTGTCCTCAATTGTAGGTGCTCTGTACTGTCCTGGTTCTCTTCTTATCTCTCCCATCACTCCTTCAGCGTCTGTTCTGGCAATTCCTCCTCTACTGCTATCCCTGTCTCAGTTGGTGTACCCCAAGGGTCTGTTCTAGACCCTCTCCTTTTCTCTCTCTATACCCACCCCTTGGTGCTCTCATCTCCTCCCATGGCTTTCAATATCATTTTTATGCTGATGACTCTCAGATATGTCTAAAATAACCTCCAGAACATTTTAAAAGTAATGCAATATGCAAGAAACAATAAAATAAAATAAACAAAAAACATACCTTCTTCAGGGCCATAGAGTGCCAAGGAATTTGTGTTTATATTGTAGTTGCTCAGTTTGTAATATGTCTGTTCTGTGGTGCCCTGTTTCAGGTTATGCAGTATTGAAGCCTAAGGATAGCTTTGTTATATCCGAGACATGAGCATAATTCCTCTCGTGCCTCTGGCCTTCTCTGCTCAGTTTCACCGTAAAGAACATTTTGAGTTTTCAAGATCTCCTCATCAAGGAGGGAGGGAGTTGGGATTGAAACGTCAATATAGGCAGATATGTTTATAAAGGCACTGATATGTAGTTCTGCTGCTAAGATGGTGAGGACAGCGAAAGGGGATGTTACATTTTTTGATTCATCCTTTGGATTTCAGCATGCATTTTTAAATAAGGCAATGAAGTGATTGCAAGCAAAAGCTTTTGGTTTCTTGTCCTAATTAAGAGTTGTCATCATGGCATAAGCATGGCTCTGTAAGCTTCCTCTGTTCAGTCCCAGATGCTATTGATATCAGCAGCGACTTCACATCCAAAAGAGGACACTGAGGAGTGGGCTCATGCATTTTGCGATGAAGCGGACAATACATCATTTTTTTCCTGAGATAAGTATGGTCTCTGAGCTGTGGTTTTTAAACCCAGTATGCAATTATATTTATTTGCCAGGAACGTTTCTAAATCATAGGTGAGTCAAGTCCTCTTATAATTTCTTCCTCACTCAAGTATTCACTTTCACAATATCCCAAGAGGCTTCAGATCTGCTGATATTTAGTCCACATTCACTTTCTCTCTTTACATCAGGCTTTCCAGATTATTTCTGCTTTTCATGCTGCGTCTACAATCCTTTTTTTCCATTAAGTATCTGCCATATATTACCAGAAAAGTCGACACACTAGAAGCAAGCACTTAATAAATTGTTTTCATAGCTGATTGAGTATTACCACTTAAGTTTTATGGTTTAATTATTGAGGCATTCTTTACTTCCTCATCTTCTCCCCAAGGGTGAACATTATGATTTAAATACCTTCCATAGGATTTGAACCCAAATTCAACGCAAGTAGCCACTGAAAGAGTATAAGAAAGCAACCATTGGGTTGTTTTCAATCTTTTTTATATTCTACTTTCTATTTCCCAGGATGCTCTGAATAAATAGGACTTAAAATAATTCCTCCGACCCCTCCTACTTATCAGTTCTGGTTGCCCCCTTCCCTTAAAAGATATAACAGAACTGGAGAAGGTACAGAGAAGGGTGACAAAAATTAAAAGGGGAAGAAACAACTCCCTTATAAGGAAAGGTTAAACAGATTAGGGCTCTTCAGCTTAGAGAAGATATGATACAGATTTATAAAACTATGAGTGGGTTGGAACAGGTAAACAGGGAACCATTTAATCCCTTCACATTGGTATGCATAAAACTAACCCATTTGGAGAAACTGCCCGGAGTTATACCATTTCCAGCGGACACTACATGAAAGTAACAGGTAGCAGCTTCAAAACTACCAGTCCTCTTTCTTTAGAAACGGAAGGATGGAGATTAGAGCACTGACTTAATATTTTGTTGCAAAGAAAACAATTGAGGTCTTTAGGATCCAGGATGGGGAATAAGGCCTCACCTCCTTTTTTAATTACAAAAAATATGGAATATGACCCCAAGTTTCCTATAATGCAAGACCGGCTCTAAACTGTTGGAGTGCACAAGAGAAACCCTGCTTTGTCTCAGAGTCTGATAATGGGAAAAGTGAAGGCGAGTCCAAGGTGAAGGGTCATGTGAAGATCAGATGATGACCCTGATCAATTAACTCATCTTGAGTGTGCTGAAAGCTCAAATCCATAGCAATTTTCCTTCAAGATGGAAGGAAAAATCCAACAAATTCTGTCATTTGCATAGAAAATTCATAGTTCTCTCAAATACTGAAGTCCAGTGTCTTGATGATTACAAATGGGTGTTCCTGCCTGCCACGGCTCAAGGAGGGGCTGAGCAGCCTACGACATCAAGAGCCAGCTTTAAATCTTTGGCTCACCGCAGGATGCGGCTGCAGGTGCATGCCCAGGGGCGCAAGTCTGCGGAGAATCTGCATGGGGAACAAGAAAAAAAAGGTGCAGTCGGCAGCCTTGGTGAAGTCTGTTAAGATCATTGGTCCAATGGATCGGTATGTGCAACCGGCTGCCCTGAATGCTTCTATCCCGTGTGGAGTTATCATCAGTAACTGTGAGTGCAAGTTCAGATGTGTCCCCTCTGTTGAATTTGGGTTTTACCCCACCCAACATGGAGTCACATACTCAGTCGAGCCATTCCCCATGAAGTATTGGACGGGAGGAATTTTTGTCCCTTTTCCAGTCAGGGTCTCCCAAGTTGAACTGTGGATTAAATGTTCCTGTTAAGATCCTGGAACCATTATGTTTCTTAGCTCCCTCAGAGAAAATAAGTGAGCCTCAGGACATACCATTCTGTGATATATGGGAAGTGGTGATACATACCACAGCTTCCTTGCGGTCAACCTTGACTCAGATTGCACATTTTCCTATTGATGTTGTAGCTAAATATTCTGAACAAAATGCTCTTCAAAATTGTAGTTCTGCCCAAGCTGCTCTCTCATCATCTGTGCGAGATAGTTCAACAATTCATCATCATTTAGAAGCATTTGAGAATTCAGCAAGGGCAAGCAATTTAAGGTTTATTAATTATCTCCAGGAACAAGCAGGAATGAGTCTTCACATATGGGTACGTCGGTACCGACGGAGTCTGCGCGGGAACGTTTCCCAGCGTCCAATCAGAAAGCTTTTGGAAGCATCCCAACACGCCTGCGTGCTGCCTTCCTGCCTTCCCAACTGCCTCTCCTCAGTTTTCGTTTTTCCGTGGAGCTGGCAGGACGTCCTCCTGTCACTGCAGAAAATTCTTCTTTTATTTTTTGGTTTTCTTGTGGTCGCGGCTGCCTTTCCCGACGCCACCGGTACCGCCGGTGTTTCTTTTTTCTTTTCTTGTAAATTTTTCCTTTTCAAGGAATATTTTTTCTTCCTTAGTGTCTCACGGTTTCTCAGGCCTTATAGGCCTCTCCATTTTCCTTCATGGAACCGCCAGCCACTTTCCCCAAGAAATGTACAAACTGTGGCGGTACAACTTTATTTTTAGACACTTTCAATTGGTGTCTAACCTGTTTGGGTCCTGACCATTTTCCTCCGGAGCCCTTGGGCAATAGTATTGTGAGAAGAAGTTTTCAACATCGAGTTCCCCTCGACACGCGGTCCCCCTCCAACTTCAGGGCACCGACCATATCTTCTTCTACACAGGATCAGGTAACCTAAAAACAGTCTGTTAAGACTAGCCAGTCCTCGAGCGGCACTTCTCATGCACAGTATAGAGATGCTTATGGCCTTGTCCTCGAGAATCCACTGGCTTCAAAACCCCGGTGGGAGTCTTCGGCCTCCAAAGCCTGTGTGGGGTTTCAGGTTGTTCCTGAAGTTCACCCCTCACAGAACATACCTGAGCCATGCCCGGTGGTGGCATCCGATTCGAGCGGTACCGATACCCCGGCATCGGCACTGGTGTTGGATGAAACATTCCTCGCCAAGGATCATCGTCTGGCATCCTCGGTACCTGCAGGACCAGTGGATACGCTCCAGACTGACCTTCCAGTATCGGTACCGGCACCGATACTAGTACCGACGTCGGTACCCTCCAGTCATGCATCGATAGACTCGCTTTCTTCGATGCCGAGTCTGGAATCGATCTCCAGTCTGGAGGACTGGGTACCGACTCACCTTGGTACCGACTCCAGTTGGTACCGAAGGCTCGGTTCCGATAATTCGGATCCGCAACTCTCGGTTCCTCCGATACCGTTAGAGTTGCCACCGGCTGGCCTTCATCCACCGGTATCAGATACGGTACCGAAGTCGGTACCGATATCCACATTACCATTGCTGTCGGTGCCTTCCAAGCTTCTCTCGTCAGGCTCGCTTCCCTCGATGCCGAGTTTGGAATCGATCCCTAGCATGGACGATATGTTATCGACTGTCGCTGGTCCTGACCTGCAGAACCAGCGACCATCCTCTAAGGATCCCATATTGTACCATTCAGGCTCTTCTATTCCTATATATTTGGATAGATCCCTCGGTGCCATCGCTAGTTCTTCATCAGATCTAGCCTATCCAAAGGACGTTCCCTCTGGGGATCCTTCTTTTCGGACTTTCCTCCTGGATATGGCAAAATCACTTGCCATTCCTATTCCTGGACAGAATCCTACACAAAGTAATACAGAATCCCTCTCTGTTCCTAGCAAAGCAAAGGAGAACATAATGGTTCCTTTGCATCCTTCCTTACAGGATATCCTTCTACGAATGTGGGAAGCTCCTTTAAAAGTACCCCCACCTTCCAGAGCAACTGATCTTCTATATCAGGTGCCCCCCTCTCCAGGGTTTCAAAAGACTCAACTTCCTCATCATTCCATTGTGATAGAATCAGCAATGAGGCGGGTGAAGAGTAATAAAAAGCACTCTTCTTGTCCGCCAGGTCGTGAGTCTAAGACACTAGATGCCTTAGGACGTCAAACCTTCCAGACATCCATGCTTTCAGCAAGAATTCTCTCATATATTTTTTATATGGGTCTATCTCTTGAGGAGGTCACAAAGAAATTATATCTTTTGACTCCTTTTCTTCAAGAGCCTAAGAGTGCAGACTATTCCTCACTGGTTAGTCATATTCAAAATATCTCTAGGTTTCTTACTCGTGCTTCCCTAGACTCCTTTGAGTCTGTTAGCAGGACTTCTGCTATAGCTATAGGGGCACGACGTAGAGCCTGGCTCCAAGCTTCAGACTTGGACAAATGGGCACAAGAAAGACTGGGAAATACTCCTTGCACTGGAGAAAATCTCTTCAACAAGGAGTCTTTACTCCAGGTTACTCAGTTGTCCACTGACTTTCCTGTTTCCAGAGGCTGTTCTACGCCTTCTTCTTCCCCAGTAGGTAGGAAATGTCCTACCAAACTTTCTTCCCCTAGAGGGAGAAGGTTTTCTCCATCATCTGCCCATCATATAGATGTTCCCAGATAGGGGAAAAATCGCCCTGGTCTGAAGAATCCACAAACTCAACAGGGTCAACAAACCCAGCAGTCGCAGGGTTTCAAATAGATCATTGTCCCTCTTGGTTGGTGGTTAGGGTGGCAGTCTGCTTCTTTTCACTTGCAGTATCTGCACTAAATTTATCCTAGCCTACCTAGATATCTCTTCATGAGACATCTTTTCTCTAAGAGTCTTTATGCTGATCATGTCCATACTTAACAGATTTTCCTCTTCCTCTTGGAGGAACAAGAGGTAACAACTATCAATAGACAGTTGTTTCCCTGTACTGGCATGTATCATCTCACCTGTCAAAGACTTCCTCCATAGTCGGTCTCTTGCAACTCTGTCTTACCTCTCTCTTACTACAACATTTGGTTTGTAAGAGTGGCTCTTTTACACGGGTAAGCCCCTATAATCCTCTACCTATTCTACCGGGGGATTCTCCCTCCTGGAATTGTCTTCCCCCTTGTTACTTTAGGACAGCTCATCAGACAATAGGAAGTCCTACCATGTCTGTTGTTTCTTTTTCCCAATCTAAAAAAGGAAGAGGGAAAAGAAATTTTCCATGCTGCCCTGGTAGTTGCTGCACATACAGCAATTCCTAGTGGTTAAGCCACTGGTTTTGTTTCACTACACAATCAGAGCTTCCCCTCCACTAGCAATCCTCCTAGCCTCAGTGCTAAGTCCCAAACAGGTTATCAACCTTGTTTGGGAAGCCCTGTTGGTTAGCTTCTATTCTTCGCCCCCTTATCCTTGGCAGAATAGCTGGTTACCTGCTGGCTTTCCACAGCCAGTTTTTCTTCTAACCAACCTGCAGCATGCTCTCTGCATCTCTACAGAGTAGCTTTGCACTATGGGCCCTTGCTAGAGAGCATTAGTATTTTTCCTAGCAGATTACCCCAGATGGTTGGGGGGGGGTTCCCCCAGTCATGTTTCATGTCTGGCAGGTATTCCCTACCCTCTCCATCTCATCTTAAATCTCTTTTGAGGCATCAGCCTCAGGCCTTTCATTACGTGAAAGCCTAAAGGAGGGCCAATTCCCTGGCTTGGCCCATATCTCCTTGGGTCTTCTCGTCAGAGATAGATTTCTTCAATGGCAGCTAGAGGACACCTAATACCCATCTTAGGGAGGAGTAGCCTAGTGGTTTGGGCAAGGTACTTCAGGCCGGAAGGTCGGGGGTTCAAATCCCACTAGAGGACAGCAACCTTGGGCCGGAAGGACTGGGGTTTCTAGTCCCACAGGTGCTCCTTGTGGTCTTGGGCAAGCCACTTAACCCTCCATTGCCCATGTTCCCTGTAAGTATTAGTGTGTGTGTGTCTCATATCCCCGCGTGTTAAATGTATCCCCCACTTGTGTTGTGACCGCTTTGATTGAAGGATAAGGCGGTATACAAAACTGTCTAAATAAATACATAAATCTTGCCCTCATAGGCGGATCACTAGGGTATCTTCCTCCAGAGGCGTCCTCTATGCATTCTCCATACTGTAATTCTGGAGATATCTGGACTTCCTGTCTGCAGACTGAAGTTATCCTCTGCAATTTTCACGTAGGCCATTCCTGGTTATTCAAGAGCTCTAATTCTGCAAAGAATTCAGCCTTCTCCTTGTCAGAGAGACCTTTCCTCTGACTCTGCCAGTCATAACCAGGAAAAAAAAAAAGGGATTCTCTATTTATCTATTCAAGCAGGTATCAACCTACTTGCTGTCAGTTGAATCTTCCTCCCTCCCTATATCCCTAGGGGGGATGGGGTTCTATAGACATCTCTCCATCCATATACCTGGAGACATGTGTCTATATGCCTGCCTATTCATCTAGGCATCCATAGATATATATAGATATATATAGATATATACTTATCTATATCTATCTGTGTGTCTTCTGCCCATACCTATCTCTGTATAGTGTGAACAGCGCCCTCCTGAGCCTATGAAAACAGATGAAAATCCTGAGGTTCAGCAGGATTTATGCCTATTTGAGAAACCAAGGAAGAAAGAGAGACTCTATTCCACAGAGCTGAGCATGGAGACCAGCCCAGGGGAGGAGTCCTGCAGTCCTGATTGGGCACACCCTGCCCTTGGAAGGGGCGTGTCCAGGAGAGAACGTGGTTTTAAACCAGAGCATGGCTTTGCTAGTCAGATGGAGAATGAGAATGGGATTAAGATAGAGAAGAGAAAGAAGGAGAGGAGGAAGAATGATTGGAAGTCCAGAAAACAGTATGCTGATACTTGGGAACCTGGCATTGGAAAGAAACCTGCAAAGTTCTATTCAGAGGCAGTGAGTAGAAGTCCCAAGGAGAGAGGACCTAGCCCTGAAATAGATAACCGTTGGAAGGCACAGCCCTGGGAAAGGAAGCCTTCAAGGCAGGCACAAGAAAGAAAACAATCATTCTGTGAAGTACCGTTTGAGCCAGAGAGCAACAAACATTCTAACAGCTGGAGAACGTTGGAGCCATCTGAAGTCAGAACGGCATGGCAACAAGTAAGTGAATTGCCACAAAGTTTCCAGGCTGAACGTAAAGCTAACTCTCCTGTGTGTGAAACATTAGCAAAAGAGACTAGCAGTTACTCTGACACAATTAATCTAAGAGAGGAGAAAGCACAGTTACTTACCTGTAACAGGTGATCTCTGGGAACAGCAGGAATTAGTCATCACATATGGGTACGTCGGTACCGACGGAGCCCGCGCGGGAAAGCTCCCCAGCTTTTCAGATTAAAAGCTTTTGGGGCCTCCCACTGCACATGCGCGCTGCCTTCCCGCCTTCCTGACCAGCTCTCGTCAGTTCGAGTTTAAAGCTGAGACAATAGAGAGAGAGGACAGGAAGATAGATAGATAGAGATACAACTCCTAGGGGAGGTGGGTGGGTTGTGATGACTAATTCCTGCTGTTCCCAGAGATCACCTGTTACAGGTAAGTAACTGTGCTATCTCCAGGAACAAGCAGGAATAAGTCATCACATATGGGGACTCCCTAGCTAAGATGCCTGGGAGATCCCCCTCCAAGGGTAAACCATCTTCGCATGGATCTCAGGCATCCATCCAGGGAAGGTGGGCAGGAGTTGTTTAAGTATGGAACAGGTGTTTGAGGACAGCCTGACCAAACAAGGCATCCCGGCGGGAGTCCTTGTCCAAGCAGTAATGGGCTGTGAAGGTATGAACCGAGGCCCAAGTGGCTGCTCGACAGATCTGATCTATGGACACAGAGTGAAGATGAGCCATAGAGGTTGCCATGGCTCTCACATTGTGAGCTGTGACATGGCCCTCCAGAGAAATGTTCTTACTCTGGTAAGCAAAAGAAATACACTGAGCGATCCAATTGGAAAGTGTACGCTTGGTGACTGGAAGTCCCAAATGAGAAGGATCAAAAGCCACGAAAAGTTGGGAAGACTTTCGATGTGGTTGAGTCCTGTTGAGGTAAAAGGCAAGAGCTCTTTTACAATCCAGAGTATGAAGGTTCCTCTCTGCACTGGATGCATGAGGAGCCGGGAAAAAGACAGGTTGATTAAGATGAAAAGGCGAGACCACTTTGGGCATAAAGTGGGGATTCGTCCTAAGGACCACCTTATCATGATGAAACCTAGTATAAGGTGGATGAGCCACTAAAGCCTGCAGTTCACTGATGCGGCGAGCCGAAGTGACTGCAATAAGGAAAACAACCTTCCAGGAAAGAAATTTGAAGGAGGTAGAGTCCAAAGGCTCAAAAGGTGGCTTCATAAGCTGACCTAGAACTAGGTTCAAATCCCATGCTACCGGAGGAGGTCGGATGGGAGGTTTAGTTAGAGTCAGGCCTCTCATGAAACGTGCAACAAGAGGATGAGAGGAGACAGGTTGTCCATTTATAGGTTTTAAGGATGCTGCAATAGCACTCAAATGGACCCTTACTGAATTTGTCTTAAGGCCTGCATTTGAAAGATGCAGGAGATAGTCCAAGAGGGAATTCAAAGGAAGTGCTAGAGGGTCAAGACCCTGCTGAGCACACCAAATGGAAAAACGTTTCCAATTGAAAGCATAAGAACGCCTCGTGGAAGGTTTCCTAGAGGCATGAAGGATATCTGTCACAGGTTGAGAAAGATTAAAGTCTTGAAGACTTAGGCCTTCAGTAACCAAGCTCTGAGATGTAGGGATTTGGGGTTTGGGTGCCACAAAGTCCCCTCCTCCTGAGACAGAAGGTCTGGCGCAGCTCCCAGGTCCAGGGAGGATCCCTGGGAGAGATGCAGAAGCAGAGGGAACCACACCTGGCGTGGCCAGCGGGGAGTTATGAGGATCATAGTCCCGTGATCCCTCTGGAGCTTGAACAGAGTCTTGGATATTAGAGGAATGGGTGGAAAGGCATAGAGGAATTCCTGACCCCAATGCAGGAGGAAGGCATCGTGGGCCTGAGCTCCCTGACACTGAGTTCTGGAACAGAACCGGGGAAGTTTGGCATTCCACGGACTTGCAAAGCGGTCTATGTCCGGGGTCCCCCATTCCTGAAAGATTCTGCGTATCTGTTCCATATGTAGGGACCATTCGTGTGGAAGCAGAAATCGACTGAGTCTGTCTGCACGAGAGTTTTGAACTCCTGGAAGATACACTGCAAGAAGGTGAATTTGATGCTCTCTGGCGAAGGCCCATAATCTGAGAGCTTCGTTGCAAAGCGACAGAGAGCCTGTCCCTCCTTGTTTGTTTATATAGAACATGGCTACCTGATTGTCTGTCTGAACTAGGACAGTCAGGTTGGCAAGGAGGGTATAGAAGACCTTGAGGGCAAGGTAAATTGCTCGCAGTTCCAGGAGGTTGATATGAAGGGTGGCCTCCTGTGGAGACCAAGTGCCCTGAGTGGAGAGGTTCTGAAGATGAGCTCCCCACCCTGTCTGGGAGGCATCTGTTGTGAGGGTTGCTTGGGGCAACAAAGGTTGGAAGGGGGCCCCCAACAACAGATTCTTGGTGGATGTCCACCATTGGAGGGACCAAAATAGACGGCTTGAGGTGAGTATTTGGTCGGAGAGCGCTCCAGATGCTTGAGTCCACTGGGTGGCCAAGGTCCATTGAGCTGCTCTCATATGCAGACGAGCGTAGGGCACCACATGTACCGTGGAGGCCATGTGGCCCAGAAGTCGCAGCATTTCCCGGGCTGTCAAATGACTGCTGGACTGAGCTTGGGAGGCCAAACTCAGCAGGCGTTGGGCCCTGACCTGAGGCAGGTAGGCCCTTGCAGTGATGGTGTCTAACTGGGCCCCTATGAACTCGAGAGACTGAGTAGGGATTAGTTGAGACTTGGGAAGGTTTACTACCAGTCCTAGATACTGCAGAAGACGCCTTGTGCGGTCCAGGGAAATTTGGGCCTGGGACTGAGAGGGAGCTCGGATGAGCCAGTCGTCCAGGTATGGGAATATGAAAATTCCCAGGCCTCTTAGAAAGGCAGCTACGACTGCCATGCATTTGGTGAACACTCTTGGAGCAGAGGCTAGACCGAAGGGGAGTACTCTGTACTGGAAATGTTTTCCCTGAAACAGAAATCGAAGGTATTTTCTGTGGGATGGGTGGATGAGTATGTGTGTATACGCATCCTTTAGGTCTAGAGAACAAAGCCAATCCTGACTCTGAAGGTATGGAAGGAGAATGCCCAGAGAAAGCATTTTGAATTTCTCCTTGAAAAGAAATTTGTTCAATTCTCTCAGATCCAGAATTGGTCTGAAGCCCTCTGTCTTCTTTGGTATTAGAAAATAAGGGGAGTAGAATCCCGTCCCCTGTTGAAGAAGAGGGACCTCCTCTATTGCCCCCTGGGCAAGGAGGGAGGAGACTTCCTGACCCAAGAGGGCCAGGAGAGATGGGGGAGAATTGAACTGCCTCACCATAGTATAAAAAGGAAGGTCGGAAAAATGGAGTTTGTAACCCTCTCTGATGATAGAGAGGGTCCATTGCTCTGATGTAATTTGCTCCCATCTGGGAGCAAAGTGAGCTAACCTTCCGGGTATGGTGAGGGGCTCTGGTTGTTCTAGAGCCAGAAAAGTTAAGTTCTCTAGGGGCAAGTCAAAACCCCTGAGGGGGTGGAGCCTGCTGAGGCGTAGCAGACGCCGCAGGCTTTGACCTTGCCTGTTTAGGTTGCTGACGTTTAGCAGCAAAACGAGGCTGAGAGGATTGTTGGCCAGTATTTGTGGAAAATCTGGACTTCTTGTAATAAGGCCTCTTAAAAGACTTCTTCTTGGCAGGAGTGGAGGTAGACTTAGAAAGTCTATCTAAGGTGGCATTTTCTGCGTCCATTTGAGTGGCCTTAATTTGCCACTCCTCACCAAATAAGTTCTCACCTGTACAGGGCAGATTTCGTAAGCCATCTAGGACTCAAGGTTCTAGATCAGAAGCCTGGAGCCAAGCAAGACGTCGGGCTGCTATAGCAATGCCCGAAGCCCTACCAGCACCCTCAAAGGAATCAAAAGCTGCCCTGTTGGAGAACTTTGAAATATCCAAAAGGTGTTTCACTAAGGAAATGAACTGCTCCCTCTTATCCTCAGGGATAAAGGGGGCAAAATGCCGAACTTTTTGAGCGATTTCACTGAGAAACATGCCCATGTAAAGACTATAGGAATTAATCCTGGCTATAAGCATAGTAGCCTGGAAAATTTTCCTGCCAAAAGAGTCTAGAGTCTTACATTCTCGCCCTGGAGGAGTAGAAGAGTGCCTTTTGGTACTCTTTATCTTCTTCATTGCAGACTTCACCACAATAGAATGGTGAGGCAACTGGGTTTTTTGGAAACCAGGAGAAGGGGGGACACGGTACATGGTGTCCAACCTGCGAGAAGAAGGAGACAATGTTAGAGGAGCCTCCCATAAGTCCATCAAGTGTTCTTGAAGGATTTCATGGATAGGCAGGGTAACTGCCTCTATAGGAGACTTAGAGTATCCTAAAATATCCAGTTTCTTTGATCTGAGTTCCTTTTCAGAGGATGAAGCAATAGAAAGACCTTTAGCCATTTCTATGATGAAGTCCTGAAAGGACAAATCCTCTGGTGGAGACATTCTCCTGTTAGGAGAAGAAGGCTCCTCAGTAAGATCAAGGGAGAACTCATCAGAATCATCAGAGGAGTTAAAATCCTCTGAAGAAGCAGAGTATCCTCTATGTGCTTCCAACGCACGATACGCATACCGTTCGGTATCGACATCGGGCGTACCGGGTATGGGATCGGTACCGGGCAAAAGCCCGGATCCGGCATGCGGAACCGATCTGCGTTTGGAAGACGATGGCCTCGGTTCCGGTATGGAAGCCATTACCGGAACCGGACCCGGTACCACTGGCTGCGGTACCGAGGGCGTAGCAGCATTAATAAAAGCCAGAATGGCCTGCTGCATGACTTGGACAGTATTGCCCATAGATGCCACTGCTGCCTGGATGTCGGTACCGGTATGGGCCGGTACCCCAGAGCAGTACAACAGGTGATCTGTCGAGGCCGCGCCATCGATGTCAACCTGTGACCCCATGATTGCTTTGGAGGCCGGAACCTCCCGCCGGGGTTTTTTGGCCTGGGCATAATCCTCGAACTCAGAATTGAGAGCCTCTCGATCTTTAGAAAGAGATTTGCTTTTAGAGGATTTGCCCACTAGAGTTTTGGTTACCTGAGATCCATCCGGAGAGGAAGACCTGGATGACTGTGATGCTTCTGAAGGAAACAGCACATGGAACTTGTTGGCCCGGTTCTGCAATCCACGTTTCGACATCTGGGAGCAGGATGGGCAGTCCGGTGTGGAATGGTCAGGTCCTAAACATTTAAGACACCATTCATGGGTGTCTGTAAGAGGAATGACAGCACTGCACTTGGTACACTTTTTAAAACCAGGAACTGGCTTCTCCATGAGGAGAATTTGTGTAGGCCTGAAGGCCTAACAAACTACCAAGCTGTGCTGAAGAAAAGAAAAATTTTTTTTTTTTTTTCAAAAGAAAGAAAGAGAGACCGGCAGTACTGGTTTCAAAATGGGGAAGGCAGGTACGCGGTCTAAAGAAAACAATAAAATTAACAATTTCTTCAGCGGTGACAGGAACACGACCTGCTGGCTCCGCGGAAAAAAAGAAACTGACGAGAGCTGGTCAGGAAGGCGGGAAGGCAGCGCGCATGTGCAGTGGGAGGCCCCAAAAGCTTTTAATCTGAAAAGCTGGGGAGCTTTCCCGCGCGGGCTTCGTCGGTACCGACGTACCCATATGTGATGACTTATTCCTGCTTGTTCCTGGAGATAATAAACAGCCTTAAGCCAGAGGGAAGTTGTATAGCTGACAGCAATTCCCTACCTCCCAAACAGCAGGCTGAATTGCTCCTACAGAGTTTTAAGCAGTTTTTAGAGTTGCAAGCTAGAAGACAGCCAGTGTTACCAGAAGCCAGTAATTCCATACAGCTTGAAGAATTAACACAAGATAATACAGACTTACCAGATTGTGAGAGCATGGATTGCACGGTCTGCTGTGTAGAGATGCCAAGCTGAAGGAAACTGCTTTTTACCGTATGTGAATTGAATGCTACGGAGCTGTTGTATTGCCTTGCTGAGAAAGCTCTAATTATGTGCACCTGATTTTCCCCAGCACTGTGAAGGTAACAGTGGCTGAAAGAGGCTGCAGTGAATCTAACTGACCTCTTGGGGCAAAGTGAGTAATTTGCTGAGAAGTGAAAAGAAGCAGTTATACTTTAAGTTGCCTTTATCCTAAGTTTTCCTGTTAGCATTTGAAGCACCTATTTTGTTGCATTTATTTGCCATGTGATGGAACAATATCCTTTACTATAATAAAAATACTGGAAACCCCATAACTACAACTCTTTATTTCGGAGCGAGAGGAGCAGGAACTACAATACCCAGCATACCCTGGATACAGGTTACTCTCCTTCCTCACGAAGCATCAGACCGCCGCTCCTGTCTTTAGCCCCAAGGCCGGGCAGGAGCGCCGCAATAGATATATGCATATATAGCCTATATGTGTATATATTTAAATATATATATATATATATATATATATATATATACACACATATACATATATATTTATTTTATTTTATTTATTTAACATTTTTTATATACCGCACTATTTAACATCAGCGCGGTTCACATGTAACACAAATGTCCAGTGTGGGAAGTCTACATTGGACTTACAATAAACAGGAATTTGAACTTGGGGAACAGGTAAAACAATGTACATCACTCTTCAATCTATCTATGCATGTATTTAAAGGACGTTGTGAGGTGTAGAGTTGAGGTCAGTCAGGTGACTAACCGGGAAAGGAGGGATGGAGGGTCGGAGAGGGCGATTGGATGGATGTTGGGTAAGGATGAGGTGTGGCTACGTAATGTCTTCTAAGTTGGGAAAGCATTGCAGGAAGAGGTAGTGCTTCAAAGCCTTTCTGAATTGGTGAAGGTTGTTTATGGCACGGATGTTGGTTGGTAGGTTGTTCCAGCATGAAGGTGCTGATAGAGCAAAGGCGCGGTCTCTAGTGGTTTTAGTACATTTGGTGATGGGTTTCGGGAGTATTAGGGAGTTGGTGGCGGCAGATCTTCTCAGTCTGTTGGGTGGAGTGAGTTGAATAAGTTCAGAGAGGGCGCTGGCTGTGCATTTGTTGATGGCTTTGAAAGTTATTGTTAAGATTTTGAAGGTGATCCTGTGGCGTACTGGGAGCCAATGCAGCGTTTTCAGGATGGGGGTGATGTGCTCCCTTCTAGAGGCTTGGTGAAGGGTTCGGGCTGCAGTGTTCATTGCTAGCTGCAGAGGTTGAAGAGTGCACTTCGGAAGGCCGTGGAGAATGGAGTTCGCATAATCGAAATGGGGCATCACCAGTGACTGAAAGACTGTTCGAAAGTCCTCTGGCTCAAGTAGAGGTCTGATGTTACATAACATACGGATCTTGTGGTAAATTGCTTTTCAGATGTTGCTTATCTGGGCGTTTAAGTTGAGATGTTAGTCGAGCGTTACTCCAAGGTAACGGATCGTTGACTTCGTGATTAGTTCGGCATCACGTACTTTCAGTGAGGGTGGCGGGGTAAATGCTTGGTCTCTGCTGATGAAAAGTACATCCGTCTTTTTAAGGTTGATTTTGAGCTTCTGCGAGTGTAGCCAGTCTGTGACTGCGTTGAAACATGAGGATAATCGGGATAGATCTGGGTGATCAGTATGTATTGGGGTGAACATGAGGACATCATCGGCATAAATTAGGCAGTTTATACCAAAGGACCTGATGATGGAGCAGATAGGCTGCATATAGACGTTGAAGAATAGGGCGGAGAGTGAGGAACCTTGAGGGACACCCTTCGTTAGAGGGAATGAGGTGGAGGTTGAGGTACCTGAGCGGACATGTTGCCATCTGTCATGCAGGTATGAGGTACACCATTTATAGATATAATGAGATATATTTTTAGACAGATCTGTATCCATCTACTTATCTATCTGTCTGTTACGTTCAAATATCCTTAAATTCCTATATGATCCTGACAGATGGGCACTACCCCTATCAATGCTGTGCCAGCATACTTAGGGGGCTACACCTATAACCACTTCCTGTGGTGATTAAACTTTTTCCTTACCATAACCTTTTCAGGTTAGGTACTCCTGAAGCTCTCCATGTACCTTTTTCTTTCTTAATTGACCCCATTTAGGAAAGACATTGCGGAGCTTCAGTTGCTCTAAAGCTTAGTGCTCCTGAATCTGTCCTTACTTTCTTATCAGATACAAGGGTCTCCATACACTTTCTCCCCTACATGGACTGATTCCAACCCCAGTCCAGTTGGGTCAGACTCATTTTTTCTCTCAGTCCTACATTTGTACTGTTTTTGGACCAAAACAGCTTAAGCTTCCTTTAATAGTACCTTCTGCGTCTCCGCTGAAGCTCTACCTCTTATACTACCCCAGTTTTCCCCTGGGGCTATTTCTCACCCTGAAGGGTTCTGACCTCCACTTGTTTTTGTTCTACTTTATTACCTCTATTTCTCAGTGAGGTACCCCTTGAGCACATTCACTGGCTCTTCTATCAGATCCATATGTAGCTCAGTGCACTTGTGCAATGCCAACAAGGGAGGCCCAGATTACAATATTTTACTACTAAATGCCCTCGATACAGGGTCTTCCCCTTTTGAAGCCCTGTTCTAGCCAGCTGTTCCACAGCTCCTTTTCTGTATTCAACTCCTACCCTCCATCCCCAGGATGCCTGAGGTCTTAAACAATAGCATGGCTCGTTCTAAACTTGCAACATGCTAGGACTCCCTCCGGGCATCTGAGCTTGGGAGTCCCCATATGTGAAGACTCATTCCTGCTTGTTCCTGGAGATAGCACATACTTACCTGTAACAGGTGATCTCTGGGAACAGCAGGAATAAGTCTTCACAACCCACCCACCTACCCTAGGAGTTGCATTTCTCTATCTCTATCTTTCCCTTCCTTGCTCTCTCTCTCTCTTTGTCTCAGCTTTAAAACTTAACTGAGGAGAGGCAGTTGGGAAGGCAGGAAGGCGGCACGCAGGCGTGTTGGGATGCTTCCAAAAGCTTTCTGATTGGACGCTGGGAAGCGTTCCCGCGCAGACTCCGTTGGTACCGACGTACCCATATGTGAAGACTTATTCCTGCTGTTCCCAGAGATCACTGTTACAGGTAAGTAACTGTGCTTTCCCCGAACACATTATTTGTCCTCCCCATATTTTGTTCCAAAAATACTTGAAAGAAATACTGAGCCCAATTTTGAGTTAGGCAGGCTATGCGTGGCGGTGACACACAGTCTGTCTGCATGACCCCCTTAACCCACATTTTCACTTGTGCAGCACCAGAAGTGAAAATCCGGGTTAGCCTAGACGCCCCGGCAGCCGCAGAGACTACAGAGATAGCAGCGATTTTTGCCTGTCTTTAAGACGTAGAGGGCTATGCGGGTAGCATCGAAAATTGCAGCTACCTGAGGAGCCCTCTTCTCCGCCCCTACAGCACAGTAATAATAATGGGTGATTTCAATTACCCTGCTATCGACTGGGTCAGTGTCATGGAAGGACATACTAGGGAGATAAAGTATCTAGATGTAATAAATGACTACTTCTTGGAGCAGCTGGTTCACGAACCGACCAGAAGAGAAAGAACAAAAGAACAGATACCAAGACTGGCAGGAATTCAGGTTTAAACAAACCCCTTTTATTGACCCCAGATACTTTGTTGATTCTTTTGGTCCACCGACCAGAAGAGAAGCCATTTTGGACCTTTTCCTTAGTGGAACACAAGACCTGGTACAAGAGATAAGGGTGTTGGGGCCACTTGGCAATAGTGATCATAAGAATAAGGAAATCCACAGTACTACCTTTTAACTTTCAAAAGGGAGACTATGATAAAATGAGGAAAATAGTTAAGAAAACACCAAAAGGAGCAGTTGCAAAGGTTAAGGATTTACATCAAGCTTGAGTGTTGTTTAAAAATACTATCTTGGAAGCCCAGATCATTTGTATTCCATGCTTTAAGAAAAGTGGAAGGAAGTCTAAAAAACTGCTAGTATGGTTTAAAGGTGAGGTCAGAGAGGCTGTTGTTGCCAAAAAAGCATCTTTCAGGAAATGGAAAAAGGAGCCAAATGAAGAAAACTGGAAACACAAGCACTGGTAAGTTAGATGCAAAGCAATGATAAGGCAGGCAAAGAGAGAATTTGAGAGAAAGCTTGCTGTGGAAGTAAAATGCATAATAAAGACTTTTTCAAGCACATCCGTAGCAAAAAAGCCTGTGAGAGAATCAGTTGGACCATTAGATGATGGGTAAAAGGGGTACTAAGAGGGGACAAGGCCATAGTGGAGAGAATGAATTCATTCTTTGCTTCAGTCTTTGCTGAGGAAGATGTAGAGATGTTTCCCATGACTGAAATGGTATTTAAAAGTGATGCTGCGGAAGAATTGAAAGAAATATCTATACACTGGGAAGAATAGCAAATCACCTGGACCAGATGGTATACATCCAAGGGTGTTGAAAGAACTGAAATATGAGATTGCAGACCTACTACTGGTAATCCGTGAACTATCATTAAAATCATCTGCAATAGCTGAAGATTGGAGGATGGCCAATGTAATGCCAATTTTTAAAAAGGGTTCCAGGGTAATCTGGGAAACCACAGACTGGTGAGCCTGATGTCAGTACCAAGAAAAATGGTGGAAACCATCATAAAGAACAAAATTACTGAACATATAGATAGTCATGGCTTAATGGGAGACAGCCAACATGGCTTTAGCCAAAGGTGGTCTTGTCTTATTAATCTGTTATGTTTTTTTGAAGATGTGAATAAACAGGTAGACAAAGGTGAGTCCGTTGATATAGTGTATCTGGACTTTCAGAAAGCCTTTGACAAGGTCCCTCATGAGAGACGTTTGGCAAAATTAAAAAGTCATGGGATAGGAGGCAATGTACTATTGTGGATCAGGAACTGATTAAAAGAAAGAAAGCAGAGGGTAGGGCTAAATGGCCAATTTTCCCAATGGAGAAAGGTGAATAGTGGAGTACCCCAGGGATCTGTACTGGGTCTGCTTATTTTTAATATATTCATAAATGACCTGGAAATGGGAATAACGAGTGAGGTTAACAAATTTGCAGATGACACAAAACTATTCCAACTTGTTAAAACCCATAAGCATTGTGGAAAATTGCAAGAGGATCTTGATAAATTCAAAGACTGAGCATCCAAATGGCAGATGAAATGTGGAGAAGTGCAAAGTTATCCACCTAGGAAAGAAAAACCCAAACTGTGGTTATATGATGCAAGGTTCCATATTAGGATCCCCCACCCAGGAAAAAGATTTAGGCATCATCGTGGATAACATGCTAAAACCCTCCACCCAGTGTGCAGCAATGGCAAGAGAGCAAATAGAATGCTAGGTATCATAAGGAAAGGAATGGAGAATAAAACAAAGGATATTGTAATGCCTCTGTATCGTTCCATGGTGCGACTGCACCTTGAATAGTGTGCGCAATTCTGGTCACCGTATCTTAAAAAGGATATAGCGTTATTAGAAAAGGTACAGAGGAGAGCTACCAAAATGATAAAGAGGATGGAAGGATACCCCTATGAAGAGAGGCTAAAAAGGTTAGGGCTAAAGGTTAGGGTTCTTCAACCTGGAAAAGAGATGGCTGAGGGCATATATTATAGAGGTCTATAAATTAATGAATGGCGTGGAACAGGTAAACATAGATCGATTGTTTACACCATCAAAATATAGAAAGACTAGGGACATTCAATGAAGCTACAGGGTAACCTATTTAAGGCTAATAAGAGAAAATATTTTTTTCACTTGACATGTAATGAAACTCTGGAATTTGCTACCGGAGGATGTAGTAAAAGCTGTTAGTGTAACCAGGTTTAAACAAAAGTTTGGACAAGTTCCTGGAGGAAAGGTCCATAAACCATTATTAAAGGGGACCCAGAATATCCACTGCTTGACCCAATACAAGCATTGTGGAACCTGTGTCTTTTGGGGAAACTGCTAGGTACTTGTGAACTAGATTGGCCAGTGTTGGAAACAGGATACTGGGCTTGGACCTTGCTCTGACCCAGTATGGCATATCTTATGTTTTTATGTTAACAGACCTCCGTACTTTGGGGGCAGATATCACAGTAATACATGAGACCCATCTGACAGCAATAGAACATAGCAAGCTCAAATGGCAGTGTTTAGGGGAGATGCTGGCTGCCCCTTACAGCTTTCGGCAATGGGGAATGTCAATACTGGTGGGAAAAAGGTCATCTTTGGAGCTGCACAAAATAATCTGCGACCCAGAAAGACAGTAGGTGTTAGTGTGGGGAGAGCTTAATCAGCGGAAAGTAATACTCAGCAGTATCTATGCCCCTAACACAATTCAACATAGCTTCTTTTTGGAATTAGTTGCCCAGTTAGCAGACCAAGCAGACTATCATTGGAGGGCGATTTTAATGTGGTGTCTGATGCTTCCACTGACAGTCAACTGGCCAGCCAGTGTTAAGGCGGAAAGAGCAATGATATATAAACTTCAGTACAGAGCTAGACTTGATTAATGGATGGCGCACCCTGCACCCCATACAAAAAGAATACACGCATTACTCAGGACCCCACAAAGTTTATCGTAGGACTGACTATATTTTGATGACGGAGTTCTTATTCCCCAAGTTGGGGGGAGCGCGGAAATCTACTCGCAAGTGACCTAGGATCATGAGATTTACTTGCACCTGGCGGAACGGAGGGGGTGGGAGAGAAGATTTGGCGATCAAATCCTGTTTGGACTCAAACTCCAGGCTTTCAACAATTCCTCTGGCGGGATTAGATAGAAACATAGAAACATGACATTAAAGACCGCATGGCCTTCTAGTCTGTCCTTCCATAACAACTACAACAGTCCCCTTTTTCCCTTTAGAGATCCTGTGTTTGTCCCATACTTTTTTGAATTCAGATACTGTCCTCATGTCTACCACCTCCACTGGTAGACTATTCCACGGATCCACCACTCTTTCCGTAAGGAAATATTTCCGCATTTCACTCCTGAATCTATCCACTTTCACCCTCATCCCATGTCCCCCTCGTAGCAGAACTTGCTTTCAATCGAAAGAGGTTCTGCCCCTGTGCATTTATGCCACAGAGGTATTTAAACATCTCAATCATTTCACCTCTATCCCGCCTTTCCTCTAAGGTGTACATATTAAGATCCTTAAGTCTGTCCTCATATGCTTTATAATGAAGACCACTAACCATTTTAGTAGCCACCCTCTGTACTGACTCCATCCTGTTGATATCCTTTTGAAGGTGCGGTCTCCAGAATTGCACACTATACTACAAATGAGGTCGCACCAAAGACTTATACAGAGGCACTATCACCTCCTTTTTTCTGCTAGCCATTCCTCTCCGTATGCACCCAAGCATCCTTCTAGCTTTTGCTGTCACCTTTTCTACTTGTTTAGCTACTTTAAGATCATCAGACACAACCACGCCTAGGTCCCGCTCTTCTTTAGTGGACAAAAGTACTTCACCCCCTATACTATATTGCTCCCTTGGATTGCTGCAGCCCAAATGCATGACCTTGCATTTTTTAACATTAAATCCCAGCTGCCAAATTCTAGACCATTCTTCAAGCTTAGTTAGATCCCTCCTCATGTTATCTACCCCTTCCTGGGTGTCTACTCTATTGCAGATTTTGGTATCATCCACAAAGAGGCAAACCTTACCCGACAGCCCTTCCGCTATATCACTAACAAAGATGTTTTTATTTATTTAAAATCTTTTCTATACCGCGCTTTTTAGAATCAGTGCGGTTTACAGGTAACATGCATTGTACTTACATAGAACAGGTATGGTAACTTGGGTTTCAAATGGGTGTAACTACGTACAAACTGAGCAAATATGTCCCCGATATGTTGTGGCGACATGCTCTGAAACTATTTACAGACTGCACAATTATTTACAGGTTGAACAGTTGGATTAATGGATGTGGTTGTGTCAACATGACATGAGTGTGCTGGTAATGTCATCATGGTGGGTGGGGGGTATGCTCAGTTGTGATGTATCGCTGGTGTGGGAGTAATGTAGAAGGAAAAGATGGTGTTTTAGTGCCTTCCTAAATTGGGCAAGGTCAGTAATGGCTCAGATGGTGGTTGGGAGGGTTAAAAAGAATCGGACCAAGGACAGATCCCTGTGGCACATCCCTGGTAACTTCCTTCTCCTCAGAGTGAGCTCCATTTACCTGTACTCTTTGTCGCCTCCCACTCAACCAAATTCTAACTCAAGCAGTAACCTTAGGGGCAATCCCTAGGGTGCTCAGTTTATTTATAAATCACCTGTAAGGAACGGTGTCAAAGTCTTTACTGACATCTAAATACACCACATCAAGGGCTCTCCCTCGGTCCAACTCCCTGGTCACCCAGTCAAAGAAATCAATCAGATTTGTCTGACAAGACCTGCGTCTGGTGAATCCATGCTGCCTCGGATCCTGTAATCCACTGGTCTCCAGAAACCTCACTATTTTCTCTTTCAGCAGCATTTCCAATAATTTACTCACCACTGAAGTTAAACTAACCAGCTTGCATCCTTACTTCCGCTTTTGTGTAAAGGCACCACATGAGCCTCTCTCCAGTCCTTTGGCACCACTCCTGACTCCAACAAGGCATTGAAAAGGTCAGTTAGTGGAGTTGCTAGAACATCCCCAAGTTCCCTCAGTACAGAAGTTAGACTACCGGCCTGTAGTTTTCAACCACATCCTTACTTCCGCTTTTGAGTAAAGGGACAACATGTGCCTCTCTCCAGTCCTCTGGCACCACTCCCGATTCCAAAGAGGTATTGAAAAGGCCGGTCAGTGGAGCTGCTAGAACGTCCCCAAGTTCCCTCAGTATTCTCGGGTGTATTCCATTTGGTCCCATCGCTTTGTCTACTTTAAGTTTAGCTAGTTTCTCACTAACACAGTCTTCTGAAAATTGTTCAAGATGCTCCTTGCTTCTGTTCCTGTTTGTGGATGTTTTCTGAGATCCTGTTCTTAAGACTATGCAAATGAGAATAGGTTGGAGGATGTGAGGCCTGTAACCTATTGGGAGGCCGCTAAAGCAGTGCTCTGGGGCAAGATCATAGAATAAGTTGCAGCCCAGCACAGACAGTGCGATAGAGCACTGCAGCAGGACCTTTGAGATCTGCGGGCCCTCTGCAATGCTTATATGATAGGGAGGATGGAGTAGGCCCGGCAGAAGTTACAAAATGGGAAAAACAGGGTGTAGGCTATTTTACAACAAGGAGCCATGCAGAGTATTTGGATTTCTAAATACAAATTGTATCAGTAGGGGGACAAAACCGTGAAACTGTTGGTTAATTTGATTAGTAAACATCAAAACAACCGTCATGCGACTCCGGGCCTCCGATGGATGGGTTCAGATTAATGACCTGGAGATCAGCCACTGTTTCACAGAGTTCTGCCAGGCTGAACCTGGGGCGGAGGACGCTCAGGATGCCTTCTTTGCAGGATTGACCCTGCCGACTCTCAGTGAAGAACAAAAGACGCTGTTACATAGCCCATTGCAGCTGGAGGAAATTCATGGCATTATAAACTACTTAGCCCGAGCAAAGACCCTGGGACCAGACAGGTTGGGCCCGGAGTTTTGTAAAATTCTCAGGGGTCTGGTTGCACAACCCTTGCAGCCATGGAAGAAGTGGCTATCACATGGGGGAAACTGAGAGAACATACCAAGGGACAATGATTTTTCTACTTCCTAAACTTCCTAAACTAGGACATGATCTGACCCAGGTGGAATCATATCGGCCTATTTCGCTCTTGAATCAAGATCTGAAAATCTTAATGGCTGTATAGGCTAAATGGCTACGCACCGTGCTGGCATATGTTATACACCAAGATCAACTGGGCTTTGTCAAGGGTAGGAGTGCGGTAGGGCATATATTGAGGGCACTGACTATGTTTCAGCAACGGAGTTTCCCGGGGGCCCCAGCTGTTACCGTGAGCCTAGACGCCAAAAAGGCATTCGACCGGGTATCTTGGGAATATCTATTTTGGCTCCTACTGAAATTCGGGATAGATGGCTAATTTACCAGCTGGATCAAGACCCTTTACAATGCTCCGCAGGGGTGCCTTTTAGTAAATGGTAAACTCGCCAAACCTTTTGCGTTGGCACGGGGGACAAGACAGGGATGCCTGCTGTCCCCATTGTTATTTATTCTGCCTCTGGAACCCTTGGCACAGAAAGAGAGGGCCTCCATTGACCTTCAGGGCATGCAGGTGGACCACAGTGAATATAAAATTAGCTTATTTGCAGATGATATGCTTAGCAACATCGTCGGGAATGCTGGACTGAGTTGATCTACTTGCTGCACTGATTTGGCCAGTTCTCAGGCCTTAGGATTAATATGGAAAAATCTGAAGCCCTTCTTTTGGGGGAGGGGGTGGAGATTGGGGGAACTAGTGTGGCTTTCCGCTGGTCTGCAGGACCGCTGAAGTATTTGGGCATATATTTACACAGTGATCTCAAGAAAGTGTACCAACTAAATATTCAAGATAAACTTCAGCAATTAAAATACACCTCTGGGAAATGAGCAGACCTCCCCTTAACGTTTTATGGCAGGGTGGTCCTGGTATGTATACTGCAGTCATTATCACAAAAATCCTGTATCAATTGCAGATGCTGCCCCTTTGGCTTCGAAGGGCCGATGAGAATTACTTTCAAGAGCTTTTGCGCAACTTCTTGTGGAAGTAGTAAGTGAATGCGTATTAGTTATGCCAAATTAATTTTAGCTAAAAATAAGGAGGGGTGGGATTAACCTATCTCCGTCTCTACAATATGGCAATGCTTTCCACTGGGTGCATGAAGCCTACACCAGCACATTGAAGTATGCCCCTGATGGTCATCCAATATGGTACGTTGAGCATTATGCACTACCATGCGGCCAGGTTGACATGCTCAGAATTTGGGGCTTTGTTAGATCCACTGAGATATGCATGGAGGTGGTGGGCTGACAGACATAACCGAAACTGGCAAGTTACTCCATTTCTGCAAGTTACAGGAAACCCCGGATTTGAGCCAGGGATAGGTAGGAGCCGGTTTCAGAGCTGAAATAAAGAGCGGATGGTGGATTTGGGAACTTTCTGGGAGTAGGGAGGGGGGTCCCTGCCGATGTCTGAGTGCTTCCAGCAGAAGCTGGGTTTATCAGAGTCACACTGGTACCACTATATACAACTTCGCCATTACAGACAGTCACAGGTTCTGCGGGAATTGGGAGAGGGGAGGTTTATGGAAAATGATAGCGATTTCTGGAATTTAAAGCTTCACTGGAACAGGGTGGGTAACTGGTATTGTATGCTTTTTGAGGCCCTGCCAACATTGTTCTGGCCCCGTTGGGAAAACAGTGGGCGGAGGAACTGGGGGAAAACAGAGGAGGAACATATGGAGCATTATTTTCAGCAGATCCCACTGGTTATTACCTCGGCCCGTTATCAAGTAATGCAGTACCAGATTCTGCATAGAGGGTATCTAACAAGGGAAAGGAAAACAAGGCTCGGCCTATGGGCCCCGAACAGCTGTGAAAAATGTCACATGCAGGTAGATATGTTCTGCCATGCCTTCTTAGAGTGCCCGAGGCTTGTAGAAGTCTGGGATAAGACCCTGGAACATATAAGCAAACTATTCAAGAAGTCTATTAACTGGACCTATAGCATGCTTCTCCTGGGGGATGAGGGACCTCTGCAGGAGCAGAAGATAAAGAAAACAGATGGGAAATTTCTGATGCTTGGGATAGGTTGCATGAAAAAACTGATTCTACAGCAGTGGGTAGGAGATAGGACTCCTACTTTCCAACAATGGATTAATGTGATGCGTAGTTTGGCCTTGGCTGAGCTGTCTGTGGCTGCCACACATGCCACTCATCGATGGGTGCATTATCGATGGGTGTGGACCCAATTCCAATCTCCATACCCTAAGTAAATCATAGGAGGTGGGGATGGGGGAAGGGTTAGTGAGAGAGATTGCTCCTTTGGGAAGAAGGGATATAGTACAGAGTAAATGTGTACATTGGCTGTACAGGGACTATTTCTTTTATTTTTTATTTATTTATTTATTATTTTTTGCCATTTAACAACAGTCAAGAAGTAACAAAACCTCCTGTATAAAAAACAGAAGAAAACAATCCAAGAAAAATCATACAAACAAGAAAAAGAATCTGCTAGCTCGTCCCTAGTCCACAATAGGGGGAGAAGCTAAAACTAGAAAGAATTATCCTATATGACACCATGAAAGAAAAGGGTTATAGCACTAACCCAGCAAACTATACACCTACGTCTCAACAGGCAGAGAATCAATAGATGCTTCCAACTGCCGAGCATTTATGAAAGCAGCCAGTTGGGAGGGCTGAAAGAAAATATATGAAACAGAATGATATTTGACCAAACACTTACAAGGGTGTTTCAAAAAGAAGACCCCCCCCCCCCCCAACTGGAGAACCCCAGGACGAAGTAGTAAAAATTCTCCTACGTCGCTTCTGGGTATCCCTAGAATGGTCAGGATACATCCGGATCAACATTTCCTTAAAATGTAAATGTTTTTTTCTAAAGAATAGTTTTAAGAACCACTCTTTATCTGATAACAAGGCAAAAGTAACTATTAAAGTCGAAAGAACAGGGATCTCTTCAGCAGATGACTCCAATAGAGCAGTAACATTTAAAGCATCAACAGATTGATCTACAATTTGAGCAGAAGAAACAGACTTTTTCACAGTTGGCAAGTAAACCGCTTTTACAGTAGGAGGAATTAAATCTAGTAAAACCGCAAGAGTCTCTGTTAAATATGCTTCAAACATATACCTCGGTGTTATCGTTAAGACTCTTGGAAAATTAATAATCCTTAGATTATTAGCTCGATCTTTACCGCTAAAGAGTTAAAGTTTTTGCAAAAAGTGAAGACTGTTCTTCCAATACTCCCACTCTAGATTGTACCACAGACAACTCAGATTGTAAACCAGTTACCTTAGTTGAAACCAGTTCCATCGCAGCAGCATTAGATTGTACCTTCACTGCCAAGGAAGGTACTTGCGGCAAAATAGCAGCTCCAAGAAAAACAATTGCCTGCCAAATAGATTCAAGAGTGAAACTTTCAGGTCTTTCCAAAGAAAATGAAGTGGGTTAGATATCAAAATCAGGGATACCTTCCACTCCTGCTGGTGCCGGCTCAGTGCTCATTGCCGCAGTCATTCCAACTGTTGCCACTCCTCCATCTGGACCCAACCAAGAGGAAGTGCACCAAGGCTGATCCAGGGCAAAGGTCTCCGAAGAGCACACCACAGCCACACCAGTTCCTCCCTGCTCCGGTGAACGACCGCGCCAGGAGGATTCTTCCTGCTGCTGACCGCTAGCCATGAGCTGCTATTGCTGTTGCAGGCACACCACCTTCAAAGCCAGGAGTAGGTCAGGGGAGAGAGAACAAATACCTGAGGCAGATGCCGAGCCCTCTGGCTCTGTCGTCATAGCAGCTGGGATTACCTTCCCCGTACCAGCTGGGAACCGAGGCGGCCTCAGCACAAAAGCATCCATAGGACCTGAAGAAATCAGCGTAGAGGTACCAACCCATAACGCCAAGGCTGTCTCCCTAAGCTCTAACCAATGCCATCTTGGCTCCTCCCCCACAGCCGGGACTATTTTTGAAGCAAGTGTATGTTGAAGTGTCCTTTTGTTTGTGATTCCAATGTTTTGTTGTGGTTATGTATATATCCTGTCTTGCAGGGAAATTCACTTAATAAAGAAGTTTAAAAAAACCCAAAACACTCCCAAAGACAGAACTCTGTCTTTGCACACAGCCACTGCATCATGAGGAAAGAGCAGGGACTCTGTCTGCCCTTAGGGGCAGGTGCTCTGAAGCATCCAGCCATTCATATCACCCAGAGTGTGTAGCAATCTAGAACTCACCCTCCCCCCTTATTCTTACGAAATGTATATAGTTACCTTTCTGGCAATATACTGTTACTTGTTAACTATAGATAAGTTTTCTACTACAAATTATTGTTCTATGTACAACAGTTGTAATTACACTGTTATGCTGATTTCTTTGTAAACCGCCTTGAATTGTAGAAAGGCGGTATATAAAAACTTTAACTAAATAAATAAATGAGAGCAAAAGGTTGATATCTGTGCAAGCCCTGCTAGCACTCCACTGTCTCACCAAAAGGGCAACTCAGTCTGGGAAAAAGGTTCCAAGAATTGTATCAGAAACCAGCTCTTCCAGATCAGAACCAGACGCCTTGAAGAGCAATTCTGGAGATCTGTATTTACAGAAGTCACCTCTCAGGAAGAGAAGGAACCTAAGCAACCATCTTACACCAGTAGCACCAGATCCAAGAATTACATCCAGCACATCATCAGGGAACTGTGTGTGCCTTACAAACAGATTAAAGTACCATGGAATAACGTTTTAGAAAGGGGAGACAGGGATTTGCACTTAGGAAAACCAAACTAACTACTAAAAGTGCATAAGTGGCAGATAAATAAAATTAAATAACTGAGGTGCAAGAGTGGTAAAGAGAGGAGCAAATGCTCAGCTTAAGATAAAGAGTAATTGAAGGAAAGGTGGTAATCTGAGAAGAGAAAAATCGGCTTGTAACAATTTTTCAGACTAAGTTGTTAACTGCATGTAACATAGTTCTTGTTTACTGTTCCTGCCAATTGTTAATGTTGTTTTACTCAGTGACCCTAAAGTTTAAGTAAACCCTCAGTTCAGAACACAATTTCTGGCCTAGACTCAGTTATTTTGAGAAGGGAGTGGTGTGAAATTGTCAAGTGTCAACGCCAAGGGCCTCCTGGCTTATGCTGGTCCCCACCAAAAAGAACCCTGATACTTAACATCCATGAGCTTTAGAGTAAAGATTGAGAAAAAAAGCTCATCGGATTGGTGTGCTCCCTTGTCTGCCAAGCAGTTTGTTAGGTAATTGTGAGGACCACATAGAAAAGGGGATTACATATACAATTCTGAAGCACCATACACCATTCAGCACTTCAGAGGTACTCAAGAATAACATCCAGACACGTCATGGGCTGCTATTCTGCACATAAATAATATCACAAAGTTGCTAAGCACAGAACAACATCCCATCATATGTGCACAAAAGAAATAAGCATAAACTCCTCCCAGGTGCTGCTCACAGAAAGAATTACCCTTTACACCTTCTAAGACCTTGTGTTAAAGCATCAGCATTGCTCTCAGTTTTCTGGTCTTGTTTCATTACCATCCATTTAAATGGATTTAAATGTGCTGTGTGCTGCTGTCTGCTCAAGGCTATGTGCACCGTTAGCTCATGCACAAAACTTGTTCTTACATTGGTAGCACACAAAATTGGGTGCTAAAATAGGGCTAACCTGTGTGCAAAGCCTAGCACACTCTTCTGCCTCACAGAACCTTTAAGTGAACCCTCAACTCCATAGGCAGACAATGTAAACACTGCAAAACAAGAGTCACATGATCAAATGATTTTTGAGGCATCGGCATACAGGCAACCATATTTTGTATTAGCTATGAACATTTTTAAGAACTATCTGGTGTTCTGGTATACAAAATTGAAATAGTGGACAACTTTAACCTGCTTGGATCAATAATCAATAAAGAAATGACAAGCAGACAAGAAATCCGACGACGCATTGCTCTTGGCAGAATGGGTATGAAGGACCTAGACAAGATTCTCAAGAGCAGAGATGTCTCTCTCCATATAGAGATTAGATTTCTCCAAGCCATGGTATTTTCAATGACATCTTATGGATGCGAAAGTTGGACAGTGAAAAAGATAGACAGGAAGTAAATCAATGTCTTTGAATTATGGTACTGGCGAAGAATACTATTTATACTATGGACTGTCCGAAGAACAAACAAGTCAGTACCAGAGGAGATCAAACCAAAGCTTTATTTAGAAGCTCAGATGACAAGACTTCAACTTTCATACTTTGGACACATCATGTGAAGAGAGAGATCATTAGAGAAAGACATCATGTTTAGCAAGGTTGAAGGTCAATGCAAAAGAGTAAGGCCAGCAATGAGATGGATCGATACAATAATAGCAGCTATGGATGCCACTCTGTCAACAATGAGCCGCCCAACTCAAGACCAAACACAGTTTAGGACAGCTACCCAGAGGGTTACTATGAGTCGACACAGACTCTCGACAGCATATACAATAACGTAGTAACATAATAACATAGTATATGACGATAACAACATGATGAACATTTTTCACTGAATTTGTGGTAAATCACAATACAGTCTATTAGAATAATCAAATCAACTAGTTACCAATGCATGGATAATTGTGGCCAAATACTTCTGTAGAACAAAATGTCATATTCTAAGCAGCATCTTTCTACTAGCAAATGATGCTTGTAACATTCCAGAGATCTGTTTGCCAAAGGTCAAATCCAAACACCAAACAAGCTAACAGTCTCATTCATCAAGTCACATGAGTTGTACAGAACTGAAAAAAGAGATCTACACAGAAGATGGATTTTGTAAAAATTCCTTCATGGGACATCACCCAAAGGTCACTTGTAATGGCCAGGTCAGTGCAGCCTATCTGACCAGTAATTAAGCCAAAAAGAGTAGCGAAATCCTACAAAAATAAAATAACCCAACATAAGAAGGATAAACAATGTTAAGCGCTGTTACTGCATCTGTGAGTTAACTTCATAAATCATTATAAAGAGACAGAATCAGTTATAATTGCTGCATCTTCCACTTAAAATAATTAGCCAAAATGTTTCCTCACAGATTTTTTCATATTTTATATTGTATAATAATGTCTTTAAAATATTTAGTGTGAGATCCTTCATACTTACAGTAAACATGTTACTATGGGGTAGTGTTACTAGTTAAGGAGCTACTCATTTGCTCATATCTGGTTACACTTACACAAGCCTGAGAGGAGCTGGCTGTTTTAGAAACAGTCTGGGGAATATAGCAACAAAACCTGCAGATGGTAACCTGTCACACCGCTACTTAATTCCACCAAGCACTAGTTAGTTAAAGCAAAGCTTAATTAAGGAATGCAATTTGTAGTATCCCTTTATCTTTCCAGTTTGTTGTTTATAAGCAGTATTTTCACAGTTTATTGCTCATTCTTTTTCTTAATAAATTAAAGTAGTTAGTTGTTAGCTTTGTATCTCAGACTGATCAATGACAGAGAAAATGTCACTGGATAATTGTAGCAGCTTTTATGTTTAGTTTGTAATTGACATTTTTAGAGCCCACATTGCCCTGGGGTTTTGTGGATGTGTAATGTTCCTAGAAAACACTAGGGGATGGTTTCTGGGGCAGAGGCAAGTGGAAACGCAATTGGCAAGCAGGAGGCTGCCTGCATCAGAAGCACTGAGCTACCCGCATCAGAAGTACTAAGCTACCCCTTTTTCAGGAGGCAGTTCTGGGCCAGTCCTGTATTTCTGTGCCAATCCTATATTTTGGTACATTATGGAACTTGCAGCAATGATTTTGATCAGTAGTACTACTACTACTACTACTACTACTACTGAGCATTTATATAGCACTACAAGACATACGCGGTGCTGCACAGACACATGTAAAAGATGGTCGCTGCTCATCAGAACTTATAATCTAGTCGAGACAGACAACACAGTAGCTGTAGACACGGGATACATCTAGGGGCAGGGGCAGCTCTATAATGAGGCCGAGTGAGGCGAAGGCCTCAGGTGGCAACTCTTTTGGGGTGGCAAAAAAGGCCCCCAAAAAGACCGTCTGACTCGGCCTTCAAAATTTAAAAAAAAAAAACCAACCCAACGGTTGCAGAAGCTGTTGCACTGGCAGAATCAAGTGGCCCGCGGCACCGGAACAGCCCTGCCATTGTTTTCCCGGCACCAGCTCAGCTTTGCAGAGCCGCGAAGGGACAGCATTTCCCTTCTTTCACGTGGCTCTATTAAAGTTTAGCCCACCGGCACTGATGGTAAACAGGCATTTCCTGTCTCGCGCAAGACAGGAACAGCCTGTTTACCATCAGTGCCGTCGGGCTCAATTTTAACAGAGCCGCAGGAAAGAAGATAAACGCTCTCCCTTCACGGCTCTGCAAAGCTGAGCCAGCGCAGGAAATACAATGGCAGGGCTCTCCCCGAAGCATCTTGGACTGCATATCAGCTGAGAAGGTCTGGGGCTGGGCTGGGCTGGGGGGTAGCACTGGAAATAGTAATGGGCTGATCAGGGGGGATTAGGACTGGAAATGGGCTCATGGGGGGGTTAGGACTGGAAATGGGCTGATCAGGTGGGATTAGGAGTGGAAATGGGCTGATTAGGGAGGGCTAGGACAGGAAATGGGATGATCAGGTGGGGTTAGTCCTGTAAATGGGTTGATTAGGAGGCTAGGACTGGAAATGGACTTATTGGGGGGGCAAGGACTGCAAATGGGCTGATAGGGGGGCTAGGACTGGAAATGGGCTGATCAGGTGGGGTTAAGGCTGGAAATGGGCTACTACTGGAAATAAGCTAATTGGGGGGAGCTAGAGCAGGAAATGGGCTAATTGGGGGGCTAGGACTGGAAATGGACTTATCAGGGGGTTAGGACTGATGGGCTGATTGGAGGGTTAGGACTGCAAATGGGCTACTGTGGGGGCTAGAACTGGAAATAGACTTATCGGGGGGGGGGGTAGGACTGGTAATGGGCTGAAGGGGGGGCTAGGACTGGAGTGGGCTGATAAGGGGGACAGGACTGGAAATAGGCTGGGACTGGAAATGGGCTGATCAGGTGGGATTAGGACTGGAAATGGGTGACTACTGGAAATAGGCTGATGGGGGGGCTAGGACTGGAAAGGGACTTATCGGGGGGGGTTAGAATTGTAATGGGCTGATGGGGGCTAGCACTGGAAATGAACTAGGACTGGTAATGGGCTGATTGGGGAGGGCTAGGACTGGAGTGAGCTGAAAGGGGGATAGGACCAGAAATGGGCTGGGACTGGAAATGGGCTGATGGGGGAGGGGAGGAGAGTGCTGCTGGCCCTCTAAGAAAACTAGGGGCTAGGGCTACAAATGGGCTGATGCGGGGGGATGAAAGAATAGGACTGGAAGGGAGAGGGTCTGCCAGGGGAAGGAGGGGGCAGGAAGGGAGCAGACACGGGGGAAGGAGCCGATATGGGGGGGAGAGGGGGCTGGAAAGGGGCAGATATGGGGGGGAGGGAAGGAGGGGGCCAGAATGGAGCCGACACCTGGAATGTACTGAAAGGGAGCGGATACTTGGGGATAGGAGTTGTAGGTGGCTGCAGAGCCAGGCCCGTCCATTGAGCGAGAATGTTGTTCGCACAGGGCCTTGCGCTTCAGGGGGCCTCGCGCCAACAACATCCTGCAAACTCTGGGCTCTCGGCTCACCTCCTTTTAGCAGCTCGCAGCTCCCGGCAGGTTCAGTAACAGCTTCTTACAGCTGCCGAAGTGAAGAGTGTTGTTTCTTTCACTTCGGCAGCTGTGTTGTAATGAAGATCACAGGCACGCTGAGTACCGGGACACTGGAAATGTCCTTTGACCTCCAGCGCGCCTGCGATCTTCATTACAGTACAGCTGCCGAAGTGAAGGAAACAATACTCTTCACTTTGGCGGCTGTAAGGAGCTGTTACTGAACCTGCCGGGAGCCGCAAGCTGCTAAAAGGGGGTGAGCTGGGGCCTCTAAAGCCTGCTGCGGAGTTCTTCATGGAGGGGAGGGGACTTTGGCTTGAAATGGGCTGAGTCGGAGCAGGGGGCTAAAATTGGAAATGAGCTGAGTGTGGGGGGGAGCTAGGATTGGAAATGGGCCGAGTGTGGGGGGGGGGGGGGTGGCTAGGACTGCAAATGAGCTGATGGGGAGGACTAGGACTGGAAATGGGCTTTTGGGGGTAGGATTGGAAATGGACTGAATGAGGGGGAGCTTGGACTGGAAATGGATTGATGTGGTTTTGAAATAGGATTGGAAATGTCCAATGTGGGGGGGGGGGGGCTAGTTTTGGAAATGGCTGATGGGGGGCTAGGATTGCAAATGGGCTGATAGGGGGAGCTTGGACTGGAAAAGGGCTGATGTGGGGGCCCGGACTGGAAATGGGCTGTGGGGGATCTTTCACTGAAAATGGGCTGATGTGGGGCTAGAATACGATTATAATTGGTTTATGGGGGGCTAGTATTGGAAATGGCTGATAGGGGGCTAGGATTGCAAATGGGCTGATGGGGGGAGCTTGGACTGGAAATGGGCTGATGGAGGCTGGAATAGGACTGGAAATGAGCTGATGGGGGGGGGGGCCTCGGACTGGAAATGGGCTGTGGGGGATCTTGGACTGGAAATGGGCTGTTGTGGGGCTGGAATAGGATTTTAATTGGTTTATGGGGGCTAGTATTGGAAATGGCTGATGGGGGGCTAGGATTGCAAATGGGCTGATTAGGGGGGCTAGGACTGGAAATGGTCTAATGCAGGGGGTGGGGGTGGGAGAATGGAACTAGAAGGCAGCGGATGCTGAGTGGGGCTGGAACTAGAAGAGAGCTGATTTTGGGGATGGACTAGAAGGGGATGGGGCTGGAGGAATGAGGATGGAGGGGGAAAAGGTATTTTGTGTAGGAGGGAAGAAAAATCTACGAGTGGCCGGGTATTGGCAGAGTAAGTGGGGATTGAGGATAGAAGGGAGAAATTTGGTTGGATGATAAAGGAATAAAAAAAGAAATCAGGGAAAGAGCAAAAGGGGAAAGATCAGTATGTTAAAGCAGATGTAGAAGATAGAATGGAAAAAATCTAGAAGAGAAGAAAGGACAAATGGACAGCAGACAATGGAGAATTAGCAGAAGACAGAAGAAAGTGACTGGAGCAATTGCAATTGAAAAATAAAATGCCCAAACAAAAGGTAAAACAATACTTTTTTATTTTGAATTTATTAACTGTGATATGTCAGCTCTCGGAAATGTGTATTGCTAACATCTTTGCGTTTTTGTTTAGTACAAGACGAAATTAATTTATAGTGTTGTACATTCCAAGTTTGGCTTTAGGGGTTCCCAATTTAATTATTGTCTTTTGATTTCTAAATTGTGATTCATTGTTCTTTGTTTGGTGATGGTCTATGTTCTGCATGTGTAACCGAGCTGAGTTATTCTGTTTATGTAGTTTCTATTTGGCGGTGCCACTTGTTCCCTTTTCCTAGTAGGAGATGTATTGGTATTCTCTGAGATGTATTGGTTTAATATTTGCAGTGTTGCTTTTTGATAGGTAGGGTACGGCGCTTTGTGAGTCCTGGTAGTGCTGATATGATACGGTGGATTTGCTATGGGTTCTAAAAGGGCAGTGTTTATAGTACTTCCTAATGTGCCTGGCAGTTGGCACTGGAGTATAGTAATGTAGAAATCTGGTAGTCTTTCTTTATCCAGACACTCATTAAGAGGCGTACTAACCTTATGCTAATATTTATGCAAATGAGGCCCGCAATGAGTCTCCGCACATGGCCCCGCACCCCTCTTGGGCCGCCCCCGGGTGGCTGGGTAATGAGGAAGAGGCTGGAAGGGAGCTGACATGTGCGAATGGCACTGGAAGGGGAATGGACAGAGGGTAGGTTGATTGAAGGGAGCTGACATGGGGGGTAGGGGCACTGGGAGTGGGCGTGAGCTGATACTTGCGATGGTATTTGGACTAGAAGTGGCTGGACAGTGGGGTAGGAGGGGGACTGGAAGGAAATGGACACCAGAGGCAGTCCTGGGAATGCAAGGCAGTTGACATTGGAAAATACTGGGAGGGGGGAGGACTGGAAAGGGTGCTGATACTGGGGAGGGTTACTGGGACTGGAAATAGGCTGATGGAAAGAAGTGAAGAAAACAAAAGAAGAGATAAAAATGGCAAATGGACCATTGACCACAGAGAGCTAAGAGAAGACAGGAAAGCAGAAGCCTCAGATTGGGACCAGCATGATTAGAGAATAAAATGGTCAGACAACAAAGGTAGACAAAAATCATTTTATTTCATTTTAGTGAATGGACTTTGTGCTATCTTTATATTTTACACAGTATGGGGGAACTGCATCTCTTATTTATCTGATGTTGCACTGCATGTGGAGTCTAGTTTCTTGGGGTTTCAGTTTAAATTTTGTCTACATATTTTTATTCTAGATTGTAAATCACTTATTCTGTACTTGGTGAGGGTCTGTGTTCTGAGTGTGTGACTGAGGCCAGGTGTTCTGTTAATATAGAGTTTGTACATAAAGATCTATGCTGTACTGTAGTCATTTCACTTGTTCAGCTTTTCAAATAGGTGTATGGATGTTCCAGGGCCCACTGAAGTATTTACAGTGATGCTTTTTTTGGATGGGCTCCTTATGTGAGTTTTGGAAGTTGGTGCTGATATGGTATGGTATGGTAGATTTGCTCTATAGATACTCAGTGACTTTGTTGTAGGGTTTGTATTAGTTCACAATATGCCTGGTACTGGAGAACGGTTGTTGTTGTTAGTGAGATGATCAGAATCAGATTTTTTTTTAAGATTTTGGGTGAATGGCCTGGTTCTACTTTGCACCCACTGTTGGAGGGGTGGATGCAAAATATATGTTGAAAAAGAAAAAGCAAGAACCATAACACAGTTTAACACAACAAAATAAAAATGAGTTATAATTTAGTTTTATAAACTGCTGTGGTTCTTGCTCTCTTTTAGTTCCTTGATGTGCAAACATCTTGCATTTCCTCCACATAATTTAATTAGCTTTTTGGTTTGGTTCAGTCCCTGATTGGAGTTTTGAAAAAGCCCCTCCCCCCTCTATTGGGGGGGGGGCGCCATCTCATCCTTCGCCTCAAGCAGCAGATTGCCTTGAGCCGCCCCTGTCTAGGGGGAATGATAAGGAAGCACAAAGACACCAGGTGAGTCAAGATCCAAAAGTGGCAGTAAAGAGATGAGTTTTCAACCTGGATTTGAAAACGGTCAGAGAAGGTGCCTGGCGTACAGACTCAGGTAGTTTGTTCCAGGCATAAGGAGCAGCAAGGTGAAAGGAGCGAAGTCTGGCGTTAGCAATAGAAGAGACGGGCACAGATAGAAGCAATATGCCAGAAAAGCGGAGCTTCCAGGGAGGGATGTTGGGAGGTATAAGAGAGGAAAAGTAGTGAGGAGCTGCAGAGTGAATGCACTTATAGGTCAGCAGGAGAAGTTTGAACTGGATGTGGAAACGGATAGGGAGCCAATGAAGTGACTTGAGAAGAGGGGTAATATGGGCATGACGAGGCTGGTGGAAGATTAGCCGCGCAGCAGAGTGTTGATCAGATTGAAGGGGTGACAGATGATTCAGAGGGAGACCAGCAAGGCGTAGTTACAACAGTCTAGATGGTAGGTAACTAAGAGTGGATAAGTGGGTTAGTAGTGTGTTCAGGAAGGAATGGATGAATTTTGTTGATATTATGGAAAAAGAAACAGCAGGTTTTAGCTATCAGTTGGATGTGTGTGGAGAAGGAGAGAGAGGAGCCAAAGATGACGCAAAGGTTGTGAGCTGGGGAGACAGGAAGGAGTAGAGAGTTATCCACAAAGACTGAGAAAGGAGGAAGGGGAGAGGAGGGTTTAGGGGGAAAAATAAGCAGCTCAGTTTTGGCCATGCTCAATTTCAAGTGGCGGTGAGACATTAAGCAGAAATGTCAGAAAGGCAGGCAGAGATCCAGGCCTGGATTGCCGGAGAGATTTCAGGTGTAGAGAGGTAAATCTGGGTGTTATCAGTGTAAAGATGGTACTGAAAGCCATGGGAAGAGATGAGTGCACCAAGGTACTGGGTATAGAGAGAGAAAAGGAGTGGACCCAAGACAGATCATTGGGATACACCAACTGAGAGTGGGATAGCAGCAGAGGAGGATCCACCAGAAAAAAACACTAAAGGAGCGATGAGACTTCAAATATCTTACTGCTTTGCGATGCAAATTCAAAATCAGGATTGGCCAAAAGAAGTCTCCTTCCTGCAAATGGGTAACTTGGCAGATCCTCAATATAGTAGGTTCAAACAAGGCCTGTGCAGTGCTTAGCAGGATTCTCCAAATGACCAGAGGTTTCACCCTGAGTGAGTGTTAATGGGGACACTCTGGCATTGTGTGTGACACCATGATAAGGTCACACATCTTCAAAGAGATCATATGAAAGGGGTTATTTTAGCTGTATCCCGATGTGTAAATAGAAGCTTTTTAACAGATTTCAGAAAGGTGCTTTACACTTGGTGGACTACACCACACCGATATATCAAGGATGAATGGAGGAGGAGTGGTTTGGGCAGGATTAAAATATCAGCATATATCTCCCATTTTACAAGAGAATACATGGGGATTTTATAAATTCAACATTAGCATTTGCAACTGCTCCAAGGCATGCATAAGTGACTGCTTGAAGGGGTAGGTGCAAATGCCGCAGCCAGCACCCTTCCCGATTCTCCTTCCTCAGCATATAGCCCCTGAACATCAGTCTTCCCACTCCCTGACCATCCCAACATCAGTCTCATCACCAGACATTAATTCATCCTTTGATGGCCCCTCTCCCAGTAGATCAAGTCAACCCCCTACTCCTTGATCTCCTTTTGGCTCATACCAAGGTCCCTAGTAGTCTATTAGGAGCAGGAACGATGCCAAGTCATTCCTGCTCATGGCAGCCTGGAATTCAAAATGGAGTCCATGGCCCCTAGTGGTAATCTTGCAGAACTATTGCTAGGGGTAAAGCTGCTAATTCGAGGGGGGGGGAGGGATTAATGTTGGGGGGTGTCTGGTGTGAAGATTGATATTGGGGAGGTCGGGAATGGGGAGACTGATGTCAGTCGGATCAGGAATTGAGGGAGGGGTTTGCAGTGGAATTTCACATCAGGGGTAAAAAAAAAATGCAATGTGTGCCTTTGAGTCTATACTGACTCCTGGCAACCCAGTAGCTCCTGGGTTTTCTTGGCAGTGTGACTAGAAGTAGATTGCCAGGCCTTTCTTCCAAGGCAATGGAGGGTTAAGTGACTTGCCCAAGGCCACAAGGAGTTCTAGTGGGAATCAAACCCTGGTCTCTTGGCTGTAAAGAAAGGAGGGGAATGGATGGCATCAGAAGCAGCAATTTTAAAAAGTTGTTCCCACACATATTTGGAGTAAAGCTGGATGCTCTTTTCCTCATATGCCGCTTTTTAAAATCTCTGCTCCTGCTATGTGTGGTGAGAGCCTTTGTAAAATACATTGGAAATTTTCTACATTCCAACCTGGACATCTTAATTCCCCTCTGCATGACCAATCTAAAATTGGGCTCTAAGAGGGTAATCTTATAAACTGGCACCTAGTTAAATAGTAATTAGATCTTACCTGCTAATTGCTGTTCCTGAAGGAACGACAGTCCAGTCCCTTCACTTCTGGGTTACGCAACCCTTCCAGCAGCTTGGAGGCTGAGCCCAACCTTTTTTGGGGATGGAGCGGTATAAATACCACTGGGACCACCCACCCACTCCAGTATTCGATTGAAAAAGCAGATCTAACTAACTTCTACTGAAAACTCCATAACGTAACCTAAAATAAAAACTCAAACCTATGCAACAGGCATATATATTGAAATCATCATTTTTTTTTTTTTTTATATGTAAAGGGAAAAAAAGGAGAGGAGGCCTGGGAACAGCCTGAGGAGATGTCTGCTTCTACCTGAGCCGGCTTCCTTCCTGCCGTACCGGTCCTACGTCCGAAACATTGCCTTGCCATGAACCTGAGGTCTGAAACGGTTGCCGGAAGCGGGTGGGATCAGGGACTGGACTGTCGTTCCTTCAGGAACAGCAATTAGCAGGTAAGATCTAATTACTATTTCCTTATCGTCACTCCAGTCCAGTCCCTTCACTTCTGGGAAGTACCAGAGCAGTTCACCCCTGGGTGGGTTCCGGCATACCGGACTGAAGAACCGCTAGACCGAAACCGGGCGTCCGCTGCACTCTGCACGTCCAGCCTATAGTGCTTGGAGAAGGTATGCAGCGATGACCAAGTCGCTGCCCTACAGATGTCCAGCGGAGTAGGTACCAGGGAAAATTCCGCCCAAGAGGCCGCCTGAGCCCTAGTGGAGTGGGCCCGCAGCCCCCCCAGAACCTGCTTCCCCTTCAGGATGTAAGCGGAGGCAATCGCCTCTCTGATCCACCTGGAGATGGAAGCCTTGGCCGCCGCCTCACCTTTGTGCGGCCCTCTAAACTGGATGAATAGATGGTCGGACTTTCGGAATGGTGCTGTGCGAGAGAGGTAACGTTTCAAGGCCCTCTGGACGTCTAGTAGACGCAGCCTGTCGTCTCTACCTTCCTGCCCCTTGGACGCTAAGACTGGTAGGGTAACTGTCTGGTTCACATGAAAAGGAGAGATAACCTTGGGTAAAAAGGACGGCACTGTACGCAGAACCACTTTGTCCTTGAGGAAGGACAGGAAGGGGGGCTGGGAAGAAAGCGCCTGCAATTCCGAGACCCTTCTGGCCGAGCAAATGGCAACCAGGAAGACTGTCTTTAGAGTTAAATCCTTTAAGGAGGCTCTCTTCACTGGCTCGAAGGGTTCCACGATCAAGGCATTTAGCACTAAGTTAAGATCCCAAGGAGGGATGACCGATCTCCGTTGCGGACGTAGCCGACTAACCGCTCTTAGGAACCTGGAGACGTCCAGGTGTGCCCCTAAGGGTTTACCCCGGACCTTTCCTCTATAGCAAGAGATAGCCGCCAACTGAACCCGCAAGGAGCTATGCGCCAGACCTTTTTCGAAACCTGCTTGCAAGAAGTCCAGAATCTCCGGGACCGAGGCCGAAAGTGGCTTCCGACGATGTTCCGCGCACCAAGCTTCGAAGATGCGCCAAACCCTTACATAAGAAAGACAGGTCGAGCGCTTTCTGGCCTTCAACAGAGTCGAGATTACTGCTCCTGAGTAGCCTCGTTTTAGAAGCCGCGCCCTCTCAATAGCCAGGCCGTAAGCGAGAACCGATCCACATGAGGCATCCGGACCGGACCCTGCCTCAGCAAGTCCCTTTTGTAAGGAAGCCGCCAAGGACGGTCGGCGAGCAGTCTGATCAGATCGGCATACCATGGGCGGCGAGGCCAATCCGGAGCTATGAGGATTACCAAGCCCTGGTGAGACTCCACCCGTTGGAGAACTTTCCCGATCATAGCCCAAGGGGGAAATACATAGAGAAGGCCCTCCGAAGGCCACTTTTGAGACAGGGCATCTAACCCTTCGGACATCCTTTCCTTCCTTCGGCTGAAGAATCTGTCCACCTTGGCTGTAGAGAACCGTGCCATGAGGTCCATGACTGGGCGACCCCAAAGGGCTACTATCTGGTTGAAGGTCTCTTGTTCTAGTTCCCACTCTCCGTGGTCTATCTTGCACCTGCTGAGGAAGTCGGCAGTGACGTTGTCCTCGCCCGCCACATGCTGCGCTGAGAGAGCCAGTAGTCGGGATTCCGCCCACTGGAAAACAGAGTCCGCCTCCTTCTCTAAGGCGTGACTGCTGGTGCTTCCCTGGTGGTTGATGTAGGCCACCGCGGTGACATTGTCGGAGAGAACGCAAATTGCCTTTCCCTGCACTAATATCCTGAATGCCTTGAGAGCCAGAGTGACGGCCCGCAATTCCAGTCTGTTGATGGGCCACTGTGATTCCAACTGTGACCAGCGACCCTGGACGAACTGGTCCTCGCAGTGTGCTCCCCAGCCTGACAGGCTGACATCCGTCGTCAACAGCAACCACTGATGGGGATCGAGGGGCATTCCGCGGTCCAGGTTCTTCGGACACCTCCACCATTGGAGGGACTGTTTGGTCCGTGGAGCGCAAGGTAACTGCATTGAGAGGGGCTGATGCTGGGGAGACCAACGACGCAATAGCGCCCGCTGCAGCGGCCGCATGTGGGCCCTGGCCCATGGCACCACCTCTATTGATGCCGCCATAGTTCCCAGAACTTGGAGATAATGCCACACTGAGGGATTTCGTCTGCCCAGAAACTGCGTGATTAGAACCCTTAGATCCCTTGATCTTGACCGTGACAGGAATACCCTGCCCCTGAAGGTGTCGAATCTTGCTCCGAGGTACTCGAGTTCCTGAGAGGGAGTCAACCTGCTCTTTGTCCGGTTGATGACCCACCCCAACTCCTCTAGGACCTGAATCACTCTGGACGTTGCCAAATGGCTTTCCTGTGCCGACTTTGCGTGGATCAGCCAGTCGTCCAAGTAGGGGTGTACTAATATTCCCTCCTTCCTCAGGAAGGCCGCCACTACGATCATTACCTTGGTGAATGTTCTGGGAGCCGTGGCTAGGCCAAAGGGCAGGGCCTGGAACTGAAAGTGGCCTCTTGGTACTGCGAATCTCAGGAATTGTTGATGGGACTTCCTGACCGGGATGTGCAAGTAGGCTTCCGTCAAGTCGAGGGAAGTGAGGAACTCCCCTCCCCTCAAGGCCGCTATGACTGAACGTAGGGTCTCCATCTGAAAGTGAGGTACCCTGAGGCAGCGGTTGACTTGTTTTAGATCTAGGATTGGCCGAAAGGAACCCTCCTTTTTTGGTACCACAAAGTAAATCGAGTACCGACCGGATCCGCACTGGTCTGGAGGTACTGGAATTACCGCCCCTAAGGCTATTAGACGGGCAAGAGTAGACTCGATTGCTGCCCTTTTTGTTGGAGCGGCACAGGGCGACTGAACAAATGCTGGTGGGATTTGCTTTGCGAATTCTAGTGCACAACCTTCTCTGATCACCTCTAGGACCCATTGATCGGACGTGACACGGGTCCAGGCGGGGAGAAACAGCCTCAGGCGGCCGCCTACCGGCCGTCCTTCCCCCTGGACCCCCGACACCTCATTGTTGTTTCCTAGGGCCCGAGAAGGAGGAGGAGGAGGAGGAGGAAGCCCCAAATCCCCGACCTGCCCCTCGAAAACCTCTGAAACCTTGTCCCTTAGAGGGAAACCGGCCCCTGGAAAAGGGATTTGATCTGGCTGTTCGAAATCTCCGCGCCTCCCTAGGCTGTGTGCGCACTGGGGCTTGGGGGCGGCCTTGTCTTGGTCTATCTTCTGGGAGTCTACCTCCCTTAGACTCGCCCAGATCCTTGACCAGCTTCTCCAGATCCTCCCCAAATAAGAGTTTCCCTTTAAAAGGGAGCCGACTTAGGCGTGCCTTCGAGGAAGCATCAGCTGCCCAATTACGTAGCCACAGATAACGTCTAGCCGCCACCACCGAGGCCATGTTTTTGGCTAGGCTCCTGATGAGGTCATACTGACTATCCGCCAAGTAGGCTGCGCCGGATTCCACTCTGGCCGAGTTCGCCTGGATCTCAGCCGAAGAGTCCTCTGACTGAAGCTGCTGAGCCCATCTTAAGCAGGCTTGAGCTACCCAAGCTCCTGACACGGAGGCCTGCAATGCGAGGGCGCTTACATCAAAGGCTTGTTTCAGGAGTGTATCCAGCTTCCTGTCTTGTGCGTCTTTTAAGGCTGAACTGCCCTCAACTGGGATAGTCGTCTTCTTAGTGACTGCAGATACCGCTGCATCCACCCTGGGCGATTTTAGCAGTTCCTTATCTGTCTCTGGGAGAGGGTATAGGCGAGACATGGTTCTGACTCCCCTTAAACTGGATTCCAGTTGGTCCCATTCTTCCTGGATCATCTGGCGCACTACCCTGTGGACCGGGAAGACCTTCTGGGATCTCCTAATGGCCTGTATTAAGGGGTCCTCCAATGCCTCTTCCTGTGATGGTATATCTGAGGCCACATTGAGTACTTTTAAGGATTCATTAATTAACGCCGGAAGCTCCTCTCGCCTAAAGACCCTAACTATCCGAGATTGATCTTCTTCCGGGATCTCTCCTTCTTCCAGCTCCTCCTCATCCTCGTCCAAATCCTTCACCGAGCCATCCTCCTCCGGAGCCCCCTGGGAAAAGGACGGTAGGAGGTCTTCCCCATCCAGACGCTGACGCTTAGAAGGGATGCTAGATTCCGGGTTGATAGCCCCGAGGAGCCTGGCTGATCTTTCTTCCACTGGTGTGGTAACCTCCTCTGCAACTAGGCCCTGCTTGCGCAAGCAGTAGGCCTTATGGAGTAAAAGGATGAAGTCAGGGGAGAAAAATTCTCCGTCCCCTCCTGCACTCGAGGGTGGGGGCGGAGGGAGTAGGGGAGGCGTGGGTAGCTCCGAGGGGGTAAAGATTGAACCCTGGACCCCCCATCCCCTACTAGAGGGTCTGATGATCCCTGGGAAGGCTGCAATATGTCCTGTTCTACTGATGCAGCCACTGCGGCGCAGCTCCTGCAGATTCCTGCCTCTGCGGAGGTACCCCTGCGCGTACCATATGAAGGACAGCGTGGCTTAGATGCCATGGGGAAAGGTTGGGGCTTATCTTTGTAGGCCCTTGCAACCAAAGCCCAATTTCCCTTAGGAAACAAATCCTTTAATTATCCCTAGGAGATTTAAACGGATTACCTTAAACCAAACCCAATTGGGCTGCAATAAGTTAATAGCGATTAAATAAATTAAAATCGAAATCGAGCATAAATCAAAAAAAATTAAATCGGAATTAATTAAAATTAATTAAAATTAGTGGCTAACACTCCTTTGTCCCCTAAGGGAGGTACTTGCTGTTTGTAGCTTGAAGATCCTGGGCCCGATGCTGCGAATACCACCCGAGGGCTCTACACGTGGTAGGCCTCACCACGTGGAGCCTGCTCGGGGAAAAAGGACTCTGGCGCCTGCCTGCTCTCCAACGCTGAGACCAGCGCTGAGCCCCCTCTGAAGCACGAGTGCGATCGCCGTCTGATCGCGCCGTGAGATAACCTGGGCACCGCGCAGTTCTTCTCCGCGGTCAGCAGCGTCGGGCCGGGATGGTTGGCTTCCCTCCGGTTGTCGTTGCAGCCTCTAGCGCTCAGCCACCTTCAGGGCTTCGGCGCGAGGCTGTTTCCCCCGAAGACGGTAGAGCTAGAAGTGCAGGAAGCTGGGTAGAGCAGAGCACCTCCTCGCTGCTGCAGACCCGAGGCTTTGCTCTGTGAGCCGCATCGGAGCCGGGGGGGGGGGAGAAGGGAGAGAGAGGCAATTCTTAAAGGAGCAGAGCCCCCAAAAGTGCTAAAGAAATAAAGGCAAAATTAAATAACTGAATTAAGTAAAATTAAGCAAAAATTAGGAAACATTAAGGAAATTAAGAAATTCAAGGTAGGACTCCAGTAAGCTCCAGGCTTACGGAACCCTCCAGCTGCTTGGAGGCTGAGAATACTGGAGTGGGTGGGTGGTCCCAGTGGTATTTATACCGCTCCATCCCCCAAAAAGGTTGGGCTCAGCCTCCAAGCTGCTGGAAGGGTTGCGTAACCCAGAAGTGAAGGGACTGGACTGGAGTGACGATAAGGAATGTGTTTTTGTGTGCGTAATTTACACTTACTTCATAAAGTCAAGTCAGTGTAAATGACTGTACCTAGATTTGGAAAGACTGTGTGTAAATTATAATATTTTATAATATGCATGTGTTCTTGTGCATTCTGCCCAAACTTCACCCATGCGCACACCCACAGTGAAAGTATGCACGACTGAAGCAATGTGCATACTTGTAAAATTGTGATAGTATCATTTACATATGTACATTCCATTTATGCATATAAATTTCTAAAGTGCTATGATTTATTTGCATTGATAGCATGTAACTTTAGGCAGCATATAAAATTACCCCTAAATGTGTGTACGAGATGTGATCAAAAAGTATCAAGACTTGTTGTGTAGCTATATAACAATATGTCACACCACGATGCTTTTAAGTATGCAGTGACCTGGTTATGTGCTCTGCATGTGCAGAGCGTAGCTTGGCTGCAGCACACCTGTACTTTTTGAAATTACGTGATGTTTGGTATCGTATAAAAGCAGTTCGTCAGATTTACGATGAGTGAAAAAATTGAATAGCGAATTTGCATTAAATTCTGCCAGAAACTTGGAGATTCATGGAAAGAGACTTATGACAAGTAACAGCAAGCGTATAGCAATGAATACATGAGTCGTGCTCGAGTTTATGACTGTTACAATGTTTCCAAAAGGGCCGCCAAAGTGTTGACAGTGACAAACGTTATGGAAGGCCATCCATAAGCAGAGCGTGCTGCTATATGCTCAAATCGATTGAATATCAGGGAGCTTGCTGAGGAGCTTCAGGTTTGTACAGTCCATTACTACTGTCGATTTGGGGGATGAGTCCTGTGTCTGCAAAATTCATACTGAAACTCCTGTCCCCTGACCAAAAAGAATATCAACTGTCTGCAGCCAGGCCAGGGAATTGTTGGAATGCACTGAAAATGACTCCAATTCCATCAAAAAGATTATTACTGGTGATGACCCAGAAAATAAGGCTCAGTCCTCACAATAGAAGACTCCAAACTCTCCCAGACCCAAGAAAGCCTATGAGGTGAGGAGCAATGTCAAGGTCATGCTCACAGTTTTCTTTGATTGCCAGGGTATTGTTCATCATGAGTATGTTCCAAAAGGCCAAACCATCAATAGGGAACTACATCCAAGTTCTGGCTCGTTTGAGAGGCAGTTCGTCGTAAGAAGCCAGAGTTACACAAGAATGGTGAATGACTGCTTCATCACAATAACGCCCCAGCTCAAGCATCACATCTTGTCCAGCAGTTTTTGGCCAAACACCAAATCGAGCAAGTCCCTCAGCCTCTGTACTCACCTGACATCGCACCCTGTGACTTTTTCTTGTTTCCAAAACTGAAATTACCACTGAAAGGAAGGAGATTTGACGATCTGGAGACCATTAAGCAAAATCTGGCACAGCAGCTTCACATAACAAAGGAGGCATTTAAAAATTGTTTCCAGCAGTGGCAGAAACGCTGGAGGAAGTGTGTTTTATCAGAAGGGGACTACTTTGAAGGAGATTGAGTACAATAACTGTCAACGTTATACTTCTTGTGTTATTGTACAAGCCTTGATACTTTTTGATCGTACCTCATAGAAAATGGCTTTTCTATTTTTTTTGGTGACCCATTTAAGCAGCACTTGAGGTAAACTTTCTTGGTTTTATTTAATTCAGTTCAAGGAATCAGTTGTCTTTTTAAGAAATAGCACTTCCAAGACAGCAGCCATTATTGCCATAAAATATTCTTCACCTCTAACATCAAACTCTACAGAGCTAAAAAAACAAGTTGGAGAATTGGATATTTATTAATTAAAGCTACTAAAGAGGTTTTAAGGCAGATGAACTCAGTACACTTTCATACATATTTAATAAACAAAAAGGCCATTGATTCATTGCAGAGAAGTCACTAAATGACTTTAAAAGGTAAGATTTCCATTTGAAATTTTCCTAAAACAAAATACCTGTTTTTAACTTTAACAAAGTCTAGTTTAATGATGGCATCTATAATTGATCCATTAAGTAGTCAAATAATTACCAAAATGATTACTATAAAAATAAATACAGTTTGTTGGGAAAAAAGTTGAAAACTTTTCAAAAGATAAAGGAGAATTTTTCTAATCTACACCAGTAATTGCCATTTCACTGACCCCCATTCCTTGGTGATATCGGTACAGTCAATAATTCCACTATTACAGCTGACAAAGCTTCTGCAGAAATTACAATACCACTTGCAGCTGAATTACAGTAGTATTTTATATGCTTACTACTCTGCACAGGGGTAATGTAATTGTTTTCAGTGTTATTTTATAATGTGAAGTTTAAATACTAAGACAGATCCATACTCCAAGGTGACCTTACAATGCGGTTGCATTTTATTGTTGCCAGGCTAGGCTTAAGAATGTGAAAACAGACTATGACTGTAGTCTTTATGATTTTCAGATTAAGACATGGGTGCTATCTTATTTTGATCCAATACATCAAGTCAATCAATGGATTTTCTCGACGTTTCCCCTGATGAGCATGTAAATAACCTGCTGCCGTCTTTTCTGTGCATAGCTGAATTTTAGTATATACACAGAGTTTCTCTATGTCCCTTTTCTGCAAAGTTGTCAAGCCAATAAGTCGAGAATGAATCGGAAAAACAGCAATACGAAGCACAAATGTTGAGCTGTTTCAAAGAGATCACTTTTGTTTTGATTTATTCATAGAAATATAAAACCATCACAAAAAGAGTGTATAAAGGTCTCCCAGAAATATCACTGAAAGTGAATATCTTCAGTAGTTTGAATACGTCTAATCTCATCTTTACTGTCTATTCAGCTGGGCATAATTTTTCTTTCTTTGTGTAATTAGTTGACAAAGAAACTGATTTCTCTTTGTTTAAAAAACAAAAAAAGATACTGTAGGGGTAATAATTAAACTCTGCGGGTGGCAGTTTTTTAAATTCCAGCCACACTATTTAAGTAAAATGCGGATATTCGGCACCAGTAGATAGTGACTGGTGCCGCTGCCCGGTGCTATCCAGATACTGGCAATTTTCAGTTTGCTATCAAATAGCTTAGGGCAGCTTTCTTGTTCTAAATTATGTGGATAATTATATAGATAGCAACACTGAAAATCAACACTATCAGAATAAGTTCTGACTTAGCCCCCACACAACTGGGATAGCACCGTGGCAATCTGTGGTGATATTCAGTAACACTATCTGGATAAGCTTAATGAATATTGGCCCATGTATTTTTATCAAGGTAAATCTAACCTTACTCTTTCTGGGAGCATGTTTTATATACAGATATGTCATGACAAATTCCATGTCTTTGCCACAAACCTTTCACAACTGTTTGTCAACTACATCATTTTAAAGATATTATAGAATGGGGCAGTGTAAATCTTGGGAGACTTTGCGCATGGAGTATGGACTTAGCAGGCGGCATTATTTTGCTTACGTGCAGCTCTCTCACTATGTGGCTTCCCTACCACAGGATGCACTGCGGGTGGAAAGATCGGCACAGATATTAGAGTTCTTTGCACTGGGGGAGGAGTCACCGCCTACAATTGCACAGCTGAAAAGACGATTAGATGACTATAGCAGTTTGCCTGATTATAGGGTGGAAGAAGCTTTGTGGGCACAAGAATTGAATATCTTGGTAGCTCCTGGTTCAATCCTTCAGGCCTTGAGTGGGATTGCGGGGCTGGTGAGGGGAGCTCGATGGCGGGAGATACAGTTTAAATGCATCCTACGGGCACATTTCTCTCCAAGACGGGCGTTACGATCCCATCTCACTGAGTTGGGCAGATGCCCAAAATGTCCATGCCCTTTGGCGGACTTAGGACATATGTGGTGGGGGTGTCCGATAGTTTGCCTATACTGGAAGAGGATAGCTGATTTTATGAGTAGGATTGTGTTACAGCGAGTCCGTTGGACAGCATCGCTTGTGATGTTAGATCAGCTTGGACCACTCCACCCGAAAGGGAGATGGGAACGCCTTTTGGTCAGGAAGGCATGTCTGGTGGGTAAAGGCCCGATACTTCATAGGTGGAGAGAAGCGTCAGGTCCCACTTATTGGGAATGGCGCAACAATTTCCACCAACTGATGCTTATGGAAAGGAGAGAGGCTAGAGGAAGTGCTCGACGTTGGGCCTTATTCCTGCTAATTTGGGAACCATATATTCAGATATTGAGGCCTCGTGTCCGAAATGAAGTGCTTCAATTGGGATGAGAAGGTTGTAGGATATTAATAATATAATTAATATGCATGTTCACTATGGGGGGTTGGTTGCTGAAGGGGGAGGCTGTGGGGTGGGAGGGAGGTTGGTGGGGAAAGGGGGGGAGAGGGGAATATTGTAAATTCTTTTTTCTTGCTGTATTTGTATGATTGATTTGCTGAGGAATCCAGGTCTGGGAGATCAGTAGAAATGCCATTTTTTGATGTATTTGTTGTTATTTTTTAAATATTGTTTTGCATGTTCTGTATTATTTGGTTTTCAATAAATAGAGTTTACAAAAAAAAAAAAGATATTATAGAAGAGTACAGTCTTCAGTGATTATATAAATACGCACTGTTAACATTCACACGCAGAGTATATCTTTGTACAAAGCTGCAAAAAAGTACATTTGAAAAATACATAAACTTGCAGTCATAGGTCTGCTAGTCAGTGTTTGTTCTAAATCTTATACTTAAGACAATCATTGTAGAGCTTCTGTGAATAGAATTTCTATAATTAGCTTGAGCAGAAAGCTGTAGTGGCACCAGCTTTTTTTTTGGATTGACTAAAAAAAAAACATGATTTAGGCTTAATTTCTTAATGGCTTTTGGTCACCATTATTTCTGAAAATACATCGATTTGCTTTGTCTCCCAGTTCATCCAAAGCACTTTACAATTTCCACACGCATTTCTTAGTTCGCACTAAAAGCCTTAGACAGATATCTAAACACAAATCCTTGAAAGATGCTGTCTGAACAGTATAGTATATTCTTGCTTTCTTCTAATAATATGGTATCTTGTTGGAGCTCTAAGAATATCACAAATACTTAATAAGGGAGCTCTGCTCTGCATTCCAACATCATCCTTAATAAATCCATCTACAATTTTCTATGTAATTCAAAACAGTGAGATTGCCAAAACAACTTTGTGCAAAAATATACTCTACATGTGAAAGTTAACAATACATATTTATATAACCATTTAAGACTCCACTCTTCCTTATACAAAAATGTGCAGTCAATTTCAGCCACATAGATGATTGCTTATTTAGCAGCAAGCTCAGTCAGGTCAATAATTTTCTATAAGAGAGTGCTCGACAAATCCCAGGCACCAGGTCACCATGGCGACTAGAAATTTTTATCTGGCACCTGAGATTTTTGTATCTCTAGACCCAGCACTTTTTTCCTCTTTTTTGGTCACCCTTTTTTGGTTGCTACTGTTCCTGTTTGCCCTGGAATCTGTGACAGGAAGATGCTAAACAGGTGGGAGTTGGGGACACAGCTCTAAAATCAGGGACAATCCCCAAAAATCAGGGATGTCTGGTAACTTTAACTCAAGGGCTTCAAGATGACGACATTTTACTTCCCAGTTAATGTCCTTTCCTTGAGACCTGCTAGACCACGCCAGACAAGCGGGTTGTGTTCCCCTACCAGCAGAATGGTGAAGTCAAAGAACCAATGAAAAGCCCAGACTTCAATGACATCATTCCTATGCCTCTATTTGCCTCAGCCACCAGAGTTCTCTTTAGTATTCATCCCAAAGCATATCAGAGAAACATGGAAAGCCTCACACATCCTTAATCGTGGGCAACAACGAGTAGTCAACAGTAGAGAACTATCTACAGGAAAGCATAAACAGAAGGCTATCAGTAGAAGATGAATATGCAGAACCAAGTATAAAAATCATAGCAAGCCCAAGGGAGCCACAGCAGAACAAAGCAAATACAGTTTCAGGGGGTGGGCCCTGGACAGGTCTAGCAGGACTCAAGGAAAAGACATTAACTGGTAAGTAAAATGTCACTTTCCATATCATTCTGCAAGTCCAGTCCAGAAAAGTGGGATGTACCAATGCTACAACTCCACTGGGCAGGAAGAAGATACAGCAGCTCGCAGAATCCTTGAGCCAAAGGCCATGTTTGCCTGCGCATGGACACCCAAGAGGTAATGCTTGACAAAAGTGGAATGTGATGCCCTCGCTGCCGCCCGACAAATGTCTACAGAGATACTGAGCTTCGCTCTGCCCACGAGGATGCTTGTGCCTGGACAGAATGGGCATGCAAACCCCCTGAAACGGGCTGGTTCCGCAACAGATATACTGATGCAATGTCCTTCTTAATCCAATGCCCCAAAGTTGACAGCGCGTCACCCTCGCGCGGGCCAGCAAAACAGCACAAAAAAATAGTCAAACTTATGAAAAGAATTTGTAACCTGTAAGTACTGGAAAAGCACCCTCCAGACATCCACAAGGTGAAGATTCTTATCCTTCCCATGTCACTGCTGCTTAGAGAAGGAGTAAGAATGAAAACTTATTGCTCCAATCCCCAACACTTCAAGCTACTACTCATTCCCAAGTGTATGAAGACTATTAAAGCAACAGGTCTCAGACTCCAAAGAGCTACAGTCTTTATCTGGTGTCAACCTAATGCTCTACTTTGCATCAATGACCCTTATGTTGCTTTATCATCATCATTTGACTTGTACATTGATTTCAACTGATTGACCTATAAGGTAATTTCAATTTCAAAAGCTAAAACTTGTAAATAGAGAGTGAAAATATGCTTATCTTCGAAGGTGCCCATGCATTATTACATCTCTTTCACATAAATCATGTGTTCGTCGCGTTCTAAACAGTGAATTTGCTAACAGTGAATTTGCTCCTATAGAAGAGACCTTACAACTGTGTTGTGGCTTAGAGAAGGAGGGCAGGCAGACCACCTGGTTCACATGAAAAGGAGAAATCACCTTAGGTAAGAAGGAAGGCACAGACTGAATGGAAACGGCCTAGGATCTCAGCAAGACAGAGCCTACAGCTCAGAAATCCATCTTGTGGAACAAATCACAACCAAAACGGCTGTTTTGAGCATTAAATCTTTCAAAGTAGCATGCTTCAATGGCTCAAAGAGCACCAACATAAGCGCCATGAGCAACAGACACAGATCCCAGGAAGGGACCACAGACCGGAGGAGAGGACGAGATGCCGATCCCCCTGGAGAATGCCCGAGACATCCAGGTGTAAGGCTGGAGACTTACCAGCCACTGGACTTCAGAAACAGGCCAAACCTGCCACTGAACTTCCAGAGAGCTAAGTGAAAGGCCCTTCTCTAAGCCACCCTGTAGAAAAGCCATTAGAGATGGCACCTTGGCCGCCTCAGGAGTCAACTGCTGAGCACCGCACCATTGCTCAAGGAGGTACCAAAAATGTCCACAGCAAACTTCGAGCCCAGCTGCCACCTGTGTGGGAAACCCATGGCCAGTACATAATGGCTGCAGTTCTTGCCCATGAGAGAAAAACAAGTAATAAGGATAGCACTTACTCTCACGGCTTGCACTAGTTCATGAGTCCCAGAAAAGTCTGTGCATCTCTAGTAGGTGGAGCCAGCCCATGAGGCGTTGGTTCTAATTGGTTCCACCACAATACCCACCTTTCATCTTGGAGAACTGAACAGCCAACCAGACACTTCAAAGCTTTCAACAAAGAGCAATTCCTCAAAGACACCATTCAGTCCCTACCCCAAGACTTCACCGACCTAGACGAAGCTGTCAACACATAGAATACCACTATCCTTGCCGCATCTCAACTCCCACCTCTAAAGAACTCACACCACAACAAAAACAGACCTAGATCTACACCATGGTATTCTAACACCATAAGAGAATCCAAAAGGAAATTGTGACAACTAGAACACCACTGGAGACATAACAATTCAGAAACTGCATTGAGGCAATATCAGGAGATGCAAAAAGAATACAATAATCTAATTAACAAACAAACAAGAATATCACACAAACCTTGTTCTAAAAGCCTGTAACAAACCCAAGGAGCTCTTCAACATTGTACGCACTCTTACAAATGACCCAACCATGAAGGATGAAAGCAAGATCCATCTTCAAACCTTTGCAGACTTTATAATATCTAAGAACAGTCCCAATCACAACACACCACTTACAAACATCCCTCTTATGAACACATCAACTACAGATGCCGACTGTAGAACTCCCAATCAATGGAAGAACTTCAGCATTCCATCAATGAAACAAATGACTCAAACCATCACCGCTCTAAACACCACCACTTCTCCATTGGAGTGGAGGAGTAGCCTAATGGTTAAGAACAATGACTTCAGAACCCAGAGACCAGGGTTTGATTCCCACTAGCACTCCTTGTGGCCTTGGGCAAGTCACTTAACTCTCCATTGCCTCCAAGTTATCAATGTCCCTGTTTAATGTACATTACCAAGTTTAAGTTTCAATGTAAACTGCTTTGATTGAAATGATAAAGCGGTATATAAACCCTGTTAAATAAATAAATAAATTGGACCCCTGCCCGGTGACATGGATTAAATCCAACAAAGATCTAAGCACATACATTCAAAAGATAGTAAGCACCTCTCTCAATCAGGGCTACATGCCCAAAGCACTCAAACAATCTACTATACGCCCTATTCGTAAAACCACATCAACCATTAGTACCGACCCCTCGACCTACCGCCCAATATCAAGCCTTCCATTCCTAGCAAAAATAACCGAAAAAATTGTTCAGAGACAGCTTCAAGAACATATTGATCAATATGAAAGGTCCATATACCATTATTAAGAAGGGACCCAGGATATCAATGTTTGACCCAGTACAAGCATTTTGGAACCTGTGTCTTTTGGGGAAACTGCTAGGTACATATGACCTAGATTGGCCACTGTTGGAAACAGGATACTGGGCTTGATGGACCTTGGTCTGACCCAGTATGACATATCTTATGTTATGTTCAGGGAGGAGTGGTCTAGTGGTTAGGACAAGGTACTTCAGGCCGGAGGGCCGGGGGTTCAAGTCCCACCTGGGGACAGCAATCTCAGGCCGGAGGGACTGGGATTTCTAGTCCTATAGGCACTCCTTGTGGTCTTGGGCAAGCCACTTAACCCTCCATTGCCCATGTTCCCTGTAAGTATTAGCTTATGTGTCTCATATCCCCTCGTGTTAAATGTATCCCCCAATTGACCGCTTTGACCCGGTGAAAAGCGGGATATAAATACAGCTAAATAAATAAAGTAAATAAATAAATAAATGTTCTTATGCCCCACTAGACCCTCACCAGCACAGATTCCGCCCAAACCACGGCATTGAGACAATTCTCATTCATCTATTTGATAACATACTCAAAGGAATAGACAAAATAAAGAAAGGCTTCTTACTAATCTTTATCAACACATCATCCACCTTCTACACAGTTTCTCATTACATCCTACTGAAGCGCCTAATGAAGATTGGCCTCCAAGACACCACCATAAAATGGTTTCAATCATACCTTAAAGACAGACAACAAAAAGTAGCATCCGGTAACCTCACCTCAGCACCCTTTCATACAACACAAGGAGTTCCCCGAGGCTCCTCACTATCTTCAACATCTATATTCAACCTATATGCATAATATTTAATAAATACAAGATACAACATGCCATATATGCTGACAATATCATGGCATATACTCCTATCCACCTGGATGCCCCAGACTATACCGATATATCAACCTGCATTCATGAAATAACGACCTGGCTTACTAACAAAAACTTAAAAATCAACATTAAAAAATCTGAAGCAATCATCATCACAAGGGAATCCACATCCACTCCTCCTACTACTATCAACATCTCAAATACACCAATCACTACAAAAGATGAAGTTCGGTATCTTGGAGTGATACTAGACAAACAACTTACCCTCCAGCCACACATTAACAAGATGTCCAAAACAGCCTTCTTCAAACTAGCAATGCTCCGAAGACTAAAACCTCTTCTCAATAAAGAACACTTCTGTACAGTATGCCTGGCAATCATCACACCTGTGCTGGACTATTGTAATCTCCTCTTCCAAGGTTTACCCAAACAATCCCTTCAAATAGTCCAAAACACTGCTGCCCATATTATTGCTGGCGCTTTACTACAAGCCCATATAACTCCCATACTACACGATCTGTACCGGCTACCAATCTCTTCATGAGCAAAATATAAATCAATGCTCACCATCTTCAAGATCAAAAACATGCCAGCAGGAATACTACAAGAGCTCATCGGAACCAAAGCAAACAAAAGACAGGACAGAAACAGCACTAAAAACACAATACCAACTCCTAGTTTATTCACAAGAACCAATAAATCCACATCCATGAGGGCTTTTTCTCTTGCTGCCCCTGCTATTTGGAATGCACTTCCGAAAAAGCTACAATCCACAACTGATATAAAAGATTTCCGGAAGTTACTCAAATCCACCCTATTCATTGAACATTTCAATGAAGACCCCTAATCTCAGTAATCTCTACACAGAACCATGTCCATTCCACCCCACAAGCCGATTTACACAAGCCAAGATATCTGCACTACTCCCCCTCCCATTACTCATACTTTGATGTATATAGTTTTGTTCCAAAACTCCCACATAACCCTCCCCTTCATGTACAGAAAATCTCCTGTGAGATTAAATCTTGAAGTATGAAGTTACAAGACTGTTTAAGTTTTTGAAATGTGATGTTACTGTTTAAAACTGAAAGTTCTTTGTAAAAGTTGAAGTTAATGTAAACCGCCTTGATTAAATGAAAAGGCAGTATAGAAAAACTATTAAATAAATAAATAATGGTCTCCTCAGCTGATGTACATATCTCCACAGCCCCCCAGGAAAGACAGAACTGAATGTGCCACCAAATCTGGTTCCCCAGCCCGCCCCCGCTCCCGCCTCTGAGTGAGATGAGAACAGCTTCTCTTTCCCTCTCTCTTCACTGGTCCTCAGGGCTCTCTAAGTTGTCTCAAAGCAGCCCTTTAAATTTGTTTTCTTTTACATCTATTTAGCTATTTATTTATATATTTCCTTTGTAATCCACTGTACCCCAGGCTGTTTTGTAGAGAAATAAGAGAAACTAAGTGCAGCCTGAAAGAGAGAAGGAGAAAAATGCATTGGAAGGGAACAAAGGGGGGAGGTAAAGAAAAGGAAGCAGGGAAAAACTGCCATTGCCTCTCCTAGGGCCCTTTAAGGAGGCCCCTGAACACTTCAACAAAAGCCCCACCAAAATGAGGCCCGCAGACCAAGCTTGGGGCACATAAAAGGGAGGTCTCCCTCAGCTTTATCAAGGCAAAGGTCTGTAGACCAATCCCTGAGAGCTTCTTCTCCAAGCCAGAAACTCAACCACAGCACATCATCGTCCCCTCAGCCTGCTGCACCAGTTCATCTGCACCATCTGCTGGAGGCAGTGAATACTTGCAAGTTCCAGGGCGGCACCAACTCTTGTACTGCTAATGATGTCACTGAAACTCATTGTTCTCTGCCTCCATCTGCTGGTTAGGAAGCATAACCTACTCATTTAGCCTGGTTTAGCAGGATGATAAGGAATGGTAGTTTTAGCCAGTGGCTGAAACTGGCTGGTACTAGAATACAATCAGCAGTGACCAGTTGAAATTGGATTCGCATTTCCACTTTAGGAGCTGACTAATGCCTCATGCTGCTTGCTGTCTTCCCACTGGCAGCAGTTGAAACTAGCCAGGTACTGCTGCTGAATTTGAAACAATAAGAGTAGCTCAGGAGAAGGTGCTGAATCTGCATACACAGACAGACAGGGAGGCAGAACATGATAGCAGCTCCAGAAGCTCAGAAAGTACTTGTTTATGGAGCTCTATGATCCAAACTTGTGGAATAACTTTAGCCCAATATGTGGATAAGCAATGGTATTTAAGCTATAACACCAGTTTTCCATTTCCACAGTATTTGCCCTTACATCTGGGAGATTCATATCACAAGAGCCTCCCTAAGATGTGGGTCAAAAAGCAAAAGCTGGCTCAGGGTCAGGGCCAAGCTGACAAACTAGGCGATCACCTAGAGTTGTGACTTCTTGGGGAGGAAGGGAGAGCAGGGCATTCAAAACTATACAATGGATTGTGACAGCCGGGCTGGGAGGGGGCGGGGGCAATAAGGTGACAACACCTTCAACCAACTCTGGGGCCAGCCTTGCTCAGGATGCCATAACCTTTTGAGTTGGCCCTTTGAGCACATAAAAGGATGTCTTCTAAAAGAAAAGAAAAAAAACGAGGACCTTGTCTAAAATCCATAAACCTGCAGAGCACTTCCTCTTAAAAGTGAACTGATTGTACCCCTATCAGTCAACAGTCTGGCCTGTGCATCCATAGTCATTTCAGAAGAAATGCTGTAAAGAGGCAATGCAGTGAGCTGTTTGGTTATGACCAATGAAGCTCAGAGTAAAGGCATGAATGCCTCAAATCATTATACAATTTAGCAACTGTACTACCTCCACCTAACAGACTAGCACAGTTCAGTAGATAAAGCAAAGTAAACAAAAAAAGTTCAAATCAATATTTACATTCATTACCAGAGGATATAGTAAAAGCTGTTAGTGTAGCTGAATTTAAAAGAGATTTTAATGAGTTCCTGGAGGAAAAGTCCATAAACCATTATTAAAGAGGACCAGGGAAATCCACGGCTTGCCCACTGGACAAGCGGCATGGAATCTGTGTACCTTCTGGGAACCCAACAGGTACTTGTGATCCGGATTGGCCACTGTTGGAAACAGGATACTGGGTTTGATGGACCCTTAGTCTAACCCTGTATGGCATATCTTGTGTTCTTATGTAATTGCATCAAGCTCACTACTAACTACAAAACAGGGTGCATCTTCCCAGAAGCAAACATTCTGTTCCCTGTTTTTTAAAAATATATTTGTCTTTTATACTAGCAAATCAATAGATGCAGTAGTAAAGCAGATCCTCCGTCTTGCGTTTAATAGCTAGTTAACAAATGGCACGCTGGATTTTTTTCAAGTGGTCCCTTCACTGCTTCAAGCTTTAAATTGCCTGTAATGATACTTCCTTTATAATAAACATGTCTATTACATCTCCTTCAGCTGAACAATACAAAATGATGAGCAGGAAAATGTTCAAAGTCATTTACCATGAAGGAACATTTTACAAAGGATGTCCAACTGCAAACTGGGATAGCAAAGCCTGAACATCCATTAAAAACAGTAAGCATGTCCCAGTTCAGACACAGTTTCATAAATGTGGACATGCCCGATATGGATGTCTGCAGGGACATCGCAGAGACATCTACACAGACGTCCCCGGTATACTATTTAATATCGGGGACATCTACGAGACATGCAGCAATGGTGTAAACCCAAAACAAGTTTCCCAAACACACACAACATATAACTGTCATTGTGAAGAGTACCGAGGGTAGTGGAGTGCCAACTTGTCGAAACAGTCCAGAGGTTTTAGTGCTGCAACAAGCAGTTTTCCAATGCCATTTCATGCATGGAGCAGATATAAGTTTGGACGTGGGTTCTAGGTTCGATCACCTCCATCACACCCCCTGCCTATTTAGAAGCACCCGCAGCGGACACATCTAAAAAAAAACATTTATGAAATCGCTCCAGAGACATCTCCAAGATTTGGACAGACGCATACACATTTGTGGATGTCTAAATTGCGTTTAAATGTTTTAAAATGACATCCTTAGTAAATACTAGGGATATGCATCTGTTAGTACATACTAAATTTCGTAAGATGTGCTAACTTGATTTAACATGTGTTAAATCATGAGTTGATGTATCAATGTAAAAAAGAACTATATATCAAAAGAATGTGTGAAACAAACCAGAAATGGGTCCGAAGTTTTAGGAACAAAAGCTTGAATGAACAGAAAAAGAAATCAAAATGTTTGTTGTGTACACACCCCTAGTAAAGACTGATTTACACAAGTAAAATGCCTGGCTGAAATCAACCTTCTCTGTCTGACTAAATGTACACAGAGGAAGATCCATCATGTACTTACAGTAATTGTGGACTTGTAGCCCACCCTTCCAAATGACGCTTACAGCATTTTATAACTGAGATATAGTAAGTACCTGCTCAAAAGAACTTACAATGTTTAAGAACTGTGTGTTAAGATTATAGAATGTTTTACTCCAAATACAGTAAGCTAATGGCATGTAAATAATCTGAATACAAAAGAAAATTGCAAAAGCATTAAACATGCATCCAACTACCACATTAACATGTGCAGGACCCAGGCTAAGCTGTACACTATGACGGGTATTCCAGAACCCGAATAGGGGTTGTACGTGTGCCGGCATTTATGTGCCGAAAACATCTACGGACATATTTCCGTACATGGCGCTTGTGTATGTTTATTTTGCTTGCACAGGAATGTCAGAACGTGCCCAGGAGGGACAGAACAGGGACGCGGTTTACCGCAGAGATGTGTATAACATATTCAGGAAAGGCCCGTGTAGGTTTTCCAACTTTCTCGGAGACGTGCCAGTTATTCCTGCTGGAGATGTGGAATAAGGCCAGTACTTAGAACATTTTCTGCTGTTTTCTACAATTCCTCCCTGCAAGAGAGAGTGGGTGTACGTGGTTTGAAGGTTGCATGGGTGGATCCGGTGTACTGATCTGCAATTCAGAGGGGACATGAATGCCTGGCCAGTACCTAGACCTGACGGATGACCGCAGTGACACCAGGTGCCACTGTGATAGGGCAGCCATACAGCAACTGTGCCAGGCACTAGAAGACCTGACAGCTGTTGTGCCAACATTCCCCAGATTGTGCCATGCGACCTACATCCTTACCCAGTCCAGGATCTATGCAATCTGTGAGAGAAGTGATATATCTGGAGGCAGGCTACTTGGTATGATGGCACAGGGATCCCCCTCCCATGCCCATGTAGGCCTGACCAGGGGGAGCAGTGCCATAAAGCAGACTGTGGGAAGGCAGGCAGGGTTGCAACACAGATAGCAGATGTATACAGACCAACATAAGCCAGGACAGAGAGGGGAGGACATTGAATGGGACAAGTGTAGCCACATGTAGGGAGCTGCTCTGAGAAACTCCAATACCCAGATATGTGGGAAACAGATGCCATAGCCAGACAGCCATAGGCATTAGAAGAACACTGTTATGTCTCTCAGCAATATAATGCATCCTTTGGGGAATAGCAAAGTTATTTTAGGTTTTTGTGAGATTGGTAAGGGTCCATACTTAGCATTTTAAAGAGTGTTTTTAGAGATGACCAATGCAAGACTAACCGAGGCGTTGTACTGCCATATACATTTTTTAGTATCTACTTGATCTTATTATATCTTAGAGTGCACTGAGATTACTTTGCAGTGTTCTGGGCATGAAACAGACTAGTATATATAGTCTAGTTTACATCAGCATTTATGTATCATCAGTATTTATGTCTAGTTTTGCATCAGCACAACACTGTAGGTGAGACGAGCAGCTTAGGAGATACACATTTTAACTGAAGTAGCGTGACTGTCAGAGGCATCCATGGCTATATCACGGAGATGGGCAGGATTGGAAATGTGCAACTTTCCAGAAGACGGAGAGCGTGGGGATGTCCAAAACAATTGCAGTGTTTACTCGTATCCCGTAATATTAGCAGGGACGGGTTTCTCTGCTTCACTCTATGGCCCGTGCCTGCACCTGTGTGCGTGCCTCACGCTGGATACGTGCATGGACTGGCAGAACAGCATGTTGGCCATTCCAGGCCAGGCAAGTGTACGTGCCAATTCCATAAACACAGGCACATCTATACCCGCAAATGCAGAATTGGCATGGAATCGTGCCGTTTCAGATTTAATCGTGTCCATGGGCAGACATGGATTTTGTAGAATCTGCCTCTGTGTCTTTCTATATTGGTACCTGAGACAACAGAAGAAAAAGTGACTTGTCCAAGGGCACTGAGTGTCAGCAGGTAACGTGAGATTTAAGCCTTGATTTCCCTGGTTTTCAGCACATTGCCCTAACGATTAGGCCACTCCTGCTCTTATATCTTGACTTACATTTAGCCGGGTTAAAAACTAGACTTCAAAAAGATGTGTTTAGACTGGGAGACGAAAAAAGAACATGTATATTCTATTTTCCAAATTACACATGATATTTTTGACAAGGTCAATGAACATACAAATCACGGATGGAAGGTATTTGGGCCTTCAAGATTGTGGCTGATTTTCAGAGATATTAAGTAGGCATTTTGAAATTTCACAGTATACTGAAAATTGCCATCAAAAACGTCTTATTTAATTCCCATTACAACTGATAAGAAGTTATCTGTGTATGGACGCTTCTCTCTGTAGAGGGTGGTTTATAACTCTAAAACTGATCTCTGTGGGAGCAGAGATGCCAAGTCTCGTTCCACAGGAGTGAGTCACACTCACTTGAAGGCTTTCATCACTCTGATTAAGCCCCTGGTCTCAAGCACCAGAGCCTCAGTGCCAGTGCACTGATCCTGGTCATGGCTTCCATAAGAGACAAGCCTAAGAGAAAAAATCCCAAGTGTCCCAGCCAGTAGGAAAAAATCTGAGCTCACTTTCCTGTGCATTGCCTCCTCCTAGACTTCTGCTCTCTGCTTCTCTTTCCAGTCCTCTTCCTTCCTTGGCTCCTCCTCTCCCCTCTGGTCCCATTCCTGTGGTCGATACCCTTCGCTATCTCGGGGTGCTCCTTGACTCCTCCCTTTCTTTTCAGGCACATATTTTCATATTACTGTATATAACATTAAGTTAATCTGTACATAGTACATTAAGTTAATCTGTACATAGTTCCCCCGGTTGTCCTATTGTTGAAGTTCCCTGTTTAATGTAAAACTCAATGTTACTTGTATGCATTGTAGTATGTTCTTGTTCATTGTACACCGCACTGATTGTAATAGCGCGGTATAAAAGAATTGTTAAATAAAATAAATAAATAAAATAAATCTCTCATCCCTTGTCCGCCGTGCTTTCTGTTCTCTTCATCGTAGTCCTGCTGTTCGCCCCTTCCTCTCTCACCACTTTGCTCCTGACCCTGATGATGGCTAAACTCGATTATCTTAATATCGTTTACTCTGGTCTCCCACAACATTCCATACACCATTTACAACTTATTCAGAACACCGCTGCCCATCTTATCACACACACCGCCCCCTATGATCATGTCACTCCGCTTCTAATTCACCTCCATTGGCTCCTCCTCAGATACCGTGCTCAGTATAAGCTATTGACCCTTATCCATAAGGACCTTCACACAGGAACTCCTGCTTATCTTCCTGGTGTCCTCTAATCATCTCCATTTACCCTCCGCTTCACTGGCCCGCCTCGAATCCACATGCTCATCTGCTTTTTACTTTCTTGGCCCTGCCCTCTGGAACTCCTGACCCACTGCCCTCCTCTTGGAACTCTCCTACCCACAGTTTAAGACTAAACTCAAGACACACCCGTTTTGCACCGCCTTCAATCTCCCACTACCGGACCCCTGACCCATTTCTACACTACTTTCCCATTGCCCGACCTGATCTCCAACCTCTGAACTGTGCTTCTGTCCTGTCCGCTCCCCTGTATGCTTGTGTTACTGTTCTATACTGAATTTGGCATTCCTTGCTGTTTCTCCTGCTTTCATTTTGGATTGTACACCGCCCTGCTGTTTATGAAGGTGTGGTATATCAAGAAATAATAAACATAAGCACGTATTTTTAGCCACTTCCACTCCCATGAAAAAAAGAAGTGGAATCGAACGGGGCGGTAGCACTGGACATGCTATTTTAAAAGTACCGTCACCACTCCACATCCCGGAGAGAGGTCGCAGCAGCAGCAGCAGTGGGAGCAGGGGCGGGGGAGACTAGGAATAGGGTTCGCCTAGGACACCTCATATTCATGCACCAGATCTGCCTGAGATCAAACTCCACAAAACATGGCTTAGGAGTAAGGCTTGTTAGTGTCATGGAACGCACAAAACTAGCTCAGTTGGAGACGCTGACTAGAAAAGATTCCCAGGGAATTACATCCGTGATTGAAAGAATCAGTAAACCTGGGAAGTAAAACTATTTTTTCCTGTCTGTGAACAGATGTGAGGCCTGCTCCATTAACCTCCACTCAGCTTGTTAACTGTCATTGAGCTCACTGCTGTTTGAAGTGATTATCATCAGCTGATGAACTTTTCAACTGGGAAGAAACAGGTCAGCGCTTAGTTTATGGCAGGAGGTGCTGTGTTGCTGTTGGTAATCATTAGCTGTCACTAGTCTGTCATTTTATTTTAATTTTTCTCACCTGGCAGCTTCCTCCTGCTTCTTTGATATTTCAGCACAACTGGAATTAGCGCTATGAAAGCAACACTAAAATTTTCTTGTCTGTAATAGCTGAAGGGATTGATCTATTCATGTGTGGTGCCAATGGCAAATTTCCACGCCATCTGGTAACCAATGATAAATTTTAGTTGCAGCAGTAACAAGGCAGATTTCCACTCTAATAACAGTATAAGGTGGTAGTTCTCAACCTGTGGTCCATAGAGTCTGGGGATCTGGGAAACTATCACAAGGCTCTGCAGGACACAGACAAGAAAATAAAAAAGACTTGTCACACTGCTATAACGCATGTGGGCAGAATAGAGAGGCTGCTGTAGAGACAGGATCAACAGTGGCTGTGGAGAAGGAGGGAGCAGCATCAGTAAAGCAGAGATGGAAGAAGCAACAGGGATGGGATCAAAGGCAGTTGCGTAGACCAGAAACCGAAGCAGTCATGGTGGTGGCGCCAGCAATAGTGACAGTGGGGGTATGATCAGAGACAGTTGAGCAGAAGCAAGAACGCCGATACCAGCATTAGCCTGCAGGGCCTGGGGACAGTAGTGCAGCATCAACAGGTGAGGAGGGGACAGATACCAATAATAGAGCTAGCTGAAGAGAGAGGTGGATGCTAATTAGTAGGAAATGGCTGGAGAGAGGGAGAGAGAGAAAGAGGGAGAATTGGTTGGGGTGTAGGAAGAGACAGACTGCTAGGAAGTGGCTAGGGGGAGGGTGACAAAAAAAAACAAAGATAGGAACTGGCTGTAGAGAGAGGGTGAGAGACACACTGATGGAGACAGGAAGAGGAAGTGAGATAAAGACAACAAGTGGGTTATAAACCTGCAAACCAGGTTGATAATAAAATCCAGCCAATAAGCCTGGCCAAAATCAAGGGATCTCTAAATACCATCAGAATAATAAACATAGGTCAGAGGAATTGCTTTGAGAAGCAAATCTCAGAGTGCAGGAGTCAAAGAAAAAAATCTCTTCCTTAGTTTTTGTGATATTTTAGTGGGAGATCATTTTGCATCCAGTGATCACCAGATGGTGTGGTCAAGTATTAGGACTAGGGCTGTTAGAATCCATTCAAAAGCAAGGATCTTAGACTAGGAAAACTAACTTTGCCAAGATGGGCCAATACCTCAGGGAGTCGTTAGCGGGATGGGAACAGCCGGGGGATGTAGAACAGTGGGCAAAACTGAAAGAGGATATTTTAAGGGCAACCAACCTTTTTGTTAAAATGATAAATAAAAGGAAAAGGAAAAGGAGACCACTATGGTTTTTGAAAGAGTAGCTGAAAAGGTGAAGAAAAAAGGGAGGCCTTCATGAAATACAAGAGAGGAAGACAGGCATCTATATTTGGAAAAACTTAGAGAATCTAGCAAGTTAGGAAAGCAAAGATTCAAAAAGAGGAGGAAGTAGCCAATGCAATAAAATGGGGGGATAAGACATTTTTCAGATATGTTAGTGAGAAGAGGAAAAGCAAAAGTGGTATTGTCAGACTCAAGGGTGAAGGGGAGGAATATGTAGAAGCTGATGAGGATAAAGCAGAACTGCTTAACAAATATTTCTTTTCTGTGTTCACAGATGAAGAACTAGGAGCAGGACCTCAAACAGGAACAGAAGCGAGGGGCATCTTGAACAATTTTCAGAAGACTGTGTTTGTGAGAAGCTAGCTAAACTTGGGACCGGATGGGATACACCCTAAAATACTGAGGAAACTTGGGGATGTTCTACCAGCTCCACTGACTGACCTTTTCAATGCCTCATTGGAGTCAGGAGTGGTGCCAAAGGACTGGAGAGAGGCTCATGTGGTTCCTTTACACAAAAGCGGAAGTAAGGATGTGGTTAAAAACTACAGGCCGGTTAGTTTAACTTTGGTGGTGAGTAAATTATTGGAAACGTTGCTGAAAGAGAAAATAGTGAGGTTTCTGGAGTCCAGATTACAGGATCTGAAGCAGCATGGATTCACCAGAGGCAGGTCTTGTCAGTCAAATCTGATTGATTTCTTTGACTGGGTGACCAGGGAATTGGACTGAGGGAGAGCCCTAGATGTGGTGTATTTAGATTTCAGTAAAGCCTTTGACACAGTTCCTCACAGGCGACTTATAAACAAACTGAGCACCCTAGGGATGGACCCTAAAGTTACTGCTTGGATTGGAAATTGGTTGAGTGGGAGGCGACAAAAGGTAAAGGTAAATGGAGCTCACTCTGAGGAGAAGGAAGTTACCAGTGGCTGTTGGGTAAGGGTTACCTCTTTGTGGATGATACCAAAATCTGCAATAGACACCCAGGAAGATGTAGATAACATGAGGAGGATCTCGCTAAGCTTGAAGAATGGTCTAGAATTTGGCAGCTGAGATTTAATATTAAAAAATGCAAGGTAATGCATTTGGGCTACAGCAAGCCAAGGGAGCAATATAGCATAAGGGGTGAAGTACTTTTGTCCACTAAAGAGCAGGACCTAGGCGTGATTGTGTCTGATTATCTTAAAGTAGCTAAACAGGTAGAAAAGGTGACAGCAAAGGCTAGAAGGATGTTTGGGTGCATAGGGAGAGGAATGCCCAGCAGAAGAAAAGAGGTGATAGTGCCTCTGTATAAGTCTTTGGTGCAACCTCATTTGGAGTACTGTGTGCAATTCTGGAGACCGCACCTTCAAAAGGATATAAACAGGCTGGAGTCAGTACAGAGGGTGGCTACTAAAATGGTTAGTGGTCTTCATTATAAAGCATATGAGGACAGACTTAAGGATCTTAATATATACAACCTTAGAGCAGAGGTTCCCAACTCCAGTCCTGGAGGGCCAAACACCATTATTCAGGTTTTCAGGCTGTCCCTAATAAATATGCATGAGATGCATTTGCATGCACTGCCCCATTGTATTCGAATGTGTCTCATGCATATTCATTAGGGACATCATGAAAACCTGAATGGTGTCTGACCCTCCAGGACTGGAGTTGGGAACCTCTGCCTTAGAGGAAATACGGGAGAGAGGTGATATGACTGAGACGTTTAAATACCTCCATAGCAATAATGCACAGGAGGAGAGCTTCTTTCGATTCTTTCTGCTACGACGGAACATGGGATGAGGATGAAAGGGAATAGATTCAGGAGTGATATGAAAGTGTTCACGGAAAGAACGGTGGATCCATGGAATAGTCTCCCAGTGGAGGTGGTAGAGATGAGGATAGTATCTGAAATCAAAGCAGCATGGGACAAACACAGAAGATCTCTAAAGGAAAAAAGGGGACTGTTGTAGTGGTTGATATGGAAGGACAGACTAGATAGGCCATGTGATCTTTTTCTGTTGTCATATTTCTATGTTTGTATGTGCCCTTTTTTAAGCACAAGCCTTCAAGACAAATTACATTTGCTATAGTAGGTATTCTCTTACAATATAAGAGCCTCATTTACTAAAATGCATTAATGCGAGTAATGTGCTTAGTTAGTTAATAAGCCCCATAGAGAATAACAGGGCTTAAGTTAATTAATATATGTTAAATTCCATTAACGCAGCCTAGTGAACACAGCCCTAACAGGCTAATGCAGAAACCTTGTGCTAAAGCACAGTGCTTAAAGCTCTAGTGTAGGGTTTCATAGTGTGACTAACACTAGCTCTCTGCACTGAAATGCAATATTCAAATTACCTAGTGTGCAAAAAGTGAACGTTAAACTGGGAGAGCAAGTCAAACACACGTGCACAGAAGTCTGTGCAAGTTTGGCAAGTTGTCCTGGAGAAACAGGATCATCTGCGGGGAAGTTTAACACTTTCCCTCAGATGACCTAGGCATCAGGGAAAGCCCCTGATGCCATCAGCATATTGATGGGGGTATGGTGCTTCCCTGGATACCAACTGCCCGACACAAACAAAGTCCTCAGTGGTCCAGCAGCCCCGATCCTACACCCGTCCAATAAAAAATTCCCTGGTGGCCCAGTGACTCCGATGCATCCACTAAAAAAAACCCTGGTGGCCCAGCAGCCCCAATCCCTCTACCCAATAAAAACAAAAACCCTGATGGCGCAGCAGCGCTGATCCCACCTACCCAGTAACAAAAAATCCCAGTGACTCACAGAACCCCCCCCCCTCCTCCTCCCAGTACCTTTAATCGGGATCAAGAGAATTACCCACGGGCTCCCGTCCCTATGCTACCATCTTGAAAATGGCAGCGCCTGACCCCGCCCAGTGTATCCCATCTGATGCAGTGTCAAACTTCACTTCAGATGATACTTTTGCCCCTGGCTGGATTTTTACGCCTGCCTGAAGATGGCATGAAGATCCATTTTTTTTTAATTTGTGTAAAAATCAGCGCTAAATTTCAGTGCAGTTTTTTTACATTGGGCGGAATTACTTAAGCAGCGATTTGCATGTGATTTGCATGACAAGTGCGTTGCAGTTTAGCACAGTTGTTTTTTTGGCGTTTTTCCAGCACTAGCTTGCTTTCTGCACTGGAGAGCAAGCCTAGCGTAGGACACGTGACAAAGTGCCACGCTAAGCTGTTCTGCATTGGCCCGTAAGGTTGCGACTTTGGCAAAGGAAGGTAAAGTTACTTGCCCAAGGTCATCAAGAGTATCAGCAGGATCCGAGCCCTGGCTTGACCAGTTCACAGCCTGTTTTTATAATCACTTGGCTGTTCCTCCATTCCTTAGAGCCCTCAGAATAGAGTATTCAGAGATTTTCTAACCTCCATCTCGCATCTAATCCCACCATCATAGCAACAGCCCTTAGCCATCGGGTTTACAAATGCTGGATCCCTTCAAAACCTGGTACTGTGAGTGGAATTAGCAAAACTGAAAGTCGGCAAAGCCATGAAACAGATGGGATGTATTCTAAGGAACAGAAAGAGCTGATAGAGGTTTTTGCAGCTCTACTGAAGAATCTACATTTGAATTACAGACCAGAGTTTAGGTTTAAAGGCCTGATATTTAAAACGATTAGCATAGTTAGCCGTAAATGAGATAAACGGGAATTCAAATATCCATGGGTGCCACCGCTAGGCACCCCAATGTTAACTGGCTAGGGTGACACCCAAGGATAACCGGTCAGGAATGATATTCAGGTACTGCCCAGTTATCCCTCAACAAGGAAAGTTAGACGCACTGAAGACTGGCATAACTTTCAGTGCCGAAGGCAACCAGAGAGTAGCTGAATATTGCTGCCGTCCAGCTACCTTCCTAGCTATCCGTCTGACCCAGATATTCAATGCCAGTGGCCCAATATGGCCCTGGCAATGAATATCCGCTAGCCACAGTCGCTGAATATCAGGTCCAAAGTTCTTTGTGTGGTGCTTAAATGCCTGCAGATGGGCATTCCCGTGTATTCAACTGAACTGTTGCACTCCCTTCAGGACCACATGTTCCCTGGAGGGGCCCCGATTTTCGCAGATTCATAAGGGGATTAAGATATAGTTATTTCATGAAGCGTTTGAGGGGTGGGCAGTGAAAGCACCGAGGGAGGGGTGGGAAGAGGATGGGAAGGATTACTACTATATTTTATATGTTTTTTATGATCTCTGTGTATTCTGTTTTAAAATATGAGCTGCTTTAGGGTCTTTGTTGATCATAAGCAAGGTATCAAATACATGATATAAATAAATCCGTTCATAGACCCTCGGAGACAGGAGTATTTCTCTGGAACTTGAGAAGGGTACATATGCTCCTTCTTTATACAAAAGGCAAAAGAAAGGAAGCTGGAAACTACAGGCTGGTTATGCTGACCTCAATAATGAGAAAATTAATGGAAACGCTACTGAAGGTAAGGATAGTGAAGTATTTACAATTAGTGGATTGCAGGATCCAAGGCAATATGATTTTACCAGAGGCAAATTGTGTCAAATGAATCTTAATTTTGCAATTGTGTGACTCGAAGAGATCATCAAGGACATGGCTTACTCAGACTGCTTCAAATCTTTTGATATTGCCCCACATTTAAGGTTCATTAACTATGGGCAGCTTGGGGGCGAGTGCCAAGGTGGTGCCCTGGCATAGAAACTGATTTAGTGACAGCTAACACAGCTTAGTAGTAAATAGAATTCACTCTGAGGAAAGAAAGGTGATTAGTGGAGTACCCAAGAGATTAGTCCTGGGGCCACTTTGTTTAATATCTTTGTGAGTGATATTGCAGAGAGAAAAAGTCTGCCTTGCTACATTTGACAAGAAGATCTACAACAAAATAGATACTTCCAGGGGAACAGACAGAAGTGATCAAAAAAGTCCGAGAAGAGGTAAAATGCTTGACACTTAAGATTCAGTGTAAAAAGTACAGAGTCAAACCTTTGGGGTAGAGAAATCTGAGGGAATGGGATAGAGTGGGGTGATGAGCTACTGAGCACCCACCAGGAGAGACTTTGAGGCAGTGGTATACAAAGGGTGCCAGCTCCTGGGTGCCAGCCAGGAGGGTGGTGCACACATGCCAGGCCCACACATGGAGGCAACTCTGCAAACTTACCTTACTTTAATTCTGTTTATTGAAATTTTAAAAAAACTATGCAATATTCACAAAGTATAGAGAAACACAATAAGTCAACAACAGAAATAATACAAAAGAGAAATAATACAAACAAGTACATTAGCCCACATCTCGGGGAGAAAACCGTAAGAAATCAATAACAATAAAAAACAAGGCAAGGAACACCAAACCAAAGAAAGGTGTCCCAGCCACACAGAGCAGTCATTTAATTATACTCTTCCACCGCCTGACAATTTCTAAACAACAGCATAACGACATAAAGGAAAAACAAAAATCACTGTGCCTTTTCCTTATCAAGAATCCACCTTTCCAAATCCAAAAATGACAAGAAGCCAAACTGTCATAACCAAGAGATACTAAGCACTTACAAGGGTAGCGCAAGATAAAAGTAGCGCCTAAGGCAAGAGTTCTAGACTTGAGAGCAAGAAAGGACTTCCTACGTGCTTGTGTTGAGCGAGATACATCAGGAAAAATAGAGACCTTACCACCACAATAGAGATTGTCCCTTTTCCGAAAATAAGCTTTAAGAATAGAGACTTTACCTTCTTCAGAAACCAGTTACTAATAATGTGGCTCTAGTGGAAATAATATCTTGAGTGTCTTCCAAAAAGGCAGTCAAGTTAAACCCATTTTATCTTTAAGAACAGCTACTTCCCCTTCCCCAACACCTGGAGAAACAATTTTTGAGGAACTATAACAACATTTAGCAAACAGTATAGCATCGGCAGTGGGGAGGAGAACAACATCTTTTAAATATTTCCTAAACAGTATTGATGGAGATAATAAACTACTAGAAGGAAAATTTAAAACTCTCAAATTCTTAGACCTAGCCATATTCTCTAAATTCTCAGGTTTTTGACACATAATAGAACTTTCTTTCATGATAGCAGACTAAAATAAAGAAAACGATTTAACCTGTGCATCTATACTCGAAATAGATGAATGCAAAGTTCCAATCTGACTATCGGGATTCTGAAATTTAATAACAGTGTCCCTAGTAAACTGACATAAAGAGGGAACAGTCTCAGCAAGAATCCATTCAGTATGATTAACTACTTGCCAAATATCCAGAAGAGAAATGGAGGAGACTTGTGAGTCACCAGGAGGAATGGAGGGCTCCAACCAAGGAACCATTTTGGGGAGCACAACTTCCTTCCATGAACTCAAAACACCAGACTGAGGCACAGCAGACAATTCCAAAAAAACCAGGAGGAAGAGGAGGGGTACGCTCAGGAGAGCTAAGACTCGGCCCCTCCACCGAGGGGTCACAAGGAACAGTACCTGGTGTTGTTAAGACTGGTGTAGATATTACATGCTTGTCCATAGGGCCACCAGCAGACACAGCCACGAGAGTTTTCTTTTTCCTTTTACCGCCGGGCATCACCACTTCGCAGATCTATAAATGCTCCCGATGTGCTCCTAAGGGGCTCACATGGGGCATACGTCCCCCTTAGAAAATACCCCAACAAGCGCCAATGGCTAAACACTGTAAAGCACTCTAGATATATTAAGGAGCTTCAAAATGATGTCAGCAGTGACTGCCCCGCAAGGGCTGGCTCTCTCCAGCACCAGCTGTTCTCACTCTCCACAGCGTGTGAAACTGCAGGGAACACTACCAAGAAACAGCTCCATGCACAGATCCTTTATAGAGCCTCAAAATGACATCAGCAGTGACTGCCCCGCATGTGCTGGCTCTCTCCAGCACCAGCTGTTCTCACTCTCCACTCTCCACACCATGTGAAACTGCAGGCAACACTCCCCTCGGCAAACTTACCTTAATGTTGTGGCTGGCTTGCCACGCTGCCTCCGCTCCAGGTCTAGTGGCTCTTCTTTCCCAGCTGAAGTCTCATGAATTGCGAGAATTCGGCCCAGGAGAGAAGAGCCATCAGGCCTGGAGCAGAGGCAGCATGGAAAGCCACCCATGGCTTTAAGTTTACCACATTACCTCTGCGTGTGGGTCCAGCAGGGGGAATGGGACCACACCATGCGGGGAGGGGGAGGGTCGGCTGTAAGGGAGGTGCCCGTCCCAGGTGTCTAGGGGGCTGGGAATGCCACTGCTTTGAGGTTATACTGTCTTAACTCAAGATATCAACATAGTGAAATTAGATGATGGCCAGAGCTATAAGTGTCCTGTGGTACAGAAGAACAGACATAACTATCAGAAAAAAAAGAAGTGATAATGCCTGTACAAATTGTTGGTGTGGCTTCACCTAGAGAACCGTGTTCTGTTTAGGAGACCATGGGGTATGTTTACTAAAGGGCAGTAGCGGACTCCGTGGGATATCAGAGCCACGACCCCATTGATTTCAATGGGGCCTCGGCTCCGATATCTCACGGAGTCCGCTATCACCATTAAGTAAACATACCCCCATATTTCAGAAAGGACAGAAAGAGGCTACAAGAAATCAAGTGAAAGACAACCAAATTGGTGTGGGATCTGTAGCAAAAGTCACAAAAGGTGAGACTGAAGGACCTAAATATGTACATCCTACAGGCACAAGATCTAAATCTCTGTTGTGCCAAGCTTGGGTGTTGTTGAAAAATACTATCTAGGAAGCCCAGACCAGCTGCATACCACGCTTTAAGAAAAGTGGAAGGAAGTCCAAAAACTGCCAGCATGGTTTAAAGGTGAGGTCAGAGAGGCTGTTGTTGCCAAAAAAGCAACTTTCAGGAAATGGAAAAAAGAGCCAAACGACGAAACCTGCAAACAGCACAAGCACTGGCAAGTCAAATGCAAGGCATTGATAAGGCAGGCAAAGGGAGAATTTGAGAAGAAGCTTGCTGCAGAAGCAAAAACGCGAAATAAAGACTTTTTCAAGCACATTCGTAGCAAAAAACCTGTGAGAGAGTCTGTTGGTCCATTAGATAATAGAGGAGTTAAAGGGGTACTAAGAGGAGACAAGGCGATAGCGGAGAGACTGAATGAATTCTTTGCTTCAGTCTTTACTGAGGAAGATGTAGGGATGTTACCCATGACTGAAGTGGTATTTAAAGGTGCGGAAGAATTGAAGGAAATATCAATACATCGGGAAAGCACAGTTACTTACCTGTAACAGGTGATCTCTGGGAACAGCAGGAATAAGTCTTCACATATGGGTATCGTCGGTACCGACGGAGCCTGCGCGGGAACGCTCCCCAGCGTCCAATAAGAAAGCTTTTGGGAGCATCCCACAGTGCCTGCGTGCTGCATTCCCGCCTTTCCCAACCACCTCTCTCCAGTTCGAGTTTTAAAGCTGAGAAAAAGAGAGAGAGAGAGGGAAGGAAAGATAGATAGAGAGATACAACTCCTAGGGGAGGTGGGTGGGTTGTGAAGACATATTCCTGCTGTTCCCAGAGATCACCTGTTACAGGTAAGTAACTGTGCTATCTCCAGGAACAAGCAGGAATGAGTCTTCACATATGGGGACTCCCTAGCTGCAGATGCCAGGGAGAGACCTCAGAGTTGTGTGTCCTTGAAAAGGGCTCCACCTCCCCCCATGGATCTCTGGCATCCAAACAGGGTAGGTGGGTAGGAGTTGATTAGGAATGGAACAGGTGTTTGAGAACAGCCTGACCAAACGAGGCATCCCGGCGGGAGTCCTTGTCCAAACAGTAATGGGCTGTGAAGGTATGAACCGAGGCCCAGGTGGCCGCTCGACAGATTTGGTCGATGGACACAGAGTTTAGATGAGCCATTGAGGCTGCCATGGCCCTCACATTGTGAGCTGTGACATGGCCTTCCAGAGAAAGGTTCCTATTCTGGTAGGCGAAAGAAATACACTGAGCAATCCAGTTGGACAGTGTTCTCTTAGAAACTGGAAGTCCTAAATGGGAAGGATCAAAAGCAACAAAGAGTTGAGAAGACTTTCTATGTTGCTGTGTTCTTTGTAAGTAAAAGGCGAGAGCTCTTTTACAATCCAAAGTATGAAGATTCCTCTCTGCACTTGATGCATGAGGTCCTGGAAAAAAGACAGGTAAATATACCTCTTGATTCAGATGAAAAGGCGAGACCACTTTGGGCATAAAGTGTGGATTGGTCCTGAGGACTACCTTATCATGATGGAACCTTGTATAAGGAGGATTAGCCACCAAGGCTTGCAACTCACTGATGCGACGTGCTGAGGTGACTGCAATGAGAAAGATAACCTTCCAAGAAAGAAATTTCAAGGAGGTGGTGGCTAAAGGTTCAAAGGGTGGCTTCATAAGCTGGCCAAGAACCAGATTTAAGTCCCATGTCACTGGAGGTGGTCTAATGGGAGGTTTAGTTAAAAGAAGGCTTCTCATGAATCTTGCTATAAGAGGATGAGAGGAAATAGGCTGTCCATTGAGAGGCTTGAGGGACGCTGCAATAGCACTCAAATGGACTCTTACCGAATTTGTTTTAAGGCCTGCATGGGATAGATGCAGAAGATACTCTAGTAACAAATTCAGAGGTATTGCAAGAGGGTTAAGACCCTTCTCTGAACACCAAATGGTAAATCTTTTCCATTTGAAAGCATAAGAACGCCTAGTGGAAGGCTTTCTAGAAGCATGAAGAATATCTCTGACTTGCTGAGAGATATGAAAAACCTGAAGGTCTAGGCCTTCAGCAACCAGGCCCTGAGATGGAGAGACTGGGGGTTTGGGTGCCACAACGTTCCGTCTACTTGGGATAGAAGATCTGGTGCAGAGCCCAATTCCAGGGAGGGAGCTTGAGAGAGATGCAGAAGTAGAGGGTACCACACTTGGCGTGGCCAATGTGGTGCTATGAGGATCATGGAACCTCGGTCTCTCTGAAGCTTGAAAAGTGCTTTGGGAATTAGGGGAATGGGTGAAAAGGCATAAAGGAAGTCTTGACCCCAGTGAAGAAGGAAGGCATCCTTGGCCTGAACTCCCTGACACGGAATTCTGGAACAGAACCGGGGAAGTTTGGCATTCCACGGACTTGCAAAGAGGTCTATGTCCGGGGTTCCCCAAATTCGAAAACTCCTGGCTACCTGGTCCATGTGGAGGGACCACTCGTGTGGAAGCAGAACTTGACTGAGTCTGTCTGCCCAAGAGTTTTGAACGCCTGGAAGATATACTGCCATAAGATGAATCTGATGCTCTCTGGCGAAGGCCCACAGTCGCAAAGCTTCATTGCAAAGCGACAGAGAGCCAGTCCCTCCCTGCTTGTTCACATAGAACATAGCTACTTGGTTGTCCGTGTGGATGAGGACTGTCCTGTAGCTGAGCAGGGAGTGGAACACTCTGAGAGCTAAGAAAATTGCTCTGAGTTCCAAGAGATTGATGTGTAGAGAAGTCTCCTGTGGAGACCAGATGCCCTGGGTGGAGAGATCTTGCAGATGAGCTCCCCAACCCATTGGAGAGGCATCTGTTGTAAGGGTTGCTTGGGGAAGTGACTGCTGAAAAGGGGACCCCAGCAACAGGTTTTGAGAGGACTTCCACCACTGGAGAGACCAAAAAAGGCGACTGGAGTTTGCTATTTTGTCTGACAGGCAACCTGATGCCTGAGTCCATTGGGTGGACAAAGTCCATTGAGCTGCCCTCATGTGAAGGCGAGCATATGGAACCACATGCACGGTGGATGCCATGTGGCCTAAGAGTTGTAACATTTCCCGAGCAGTTAAATGGGACTTTAACTGTATTTGGGAAGCTAACTGCACCAAGTGTAGTCAACGAGCCTGAGGAAGATAGGCCCTTGCAGTTGTGGTATCCAGGACAGCCCCTATAAACTCCAGAGATTGAGTAGGGGTAAGATTGGATTTTGGGATGTTTATTACCAGTCCCAAATACTGAAGGACACGCATTGTGCAGGTTAGAAAAGTCTTGGCCTCTGACTTAGAGGGAGCTCGAATGAGCCAGTCGTCCAGATATGGGAAAACGAATATTCCCAGGGTGCGTAGAAATGCAGCTACTACTGCCATGCATTTTGTGAACACCCTTGGTGCGGAGGCCAGACCGAAAGGAAGCACCCTGTATTGGTAGTGCTTTTCTCCAAAAAGGAACCGAAGGAACCTTCTGTGTGTTGGATGGATGAGGACATGGGTGTACGCATCCTTGAGATCTAGAGAACAAAGCCAGTCCTGACTCTGAAGGTATGGAAGCAGAGCACCGAGAGAAATCATCTTGAATTTCTCCTTGAATAGAAATTTGTTCAATTCTCTGAGATCTAAGATGGGTCTGTAGCCCCCTGTTTTCTTTGGAATAAGAAAATAAGGGGAGCAGAACCCTGTGCCTTGCTGAAGAAGAGGTACTTCTTCTATTGCAAGAAGGGTGGCAATCTCCTGACCCAGAAGGTCGAGGAGAGATGTTGGAGAATTGAACTGTTTCACTATGGTGTGAGGGGGAAGGCTTAAGAAATGAAGCTTGTACCCTTCCCTTATGATAGAGAGTGTCCATTGCTCTGCTGTGATTTGTTCCCATCTGGGAGCAAAGTAAGTCAACCTTCCTGGAATGGTAAGGGGCTCTGGTTCTTCCAGAGCCAGAAAGGCTACGTTCTCTAGCTACAAGTCAAAGGCCCTGAGGAGGCTGAGGCTGCTGGGTCATGGCAGGCCTAGCAGCCTTTGATTTGGCCTGTTTAGGTGGTTGCTGACGCTTTGCAGCAAAACGACCTGCAGAAGATGCCTGCTGACTATAAGCAGGATAGTATCTTCCCTTTTTAGAAAAAGATGTCTTTTTGAACAATCTTTTCTTAACAGGAGCAGAGGTAGACTTTGAAAGTCGATCCAAAGCAGAGTTTTCAGCATCCATCTGATTGGCCTTTGCTTGCCAATCCTTACCAAAAAGGTTTTCACCTGTACAAGGGATATTCCCTAATTCATCTTGTACCCAGAGCTCCAAATCAGCAGCTTGTAACCAAGCAATTCTGCGTGCCCCTATGGCAATAGCCAAAGTTCTGCTTACACACTCAAAAGAGTCAAAGGCTGCACGGTTGGAAAATTTGGAGGCATCTTGGGCATGTTTGAGCCAAGTGAGAAACTCCTGCCTTTTATCCTCTGAAATAAAAGGGGTTAAAGTCTGCAGATGATCTGTGACTTCTTTTAGAAACATCCCTATATAGAGACTATAGGAGTTGATCCTGGCAGCTAGCATAGAAGCTTGGAAAACCCTTCGGCCAAAAGCATCTAGGGTCCTGCATTCATGCCCTGGAGGATTAGATGAGTGTCTCTTTGCACTCTTTATTTTTCTCATGGCAGACTCTACCACAATAGAGTGGTGAGGAAGCTGAGTTTTGTGGAAGCCAGGACAAGGAGGGACACGATACATGGTGTCTAGCCTGCGAGAATGAGGAGAGGTGGTAAGAGGTGTCTCCCACATCCTCAACATGAGATCATACAGAATCTCATGGATAGGTAAAGTAGCTGCCTCTTTAGGAGTTTTAGGATATTGTAAAATATCTAACTCCTTGGCTCTGGGTTCTGACTCAGGGGCCACTGTGACGGAGAGGCCCCTAGCCACTTCCCTAATGAAGTCTTGAAAAGACAAGTCTTCTGGAGGAGACATTCTTTGTTTAGGAGAAGAAGGCTCCTGAGGAAGAAGTATCGATGCCTCGACAGAACCCTCAGAGTCATCTGAGTCTTCAGAGGAATCGAAGTATCGCCTGTCTGGATGCTCCTGTAGAGCCCGATAGCCGTACTGAGAAGGATCGGTATCAGGAGTAACCTGTACCGGTTCAGTACCGATGGGCATCATAGGACAGGGTACCGTTGCAGTCGACACCAAAGTCGATGCCGATGCAATCGGTACCGGCACCGGGAGTGATGCTGGTGTCGGAGCCGGTACCAACAACGGGGATTGTTGCGGTACCGGAGGCGTCGCAGTCTGTATGAATGCCGACAGGGTGCGCTGCATGGCCAGAATCTTCTGATCCATCGACACCACCAATGTCTGGATGTCGGTACCAGTGGGAGCCACCGGTACCCCAGAACATGGCAACAGGTGATCTGTCGAGGCCGAGCCATCGATGTCAACCTGTGACCAATGTTCCCTCTAATTGTCTGTAGGCTGTGTGCGCATAAAATATCAGCTGTGCAGCTTTTGAAGGAAGGTTAAATTTTTTGTGCGCCACATAACGACAGTCGGAGTTATATACTTTAAAATTTGACTACACATCAGAATACAGTATGTACACCACATTGATTTTAATCAAATTAAATGAAAATAGACGATTACTAAATGAAGCTGAAAATTTCTAGTAATTACAATCAGAAATGCGGTATTATTTCAGTTAATTTTTATGGAAAGTCATTGTTATTTCATGTAAATAATTTATGTATGGAAGAAGAGTTCATTCTCAAAATTTTTCTCTTCGATCTTTCAAATTTACCCAGTCTGAATAAATTTTATCAAGGTCTACTGATCCGTCATCTTGAAGAAGTCTCTTAACACGCATCAGCATTTCCAAATGTTCTAACTGTAAGCGATTCCTTATTTTGGTTTTTAAACTGTTCATCAAGCTGAAACAACGCTCACAATCTGCACTAGAAGCCAAAATTGTTCCACCAATATCCATCAATTTCACTAAATCTGCAAAGTGAGCATTCTGAAACACCAAAGTTACCATATCTGGAAAACTGTTTATCAGTTTGCTTTTGATTTTTTCTGCGACTAAGAACTTGAAGTCATTGGACTGCTGAATAACAATATGTTCCTCCATAAGAAATTGTTTGTACTTTAAGCAGAGTGATCGGACGTTTTCAATTCCAAATTCATAATCACACTGTGCTATTGCTGTCAAGTCAAAAGCAGACCATTCCTCAATTTCATTTTCAGGAAATCTTTCCCCTAAATGCAGACACAGCATATTAATGAAAATAAGTGTGTAACCAGTATCCACTGAAACGTCTCCTGGTATCTTGTCGAGAAGATTTTTAACATTATCACTCCACTTTACTGTGTCACCCAAGTCTTGCATTCAGATTTTGTTCAGCTTACCCTGTGCATGATGATATGCTTCCAGTGGTGTTAGCCCACGTTTTTGAAATGCCATTGTTAATGAAGCTAGTTCAGATAAAACATCATTCAAAATTTGCAGTGTTATATGGACTTGATGGTTGTTTAGCTTTTTATAACAGTACTTTGCAATGGGATCATTATCCTTCTCTTCTTCAAAGTATTTTAATAATGGATCATAATTTTGAATAATTGCTTGAAGAGCAAAATGTCTAGATAACCACCGCACTTCGTTCAGAGGTCTAAAATCAATTGACTTGCATTCAGAAGCATTAGCTAATTCTTTAAATTGTGACCTTTTAGTAGAAGATCGACAAAAGGTTGTGTAAACAGTTCTCATGAAAGTTTCAACTTCTTACATCAACTTTACTTCCTTCCATGATTCAGAGATCCCCAAATCTTCATGATAGGCAACACAATGCTGCTGCACTAAATGCACTTTCTTTTTTTTTTTAGCTGCGCAGCAACACGATTTATTCTGCCTGACATGACAGAGGCACCATCTGAAGTAAACATGACCATTTTGTTAAGGTCAAGCTTGTATTTCCCATAGAATTCCCGGAGTGCACTGACTATTGATGCAGCATCACATGCTTCCAACTGTAGCATCCCACCAAATGAAGTTTTATACAGACATGAATTTAATGGCCGATATTTGAAGTACAGTATTAAGTATTTGTTGACAGAAATGTCTGTACTTTCATCAATAGTTAATGTATGATACGCTGCTGATGCAACATCTGCTATGAGCTTATCTTGGACATTGATATTTATAATTTCAAGAAATTCAAACAAATAGTTTTTGCTTCTCCCACTTTCAGGTATGGTTATGTACTTGGACATGTGTTCATTAATATCTTGAACAGAGAGCATGGAATATTCATCCGAACAGCCAGCAAAACACTATCAATTAGAATTTTAATTTCTTCTGGTGTAGAACGCTTCCGTTCATTACTAATTTGCCTTTTCTCTTTTTCAGCGGTGCTCTCAAGCAACAAGTTAAATAATTCTCCTCTTAAATTTGGATTTTTAGCTCTAAGTTTCTTAATACTTTCAGTATGAATCTTACTAGACAGGCGTCATTTCAAAAAGTCCAGTTTCCACACATCATCCAGTTTGCCCATCCATATGAACTACTATGTCTATTTTTTTCCCTTAGAGAACTTCTGTGTTTTCCCTATGCTTTCTTGAATTCAGATAAAGCCCTTGTCTCTACTTCCTGCAAATATTCTAGAACTGGTGTTCTAGAATATTTGCCATGCTGACTTTTCATAGGTGGGGTTGGTGCACTTTGAGTTCTTGGACTTAGTACTGCTGTGGTATAGTATGCTTTTGAGTGTCCATTTGCATGTTTTTTTTGTTACAGCAGTGTGTGTTAATAATGTAATTGTACATTAAGTGTCACTGTGCCCATAGAGATAAAATGATTGTGGGTACTTAACACACATTAACTTAATTAACGCATGTCAAAACATTTAGCGAACGTGCCCCATAATGTCCAGCAGTGGAGGGTTGGTAGTGATGTCAGGACCATACCAAGCTAGAAATGTGCCGTGTGACTCACAGACCTGATGCCTCCATCCTTGCCCAGCCACGTGCAGAAACCTGCTCCTATCGGGCTTCTTCGAAGCTGTCACCAGGTGCCCCTAGTGGTTGGTTGGAGTAAGGGCATCTGGTGCATTTAATTAATTTTTAAGGAGTGATTGACCTAAAGGGCCTAGAGCAGGGGTCTCAAACATGCGGCCCGCGAGAGAACATTGTGCGGCCCGCGACGGAGGGAAAGAAAAAAGCCTTGCTTCTGCTTCTGCCGTTGCTGCCGTGGCAGCGGCAGAATCGACTGTCAATTTATTTTTTTTTAAACCTGGCTTCTGCTGCTCAAGCAGCAAAATCAGCTGTGCTGCGGTCCCTTCCTCTCTGCCCGGAGATCCCTCATTGTGCTCCATCAGCGTGTGCTTTTCAAGCCGCGAAGAGAGTATTCCCCTCTCGCGAGGCTTGAAAAGTGAATAGGATTAAGCCGCGCGAGAGGGAAATACTCTCTTCGCGGCTTAAAAAAGCACGCCGCTGATGAAGCACAATGAGGGATCTCCGGGCAGAGAGGAAGGGGCCGCGGGACAGCTGATTTTCTGCTGCAGCAGCAGAAGCCAGGTGTTTTTTTTATTTACCGGGGGGGGGGGGTAGGACTGGAAATGGGCTATTGGCGGGGGGGGATTTAGGACTTTAAAAGGTATATAGGCAGGGGGGTTATTACTTGAAAATGGCTATTGGCAGGGGGGGTTATGTCTGGAAATGGGCTATTGGCGGGGGGGGTTATGACTGGAAATGGGCTATTGGCAGGGGGGGGTGTAGGACTGGAAATGGGCTATTGGCAGGGGGGGTGTAGGACTGGAAATGGGCTATTGGCAGGGGGGTTATGACTGGAAATGGGCTATTGGCATGGGGGGGGGTTATGACTGGAAATGGGCTATTGGCAGGGGGGGTGTAGGACTGGAAATGGGCTATTGGCAGGGGGGTGTAGGACTGGAAATGGGCTATTGGCAGGGGGGTTATGACTGGAAATGGGCTATTGGCAGGGGGGGTTATGACTGGAAATGGGCTATTGGCGGGGGGCTATGACTGGTAATGGGCTATGGTGGGGGCTAGGACTGGAAATGGGCAGGTGGGGGTTAGGAAGGACTGGAGGTGGGCTGATGGGGGGAGTTAGGACTGGTAATGAGCTATGGAGGGGCTGACTGAAATGGGGTAATGGGGGTTAGGGCTGGAAGTGGGCTATTGGCAGGGGGGTTATGACTGGTAATGGGCTATGGTGGGGGCTAGGACTGGAAATGGGCAGATGGGGGTTAGGACTGGAGGTGGGCTGATTGGGGGGTTAGGACTGGAGGTGGGCTGATTGGGGGGTTAGGACTGGTAATGGCCTATGAGGGGAGGTAAGACTGAAAATGGGGTGATGGGGGTAAAACTGGAAGTGCGCTATGGGGAGGTTAGGACTGGTAATGGGCTATGGGGGGTGTATAACACTGAAAATGCTGGGGGAGTGGGTAAAACTGGAAATGCGCTATGTGGAAGTTAGGACTGGTAATGGGCTATGGGGGGTCTAGGACTGGTAATGGGCTGGGTGGGGGTTGCTAGGACTGGAAATGGGTTGAGTGGAAGGGGGGCTTGAACTGCAAATGGCTGATGGGGAGGGGGGCTTGGAATGGAAATGGGCTGTGAGGGGAGGGAGCTAGGATTGGAAATGGGCTGATGGGGGGCTAGGATTGGAAATGGGCTGATGGTGAGGCTATGATAGGACTGGAAATGGACTGATGCAGGGACTAGAAGGGAGCGGATGCTGGGTGGGGCTGGAACTAGAAGGGAGCTGATGTTGGGGGAGGATTAGAATGGGATGGAGCTGGGAAAGTGAAATGGAGAGGGGAAAAATATTTTGTCTAGGAGAGAAGACAAATCTACAATTGGCCAGGTATTGGGAGAGTAAGTGGGGATTGAGGATGGAGGGGTAAAAGTGGAGTGGATGAAATAGGAATGAGGAAAGAGAAAAAGGAGAAAGATTAGTATGTTAAAGCAGATGTAGAGAGAGAATGGAAAAAAAACTAGGAGAGAAGAAAGGGCAAATGGACAGCAGACGATGGAGAGTTAGCAGAAGACATGAAGAAACCAGAAGAAAGTGGCTGGAACAATTGCAACTGAAAAAAAATGCACAAAAGGTAGAAAAATCTCTCTTTATTTTGAATTTATTAACTGGAATATGTCAGCTCTGGGAAATGTGCATCATTAATGTTTGCGCTTTGTTTAGTACAAGAGGAAATTAATTTATAGTTTTATTTCTACAGTGTTGTTGTACATTCCAAGTTTGGCTTTTGGGGTTCCCAGTTTAATTATTGTCTTCCTGTTTCTAAATCTTTTAGTCTTTCTTTATTCATACTCATTAAAGAGGCATGTTTACTAAAAGTTAGTGTATGGTAACATTATGCAAATATTTATGCAAATGAGGCCCCTTATGCAAATGAGGCCCCGCGTCTTATGCGGCCCCCGGGTTACTTTACAAGTCCTCATTTGGCCCTCAAAGCAATTTGAGTTTGAGACCCCTGGCCTAGAGGATTCTGGTCCTTGTAGTACAGAACTCCTTATGAAGAAAGATTCAAGCCAAAGTGTAGAGTAACAAGGCTTTATTTCCCCGGTCAACGCTAAGGTCCAGTAAGACACAAAGAAAGTAAATACAGTCCTTCTCTTTAACAAAAAGGTTCCACCAACATTTCAAACAATCAACTGCTGTAGGTTTCACAGTTAAGTGTAAGTCTGGGCTAAGACTTCTTTTAAATCAAAACAAATTAATATATCAGCAGAGAAATGGTTACAAACTTCACCATCAGCAGAGTTCTTCTCTCTCTAGAAATCCTGCAGGGAATTCATGCTAGCTGCTGAACAAAGATTACATTCCATCAGCTCCTCCTGAGGAATGGGAATACTGTTTTCATATTCAAAGTCCATTGACTCAGGGTCACTGACTTCCTCAGATAATGATAATTTTCACTCCCTGTTAACTCCTCACAGGGATTCTTTTGCTTCCCGTAAAACCCTCTTACTAAGCTTTGGGGAAATGCTTTTAAAAGGTCAGTTTTACTTCTTCTCCCCTTATAAAGTTTAACTCTTTGAACAGGGTTTTCATCAGTAAAACTTTCTCTTAGAATTAAGGATTTTGCATACCTTGGCTTCTCTAAGCTGCCACACCCAGAGCTCTCCTTGTAACGTGCTTTCTCAGGCAGACAAGCTGTTCTATGCAGTGCTCTGCTTTCAGAGCTATCAGGCAAACCCGGTATGGATTTCCACCCTTTGTGGTTCTTAGCAAAGGTATCTCTGTAGTAGGAACTTCCCCTCCTTGTTCCTTGCTGGTTTGATACAATGAACTTACTTGGGCTAGGAGAGTTGCTTTTATCCGGCAGACTGCTTCTTCTGTTTACTTTGCTATGGACTCTGTCCCAATATGTTTGGCCTCTCTGGACTCTATCCCTTTGAGTGAAACTCCTTTGGATTCTGTCTCTTTGAGTTGGCTGCCCGTGGAAGCTGTCCTGTTCCAGGTTCCTTTTCCCACAGCTATCCAAACTGCTGCTCCAGACTGCGCTCCTTCCTGAGCCTCTTGCTGAGCCTCTTGCAGTGATACTTGCTGTGCTTCTGGCTATGTTCCTGGTTAGGCTACTTTCGCCGCTCCTGTTGCTTCCACGGCTCTCCTTGCTGCTTTGCCGGCTCTTACTACTGCTCTCCTTGCTGCTGCCCCTTTCTTCTACCATCTGGTTTCCTTTATAAAGGGATTTTTGGTTTGAACATTTTGGGCTTGATCTCAGGTGAAACTGCTTGCTACTAATGCAATCAGTGTCAGAGCACGTTGCTCTTGGCTGTGTGGAACTGCTCATACGCCCTCTGGCTGTGCTGCGCTGGAACTGCGCTCTCTGCATATTCTCAGTTCCATGTAAAACAGGGTTTTTTTCTAAAACTATTTCCTTCATAGGTTCCGCATTATGACAAAGCTCAGTGATGGCATCAGTGCCTCTTCTGTACTTGTACCTCGTGTGGCTGTACTGTTTGCCTTTGGTGTTGCCACTGATGTCACATCAGAATTTGAATAAAATGTTTTTGTGTGTTATATAATGTGAACTACATCTAGAAGATCAGCAGTTATACAAAATATCAATGTGTTTGTAATCTTTAGAAATACTCTTGAAGAAGCCGAAGAGGTGAAATGAAGGCCTCCATCAGGTATTTTTTGGCTTGTAATACAGCTTCCTCCCACGAAGAGATGAGTATTAGAAAACTATTTCATTAAAAAATTGATAGATATAAATAAATGAAAGCAGGCAATGAACTGAGGAGGATAACTGAAGAATTTTGAAGGAGTGTTTTATCTTATGACATTTCAGTAAATGAACTAAAGATATGGTGTGCGGCATTTAGCATGAATTTTGGAAACTTAGATTTTTAACTAAATCAACTGCAAAATTGAAAAGAAGACTTGCTGAATAAAAGAATTATGAAAGAACCTAAGTTTTGATAAAACAAAAGGAGTTTTTCTGACCAATGATTGCACTTATCCATTATATATTATGGCCAGTTTCAGGGATGTTTTGAAGTAGATGCTGAGGTCTTTTCCCCTTTTTTCATATTGTTGTTTAACTGCTGATTTTCTAGCTGTAGTTTGAGATAATTGATCAGCTGGATCCTTTTTGATGGTCTGTGGAGTTACGTAACGTGAAACACTACTTCTGCACTATACCCGTTGTTGGGAGAGTTTTATTGGTTGGTCTGGAAATGTTCCATATCAGTAAATAATTATACTCTATTGGACTAATATTCAAAGACAATTCACTGGCAAACATATGAATAGCTTATTCGTGTATTTTCAAAAAAAATATACAAATAATATGAGGCTGTTTAAATTGCTAAACGGTCAGATATTATTTGTATATTGGGCCATATTAGTGGAGAAGCGAGGGCAGGCCAGATAGCAGCAATATTCAGTCATTATTCGTTATACATTTAATTTAGGCCTACGAAATAGCAGGCTTAAACTAAATAGATAATAAAGTGACTGTGCCAGCACTATCTGACATTGAGCACTGCTACGTATATGGTTAGCAGCGCTGACTATACAGACTAAGTTAAATGGCAGTGCTGGCATTATTTACCCCTATTTGCGCAGCTCACACTGCTGGTTTGGGAGAGAGGGCCCAAAAGAGAAAGGTGGCTCAGGATGCCACAACCACTTGAGCTAGCTCTGATCTAATCTATGGTGCAGGAGATAAAGCAAAAAGAGTAGAGTGAGCAAATTAGTACATAGGGTAATGAGAGAAGCTAAATATTCTAGAGCCTGTACCTTGACTGTACCTCGCCTGACTGGTACTACAACGAAATGCCCTGGAAATAACTCGCCCTCCATCAAGATTCTAAATGTTAGCATGAACATTTTAAACATGCAGTGCTCACGAATTGGGAGCCAATGAAGCTGCCTCAAAACATAACCATCTTTGCAGCTGTGCTTCGGAGCACCTGTAACTTCCAGATCATGTAATTAGGCAACCCCACATATAGGAGATAGTCATAGTCCAATATAGAGACCACCAAGGCTTGTGTCACCATCTGCATCGCTGCCTCATCCAAAAATGGAAGAAGTTGATGCACCAATTTCAGCTGTCCATAGGCTACAAACCCTCACTTGGTTTGCAGCTTGTCATGCTGTGAGGGCTTGTGTGCATCTATGATGCTGAGGGCTAAGCTATTGGTAACTTAATTACTGGCAGGATCTCCCAAGATGGACAGGTTTCAGCTGAGGTGCCAGACCAAGACAAACCACCCATCTGGGCAGCAGCAGAATGGGACAGTGTTGGCAGCAGAGGATCACATTCCATATCTTGCCACAAAACCCAGTGGATACTCAGAATAAAACAAATTTCACTATCATGCTGGAAGATGAGACCCCCAGGTCGGAAGGCCCTCAACTGACTACTGGGGGGGGAGCTGAAGACTTTTCAGAGTAAAGCCAGCATTTGTGATATGGTTGGATCAAAGCCCACAGGACGTCTGACTGCTGATGTAGCTGCGCATGAAATGAGAGATGTTGCAAAGTTGTCTTAAATATTGCTACATGGAACGTACGAAGTGTGAACCAAGGGAAGTTGGAGGTGGTCCTCCTTTCATTGCTGAACGAGTTGCATGTTACTCACGATCAAGATGATGTCACACTTCTTGTTTCTTTGGATCTCTCTGCTGCTTTTGACCTGATTGATCACCGCACCCTTCTTCAGCGTCTCTCTGACCTTGGCTTTTTGGGCACCCCCTGGAGATGGTTTTGCTCTTTTCTCATTGGTTGCACTTTCTCTGTCCTGTCCTCGGCCTCCGCTTCTTCTCCTTTACCCCTGACTTGTGGTGTCCCTCAGGGCTCTATTTTATCCCCTCTTCTCTTCAGCATTTTCCTGGCCCCACTTGCACTCCTAGTTCAACAGACCGGTCTTTCTGCATAATACTACACGGATGACATTAACCTTGTGTATTATACTAGTTTGTTCTCCCCTGACATTGCCCCACTTGATGCCTGTCTGACGTTCATTCACGATTGGATAACCTCTTGTTGTTGTTGTTAAGTGTCGTCGAGTCGGAGTCAACTCATGGCGACCCTCTGGATAGCTATCCTAAATTGTGTTCGGTCTTGAGTCAGGCGGCTCATTGTTGACAGACTGGTACCTGTAGCTGCTGTTATTGTATCGATCCATCTCATTGCTGGCCTTCCTCTTTTGCGCTGACCTTCTATCTTGCCAAGCATGTCTTTCTCTAATGATCTCTCTCTTCGCATGATGTGTCCAAAGTATGAAAGTCGAAGTCTTGTCATCTGAGCTTCTAAAGAAAGCTTAGGTTTGATATCCTTTAGTACCGACTGGTTTGTTCTTCGGGCAGTCCATGGTATACACAGTATTTGCCGCCAGCACCATAATTCAAAGGCATCAATTTTCTTCCTGTCTATCTTTTTCACTGTCCAGCTTTCACATCCATATGATGTTATTGAAAATACCATGGCTTGAACAAGTCAAATCTTTGTATGGAGAGAGATATCTCTGCTCTTGAGGATCTTATTTAGGTCTTTCATAGCCATTCTGCCAAGAACAATGCGTCATCTGATTTCCTGACTGCTTGTTGCTTCTTTATTGATAGTTGTTCCAAGTAGGTTAAAGTTGTTCACGATTTCAATTTCTTCTCCTTCAATGATGAATCTGTTGATTATGCCAGTTGTCATGATTTTTGTCTTCTTTACATTAAGGTGCAGGCCCATTTTGAGACTATGTTCTTTGATTGTGAGAAGCAAATGTTTCAGATCATCTTCACTTTCAGCCAGTAATGTGGTATCTTCAGCATAGCGAAGGTTGTTGATGAGTCTTCCACCAATCTTCACACCTCTGTTGTCTTCATACAATCCTGCTTCTCTGATGATTTGTTCTGTATATAAATTAAACAGGTAGGGGGAAAGTATGCAGCCTTGTCTTACACCTTTGCTTATTTTAAACCATTCTGTTTCTCCTTGTTCCGTTCGAACTGCTGCTTCTTGATCAATGTACAGATTGTGCAAGAGTACGATCAGGTGTTCTGGTATACCCATGCTTCTTAATGTGGCCCAGAGTTTCTCATGGTTTACACAGTCAAAAGCCTTGCTATAGTCGATAAAGCACAAATAGATATCCTTTTTTCCTTTTGGTATTCTTTAGTCTTTTCAAGGATCCATCTCACATCCGCAATGATGTCTCTCGTTCCTCGCCCTTTCCTGAACCCTGCTTGCACTTCAGGTAGTTCTTGTTCCAGGAATGGTTGCAGTCTCTTTAGAATAATCTTCAGTAGAATCTTGCTGTCATGTGGGATCAGAGCGATTGTGCGATAATTTCCACAGTCAGTTGGATCACCTTTCTTTAGTATTGGTATAAACACAGATCTTTTCCAGTCAGTTGGCCATGATGTTGTCTTCCATATTTCTTGGCAGAGCCTTGTAAGTATGGTAACAGCTGCATCAGATTGCTGTAATACTTCTATGGGAATGCAATCAATGTCTGGTCCTTTGTTCTTTGATAAGGCTTTCAATGCTGCTTTAACTTCCTCTTTCATCACCAATGGTTCCCTATCATAAGGTACAGGTTGAAACGGCTGTTGGTCCACTTGATCTTTATCATATAAAAACTTTGTATATTCCTTCCACCTTTTCTTGATCTTCTCAGCATCATTCAACATAGAACCTTGAGCATCTTGTAACATTCTAATTTGAGGATGGAACTTTTTCTTTAACTCTCGTAGCTTTAGGAAAGCCGATCTTGTTCTTCCTCTAATAGTTTCTGCTTCTGTTTCCTTGCATGCGTCGTTGTAGTACTTTTCCTTGTCCTGTCTTGCTGCACGTTGGAAATCTCTGTTGAGTTCCGTTATTGTCTTACTTTCTCCTCTGGCTTTAGCTTCTCTGCGTTTCTGGGCAATTTTCAGAGTTTCTTCCGTCATCCATTTTGGCCGTTTTTGCTTTTTCACCTTTTGTAGAGACTTCTCGCTTTCTTCCAACACAACCTTCTTGATGTCATTCCATAACTTTTCTGGAGCTCTGTCATTTGTATCTAAAGCAGCAAATCGATTTTGCAGGCAGTCTTTAAATTCCTGTGGTATATTCTCAAGGTCATATTTTGCTGCATTCATGAGTGGTTTGCTCTTTTTCAACTTTAGCTTGAGTTTGCATACTAGTAGTTGATGATCTGTACCACAGTCAGCTCCAGGTTTTGTCTTTGTTGATGTTATAGAACTTTTCCATCGATGACTTCCACAGATGTAGTCAATTTGATTTTTATACAATCCATTGGGTGAAGTCCATGTGTACAGTCGCCGCTTGTGTTGATGGAAGGTGGTGTTTGAAATGAATAGATCGTTGATCTTGCAGAATTCTATCAGTCTTTCTCCAGCTTCATTTCTGTTGCCAAGTCCATATTTTCCAACTACTTTGCCTTCTTCTTTGTTGCCAACTTTTGCGTTCCAGTCACCCATGACTATCACGATATCCTGTTTGCATGTTCTGTCAATTTCAGCTTGTACTTGGTTCATAGAACTCTTCAATTTCATTCTCTTCTGCAGCTATTGTTGGGGCATATACTTGAATTATAGTTGTGTTGATAGGCATTCCTCAGACGAATAGAGATTAAGCGTTCGCTGACTGCATTGTATTTCATTACAGTTCTTGCAAGTTTCTTCTTTATTATAAATGCACCACCATTTCTTCTTTGTCTTTCATTTCCAGCATAGTAGACCATGTGATCATCTGATGCAAAGTGCCCGATGCCAGTCCATTTCAGTTTGCTGACACCCAACAGATCAAGTTGTACACGTTCCATTTCATTCTTGACCACCTCCAACTTCCCTTGGTTCATGCTTCGTACGTTCCATGTTCCAAAGCGTAAGACATCTTTACAGCTTCTGACTCATTTCATGCGCAGCTACATCAGCAGTCAGATGTCCCGAGGGCTTTGCTCCAACCACATCATAAATGCTGGCTTTACTCTGAGAAGTCTTCAGCTCTTCCCCAGTAGTTAGTTGAGTGCCTTCCGACCTGGGGGTCTCATCTTCCAGCACTATAGCACAATTTGTTTTGTTGTAACTATCCATTGGGTTTTCATGGCAAGATACAGAAGTAGATTGCAGGGCCTTTCTTCCGTGCAGTTTAAGTTTGGTGGTGTTGCCGTTGTCACAGAAATGTGATCCTCCGCCGTCAACACTATCCCATTCTGCTGCTGCCCAGATGGGTGACCTCTAATTTCCTGCATGGTGACCACCCATCTGGATGACCTTTAATTTCCTGCATTTGAACCCTTCTAAGTCCTCTGCCACCTGGATCACTTTCAAGGCACCTCCCCCCCTCTGACCCCTTCTTGTGCCTCCATCCCTATTTCCATAGTGTCCTCCTTTAAATACCTCAGAGTTACGCTTGATTCTCAGCTCTCATTCTCTGACCACATCTCCTCAGTTTCCCATCAGGCATTTTACCATCTTTGACAGGTTCGTACAGTTCATCCCTTTCTGTCCTTCACCTCACTGACCACCCTCCTTCTCTCTTTCATTATTTCCAGATTGGATTATTGTAATATTTACTTTGCTGGGCTCCCACAGTACCAACTTCCTTTTCATCCCATTATGACCATGTCTCTCCTCTCATAGTTGGCCTCCATTGATTACCTGTATGCTTTTGGATTCATTTCAAGATACTCATTTTTGTTCACCGTGTCATCCATTCTGCCACATCTCAGTATCTGGCCGATCTTCTCCATTATCACAACCCCCACCGCCTCCTCCGCTCTATTCACTACTTCCGCCTGGTCCTTCCCTCCCTCGCCCAAGCTCATCTTAAGCGCACTCGCTCCTCTGCTTTTTTTCTTCCTGCATCACTCCCTGTGGAATTCCCTTACTTTTTTCTTCCACACTACGTTCAAAACAGTTTTGAAGGTTCACCTTCTCCACATGGCCTTTCACCCTTCCTGTACTGTTCACTGACTGTTCCCTATGACTCTCATTCTACCTTCCTCGTATCCTGCTATCTCCTCTTTCCTATCATTTATTGGCATTCCTTTCCTGTTTCTGAGTAGCCTCTGTATTTTATTGTACACCGCTTGTTGCTTCGGCTAAGCGGTATATCAAATTTCCGAATAAAGATAAAAGAATGAAATTGAACGTGTACAACGCGATCTGCTGGGTGTCAGTGAACTGAAATGGACTGTCATCGGGCACTTTCCATCTGATGATCATATGGTCTACTATGCTGGAAATGAAAGACAAAGAAGAAATGGTGTTGCATTTATAATTAAGAAGCAACTTGCAAGACCTGTAATGAAATAAAATGAAATAATACAATCAATGAATGCTTAATTTCTATTTGTCTATGAGGCATGCCCATCAACACAACTATAATTCAAGTATATGCCCCAACAATAGCTGCAGAAGAGGATGAAGTTGATGAGTTCTATGAACAAGTACGAGCTGAAATTGACAGAAAATGCAAACAGGATATCCTGATAGTCATGGGTGTGACTGGAATGCAAAAGATGGCAACAAAGAAGGCAAAGTATTTGGAAAATATGGACTTAGCAACAGAAATGAAGCTGGAGAAAGACTGATAGAATTCTGTGAGACCAACAATCTATTCATCTTAAATATCTTCGTCCAGCAACACAAGCGATGACTGTACACATGGACTTCACCCAATGGATTGCACAAAAATCAAATTGACTACATCTGTGAAAGTCAATGATGGAAAAGCTGTATAACATCAACAAAGACAAAACCTGAAACTGACTGTGGTACAGATCGCCAAATACTAGTATGCAAACTCAAACTAAAGTTGAAAAAGAGCAAGCCGATCATGAACGTAGCAAACTATGACCTTGAGAATATACCACTGGAATTTAAAGATTGCCTGCAAAGTCGATTTACTGCTTTAGATACAAATGGCAAAGCTCCAGAAGAATTATGGGATGACATCAAGAAGGTTGTGTTGGCAGAAAGTGAGAAATCTCTACAAAAGGTGAAAAAGCAAAACCAGCCAAAATGGATGATGGAAGAAACTCTGAAAATTGTCCAGAAACGGAGAGAAGCTAAAGCCAGAGGAGAAAGAGTGGCAATCACAGAACTCAACAGAGATTTCCAAAATGCAGCAAGAAAAGACAAACAGAAGTACTACAATGACACATGCAAGGAAATAGAAGCAAAAACTATTAGAGGAAGAACAAGATCGACTTTCCTAAAGCTATGAGAGATAAAGAGAAAATTCCAGCCTCAAATTGGAATGCTACAAGATGCTCAAGGATCCATGTTGAACGATGCTGAGAAGATCAAGAAAAGGTAGAAAGAATATACAGAGTCATTATATGATAAAGATCAAGTGGATCAACAGTCATTTTAACCTGTACCTTATAATCCGAACCATTGGTGAGGAAAGAAGAAGAAGTAGAAGCAGCATTGAAAGCCTTACTGATGGCATTCCCACTTAAGGTACTGATGGCATTCCCACTTAAGAATTACAGCAATCTGATGCAGCTGTTACCATACTTACAAAGCAGGTACTGATGGCAGGTACTGATGGCATTCCCACTTAAGTATTACAGCAATCTGATGCAGCTGTTACCATACTTACAAAGCTCTGCCAGGAAATTTGGAAGACAACATCCTGGCCAACAGACTGGAAAAGATCTGTGTTTATACCAATACTAAAGAAAGGTGATCCAACTGACTGGAAATTATCGCACAATTGCTTTGATCCCACATGCCAGCAAGATTCTACTCGAGATTATTCTGCAGAGACCACAACCATACCTGGAATGAGAACTGTATGAACTGCAAGCAAGGTTCAGAAAAAGGCGATTAACAAGAGACATCATCGCGGATGTGAGATGGATCCTTGAAAAGACTAAAGAATACCAAAAGGATATCTATATATTCTTTTTTATTGACTACAATAAGGCTTCTGACTGTGTAAGTCATGAGAAATTCTGGGCCACATTAAGAAGCATGGGTATACCAAAACACCTAATTGTTCTCTTGCACAACCTTTACATTGATAAGAAGCAACAGTTCAAATGAGACAAGGAGAAACAGAATGGTTTAAGATCAGCAAAGGTATACGACAAGGCTGCATACTTTCCCCTACCTGTTTAATTTATCTCCAGGAACAAGCCGGAATGTAGTCTTCACATATGGGTATCGTCGGCACTGACGGTCCCGTGCGGGAACGCTCCCCAGCGTCCAATAGGAAAGCCTTTGGGAGCTTCCCACAGAACCTGCGTGCTGCCTTCCCGCCTTTCCAACTGTCCCTCTCCAGTTCTTTGTTTACTGCGGAGCCGACAGGTCACATACCCTGTCACCGCAGAAAAATTTTGTCTTTAATCTTTGTTTTTGTGGTCACGTCAGCCTTCCTTCGACGCCATACCGATACCGCCGGTTCTTTCTTCTTTCTTTAAAAAAAAAAAAAAAATTAATTATAGTTTCTGAGGTGTTTTACTTTAGAAACTTTGTCCCTTGGTGCTAGGCGCCATTTTGGGCACTAGGCCCAATTATATCCTTAAAAATGGAAAAACCTACTTCAGGTTTTAAGAAATGTTCTAAAAGTGGCGGTACCATTTCGGTCACCGACACCCATGATTGGTGTCTCAAATGTTTAGGTCCTGACTACTCTATTTCAGAGTGTCTCTCCTGTGGAATGATGTCAAAAAGGGGCCGGCAGAACCGAGCTGCTAAACTTTGCACCCTTTTTCCCTCAGACCCGGCGTCTGTTGCATCGACGTCCTCCAGGGCCAAAACTTCCTCCCATTGATCTCAGGTAACTAAACATAAATCTAGCCGGTCCTCAAAGGGTAGATCTCCTTCTAAGTAGCGAGATGCCCCTGGGATTGCCCTTGAGGAATTTTCACCGGCAAAACTGCCCCGGTGGGAGGCTTCGGCTTCCAAAGCACTAATGAGGTTCCAGGATGTTCTCGAGGCCTCAACCTTAGCAGAACTACTGACGCCATGCTCTGGGGGTGCAGCCGCTTCTACCAGTACCGACACCCAAGCATCGGCAATGTCGATAGACCAGAGATTCCTTGCTATCGAACGCAGTCCAGCGGCTCTTCTCACGGCTTCGGTACCATTGAAACCGCTTCAGATACCTCAACCGATCCTGGTACTGACACCTGTACTGGAACTGGTACCGACGGCATTAACATAGGCGGGTATGCCACCCATACAGAGTCATGCGTCTGTCCCCGGCATCAACAGATCGGTACCAGAACAACCCGATGCCAACTTTGATCGATACCGGTACCGTGCTTTGCACGATCACCAGGATCTGAGGTATTTTGAATCCTCTGATGAGTCTGAAGACTCCAAAGACTCTGCCAATACAAGAGTACTTTTCCCCAAGTATTCCTCTTCTCCTCAGTGCAGAATGTCTCCGCCAGAGGATATGTCCTTTCAGGACTTTATCCGTGATGTGGCCCGAGGCCTTTTTCCATCATAGTAGCTCCTGAAAAAGAGCCTAGGGCAAAGGAGTTGGAAATTCTCCAATAACCTAAGGCTCCCAAAGAGGCAGCTACTCTGCCTATTCATGAGATCTTACATGATCTTATGCTAAGGATGTGGGAAACACCTTTAACCACATCTCCTCATTCTTGAAGACTCGATACCATGTATCGAGTTCCACCTTGTCCTGGCTTTCAAAAAACTCAATTACCACACCATTCAATGGTGGTGAAATCAGCCATGAGACGGATGAAAAGTGCAAAGAGACATGCATCTAATCCTCCAGGTCGTGAATGTAGGACTCTCGATGCCTTTGGGCGTCGATGCTTCCAAGCTTCCATGCTCTCAGCTAGGATCAGTTCCTATATCTTGTATATGGGAATGTTCCTTAAAGAGGTCAAAGGAGACTTGGAGCTTTTGAGCCCCCTCCTTCCTGATGACAAAAGGCAAGACTATCTTACTCTAGTCAAACATGCTCAGGATGTTTCCAAGTTTGCAAATCGTGCAGCCTTTGACTGTATTGAGTGCATAAGCAGAACCTCTGCTATTGCCATTAGTGCACGTCGGAGTGCCTGGCTTCAGGCATCTGACTTGGAAATTTGGGTAAAGGATAAATTAGGAAACATTCCTTGCACAGGAGAAAATCTCTTTGGCAAGAATTAGCAGGAGAAGGCTAATGAGATAGATGCTGACAATATCACTTTGGATAGATTGTCCAAATCTACAGCCGATCCTGCAAGGAAAAAATCCTCTAAGAAACCATTTTTCAATAAGAAAAAGAAGTTTTATCCTTCCTACAACCAACAGGGACACCGTCCAGGTCAGACTGCCCAAAAGGGACAACAGCAACAACCTAAACAACAAAAGAAGCCAAAAGCTGCAAAACCTCAATCAGCTCAGCAGGCTCAGCCTCCTCAGGGTCTTTGACTCCTTCCTAGAGAACTTTGCCTTCCTGCCCCTGAACGGTCCAGAACCCTCGACCATCCCAGGAAGGTTATGTCATTTTGCCCACAGATGGTACCAAATAACAGCAGAAAATTGGACTCTGTCCATTGTACGAGAGGGGTATAAGCTTCATTTTCACAGCATGCCCCCTCCTACAATTGTAAAACAGTTCAATTCTCAGACCTCTCTCGACAGTCTCTTCGGTCAAGAAGTCACAATGCTCCTTGCTCAAGGAGCAATAGAGGAAGTACCCATTCCCCATCAGGGTACAGGGTTCTACTCCCCCTATTTCCTTATTCCAAAGAAAACAGGAGGACACAGACCTATTTTAGACCTCAGAGAATTGAACAAATATTTGTTCCGAGAGAAATTCAAAATGGTCTCTCTAGGAACTCTGCTGCCATACCTCCAAAGTCAGGACTGGCTTTGTTCTCTAGATCTCAAGGATGCGTATACCCATATTCTCATCCATCCAAATCACAGGAGATTCCTCCGATTCCTGTTTCAAGGAAAGCACTACCAAGACAAGGTTCTTCCCTTTGGCCTGGCTTCTGCACCAAGAATGTTCTCAAAATGCATGGCTGTGGTAGCAGCATTTCTCCACACTCTGGGAATATTCGTCTTCCCTTACTTAGATGACTGGCTCATTCGAGCCCCTACATTGCCAGAAGCCAACTCTGCTCTGTTTCGCACAATGCAAATCCTTCAGTATTTGGGACTGGTCATTAACCTCCCAAAATCCAATCTTGCTCCCACTCAGTCCCTAGAGTTCATAGGAACTCATCTGGATACCAGACAGACAAGGGCTTTCCTTCCACAGCCCCGCTGTCTTTGCATAGTACAACTAGCTTCCCAAGCAGTGCTCAAACCTTGTCTCACTGCTCGGGAAATGCTACAATTGCTAGGCCACATGGCATCCACCGTGCAAGTGGTTCCTTATGCTCACCTCCATATGTGAGCAACCCAGTGGACTTTATCCACTCAGTGGACACAGGCCTCAGGCTGCCTGTCGGACAAAATAACAAACTCAAACCGTCTTTTTTCGTCCCTCCAATGGTGACAATCACCCAGAAATCGTCTGGTGGGGTCTCCTTTCCAGCAACCCCTATCCCAAGCCACCCTAACAACAGATGCATCACAGGTGGGATGGGGAGCCCACCTGCACGATCTCTCTACCCAGGGTACCTGGACTCCACAGGAGGCCTGTCTTCACATCAACCTCCTGGAGCTCAGAGCAATCTTCTTTGCTCTTCGAGTATTTCACGCCCAGCTCAGCTACAAGACAGTCCTAGTTCAAACAGACAATCAGGTAGTCATGTTCTATGTGAACAAGCAGGGCGGAACAGGCTCTTTATCTCTATGCAATGAAGCTTTGTGACTATGGGCCCTTGCCAGAGAGCATCAGATTCATCTCCTTGCGGTGTATCTTCCAGGCATTCAAAACCCTTGGGCAGACAAACTCAGTCGAGTTCTGCTTCCACACGAATGGTCTCGCCATGCAGACCAGGTTGCCCAAATATTTCAGATTTGGGGAACCACGGACATAGACCTCTTTGCAAGTCCGCTAAATGCCAAACTTCCCCGGTTCTGTTCCAGAATTCCGGCTTAATGTTGTCAGGCAAGGGACGTCTTTCTCCTTCACTGGGGTCAGTACTTCCTATATGCATTCCCACCTATTCCCCTCATCCCCAAAACCCTATTCAAGCTTCAGAGAGACAGAGGTCATATGATCCTCATAGCTCCACGTTGGCCACGACAAACGTGGTACCCTCTGCTCCTACATCTCTCTCAAGCTCCGCCTCTGGAATTGGGATCTGCTCCAGATCTTCTCTCCCAAGAGGACGGGATGCTCTGGCATCCGAATCCCCAGTCTCTGCATCTCAGGGCCTGGTTGCTGAAAGCCTAGAACTTCAGGATCTTAATCTTTCCCAACAGGTAAAGGATATCCTTTATGCTTCTAGGAAACCCTCCACAAGACGCTCGTATGCCTTTAAGTGGAAAAGGTTTACCATATGGTGCTTGCAGAAGGGTCTTAACCAATGTTCCCTCTAATTTTCTGTAGGCTGTGTGCGCATAAAATATCAGCTGTTTGCAGCTTTTGAAGGAAGGTTAAATTTTTGTGCGCCACATAACGACACTCGGAGTTATATACTGGGTGACCAGGGAGTTGGACCGAGGGAGAGCCCTAGATGTGGTGTATTTAGATTTCAGTAAAACCTTTGACACTGTTCCTCACAGGCGACTTATAAACAAACTGAGCACCCTAGGGATGGACCCTAAAGTTACTGCTTGGGTTAGGAACTGGTTGAGTGGGAGGCGACAAAGAGTACAAGTAAATGGAGCTCACTCTGAGGAGAAGGATGTTATCAGTGGTGTGCCCCAGGGATCTGTCCTTAGTCCGATTCTTTTTAACATCTTTGTTAGTGATATAGCAGAAGGGCTTTCAGGTAAGGTTTGCCTCTTTGCAGATGATATCAAAATCTGCAATAGAGTAGACACCCAGGAAGGGGTAGATAACATGAGGAGGGATCTAGCTAAGCTTGAAGAATGGTCTAGAATTTGGCAGCTGGGATTTAATGTTAAAAAATGTAAGGTCATGCATTTGGGCTGCAGCAATCCAAGGGAGCAATACAGTACAGGGGGTGAAGTACTTTTGTCCACTAAAGAAGAGCGGGACCTAGGCATGGTTGTGTCTGATGATCTTAAAGTAGCTGAACAGGTAGAAAAGGTGATGGCAAAAGCTATAAGGATGCTTGGGTGCATACGGAGAGGAATAGCTAGCAGAAAAAAGGAGGTGATAATGCCTCTGTATAAGTCTTTGGTGCGACCTCATTTGGAGAATAGTGTGCAATTCTGGAGACCGCACCTTCAAAAGGATGTGAACAGGATGGAGTCGGTGCAGAGGGTGGCTACTAAAATGATTAGTGGTCTTCATTATAAAGCATATGAGGACAGACTGAAGGATCTTAATATGTACACCTTAGAGGACAGGCGGGATAGAGGTGATATGATTGAGATGTTTAAATACCTCCGTGGCATAAATGTTCAGGGAGAGAGCCTCTTTCAATTGAAAGCAAGTTCTGCTACGAAGGGACATGGGATGAGGGTGAAGGGAGATAGATTCAGGAGTGATATGCGGAAATATTTCTTTACGGAAAGAGTGGTGGATCCGTGGAATAGTCTCCCAGTGGAGGTGGTAGAGTTGAGGACAGTAACTGAATTCAAAAAGCATGGGACAAACACAGAGGATCTCTAAAGGTAAAAAGGGGACTGTTGTAGTTGTTATGGAAGGACAGACTAGATAGGCCATGTGGTCTTTTTCTGTCATCATATTTCTATGTTTCTATGTAAAATTTGACTACACGTCAGAATACAGTATGTACACCACATTGAGTTTTATCAAATTAAATGAAAATAGACGATTACTAAATGAAGAGGGAAATTTCTAGTAATTGCAATCATAACTTTTAAATTTTAAGATGTCTGTGTTGTTTTCTATCAGAATCAGAGCCATAATTTTTGTGCGCTCTGTTGTAAAGTATGTGCGCTCGCTCGGCGAGGTGTGTGCACGCGCACACGCGCACAGCTTAGAAGGAACAGTGCCTGTGACCCCATAGATAACGATTTGGAAGCCGGAGCTTCCCGCCGGGGTAATTTTTCCGGTGCGGAATCCTAGAGGGCAAGCCCGGAGGCATCTCGATGCTTGGAGGGAGATCTACCCTTCGAGGACCGGCTAGATTTATGCTTGGTTACCTGAGATCCATGGGAGGAAGAAGAAGCCCTGGAAGACGTCGATGCCACCGAAGCTGCATCAGAGGGAAACAGGGTACTGAGCTTGGCTGCTCGGTTCTGCCGACCTCTTTTAGACATCATGGTACAGGACATACAATCCGTGATGGAATGGTCAGGCCCCAAACATTTTAGACACCAGTCATGGTTGTCGGTGACAGAAATAGTACCGCCACATTTTGTGCACTTTTTGAACCCGGAGGCGGGCTTCTCCATGAGGAAAAAAAAAATTTTTAGGCCCAAGGCCCAAAAACTGAAAATGCACAGTGAAGAAAAGATAAATTGTTTTGTTTTTTTTTTGAAAGAAAGAAAAGAAAAGACCGGCGGTACCGGTCCAACGTTGAAGAAGGCAGACGCGACACAAAAGAATTAAGAAAAAATAAAGAATTTCTTCTGCGGTGACAGGAACATGACCTGCTGGCTCCGTGGAAAAGAAGAACTGGAGAGAGGCGGTTGGGAAAGGCGGGAAGGCAGCACGCAGGCGCTGTGGGATGCTCCCAAAAGCTTTCTTATTGGACGCTGGGGAGCGTTCCCGTGCAGGCTCCGTCGGTACCGACGATACCCATATGTGAAGACTCATTCCTGCTTGTTCCTGGAGATGATGTATTACAACTATTAGATAAACTGAAGAGTAGCAAATCACCTGGGCCAGATGGTATACATCCAAGGGTGTTGAAAGAACTGAAATATGAGACTGCAGACCTGCTATTAGTAATCTGTGAATTTTCATTAAAATCAGCTGTAAAGTGTAGTTACTCACCTGTAACAAGTGATCTCCGGGAACAGCAGGAATTTAGTCTTCACATATGGGTATCGTCGGTACCAATGGAGCCGGCACGGGAACGCTCCCCAGCGTCCAGTAGGAACGCTTTTGGGAGCATCCCTCAGCACATGCGCGCTGCCTTCCCGCCTTTCCAACTGTCCCTCTTCAGTTAAGTTTGTAGCTGAGTAAAAGGATAGAGGGAGAAAGGAAAGAGACAGAGAGATAGAGAGACAACTCCCAAGGGAGGTGGGTGGATTGTGATGACTAAATTCCTGCTATTTCCGGAGATCACCTGTTACAGGTGAGTAAATATGCTATCTCCAAGAACAAGCAGGAATGTAGTCTTCACATTTGGGGACTCCCTAGCTGAAGATGCCAGGGAGATAGCCCCAGGAAGCTGCCACCTATAGTAAGGATAGGGTCCACTGGGCTGCTCGTATATGAAGGCAAGCATAGGGAACCACATGAACCGTGGATGCCATATGTCCCAATAGTTGTAGTAGTTCTCGAGCAGTTAGGGAGGACTTCACCGCTGCTTGAGAAGCTAGCTGCACTATGCGAAGACAGCGGGGTTGTGGGAGAAAAGCCCTTGACTGGTATCTAAACGAGCTCCTATGAACTCCAGGGACTGAGATGGAGCAAGTTGGGATTTTGGGAGGTTTATCACCAATCCCAAGTATTGAAGGATTCGCATTGTGTGAGACAGTGCAGAGCTGGCTTCTGGAACTGTGGGAGTTCGAATGAGCCAGTTGTCTAAGTAAGGGAAGACGAATATCCCTAGGGTTCACAGAAAAGCAGCTACTACTGCCATGCATTTCGTGAATACCCTTGGTGCCGAAGCCAGACCAAAGGGAAAACCCCTGTATTGGAAATTTTTTCCCCTGAAAAGGAATCATAAGAATTTCCTGTGATCTGGATGGATCAGAATGTGAGTATATGCATCCTTTAGATCTAGAGAACAAAGCCAATCCTGACTTTGAAGGTATGGCAGGCGAGTTCCCAGAGAAATCATTTTGAACTTTTCTCGGAACAGATATTTGTTCAATTCTCTGAGGTCTAGAATGGGTCTGTGTCCTCCTGTTTTCTTTGGAATAAGAAAATAGGGGGAGTAGAACCCTGTACCCTGTTGAAGAATGGGCACCTCCTCTATTGCTCCTTGAGCAAGGACTGTTGAGACCTCTCGATCTAGTAGATTGTCTGTAGAGGTTTGGGAATTGAACTGTCTTACGATTGTAGGAGGGGGCATACTGTGAAAATGAAGCTTGTACCCCTCTCCCACAATGGACAGAGTCCAATTTTCTGCTGTTATTTGGTGCCATCTGTTGGCAAAATGACACAAAAATGCAATGTGTGCCTTCGAGTCAGTCCTGACTCCTGGCGACCCAGAAGCTCCTGGGTTTTCTTGGCAGTGTCACCGGAAGTAGATTGCCAAGCCTTTCTTCTGAGGCAATGGAGGGTTAAGTGACTTGCCCAAGGCCACAAGGAGTGCTAGTGACACAACCTGCCTGGAATGTTTAGGGGTTCTGGACCTTCCAGAGGCAGGAAGGCTAAGTTCTCTATGAAGGAGTCAAAGCCCTTGAGGGGGCTGGGCCTGTGGAGCTGGTTGAGCTCTAAGGCCTTTTGGCTTCTTTTGTCTGGATTGCTGTTGTTGACCTTTCTGGGTAACTTGACCCTGAGCTTGCCCTTGCTGGGTATAGGACTGATAAAACTTCCTCTTTTTGCTGAAAAAGGGTTTTTTATAGGGTTTCTTTTTGGCTGGAGTGGCTGTAGATTTTGACAATCTATCTAAAGTGATATTGTCAGCATCTATCTCATTAGCCTTTTCCTGCCAATTCTTGCCAAAGAGGTTTTCTCCTGTGCAAGGGATGTTTCCCAATTTATCCTGTACCCAAATCTCAAAGTTTGAATCCGACGTGCACCAATGGCAATAGCAGAGGTTCTGCTGATGCATTCAAAGCAGTTAAAGGCTGCACGATTTACAAACTTGGAGACATCTTGAGCATGCTTGACAAGAGTAAGGAAGTCTTGTCATTTGTCATCAGGAAGAAGGGGGCTCATAAGCTCCAAATCTCCTGTGACCTCTTTGAGGGACATTCCCATATATAAAATATATGAGCTGATCCTAGCTGAAAGCATGGAAGCCTGAAATGTTTGACACCGAAAAGCGTCTAGAGTCCTGCATTCACGACCTGGAGGATTAGATGCATGTCTTTTTGCACTTTTCATCCTACGCATGGTTGACTCCACTACCATTGAATGGTGTGGCAGCTGAGTCTTTTGAAAACCAGGACATGGTGGAATTCGATACATGGTATCGAGTCTCCTAGAATGAGGAGATGTGGTCAAAGGTGTCTCCCACATTCTGAGCATCAAATCATGAAGAATTTCATGAATGGGCAGAGTGACTGCCTCCTTGGGAACCTTAGAGTATTGGAGAATTTCCAATTCCTTTGCTCTAGGTTCTTTTTCAGGAGCTACCGTGATTGAAAGACCTCAGGCCACATTACAAATAAAATCCTGAAAAGACATGTCTTCCGGAGGAGACATTCTGCGTGGGAGAAACACTCTGGTACCGGCAGAATTATCAGAGTCATCGGAATCGGAAGATTTGAATTCTCTCTGATCCCGATGTTCATGTAAAGCACGGTCCCGGTATCAACCGAAGTCGGTACCGAGTTGGTCTGGTACCGATCTGTCGATGCCAGAAAAAGTCGGCATGGGAAGAATTCCCACCGTGGCCAGTACCGTCGGTGCTGGTACCGGTATCTGTACCGGTTCTGGTACTGGCATCGGTACGTGTCGGTACCAGTGCCAGTTGAACCGTTGGTGTCAACGGTACCGCAGCTGTAAGGAGAGCTGCAAGACTGCGTTCGATAGCGAGGAATCTCTGGTCTATCAACGCTGCTGATGTCTGGGTATCGGTACTGGTAAAAGCGGCCGGAACCCCCGAGCATGGCACCAGTAGTTCTGCCGAGGTCGAAGCCTCGAGAACATCCTGGAACCCCGTTGATGCTTTGGAGGTCGAAGCCTCCCGCCGGGGTTGTTTTGCCGGTGTAGTTTCCTCAAGGGCAATGCCAAAGGCCTCTCAATGCTTTAAAGGAGAGCTACCCTTTGAGGACCGGCTCTTATGTTTAGTTACCTGAGATCCATGGGAGGAAGACGAGGCTCTTGAAGATGTCGATGCAATGGACCTGGCATCCTAAGAAAAGAGAGCACCCAGCTTTGCAGCGCGGTTCTGTCTTCCTCTTTTAGTCATCCCCATACAAGAGAGACATTCAGATGGAGAATGGTCAGGGCCTAAACATTTTAGACACCAATCATTGGTGTCGGTGACGGAGATGGTACTGCCACACTTAGTACATTTTTTAAAACCACTAGCTGGTTTTTCCATCTTTTAGAAAAATGGGGCCTAATGCCCAAAATAGCGCCTAGCACCAAAAAGAAAACGTTTCTGAAGAGAAACAGTTCAGAAGTATATATATATATTTTCTTTTTTTTAGAAAAGAAGAAAAAAGAACCGGCGGTACCGGTAGGTGTCGTGCGGAGGCAGACACGACCACAAAAAAATAAGTTTAAGAAGAAATTTTCTGTGGTGACAGGGTATGTGACCTGTCGGCTCCGCGGAAAACGAAGAACTGAAGAGGGACAGTTGGGAAGGCAGCGCGCATGTGATGAGGGATGCTCCCAAAAGTGTTCCTATTGGACGCTGGGGAGCGTTCCCGTGCAGGCTCCGTCAGTACCGACGATACCCATATGTGAAGACTATATTCCTGCTTCTTCCTGGAGATTACCTTAAGATTGGAGGATCGCCAATGTAACGCCAATTTTTAAAAAGGGTTCCAGGGGTGATCCGGGAAACTACAGACCGGTGAGCCTGACGTCAGTACCGGGAAAAATGGTAAAAACCATCATAAAGAACAAAATTACTCAGCATGTAGATAGTCATGGCCTAATGGGAGACAGCCAACATGGCTTTAGACAAGGAAGATCTTGTCTTACTAATCTGTTATGTTTTTTTGAAGGTGTGAATAAACAGATGGACAAAGGTGAGTTGGTTGATATAGTGTATCTGGACTTTCAGAAAGCCTTTGACAAGGTCCCTCATCAGAGACTTTTAGCAAAACTAAAGAGTCATGGGATAGGAGGCAGTGTACTATTGTGGATCAGGAACTGGTTAAAAGATAGAAAGCAGAGGGTAGGGCTTAATGGCCAATTTTCACAATGGAGAAAGGTGAATAGTGGTGTACCCCAGGGATCTGTGCTGGGTCCGCTGCTTTTGACATATTCATAATCACATGATCTGCCAGTGCCGCAGACTTCACTTCCCATTGCATTCTGTATTTATCCTGGCATTCTGAATCTGCTGCCTATTTCTCAAAGGCTTTAGACTAGCTCGTGTTCTAGTACTGAGTTGCAGATTTCTTCCCCTTGCTTGACAATTGGTTCTGTGCTGAGTCATATCCCATTTCTGCGAAAAAGGAAGAACAATTGTGTTTGCTTGGCTCACGATTATTTATCCTCTGATAAGATGGAGTATGTCACAAACAGATTTGGGGCTCCAGCACCACTCAATCTTTCACTGATTTTCTCAGCCCCAAATGGTGGTATTTATTTATTTTACTAAAGAATGACCATCAGACAACTAGTAAAAATAAATTGCTAATACCTGTTCAGTTTATAGCCCAAAAAATGTTCCTTTTTTTCTACAATGGACTTGTTAGTGTCTCTTTCTTACTGGGGTGGAGGGGTTTGAATACTTTTACCGGACCAACCTGAGACTAATTAGATGTTGTTCTTATGCTCATCCAATAAAAAGGTCTCACACCCCTATCACACTTTCAGCTTCAACATGACAACTGAAACTCTGCACTAAGGACTCTCATTTACAATATATCTGATATTAGACCATAATCCATTACATCCCATTCATTAAAATCAGATTAATTAGGATGACAGTAAATGTGATGTGTCAAAATGTTTACATTCTGCTGTATGGTTGAGAAAGCATTATGCCTGCCAGATTACAAGCAATTTAGAAGCACATCCAACGTCCCTCAGGACCTGTCCTCAATAGGAGTTTCAGAGTGGATACCAGATATCTATTTATATCTTCATGCCACAAGGTAAAAGGAAAATATTCTGAGACTTATCACATGACTGCAGTTGCTAAGGAAAAGGGCATATCTACCTATACTGCATTTTATTTTGACAGTATCCTTCAGCAAAGCAGCATTTTGCTTTTTTTTTTATCATTCTCAAGTAAGCAATAAATCTCATAGGCTCACTTTCACAAAATATCAGAACCACATAAGCAGACATAAAAGCAGTAATTGTTAAACTGATAAGAAATATATTTAATTCTTTATAAATATTAGTTCTTTGTGACAATCCAAGTCTATTTCAGCAGCACAGGTATGAAAAACCACCATAAGGGGGGCCATGTCTGGTAGCCCACATAGCTAAAAGGACAAGGGTATTTTATATAGATAGATAGATAGATATACATACGCACACACACTTTGCAGCGCCCGGGTAGTTTCTCTTTGAAAATTAGCCAGCTACTGTTAGTGCAGGGCAGCCAACAGAGGGTAAAACAAAACCTGTACTTTTAAAAATCCCAACTAGATGTGCTATTTTTCCCCCAACCTAAACACCCCCCCCCCCCTCGGAAATGCCTCCTTCCAACCCAGCTGAAAAGCATGCAAGTTATGCAAGCCCACACCTACTGTTACAATCAAAAAGTCAAAATATAAATGTAACCCGTGAGTCCGTTTACAAAAGAAACACCTTTTTCACAAACATTTTTCTGTCGGGATCCTTCACCTACTGTTAGCCATTATATGAAAGGCAACATTCAGAATGCTAATTTCACTGAGGCAACTTACTTTGAAAACTGTCCTCTCCGAGACTCCATATTGGCACTGTGCGGCCCCTCTGCCAGCTGTGAGCAAACGTGTAGGCTATAAGGGACCACTGTCTCACAATTCTCTACATGTAACAAGCACTTCTGTGCTGCTCCAGTTAGGCATTTCCAATTCCAAATCTCTGTTGTGCCTAGATAATAATTTTGGTGATCTTTCCTATTGTGCTTCACTCTGCTTACTCAGTTTCCTCCTTCTATCTTGTTTATTTTAAAATTCTGGATTTATTTTCTCTGCCTGCCTTCTTGTAACCTGTGTTTCCTTCTATTGGCTCTGTGTGCTACTATGTTTCATTCTGAATCTTCTTTGTTCATCTTCTCTCTCTCTCTCTGCCTATATCTCTCCTCTTATTCTCTAAGAATATTAACCCCTGGCAATATCACTTTTGCTAAGCTCGATACCTTCTTTCAGACCTGCTGACTTTTTATTTCCCTGTCACTCCCACTTGCCCACCCACCCACCCCATGGTCTAAATTTCTTATATAACTATCCTTGGTCTCATTAACATCATTATTCCCAGGTGCATCCCAACTCACTGAAGCATGCTTTCCTGCCTTACCATATCTTATCATACCTCTTCTCAGATCTGCAATTTCTCTTCCCCATATATTATTATGGCTCTACATCAATTTTTCTTCCTTATACTAACTCTTTTCCCTTTATGTAAATAATTTCACATCCCTATTTCATATTGCTCATTATCTTCTTTCTTTACCTCTCCAGGCATAAGAACATAACATAAGAACATAAGATATGCCATACTGGGTCAGACCAAGGTCCATCAAGCCCAGTATTCTGTTTCCAACAGTGGCCAATCTAGGTCATATGTACCTAGCAGTTTCCCCAAGAGACACAAGTTCCACAATGCTTGTACTGGGTCAAGCATTGATATCTTCAGTCACTTCTTAATAATGGTTTATGGACCTTTCCTCCAGGAACTTGTCCAAACCTTTTTTAAACCCAGCTACACTAACAGCCTTTACTACATCCTCCGGTAACAAATTCCAGAGTTTGATTACACGTTGAGTGAAAAAATATTTTCTTTTATTAGTCTTAAATAGTTTACCCTGTAGCTTCATTGCATGTCCTCTAGTCTTTCTATATTCTGATAAGGTAAACAATCGATCTATGTTTACCCGTTCCACTCCGTTCATTAATTTATAGACTTCTATCATATCTCCCCTCAGCCGTCTCTTTTCCAGGTTAAAGAGCCCTAACCTTTTTAGCCTTTCTTCATAGGAGTATCCTTCCATCCCCTTTACCATTTTGGTGGCTCTTCTCTGTACCTTTTCTAAAATCGCTATATCCTTTTTAAGATACGGCGACCAGAATTGCACACAGTATTCAAGGTGCGGTCTCACCATGGAACGATATAAAGGCATTATAATATCTTTTGTTTTATTTTCCATTCCTTTCCTTATCATACCTAGCATTCTATTTGCTCTCTTGGCCGCCGCTGCACACTGGGCCGAGGGTTTTAACATGGTATCCACAATGACGCCTAAATCTTTTTCCTGGGTGGTGGTTCCTAATGTGGAACCTTGCATCGTGTAACCATAGTTTGGGTTGTTCTTCCCTAGGTGCATAACCTTGCACTTGTCCACATTAAATTTCATCTGCCATTTTGATGCCCAGTCTTCCAATTTATCAAGATCCTCTTGCAATTTTTCACAATCCTCTTGGGTTTTAACAACTTTAAATAGTTTTGTGTCATCTGCAAATTTGATAACCTCACTCGTTATTCCACTTTCCAGGTCATTTATGAATATCTCATTTTATCTTCTACATTATTATCTGCTCTTGAGTTGCAACATTTCATTCCTCCCATTCAGTCATCATCGTGCCTCCTCTTCTCTTCCATGTACTCTCCTGATCCTTTTAATTTTTTCATTTGGTGATATCAATCCCAACCCTGGCTCTCCTAGGCATCTCTCTCACTCTCTATGCAAGTCCAACTGCAGCCCCTCAAATCGTATTCATATTCCTCTCTCCCTTTCTCGTGTGCCCTGTGGAATGCACATTCTGCCTCCAAAAAACGTACCTACTTTCATGAGCTTTTTATCTCTAATGCTTTGCACCCCCTTACCTTGGCTTCTTTTTGAAAACTCTACTTCAGTTGCCCCTTCTGTCATGGAGGCTACTCTTTCTCCCATACATCTCACCAGGCTGTCTGTGGCAGTGATGTTGGGTTGCTATTCTCTCCTTTCTGCACCTTAGTGTCACTCCTTTCTTCCTTAAAAGTCCACTCCATCCACCTATTTACTTCACTACCTCTTCAGGTAACTGCTATTTATTGACCCCCTGACAAGTCCATCTCTTCTTTTCTTGATGATTTTGACTCATTCCTTAAACCATCTTTTCCTTCCCTCATTCTTGGGTATTTTAACATTCGCATTGATGACCCCTCTGACTATTATGTCTCTAAGCTCCTTGTCATAACCTCCTCATTCAACCTCCAGCTGTATTCTATTGCCCCAACTCACTAGCATGGCCACTGCCTCAACCTTGTCTTTTTCTAACACTTCTCATCCTCATACATCTTCATCTCAATTTTCCCATCTAACCATCATCTTAACTTTCACTCTTAAACGCCTCCTACCACAGTCTCATCCAAGCTCCACCAAGATATTTAGGAATCTTCAGGCTATTAATCCTTCAGCTCCCTCTGCTGCCATTTCATTTCCTCTCTCATTTAGTAGCTCATCTGAGTCTATCTACAAGGCAGCCTCTTATAACACTATACTCTCCTCTGCTTTGGATGCTCTCAGTCCTCCCATTGCACAAGAATATTCTGGAGTTCACCACTGGGTCAACTCAGTCTCCTCTTTCCCTGCTTCATTCTTGAATTCTTTCTTCCACCCCTTCCATTCTTTCTTCCTCTTCTGAAGTCACCGAGGAGACTGCACATCTTGATCAGCCTTTGATTCCATTCCCACACATCTACTAAGTTCTATTTCCTCTGCTGTCATCCCCCTTCCATCTGTCATATTCTCAATCCATCACTTTCCATTGCAATTGCTCCTGCTGCCTTCAAACATTCTGTGGTTACATCACTCCTCAAAAAGCCTTCACTGGACCCTACATCCCTTCCAATTGTCAGCCCAAGTCCCTCCTGACTCCAAACTACTTAAAGATGCTGTTCACTGTCCCTGTCTTGAATTTCTTTCCACTCAAGGCATTCTGGATCCACTGCAATCTAGCTTTCATTTTCTACATTCAACAGAAATGTCTCTTGCAAATGTCTTCAGTGACCTGTTCCTGGACAAATCTAAGGACTTTTATTCTATCCTCAACCCTTGAACTAAGTGCAGTTTTTGACACTGTTGATAACCACCTTCTCCCTGCTATCCGGTTCTTGCTTGGATTTGGGGGCTCTGTTCTGTCTTGGTTTGCTTCTTATCTGCTCTTTTTATTGGACTGACAACTAGAAATATAGGTTAGCAAATGATCAGAAGATGACAACTGCCAAACAATACAAGCAAATCGTAAAATACATTGGAATGGCAGTGTGAAATGGAAGGGGGAGGGAGGGAGGGTTTCATATGTTAAACCAATAAGAGTGAAAGAGAAGCAGTAGCGTTATTTCACACTACCATTGTAATGTGATCACTCTGTTCAAACCTGTGGAAGACAAGGTTTGGAATTAGCTCACACCTTTTTTGAGGAGTAGCTCAAGGCAAGTTAGATTGCAGTCCTCCAAGAGATACGAAAATACCTTCTATACATGAAAATAAGTTTGTATCTGAGGCAAAGGAGAACTAAGCTACTTGCCTAAGATCAGAAGGCACAACAGTAGGAGATGAACTGAGTTTTCCTGCTTTTCAGCCTGCTGTTCTACTTATTAGAAAGAGAAACTCCAAAGATTGTCTGTAGTGCAAGCAAAGTGTATCAAGAAATCATTTTTGTTGGTTCTCACACGACAGGGGAGGATAATTATGATTTAACTCCCAATGTGAGCGTGACTCATTTTAATAATATAAAGATCAAAACGAAATTAGAAAGTAGCTAAACTTAGCTTCCGGCAGTACAGAATCCACTGCTACCGCATTCCGCAGACACACGTGTTTCGGGTTGATTAGCCCTGCCTCAAGTGTGACCCGCTTCAGAGAAAAGAATCTGGTGCCCTTTCTCTGAAGTGGGTCGCACTTGAGGCAGGACTAATCAGCCCGAAACACGCGTGTCTGCGGAATGCGGTAGCAGTGGATTCTGGACTGCCGGAAGCTAAGTTTAGCTACTTTCTAATTTCGTTTTGATCTTTATATTATTAAAATGGGTCATGCTCACATTGGGAGTTAAATCATAATTATCCTCCCCTGTCTTGTGAGACCCGATAAAAATGATTTCTTGATACACTTTGCTTGCACTACAGACAATCTTTGGAGTTTCTATTTAGTTGAATGGTTGTTCTGTGGCTCTTTTGGGGTTTTGGATTTTTTGTTCTACTTATTAGGCAATTTCTCCCCTTCAGAGTTAAGTACTGAAAGATAATCTAGAAATTTATTGTTGTTGTTGTTGTTAAGTGCCGTCGAGTCGGAGTCGACTCATGGCGACCCTCTGGATAGCTATCCTAAATTGTGTTCGATCTTCAGTCAGGCGGCTCATTGTTGACAGACTGGTACCCGTAGCTGCTGTTATTGTATCGATCCATCTCATTGCTGGTCTTCCTCTTTTGCGTTGACCTTCTATCTTGTCAAGCATGATGTCTTTCTCTAATGATCTCTCTCTCCGCATGATGTGTCCAAAGTATGAAAGTCGAAGTCTTGTCATCTGAGCTTCTAAAGAAAGCTTAGGTTTGATTTCCTCTAGTACAGACTGGTTTGTTCTTCGGGCAGTCCATGGTATACACAGTATTCGCCGCCAGCACCATAATTCAAAGGCATCAATTTTCTTCCTGTCTGTCTTTTTCACTGTCCAGCTTTCACATCCATATGATGTTATTGAAAATACCATGGCTTGAATAAGTCGAATCTTTGTATGGAGAGAGACATCTCTGCTCTTGAGAATCTTTTCTAGGTCTTTCATAGCCATTCTGCCAAGAGCAATGCGTCATCTGATTTCTTGACTGCTTGTTGCTTCTTTATTGATAGTTGATTCAAGTAGGTTAAAGTTATTCACGATTTCAATTTCTTCTCCTTCGACGATGAACCTGTTGATTATGCCAGTTGTCATGATATTTGTCTTCTTTACATGTTATTTCTATAAAAATGATCACCTTACATTATTTTTTTCCATATTAACCTTGATTTCCATGCCTTCGAGTCAGAAAAAATATCATTCTAACGATATCACTTAAACGTTTAAACAAATATTTCTGGGTCACTATTCAATAGTGGCAATAAGCCTATTTGCTTTTTTTTTTTTAATGCCGGCCATGATATTTACCAAAATACACATATCCAGCGCCTCTGTACGCACAGACAACAGTGCAAACAATATACACACAAAGCATTCATCACTGCTGGCTTTACATAGGGAAGATAATCTTTTACATGGGCTCCTAGTTTAGAGGACAGTGGATCATATTTTTTCACAATTTTATAGAGACAGACACCAATGTGTCTTTATAAAATATGAGCACAAATCCAGCAGCAGTTGCGACTACTTAAGGTCTCAAACATTTATGCCAGTTGGGAGCAGGAACAAATGTCCATATATGTACTAAAATGACTTTAGAGAACTACCCCCTTAGTGATGATATTCACTTGCTATACATACAGTCTTGCAGCTTAATGTCGGACAGCTGTTTCTCTGGCCTATATGCAACTCTTTAGCTGTATAGATAGAAGCTGAATATTGCAGAAGTCCATATAGTTGGGCATGCCGTCCTTGCACTCACATCTCTGCCAGGCACTATCCATACAACGTTATGGTGGTTAGTGCAGCTGAAAATATATCTGGATAGTGCCACAGAAAATCCACAGAAAAAGGGACTTATACATGTGGAAGCACATTTTACAAATGAGGTCCGAGTGCAATCTGGGACATCCAAGCCAGAACATCTTAAAAAAAAAAAAAGCAGGCTTGTCCAAGTTCATTCACAATTTCACAAACATCGGTGTGACCGATATGGACATCTGCAGGGTGTCTATATATATGTCCCTAGAACAGTATTTAAGACTGGGGACATCTAGGGATAGTCAAATGGTAAGAATAGTGGGCTAGGACCAGGGAAGCCAGGGTTCAAATCCCACCGCTGCTATCCCTGTGATTGTGGAGAGTACCGGGGATGTTGGAGTGCCATCTTTTCTACATCCTCCAGATGTTTTACAGCCAAAATGACCACTTTCCCAATGCCTATTCATGCCTGTAGCAAGTCTAAACTTAGATGGGGTTGCAGAGGTCCCTGACATTTCAGAAATCGAGCGGGTATGTCTAAATTGGAGTGGAGGAGTGGCCTAGTGGTTGGGGGCAAGGTACTTCAGGCCGGAAGGTCAGGGGTTCAAATCCCACTAGAGGACAGCAACCTTGGGCCGGAAGGACTGGGGTTTCTAGTCCCACAGGTGCTCCTTGTGGTCTTGGGCAAGCCACTTAACCCTCCATAGCCCATGTTCCCTGTAAAATAGTTATCTCCAAGTTATAATGCCCTGTTCAATGTAATTTCAGTTTGTTCAATGTAAACCGCACTGATGCAGAATAGCGCGGTATATAAGAGAATGTAAATAAATGAAAAAAAAATAAATAAATTCATTGCACCACTCCAGAAATGCCTCCGTCATACCCCCTGCCTACTTGGCCATTCCCATATTGGAGACGTCTTTAAAAAACATTTGTAAAATCGCTCTGGGGGCATCTCCTTGGACATCCAAATCAAGACTGGCTTTCTTAAATGACCCCCTTGTTGTAGAGTAACGTCAGCCCGATTGATGGCAGCTTAGGTGCTTAGCTCCATACCCACCATAAACAAAAGCTCCCCCGATGGCAAGCAGAGACACCACAGTGAAAAAATTATTGTTGGGGACGGGACTGGATAACACCACGGAGGATGGCAACAAAAATAAAGGGCTGGATATCCGGTAAAGGCTGCAGGTGTCCCAAAGACTGCAGGATCAGACGAATGCACATGCGGCCTCCTCCATGAGCGTGGCCTCAGCGGGGTCAGATGCAGAGGAGAGCAGCAGCAACAAGAGGCCAGTGGATCGTGGACCAGAATAGGCCTTGCTGAAGTACGAGTTCCATCGTTGCTTTGAAGAGATGGCAGCAGAGTTCCGGGACATGTGAGATGATATCTCAGCTAAAGTCACTGACATACATGCTGACATCCATGAACTTGGTGGGCACATGGAGGAAGCAGGGACTAAACCTGAGGAGCAGGCAGAGATGTTGATGGAACTACAATACACAGTGGACCAACACACGGTGCAGACGATAGAATAGACATATAAACTGGACAATCTAAAGAACAGAAGCCAGAGAAATAATGTCTGCTTACGGGGGGGGGGGGGGGGTGCCTGATTGTCTGGGACCTGAGAACATGGAAGCGCAAGTACATGCCATCTTCAAGGCCTTAATGGTGGGCCTGGATGAGGCAGCACATGTGGAGAACATGGACACTGAGAAAGCACACATCAGGCATTGGGCAAATCCCCGGGCAACAAACCAAGGGACCTTGTTGTGCATTTCCAACGATACCAAGATGCTGAGTTAATCTTACAGCAAAGGCAGGCACTTAAACATCTGCAGTATCAGGAAGCAGATATTACTTTTTAACAAGATTTCTCTGCTTTTACTCTGGCGTGGCGGTGGAAAATGAAGCCAATAATTGAGGTGTTGCTCAAGGAGCAGATCAGATGTGCTTGATTATTTCCCCTTCTGGATGAATTTTACACTGGCTGGCAAGAGGATCAGTGCAAAAGATGTCAAGGAAGCCTGGTGAGCAATGCGATTTGCGGGACTGTTGAACAATGACTCATGGCCAGCCCATCCTAAATGGACTAAAGTTGGTGGGAACTGCAAGTGAGCAAGAGATGGCCTGGAACTCTTTGCAGTAATGTACTGTTGGGACTGTTGGTAACCATGTGGGCATTTGATGTGGGTGCTCACACTGTGGGCATACCACTGAGGCAGTATGCATGGTAAGAGCCTGAACATACAGTAGAGTATAGCCTCACATATATGTATGAATAAAGTGGGGGATGCCTTAGAACTTAACACTTGCAATGTTAGTTTGCTACTTGTTTGGGTAGTTTACTGTTAATGCAGGTTATGGCTGGGAGGGGAGGTAATGAATCTGTGGGTTGGTGCAAAAAAACGGGGGAATAGTGATACTCAAGGAGGGGGGTGACACCTTGGTTGGTCTGGTAGGGTGAGATGGGCCACTTCCTCAAGCCTAGCCAGTGGGCAGGCAACTGGGATGTGGGGTGGGAGAAGAGGCGGGGGAGGGATATGGGTGTTTTGTGGGAGACGGGAGGGGAGGGGAAAGGATAAGGGGGGAGGATGACTGGACTGAAGGGACTGATATATTGTATAAGTGCGCTGAAGCCAGCAAGGTGGTGCTATGCATGTGGGTGTGTGAATATACTGCTTGCCACGGCAATTGACTATCTTATTGGGCGGGGGGGGGGGGGGAGGAAAGAGGAGGAGGAGGTATGGTGCTGAGGGTCATCTCCTTTAATATCAAGGGGCTGAACTTCCCGCATAAGCAAGCCCTCCTGTTTAAAGGTATTTGGGGAGTGATATGATCCTTCTGCAAGAGACCCACCTTTGGTTGGGATATCTGGCCTGCTTAAGGAGGGGCCCATATGACGAAGTGTGGACAGCGGCAGATAGTAAAGGACGGAAAAAATGTAGGGTGGTGATATTGTTATGAAACACTCTTCAATATGTGGTAGAGGAAGTGCAGAGAGACAGGGATGGATGATGGCTGTTTCTGAATGAACGTGTGAGTGGAGAACTGTATACCGTTGCTAAGTTGTACACCCCTAATGCGGGAAAGGTAATTTTTCTTAAAGATCTTAAGGCCAATCTTGCTGTGTTTGCCACGGGCAAACTGATTGTGGGGGAGGGGGACTACAATGTGTGTATGGCGCCCACGCTAGACTGTACTGGGTGGGGTGCCTCACGCTCAAGGGGGGGGGGGAATAGTGCTTTGATGGGTGTTTGGAAGCATTTCAACTTGCGAGATGTGTGGAGGGACCTCCACCCTAACCAACATGAGTATACCTTTTACTCCCCAGTACACCAGGCTCATACCCAAAAAGACTACTTACTATTTGATCAGCGACTGATGGAATGGGTAAGGGGGGTGGAGATGGGCCCAATCACTTGGACCGACCGACCATGTACCTTGCTTGGTTGATTTTGTAGACCAGGATTTGGGGACTTCTATGAAGCAGTGGGCTATGCACCGTAGCTTTTTGAAGGAACTCAGAAGAAGTCCAAAAACATGAGGCCTTCATACAGGAATACTGTATGAAGCAATGAAATTCCTGTATGAAGTCCAAAAACATGAGGCCTTCATACAGGAATACTGGCTCAGAGCTGGCTGAGACTACAGTGTGGGAGGCTTACAAGGCTATGGCTAGGGGGTGTCTGATCAACGATGAAGCATATTACAGGTGCCACCGTGATGGGGACCTCCATGTTTTAAGGGCTAAGGTGGGGAAATTGCAGGTACGACATGCATGGATGGGGTCTCATCAGGTGTGGCAAAGATGAATGGCCGTGAAGACAGAGCTTGACAAGATCACACAGTGGGACTTAGAATTCCAAAGGCGTCGGCTCTGACAAAAATACTATGAAAAGGGGAATAAAGTGGGGAAGTTGTTGGCCTTGCGTTTGTGAATGCAATGGGCCACTCACACGGTTTGAGAGCTTCATGATTGTAGGGGTTGTGTATGCGTCACGTCAACGGAAATTCGGGAAGTCTTTATGGAGTACTTGAAATGGCTCTATCAGGAGGAGCCTGTTGAGGAGATGCATATAACGAATTATCTAGGAGATGTGACGCTGGGGTCATTGAGTAAGGAAGATAGGGAATATTTGGATGCCCCTATAACAGGACATGAAGTGCAGTTAGCTATAGGTGCCTTACCTGCTGGGAAGTCTCCCAGGAGTGATGGTTTCCTGCCAGACTATTATAAACACTTCGCTTCTCACTTGGCCCCAATTTTAGAGGGCGTGTACCAATGCCATCCTGAGTGGAGGGGGATCTGTCCCGAATGCAAATGGAGGCAGTTATTGCTTTGATCCACAAGCCGGGGAAGCCCCCAGAAGAGGCATCATCTTACAGGCCAATTTCTCTTTTAAACGTGGATGTAAAAATTTTGGCTGAAGTACTGGCGGGCTTGTTGAGGACAATTCTTCCTTGTAACATAGTAACATAGTAAGTGACGGCAGATAAAGACCAGCATGGTCCATCTAGTCTGCCCAGCAAGATGGCAAGAGTAGGTGCACCTGTCGCTCTGTGCAGGCCACCCCTCCCCATGTTTTTGTTTCTGTTTAGGGGTGAACCCACCACTCCATGTAGGACACCCTTATTTGTTCAGATGCTAGATAGTTCAGAAGTTAGATGGTACTGTTTGTTTTGCTTTTATCCTGTTGCTGTAAAGGGATCCACTGTGTTTGTCCCATGCCGTTTTGAATTCCATCACCGTGTTTGCCCTCACCACTTCCATCGGGAGGGCATTCCAAGCATCCACCACCCTTTCAGTGAAGAAATATTTCCTGACATTGCCTTTCAATTTACCACCTTGCAGCTTCATGTTATGCCCTCTAGTTTTACAGCTTCCCCGTCTTTGGAAGAGGTTTGTTTGTTCATCATTTCTCTTTAAGTATTTAAAGGTCTGAATCATATCTCCCCTGTCCCTCCTCTCCTCCAAAGTGTACATATTTAGGTCTTCAAGTCTCTTCTCATAAGGCTTCTGACGCAGGCTCCAAATCATTTTGGTTGCCTTTCTCTGAACAGTTTCCAGTCTTTTTACATCTTTTGCAAGATATGGCCTCCAAAACTGAACACAGTATTCCAAGTGAGGCCTCACCAGTGACTTGTACAGTGGCATAAGTACCTCTTCCTTTCTGCTGGTAATCCCTCTTTGAATGCAGCCCAACATCCTCCTGGCTTTTGCCACCGCCTTGTCGCACTGTTTTGCCACCTTGAGATCATCAGAGATAATCACACCAAGGTCTTTCTCCTGAACCGTGCATACCAACCTCTCACCCCCTATTGTGTACTTTTCCCTTGGATTTTTGCTACCCAAGTGCATGACACTGCACTTTTTCACATTAAATCGTAGTTGCCAAGCATTAGACCAGTCTTCCAGCTTTTGTAGATCTTTCCTCATGTTATCCACTCCCTCTGGGGAGTCCACTCTGTTGCAAATTTTTGTGTCATCTGCAAAAAGACAGACTTTTCCATTCAGTCCTTCAGCAATATCACTCACAAATACATTGAACAGTGCCGGGCCCAGGACCGAACCCTGAGGCACCCCGCTTGTCTGGTACATAGTGATCGGGTGGGATTTGTGGCTGGTCGGCAGGCTGCTGATGGCATGCGCCGAGAACTACAGTTGATCCAGGTGGCCCAGAGGATGGCACAACCGGCACTGCTGTTGGGAATCGATGCCGAAAAAGCTTTCAACCAGCTGAAATGGATGTTCCTCTGGGGGGCCTTGGGCTGCATTTTGTGACTAGGCGTGGGCCTTCTATCAAGACCTTACCCACCCCCACCGATCTCCCTGATATTGCGGCCTCCTGACACAGAGTACGGAACGACATCCATCTTCACCGACCGGATCAATCCGAACAGATTCCTGCTTTAAGGAGAAGCCCTTTACCACTGTGTTGGACGCTCTCCAGCTCTCACCCAAATCGGCTTTTCCCCACCAGATAGTCTGAAGAAATCAACAGCTGAACCATAACCACCCAAGCTCCACCTCCGCATAGATGAGGTAACTTGATGAGCCATCAATCTCTCTTCCACATTTCCCCCCTCAAAGAACAGTCTTTTCTCGGTTGCCCCATGAACCGGAGATCCCCGTTGTACCCCTGCAGAAATAGAAATACGGACACATATTCATAAGACCCAATTCTTACTCTTCTCATCAGAATATGCCTGAGCTCTGTACTTTGTAACTAACTATAGCCACGCTGTAACACTAAAGCCAATGTGACAGGAAACAAAATTTCTTCCAGTTAATCTTATCTAACTAGCAAAAGGGCTTGTTGCAACATTATACTTTTAACTGTGGATGAAAACAAATATCCTTATCCTGTAAATTGTAACAACCTTGCCTGTAATCGTAATTGTAACAACCATGCCTGTAATTGTAATTGTAACAACCTAGCCTATAATTGTAATTGTAACAACCTAGCCCATAATTGCAACTGTAACACCCCAGCTTGAATCACCACTCCACACCTAACCATGGCCCTCTTCAAACTAGCACTTACTCTCCTATACCTCACCTTAAGCGCCTTCTACCTCTCCACTGCATTCACACACAACCACAATCCCATACCAAAACTCATTAGCACAAATAAAAAACACTGCCATAACCAGCACCAACATCCAGGACACACACATTATAGAAGAGAACCTCACCTGTTGTATGCTACCTTGGAGCACACAACCAACAAAGGGTTCTGTAGGCCGAAAGCGTACCATGACATTAGGTGCGCTCTTATCAACGCATGTTCTGCCCGCAATAAATGGCCAGTCATTACAGACTTAATAACCACTTTTAATCTAGACATCCTGATGATCACTGAAACATGGTTCACGGACACAGACACCACCATTTTAAATCAAATCACACCCCCTAATTTCTCAATCCATACTAGCAATAGCTCCTTGTGGCCTTGGGAAAGTCACTTAACCCTCCATTGCTTCGGAAGAAAGGCCTGGCAATCTACTTCCGGTGACACTGCCAAGAAAACCCAGGAGCTTCTGGGTCGCCAGGAGTCAGGACTGACTCGAAGGCACACATTGCATTGCACTAGCAATAGATCTAGTAAGAGAGGGGGCGGGGTCCTCATACTATCAAAAACCGAATTGCAATACCGGACAGTCCAGTCTAGAAGTATGCAACAGTTAGACACAATCACCATCGCAAACAAACACAATTCCTTCAACCTTATCTACAGGGCACCAAGCTCCACCTTTGACGAGATATCCAACATAATTGATTTAGCTTGTAACCCTGAAAACCCCTCTAAACAAAACTGGCTATTGGGAGACTTTAATCTAGCCTCCGTACAACCTACTCTGTCCAACGCATTTCTAGAAGCAATGACCAACCTTAACTACACCCAGATCGTAACTGATCCCACCCACCAGCATGGGAACATTCTTGACCTAGTTTTCGCCCCAGTCACATCCACTGACAGGAGGGACCAATTTAATCCCATCATCACTCTGGTCCCATGGTCAGATCACAGCCTGATAACATTTCAGGTCCCATCTCCTCTCAACAATCATGACCGACCAAAACCAGAGAATGTTCCAAACCTATGCCGCTTCAGACCATTTGATAGGGAAGTGCTGGCTAAACATGTCATCCCAAAGCTCTCTCAACCGTCGAACAACCTCAACGACATGGTCTCCACTTGGAATGACACTCTAATGCGGTATGCTCACCAACCTCCGTTGAACGATCACGTCAAACCCAAGAACAGCGCCTCCAAAAGGCGAACAGCCCCCTGGTTTTCTCCTGAACTAAAGAAGTCCCTACTTCACCTGAGAAAACTCGAGAGAAACTGGAGGCACACCCATAGTACAGACAATCAAACCACCTACCTAGCCTACTTGAAAATCCACCGAGAAGCAATTTGGAACAGGAGGAAGGAATTCCACTCAGATCTCCTCAGTCGTTCGCTAAACAAGCCACGAGACCTCTTCAACTTGGTAAAATCCTTAATCAAAGAACCTTCCCCACTACAGGTTGAGCAAATACAACCCCAAGCATATGCCAACTATATGCAATCCAAGACCATCAAAGCAATTAATGCCACCTGTCCAGGAATACCTCAACCTTCCCTACTTCTACAACCACTCGACAAGTTCTCTCCCCCATCAGCATCCAACATCGAAGACATTATTGCTAGCATCAATACCACCACAGCACAAAATGACCCCTGCCCAGCACACTGGATCAAAGCAATGCGATCAGAACTCAGCCCAATCACAGCAGAAATCGCACATCAATCCTTCATAACAGGAAAGTTCCCAACAACACTCAAGCAGACCTCCATTCACTGTTGAAAAACAACCAGCTTGACCCAGAGAAGGTAGATTCCTACCGGCCGATTTCCAGTATCCCGCTGCTAGCCAAAATTCTAGAGAAAGCGGCCCTGATGCAAATCCAACAACATAGAGACACTGCATCCCCCCTAGACCCCTGCCAACATGGGTTTAGAGAAGCCCACAGTGTTGAAACACTCCTGACTTCACTAATCAACAATCTCGTCTGTGGCTTAGACAACATCAAATCTGGCTTTGTTCTGATTTTCCTGGACATTGCAGCAGCATTTGACTCAGTTGACCATGCACAACTACTAGCTCGGCTCCATGTTAAGGGGATTCATGGTCTAGCCTGGGATTGGTGCAGATCTTATCTCGAAGACCGATGGCAGCAAGTCAGGATTGGATCTAATACATCAGAACCGTTCCAACAAAAGCAGGGAGTACCCCAGGGTTCCTCCCTCTCCGCGCTTCTCTTCAACATTTACATGCAGCCAATCTGTGAAATCACCCGTGCCTTCGGAATATCATGCCTTATCTATGCAGATGACGTTCTGATGTATTCACCTTTCAACGTCACACTCCCAGATTACACGAACCTAGTTGATTTATCTTTTACAATCCAATGTGTGAAGATTCCTTTCCACACTGGAGGAATGAGGCCTAGGGAAGAATATAGGAAGATAAACCGACTGGTTTAAATGAAAAGGTGAAACCACCTTTGGAAGAAAATGGGGATGAGTCCTGAGGACTACTTTATCATGGTGAAACCTTGTATAAGGAGGGTCAGGTACTAATGCCTGTAGTTCACTAATGCGTCTTGCAGAAGTGATGGCAATTAGGAAAATAACTTTCCAGGAAAGAAACTTTAGGTCTGAAGTGGCTAAAGGTTCAAAGGGCGGTTTCATAAGCTGACCATGAACAAGATTTAGATCCCATGCCACCAGTGGTGGTTTAATGGGAGGTTTTGTTAAGAGTAGGCCTCTCATGAATCTTGATATAAATGGATGAGAGGAAATAGGTTGTCTATCGAAAGGTTTATGAAAAGCAGCAATAGCACTAAGATGGACTCTCACTTACTTGGTCTTCAGACCAGAAGTTGATAATTGTAGAAGATACTCTAATAGCAACTCTACAGGTACTAAAAGGGGGTTAAGCCCCTTTTGTGAACACCAGACAGAGAACCTTTTCCATTTAAAAGCATAAGAACGTCTTGTGAAAGGTTTCCTGGAAGCGAGGAGGATATCCTTTACTTGTTGAGAAAGGTTAATATCCTGGAATTCTAGGCTTTCAGTAACCAGGCCCTGACATGTAGGGACTGGGGATTGGGATGCAGTAAGGATCCGTCCTCCTGCAACAGGAGATCTGGAGCATTCCCCAACTCCAGAGGAGTGGTTTGAGAGAGACCTAGAAGAGAATACCACATTTGTCGTGGCCAATGTGGAGCTATGAGTATCATATGACCTCTGTCTCTCTGAAGCTTGAATAAAGTCTTGGGAATATGGGGAATGGGTGGGAAGGCATAGAGGAAGTCCTGTCCCCAGTGGAGTAGGAAAGCATCTCTTGCCTGACAGTTTTGAGCCAGAATTATGGAACAGAATTGGGGACGTTTGGCATTCTGTGGACTTGCAAAGAGATCTATATCTGGTGTTCTCCAGATTCGAAACACTCGAGCAAGCTGGTGTGAGTGGAGGGACCACTCGTGTGGCAGCAGTATTCAACTGAGTTTGTCTGCCCGGAAGTTTTGAATGCCCGGAAGGTATACTGCAAACAGGTGAATTTGCAACTCTCTGGCAAGGGCCCATAGTCGCAAAGCTTCATGCAGAGCTCAGAGAGCCTGTTCCGCCTTACTTGTTCACATAGAACATAGCTAACTGATTGTTGGTTTGGACCAGAACTGTTTTGTTGCTGAGATGGCTTTGAAAGACTTCAATAGCATTGAAAATGGCTCTCAGCTCTAGGAGGTTTATGTGAAGGGAAACCTCCTGTGGGGTCCAAAGACCCTGAGTGGCGAGATCGTGCAAGTGGGCCCCCCAGCCCATCTTGGACGCATCTGTGGTCAGGGTGGTTTGGCATAGAAGCTGCTGGAAAGGAGAGCCTACAAGGAGGTTTTCCAGGGATTGCCACCATTGCAGGGACAAAATCAGACATATGGTGATTCTGATTTTGTCTGTTAGTCGACCCGAGGAGTGAGACCACTGAGAGGAAAGGGTCCACTGGGCTGCTCGCATGTGGAGGCGAGCATAGGGAACCACATGGACAGTAGATGCCATGTGTCCCAGCAGTTGAAGCATCTCACGAGCAGTTAGGAATACTTTCATAGATGCTTGAGATGCCAGTTGTATTATACGTAGACAGTGTGGCTGTGGCAGGAAAGCCTTTGACTGCGGTTTATCTAGACGAGCCCCTATGAACTCGAGAGATTGAGAGGGGGTGAGATGAGATTTTGGGAGGTTTATGACTAGTCCCAAGTATTGAAGAAGTCTCATTGCTCGAGAAAGTGCGAAGCTGGCCTCTGGAGCTGTCGATGCTCGAATGAGCCAATCGTCTAAGTAAGGGAAGTCGAATATTCCTCATAAATGCTGCTACCACTGCCAAGCATTTTGTGAAGACTCTTGGAGCAGAGGCTAGTCCGAAGGGAAGAACTCTGTACTGGAAGTGTCTTCCTTGGACAAGGAATCAAAAGAACTTCCTGTGATCTGAGTGGATGAGAATATGCGTGTATGCATCTCTTAGATCTAGACAACATAGTCAGTGTCCTGACTTTGGAGGTATGGCAAAAGTGTTCCAAGGGAGATCATTTTGAACTTTTCTCGGAACAAATATTTGTTTAATTCTCTGAGGTCTAATATAGGCCTGTGTTCCCCTGTCTTCTTTGGAATAAGAAAGTAGGGGGAGTAAAACCCTGTCCTCTGTTGGGGAAGGGGTACTTCTTCGATTGCTCCTTGAGCTAGAAGTGATGTGACCTCCTGCCACAAGAGGTCGGTGGCAGGGGCCTGAGAATTGAACTGCTTTACTATTGTAGGTGGGGGCAAGTTGAGAAAATGAAGTTTGTACCCCAGTTGTACAATGGACAGAGTCCAATTTTCTGATGTTATTTGTTGCCATCTTTTGGCAAAATAGCATAGTCTTCCTGGAATGGTCAAGGGTTCTGGACCTTTTAGGGGCAGAATGACTAAGTTCTCTAGATAGAAGTCAAAGACCCTGAGGGGACTGGGTCTGTTGAGCCAGCTGAGCTTTTTGAGCTTGCGGCTTTCTTTGCTGTCTGTTCTGTTGTTGCCCCTTTTTATTTATTTAACATTTCTTATATACCGCCTTTCATGATATCAAGGCGGTTTACATTGAACAAACTGAAATTACATTGAACAGGGCATTATAACTTGGAGATAACTATTTTACAGGGAACATGGGCTATGGAGGGTTAAGTGGCTTGCCCAAGACCACAAGGAGCACCTGTGCGACTAGAAACCCCAGTCCTTCCGGCAAAGGTTGCTGTCCTCTAGTGGGATTTGAACCCCTGACCTTCTGGCCTGAAGTACCTTGCCCCAACCACTAGGCCACTCCTCCACTCCCTGGGGAACATGAAGCGGACAGCGAGATTGATGGGTGTAATATTGGTAAGGCTTCTTTTTCCTACTGAAAAAGTGTTTTTTGAATATTTTCTTCTTTGCTGGGTTGGATGTAGACTTTGACAATCTGTTGAAAGTAGTATTGTCAGATTCAAGCTGATTAGCCTTGTCCTGCCAGTCCTTGCCAAAGAGATTTCTCCTGTGCAAGGAATGTTTCCCAGCTTTTCTTGCACCCACTGTTCTAAGTCTGATGCTTGAAGCCAAGCAATACGATGTGCTCCTATGGATATAGCAGAGGTTCTGTTAATACATTCAAAGCAATCCAAGGTAGCACGGTTCATGAATTTAGAGACATTCTGGACATGCTTGACCAGAATAAGGTAGTCTGCTCTTTTTTCCTCTGAAACAGGACTAAGGAGCTCTAAGTCTTTTGTGACTTCTTCCAGGAACATTCCCATATAAAGAATGTAGGAACTGATCCTGGCTCCTAGCATGAAGGATTGAAAGCAACGACGGCCTGGAGGATTAGAAGAATGTGTTTTAGCACTCTTGATCTTTCAATATGGCCGATTCCACTACCATTGAATGGTGTGGTAACCGGGTTTTTTGAAAACCAGGACAACTTGGAACTCGGTACATAGTGTCAAGGCATTGGGAATGTGAAGATATTGTTAAAGGAGTTTCCCACATTCTCAACATTAGATCATGTAAGATCTTGTGAATAGGAAGCATAGCTGCTTCCTTGGGATCCATAGGGTATTGCAGAATTCTTAATTCTTCTGCCCTAGGTTCTTTTTCTGGAATCACGGTGATTGTAAGACCCTTTGCTAAATCACGTATGAAATCCTGGAAGGACATATCCTCTGGAGGAGACATCCTGCATTGAGGAGAAGGAACTGAATCTTCTAATAAATTCGCTCTGGTACCGGAAGAATCGTCAGAGTCATCGGAATTGGAGGACTCAAGCACCGGTTGCTCTTGTAACGCATGGTATGGGTACCACTCAAAGTCGGTACCGAAATGTCTCGGTTCCTGATCCCCGATACCCGAGAGAGACTCAAGGTTCGGCATGGGGGGAAGCAGTCCTGTCGAAGCAGGTGATGTCGGTACCGATGCCTGTTGAACCGTCTGTAGCGGTCTTAGCGGTACCGAAGCTGCTAAGAGGGATGCTAGACTGCGTTCAATAGTGAAGATTCTCTTATCCATCGCTACTGCCGATGCCTGGGTGCCGGTACCGGTGGAAGCGGCTACGACCCCATAACATGGCAACAGTAGTTCCGCAGAGGTGGAAGCCTCTGGAACATCCTGGAGCCCCATTAATGCTTCGGAGTCCGAAGACTTCCACTGGGGCTGTTTGCCAGTGAAGTATCCTCGAGGGCAACACCAGTGGAAGCTCGATACTTTGAAGGAGATTTACCCTTCGAGGACCGGCTAGTCTTAGAAGACTTAAAATTGGTTACCTGAGATCCATGGGAGGAAGATGAAGTCCTGGAAGACGTTGATGCAACTGATATGGTGTCGGCGGCAAAAAGAGTACCGAGTTTTGCAGCTCTATTCTGCAGGCCCCTTTTGGTCATTCTCGTGCAGGAGAGACACTCCGTTGGACAATGTTCAGGACCTAAACATTTTAGACACCAATCATGGGTGTCGGTGACGGAAATGGTACCACCACACTTTGAGCAGTTTTTGAAACCACTAGCTGGTTTCTCCATGCTTTAAGAAAAGTGGGCCTAGTGCCCAAAATGGCACCTAGCACCAGAAACAGGGGAAAGAAGGAAACACAAGTTGTTGTTGTTGTTTTTTTTTCTAAGGAAAGAAGAAGAAGAACCGGCGGTACAGCAGGAGTCGAGCGAAGGCAGGCGCGACCACAAAAAACAAGAAATAAAAGTAAATTTTCTGCAGTGACAGGGTACACGTCCTGTCGGCTCCGCGGAAAACGAAGAACTGAAGTGAGAGAGGTGCAGAGGCAGGAAGGCAGCACGCATGTGCTGTGGGATGCTCCCAAAGGCTTTCCTATTAGACGCTGGGGAGCGTTCCCGCACGGGCTCCGTTGGTACCAACGATACCCATATGTGAAGACTACATTACTGCTTGTTCCTGGAGATAAATGGTGATCCTTCCGTACTCTCTCTACTTATTTCAGGTACTGCCAGTTGATGTGCCCCGGGGGAGACTGAATAAGTGGCAGTGCCTCTTCATGAAATTTGTTTGGCAGTTACGCCATCCTCGCATTGCTAAGCATGTACTCCATGCGCATTGTAAGCGGGGAGGTATGGGGGTCCCTAACTTGAAATGGTACTATGCTGCTGTACAAGTCCATCTCGGAGTGGGATGTATAAACCTGACAATGATAAGTGCTGGGTGGGTACTGAAAGGGTGCGGGTGGAAATCGTGGATTTGGAAGGTCAGTTGTGACTTGAGGCGGGACTTTGGAAAAGCAGAGGAGGGGCAACCCATATGTGGAACACACTATTCGGTGCTGGGGTCATTATTTTTGGAGGCGGGGGGCTGTCCTGACGCCATTGTCTCCCATTGCTGATAACAGGGCTTTAGAGCCAGGGCTACATCTGGGGATATTTTGGGTGTGGCAGGCGGCAGGGTTACAGCATCTTGGACAGCTTTTTGAGGATGGCCGATTCTTATCTTTTAGGGGAGTTGCAGGATGCATTTGAGTTGCCAGTCATCATGCTTTGGCCTATGCACAGGCGGTTCATTGGAAGGGCCGTAGAGAGGTCCGGCAACAGGTGACATGGCCGCTTACTGAGTTGGAATTGGTGTGTGGAGACAGGACAAATACCAAGGGACTGGTCTCAGCCCTGTATGCCTGCCAGCAGAATTGGACCTTTAAGGTAGGGACACATCACGCCTACTGGACACAAACTCTCCAATTAACTTACACCGAACAGCAGTGTGAACAAATCGAAGGGAGGTTGTGTAAGTGCTCCCTAGCTGTTAACGCACAGGAGAATAATTATAAGCTTTTATATGGCTGGTATTGACCCCAGAGAGATTTGCCAGGGCCTGTCCCACATTGTCTGGGTTATGTTGACGTCGTTGTGGGGGCCAGGGGTCAATGGTACATATATGGTGGGGTTGTCCCAAACTCCAAGGATACTGGAAGGGTATATGTTATCAAATGCAATGTCTGTTCAGGTTGAATGTTCTCTGGGATCCAGGAATTTTTTTGTTTCACAAATCAATGCTGGGGGGCGAAGATATCACAGCTAGCCTTGGCTAAGCACTGTACAAATGCATCTAAATTAAATTTGGCCTCGGCGTGGAAGCAGGAGGAGCCCCCATCTTCGGCCCAGTGGTTGGTGCGAACATGGGATATACTGTATATAGCATGGAGAGGGCGATTTGCTCACATCGGATGGGCCAGCAGTGTTTTGACCATGTGGAGCCATTTGTGAAGATGTATAGAGTGTGTAACGTAATTAATGCTGGCAGTAAGTGAAACAAGATCTCTAAAGGAAAAAAAGGCACTATAGTAGTTGGTATCGACGGGCAGAATGGATAGGTCATGTATGGAGCAAGGTGAAGAAAGCCCATAAAAGACAATGAAGATAATACTGAAGAAATTTTATTAGGGCATCTGATGGACCTACCCTACACGGTGTGTGTTGGCACCAACCTTCATCAGGGGTATAGGGACCTTAGGTACGCACACATAAAAATAATCACTATATACTGTAATCAAATAAAAATGGACAAATAAAGATATATGAATAAAAATATGCAAAACTTAAATTAAGAATTAAAAATTAAATTAGAAACTCAAGAAAAGACAATTAAAAATGTAAAGAATATAAATGATAAAAATAAATCCCAATAAAAACAAGCATAATGTACAATTAATGTATGAAAGCGTTAAAGAGAAAACTATAGAAAGCATAACATTAAGAGGCTATTCAAAGAAAGATTATGCATGTCTATTGTGGGAGATGAAATGGAGATAAAAACATAATATTACACATGCATATGGATGCATGTGTAATATGGTTTTTCTCTCCATTTCAGCTGTTCAGGAAAAATAATAATAATAATAGCAGGCTAAGTAGCACAGTGCGTATATTCTCAAAAAAGTGTTTCTATCTTTATCAGCATTTTCACAGTTGCTGGGAAACCAAGGCTTTATGATTAATTTATTATAGAAAGTAATCTCACAGCGAAACTAAAAGGCATTTGTATTATTATACTAACAATCTTTTTCTGTCTGATCATGCTTGGTAAAAACTGATGAACAGACCTAACACTCAAGGCTATCCTTTTGTGATTAGTTTATATTTCTACCTTTTGACTCTGGGTAGAGATGTGCTGCTATATCTTAGTTAACAGCCTGAGTCAACAGATTTATCTTCCCTTTTTTTATGCAAACTGATTTTCAGTCTCCCGTTCTTATAGTTCTGTGCTAAAAATATTTAGATGAAATTCTGACAGTGCACTCAGTGGTCTCGGGGGGGGGGGGGTTCTCTTTGTTCTACTCTCATTATACTAGGTTTCATAAACACAAATCATACCAGCATATGAGAATCGAAGCTATCATCCTTATCATCATGTTCAACATTGGAACTATAATTGGGAGAAAAACATAAGCTTCAGGTAAAGAAAGCAGGACGTTTCTCATATGTACACAATCCAGTCTTGAAACAGAACACAAATCTGTCCCTTCAGCCTGGATAGTGGCTTGCAATACTGATGTTTATTCAGTGGCAAATCTTGAAGACAAATTAGAACATTACTGTGAAAAGTTTGAAGTCAATAAACCACTAAAAGCAAATTTCTACTTGTCTCTGGCATTGATGGTTTAATGAAAACTTGCTGACAGAGAATGCCAATTTGAGATAAGTTCAATTCTTAGACAAAGAATTTAAAGAACCTAACAGACAAACATGATAACTGGAAGCCACATCAGTCAGTTGCAAGTGTACTACCTCTATGTGGATTACAACAAATCCAAAGCACAGCTCATGAATCTAAAACAATACATCATGAGAGATTAAAAACAAATTATGGATTACAGAGTTCAGTAAAAATTGTCAAAAGAACAAACACAGGCATTCCTGGGGGAATAGTTTGGGTGTAGCTTGGGCAAAGCTCTGATGTGCATGCATATTTTATAAAACATGCAAGTGTATACAGAGAATGCGTGCACAAATTTATACCTTCCTTCAGAGCAAGTATAGATTTGGGTGTGTGAATTTGCGTCCTAATGGGGCTCGTTTTCAGTGGCTATTTTATAAAGGCATATAGGCATTTATGTTGCCTTTATAAATATAGATAAAACAAACACCCTTTTCACATAGAGTTGTAGTCAACATTATTGGCACCCTTGCATTTTAGGTATGTTATGTACAATATCTTGAGAAATAATTGGAAATATTCCAACTGCATGTCATAATATTTTAATAGTATTTTCAAAGGTATAGAGAAAAAAAAGATGTCTGTGCAACTTAGATGTAGTAATTCCTGAGAAAAAAAACAACAAAATATGACCTGGACAGGATTAATGGCACCCTTCATTAATATTTGCCTGCACAACCCTTGGCAGTGATGACAGCCTCCAAACATTTCTTGTAGCCGTCTATAAGTTTTGTATATCTGTCTGCTGGTAGTTTCTCCCACTTTTGAATTGCGATTTATTCCAGCTCATGAATGTTTCCAGGATTTTTTCCAATGGCAGATTTTAGCTCTTTACAAAGGTTCTTGATTGGATTGAGATCAGGACTCAATGCTGGCAAGTTTAAAACAGTCCATTTGTTACTTTTTAACCATTCTTTTGTACTTATGGATGTATGTTTTGGGTCATTGTCCTGCTGGAGGACCCATGACCTTCGACCCAGACCTAGCTTTCTGACACTACTGTAGATAGCATATTTTGCTCCAAAATACCTTGGTAATCCTCTGATTTCATGATTCCTTTAATATATTCCAGGCCACCAGTTCCTGAAGCAGCAAAACAGCCCCATAGCATTATGGAACCTCCACCGTATTTAACTGTAGGAAGGGTGTTTTTCCTTATAAGCTTCATTCTTTGCCTGTAAATGGTCTGCATTGCCAAACAGCTCAAGTTCAGTTTCATCTGCCCACAGAACATTTTCCAAGAAAGATTGTGGTTTCTCACTAGCTTGTAAGCTCTGATGGGCTGGGAGTGTTTGTACAGCACTGTATACATCTTCTAGTGCTAAATAAATGCTCAGTAGTAGTAGTAGTCAAGGTGGGGTTTGGAAAAAAAATCAGGCGTGCCTTTTTATCTCTGTCTTTGAGCAGTTGGGTTCTCCTTGGCCTTCGTCCGTGAAATCTTTCTTTGTTCAGTGTGCAGCATAAGGTGCGGGTTAAAGCCACCACTCCAGATTGCCCCAGGTCAGCCTTAAGCTCTTTGGATGTTGCATGTGGTGTTTTTCCAACCGTTCGCACTAACCTTTGAAGACTCCTTGGATTTATTTTCTTCTTCCCAACACATCCGGGGAGGTTCTTGACAATTCCATGAGCAGAAACTTCTTATAACTTTGCACAGGAATTCCAAGATCTTTGGAGATGGCCTTGTTCCCCTTTGAAGTTTGGTGATAATGACTTTTCTGATGGTCTCAGGCAGCTCTCTTGTCTTCACCATTATGAAAATGGAACAGGGAGGGAATGTGGCCATTTTAAATATTCGAGCCACTATTCATTGGTTGATTCAATGTCCCAGTTTTTATACTATTTCCTTTTTTAATTTGTCTTATTTTATTTGATTCTTTTATGTGTCAAATGTGTGTATATATAGCCCAAAGCCATTTCACTGGCCATTTTCTTTTAGGAGATATTGGACATTAAGGGGTTAAACTGCAAGGGTGCCAATAATGTTAACCACAATTGTAGGTGTCCTGTTATAAAGTTATCCCCAATAAGACAAGGAATAATGAGGAGGATCTGTCTGTAGGATGTGACAACAAATGCCATCGGTATCTCTGAGAACCGATGGCAAGGAGGCAGGTAGGAGATGAGTAGCAGCTGGGTCCTCTACAGACTTAGCACTTAAGAAAACAAGTGAGAGACTTCATAAAATATATATCTTAACCATAAATATTTAATCATGCACTTGCATGGACAATAAGCCAAAAAAAGACCACCAATTTTCAGAAATCTGTCTTAACAGCAAAAACTGATTACGCTTTTTCAGAGTGATTTTACAATTCAGAAAATGGGCCTCCTAATATTTAAAAAAATAACCCGAGGACCAAGTCCATATCCTGATCTAAGATAAAATTCACAATTAATGCGGCCTGTAAAGGCTTTACCTCCTCTACCCTATCTTTGGCTTTCAGCACATTTAAAAGATAAAAAAAGAAAGCAACTCACTTTGCAAGACTGCTCCCCATCCCCCCCCCCCTTTTTTTTTTTTTTTTTTTTTAAAGAGGGAAGATAGTAACTTCCTGAGAGAAAATTGCTCAGGAATCTTTGGTGTCAAAAAAAATATCTTCAGGACATTTTCACAGGTGATAGTATAAGTAATTTGAAGAATTTATAATTGCCAAGGTATGGCATTTAACTATATTCTCTCATCTCTCTACTTCGTTATGCAATTATACATTGTCTTTTATCATAGCGTCCATTAATCCTATTTTTTTTTTCAATGTTCCCTTCTAAGGGCTCCAGCCACTTAGCTTTCTCCTTTAATTTAAAATTCAGATCCGGTATTTTAAGCATTGTGATTTGTAGCTGAACTGATGGAGGGGAAATTTAGAAAGGACGCCCAAGTACAATCTGGATGTCTAAGCCAGAATGTCTGAAAAAAGCAGGCAAGTCCAGGTTAAGACAATTTCATAAACATGGACATGCCCAATATAGATATCTGAAGGAGCGTCTATATAGACATCCCCAGAACCGTATTTCAGGACTTGGATGTCTAGGAATGGCCTAATGGTTAGAGTAGTGGACTAGGATCAGGCTAGCCAGGGTTCAAATCTCACTGCTGCTATCATAGAAACATAGAAACATAGAAACATGATGACAGAAAAAGACCACAAGGCCCATCTAGTCTGTCCTTCCATAACAACAACTACAACAGTCCATTTTCTACCTTTAGAGATCCTCTGTGTTGGTCCCATGCTTTTTTGAATTCAGTTACTGTCCTCATCTCTACCACCTCCACTGGGAGACCATTCCACGGATCCACTACTCTTTCTGTAAAGAAATATTTCCGCATATCACTCCTGAATCTATCTCCCTTCACCCTCATCCCATGTCCCCTTGTAGCAGAACTTGCTTTCAATTGAAAGAGGCTCTCTCCCTGAACATTTATGCCACGGAGGTATTTAAACATCTCAATCATATCACCTCTATCCCGCCTTTCCTCTAAGGTGTACATATTAAGATCCTTAAGTCTGTCCTCATATGCTTTATAATGAAGCCCATTAATCATTTTAGCAGCAACCCTCTGCACCGACTCCATCCTGTTCACATCCTTTTGAAGGTGCGGTCTCCAGAATTGCACACCATACTCCAAATGAGGTCGCACCAAAGACTTATACAGAGGTATTATCACCTCCTTTTTTCTGCTAGCCATTCCTCTCCGTATGCACCCAAGCATCCTTCTAGCTTTTGCCGTCGCCTTTTCTACCTGTTTAGCTACTTTAAGATCATCAGACACAACCACGCCTAGGTCCCGCTCTTCTTTAGTGGACAAAAGTACTTCACCTCCTATACTGTATTGCTCCCTTGGATTGCTGCAGCCCAAATGCATGACCTTACATTTTTTAACATTAAATCCCAGCTGCCACATTCTAGACCATTCTTCAAGCTTAGCTAGATCCCTCCTCATGCCATCCACACCTTCCTGGGTGTCTACTCTATTACAGATTTTGGTATCATCCGCAAAGAGGCAAACCTTACCCGACAGCCCTTCCGCTATATCACTAACAAAGATGTTAAAAAGAATCGGACCAAGGACAGATCCCTGGGGCACACCACTGGTAACATCCTTCTCCTCAGAGTGAGCTCCATTTACTTGTACTCTTTGTCGCCTCCCACCCAACCAATTTCTAACCCAAGCAGTAACTTTAGGGTCCATCCCTAGGGTGCTCAGTTTGTTTATAAGTCGCCTGTGAGGAACAGTGTCAAAGGCTTTACTGAAATCTAAATACACCACATCTAGAGCTCTCCCTCGGTCCAACTCCCTGGTCACCCAGTCAAAGAAATCGATCAGATTTGTCTGACAAGACCTGCCTCTGGTGAATCCATGCTGCCTCGGATCCTGTAATCCGCCGGACTCCAGAAACCTCACTATTTTCTCTTTCAGCAGCGTTTCCAATAATTTACTCACCACCGAAGTTAAACTAACCGGCCTGTAGTTTTCAACCACATCCTTACTTCCGCTTTTGTGTATAGGCACCACATGAGCCTCTCTCCAGTCCTTTGGCACCACTCCTGACTCCAACGAGGCATTGAAAAGGTCAGTCAGTGGAGTTGCTAGAACGTCCCCAAGTTCCCTCAGTATTCTAGGGTGTATCCCATCCGGTCCCATCGCTTTGTCTACTTTAAGTTGAGCTAGTTTCTCACGAACACAGTCTTCTGAAAATTGTTCAAGATGTCCCTCGCTTCTGTTCTTATTTGTGGGTGTTTTCTGAGGTCCTGCTCCTGGTTCTTCATCTGTGAACACAGAACAAAAATATTTGTTAAGCAATTCCGCTTTATCCTTATCAGCTTCTACATATTCCCCCCCTGCACCCTTGAGTCTGACAATACCACTTTTGCCCTTCCTCTTCTCACTAATATATCTGAAAAATGTCTTATCCCCCCATTTTATTGCATTGGCTATTTCCTCCTCCTTTTGAATCTTTGCCTTCTTGACTACTTTGCTAGCTTCTCTAAGTTTTTCCAAATACAGATGCCTGTCTTCCTCTCTCTGTGATCTCTTGTATTTCATGAAGGCCTCCCTCTTTTTCTTCACTTTTTCAGCTACTTCCTTCGAAAACCATAGCGGTCTCCTGTTCCTTTTGCCTTTATTTACCATTTTAACAAAAAGGTTGGTTGCCTTTAAAATACCCCCTTTCAGTTTTGCCCACTGTTTTTCTACATCCCCCAGCTGTTCCCATCCCACTAACGACTCCCTGAGGTATTGGCCCATCTTCGCAAAGTTAGTCTTCCTAAAGTCTAAGATCTTCACCTTGGAATGGATTCTAACAGCCCTAGTCCTAATACTGAACCACACCATCTGGTGGTCACTGGATGCAAAATGATCTCCCACTACAACATCAGAAACACTCACCATTGGTAAGCACCAAGTCCAGTATGGCCCCTTCACGTGTGGGGTCTGTTACCAATTGCCTGAATAGTTCTCCCTGTAGAGAATCCAGGATCTCCTTACTTCTAGATGATACTGCAGCAGGAATGTGCCAATCAACATCTGGCATATTGAAATCTCCTAGCAGTAGCACTTCCCCTTTCCTAGCAATGCTGCGTATGTCTTCAATTAACTCTCTGTCCACTTCTTCCTCTTGTGAGGGAGGTCTGTATATCACACCAATGCAAATAGATTTCTCTTTCCCTCTTTCTAGTTTAACCCACAATGCCTCCTCTCTCCCTTTTAAGCTCTGTAATTCCAAAGCTTTAATAGTAGTTTTTACATATAGTGCCACTCCTCCTCCCCTTCTTCCTACCCTGTCCTTTCTGAATAAAGTATAGCCAGGTATAGTTACATCCCAGTCATGGTTTTCTGTGAACCATGTTTCTGTAACTGCCACTAAATCCAAGTCAGCCACTCCCACCAAAGCTTCAACTTCAGGGATCTTATTTCCCATGCTACGGGCATTAATACACACTGCTTTCCATGTGTTACCCCTGTTACCCATTTCCATAAAGATATTTAATATATCACCTACCTGGGGGCTTTCACTTACCTGGGGGCTTTCTTCACCCATCCCCAACGAATCTAGTTTAAAGCCCTCTTCAGTAGATTAGCCAGTCTACTACCAAAGATGCGTTGACCTTTCTTGGACAGATGGATGCCATCTCTGCTCTGCAACCCTTGGAACAGCATCCCATGGTCTAGGAAACCAAAACGCTCTTGAAGACACCATCCACGCAGCCATGCATTCATCTCCAGGATGCGAGCCTCTCTGCCTTGGCCTTTACCCTCAACAGGGAGGATTGAAGAGAACACCACCTGTGCACCTACCTGCTTCACCCTCTGTCCCAGAGCCATGAAGTCACTTTTGATACGTTCCGAGGTATACCTGGCAGTATCATTTGTTCCAACATGGATTAGCAACATTGGGTAATAGTCAGTGGGCTTGATGAGTCTCGGCAAACTCTCCGTAACATCTTGGATCTTGGCACCAGGCAGACAGCACACCTCTCTGGACATCAAGTCTGGTCGGCAGATGGACGCCTCAGTACCCCTCAGAAGAGAGTCTCCAACAACCACTACCCTTCGTTTCCTTCTGGTCACTGATTCCGCAACTATGGGGTACCTGAACTCTGGTTCTTCCCTTTCCAGGGATGCTTTCACCTCCTCCACTTCCAGGGCTGCATAATGGTTCTTCAATTCAAGGGCTGGAGAAGTTGGATTGGTGATTTTGCAGGCTCTGGTGACTGTTGTCCAACCATCGACATTCTGTTGGCACCCATCTTCTCCTGTGCTGGAGAGCCTGGTTGCTGCAAGAAGCATCTCATCAATGTAATTCTCACTGTCTTGAATGCTCCTCAGCCTCGCCACCTCCTCTCTGAGTTCCTCCACTTGTTTCCTCAGAGCTTCAGCATGCAGGCACCCTGCACATGGAACCGGTTCTTCAACTGGCATTAGGACCTCTGTCTGGACCGAGGCAGAAGCTGTAACGGGGGCAACAGCTTTAGCAATACGATTTTTCCCAGCCATTGTTCTGTTTGTGGAGCTTAGGTATCTGTTAAAGTAAAAGAGAGAGATCTACCAAGTACCAGCTGGTTTCGCAGCTGTCCTTTCAGAGAAAAAGCAGTTAAATCTCTTTAATTATATTCAATATGTGCTGGTCCAATTCACTGTGATTTGCTAAAGGGGGAGGTGCCCTATAAAGCAAGACTGCTCACTAGGGGTGGGTGGGAGCCGGGGTGGGTAGGGAGGGAACTAACACCTGATTAGGTGTTAGCAGTTTCTGAATCTGAGGAGGTTACAGAGTTCAGCAACCTACTGTGCTCCAGTAAAGTTCCCCTAAAACAGCAAAAATGTAAGTAACCTTGCTTTTAAAAAGTACACACAAAACCCTTTTAAGAGCTCCCAGTCAGAGAGCTAGCAATGTAATAAAAAAACCAAACAAAGAAACCCTCAAATCCTTACTGTTTGATGTGTGGAGCCCTGGTTAGGAAAGCCTCAAAAGGGCAGGGCACAGGAGCCTTTTATGCAGGCTTCAACTGCACTCAGGAAACAGGCCCACCAACACCTGATTAGGTGTTAGCAGTTTCTGAATCTGAGGAGGTTACAGAGTTCAGCAACCTACTGTGCTCCAGTAAAGTTCCCCTAAAACAGCAAAAATGTAAGTAACCTTGCTTTTAAAAAGTACACACAAAACCCTTTTAAGAGCTCCCAGTCAGAGAGCTAGCAATGTAATAAAAAAACCAAACAAAGAAACCCTCAAATCCTTACTGTTTGATGTGTGGAGCCCTGGTTAAGAAGCCTCGTTGACATTGTGCTGAGTACTGGAGATGATGGCGTGCTAGCTTCTCTACATTCTCTGGATGTTTTTTAGCCACAAGGAGCACTTTTCAGATGCCTGTTTGTTCCTGGAGCAAATCTAAACTTAGATGCGATGCCGGACGTCCATGATGTTTCTGAGCAGGGAGATCCGGGTTCCTGGGAATGCTCTTGCCATGCCTCCACGATGCCCCATTCAGACTTGGACCCCCCACAGCCAGCTTCTAAAATGACTCTGGAGATGTCTCTGTTCTTTGGACGTCTCTATGTCTGTTTTCAGAAGTCCAAAGCATGAAAAGGGCTTCCAAAATGACCCCCAGACTCTGCATCAGAGTCAACAAAAATTTCTCAGGTTTGACAACTGTACCCCAGAAATTATCTAAGATAACTGTTTTAAGTTTATTTTTGGTCAAAGTCAATTCAAAGTAAAGTAAGGAAAGAGCCCTCCAAAACAGCCATCCTGCTCACCCCATTCTTGAAAACTCCTCGTATCAGGTTCAGTTTTCTCCAACTTGCGTGAAGACTGCACTGACAACTTCTCTAAAACCCCACATGAAAGTTTAGCTGTTCCAAGACACACTTACACCTACATGTGGTAATTCCATTGTGGTAGATGAAAATTACAATTCTCCTAACATTTCTATATCATCATGCAGGGCAGGGAGCAACTTGGAAACAAACAGTGCAACTGGATTCAATGGGCTCATTCTTTGCTCAAGGAAGAGATATTTTAAATATAGGAGAAAAGGATAAACACAGACCCTGCCCTTCTGCTTAACCAAGGTGCAAGCAAAGTTTTAATAAGAAAACACCACCGTCAGTAAAAAAACAGATGTCAGCCATCTTGCCATGCTATTATACAGTAAATGCGTGTGACTATAATACCTTTCAAGAAAGCTACAGATTTATAAATACTACATATTCAGTGGGTGCACATTAGCAATTTATCGGCCACCAACATACGACTATAAGGAGGGATAAGCAAATGTATACATCCCCAAAATTAGTAGGCTTTCTGTGGTTTTCTATCACTTGATCATTCTCCTAGCCATTTTTTTCTACTTTTCGCTGTGAGTTTGGAGGCTATTGTTTTGGATTATCTTTGCTTTGTAAATACCATGAATGCAAAATTCACAACCCCAAAAGGATATCATTCTATGGCTAATAAAACCACATGGCCAGTCAACAGTAAAACAAAGCAAGGTGAGCAATGTGGCCGGAGCTGCACAAGAATATCAGGCACAAAGGACAAATGCAGAAGTACTGAAGCTGCTGAAGGAATCATCTATTAGGCCCAATGGGGATAGGGAAGAAATGGAGGTGAGAAAAAAATGATGTGGCAACTCTAGACAGTGGGAAGGGGGGGGGGCAGAACAATTTGGCAAAAAACCCCAACAACTCATCTGTTCATTGAATACTTGGGTAGAGAAGACAAATACTCATCCTACCATAGAAACCCACTACTCTGTTACTCTATTACCTGTTTTGCTCACTTATGTTTAAGGTCCCTTGCATTGTATATATCAAGTAGCTAACTGTATCGGATGTAAGCTTTAGTTTCCATTTTCTATGAACTGCTTTGAGTTTCAGATAAAGTGGTATATAAAAGAGCTAGTTAAATAAATAAACAGAATCAGTGATATAAAGACTCACAAATATGCAGGGTGGGAGAGGCAAAAGACAGATGATGGCAATTGTGGGGGTGGGGAGGTTAAGAGGCAGGGGATGATGGGGTAAAATAAACGGGGAGAAGATTGTGCGGAAAGGGGGAAGAAGTAGGGAACATTTCCTCTGCTCTGCCTCAGAATGATCACAGAGATCGTTGAGATGATTCTTTTGAGATCTCAGGAGCATCTGTCTACTCTCATAATAGTCCTCTCGGTGACGCAATGATATGGAGCCCATAAGCTAGGCAGGGCCTGAAGCATAGCTTTGCCTGCACCATGGTTCTGCTGCATCCAAAATTAACAGAAAAAAACAAACTATGTAAGAAAACCAAGAGAAGACTGTTGTGAGGACTTTGTTTGAATGTCCATTCGAGAGCAGAATAAAACAAGGCTGAGGGGACTTTGGTAGGCAGGAAGCGCCACGCATGCTCAGAACTTTATACTAGTTCTCCTCTTTGGGAGAGCTATCCCGACCTGGTGCTGTTGGATGGCATTACCCATATGTATGCCTGATTCAATCCTGCTTGCCAATCAAGAAGAGATGGTAATTTTCTTCTCTCATTTTGCATGAATGCTTTTATTTGAAAGATGATTTTAATAGCATTCCTTTCAATTTTATATTATTTGCCTCATGTAAACAGTTCCATGGTTTCCGAAGGGCGCTATATCAAGTTTTAATAAACGATAAACTCTTTTTTTGTTTAATAATAAAAACATTAACACTGTCATTATGAGTCAGACCACTGAGCCAAGCACCTCGTCTCCAACAATAACTTGTTCAGGTTACTGAAGCAGCGGACCTTAATGGAAAGATGACTTCCCTGTTGCTCTTTTCCAGAAATAAAGGGTGGTGATCCCCATGTCGCCTCGTCAGTATGCTTGTTAATGGACTGACCTCCTGAAATATATCTGAAACGTTTTTAAACCTAGCCAGACCACATTGTCCTAAAACCAGTCTCACAGTTTAACTATTAAATGACAGCTTTCCAGTCAATTTCATGGAAAATACTTTAATGCTATTACTATTTGGTAAATATATACCTTTACTTTATATACTGTGGTGGCGAAGCTAGCCCAGTGCCTATGGAAATAGGGAAAACACTTGCAGTCTCCTCCAGTCAGAAGGAAAGTGCAGGGAATTGCCACTTTAAAAGTGCAGCTAAGAATGAAAAAAGCCTGTCTAAAGCTGCTGTCCTAAGGCCACGCCCCAGCTCCATGGTAACTGAGGGTGGCAATCTAAGACAGCTGGGGGCGGGGTGGAAAGATACAGGCCAGACCCACTCATATAAGCCCCAGAGAACAGGGAGGAGTAGAGCTGAGGGAATAGCTGAATCGAGAGCTGAGTCTGATTCAGAGGCGGAGTCTGGGAAGGAACCTGAATCTGAGCATGAGCATCAGGATTACACGAGGAAGAGAGACGGAAGGGCTAATCTATGCAGGAACCAGCATGGCCAAGGAAGTGGTGGTGAAACAGTGCTGAGGAGAATCCTAAAAGGAACTGCAAGTAAAGATTTTAGCCAGGAGTCTAGAGAAAGGTTCTCAGACACCAGTTTGAGGGAAGAGTATCCCCAAAGCCAGCTCCAGAGTTTGGACCGGTACCAGGGCTGTAGGAAGCCTGAAGTAGGTTCAAAAACCCGGAGGTTTAAGCCAGGAGAGATTGCTGGGAGGGACTCAATCATAAAGGCTTACCAGGAGACGCTGAGTCCAAGAATCTCACCTCAAGGAGGGCTGGTAAGAAAACCCCTTAACAGAGAAACCTTGAATGCTTTAAAACTGTTGAAACGTTTGGTAAAAGATCAGGAATTACCTTGCTTTGATAGCAGCTCTGAGTCCCGAGAGAGGTCTCGAGGGGAACAGCTGATTAGGTTGTTCAACGGGGCTGCAGAACCTGATTGCTCTGAATGTGAGTCAATGGAAGTTGGAGAAGGTGATAGTGAATTAAGTCAACCTGATCAAGAAATGGAATGTGATTTATCCATAAGGGTAAAATGAGAATCTTCTGAGTTATAAGCTTGAAGAGATTCCAGTTTGTTTTATGTGCATGTATGTTCTGAAAAGGAAAGAAAGTTTTAATTGGTGTGGCTGCTGTTTTAAAAGCAAGAGACTTGTTAAGGAGGAATGCCTAAGGTCTCTAGAGCACCTAATTAAAACCCTGATTAAGTTGAAGCAAAGAAGAAAAGTTTATTACAGGAGTATTGCTGTCTGAAAGTCTTCAATGGACAATTAATTGCAAAAAGCACTGTGAAGTGAAACTTTTATTTGGAAGAAAGCAATCATTGCCTTGTTGAAGCAAGCAAGGGCAATTGATATCTGTGGAAAGTTTACCAACCTTTTATTTCTTGTGGAAAAAAGTCTTTACATGTGTTATGCCAAGCTTCCTTAGAAGTTCCTGTTATACAAGGGAGGCGAATAAAATTTCCTGTGTTGCTTTCAAACCTCGGCTAAATCTCTTTATTACAACTACAATCAAATGCTCAAGGAACTACAACTCCCAGAGGCCTTTGCCCTAGGAGTACATATTAAATAAAATATTGAAAGTGCAGCCCCTTTCCTCGTCAGGCAACCGCCTAGGCGGGGGTAGGCGGCGACAATACACACACCTTTACTTCCCTGACTTGATTTGCAGCTTGTCATGCTTTGAGGGCTTGTGTGCATCAGTGATGCTGAGGGCTAAGCTATCAGTAGTTTAACTATCAGCAGGGTCTCTCCCAAGATGGACAGGTCTCAGCTGAGCTGCCAGACCAAGACAAACCACCCATCTGGACAGCAGCAGAATGGGATAGTGTTGGCAGCGGAGGATCACATTTCTGTGACAATGGCAGCAGCACTAAACTTAAAATGCGAGGAGGAAAGGCCCGGCAATCTACTTCTGTATCTTGCCATAAAAACCCAATGGATAGTTGCAACAAAACAAATTGCACTATAGTGCTGGAATATGAGACCCCCAGGTCGGAAGGCACTCAACTAGCTACTGGGGAAGAGCTGAAGACTTTTCAGAGTAAAGCCAGCATTTATGATGTGGTTGGATCAAAGCCCTCAGGATGTCTGACTGCTGATATACGTAGCTGCGCATGAAATGACAGAAGCCGTAAAGATGTCTTACATATTGGAACATGGAACGTATGAAGCAAGGGACGTTGGAGGTGGTCAAGAATGAAATGGAACGTGTACAACTTGATCTGTTGGGTCAGCGAACCGAAATGGACAGGCATCGGGCACTTATGCTGGAAATGAAAGACAAAGAAGACATGGTGTTGCATTTATAATAAAGAAGAAACCTGCAAGAACTGTAATGAAATACAATGCAGTCAGTGAACGCTTACTCTATTCGTCTACGAGGAATGCCTATCAACACAACAATAATTCAAGTATATACCCCAACAACAGCTGCAGAAGAGGATGAAATTGAAGAATTTTTGAACAAATTCAAGCTGAAATTGACAGAACATGCAAACAGAATATCCTGATATAGTCATGGGTGACTGGAACGCAAAAGTTGGCATCAAAGAAGAAGGCAAAGTGGTTGGAAAATATGGACTTGGCAACAGAAATGTAGCTGAAGAAAGACTGATAGAATTCTGCAAGACCAACGATCTATTCATCTCAAACACCTTCTTCCAGCAACACAAGCGGCAACTGTACACATGGACTTCACCCAATGGATTGTACAAAAATCAAATTGACTACATCTGTGGAAATCAATGATGGAAAAGCTCTATAACATCAAAGGCAAAACCTGGAGCTGACTGTGGTACAGATCATCAACTACTAGTATGCAAACTCAAGCTAAAGTTGAAAAAGAGCAAGCCACTCATGAATGCAGCAAAATATGGCCTTGAGAATATACCACTGGAATTTAAAGAATGCCTGCAAAATCGATTTGCTGCTTTAGTTACAAATAACAGAGCTCTAGAAGAGTTATGGAATGACATCAAGGAGATTGTGTTGAAAGAAAGCGAGAAGTCTCTACAAAAGGTGAAAAAGCAAAAATGGAAGAAACTCTGAAAATTTCCCAGAAACGCAGAGAAGCTAAAGCCAGAGGAGAAAGAAAGATAATCGCAGAACTCAGAGATTTCCAACGTGCAGCAAGACAGGACAAGGAAAAGTACTACAATGACACATGCAGGGAAATAGAAGCAGAAACTATTAGAGGAAGAACAAGATCGGCTTTCCTAAAGCTACGAGAATTAAAGAAAAAATTCCAGCCTCGAATTGGAATGTTACAAGATGTTCAAGGTTCTATGTTGAATGATGCTGAGATCATCAAGAAAAGGTGTAAAGAATATACAGAGTTTTTATATTATAAAGATCAAGTGAACCAACAGTTATTTCAACCTGTATCCTATGATCCAGAACCATTGGTGATGAAAGAAGTTAAAGCAGCACTGAAAGCCTTATCAAAGAACAAAGCACCAGGCATTGATGGCATTCCTATACAAGTATTACAGCAATCTGATGCAGCTCTAACCGTACTTACAAGGCTCTGCCAAGAAATTTAGAAGACAACATCATGGCCAACTGACTGGAAACGATCTGTGTTTATACCAATAGTAAAGAAAGGTGATCCAACTGACTGTGGAAATTATCGCACAATCGCTCTGATCCCACATGCCAGCAAGATTCTACTAAAGATTATTCAACAGAGTCTACAACCATACCTGGAACAAGAACTACCTGAAGTGCAAGCAGGGTTCAGGAAAGGGCAAGAAACGAGAGACATCATCGCGGATGTGAGATGGATCCTTGAGAAGACTGAAGAATACTAAAAGGATATCTATTTGTGCTTTATTGACTATAGCAAGGTTTTTGACTGTGTAAACCATAACAAAACTCAGGGCCACATTCAGCATGGGTATACCAGAACACCTGATCGTTCTCTTGCAGAATCTGTACATTGATCAAGAAGCAACAATTTGAACAGAACAAGGAGAAACAGAATGGTTTAAAATAAGCAAAGGTGTAAGACAAGGCTGCATACTTTCCCTCTACCTGTTTAATTTATATGCAGAATAAATCAGAGAAGCAGGATTGTATGAAGACAACAGAGGTGTGAAGATTGGTGGAAGACTCATCAACAACCTTCGCTATGCTGATGATACCACATTACTGGCTGAAAGGGAAGATGATCTGAAAAATTTGCTTCTCACAATCAAAGAACAGTCTCAAAATGGGTCTGCACCTTAATGTAAAGAAGACAAAGATCTTGACAACTGGCAAAATCAACAAGTTCATCATTGAAGGAGAAGAAATTGAAAACATGGTCAACTATAACCTACTTGGATCAACTATCAATAAAGAAGCAACAAGCAGTCAAGAAATCAGACGACACATTGCTCTTGGCAGAATGACTATGAAAGACCTAGACAAGATTCTCAAGAGCAGTGATGTCTCTCTCTATACAAAGATTTGACTTATTCAAGCCATGGTATTTTCAATAACATCATATGGATGTGAAAGCTGGACAGTGAAAAAGATAGAGAGGAAGAAAATTGATGCCTTTGAATTATGGTGCTGGCGGCAAATACTGTGTATAACATGGACTGCCCGAAGAACAAACCAGTCAGTACTAGAGGAGATCAAACCTAAGCTTTCTTTAGAAGCTCAGATGACAAGACTTCGACATTCATACTTTGGACACATCATGCAAAGAGAGAGATCATTAGAGAAAGACATCATGTTTGACAAGATAGAAGGTCGACGCAAAAGAAGAAGGCCAGCAATGATATGGATTGATACAATAACAGCAGCTACGTTTACTAGTCTGTCTGCCTGACTGAAGATTGAACACAATTTAGGACAACTATCCAGAGGGTTGCCATGAGTCGACACCGACTTGACGGCACTTAACATACCTTTACTTATTTTTCCTGACTCCAACTTTTATTTTAAAGATCATATATTCCTTCTCAGCCATCGTTCCTCCAAGCTGAAGAACCATTCAATACCCTTAATCATTTTTGTTGATTTTAAATTTATGAACATTTTATTCAAATCATGACAATTTGAGGAGAAATAAAAATGCACTGAAAAAAATAAAACCAATTAAAGAGCTTAAAATCAAAAATAATCCTAATTGGCTGTTAGGTTTGCCGGTTTTCATACACAGAATACATTTATTAACATGCTTGTAACATGTAATTAATTTAAATTACAGGAAAGATTTTCACAAATCAGTGTCAGTTCACTTGTTGGATTGATTCTATATCCCACAGAGACTCATTATATACTTCTATTCAATTTGTAAGTACAGCTTATACCCCAGGACAAATTTAAATTACACCACATTATGTCTCACCAGAAAATTGCTCTTTAGCATTAACTTCAATCCAGAAGTAGAATGGAACATCAAAACTACTTTACAATACGTACCTATAAAATGAGATTACTACAATATCTTGTTTTCTTATAGCAAAATTAGAACTTACAATTGAAATCAAGTTTAAAAAGGCGCTGCCTTCTGTATTATTGTATTTGAGAAAGCTGTACCTTCTTGGAACTCTGTTCTTTATTCCAAATTAATGTTGATCATGTATGTGGATTGATGGTTGTATGTACTGAGCAATACGTAAGGCAAGTAGCTCTGGTATCTGTGCCTTTATAAAGTGGAATTGAGGTGAAAATGTGACGCCGCCTATGGTTGTCATTCCTTTCAGATGATGTCAACTTCAAATCTGAGATTACTGTATGGGGATTATGTCATAACACCCAGCAATGCTGCCTTCTTCAGGTAACGTTTTCGGCCACCAAGTACATATTACAGATTTATTTTTATTTTATTTAACAGTATTTCTAAACCGCCTTATCTTATTAATCAAGGTGGTATCACATCAAACAATCGGGTAAAGTGAGTGTGATATACATGCAGTGAGGGTGAAACTTAGTTGGGTGTATGTTGTATTGTGTGCGAGATTAGTTTGAGCTATGTACAATGTGAGCTATATACAGTGGGGCTATAAAACATTTTCTATACATACAGTGTTAGGAGGTATCATGTGCTGTTATACATTCTCTGAGGTTATGTGATGTGTCCATAGTGTTCTATGAACAGCATGGTCTTCAGCTGTTTTCTAAAGTCTTTGAGGTCTGTAGTTGCCCTCAAATCGTCCGGTAGTTTGTTCCATATTGTTGGAGCAGCCATGGAGAGTGCTCTGTCTGTTGTGTCCTTGCGTGTGTGTTTGTATTCACTTGGGGTGCTGACTCGGTTGTGTGTTTGTTTTCTTCTAGGACGTGTGCTGGTGTCTGGTTGTATGAGGGTGTGCAGGCTATTGGCTGATGTGTGCTGATTTATCTTAAATAGGTTTATGATAGTTTTGTATCTGATGCGTGCACTGATTGGGAGCCAGTGTAAGTCCTTCAGGATAGGTGTGATGTGCTCCTGTCTTGCAGTTCCGGATATTATTCGTGCTGCAGTGTTTTGAGCCAGTTGGAGTGGCTTGAGGGCTTGTTTCGGTAGTCCAAGGTATATCGGATTGCAGAAGTCCAGAAGTGGGGTTATCAGTGCTTGACAGACGGTACGGAAGTGTTCAGGGGCGAGGAGTGGTTTCAGTCTCTTGATGATTCGCATCTTGTAGTAGGCTTTTTGGATTGTTTTGTCTATGTGTGGCATGAGATTGAGTTTATTGTCCAGAGTAACTCCGAGGTATCTCACTTCTGATCTTATCGGTATAGTAGTGCTTTGTATCTTTATATTTGGTGGGTGTATGAAGCTTTGGTTCCGAGTGATGATTAAAGCTTCGGTCTTGCTGTAGTTGATTGCGAGGTTGTTGTTTTGACACCAACTTGTCATTTGGGTAAGGCAGTCTGTTATCTTAGAGAAGTCCGGGTTGTCGATTGATATCGGGGTGTATATCATGATGTCGTCTGCATATATTGTGTATTGAATGTTGTTCTCTTTCATGATGTTGCATATTGGTTGGATGTAGATGTTAAATAGGAGTGCTGAGAGTGCGGATCCTTGAGGCACTCCTTGACGGACATTTATGGGTCGGGAGGTGTTGTGTCCCACCTTGACCTGTAGCTGTCTTTCGGTTAGGTATGAATGGAACCATTTCAATGTGATACCGTGTATATCAGTGTTCTTTAGTCTTTCCAGGAGCTTGTTGTGGTCCACCGTGTCGAAGGCTGAGGAGATGTCGATGAAGATCATTATGATTCCATTCCTGGTGTTGTCAATTATTCTTAGGATGCTGTCGAAGAGGTAGATTAGTAGCGTTTCGACTCCATGGTTGGGACGAAAGCCGTGTTGGTTGTCGTCAAGTGTTTCATGTTTGTCGATGTGTTCCTGTAGTTGTAGTTGAACCGTTTTTTCGATGATTTTTGCCAGGAAGGGTATGCTGGAGATTGGTCGGTATGCTGCTGGATCTTTTTTGTCGAGAGTTGTTTTCTTTGTGATTGGTCTTACTGAGGCGAGCTTTAGTTGCTTTGGCATGAGACCTTGAGTGAGTGAGTTGTGTACCATGTTGTGTATGGTGTGGATGAAGCTTGATTTGGTGGCTTTGACCCATGACACTGGGCACGGGTCTGTAGGAGCAGTGCTTGTGTTGATTGTGGAGATGATGTGGGATAGCTGCTCTGTTGAGGGTGAGTAGAATGTGCCCCAGGTTTTGGTGTGTACGTCTGTCCTGGTAGTCACGCTGGGTGTTGTTCGCTCTGTGGAGTGAAATTTGTCTTTGATGTGGTCGGCGAATTCCTGTGGATCTACTTGTACTTCCCCTTCTGTTGTTTGCTCTTTTGTGAGGATTTTTACGATTTTGAAGAGCTCTCTGGGTTTGTAGATGGAAGTATATATACTTCCATCAAGTGTATATAAAGTCACATTGGTTGTACTTCTTTATGAAAAAAGCTCCTCTTCTGACATAAATTCAGATCAAGCAACCCTTGTACTACAAAAGGCACCCCAAGGGAGAAAGAGAGCCACTTGCAGCTGCTCCCAGAACTTCTGAGCTAGGCTTTCTCCGCTCTGGGGACCTATCAAAAAGAGGTTTAAAAGCACATTTTAGAAAGCTGTTTATGTAGTGGGAGGGACATGGAAGCGCAAACATCTGCAAATCTATGTCAGCTTTAGAAGAAAGGATGTACATGTATGAGGCCAGTGTAAAATTGACGTATCTCTGTCCCTCAAAATGGATGTGCTTGAGAGTATCAGGCTGCAGACAGAAAGTAGTGCAGGAACACAAGGGGAGTGACGGCCACATGTAGCAGGAAGAGACATTTCAGAAATATAGGCGTAGGAAAAAATGATGGTGGAAAGCACAACGCTGGATGTAGTGCTCACCAACGGTGATAGTGTGTCAAATGTCTGCGTGAGTGCCCCTGTGAGCAACAGCGACCATCACACGGTGTGGTTTGAAATAAAAGCCATGGCACAGGCCAATCATAGCAAGCTCAGAGTCCTAAACTTCAAATACACTAACTTCAATCAAATGGCAGAGTATGTAAAGGAGGAGATGACGGGGTGGGAAGAGATAAAGGAAGTGGAATTGCAATGGGCTAAACTAAAGGAGGCATTGAAAGGAGCAACAGATAAATATGTAAGAAGAGTAAATAAAAGCAAGAGGAGAAGGAAACCTATTTGGTTTTCCAAAGAGGTGGCTGCTCATATAAAGGCAAAAAACACAACTTTTGCAAAATTCAAAAGCTTGCAGACAGAAGAACACAGAAATGAATACAGGATCAAACTCAAAGAGACAAAACGAGAAATAAGGATAGCAAAATCAAAGGCAGAGGAAAAGATGGCTAAAGATGTTAAGGGTGGCAACAAAAATTTCTTCAGGTATATTCGGGAAAGGAAAAAGATCAGAGTTGGAATTGCAGGACTCAGAAGTGCTGGGAAAGGACTCGTGGAAAGTGACACTGAAAAAGCAAAATTGCTAAACAATTACTTCTGCTCTGTGTTTACTAAAGAAGATCCTGGGGATGGACCAGCTGTGACTCCCAAATATAAAAATGGGAATGAAGTAGATACCACACCATTCACAGCAGAAGAGGTGTTAGAACAACTTGCTAAACTGAAAGTGGACAAAGCCATGGGACCGGATGGGATACATCCCAGGATACTGAAAGAGCTCAGAGAGGTTCTTGCAGGACCGTTAAAGGATGTCTTCAACAGATCCTTGGAAACAGGAGAGGTTCCTCAGGACTGGAGAATGGCTGATGTCATACCTCTACACAAAAGTGGTGACAGGGAAGAAGTGTCAAACTACAGACCCATGAGCCTTACCTCGGTGGCAGGAAAAGTAATGGAGGCGCTCCTGAAAGAGCGAATAGTGAACTTTCTGAAAACCAACAGCTTGCAAGACTCGAGGCAACATGGTTTTACCGAAGGACGATCTTGCCAGACAAATCTGATCGAGTTCTTTGACTGCGTGACGAGGGAACTAGATCAGGGGCATGCAATGGATGTCATCTACCTGGATTTCAGCAAAGCCTTTGATACTGTTCCTCATAGGAGGCTTATCAACAAACTCAGTAGCTTGGGGATGGGTCCCAAGATGGTAAACTGGATTAGAAATTGGCTGACTGACAGACGACAGAAGGTGATTGTACATGGAGCTCACTCGGATGAGAGGAAGGTGATTAGCGGGGTGCCCCAGGGTTCGGTCCTGGGCCCGGCACTGTTCAATGTATTTGTGAGTGATATTGCTGAAGGACTGAATGGAAAAGTCTGTCTTTTTGCAGACGACACAAAAATTTGCAACAGAGTGGACTCCCCTGAGGGAGTGGTTAACATGAAGAAAGATCTACAAAAGCTGGAAGACTGGTCTAAAGCTTGGCAACTACGATTTAATGCAAAAAAGTGCAGTGTCATGCACTTGGGTAGCAGAAATCCAAGAGAAATGTACAAGATAGGGGGAGAAAGGTTGGTATGCATAGTTCAGGAAAAAGACCTTGGTGTGATTATCTCTGCTGATCTCAAGGTGGCAAAACAGTGCGACAAGGCGGTGGCAAAAGCCAGGAGGATGTTGGGCTGCATACAAAGAGGGATTACCAGCAGAAAAGAAGAGGTACTTATGCCACTGTATAGGTCACTGGTGAGGCCTCACTTGGAATACTGCGTTCAGTTTTGGAGACCATATCTTGCAAAGGATGTAAAAAGACTGGAGACTGTTCAGAGGAAGGCGACCAAAATGATTTGGAGCCTGCGTCAGAAGCCTTATGAGAAGAGACTTGAAGACCTAAATATGTATACCTTGGAGGAAAGGAGGCACAGGGGAGATATGATTCAGACCTTTAAATACTTAAAGAGAAATGATGAACAAACAAACCTCTTCCAAAGACGGGGAACCTGTAAAACTAGAGGGCATAACATGAAACTGCAAGGGGGTAAATTGAAAGGCAATGTCAGGAAATATTTTTTCACTGAAAGGGTGGTGGATGCTTGGAATGCCCTCCCGATGGAAGTGGTAGGGGCGAACACGGTGACGGAATTCAAGAAGGCATGGGACAAACACAGAGGATCCCTTTACAGAAATAGGAAAAAAAACAAAATAAACGGTACCATCTAACTTCCGAACCATATAACGTCTTAGGGGTGTCCTATATGGAGTGGTGGGTTTACCCCTGAACAAGGATATGGAGAGGGGTGGCCTGCGCGGAGCGACAGGTGCACCTACTCTTGCCATCTCGCTGGGCAGACTGGATGGACCATGCTGGTCTTTATCTGCCGTCAACTACTATGTTACTATGTTATGAAACCAGCAACTAATACTTGTAAGTGCCAGCATTGCACAATGTGCACATATCGATGCTTACATGAGTAACGCAGCTGTTTCTCAAGAACATCTACCGAGGCCACTTTTTTAAGAGGCCACTCTTAAGCATCTACCAAGGCCTCTTTTTTAGCTTACTTAGATTTAGATGGGGAAGTGAATATTGGGGCATAGCCCCCTTAATCCCTCCTGTAAAGGGCTGGCTGAAAGTACTGTAGCATTTATTGAATGCTTATTCATCTCAGAGAGTAAGTGTAAGTCTGGATATGAACAATTGTGGCATGCACACAGGGCAGGCCCAACCATTAGGCAAGACCAGGCAGTCGCTTAGGGCAGCAACTTTTCAGGGACTGCAAAGAGCAGTAGCATTCAAAGCAAAACAAAAGATCCTGATAACCGCACATCAGCACGTTCTTTTTACCAGCAGAAAGAGCAGGTGCACACATACAAAGTAAAGCTTAATATTCAAACATATGATGCCCAGTTGTGCATTTTATTAGATTGTTGTTGGACCCTTGCAAAGGGGGTTGCAAAGCAGCAAGAAAGGACTGAAACAGAATAAAATCAAAATAAGCTTAACTATCTAATTTCTCAACAAACAGGGGTGTCCTACACGGAGCGGTGGGTTCACCCCTAAACAAAGACAGGGGGTGGGGTGACCTGCACGGAGCAGCAGGTGCACCTACTCTTTGCCATCTTACTGGGCAGACTAGATGGACCATACTGGTCTTTATCTGCTGTAATTCACTATGTTACTATAAAATAGCCAGTGAACTTACATAGTAACATAGTATATGACAGCAGATAAAGACCAGTATGGTCCATCTAGTCTGTCCAGTAAGCTGGCTTGAGTAGTTGTGCAGGTCACCCCCTCTATGTCCTTGTTTAGGGTTATTCCCATCACTCTGTGCAAGTCACCCCCTCTATGCCTGTGTTTAGGGTTGTACCTACCGCTCCATGGAGGTCTAATTGTTGAAGTATAAAAGACATTTACGTTTATTTTTATTTTATCTTCTTGCTATAAAGGGATCCACTTGTCTGTCACACGCAATTTTGAATTCCATCACTGTATTTACCCCAGCGCCTCCATAGGGAGGGCATTCCAAGCATCCATCACCCTTTCAATGAAAAAGTATTTCCCGACATTGCTTTTAAATTTACCTCCATAGTTTCATTTTATGTCCTCTAGTGTTACAGCATCCCCTATTTTGAAAAGGGTTTGTTTGCTCATTAAACCCTTTAAGTATTTAAAGATCTGTATCATATCACCCCTGTCCCTCCTCTCCTCTAGGGTATACATATTTAGGTTTCCAAGCCTCTTCTCATTCTTCTTTTGTCACAGGCTCCAAATCATTTTGGTCACCTTCCTCTGGACAGTTTCAAGTGTTATTAAATCCTTTTGTTTCATATCTGTTGTTCAGAACCAGCAAAGAGGGAATCCTGGGTCCCTGAGGGTAACTGCTGGCCCGAACCTGAAGCCACCTTACTCGTGTCCCTCTGAGCAGACACCTTGAAGGTCTCCAAGAGGGCCCCATGCCCCATGGGCTAGATAGGCGTGGAGCGCTCAGTAGAGGCACTAGAATCGCCATCGAGCCCAGTCTCCCATTAGGGGTCCCATGCTAAAAACAGGCTCTGGGCATGCCCATTGCACAGGGGGCAAAAAGAGCCCACCATGGAGCTGATCCAATGACAGCCACAAGTGACACAATGCCACGTAGCAGGCATGCTTGCAAAACTCCACATTGCAAACCAAAAGAATTGTGAAAAAAAAAAGAACCGCCAAAAAGAATGCACAGGCTGCAAAAAAAAGAACCACTGAAAAAAGCAGCACAAGCTGCAGCACGAAAGGGAGACCTGAGTAGGGAATCCCAGCACCTGCCAGGCAAGCAGGGCTTCCCCAGCCGACTAAGCAAGCTTAGCAGGCCCCACTGCCTGAGAAACAAGGCCCGACTATTTCTTTTTTATTATTTATTAAAATCAGCACAGAGTACCAAATATAGCGCAATAGAAATGAATGGGCAAAGAAAAATTCTGAAAAATACAGAAAAAGCAAGCAGATAGAGGACAGCAAGAGGGAAGGAGAGCTCAAGCTCAATTTACCACTCCTCTCAAGGGTGTCGAATCTGCTGGAACCTGTGGGTAAAAGCACTGGATACAGGCTCAAAAAGACAGGGGCGTAACCTGAGCTCTGACCAACATCGGGCCTAGGTCTCAGTCATACAGGCCACAAGACCATGGTCTGGATCAGGGAAACAAGCCTATCTGCACTGCAGCACCAATTTAAACACCTTGCCACTTGCTGGAGGCAGACAATACTGGCTTCCCTCAGTGCTGCACCAGTAAATATATGAGTAATGACATCACTGAAAGTTGCTCAAGTCTGCCTTTACTTGCTGACAAGCTAGCATAACCCACTCATCTGGACTGGTTTAGAAGGATGATAAAGAAAGCATAGTTACTCACCTGTAGCAGGTGTTCTCCATGAATAACAGGAATAAATGCTCATGTATGGGTGACATCACAGGCGGAACCCCGCACGGAATACTCCCCAGCTTCCAAAGGAAGCTTTTGGGAGGTATGCCACGCATGTGTGCCTGCCTCCCCCATTTGCCACAATGCCATATTCTCCAGTACGATAACAAAGCAGGAGCCAAAAGACAACTTCCTAGGGAGGGTTGTGAGAACTTATTCCTGCTATGCACAAAGAACACCTGCTACAGGTGAGTAACTATGCTTTCTCCGTGAATAAGCAGGAAATAAGTCCTCACATATGGGACTCCCAAGTTCCAGAACCTGAGGACAAGAATATCTCAACCAGGCATTAAGAACTAGAGAAGCCAGGAAGACCAGAGAGACAGTCCCATCAAGGGACTGATCTGATGCAGAATCCACATCAACCAAGGGAATTTTGAGCAGGTAGCCTGGATGGACAGAAGGGCCAGTGGACAGGAGCTGACCCTCAAGACCCAAGAAAATGCTGGAGTATGGCCTGGCCAAAATTGCTGTCCTTTCAGGAATTTCCATCCAGACAGTAGTGGACTGCCAGGTATGCACAGAAGACCATGTGTCCAGTCCTGCAAATCTCTTCTGCGAAGACAAAATGGAGGTTAGCTACCGATGTAGCCATCGCACGGAGATTGTGAGTTGTGAAATGACTCTCAAGGCTCAGACCAGTCAAGGAATACGTATGGGTGATGCAAATAGCAAGCCAGAGGAATAGCGTATGAATCCAGATAGTGATCCCCAGCTTATTGGGGTCAAAAGAGATGAACAACTGAGGAGATTGATGGTGCACCTTCATGCACTCCAAGAAAAAGGTCAACACATGCTTGCAACCAAGCGTGTGCAATGCTGCCTCACCGCGATTGCCATGAAGCCAGGGAAAAAACATTGCAAGGACAATAGACTGGTTGAGGTGAAAAGCAGAGACCACCGTTGGCAGAAAACGTGGGTGTGTATGGAGCACTACCCGTTTCTGATGGAACCTGGTGTAGAGAGGGTGTGCGACACACACCAGGCTGACATGACGGTCACCAGGAAGAGGATCTTCCAGGTCAAGAACTTCAGCACACATGTTCAGCGGCTCAAATGGAGTCTGCATGAGCTGGCTGAGGACCATAGGGGGCTTAACCAGAGGTCTCAAGAGAAGCAAGCCTCGCATGAATTGGCATACCAGAGACTGAGCCAAGATGGGCTTCCCATGGCAGCCATGATTGAACGCTCCTATTGCACTGAGATGCACACGCACAGAGTTGGATTTGAGCCCAGACTGAGAAAGGCTCAAAAGGTACTCCAACAGCTGATCCATAGGGCAGACAAAGGGATCCAATGCTTGACCAGCGCACCAGACAGCAAACCGCCACCATTTCAATGCGTAGGTTTTACGCATTGACTCCTTGCGAGATGTGAGTAGGATCTTGGTGACACCCTCAGAGAGGGCAAGCTCTGTGAGGGCTACCTGCTCAGCATCCAGGCTGTGAGGGCTAGGGAGAGGATGCTGGCATGCAACAGGGAGCCGCCCTCCTGCAAAATGAGGTCTGGATCAAAGAACAGACGAAGAGGTTTCTTCTGTGAGAGCTGTAGCAGTAACAGGAATCATGGCTGTCGAGGCCAGTAAGGAGCAATGAGAATCATGGATCCTCTCTCGGCCTGGAGTTCAAGAGCATTTGCGCAATGAGCAGAATCGAGAGGTAGGCATATAACTGGCCTCTCCCCCCAGAGGATCAGGAAAGCATCCGGAGCCAGACGATCGCTGGCCAGTTTCCGGGAGCATTCTGTGGCATAGCAGAGAGGTCGATGTCAGGAGTGCCCCACTCCTGAAATATCTGGTCCACTACCTCCTTCTTGAGGGACCACTCATGTGGCTGAGTCGATCCGCCAAGCCATTGCTCTTACCGGGCAAATACGTCACCCTGGGATTTCCATGTCATGGAATAGGGCAAACTTCCAAAGGCAACCGTCTCGCAACACAGAAGATATGAGCCCAGGCCCCCTTTCTTGTTCACAAAGAACATGGCACTTGGTTGCCCTTCTGGATCAGGACCACCTGATTTGCCAGATGTATCCAAAAGACACGGAGAGCATTCATGATGGACTACAGAGCTTGAGGAAGTTGATCTGATGGACACTCTCACTTTCGGACCACAGGCCCTGGGAGCGGAGACTGTCCAGGTGCGCACCCCAGCTGACTCGGAGGCATCCATTGTGAACAGCCAGGGCGCTGCTGATTTATTTATTTATTTAGACAGTTTTGTATACCACCTTATCCTTCAATCAAAATGGTCACAATACAATTGGGGGATACATTTAACATAAGGGGATATGAGACACATACACTAATACTTACAGCGAACATGAGCAATTGAGGGTTAAGTGGCTTGCCCAAGACCACAAGCAGCACCTGTGGGACTAGAAACCCCAGTCCTTCCGGCCCAAGGTTGCTGTCCTCTAGTGGGATTTGAACCCCCGACCTTCCGGCCTGAGGTAACTTGCCCCAACCATTAGGCCACTCCTCCTTCTTAGAACAGAAGCCCCTGGTGCAAGTTTTCAGGCATAAGCCACTACTACAGGGACTGTACAAGAGGCATGGTGACCACTATCCTGTCTTGCAGATGGCTCAAGACTTGCCACCATTGCATTTGCAAGTTTAATTGAGCCTGCCCCACATGCAGAGATGAGCCTGGGGGATGACATGCACCATGCCCGCCATGTGTTGAAGGGCTCTCAGCAGTCCATTGGCTGTGGTGTGTCACTGGCACTGCAACGCGCCCACCACCTTGGTGAGATGCTGCAGGCGGTCTCCCAGCAGAAAAGCTCTCGCCTGAGTGGTATCAAGGAGAACCCCAATGAACTCCAGGCATTGTACCAGCTGGAGGTGAGACTTCGGGTAACTGACCACGAAGCCGAGGACTTCGAGCATCTGAATGATGAACTCGGTGGACTGTCACACACTGGTTGGTGTGGGATCCTTTACAAGCTATACATTAAGAACATAAGAGCATAAGATATGCCATACTGGGTCAGACCAAGGTCCAACAAGCCCAGTATCCTGTTTCTTATAGTGGCCAATCGAGGTCACACGTACCTAGCAGTTTCCCAAAAAGACACATAGGTTCCACAATGCTTGTATTGGGGCAAGCAGTGGATTTCCCGGGTCTTCTTTAATAATGGTTTATGGACTTTTCTTCCAGGACCTTGTCCAAATCTTTTTTTAAACTCAGCTACACTAAGCAACAGTTTGAATGGAATTAGGAGAAACAGAATGGTTTAAAATCAGCAAAGATGTACAACAAGACTGTATTCTCTACTCCTATCTCTTTAATTTATATGCGAACAAATCATCCGAGAAGCAGGACTGTATGAAGTCAACCGAGATGTGAAGATTGGTGGAATACTCATCAACAACCTTCGCTATGCCGATGATACCACATTACTGGCTGAAAGTGAAGACGATCTGAAACATTTGCTTCTCAAGGCCAGATAAAGGAACATAGTCTTAAAATGGGCCTGTACCTTAATGTAAAGAAGGCAAAGATCCTGACGAATGGCAAAAAATCAATAAGTTCATCATTGATGGAGAAGAAATTGAAATAGTTGACAACTTTAACCTACTTGGATCAACAATCAAAGAATTGTCAAGGAATCAGACGACGCATTTCTCTTGGCAGCATGGATATGAAGGACCTAGACATGATTCTCGAGAGCAGAGATGTCTCTCGACATACAAAGATTTGACTTGTCCAAGCCATGGCATTTTCAATATCATATGGATGCGAAAGTTGGACACTGAAAAAGATAGACAGGAAGAAAACTGATGCCTTTGAATTATGGTGCTGACGACGAATACTGTGTATATCATGGACTGCCCTAAGAACAAACCAATCAGTACTAGAGGAGATCAAACCTAAGCTTTCCTTAGAAGCTCAGATGACTGACTTTCATACTTTGGACACATCATGCAAAGAGAGAGATCGTTACAGAAAGACATAATGCTTGGCAAGATAGAAGGTCAATGCAAAAGAGGAAGGCCGGCACTGAGATGGATCAATACAATAACAGCAGCTATGGGTGCCACTCTATCAACAATGAGCCACCTGACTGACAACTGAACACAATTTAGGTCAACTATCCAGAGGGTCACTATTAGTCGACACCAACTTGACGGCACTTAACAACAACAAATAATTAATCTACATTTACATGCTCTGCCCCATTCATTAATTTATAGACATCTATCATATCTCTCCCCTCAACTGTCTTTTTTCCAGGTTGAAGAGCCCTGACCTTTTAAGCCTCTCCTCATAGGAGTATCCTTTCATCCCCTTTAGCATTTGGTGGCTCTTCTCTGTACCTTTTCTAATTCCGCTATATCCTTTTTAAGATAAGGCGACTAGAATTGCACAAATATTCAAGGTGCAGTTGCATCATGGAACAATATATAGGCATTATAATATCCTTTATTTTATTCTCCATTTCTTTCCTTATGATTCGTAGCATTATATTTGCCTCCTTTGCTGCTGGCTGCTGCACACTGGACGGAGGGTTTCAATGTTTTATCCACGATGACACCTATATGTTTTTTCCTGGGTGGTGGTTCCTAATGTGGAACCTTGCATCGTGTAACCATAGTTTGAGTTGTTCTTTCCTAGATGCATTACTTTGCACTTGTCCATGTTAAATTTATTCTGCCATTTGAACATCCAGTCTTCCAGTTTATCAAGGTCCTCTTGCAATTTTTCACAATCCTCTTGGGTTTTAACAACACATAGCAGACCTAAACTAAGCAGATGGTGACACAATTGGAACAGCACTGCATGTATATTCAGCACCGTTGACTATATATGTTTATTATATATATATGTATATGTAAACACACACACACTGGTACTAAATACACACAATATAAATGCCAAGCCAGCATTTAATTTAATATAGAAAGATTTACTGTATCCTCTTTAAGGAAACCAGACTATCTTACTGATGTATTCTGTCGTGAGTTAAATGGAGCAGGAATAGAAATAAGCAAAAAACTAATTTTTGCAGAAGGAAAAGAAATAAAAATTACAGTAAAAAACCTATATCAGACTAGTGGCTGAAAGGATAACTTGAATAGAGGCTGCTTACTTGTACAACATAATACAGCATAATAGAATATATATTAAAATATATATATTCAGAAAGAAAAAATAAAATATTCTTCTCTAATCTTTTAAGTTTCTCTTTTATTTGAAGGGACCATAGACAAATTTCGTCTAATATACATCAAGAATTGTCCCCAAAAGCACAGAACTGAACAAGTCACTTGAAATATTAATTCCATTATTCTCACTCTTCCTGTCTCTCTCCTTCTCCAGTCCCAGTATTTATTCTCACTTCTAAGGACATAAAATAGGAAAAAATCTTTACTGAATAAAACCTTAAATCTTTCAACCATCTGATTTACTAATGTGCTGTATTTTACTATTTCTTTTTCATTTTTGTATAACCTTTTGATTGACCTTGATCAGAAAGGGATATAAACTTTTATGAATAAATAAAAATAAATAAATGAGGATCACTGTGAATTTAAAAAAAAAAAAAAGAATCAAGATATGTTATATTCAGACTAATTCTGATAAAGGAGTGCTTTCATTAAAATCTTTCAGGGCAAAAGAAAACTAAAACTACAATAAGAATAGACTGTCTTCCTTTGCAAATGCTCGCTTCCTCTCTTTCCCTTTCTGAGAGGCTGATATACTGGGATGTGAAGTTACTTAGCAACAGTGGACTTCACACAGAATAAAGTACATGGAGGGTAATTTTATAACGGGCTGCCTACGTTAATTAGGCAGAAAGACACTTATTTTGGCGCTATTTTATAAATGCATGCAGGCACCTACGTGTCCCAATAAATTACTAATGAAAACCCAGCTGAAATCACCCTTACACTGAAAGGGCCTACAATATGCCCGTTGTAAAGCGGGTATAAATGTCTGCCCATAGAGTATGCAAGAGCGTGTATCGATTAGCATATTGACTCCACCTGTCAACACCTACTGTAAAAGTGTGCGAGTTCATGGCACCATGAGCACTAATTTTATAAGAGCCATTTTATGTGCATATATTGCCACATACATGTGAAAAGGACTTTATAGCATTACCCCCAAAATGCTCATAGAAGCATGAACATTACTAGATATTTGCATTTTTCTGTGCAAAGAACACTTCTACAAAGCACCTTTGCAAAAATGTCCATTATTGTAAACTTTCAAGCATAGTCCACTACAGTAAAAATATTGTTAAAGTCTGCATTCATGAGTTGCTGTGATGAAAAATCATTCAAAACCACTAGGAGAAACCTGTGAAATAGGCTTACATAAAAAGGCCTCGTAGGCTCATTTTTGCAAAAACGATAACTACACTTCAGTGATGTGTAGGTCTCTGCAGTTGGCATTTGTATGTGGCAACAATATTTTAAAGGGGCCGTGCAGTTTCTTAACCTGGTAGGCCCATCACACACACCTCCAGCTGTCATAAGAGAACTAGGCCCAAGGACCAGATTTTTTCTCTTGTCAAAAAATGTGGCCAAAGCTCCTCCTGGGGCTCCCACCACTCCCTCCAAAACTTACCCCAATACTCAAGTTTATCACAGAGGGAAGTTGTAAGTCTCCCTCACTCCTGACCCATGGGCATCATCTTGGAAAATGGCATCTGCTGAACCCTAGCGATGACAAATTTTGATACTAGGATAAGCTTTAAAAGGGTAATGCAGGACTTAGGGAGAGCTTAGTCCCCATTTATTTTTAAACACAAGAGAAGTGACTTCCAAGGAGTGCTGATTATCCCTGGGTCTGGTTCTCTTACCATTACAGCACAGCATGGTGTAGGGCTGGAGATGGGTGACAGGGCCCACTGCCCTACTAGGGATTTCTTTCCCAAGAGAGGGTTTGTAACAAAGGCCACAAAGCGCCTTCAAAATAGGGTGACCATACAAAAGTTGACAAGTTCTGGAATCTGACATGTATTCACACACTTGGGAACGTGCAATGCTCCTGGCCATAGCAACACATGTCCAACTTCTTGTGTAATTTTGCTATGAAAGAAAATATGTGAGAAGCTCAGATGCCTCCATGGCAAATTTCATCAAAAAAGGGTCAATAACCTGCAGTGTTTACCACATATGCCTTTTAATTAGCTAACCTTTGCCAGTCAGTGAAAGCCAAGTAGATGGAGCTGAAAAGATTTACAACCAAGAAATACCATTTTTACATTATTTTCTATGTTGTCTTCCCTTCTACCTTTCTCCTCCAGGTTTCCTTTTCTCCAGTCTTTTCCTTGTTCACTGTCAACCTACACAGACTGTCTGGGGATTCTTTCAAGCACAGTTTGCACAAAGCTTGACATTTCTAGTCACTGAAATGTATTTACCAGAGTAATCCAATTATATTAAATTCTGCCTTTCAACCAGTTTTTCATAATTAAGAGGGGAAGTTAATAAGCTGCAACAAAATACTGAACTTTAATGAAGCTCAAATTACTGTGGTAGTCACTAACCTAGGATAACTCAATACCCGAGGCTAGTAACTCCTGCAGTAAATGAATAATGCAGCTTGCAATGAACCTTGCAAGCTGCATTATTCAGCAACCCTGCAGCACTGGACCACTAACCTGATGCTCTTGGGGAACTTACTTAAAGGAGCTGTCACACTGAAGCAAGCAGCACGATCCAGCAGACCCATCCCCCTCTCTCCCAGCAAAGACTCCCTCTTGAAGATGTCCTCTATCTCCTGCCCTGACTCCCCTAGTCCACTAGGGGAGCCTTAAAATAGGTCCAGAGAGGTTTGGGGGGGGGGGGGGGATCTTTCTTGGTGGTCACCCTATAGGGGTGGAGGGATCAGAATGTATCTTTGGGAGGATGAAGAGTCTGTGTGGGAGTGAGAGGTATCCTCAGGAGGGTCTTTGCTGAGGGAAAGCTTCTTGTTTTTAAATGTGGCAGCCCTGGGAGAAGTGGGCCGTATGTTCCTGGGCAGAAAAATAACACCAACTTTGAGCTGGCATTAATTTTTTCAGGAATAATGCAGCTTGCAAAGTTCAACACAAGCTGCATTATTCGATTTACAAAATAAATTAGGTGTTTTGCATGCATTTGCATGTTTTACCTCTGATTATTATGGAATGCACTTTGAAGTAAAATAATGTGTGTTACAGTGAAAATGCATGGTTTAGCACTTTAACTACTACTGCTACTAATTTGTATAGCGCTACAAGGTGTATACAGCGCTCTACAGAGACATGTAAGAGACAGTACCTGCTCATAAGAGCTTACAGTCTAGTCAAGACAGACAACACAACAAGTGGGGACTAGGCTATATCTACGGAAATGGTAAGGAAACACATAGGAGGTGAAAAGGTGACTAGGGGGATCAGGATCCAAAAGCCTGGATGTGAGCAGGGCCACAGATGGAGTCTGATGTGCCGACTCAGACAGTTTGTTCCAGGCATAAGGAGCAGCAAGGTAGCTGGTGGTAGAGATGGAAAGTGAAACTTAGCAGGTGATGGTCCCATAAGAAAAGAACTGAGGTGCAGAAATTTAAGGGCAAGCAGTTACAAGGTCATGGCAATGGCCTAGCTGGTGAGTAGGGACAGTAGAGCAAAGCTGGAGATTGAATAAGGTGAAAAGAGAAAGGAGCTTTAAGACATGAGGGTCAGAGGGGTTATCAACATGAATGTTAAAGTCCCCGAGGATAAGCGAGGGGGAAGATGCATACATAAAGAGGGAAAGTCACAAGTGAAAGTCAGTGAGAAAGGTAGAGGTGGACTTATCGGGGGGTTGATGAATGACAGCAATTCAAAGGGGTGGTGGAGTAAAGAGGCGGAGTGGACTTCGCAGGAAGGAAAGAATGGAGCGAGACTGTGGCAGGAGGAGGGGTTGAAAATGGCAGGAAAGGGAGAGTAGAAACGCAACACCACTGCCATGCCCAACGAAGCGAGGCATATGGGAGAACTAGTAGCCCCCCATGAAGTAGAGTAGTCAGGGAGAAGCCAGGTCTAGAGCAAGAAGATGCAGAGTATTAGAGATAAAGAGGTCGTGAATGAAGGCAAGTTTATTAGAGATGGTGTGTGCGTTCCACAAGGCACCGGAGAAAGGGAGAGAGGACGGGAAAGGAGAAGGATAGGAATAAGATTTGAGGGGCTGCAAGGGGAGTGTGAGAAATGTCTAGGAGGGCCAGGGCTGGGATTGATATCCCCTAATGAGAGAAGGAGAAGGAGCAGAAGAGTGCAAGGGAGAGAGGAGGGGTCACAACGGCAACAAGAATGAGATTCTTTCAGAGAAAGGGGAGATGGCTGAATGAGAGGAAGAAGATGGTGAAGTTGAAGAGCACATGACAGGATAGAAGACAAGATGGCAGGAGGTGAAGATGGTAAGGGGGGAATGACAAGGAGTGGGGGCTTGAGATTTATTTATTTATTTAATTTATTTAACAAATTTTCTATACCGCCTTTTCATTCAATCAAGGCGGTTTACAAAAACATCAACTTTGGAATGAGGGGAGAAGATTAGGTAGTGTCAGCAATAGGAAAAGAAAGTGATGTGTAGCCACTGAAATGAGATAGAGGGGGGATTAGAAGTTATAGGAGATAAATGACGAATAGGCAGGAGAGACGTCCCAGAGAACTAGAATGCACCTCTCCGCGATACTGATAATAAACACAGGACAGCTATAAGAGAATATTAGCCGGTGGGTATGTGGGTGGGAGGGAGAGATAAAGTAGAAAAGGAGCAAGGAACAACCAGCAGAAGATGGCAGAAAAGCTGAACAGAATTACTAAAAGCAGATAAGAAACACACCAATTAAAGATACATAAATATATATACAGATAAATTGAAAACTTAAGACAAGCACAGGTAACAAAACAGTCTGAGCAAACCAGGGTGCAGGACAGAGGCTTGCAATGAAGTTGTTCTCAGAAGAGCAAAGGACCAACAGGGGGGTCAGTACATGGACACAGGGAGGTAGAGGACCCAACAATGCCTCTGTGGGGGAAGGGGTTAGTCCACTCCACTTACACAACACACAGAGGTAAATTAGGAATAGAAACAGGCAGATTCAGCACAAAAGGCAAACGTTATTAAAAAAAACTCAAAACAGGAAAGACCGTAGAGATGAAATACAATAAAACTAAAACATAAGTAGAAAGGAACCAGGCGCTGAAGATGGCAGAAAAGCTGAACAGAATTACAAAAAGCAGCAAACTTTAATGCACGATAAAAAGCAAAAATCATGTTACTCCCTTGATGCACCCTAGCAACTACCCCCTAATTGTAGATTGGCACCTAGAATATAGCAGCACGTACACACATATAAAGGCATAGATGAGAAAGGTATTCAAAGGATCTATTTCCTTAGTTACATATATTTTAAATTTATGCTTACAAGCTCATCAAGTTTATTCAGAGTTTATGCTGGCTGATTATTGGCAATGGTTTTTCAAGCACTTTAAGGAGTCATACTTGCTTTGGAAATAATATTTCAAACTATAGCATCTGTCTACAATTATGATAAATTTAGGGTTTGGAAGCTATTAGTAATCACATTCCACAATTATTATGGTGTTGATTTTTAAACACAAAAGGTCTAATTTCCAAAAGACGTTATGGGGGTTATTCTATGCTATGAATAGCGGGGATGTACGGCCCAATGGGACGTCCATCCCCGCTATTCGTGCAAGTTCCTGCCTGCCCCCAATTAACTTCCCCGCTGGTCGTGCGGGGAAGTTCGATGGGGGCAGAGAGGGGCAGCCCAGGGACAGAGTCTGGGCGGGCAGTGGGCAGACAGTGGGCGGTCACCGGCTTTGAACATACACAGCTGATTCTAATGTCGGCTCTGTACGTCCAGGGCTGGCGAAATGTCTGGGGAAGTTATTCCACCTCCGAGGTGGAATAACTTCCCTGGATGTGATTTTTTCAACAGCCCGGGGTGCGGATGGGGCAGGGGGGGCCAGGGGACATTTCCTTCAGCATGACCCTGGCCTTGAGGAGGCCAGATCGGGGGTCAGGCTGCGGGGAATAAACTCCTTCTTCAGACGGCCAGTATCGCAGCTCTTCAATGGAGCCGCGGTGCCATGGCAACATGATGCCATGGCGCCGCAACTCCATTGAGGAGCCTTTACTGAGTTAGCCGGGGGCAGTCCTGCACATGCAGGCCGGACTGAATCGCAGTCCCGGCCTGCACGTGCAGGACTGTTTGTGATTCTGATCCCGCGGGGCTAGATGTGCCCTGCGGGATCAGAATCGCGATCCTCTCTATGCGCCCGGTTCAGACTGGATGTACAGAGGGGATCTACATGCAGGATGGAATCGGGCCCTATATGTTTACAGGCAATCAGTAAATGTATAATTTCTTATCCACAGATTTTCAGCCATCATATTTGGATTTAGCTTACACCTTTTTCAGTGCTAGTTCAAGGTAAGTTATATTCAGGTGCAGTTAGTATTTTCCTGTTCTTGGGGAGATTATAATATAAGCTTGTACCAGAAGCAATGGAGGATATAGTGGTGGGCTGAAAATCCTTCCAACTGCTCTACCACTATCCGTATAATGGAGAGGCAGAGTGAGCATAGCAACTCAAAACTATCCATAATTTTATAACAGGGTAATTTTATAACAGCTCGTCTAGGTGAAGTAGGTGCTTATTTACAGCCATGTGTCTTTATAAAATACCAAGGGTAAATCAACAGAAATCACAGCAAGACTTAAAGTAAACACATGCACATGTAAATTGTGACTCTGTTCGTGTTCCACCCATACTCTAACGCAGAACATGCCTATACCTGGGTCATGTAAGTTAACATGTTGACCACTGCTGCTGAAAATCCATCCTAAAAATATTTATTTTGGAGACTGGCTATGTAGCTTCAATTTATTTATTTATGTATTTATTTTGATACTTAGATACTGCAAAATCTTTTAAGAATTCTTCAAGATTTACAATAAAACATACAAAAAAAATAAATGCACATAAATTAGAAATAATTAATAAAACAAAGGAGCATGTTTACTAAAGGTTAATGTGCATGAATTAAAATTAATGTGCGTTAAGTGCTGCAATGGCCCATAGAAATGAATGGGCAATGGCAGCATTTAACGTGCGTTAACATTTTGTAAACATGCCCCACAGTAACTAAAGCAATACTGTATGTGTCATAACAAACATCTTCAATCCAAAGCCTGATAAAAATAAAAAGCCTTTAGCCTCCTCTGGAAGACTGTCATCTTAGGAAGCTTAGCTCTACCAGCAGTTTATTCCATTTCTGAAGAGATGATACTGTAGGAGAAATTATCAGCAGCAGATACATACACAAGTATAAATACTCGGTCTGTCTAGGGAAGAACTGCTACCCTCCTTTTTTCAGGATTCCATAGGACCATCTAGCAAACAAACCATGTGACAAAACAAGAACCAGCCCTGTTTGTATGAAAATTAGACTATTTCTGATAGCAAAAATAGTGGAAATATTAGAATAAATTAGCTTTCTGAGGTACTACGTTATTCGGATCTATGTTACAATTACCAAGAGACCTAATCTCTGTTTTAGAAACCAATGTCACTGATTCACATGTACTCTGACATACATTGAATTATCTGTACATATAGTCATGGCTTAATGGGAGACAGCCAACATGGCTTTAGACAAGGAAGATCTTGTCTTACTAATCTGTTATGTTTTTTGAAGGTGTGAATCAACAGGTAGACAAAGGTGAGTCGGTTAATATAGTGTATCTGGGACTTTCAGAAAACCTTTGACAAGGTCTCTCATCAGAGACTTTTGGCAAAACTAAAAAGTCATAGGATAGGAGGCAGTGTACTATTGTGGATCAGGAACTGGTTAAAAGATAGAAAGCAGAGGGTGGGGCTAAATGGCCAATTTTCCCAATGGATAAAGGTGAATAGTGGAGCACCCTAGGGATCTGTGCTAGGTCTGTTGTTTTTAACATATTCATAAATGACCTGGAAATGGGAATAACGAGTGAGGTTCTCAAATTTGCAGATGACACAAAACTATTTAAAGTTGTTAAAACCCATGAGGATTGTAGAAAATTGCAAGAGGATTTTGATAAATTGGAAGATTGAACATCCGAATGGCAGATGAAATTTAATGTGGATAAGTGCGAAGTTATGCACCTAGGAAAGAACAACCCAAACTATGGTCACACAATGCAAGGTTCTACATTAGGAACAACCACCCAGGAAAAAGATTTAGGCATCATCATGGATAACATGTTAAAATCGTCCGCCCAGTGTGCAGTGGCAGCCAAGAGAGCAAAGAGAATACTAGATATCATAAGGAAAGGAATGGAAAATAAAATAAAGGATATTATAATGCCTCTGTATCGTTCCATGGTGTGACTGCACCTTGACGATTGTGTGCAATTCTGGTCACCATATCTTAAAAAGGATATAGCGTTATTAGGAAAGGTACAGAGAAGAGCCACCAAAATGGTAAAGGGGATGGAAGGATACCCCTATGAAGAGAGTCTAAAAAGGTTAGTGTTCTTCAACCTGGAAAAGATACAGCTGAGGGGAGATATGATAGAGGTCTAAAAATTAATAAATGGAGTGGAACGGGTAAACGTAGATCGATTGTTTATATCATCATAATATAGAAAGATTAGGGGACATGCAATGAAGCTACAGGGTAACCTATTTAAGACTAATAAGAGAAAATATTTTTTCACTCAACATGCAATCAAACTCTGGAATTTGTTACCGGAGGATGTAGTAAAAGCTGTTAGTGTAGCTGGGTTTAAAAAAGGTTCATAAACCATTATGGACCCAGGATATCACTGCTTCACCCAGTACAAGCATTGTGGAACCTGTGTCTTTTGGGGAGACTGCTAGGTACTTATGACCTTGATTGGCCACTGTTGGAAACAGGATACTGGGCTTGATGGACCTTGATCTGACCCAGTATGGCATATCTTATGTTCTTAAGTCTATCTAAGCTAGCCCCAACCTCCAGGAGAAATTAAAAACCAGTACCTTAGCTCATGCCAAAACATTTGTGGCTGTAGTCTGGGTCTCAGGAATGGAATGAAGTCAAAGTATGGCAAAGGTCTAACGTTAGCTGAAATGAACTGCATGGTCACACACTGAGCTGCCGGTCTGTGGGAGAAATTCACTCCGTCTCGAGGCTTTGGCCTTTAACACTATCTGACTTTCTAGCCAGAGAGAAAAGGCAAGCGAACAGTCTGTATCAGAAGTTTATAGTGTCGCGAGCACTACCCTGGCGGTAAGTAGCGGTCAGGGCAGGTCGGACATAACTATATGGGGAGGAGATTGGCCAGTAATCCAGAGGCCCAATTGGCTTTTGGTCCTGTTAGTTTCCTGGATCCTAATCTCTAAAGAATTCAACTGCACAAGTGGTGGGAAAATAAAGGCTTTTATTTCCCTTTCACGCAAGGGTTCAAAAGATTGGGCAACAACAACGCAAATGTCCTTACTTCAGGTAAGAAAAAGTAAAACAAAAGTTTAAAGCAAAACTGTTACTTTCACAGTAGCGCTGGTATTCACTCAAACAATAATGTTCTAGGCAGCAACACATACAGCTTACAAGCCTGGCAAAGATTCTAGGCTTCCCGTGGTACAGTACGTACAGTCCATTTCTGTATCTGAAACCTCATTTGCCAGTTCCACTTGCATTGGCTCATAGGCGGAAGCCTCTGACTCCGAGACCCTGGGTTCAGGTAGGTTATAGTCAGGCTTCCTATATAGCTCTTCTAGCACTGCCCAATGTTCTGGGTAACTCGTAGGGCGTCGGCTCTGTGCTGTTTTGCATTGAGGAAATTCTTCTCTTCTTAGAGGTTTTATGGCAGCTTTATAAAAACACTTCTTATTCAAAACTCTCTTATCAGGTAAACTTTTCCTATAGCTTGTATCATAAAAAGCTTTATCTTGGGAATTTGGCTTCTCTGTTTCCAGTGAAGGTTGAGGCCTGCACCCGTTTCTCCGTTGGCTTGCCTGTACAGTACGGTTTAGGTCTTCAGGCTGTGACCCTGTTGGTTTTGGACAACAGTTGCAGCAAGGCCTTTGCCTCTCTGGGCAACCAGCTTTTACTCCTCTGTGAGCTGAGACCTTCCCAGGTTCCTCCTTAGCTCTCAGGCAATCACCTTTCACTCTGGGTGATCCTCTGGCAGTGGAATATTCAGGTTTGCACTCTAACCTCTTTTCCTCTGTCTTGCCTTCCTTCCTGCTGCACGCTGTCCTGCTGCATTCACTCTTGCTGCCTCCTCTCCAGCCGTCTTCACTCCGGCTGCTTCTTTTCCAGCCTTCACTCCGGCTCCTTCTCCTTCTGCTGCCACTCCTCCTCTCTGCTTTCCAGTCTTCCTCCTTAAGAAGTCCTCCTGCGCTCGAGGATTGGAGGTTGGCTGGCATTACCTCATGATCAGTGGGGCGTGGTTCCTCAGTCACTCTGGAGTCCCTCTTGCTCCCTCTATCTGGTTCCTCCAGATATTGAAGCTTGTATGTACCTTTTTCTCTATTTAAAGCATTTTCCTTCCTCTCAACCAGGTCTGCTGGGTGACACATCCCCCTTCTTAAAATATTACGGGCTGGGGAAGCCTCTTCCACACCGCACGTAATACACGATACCGGGACTTTCTGCAGCTGACTGGCATTATGCTTCACTCGATTGGTATCCGCTTGTATCCCTTCAGGGTGGAATATGTTTTTAGCAGAAGCTATCAGAACTAACCGTTCATGACAGGGCCGAAGAACGTTGACGTGGTAGACTTGTTCATGTCCTCTTGTATCTTGGACCAAGTAGGAAGTAGATCCAATGGGCTTAATTACCATGTGAGGCCCCTTCCACTGGGCTTCGAACTTAGGTGTAGCGCCCAACACTAAGATCATCACTTTCTCTCCGACCTTCAATTGTCTGGGTTTGGCATGCCGATCATAGTATCGTTTTTGTTTTTGTTGACTTTCTTTCAGTTTTTCACCTGCGAACCGGGAGGTTCGTTCCAGGCGAGTTCTTAGGTTCTTCAAAAATAGGGGTACGCCTATTTCTTCATCAACGGGTTCAGTCCACTGTTCTTTCAAGACATCTAATATGCCTCGGGGTGCTCGTCCGTACATGAGCTCATAGGGCAACGTACCTAATGAACTTTGTTTTCTTTCTCTACAAGCATATAAAATAAATGGCAACATGGTGTCCCACTCCGTCATTTGGCCATCCAAAGCTCGTCAAAGCATTTGCTTTATGCTCTGATTTAACCGTTCTACCAAGCCATTGCATTGGGGGTGGTAGGCGTCAGTCTTTAGGTGGTGGATGCCAAAAGCATCCCAAACCTGAGAGAGGTATTTTGATAAAAAGTTACTACCTCTGTCCGTTAAGACCTCCTGCGGGAACCCCACCTCGCAGAACAATTTGTTTAGTTCCACAGCAATAGATTTTGCCAAAATATTTCTCAGTGGTACTGCCCATGGGAAACGTGTAGCCTGGTCAATAATCACGAGGATGTATTGGAATCCTCTCAGAGTTTTGATAAGGGGTCCTACTATATCTACAGCAAGTCTTCTTACTGGGTCCGAGATTATGGGCATCGGAACCAGTGGTATTTCTGGTGGCCGGTTAGGAGTTACCCTTTGACAAGATGCACAGGATTCACAAAAGCGAGTCGTTTCTCGGAAGACTCCCGGCCAATAAAATCTGGCTAAAATTTGATCAAGGGTGCCTTGTGCTCCCTTATGACCCCCTACTGGATGGTTATGAGCCAGACGTAAAACCAGCGACTTAAAAGTGTTTAGGACCACTAACTGCTTCCGCACCGTTCCAGTTCGAAGATCCTTACATTCCCGATATAATATGTCCTCTTCCATAATAAATCTTGGGAAGGAATTCTTTTCTTCTCGAGCATACTCCAGTGCACGAGCTAACGCAGGGTCTGCCCTTTGTTCCATCTTGAAGGAAGGGAATTTTTCCATCAACTCTGCCGGTACCCACGGCATCCCTTTCCCAGCTTCCAGGTCAGCTCTACCTTGAGAGCGGCACCTTCTTTCTCTTCGTCTCTCAGCCTTAGGTTTTCTTACCTTCCTCAAGGGGTCGCCCATTAAGTATTCATGGGACGGAAGGTCTCCTAAGGCGGTGTCTCTAGAACACGAGGGCTTTTCAGCATCCTGTGTATGCGACCGCGTGGAAACCAGAGCTTCCTTAGGATCTATAGCGTCCTTGATATTTTTCTGCTGAGAACCGAGATTTTCAGTAGGGTTATGGTGAATGAAAGTGGCACTTAGCGCTGCTGGTGGAGATAAGCCCTCTTTCAGACTTCTCCTGAATTGTGGCCAATCACAGCCTAATACCAGCTCTTGGGGTAATCTAGGCACCACCGCTACTAGCATTTCTTTCACAATGCCTAGTCCCTTAACCCACAATTTATATACAGGATAGCAGGTAGCTGCTCCATGTATACATTTTATTTTCACGGTACCTTCTGGCTGATCTGGAACTGATGAACCCTGATCCTTGATCACAAACCATAATCTCTTTGAAATCATAGTTTGATCGGCTCCTGAATCCAGGAGTGCTTTTACATTTATGCCTTGAATCTTGACATTCAATACAAAGCCTTCACGTATTGTCTTTGGGTTCTCACCCACAAGAGCAGTACGTGAATAACACTGTTGTTTCACATGACCCTTTTTACCACAAGAAAAACATCTCTTAGTATTTTCTTTTACCACAGGCTTATAACTTTTTGAACCAGTATACATGGGTCGTGAGACATTTTCCAATTTCTGCGCCTCCATACCTACTATCAATTTGGGAGTCTCCACCCTGGGTTGGGTGACTCTTTCCGCTTCCAAATATCGCTCGGTGAGAGCTATGGCATCTGTAGTGGTATGGCAATTTTGCAGAATTAGAAAATTCTGTACTCTACTCGGTATGGCTGACATATACTGTTCCAGGATTATCACATCCATCAAAGTATCCACATTTTTCTTTTCGGGCTGTAGCCACTTGTTTGCTAGACTACGTATCCTATGGCCTAGGGCTTTGGGCGTTTCATCAGCCCTGAGGGCAGTAGCTCTAAACATCTTATTATATGATATAGGGGTAAGACCTAAACCATCTCTAATGGCTGTGACTACCTCCTCATAGGTATTAGCTAGAGCTGGGGGCATCGCCCTATATGCAGCGAGCGCCTCCCCCGTGAGGGACGCTGCGAGGCGTATGGCCCACTGCTCAGGTGGCCATTTAGCAGAGCATGCAATTCTACTGAATGAGTCTAGGAAATCATCCACATCGTCATTTGGACTTAGCTTCCCTACAACGAGATCATTGCATGGCCAATGTCCACTATCTAGGCTGGTTGGTCCGGTTGCCATCAGGTTCTCCGCGTTGGCCGTTGCCATCGCCTCTCGCTGATGTGCCAACCAATTCTCCATGGTCTGCAGGACCGGTAGCTGTTGCGCTTGCATGGCTTGAAGGGCTTGCGCTTGGTTTTGCTGTGCGAACTCCGCCTGTTTGTCGAACTGGAGTGCCATCCAGGCACAAAGCTCCTTCGGTTCCATACTGCACCAGTATAGAGGGAAATAAGAAGAAAAAGAAACCCAAGTGTGGCTCTCCTAAAAAAAGCTCTTCTTCTTTCCTTTTTTTTTTTTTTTTCCAATCTTCCCCCGGATATCCAACACTACTCAGGCTTATCTACGTTTTACCTGACATTAGTGTTGACTCCAGCTCTGGAATATAAGTGTTGTCCTGCTCCGCAGTTCTCCACTTCTGGGGTAGGAACAGGATTTTCACCTTTCAGGATTTACGATCCGTTCCGGATTCCGATCAATCCATTCCAGATTTTTTCCTTCCGCTCCGGTTGACAGCAGATCCATTCCAGGTTTTGTTTCTACACTCCGGTTTTCCAGATAGTCCAGTCCGGGTTTTTACTTTTAAACTCAGGAGTTTTATTTATTTATTTATTTAACATTTTCTTCTATACCGCGCTATTAAAATCAGCGCGGTGTACATCGAACAAGAATACTGCAATGTATACAAATAACATTGAGTTTACAAATAACAGGGAATTGAACATGGGGGAGAAAACGGGGAAACTAAATACATATTAACTCAAACTATGTACAATGCTCTAATGTAACTGGGTGTTGCGTTAGTTTTGTGAAGGTTGGTAGGGTTTGGGGGACTACCTATTATTTGTGGTGTTGACGTGCAGGGGCGACTGGTGTGTGGGGGAAGTTTGCAGGTTGTTAGTTGTGCTTCTATCGCTGGAGGTTTCTGAGTAGCATTTTGTGAACAGGTGGAGCTTTATGGCTTTTCTAAATAGGATGAGGCTTTTTATTCCACGGATTTCGTGGGGGAGTGCATTCCAGTTTGAAGGGGCAAATAATGAGAAGGCTCTGTTGGATGTAGCTTTTGTGCACTTAGTCATTAACTTAGGGACTGCTAATGTGTTCCGTGCAGTAGATCTTCTGTTTCTGTTTTCTGGGGTGCCATGAATTAGTTTGCTGATTGGTGTAGGGGGGTAGTTATTTAGGGCTTTGAAAGTGAGGACCAATGATTTGTATTGGAGCCTGGCATGTAGAGGTAGCCAATGCAATTCTTTCATGATGGGTGTTATGTGGTCGGATCTTGACGATCCGGAGAGGACTCTTGCGGCTGCATTCAAGGCTATTTTTCTTTTCTTCTGCGGTTGTAGGCTCCAATCCAATATCCAACAACTACGCCATTTTATGTCGCGAGCACTACCCTGGCGGTAAGTAGCGGTCAGGGCAGGTTGGACATAACTATATGGGGAGGAGATTGGCCAGTAATCCAGAGGCCCAATTGGCTTTTGGTCCTGTTAGTTTCCTGGATCCTAATCTCCAAAGAATTCAACTGCACAAGTGGTGGGAAAATAAAGGCTTTTATTTCCCTTTCACGCAAGGGTTCAAAAGATTGGGCAATAACAACAACGCAAATGTCCTTACTTCAGGTAAGAAAAAGTAAAACAAAAGTTTAAAGCAAAACTGTTACTTTCACAGTAGCGCTGGTATTCACTCAAACAATAATGTTCTAGGCAGCAACACATACAGCTTACAAGCCTGGCAAAGATTCTAGGCTTCCCGTGGTACAGTACGTACAGTCCATTTCTGTATCTGAAACCTCATTTGCCAGTTCCACTTGCATTGGCTCATAGGCGGAAGCCTCTGACTCTGAGTCCCTGGGTTCAGGTAGGTTATAGTCAGGCTTCTTATATAGCTCTTCTAGCACTGCCCAATGTTCTGGGTAACTCGTAGGGCGTCGGCTCTGTGCTGTTTTGCATTGAGGAAATTCCTCTCTCCTTAGAGGTTTTATGGTAGCTTTATAAAAACACTTATTATTCAAAACTCTCTTATCAGGTAAACTTTTCCTATAGCTTGTATCATAAAAAGCTTTACCTTGGGAATTTGGCTTCTCTGTTTCCAGTGAAGGTTGAAGCCTGCACCCGTTTCTCCGTTGGCTTGCCTGTACAGCACAGCTTAGGTCTTCAGGCTGTGACCCTGTTGGTTTTGGACAACAGTTGCAGCAAGGCCTTTGCCTCTCTGGCAACCAGCTTTTACTCCTCTGTGAGCTGAGACCTTCCCAGGTTCCTCCTTAGCTCTCAGGCAATCACCTTTCACTCCGGGTGATCCTCTGGCAGTGGAATATTCAGGTTTGCACTCTAACCTCTTTTCCTCTGTCTTGCCTTCCTTCCTGCTGCACGCTGTCCTGCTGCATTCACTCTTGCTGTCTCCTCTCCAGCCGTCTTCACTCCGGCTGCTTCTTTTCCAGCCTTCACTCCGGCTGCTTCTCCTTCTGCTGCCACTCCTCCTCTCTGCTTTCCAGTCTTCCTCCTTAAGAAGTCCTCCTGCGCTCGAGGATTGGAGGTTGGCTGGCATTACCTCATGATCAGTGGGGCGTGGTTCCTCAGTCACTCTGGAGTCCCTCTTGCTCCCTCTATCTGGTTCCTCCAGATATTGCAGCTTGTATGTACCTTTTTCTCTATTTAAAGCATTTTCCTTCCTCTCAACCAGGTCTGCTGGGTGACAATAGTTCCCATGTATTCTGTCAGTCTCAGTCCATGTTTCAGAGTACTGCAGATGTGTTTGCTGGGCTGCGTCTGTTCTCTTCTGTCTTGTTCTCCTCTCTGAGTTCTTTCTGCGCACTTCTTCTCTTCTTTCTTTCTTTCTTTCTCCGAGTTCTGGGTTCCGGTGTACAGCCATATAATTCTTTCTCCTGAAAACTTGGTGATTGGCTGGACTCGAACTCTGCATGCCATCTTCAGCAAATCCAGTAACAGCTAATAGGCTGTCCTTCTACAAAAGTCCATCGTGCTAAAGTTGCTGAGGTTCATATATTCTTGCAAATGCTAGCACAATGAAGGTCTCAGCAATGTTCTTCTGCACGTAGTCAGCTGGAAAAAGACTTTTAAACTGGCAGAATTAATTAATCTGCATGTTTTAATGCTGAGTTATAACAAAACAGGAATCCATCTTGTTTAATTCAGTCTTTGGTTCAGAGCAGGCCCCAATCACTGATCACTTCAACCGCTCTGAAATCGCTGCAGCAGAAGCGCGCCCGCGCCTTGCGGGCCCGCGCCTAGGGGCCACGCCAAAGGGCCCTTTGGCGTGGCCCTTAGGCGTGACACTTAGGCTAAAGAAGGATTCAACACGGAAATATCCCTGCTTCATAGCAGCAAACAATTCATCATCAACTATAAGAGCAAGCTTCTAAACGCACGTATTAGTTTCAGTATTTCCCTCTATTATCTGGAAGTTGATATCTGATATATTGTTCTGTTTATGCCACTACTATTTTGTTAGTTTAAATAATTTCCTACTACTTCACATCAGATCGTTTTATCTATTTTATGTATTTTAGAGTACAATTATAATCTTCAACACTAATTCTTCCTACTGCACTCTACCAATGAAGATATTTTATAAGTTACTATAGATCAAACCACACCATCCTTCGGTGCGTAAAGATAAGGACAACAATCTTCGACTATGGCAGTGCCTTACTACCACCCCAAATTTCTCTTCAACAACCTACTCTACCCACAGAAATTAATATCTTTACACTTATACCCCCTATACCTATGGTTACCAACTATCATCTCAACATATCGCATGCTTCACTATCCCTTGCTGAACATACACACTAAAGCCAGAAACAATGACAATAACATTAAACAGCATAATCATTTAAATCCAGAGGCATACCCTAAGATGCCCTATAACTTAAACACCACATCCATAGAACTTATGAACACCAGATCTGTAAGAAACAAGATCAATATCATCAGAGACCACATTGAAGATCAACATCCTGACATCTTATGCATTACAGAATCCTGGCTCAACCCCACTGACCACGTTCTCCTCAACCAACTGGTCCCCCCCTCATACTCCGCCTTTAACAACCCTCGCACTCACAAAAGAGGAGGTGGAGTGTTAATCATCGCAAAAGACTCACTCAAGCTTCAACCTATTACTGCTAACAGCTCTGACCATTGCAGCTCTATTGTAGTTGGAAATAAGCATTTAGCCATTTGCCTAATTTACAGAGCTCCCCACGCTCCAGCGGAAGAACTAACCTCCATTCTTGAAACCGTATGTGCAGTCAACATGAACCACAAACCGCTAATCCTACTAGGTGACTTTAACCTCAGCTCTGCCTCAAATAATGACAAGGTAACCTTCCTACAAGCAATGGACTCTTTACAATACACCCAGCTTATAAGCACTCCCACGCATAGATACGGATCCACGCCTGATCTCATTTTCGCACCAAAACACATCATGGACAGGGGCTTCATCTCGTCACCTGTAATCACTCCGGTTCCTTGGTCTGACCACCACAGAATCAAAATAGAATTCTTAAACAAAATAGATAAGCTTAAAAATACACAATCTTCTTTATTTAGGATAAGAAGATTCAAAGCTTTCAAAAAAGAACAGTTCCTAAAAGAAACACTACCTTACCTTAATTTAAACGAACTCGATCTCAACAAGCAAGTTAACAATTGGTACAATACCATCAACACAGCAGCAAAAACTAACCTAGTCTTTAATCCGAATAATAAACGACATCACGCGCCATGGTACTCCAATAGCATACGCCACGCTAAAAGAGAATTAAGAAAACTAGAACGCCATTGGAGACGTTCCAAATCGCCCACCTCACAGAACTCTTATTCGACACAGCAAATTAAATACAACAATCTTATCAACGAAGCAAAACGAGAATATCACACTAACACAATCATGAGATCTTTCAACAAACCCAGAGAACTATTCGAGATAGTAAAAAAACGTACCAATGAACCCAGCCCTGACATAGACATACAAGTCAACCCTCAAATATATGCAAATTTTCTTCAGGAGAAAATAGGCCTTACACCGCCTCTAAAACTCACAGGAACCATTATTCTCACCATACCCGTCATAAGTTGGGACAGGTTCCACACCCCTTCAACCAAGCAAATTTCAGACATCATCTCTTCTCTCAACACAAGTACCGCACCCACCGATCCTTGCCCAGTTCCATGGATCAAAGCTACCAAGCAAAACTTCCTCAATTTCTTACACAACCTTGTTTCCAACTCCCTAACTCAAGGAATAATGCCAGAACAACTAAAATTAGCCACAATAAGGCCTATCCCCAAGAAAACTAACTTAGAGAAGAGCAATCTAGCAGCATACAGGCCAATCTCCAGCATACCTCTCCTAGCTAAGATCATCGAAAAAGCAGTCCAACTACAGCTCCAGGACCACATTGACGTACATGCCCCGCTTGACGTTCATCAGCATGGCTTCCGCCCTAACCATGGAGTTGAAACCTTACTGCTCTATCTGTTCAATGACATCATCCACTCCTTAGACAATTACAATCAAGGAACATTATTGATTTTTATAGACATATCAGCGGCCTTCGACACAATGGACCACAGTATCCTACTAACTAGACTCCAGAGTATTGGCATTAACGGCACTGTCCTAAGATGGTTTAAATCTTACTTAACTGATAGACAGTTCAAGGTAAAAATTAATAACACCACCTCTCTACCCACTAAGATTAAACAAGGTGTTCCCCAAGGTTCTGCGCTTTCGTCTCTTCTTTTTAACATATTTATCCAGCCAATCTGCAACATCATGATTGCCCATCAAATAGATTATACTATTTATGCTGATGACATAATGATTTACACGACAGTCAACCTTAACAGCCCCAATTATAACAAGATTATGAACTGCCTCGACAACATGTCTGCCTGGCTCACGCTCAACAACCTGGCCATGAACCATAACAAGACAGAGGCTCTCATCATTACTCGAAACACTGACTTCAGCCCCCCGCCTTTTATTAAATTTAAAAATACAACAATACCTTTAAAGGACGAAGTAAGATACCTCGGAGTAACCCTTGACAATCGACTCAACCTTCAATCTCACATCAGAAAAACTGTTAGAAGCGCTTACTATAGAATGAAAATAATTAGACGCCTGAAGCCTCTTCTCTCCCAAGAACATTTCCGCTCAGTCTGTCAGGCTCTAATAACTCCAATTCTTGACTTCTGCAACCCTATTTACAACGGAATCCCGAAACACTCACTAAAGCCACTTCAGATGGCTCAGAACACAGCTGCCAGAATAATCGCCGGCTCTTCAACTCAAGCCCACATCACCCCAATCCTTAAAGAACTCCACTGGCTCCCAATAAGCCTCCGTATTAGATACAAGTTGGTCATCAATATATTCAAAATCAGACATAAGACTTCAGCAATCAGTCTCCAAGCCCTCTTATTCTCTAACACCAGCAAAAGACCTAGAAGGAAAGCCACAACTGACACCCTCAGCACCCCAAGTAGCTACTCTAAAGTCTGTAAATTCACCTCACAAAGAGCTCTTTCCTTATCGGCCCCTCTAATATGGAACTCTCTCCCCCCCCGACCTACGATCAATTGAGGAACTGAAGGAATTCCGAAAACAACTAAAATTTGTTCTTTTCATTGAGCACTATGGCTATGACACCTAACTAACTCATATTAATTGTAATCTCTCAATATTGTGTTTTTTGTAATTGTTCACCATGTTATGTTTCCCTTCTTTCACTTCCCTTGCCTATGTTTAGCCTTTGTATGTCTTTGTAACCGCTTTGATTTAAGGAAAAGGCGGTATAAAAAAACCTGTTAAATAAATAAATAAATAAATAAATCTTGTAACAGGAAGCCATGCTATTGGTTCAGACAATACTGACAGTAAACAATTAAAAATACAAACTCCTTGAATAGAGGGAGGCAAATAATATTTTAATAAATTTCTTCTCTGTGATCTTAATAAATATGATCGGTGATTAAGTTCCCAAGGAAGCAAAATAGGGAAAAAAATTCCCAGTTGTAACACTTTAAAAAATAAAGCCATTACTCTAAATTGAATTCTAAAAACAATGGGGAGAAAATGTATCTCTCGTAAATAAGGAGACATAAGATCAAAATGGCAAAACCCTAATATTAAATGGGCTGCAGCCTTTTTGTACAAGAAAAGGGAAGTCCATATAATACAGGACTACAATTATCAAAAGGAGAAAGCACAGTTGCCTGAATAATTGATCTAAAATCATCTAGTTCTAATAAATTCTTAAAACGTTTCAACAACCGAAGCCTGTAAAAAGAACGCTGCACTAGCTCTGTCATATAGGGGCCTGAAATAATTAAAACTCCCAGATAGCTCACCTGGGGCATATTTACTAAACCAAGCTATCCAATAGCACCGGGTTTAATGCATCCTTTGGCTATCATGCTAAGTAGAATGGGCCCTAGTACCAAAACACACATCCTACCCGGGGAGTGCACGTTGAGGTGGGGAATGGGCAAGGCAGGGACAGACCACAGGCATTGCCAGCTTGTCATGGCTAGTGTGGGCATTACAGGCCCATGCTAACCACACTTGATGCCTTAGCATAGGTGCACTTAACACCATCTCAATGGTGGTGTCAAGTGAGCACGTGTGTCAGCTTGCATGGTGCTATGTCCTAGCCACACACTAACTAAAGGGGGACAGAAGCGTACATCCCCTGCTAGTAATATGGCTCGCACTGCGTTACTGGTGCGGGACTTAGCAAACATTGTAACGGAGCTGACTTATAGAACAGTTATTAGGTCTTCTTCCTATAGCACAGATAATTATCAATCACAGACTGACATCTGGGATGGCTCCAGCCTCTTGGAAAAAGGCTGTGATTCGCCCGATTTGCAAGAATTCATCCGCTGACCCACTTGATCTGACAAATTGCCATCCTGCAAACATTCTTCCTTTTCTCCAAACTTTCCTCCAAACTAGCAGAGCATCACGTCTTCATTCAATTAGTGTCCCATGTTGAGCATACCTATATTCTTCATCCCAGGCAGTACACAGCACAGAAACAATTATAACATCGCTACTTAGCGAAGTTCACCATTCCATAAACTAAGGTAAAATTGGTATAGCCATTTCCCTCGATCTGCCATCAGCTTCTGATCTAGTCGATCAAGGCATTTTCCTTGCACGCTTATATGACATAGGTCTTCATGACTCCACTTTGTCCTCATTCACTTCCTTCCTTAATAATAGGTCATTTGTTGTTGCCACTGTCCAGAATTCATCTCCTTATCCAACTGCTTGACCTGTGTCACTGCCTGACCAAGATCACTAGCTGGCTTAAACAAAATTGTATCAAGTTGAATCCTATAAAAACTACAGCCACTTGGCTAACCAGTTCATCAACATCACCCGAGCTTGCTCCATGTCTTGATGATCACAAAATCACTTGAGAAAAATTCTTGATACTGGACTCTCCTCCTCTGCTTTAGCTAAATCCTCATTTTTCATTCTATGGCACATTTGTGCATGTCCACCTTTTCTTGGCCCTCACAATCCTTACTCTGTCTCGTAATCTTACATATTGACTATGGGAATATGATTTACTTTGGACCTCCAGTATTAGAGATAAAACGCATACAATCATTCAGAATATGGCTCTCTGTATTATGATGCATGCACTGAACACCACTGGTGTCCTATCTTTTTCAGGATCATGTTTAAAATCCTTACTCTAGCTGAAAGGCTTTGCATACTAGGCAGCCAGAATTCTTAGCTTCATCACTCATCCTACATGCCCCTGCCCGCGTGTTCAGATCTTTACCTGGAAACAGTCTTCACATTCCATTGCCATCCCAGGCCAAGTATGAGGCGACATAACAATCCGCCTTCTACATCAAAGCACCTTTACTATGGCATCCTCTACCCCCTGACCTACGCTTGGAACAATGCTATCATAAGTTTCTTTGGGCCTTAAGCCGTACTTCATTGATAAGGCTTTCGGCCCCCTGTGAACACTGCCCTAGGAGGAAAAGCACAGTTACTTACCTGTAACAGGTGATCTCTGGGAACAGCAGGAATTAGTCCTCACATATGGGTAAGTCAGAACCGACGGAGCCCGCGCGGGAAAGCTCCCCAGCTTTTCAGATGAAAAGCTTTTGGGGCTTCCCACAGCGCATGCGCGCTGCCTTCCCGCCTTCCTTACCAGCTCTCTTCAGTTCGAGTTTAAAGCTGAGACAATAGAGAGAGGAAAGGAAGGTAGATAGATAGAAGATACAACTCCTAGGGGAGGTGGGTGGGTTGTGAGGACTAATTCCTGCTGTTCCCAGAGATCACCTGTTACAGGTAAGTAACTGTGCTATCTCCAGGAACAAGCAGGAATAAGTCCTCACATATGGGGACTCCCTAGCTAAGATGCCTGGGAGATCCCCCTCCAAGGGTAAACCATCTTCGTATGGATCTCAGGCATCCATTCAGGGAAGGTGGGCAGGAGTTGCTTAAGTATGGAACAGGTGTTTGAGGACAGCCTGACCAAACAAGGCATCCCGGCGGGAGTCCTTGTCCAAACAGTAATGGGCTGTGAAGGTATGAACCGAGGCCCAAGTGGCTGCTCGACAGATCTGATCTTTGGATACAGAGTGAAGATGAGCCATAGAAGTAGCCATGGCTCTCACATTGTGAGCTGTGACATGGCCTTCCAGAGAAATGTTCTTACTCTGGTAAGCAAAAGAAATACACTGAGCAATCCAATTGGAAAGTGTACGTTTGGTGACTGGAAGTCCCAAATGAGAAGGATCAAAAGCCACAAAAAGTTGGGAAGACTTTCGATGTGGCTGAGTCCTGTTGAGGTAAAAGGCGAGAGCTCTTTTACAGTCAAGAGTATGAAGGTTCCTCTCTGCACTGGATGCATGAGGAGCCGGGAAAAAAACAGGTAGATATACCTCATGATTAAGATGAAAAGGCGAGACCACTTTGGGCATAAAGTGGGGATTCGTCCTAAGGACCACCTTATCATGGTGAAATCTGGTATAAGGTGGATTAGCCACCAAAGCCTGCAGTTCACTGATGCGGCGAGCCGAAGTGACTGCAATAAGGAAAAGAACCTTCCAGGAAAGAAATTTCAAGGAGGTAGAGTCCAAAGGCTCAAAAGGTGGTTTCATAAGCTGACCTAGAACTAGGTTCAAATCCCATGCTACCGGCGGAGGTCGGATGGGAGGTTTAGTTAGGGTCAGGCCTCTCATGAACCTTGCAACGAGAGGATGAGAGGAGACAGGTTGTCCATTTATAGGTTTTAAGGATGCTGCAATAGCACTTAAATGGACTCGTACTGAATTCGTCTTGAGGCCTGCATTGGAAAGATGCAGGAGATAGTCTAGTAGAGAATTCAAAGGAAGTGCCAGAGGGTCAAGACCCTGTTGAGCACACCAAATGGAAAAACGTTTCCATTTGAAAGCATAGGAACGCCTGGTAGAGGGTTTCCTAGAGGCATGAAGGATATCTTTCACTGGCTGAGAAAGATTAAACTCATGAAGGCTTAAGCCTTCAGTAACCAAGCTCGGAGATGTAGGGACTTGGGGTTTGGGTGCCACAAAGTCCCTTTCTCCTGAGACAGAAGGTCTGGCGCAGCTCCCAGGTCCAGGGAGGAGCCCTGGGAGAGCTGTAGAAGTAGAGGGAACCACACTTGGCGTGGCCAGCGTGGAGCTATAAGGATCATCGACCCGTGATCCCTCTGAAGTTTGAACAGAGTCTTGGGAATCAAAGGAATGGGTGGAAAAGCATACAGGAATTCCTGACCCCAATGCAGGAGAAAGGCGTCGTTGGCCTGAGCTCCCTGACACGGAGTCCTGGAACAGAACCGGGGAAGTTTGGCACTCCACGGACTTGCAAAGAGTTCTATGTCCGGGGTCCCCCATTCCTGGAAGATTCTGTGTATCTGGTCCATATGCAGGGACCACTCGTGTGGAAGCAGAACTCGACTGAGTCTGTCTGCCCGAGAGTTTTGAACTCCTGGAAGATACACTGCCAGAAGATGAATTTGATGCTCTCTGGCGAAAGCCCATAATCTGAGAGCTTCGTTGCAAAGCGACAGAGAGCCCGTCCCTCCTTGCTTGTTGACATAGAACATGGCCACCTGATTGTCTGTCTGAACTAGGACAGTCAGGTTGGCAAGGAGGGTATGGAAGACTGTGAGGGCAAGGAAGATTGCTCACAGTTCCAGAAGGTTGATATGAAGGGTGGTCTCTTGGGGAGACCAGATTCCCTGAGTGGAGAGATGTTGAAGATGAGCTCCCCACCCTGTTTGGGAGGCATCTGTTGTGAGGGTTGCTTGGGGCAACGAAGGTTGGAAGGGGGTCCCCAACAACAGATTTTTGGAGGATGTCCACCACTGGAGAGACCAAAACAGACGTTTTGAGGTGAGTACCTGGTCTGACAGCAGTCCCGATGCTTGAGACCACTGGGTGGCCAATGTCCATTGAGCTGCTCTCATATGGAGACGAGCATAGGGCACCACATGAACCGTGGAGGCCATGTGGCCCAGAAGTTGCAGCATTTCTCTGGCTGACAAGTGACTTCTGGATTGAGCCTGGGAGGCCAAGCTTATTAGCCGTTGGCCTCGGACCAGAGGAAGGTAGGCCCTTGCAGTGGTGGAATCCAGATAAGCCCCTATGAATTCCAGGGACTGAGTAGGGATGAGTTGGGACTTGGGAATGTTTACCACAAGTCCCAAATATTGAAGAATACGCCTTGTGCGGTCCAAGGAAATCTGGACTTCTGACTGAGATGGAGCTCGGATGAGCCAGTCGTCCAGATATGGGAACACGAAGATTCCCATGCCTCTTAGAAATGCGGCTACGACTGCCATGCATTTTGTGAATACTCTTGGAGCAGAGGCGAGACCGAAGGGAAGTACTCTGTATTGGAAATGTTTTCCCTGGAACAGAAATCGAAGATATTTTCTGTGGGATGGATGGATGAGTATATGAGTGTACGCATCCTTGAGATCTAGAGAACAAAGCCAATCCTGACTGTGAAGGTATGGAAGGAGAAGGCCCAGAGAGAGCATTTTGAATTTCTCCTTGAATAGAAACCTGTTCAATTCTCTCAGATCTAGGATAGGTCTGAAGCCCCCTGTTTTCTTTGTTATGAGAAAGTAAGGGGAGTAGAAACCTAACCCCTGTTGAGGAGGAGGAACCTCCTCTATTGCCCCTTGGGCAAGGAGAGAAGAGACTTCCTGACCCAACAGGGTCAGAAGAGATGGGGGAGAACTGAATTGCCTCACCATGGTATGGGGAGGAAGGCTGGAGAAATGAAGTTTGTAGCCCTCCCTGATAATAGAGAGGGTCCATTGCTCTGATGTGATTTGTTCCCATCTGGGAGCAAAATGAGCTAGCCTTCCAGGAATGGTGAGGGGCTCTGGTTGTTCTAGAGCCAGAAACGGCAAGTTCTCTAGGGGCAAGTCAAAACCCCTGAGGGGGTTGAGCCTGCTGGGGTGTAGCAGACACTGCAGGCTTTGACTTTACCTGCTTAGATTGTTGACGCTTAGCCGCAAAGCGAGGCTGAGCAGATTGCTGGCCAGTATTTGTGGAAAATCTGGCCTTCTTATAGTAAGGCCTTTTAAAAGACTTCTTTTTGGCAGGGGTAGAAGTAGACTTGGAAAGTCTATCTAAAGTGGCATTTTCTGCATCCATTTGAGCAGCTTTAATTTGCCAGTCTTCCCCAAATAAGTTCTCACCGGTACAGGGCAGGTTCCTGAGGCCTTCTACAACCCAGGGTTCTAGGTCAGAAGCCTGGAGCCAAGCAAGACGTCGGGCTGCAATAGCAATTCCCGAAGCTCTGCCTGCAACCTCAAAGGAATCAAAGGCTGCCCTGTTGGAGAACTTGGAGACCTCTGAAAGTTGTGTCACCATAGAAAAGAAGTCCGCCCTTTGATCATCAGGGATAAAGGGGGCAAAATTCTGTATCTTTAGGGCAAGTTGTCCAAGAAACATGCCCATATAAAGACTATAAGAATTGATCCTGGCTATAAGCATACTAGCCTGGAACATCTTTCTTCCAAAAGAGTCCAGGGTCTTACATTCTCGCCCTGGAGGGGTAGAAGAATGTCTCTTAGGACTCTTTATTTTCTTCATGGCCGACTTCACCACAATAGAGTGGTGAGGCAGCTGAGTTTTCTGGAACCCAGGAGGAGGGACCCGATACATGGTGTCCAACCTACGGGAATGGGGAGACAGTGTTAAAGGAGTCTCCCACAAATCCATCAAGTGTTCTTGAAGGATTTCATGGATAGGCAGAGTGATTGCCTCTTTAGGAGCTTTAGAGTATCCTAAAATATCCAATTTTTTTGATCTGGGTTCTTTCTCAGAAGATGTAGTAATAGATAATGCTTTAGCTACATCAACAATGAAATCCTGAAAGGATAAATCCTCTGGAGGAGACATCCTCCTCTTTGGAGAAGAGGGCTCCTCAGGAAGAGTAAGCTCAGCAGAGTCATCAGAGGAATTGAATTCATCAGAAGAATCTGAGTATTCCCTCTGTGCTTCCAATGTACGATACGCATACCGATCGGTATCGACATCGGGCGTATCGGGCATGGGATCGGTACCTGGCGAAAGCCTGAATCCGGCATGCGGAACCGATCGACGCTTGGAAGCCGATGGTCTCGGTTCCGGTGTGGATACCGGAACCGGGGTCGGTACCGATAGAATCGGTACCGAGGGCGTCGCAGCCTTAATGAATGCCAGAACGGCTTGCTGCATGGTCTGGACAGTATTGCCCATAGACGCCACTACTGCCTGGATGTCGGTACCGGTATGGGCCGGTACCCCAGAGCAGTCCAACAGGTGATCGGTCGAGACCGTGCCATCGATGTCAACCTGTGACCCCATGATTGCTTTGGAGGCCGGAGCCTCCCGCGGGGGTTTTTTGGTCTGGGCAGAATCCTCGAACTCAAGATTGAGAGCCTCTCGATCTTTTGAAAGAGATTTGCTTTTAGAGGATTTGCCCACAGAAAGTTTGGTTACCTGAGATCCATCCGGAGAGGAAGACCTGGATGACTGTGATGCTGGATTATCTGAAGCAAACAGCACATGGAACTTGTTGGCCCGGTTCTGCATACCACGTTTAGACATCTGGGAGCAGAATGGGCAGTCCGGTATGGAGTGGTCAGGTCCTAAACATTTAAGACACCATTAATGGGTGTCTGTGAGAGAAATAACAGCATTGCACTTGGTACACTTTTTAAAACCAGGAGCTGGTTTCTCCATGAGGAGAATTTATGTAGGCCTGAAGGCCTAACAAAAGTTACCAAGCTGTGCTGAGAAAATAAAAAAAGATTTTTTTTTTTTTTTAAAAGAAAGAGAGACCGGCAGTACCGGTTTTGGTATGGGGAAGGCAGGTACGCGGTCAAAAGAAACAAATTAAAATAACAATTTCTTCAGCGGTGACAGGAACACGACCTGCTGGCTCCGCGGAAAAAGAGAAACTGAAGAGAGCTGGTAAGGAAGGCGGGAAGGCAGCGCGCATGCGCTGTGGGAAGCCCCAAAAGCTTTTCATCTGAAAAGCTGGGGAGCTTTCCCGCGCGGGCTCCGTCGGTTCCGACTTACCCATATGTGAGGACTTATTCCTGCTTGTTCCTGGAGATAGAGTTGTGTAAATGTGTGTATTGTCTTTTTTTTGTTAAGCTTATTTCTTTCACTCTCTACCCCCTCCTCTCTTCAGCTTTCCTATTTACACACTATAGTTTCTTTATATCTGATTTTATTATAAAATTGTAAACCGTTTTAATTATTTTCAGAAATGTGGTATATCAAAAACTGATAAAGCATAAACCTTGATGAACTACTAAAATTTAAGTTTTGCAAATATTTAACTTTAAAACTAGGATGGCTAACAAAGACACAGTTTAAGAAATACTTTAGCCCAAATGGATAACTAACAGAAAGAACATCAGAAGCTGGAAGAAACATGATATCATCTGTATATAGTGCATATTTGATCTGTAGAGTCTGCAAAAAATTTACAGAACGGGCATAAATAAATATTGATTAAACGAGTGGATAAAATAGAACCTTGAGGAATTCCACGGTCAAGGTTAAACCACTTGGACAGTGTAGTGCCAGCATATACAGAAAACGTTCTGTCCGAAAAGTAAGACCAAAACCAATTTAATACAATACCACCTATCCCAAGGGCAAAGAGGCAAATAATTAAAATCTCATGCACTACTGAATCAAAAGCTGCTGATACATCAAGAAATGCTAATAACTTTCTGACCCCTCCCTAGAGCACCTAATCATTTATCAGCTACGAAAGACAACAGAAACTTTGTGCCATAGCCCTTGCGAAAAACAAACTGAAAGCTACTGTAGCCAGAGTATTCTTCCAAATGTGTCTGTAATTGATCAAAATCTACTATTTCTATCAATTTGGCCAAAAACGATGGGCCAGAAACTGATCATAAGAACATAAGATATGCCATACTGGGTCAGACCAAGGTCCATCAAGCCCAGTATTCTGTTTCCAACAGTGGCCAATCTAGGTCACATGTACCTAGCAGTTTCCCCAAGAGAAACAAGTTCCACAATGCTTGTACTGGGTCAAGCATTGATATCTTCGGTCACTTCTTAATAATGGTTTATGGACCTTTCCTCCAGGTACTTGTCCAAACCTTTTTTAAACCCAGCTACACTAACAGCCTTTACTACATCCTCCGGTAACAAATTCCAGAGTTTGATTACACGTTGAGTGAAAAAATATTTTCTTTTATTAGTCTTAAATAGTTTACCCTGTAGCTTCATTGCATGTCCCCTAGTCTTTCTATATTCTGATAAGGTAAACAATCCATCTACGTTTACCCGTTCCACTCCGTTCATTAATTTATAGACTTCTATCATACCTCCCCTCAGCCGTCTCTTTTCCAAGTTAAAGAGCCCTAACCTTTTTAGCCTTTCTTCATAGGAGTATCCTTCCATCCCCTTTACCATTTTGGTGGCTCTTCTCTGTACCTTTTCTAAAATCACTATATCCTTTTTAAGATATGGCGACCAGAATTGCACACAATATTCAAGGTGCGGTCTCACCATGGAACGATATAGAGGCATTATAATATCTTTTGTTTTATTTTCCATTCCTTTCCTTATCATACCTAGCATTCTATTTGCTCTCTTGGCCGCTGCTGCACACTGGGCCGAGGGTTTTAACATGCTATCCACAATGACGCCTAAATCTTTTTCCTGGGTGGTGGTTCCTAATGTGGAACCTTGCATCGTGCAACCATAGTTTGGGTTGTTCTTCCCTAGGTGCATAACCTTGCACTTGTCCACATTAAATTTCATCTGCCATTTTGATGCCCAGTCTTCCAATTTATCAAGATCCTCTTGCAATTTTTCACCATCCTCTTGGGTTTTAACAACTTTAAATAGTTTTGTGTCATCTGCAAATTTGATAACCTCACTCGTTATTCCACTTTCCAGGTCATTTATGAATATGTCAAAAAGCAGCGGACCCAGCACAGATCCCTGGGGTACACTGGGATCGAAGGTTTGACATAATCATAGAGTCCCACCAGAGAGAATGTAGTATTATTTGCTTCAAAACTGCAGGTAAATACCAGTGTGCTAAAGAGCTATTAACAAGTTCAGCTAACATAGGTGATAAAACATCTTTACATGACTTAATCAAATAAGGTGGGATTAGATCTTGTCTGGAAGGATTAATAGATAAACATAGTAAGTTTTCAATATCTAAAGCAGTTACAGAATTAAACGTGCATGTTGCTTCAGTGGCAGATAATGCATTATCAGTTAACAGTTTTTATGCAAAGACCTCGTTATTATTGTGCAGTATTTGTCATACAAATACTGTCCAAATATTTGTGGGTTAATCATCACAGAATTCCCTGGTGCCGGATTGCCAAATGGATTAATTTTATAGGATAGGTTGATCCAGAACTGATTTTATCTGACTACATGCATGGAACTTGATAGTTGATTTCCCTTTTGACTGTTCTAAAAAAAGGCAAGGCTGCAAGTTCATGCATGCAGGCAGATAAAACAAGACTGGATCAGTATGTCTGGTAAGAACGGAGCCAGCTGATAACTTACCTTTCCATCAGGTGTACTGATGTCCCTAAAGTTGGAAAGCTTTTTGCCACTATTGTGGGAGCCCTTGCAGGCCAATGACTAGCATGGAAGGTCCACCTTGAAGAAGGAACCAATCTAGCCCTTAACACTAGAAGCCCCAAAGTGCATCAATTGACGCAAATGCATCTTCGAAGGTTTATACCAGCACCACTGCTAGAACCATGTCAGTTATGTCATGATGTCACATACTGCACGTAGTAAACAAATAAGTAACTTCAAATTAATTCACATCTGCATTTCATGCTCAACCCAGTCGCCATGATAACGCGTCAATTGACGCACTTTGGGATTTCTAGGTAAAATGCCTTTTTGGAGCTTCTAGTGCTGAGCCACCCTTACAAAACTGTAGAATAAGAACTGTAAAGAAAGCAAAAATTATTTAATTTTCCTTTCATATATAATTCATCAATTACAGCAATCGGATGAAGCTCATACTTTACAAGGCTCTGCCAGGAAATTTGGAAGACAAATTCATGGCCAAATGACTGGAAAAGATCTGTCTTTATACCAATACTGAAGAAAGGTGACCCAACTTGACTCTGGAAATTATTGCACAAATCGCTCTGATCCCACATGCCAGCAAGATTCTACTCAAGATCATTCAGCAGAAACTACAACCATACCTGGAAAGAGAACTGCCTGAAGTGCAAGCAGGATTCAGGAAAGGGCGAGGAATGAGAGACTTTATCACGGATGTGAGATGAATTCTTGAAAAGGCAAAAGAATACCAAAAGAATATCCATATGTGTTTTATTGACTACAGCAAGGCTTTTGACTGTGTAAACTATGATAAACTCTGGGCCACATTAAGAAGCATGGGTATACCAGAACATCTGATCATTATCTTGCACAACCATTACATTGATCAAGAAGCAGCAGTTCGAATGGAACTAGAAGAAACAGAATGGTTTAAAATCGGCAAAAGTGTACGACAAGGCTGCATACTTTCCCCCTACCTCTTTAATTTATATGCAGAACAAATCATCAGAGAAGCAGGACTGTATGAAGACAACCGAGATGTGAAGATTGGTGGAAGACTCATCAACAACCTTCTCTATGCTGATGATACCACATTACTGGCTGAAAGTGAAAATGATTTGAAACCTTTGCTTCTCAAGATCAAGGAATACAGTCTTAAAATGGGTCTGCATCTTAACGTTAAGAAGACAAAGATCCTGACAACTGGAAAAATGAATAAGTTCATCATTGATGGAAAAGATATTGAAATAGTGGACAACTTTAACCTACTGGGATCAACTATCAATAAAGAAGCAACAAGCAATCAAGAAATCCAAAGACGCATTGCTCTTGACAGAATGGTTATGACGGACCTAGACAAGATTCTCAAGGGCAGGGATGTCTTTCTCCATACAAAGATTCAACTTGTTCAAGCCATGGCATTTTCAATATCATATGGATGCGAAAGTTGGACAGTAAAAAAGATAGGAAGGAAGAAAATTCATGCCTTTGAATTATGGTGCTGACGACAAATACTGTGTATACCATGGACTGCCCGAAGAACAAACCAGCCAGTACTAGAGGAGACCAAACCTAAGCATTCTTTAGAAGCTCAGATGACAAGACTTCGACTTTCATACTTTAGACATATCATGCGAAGAGAGAGACCGTTAAAGACAGACATCATGCTTGGTAAGATAGAAAGTCATTGCAAAAGAGGAAGGCCAGCAATGAGATGGATTGACACAATAACAGCAGCTACGGGTGCCAGTCATTCAACAATGAGCCGCCTGACTGTAGACCGAACACAATTTAGGACAACTATCCAGAGGGTCGCTATGAGTCGACACCGACTTGACGGCACATAACAACAACATATAATTCATCTTATCATGGATATACACTCTAAACAATGCTACTTGAAAAAGAAAATGAGCAGCTCAATGAAGTCATAAAGATAAGAAACTTTTTATCTCTTAATCACTGATACAATCCAGCTCATGTCATTAGATTATATGGCCATTTACCAGCTATGTGATATAAATCATGGACAGTCCCTACAAGAGTGCACAACCATACAAACACAATTAAAGTGGATAGTATAGTGACTGTCTAGAAAGACGAGCCAAAAATCTAATTATTTGGCTCTCATAGTATACTTTTACTAGCTTGTATAAACATTTTGTCCAGAACATTTTATTTAAAAACACCACAAATAGTGCCCAACAATTGTTGGTATTTATTTTATCTATTAATGTAAAAATGTAAAAGATGTCCACTTGTACTGTGACCTACATGTTTATACTAATATTAGGCCACTGTCTTAGTTGGTTGTCTGTCCCTGTAACACAGAGGCAATCTTTCTAGAATAGGATTGTGGCCTCAGGAAGAGCAAAGTAGGAAAGACAGCATAAATGATGTGTACTGTGTACACACTAAGGCTAAAAATAGATGAGACATCTAAAACAAAAAAATGCAAGTTAATAACAACAAATGGTGTGTTACAACATCTGAACGAGGTACCATATGAAACAGTCTATCCAGATGATATTCTAGAATCAAAATGTAGAGCCTCATCTACTAACTTGTGTTAATGACATTTAACAAACAAATAACACAAGAACCATTACTGCAATGGTGCCTATTTATTAACCATGCACTTAATGCATATTGATGTGAATTAACACCTGTTAATACATTAACATAGCTTAGTAAATAAGGATGGGCGCTTTTGGTTTGTTTTAGCGACTTGGCACATTTTTTAAATTTATTTCGGAGTGCCCATTCTCCCTCTGTGTGTGTGCTGAGGAAGTGATAGATACGAAAGTGTGCTTTAATAAATAGCAGTGAAACAAGAAAGTTCCCACTTTTTGTATAATTTCCTTAAATATTTTTTTTTAAAGTGACAGACAACCGACTCTACATTTTCAAGATAAACAGAACGGGCCTGCCTTGTCCATTTCTAACAGTCTGGCACTTGTCAGAAATAATCACCCCAATCATCAGGGTATACCTGCTTGAGGAGGACAGTTTTAAAGGGATTTGCCCAGGTAACTAAAAAATGCCACACTACTCCTACCAGAGTTGCCAAAACAATACACAGTGTAATTTACAAAGGCATTTTTGCATCTATATATACCAGTATACACATGTAATATAGTCTTCTAAAATTATTCTGTGTGGGAGGAATGGGGGCTAAGCTGGCACCGTAATAAGCCTTGTGTATGGCCACTCCCAAGATTGTCTTGTTGAGAATAATTTCTTTGTGCTTACCTCTTTTGCCTTTGCTGAGAAAAGCAAGAGGAAAACTAAGTTTTCTCTTCCAGATTCCCAAAAGTTCCATTATTTATTTATTTGGACAGTTTTGTATACCACCTTATCCTTCAATCAAAGTGGTCACAACACAATTGGGGGATACATTTAACACGAGGGCATATGAGACACATACACTAATACTTACAGGGAACATAGGCAATGGAGGGTTAAGTGGCTTGCCCAAGACCACAAGGAGCACCTGTGGGACTAAAAACCCCAGTCCTTCTGCTCCAAGGTTGCTGTCCTCTAGAGGGATCTGAACCCCCGACCTTCCGGCATGAAGTACCTTGCCCCAACCACTAGGTCACTCCTCCACTCCAATACTCCATTAACAGACACATGGGTGAGCATTTGGTCCTTCGCAAGCTGAAATACCTTGTCCCAACCACTAGGCCACTCCTCCACTCCATTAACGGACACATGGGCGAGTATTTGGTCCTTCGCAAGCTGAAGATTGCCGTGGACAGGGGAGGAAGTGAATGCTCCCCTACCAAGCTGGAGGCAACTCAGCTCTGGCAGCAGAACTCCCCTCCCCAATCACTAGTTCAATTGGAGAACAGCCCCATAAGTTCAGTGCAACAGCTGAGGGTCAGAAACTGAGCAGCAACAGGGGAGGTCTATCACAGAGTGTCCCGCTATTGAGGCATCAATGATGCAGCTGGGGAAATCAAGTATCATACCAGGATTAAAAGAGGGCTAGGAAGATGCTATTTCTTTCTCTAATACTTAGGTTCACATACCTATGGTGATCCCTGTGCTCTGTGGTATGGGACATTGTCTATCAGAGCATGCAGATAGCCCTTGAGGGCATTTGGGAAGGGATTAAGAAAATCAAGGCAACTCTACTAAACTCCATAATTTGTACTTCAGAATTTACCAAAAAAGCAATGGCCAAATTGGGGGACGATGAAAGTAGGATAGGAGCTGTTAAACAAATGGAGTATAAGTCCACAAATTTTGATGGTACAAGTATCAGGAACAAAGACAATTTGATGCTACATTAAAAATGGAAGCTCTGGAGAACATGAGCAGGTCTAAAAATGTGCGACTTCTATGTTTCCTGCAACCAGATTACTGAGTTATGGATCATATTTTTTGAGAGATTTTGAAAATCAGTGAACCAGAAGTCTTCCAATGATATTTATTGATTTGATATTTCCACAGTACAACAAGTTACCTTGCTATCAATGCAGTTTACAAAACCAGAGCAAAGCAGATAACTTTAAACAGTGTAAGTACATAAAAATGTTATCATAGAAACATGACAGCAGAAAAAAACCACATGGCCTATCTAGTCTTCTTCCATATCAAACATTAGAACAGTCCCCTTTTTTGCCTTTAGAGATATTCTGTGTTTGTCCCATGTTTTTTTTAAATTCAGATACTGTTCTCATCTCAACCACCTCCACTGGGAGACGATTCCATGCAACTACTACTCTTTCCGTAAAGAAATATTTCCGCATATTACTCCTGAGTCTATCCCCTTTCACTCTTGTCCTATGTCCTCTTGTAGCAGGGCTTACTTTCAATCGAAGGAGGCTCATCTTCTGTGCATTTATGCCATGAAGGTATTTAAATGTCTCAATCATATCACCTCTATCCCATCTTTCTATAAAGTATACATATTAAGAAGTCTGTCCTCATATGCTTTATAACGAAGACCATTAATCATTTTAGTAGCCATCCTCTGTACTGACTCTAAACTGTTTATATCCTTTTGAGGGTACGGTCTCCAGAATTGCACACAATACTCCAAATGAGGTCGCAACAAAGACTTATACAGAAGCACTATCACCTCCTTTCTTCTGATGGCCATTCCTCTCCCTATGCAACCAAGCATCCTTCTAGCTTTCGCCAATGCCTTTTCTACCTGTTAAGCTACTTTAAGATAATCAGACACAATCACGCCTCGGTCCTGCCCTTCTTTAGTGGACTAAAGTACTTCACCCCCTATACTATATTGCTCCCTTGGATTGCTGCTGCCCAAATGCATGACCTTGCATTTTTTTTAACATTAATTCTCAGCTGCCAAAATTCTAGACCATTCTTCAAGCTTAGCTAGATCCCTCCTCATGTTATCTACACCTTCCTGGATGTCTACTCTATTGCAGATTTTGGTATCAACCGCAAAGAGGCAAATCTTACCCGACAGCCTTTCTGCAATATCACTAACAAAGATGTTAAAAATAATCTGACCAAGGACAGATATACAAGACATAACCAGTGAGAGCCACCAAAGAGGGATGGATAGAACAACCAGACATCAGTAACCAGCCAGAAAACCAAAATGTAAGGGAAAAGCCAAAGAGTCATTACCAAAACGACAGGGATTTTCAAGTAATTCTGCAAAGATACACTGGAATTGCCACATCTTTATAGCTTTCTTAAACTTATTAGAGGACATCATCTGTAAGTCTAAAGGAAGAGAACTCCAGAACAAGGAAGCTTGTCAGGCAAAAGATGAATTCCGAAGCCATTCATATTTAAATTTATGCACTGAGGGAACTACTAATAGGTGGGCTTGAGAAGACCTTAATTGCTTCTTAGGGAGATAAAGAACTAGTACTTGAAGAAGGTACTGGGGGAAGTCCTGACCACAAGGAACGATGTGCTAATATGAGTATTTTGAACTTAATCCTACTAAGAGTGGGTAACCAGTGCTGTTTGATGAGTAACGGAGTAACATGATCAGACTGTTTGACATTATGGATTCGTTTTACAGCCATGTTTTGAATTAATTGTAACTTAATCTGATATTGTCAAAGTTCAATTAATAAAGAGTTTCAATAATCTAATCTTGGTAGGACTAATGCATATATTAGGGTGTGCACATGGCTTTAGTGTCCAAATAAGACCTGACTGACCTTATTAATCACAAAGTATAGAAAGATTTATTAACCAACGCTGCAATATGAGATTGAAAGGCTAGATTATCATCAAAAATAACACTTAAAGTGATTTTCTCTACCACATCTATACATTTACGTTGGAAGATAGGAGCATATTTAGAGCAGAAGTTATTTTGGGATATTCAAAGAGCCATTGGCTTCTTTAGATTTAGAACTAGTCTGTGCTTGACAATCCAGTTAATGATTCCTTCCAAATAGGTGGGCAGAGTTGATAAAACTTGAGTTTGAAGTCTGTTGTGCAAAAAACAGTCTGTATATATCAGCAACATACATATGAATTCCTAGGCCATAACTCTGAATTAGAGTAGTCAAAGGGGCAAGAAATAAGTTAAACAAAATAAGGGAAAGATTTGACCCCTGTGGGACTCCACAATGAAATGAGAATTCAGAAGACAGAGTAGGAAGAATGAACTTTAAAAGTCCTAAAGGATAAATAAGAAGAAAACTAATCAAAGACTGCACCACTAATGCCAGCTTCGCTCAGTCGTTTCAGTGGTAACTGATGGTCTATCACATATATTGAATGCTGCTGTCAGATCTAATTGTACAATACGAACATCATTATTGTTGTCCAAATGAGTAAGAATTTCATTATGTAATGAGACTAATAAAGTCTTTGTACTATGCAAGGCTCCAAACTCGGATTGTCTTGGGTAAAAGGCATTAGTGGTTTCTAAAAATGCAACTACCTGCTGTTAAAGAGTTTTTTCAAGAATATTAGCACAAAAAAGCAGGTTGGAGATTGATCTATAATTTGTAGGGTCTGAAAGATCAGTGTTAAGGTTATTTATCAATGGTTTAATCAGATCTGTTTTTCAAGAGCTTGCCACATAATCCTGACTCAGGCTAGAGTTTACCAGGCCCAAAAGAGGGGCAGCTAGAATAGCTAAAAGATCCTTTAGCATGACAGGAGGAGGGTGACCATCTAGGAGGTGATCTAAAATACATACTTGCAATAATTACCGCCATGATAAGTTTAGTCAGGGGATGAAAGTTCAATACGCTACATGGGACTGATAAAAACGTCACACGCAGCATCCTTAACAGGTAACGTAGCCAGCATGGCATCCAAAAGATTTTTAATTTTCCTAGCCAAGAAGGCAAAAAAATTGATCATAGGAAATTAGTGCCAGATGTTTATCTTTATCTGAAGGTCTGAGAGGTATCAATTCTTTAAAGAGTTGCCTCAGAATATTGTCTACTTCATTAATTTTATCTGAATCAAATTGTCTTTTGGCTGTTTTGGTAAGGGTTTTATACTTTCCTTGTAATTTCAGACAGCTCTCTTTAAGAGAAATATCTAATATTTTTCCTGCATCCCCTTTCTTCCCTATGGATTTGAGCTCCTAAAAATCATAGAGTGTTGTAAAACAATGGCTGGTTCCTAACAGGCTTAGTTTTAAGAACCCCAGTGGAGGCTAATCTTTCTATGTCAGACTTCTAACAGGTTGGGTAAAGGGTGTTCGACACATGAATTTTGCTGTTCCAATGATCTGGAGGGAACCAAGAGATCACTTGACAAATTGCTACTTTTGCCTTACAAACATTGCAGGCATTACTTCAAAATCAAAACACACTGTAAATTACCCAAATTTACTATCTGCCATGAGGCCTGAGCCTCACTGTCAAGAATTGCCGGTGCCAAAACCTCCAGAAAATCTTACAGTGAATGAGGATGAAGAAGAACCAATGAATGCTGATGATGTTTACGATGATGGTGATGATGTAATGCAGGATCCAAGCTTTGAGGCATCCGGTTCCTCTTCTTAACCACATTTATTGGACCAAGGTGATTTGAATGATCTCGCCAGATTTGAATCTTTCAAAGCGACAAGCAGAACTGTTAGGGTCACGATTGAAAGGCTGGAATCTTCTTCAGAAAGAAACCAAAGCATGCACTTTTAGAAATAGGCATACCGAGTTTGTGGATTACTTTGCCTTTGAAGATGGAATTGCTTTTTGTTGTGAAGTTAAATCCCTGATGGAAACACTTTGTCCGGATTATAGAACAGAGGATTGGCGACTATTTATTGATTCTTCTAAATATAGCCTAAAAGCTGTGCTTATCCACAATGGAAATATTTTACCATCAGTTCCAGTAGCTCATGCCGCCAATATGAAAGAAACTTACAGCAGTATACATCTCCTGCTAACAAATATCAAGTATGAAGAACACAAGTGGAATATTTGTGGCGATTTAAAAGTAATTGCCCTCTTGCTTGGACAACAGCTTGGTTGGACAAAGTATTGTTGCTTTCTATGTGAGTGGGACAGCAGGGACAGGAAAAAATCATTACATCCGGAAACAGTGGCTAAAGAGATCATCACTGGTCCCAGGCCAGAAAAATGTTGCACATGACCCACTTGTGGAGCCGAATAAAGTATATCTACCTCCACTCCATATAAAGTTGGGTCTTATGAAGAACTTTGTAAAAGCCATGGATAGAAGTGGACTTGGATTTGCATATCTAAGAAAGACATTTCCACGAATCAGTGAGGCAAAGATCAAAGAAGGGACCTTTGTAGGACCTGATATTAGAAAACTAATGAAAGATGAAAACTTTGAATGAAACGGAAAGAGCTGCATGGCAGTCCTTTAAGACTATTTGCGGCGACTTCTTGGGAAATAAGGCAGACAACTACGCAGAATCAGTGGATACTCTACTGAAATCTTACCAGAAACTGGGATGTAACATGTCTTTGAAAATGCACTTCTTGCATTCACACCTGGACTTTTTTCCTGCAAATCTAGGAGTAGTCAGCGATGAACATGGGGAAAGGTTTCATCAGGACATTTCAGTAATGGAAAATAGGTACCAGGGCAAGTGGAGCTCCAGTATGCTCGCAGACTATTGTTGGACCCTTAAGAAGGATGTTCTTGAGGCGTAATACAGCAGAAAATCATATACAACTACCTTTTAGAAGACATTACGTTACAATATACATCTATATACATCTAATGTAAATATGAGCAACAGTGTCTAAATTTAAACTACAGGTCACTCAAAAACGTTACGTGATGGAGAATTTCTAAGTACATATCCGAGTTCGTAATCAAAAACAGTACTAGAATCAACCATTTTCATTTCTGTGACAGAAAGGTTTTTGAATTTTGTTTACGAATGTTATTGCAGTTCTTTCTATGATGGTATCAGACAGCCAAAGAAACAGAAAGGGAGCCTGCATGCTGAAAAAAAGAGAGGCTGTACATAGGACTATGAGAGACAGCAGCTGCAAGAGCCACTGGAAGCCATGGTGAGCTACAGAGTGCCAGAAAGTGTCTGACACAGAAATACCTGCTCGAGGAACTGCAAAATCTTCTTACTAGGGCTATAAGAGAGTCACTAGTATCAGCCAAAAAACTTTATTTTTATTTTTTTTTAGAGTAGAGCTTCTGTTTTCAACCACAGCAACTTCTCTAGGTGCCCACTGCTGACATATTCCCAGGCACCGATACCCAACTCACCAGGACACTCATACCTTACCTCACCGATCGCTGAAGGGAATGGCATTACATTCAACCAAGGACTGGTGAAGGTCTCCCGGGGGAGGGGAGGCCCTATCCCGGGAGTCAAAAGCTCCCCCTGGGCTGGGTGGGAGCTGGGGCCCCATTGTTTCATCTTTTAGGGTGACAACCCTGCTGCTGGCCCAAGAAGGGCTCACAGTGGTGACTCTGATGAAAGGAGCCCATTTTCCTCGGGAATAGGGGTCTTTTCCCTGATGGTTTCTTATGGGGGAAGAATGAGGCCTTTTTGGAGAGCCTCTGTTGAATCACCATGTCAGCCTCTATCTCAGCTGCCTTGTCAGCAATAGGTTTGGCAAACAGGTTCTCCCCAGTACAGGGGATGTCGAGCAGCTTGTCTTGGACCCACTGCTTGAGATCCAAAGACTGCAGCCAGGCTTGGTGTTTGGTACTGATGCCAGCCGCTGCTACCCGAGCCGCTGACTCGAAGCCATTATAGGTTGCCCATGAAAAGAACTTAAAGCAGCCCTGGATCTCAGAGGTCAGGGATTGGAACCATTGGAGGGGTTCACCAGCAAGCCTTGCTAAAAACCCGGACAACTCCTGGGTTAGTGCCTTAAGGTACATCACTATGTATAGCTCATAGGCCTGGATCAGACACCCCAGCATCGAGCCTTTGTAGCGCTTGCACCCAAGGGCATCAAGGGTTCTAGCATCTTTACTAGGGAGAATGGAAGAATGGGTCTTCAGATCTTAAGTTTTTGCATGGTTCACTCGACAACCATGGAGTTATGCGGGAGTTGAGGGTTGGTGGAATCCCGGCCCTTTCCTGACCCAGTACATGGCATCAAGTGCTGGCTGACCACCGGTACCAGCACCGGGGTTTCCCACATTCTCAACAGAAGCTGCTCGAGGATTGGCTGCCCTGGCACCATGTGAGTTTCTTGGGGGGGAGACTTGTACTGAAGAATCTCCAGCTCTTCAGTGCAAGGGTCATCCTCCGCCTCTGTTTGCACCAAGAGGGCTCTGGCCATATCCTTGACAAAGTCATGGAAGGCCACATCCTCTGGAGGAGAACGGCACTGGGGAGCCGGGAGAGAAGGGTCCCAGAGGATGCCTCAGTGCCGTCTCATTTCTAGGGATGCCTCATTATCAGTCTCCCACTCCGAGTCAAGGGTTGATGACAAATCCAAAGCCCTGCAACTTCTTGCCTCAAGGCCAGTGCCGAGGGGCCTGAGGCCTCCAGAGGACCTGGGGTCTGAGTTGCGGAAACTGGCTGGGGAAGATTTGATTCCAAAGGAATGGGACAAGGACCGGGATCTGAGACCAGTGGCACTCAGAGTTCGGCTCAATGACTGAGGACTCCCCCACAGTCAGGGGGCCGGTCATCGGGGCAGATGATGCAGCCGAACCAGCCATCATTGCCTGCTGCAGGGCCAGGATAGCAGTGATGTTCTGCTCCAGAGCCGCCATTCTGGTTTCCAAGCGAGAAGGCTCAGCAGCTTTCAGCGCAGGCACCAAGGAGCTCAGGCCCGGCACCAGAACTCTTGCGAGTGCATCCTCGACGAGGACTATGGTCTCCAGGAACCTTGCGTGGTCCTCGTCGAGGATGCACTCGCAAGAAATCCTTTTTTGAGGACCTTGGTAGGGCGCTTCTCGGAACCGAGAAGGTTCCACTGGAGAAACTTGTTTTACCAAGTTTCTCCAGTGGAACCTCGACAGACTGTGAGGATTTTTTCTTCTTCTTTCCCTCGGGGTCCAAGGTCTTCTTGGATGAGCTGCTACTGCGGGACTCCAAAGATGCTCGAGCCACACGGGAAGTGCTGGACTTGGAGCCTAGCATCAGGGAAGCCGATACAGAGTTGGACCTTGAAAACAGTTTCTCCTGCAACTCCAGCCTCTTTTTATTGGTCTTAAGCATAATGGCTTGGCACAGTTTACAGGGGGTGCTGTCATGGTCTGGGTCCCAGGCAGCGGAGACAGCAGTCATGGGTGGCAGTTACTGTCATGGTTTGACTACAGCGGTCACATTTTTTAACCCACTGGGAGACATGGTGTGAAACACCCGGTAGGGGTCGACAACCCCCAGGCAAAAAAAAGGCACGAACACTGGCCGAGCCAAGCCTCGATTGGAAAAAAAAAAGGGAAAAAGCCAAGAACAGTGCCGAGTCTGGCGCCAGCTCGAGACAGGAAGAGGAACCGGTATGCAAATTGGGAAAAGATAATTTTTAAGGATATAGCAAGGATTTTTTTCAGGGAAATGGGACAGACATCCGTTTGGCTCTGCGAAAAAAGGAGACTGAGCAAGATGGCACCCTTGGGCAGGAAGGGGACCATGCATGCATGATAGCATGTCCCAAAGGCTTTCTTTGAAAGCTGGCAAATGCTCCATACGGGCTCTGTTGGCACCGTCATCCATATGCGAGGACTGACTTTCTGCTTGTTGTTGGAGAAAGAGACATAGCTACGAGGTTCTTAAATATTTGCAGGTCAATATTCAGTGGCACTTGAGGTACAGCAGCAAATTATCCCTTCAACAACAATTATTAGCACCACTATACAGATCTATTTATTTATTTAAAATTATTTATATTCTCCACTAAAATATCCTAGGCAGATTACAACATAGTATACATACTAAATCAAAAATAAAGTCAAATGATATCAAATAATATAAAACATAATAAAACAACTGAAATGAGAACAAATTTCACAAATTTGGCAATACATTAATCCATTAAAAAAGCCTGCTTAAATAGATAAGCCTTAAGCTTCCCTCTAAAAGATGGTAAATGTGTGTCTAACCATAATTCAAGAGGAAAGAGAATCCTAAAATTTGGGCACAATTGTTGATAAGAAGCTAACTCTAGCAGTTCAGCATTTTGTAACCATAGTGCACGAGAAGGTTTATAAAGTTTCAAAACAGATGAGATACAATAAGGTGTATCATGACTCAGTGCCCTAAGTACCAACATATGTACTTTATAAATCAGACGCCATATTACAGGGAGTCAACGTAGTTCTAACAACACTGGAGTGATATTTACTTATTCCCATAATTACTCAAGCAGAGGTATTCTGAATTATTTGAGGTATCTGAATGACATAAGCAAGAAGACCAATATATTGTCACGCCCTTGCCCCTGGCCTCTGGCTTAGAGGGGCGAGGTAACGGAGAACTTCTCTTGGTGAGCTCAAATAAACTAGCTTTTCCTCAGATGGATTCTGGGACATGTAGTTTGGCTCTTAAGAAGAAGTGTAGTCATGGTCTGATGTTAAGGCAAATGACAGAATTTATTTTAAAGTAAAGGTCCAAGTAAACTGTACACGGGAATTTTGTCCATTCAGGATTGTTTCCAACAGAGCATTTAGATCAGTATAACTGCTTCACAGTCTTTTAAACACATGCAACTGGTTAACAACGTTGCTCAGTCTTAGAGAAACAGCTCTGCTCAGCAAGGTAAAAATACTTCTTTTTAACCTTGTGTTTGGGAAGTATTTAACAACAAACGAATAACTCAGTTCCTCTGGAACAACCTCTTCTTTCCCTCCTTCCTTTCAGGATAGGTTTTAAACTCAAAATAAGAAAAGAAGTAACAAACATTCACAAGCTTTCTCTTCATCGTGACTCAGCACTTTGCCTGAGAAATGCAAACACTGGAGTTTTCTTCAAACCCAATTCCTGGCTCAATTCCAGTTACCTGCTTCTAGGAGACTTTCTCATTCAATGCTAGCCTTTAGCATAATGATTCCATGCTTGTAGCTTGACACAGGGTACAGTCCATGGGGATATCTAGATCCTGCAATTCCTCCCCTGCCAACTCAATCTGCATATCCTCTGGTGTTGTTAGGGCAGTGTCCTGGTCTGAGCTCTGGACACAGTGCTCAGAATACAGCCTCCCTGGGGGTTCTAATGTCTCTCCTGAGCTCAACTCTCCCCGATAAAGACAGTCAGTACCTGAAGCACTGGGCAGTTCTCCCTGGTTGTGCTCACTACGGTTCCTTGTCTCCTTCCAGCCTCTCTGGAACAGCTCTCTGTATCCCTCTCTGGGTAATCTCCTGGAGATCTGCAAGTGCTCCTGGTTCCACTCCTGATTCCCCTGAATCCTCTGAGTCTTCCGAACCTCCTGAGACTTCTGAGCTTCTCCTTTCCTCTGAGCTTCCTTCTTCCTCTACTTTAGCAGGGGTTTATATTTCCCTCTCCAGGGCTCCAGCCCTTCCTCCACTCCTCCCAGGTGATTATAATCACCTCTCAAGCCTGCAGTTACGTCATAGGAGTTAGAGTGTGGCTGCCTGAACTTTCTCTCCCTCAGGTTTCTTTCTCTATGAGGGGCCTGAAATCCATGCCCTGCAGGGATTTCTCCTTTCTCTAAGTTAAAGTCATTGGCCTTTTCTATACTCATAGGCTCAAAACAGGCTTCCTTGTCACAATATAAACTATTACGGTAGTCCAAATAGTTATCCGCATAACTTAGGACAGAAATAAGCTGTCCTGGTTGCTATATTGATAGCAAGCTATGTGAATCACTGGAACTTCTGAGTCATTTCAATTAGTGATAGGTACTATCACTTCAGACATCTCTTGTAAATTTGGGTTTTTGTTTAGACTCTGAATTGAATTTTTCTTCCCAGATCTCTTCAGTTGTCTGATCTTGTTGTTTTGCCCTGAGGCAAATTCATAATATCCGTTTTATTCTTGATGTAAAGAAACGTCATTCCCTCATTCATGCTCTTGTATTAAGTTGTATCGATTGCAGTTCTTTCTACGATGGTATCAGACAGCCAAAGAAACAGAAAGGGAGCCTGCATGCTGAAAAAAAAGAGAGGCTGTACATAGGACTATGAGAGACAGCAGCTGTTAAGAGCCACTGGAAGCCATGGTGAGCTACAGAGTACCAGAAAGTGTCTGATACAGAGACACCTGCTCGAGGAATTGCAAAATCTTCTCTCTACTAGAGCTATAAAAGAGTCACTAGTATCAGCCAGAAAACGTCATCTTTAGTTTTTACAGATGAAAGCATCTGTTTTCAACCACAGCAACTTCTCTAGGTGCCCACTGCTGAGATAATCCCAGGCACCGATACCCATCTCACCAGGTCACTCATACCTTATCTCACCGGCATTACATTTAACCAAGCTCAATTAACACTTGGGGGTTAAATGGTTTTTGGGGTCATTTCAGGACTTGAGATGTTTGTGGAGCCTGATTCATGGAGGGGAACGTCCAGGCCATCCAAATGTTCCTGAGGAAGAGGAGCCCATTTGGACCCAATTCTGGACCATGGGAATGAAATGTTCCCATGGTGTACATAATCGGGCCCGTTGACGGACCAGCATGCCCCTGCCACCTGCAGGGGCATCCTCCCCGCAGGTGATCCCGACTCCCATGGCTTCGGCCCTTTTCCCTGCTGCACAACCCACAGCTGGCCTTCCGTGGCCTGGATCGGGCGGCGAGGACCCCTCGCACCCGGTCACGGCCCAGGGGAGGATCCCTATGCCATATAGCAGGATTTGTGCTGCTTATTCCACCTTTGAGGTGGAATAAACAGCCCCTCAGGACGTAACAGGGAGGTGGACCTGAATGAGCCCTGTACTTCCTGCCGGACTGGCCCACACCTACTTCATGCCCAGATCCCACCTCCCACCGGCTCTCCCTGTCCTGATACTCAGGACGTATGGGGAGAGGAGGAGGTGGAATCAGGCCCGGACGGCTTGCAGGGCTGCACATCCTGCTGGGACATGCAGCCCCGCAACCTACATCCCAGAATCAGGCCCATAATGAAAAACAAGGATCTGTTCTAGGCCCTCTCCTTTTCACTCTCTACGCCCAGTCCCTTGGTACTCTCATCTCCTCCCATGGCTTTCAATATTATTTCTATGCTGATGACTCTCAGATCTATCTAGCTACAACTGATATTTCTCTTACACTCCAAGCCCATATATCTGCCTGCCTATCTGACATCACTGCCTGGATGTCTCACCACCATTTAATATTGAAAATGGACGAAACCAAACTTCTTATTTTTACCCCTAAACCTTCTTCCCCACTTCCTGCCTTCTCTGTCTCTGTTGATAACACTCTTCTGCTTCTTGGTTTCTCAGTCTGCAACCTTGGAATCATCTTTGTCTCCTTCTCCACACATCTCCAACAGATAGCAAAAACCTGTCGTCTTTTTCTCTACAACATTAACAAAATTCACCCCTTCCTTTCTGAACACACTACTAAAACACTTATCCACTCTTTAGTCACTTGTTGCCTCGACTACTGCAACCTTCTCCTTGCTGGTCTCCCTGTAAGTCATCTTTCTCCCCTTCAGTCTGTTCAAAACTCTGCTGCAAGGCTAATCTTTTGCCAGCCCCTATATACTCATATAACCTCCTCTTCTCAAATCACTTCATTAGCTTCCCTTCTGTTTCTGTATCCAATACAAACTTCTCCTTCTGACCTATAAATGCATTTATTCTATTGCTCCTCATTCCTCTCTTCTCTCTCCCTACACCCCTCCTTGTGAACTCCGCTCTTCCTCTGGATCGCTTCTCTCTATGTCTTCTCTTCAACAGCCATTTGCAGACTTCGATCTTTCACCTTGTTGCTCCTTATGCCTGGAACAAACTACCTGTATCTTTATGTCAGGTTTTATCTCTTTCCCTTTTCAAATGCATGCTAAAAGCTCGTTTTTTTCAGACCGCTTTTGGATCTTAATCTTTTGTTCTCCTTCTGTCTCATTACCCTTCCCTACTGTACCCTTGATCTCATCTGTTGCACTGTCTGTCTTGATTAGATTGTAAGCTCCGATGAGCAGAAACTGTCTTTTGTATGTACGCCTTGTAGCACTATATATATGATTAATAGTAGAAGTCGTACGTAAGTTTGAATTCCAGTAACTGGTTTACATTCTTCTTCCCACTCCTGAGAAACTAGAAAGGGTTATATGAAAAACAAAAGGTAAAAGGAGGGCATATGGATGCCAGGTCACTGGACTCGAAGTTGCCTGGGACAGAGGACAGAATTATGAGAGAGGGCCTAAGAAAGGAGAAAAAGAGAGGGATTTGTCTCTTACTGACAAGATGAGCTTGAGAAAACCTGAACACAATGATGTACCTAAGGAACCAGTGGAGAAAAAATCCACAGGAAAAGCTGATTGTTATCCTAGCCAGTGATGATATGGAAGGAAGAAGAAAAAGAAATCTGTGGTATTTTGATAGAAGAATTTGTATTTTGCTACCATGACCTATTTTGGCCTTTTAATCTGAAGCAGCATCTCAATAAACTGTGTTTTATTTAGAGTGACCTGGACATGGGCTTTGTAGCATGTCTGAGGGGCAGTGATTGATACAGACAGAGGAAGACAGCATACTGCAAGCCTAGTGTTCAGTCTCCCCAACCACCCAGGCCACCACATTTCTTACGGTAACGGTAATTGCTCTCCTGCTTTCTTGTTCTGTCTGTGTAGATCTCTGAATCTCTGATTCCAGCAGCTTGATGGCGATATCCTCAAACTTGGGGTGCAGCACAAATAAAACTTAACCAGTTGCAAGCACAAACAAATCTACTACAGGATTAGTTGGATGACTCAAGGGCATCACATACACCGACAATATATGATAAATCAACTCTGGATGGCTGAGATTTAGGATGCTGTGGAAGCATTATTTCTGAGGGGGAGAGGGGAAGTCCCATCCATTGTGCAACAGTGACACCTAGTGGGAAGATTTAAAGCCCGTGATTTTGGCGTTCTAGAAGGAGCACAGATGCACTGACCCCAGCTGAGGACTATGAAGACCAGGTTAAGGTGAATTATGAGTTCTATAGAATAGAAGAAAAATTCTCAGGTAGTTGCACATGAAGGCTCATGGTGGTGGGTCCCATCCCCAAATCCAAATGAGATAAAAGAAACAGAAGAAAACTGCAGAGTTAAAACAAAAGCAAAAAAAACACACTTCATGGTACACAGAAAAAGAGGTTAATGGAACTCTAAGGTTAATTACTGGATGACAAAGTATAATCTCTGGTTTATTTAATGCCTTGCCTTCTTGCTGATTTCAGATTGAGTTAAAATAGTTTAATAGTAGGTGTCACTATAGGTCTCTCCAAAGACAGCAAAACATTCTTACTTGTCAACAACTGCTTTTAAGGTTTTTTTCTGGTTTAGTTGGTAACCATGAAAAACAGTTATTTAATAATTAAGGTTTTATGTACTCAATTGTAAAAGTACTTTGCAAAAGCATTTTACAGAGGAAGAACTATTTAATCATTTCATAGACAAGATTCCCAAGAGCAGAGATGTCTCTCTCCATACAAAGATTCAATTTGTTCAAGCCATGATATTTTCAATATCATCATATGGATGCGAAAGTTGGACAGTGAAAAAGACAGACAGGAAGGAAATTGATGCCTTTGAATTATGGTGCTGGCGACAAATATTGTGTATAACATGGACTGCCCGAAGAACAAACCAGTCAGTACTAGAGGAGATAAAACCAAAGCTTTATTTAGAAGCTCAGATGACAAGACTTTGACTTTCATACTTTGGACACATCATGCGAAAAGAGAGATCATTAGAGAAAGACATCATGCTTGGCAAGGTAGAAGGTCAACGCAAAAGAGGAAGGCCAGCAATGAGATGAATTGATACAATAACAGCAGCTACGGGTACCAGTCTGTCAACAATGAGCCGCCTGACTGAAGACCGAACACAGTTTAGGATAGCTATCCAGAGGTTCGTCAGGAGTTGACACAGACTCAACGGCACTTAACAATCATTTATGCTTCTGTATCCTGCCTTATGCACATCACTTTCCCCTTCTCCTGAATATACTGAATACAAGAACCTGTAAGATTTCTCCCTTCTGCTAACTAATTCCTCTCTCTTCGTTTATCTTTGCTATTATCTTTGGGTTCTCCCTCTCCCTCATATATCTAAAGGTTTAATCTCTTCCTTGTACTGACTGGATAATTTTCTCTTTCTTAAGGCCTTTGCTAGTCCAGGCTGTACTCCCTGCTTCTTTGAGAATATTTTTAAGGGGGGGGGGGGGGTTCTGATAATTCTGCCTATCCTTCTCATCTTTTGTAGTTTCTTTTTTTTATTTTCTGAGTCCTTATCTTTTTGCTCTTATTTCTGCTCTTTTCCCATATTACAAAAGTGAGAGTATAGGATGTAATTTGCCAATCCCAGGAAGAGCTCAAGAAATGGCCAACTACATCTCTCACAGTCTGTTCAACTTGTATTTAAAGACAGCAGAAGTTCTGAGAAACTGTGGAAGAGCAGATAAAGTCCTAGTCCTCAAAAGTGAGAACAAAGAGGAGTCTGATAATTACAGACCTATGAGAATAACTACTAGTGGGCAAAGCTATGGACATGCCACTAAAGAAAAGGATAGTGAAGTACCTCAAAAACAAGTAGACTGCTGCACCCAGATCTTTGCAGCCTGGCAGATCTTTCAGTTGTTCTACCTTTCCCAGTATATCTGCTTCTAATTGATTTTTGTACCATGTAAGACTAATAAGAGAAAATATTTTTTCACCCAACATGTAATCGAACTCTAGAATTCATTACTGGAAGATGTAGTAAAAGCTGTTATAGTGTAGCCAGGTTAAAAAAGGTTTGGACAAGTTCCTGGAGGAAAGGTCCATAAATCATTATTTAAAGAGAACCTGTGAAATCCACTGCTTACCCTGGGACAAGCACTGTGGAACCTGTGTGCCTTTTTGGGAACCTGACAGGTACTTGTGATCTGGATTGGCCACTGTTGGAAACAGGATACTGGGCTTGATGGACCTTGGTCTGACCCAGTATAGCATTTCTTTTGTTCTTAAGCATACTTTACCATTTTATTAAATTTCTGATTTCTTTATTAAATATTATATAGGAGTGGAGGAGTGGCCTAGTGGTTGGGGCAAGGTACTTCAGGCTGGAAGGTTGGTGGTTCAAATCCCACTAGAGGACAGCAACCTTGGGCCGGAAGGACTGGGGTTTCTAGTCCCACAGGTGCTCCCTTGTGGTCTTGGGCAAGCCACTTGACCCTCCATAGCCCATGTTCCCTGTAAAATAGTTATCTCCAAGTTATAATGCCCTGTTCAATGTAATTTCAGTTTGTTCAATGTAAACCACACTGATGCAGAATAGCGCGGTATATAAGAGAATGTAAATAAATATATCATCATCTACAATGAGCTGCCATCAATTACAAACCCTAATACATTTCTGCTGCAGTTTAACGGTGAGATTAATATGCGCCACTGGAACATTTTTTTGGAAACACATACCAGATTCCACCCCATATGCCTCTCCAACCCAGTACGGTTTTACTTATTAACAATTAACATGATTGAAAGGGACAGAAGGAAATCTATAGTATAGGCCTCCCCTTTGAAACCTTAGCTGAGAGAGCGAGTGATTTCCATATAATAAGTTTAGAGTGGTACATTTAGACAGAAAACAGAACACTCTCTATCCAATAGGTCTGTCCAAAATTTTAGAAGATTACTACAATAGTAAAGCATATATGGTATAGTGCCCATTTTGCTATGACATCACCAGCAGCAGTTAGAAACCTCTTGTGCAAACTTGTCTCCTTGACTGGAGTCCATAAGGCATGGTATGCTACCATAAAGAGAGATTGGGTGAATGATGCCAAGTACGATACTTGCCCAAAAACATTACCATTCTTTATCAAAGTTCCACCTACATAATTTTCCAACACTCTTCAAGCCCTAACAAATTGGAGATTCTGAGAATTTTGTAGGAGAGGCCAATTTTGGTAGAGAAGCTAGTATTTTAACCGTTAATTCCAGCATCCATTTGTCTGAGAGTGATGTCAAATTTATGTTAGAATGTTGGATGATGTGCCATAACTATATCCAAGAGGAATACGGACTGGCCAAAAGGCCAAATTATTCTTGGAGCTCACCAGGGGTTTTAAACCTAGTCCCAGCAAGCAGCTGGCTAAGAGACCAGATGCTTCTGGCTTGCCAAACTCCCCAACTAATAGTCATTTTATCAATAAGACCTTTTGGAGTTATGCCAGAGGGGCAAGTTGCTCAGCACTTCACCCTCCCCCATTCGAACCAGCACATCCTCTATCATTTTAAAAGCATGACCACTCGCCATGCAAACCGGAGATAATAGGTGATTTTTCGGAAAAGACACTGCAAGGACCAAAGCAAGAGGGCTAAGAATGGCTCCACTACTACCAAATCATCTTATCCTGTGCTTCTGCAGCACTAAATCACTGACCTTCCTGTCGCAGCAAGGAGGCTGTACAATAGGAGCTGAAATATGGAAAACGGACCCCTCCCTTATCCTTAGACTGTTTAAGTTTGCCTAATGCAATTTTTGGATTTTCCCCTGCCATAGAAAATGGGACAGGAGTTTGTCAACCTCTCGAAAAAAGATATGCGGAAGTGTAAGTGATAGCATACTCATTATGTAGATCAATTCTGGACCAATCACCACCTTAAAGGAATTTAGTCTGCCCCACCATAAGTGCCATGGAGACTGCCTAATTATTGACTCTTGTACTACATTCGAAATAGTCACTATGGGCCCAGTTCAGCAAAGGCAGCTAGCATAATTACAGTACCTAGACATCACCGCTGAACACTAAACCTGTATATTCAATGCCAGGGCCATATTCGGACACCAGCATTGAATATCTGGGTCAACCACCGAAGCAGGAAGTGGCAATATTCAGCCACTGCTAAGTTAGCTTTGGTGGCAAAAGTTAGAACAGCCTTTCCTGTGCCTAACTTTCGCTGCCGAGGGATAATCAGGCAACGACTGAATATCACCACTGAATGGTAATCCTCAGGTAACATCCGCAGCACTACCCGATGCTAACCAGTTAGCGTCAGAGCATGTAGTGGCAGAACCCACAGATATTCAGTGGCAATCACCATGTTAGTGCCGCTGAATATCCCACTTAGCAACATTTACATGGTTCGCACATCGGCAAACTGTGTACATGCCTTTGAATACTGGGGCCTATATTTTTACTATTTCTTCCAACATCTTATCATCAAGGTACGCTCCTAGGTGCTTGACATATTTGGGTTTCCATTTGAAAGGATACTGACTCAGACCTTCTCTACAAAAGAAGTTGCTCATAAGGAGCACTTCCAATTTGGACGAATTGATCTTATATCTGGAAAGCTGTGAGAACTGGTCCATGACCTGCAGCAAGTACACTATCGAGTTTGCTGTCAGATATACCATAATGTCATCAGCATGAACCAATAATTTACATTCACATTTATGACCAGTCACACCCTGAATGTTCCTATTTTGTCAGATTGCTGAAGCCAAGGGATCCATCGCAATATTAATGGGACAGGGTGGATACCCCTAGTTCATCCTTCTAAACAGTGTGAACAACCTAGACCACAGAATGATGACCCAGACTTTGGTTTTAGGCCCTGTATACATGGCACAAACCACCTATAAAAACAACAAGTCATTCCATTTGTTGCAATCAAACACTTTCAGCGTTCAAAGACGAAACTACTATAGGAGGCACCTGGTTCTTAACAAGATGTAATAAATAGCAAAATAGCCTAGCCTTTTCTGACATTATTTGGCAGAGAAGAAACCTACTGTGCAATGATCACTACGGGGCATATTTATTAAAAGTTAACGTGTGTTAAGTGCTGCCACTGCCCATTCATTTCTATGAGCCATTGCAGCACTTAACGTGCGTTAACCTTTAGTAAACATGCTATGAATTAAATCACCAAAATGTTTGTTTAAGCACAAAACAAGGATTTTGCATAGATTTTACACTCTACATTACGTAGTGAAATCAGCCTTTAGTTGTTCACCAACATGGGGTCTCTTCCCAGTTTTGGGAAAACAACAATCTTAGCCTCAGTAAGATTGTTGTGGGCTAAGATTGTTGTTTTTCCAATCTATCAGTAATCTATCAACAATTAGCTGCCTGACCGAAGACTAAACACAGTGTAGGACAACTATCCAGAGGGTCGCCATGAATCATCATAGACTCGACAGCACTTAACAGGAGGAAGCCTCAGTAAAAATATCCCTATCACCTGCTGAAGAATAAAACTCATGAAAAGGACTCTGGAGCTTGGGGGCCAGGACATCAAGGAAACTATTGTAATACTCAACGGTGAACTTGTCCTGACCTGGTGCCTTGTTTCTGGAGAAGAATTTCTGCTACAGTAATTTCTTTCTCCAGCAGCACCCGCTGTGTATCAGTAAGGATAGGCATTTGCAGGTTGTTCAAAAAATCCCAAGTTCGTGCAAGGGAAGGGGGAGACTATATAAAGCTGTATAATACTCTTCTAACTGTTGAAGAATTTTTTGGCTCTTGGAGACTAATACATCCTGTGCCAACTTAATGCATTTCCTTCTCTCTGTCTTCTCTCCTTTAAGCAAGTGCCCCCTTTATTCCCTTCCTCATAATATAGTGCTTTTTGAGAAAAAATATACTATATCTACCAGTTCACTTGCTTAAAAGCATTTTGTACTTATACTTCAGCAGCTGCAGTGAGAACAACAGTATATTTATTATTCCAAGTCTAAATATGTTGCAATTATAACATCTTAATTTCACAATCCAAGAGTCTGATATCCTGATTTCTCTTCTTATGTAACCCAATAGGAAAATTCATAATAGCACTTCTCATAGTTGTTTTAAAGGTATCAAACTATTTAGATACTGAGGTATTCTCCATGGTCAATTTCATAGTCTCTTGAAATCCTTCCTCAGGCAACAGCCCTGCATTAAATCTCCATGAAGAACGCCTAAGCCCTTGCACAAGAAGATCCAGAAGCCTTGCTACTGTCACATGGTCCAAGATAAGAATGGGCAAAATTTCAGCCTGAGTGACACAGCATCAGGCTGGATGTTATTAAAAATAATCTATTCAGGTATATGTGTGATACAGCAAAAAAATTAAATGGTAAAGTCCTTTGCTGATGTGTGTAGAATGCACTAGGGGTCCATTAATATTTTATGACCAAATGTAGTTCCTGCCAGGAATAGCATGGTCTTCAATTGCATTTAGACTATCTAGTATGATATCCAAAGGTAAACAGAAAGCTCCCCCAACAACTGGGAACACACCCTTAGCATCCAATGCTATTTAAACTATTTCACAGAAGAATGTAGCCAAATCCATATTAGGTGCAAACACATTTAAGAGGGATTTAGTGCCACTAGCAATAAACAATGCAGTGTACACCCATCTGCCCTTCAGGTCAAACCTCTACAACTAAAAGGTATAACTTACAGATTTTTTAAATGAAACTGGCAACCTCATTCTCTCTCTCCTGTGCAGGGGAAAGTTCTAAAATACCATACCATGTGTCTGCCAACTTCAAGCATTCTTTGTGGTGTAAGCAAGTCTCTTGCAACAGAATAATGTCTGCTTGCACTGATGTAGATAAGTCAAGATCTTATGCTTCTTGATAGGGTTGTTAAGACCTTTCACACCGAGAGAGGTTAATTTGCATTTATTAGCCATATCAGACCAAAGACAAAGAATTTGCTATTGACATTAGAACAGAAAGAATTACAGCAGAGGTGGCAAGTCCATCTTTTACAGTGCTGACAATTAATAGGAGGGACACAATCAGAGTGCAAAACTCAGAATAACTGATCCAAATGACCTACCCAAAAAAATGTATTCCCAAACTATGACAAGCAAAACCAAGCCAAGCCACCAATAGCCTCTCTTCCCCATATTCTGATCTGCTCATCATTCCAGATCCAATATAGGCATGTTAGTATGAAAGAATACAGCATAAAGGCCCAGGTCCTTACTAGTTCACCAATACACACTAACCCTACTAAATATACCATACCCATACCCAGTAACGGGACAGAGACACTGGGAAGGGTGAGAAAAATTAAAGGGAACTTGAAAAAACCTGGAAAAGCACTCAAAAGGTTTGGAAACTAAGTTCAAAGCAAGCAAGTCTAAAAACTATGCATATGGTGTGCAACAATCTATTATCTACTTATCACTTAGGACAAGCACTGGCAACTGTGAAAAAGGAATAATCATCTCAGATGACTAGAGGGTCACTAGTGAATGTAATAATTCTGCTGAGAAAGCAAACAGCATCCTTGTGGGGCATAAAGCATAGTTACTCACCTGTAACAGGTGATCTCCGGGAACAGCAGGAATTTAGTCTTCACATATGGGTATCGTCAGTACTGTGATGGCGAAGATGGTCAGATTCCCATGGAAATAGAGGGAATACAGGAAATTTCCCCTAGGCAAAGGGAAAAAGAAAAAAAGGCTCACTTTAAAACCAAAGTCAGCATTGAAAAAAACAGTCAGTCAGAACTTGCTGGGCAGAAGCCACGCCCCAGGTCCATAATAGCTAAGGGTGCGGATACAACTCAGCTGGGGGCGGGGTGGAAGGAGAGCAGCAAGTCACATGCTTATAAACCCATGAGGGCAGAGAAAGTTCACAGGAGAGTTCACGGCAGAGATCAGATGATAGTGCACGGCAGAGTTCACGGAGGAGTTCACTGAAGGGATCACTGAGGAGCTCAGGACGGAGCTCAGCGTTGAACTCAGAGGATAGCTCAAGGAGTGCAGCTGGAAGGAAAGGAGCTGCCAGCATTACACACCTCCCAGGAGAGGAAGGGAGACTGACCCCATTCTCAGAGGAACAGGCTGAAGAGAAACCGTATTCAGGTCAGGAGCTGTATTCCTGGAGGGGAGATAATCAGGCTGCAGATATCCTAAAACCATATGGCTTCAGTAAGAGCAGAGAGCCATTCTTGAAAGGACGTCTCAGAGGTAAAACTGATTATCTTAACAAAGCCAAGTCTCAGGAAGACATAATAGCCAGCAAGCTTTATGCATTGAGCCAGGAGCCAGCATATGGAAAAGTCTTTAACCATGAGAGAGCTAATGTGTTAGAGCTACTACAAAGTTTATTACAGAACCAGGAAGTAATTGAGAAGCAGAGGTATTCTGTTCCCCGAGCAGAAGCACAGGTGTCTGCTGATGAGGACTCAGACCTCTCCGGTTCTATGTGTGAATCAATGGAGATTGAAGAAGAGGTTCCATTAAATGATCCAGAGATTTGTATGGAATGTGATTTGTCACAGGTAGTCAAGTAAAGAACTGTCTTTTGTATCTGCTACAGAAAGGTACAGTTTGTTGGGATTACCTAACCTTTTTAGAGCCAGAAGAGTTTTAATTAGAGTGTTTGCTGTGCTGAGTGAGACGTAAGAATGCCTAACGTTTTAAAGTCTCATGTGCTCTAATTAAGAACCAGGAACAAGCTCTGAAAGTTTGTACAAAGGAAAAGTTTATTCTGTGAGAAGAGTTTTTGCATTTACCTTGAATAAGAAAAAGGAACATTTGTGTTTGAGCATTTTTGAGAAAAAGCCTTATTTGCCAGAAGAAGGATTTTTTCTAATGCTGAAGAAAGCTGTTTTGATTTTCTTATCTTGTATTTTGTTACTTCAAGTTTTCATGTAATGCCAAGCTTCATATTGAAGTTCTCTATGCCAAGGGAGGCTTAAAAATAAAAAAAAATATTCCTGTTTGCTTTCAACTCGGCTCCAGCTTATTTAGCTACACAACTACAGGTGCTTTGAACTACGACTCCCAGGAGCCTTTGCGCTGGGTAGTCTCTTGAAAGTAATTATCACACCTTATCCGACGTCAGGCAACTGCCTAGGCGGACGACGGGGCGTGACAGTACCAACGGAGCCTGTGCAGGTACGCTCCCCAGCGTCCAATAGGAAAGCTTTTGGGAGCATCCCACAGCGCCTGCGTGCTTCTTTCCCACCTTTCCCAACTGTCCCTCTCCAGTTGAGTTTATAGCTGAGACAGAGAGAGGGAAAGAGAGAGATAGAGAGATACAACTCCTAGGGGAGGTGGGTGGGTTGTGAAGACTACATTCCTGCTGCTCCCGGAGATCACCTGTTACAGGTGAGTAACTATGCTATCTCTAGGAATAAGCAGGAATGTAGTCTTCACATATGGGGACTCCCTAGCTTCAGATGCCAGGCAGAAACCCCAGAGGCTGTGTGCCCTTGTGAAAGGGCTCCACTTCCCCCCATGGATCTCTGGCATCCTACCAGGGATGGTGGGTAGGAGTTGATTAAGTATGGAACAGGTGTTGAAGAACAGCCTGACCAAACAAGGCATCCCAGCGGGAGTCCTTGTCTAAGCAGTAATGGGCTGTGAAGGTATGAACCGAGGCCCAAGTAGCTGCTCGACAGATGTCGTCGACAGACACAGAGTGAAGATGAGCCATAGAGGCTGCCATGGCCCTCACATTGTGAGCTGTGACATGGCCTTGCAAAGGAAGATTTTTACTCTCATAGGCAAAAGAAATACACTGTGCAATCCAGTTGGACAGTGTTCTTTTGGAGACTGGAAGTCCCAAATGACTAGGATCAAAAGCAACAAAAAGTTGAGAGGACTTTCTATGTTGCTGAGTTCTTTGCAAGTAAAAAGCTAAAGCTCTTTTACAATCCAAAGTATGAAGATTCCTTTCTGCATTTGAGGCGTGAGGCCTTGGGAAGAATACAGGAAGGTAAACCGCTTGGTTTAAATGAAAAGGTGACACCACCTTTGGCATAAAGTGTAGATGAGTCCTAAGGACTACCTTATCATGATGGAACCTTGTATAAGGAGAATCAGCCACCAATGCTTGCAATTCACTGATGCGACGTGCTGATGTGATTGCAATAAGAAAGATGACCTTCCAGGAAAGGAATTTCAAAGAGGTAGTAGCTAACGGTTCAAAAGGAGGCTTCATGAGCTGCCCAAGAACCAGATTTAAGTCCCATGCCACCAGTGGTGGTTTAATGGGAGGCTTAGTTAAAAGAAGACCACTCATAAATCTCGCTATGAGAGGATGAGAGGAAATAGGTTGTCCATTGAGAGGCTTGAAAGAAGCTGTAATAGCACTCAAATGAACTCTCACTGAATTGGTCTTAAGCCCTGTATTAGACAAATGAAGGAGATACTCCAGTAATGATTCCAGAGGTATCGCAAGAGGGTCAAGACCCTTCTGTGAGCACCATATGGTAAACCTTTTTCACTTGAAAGCATAAGAGTGTCTTGTGGAAGGTTTCCTGGAAGCATAAAGGATATCCTTTACCTGCTGAGAAAGGTTAAGACCATGAAGTTCTAGGCTTTCAGCAACCAGGCCCTGAGATGCAGAGACTGGGGATTGGGATGCCACAGCATCCCGTCGTCCTGAGACAGGAGATCTGGAGCAGATCCCAACTCCAGAGACGGAGCTTGAGAGAGATGTAGAAGCAGAGGGTATCACACTTGCCATGGTCAATGTGGAGCTATGAGAATCATATGGCCTCTGTCTCTCTCAAGCTTGAACAGGTTTTTGGGAATTAGGGGAATGGGCGGAAAGGCATACAGGAAGTCCTGACCCCAATGGAGGAGGAAAGCATCCCTGGCCTGACAACCCTGAGCCGGAATTCTGGAACAGAACCGGGGAAGTTTGGCATTCAGCGGACTTGCGAAGAGGTCTATGTCCGGGGTTTGAAAAATCTTTGCCACCTGGTCTACATGGAGAGACCATTCGTTTGGAAGCAGAACTCGACTGAGTGTCTGCCCAAGAGTTTTGAATGCCTGGAAGATACACCGCAAGGAGATGAATCTGATGCTCTCTGGAGAGGGCCCATAGTCGCAAAGCTTCTTTTCAGAGTGACAGAGAGCCTGTTCCGCCCTGCTTGTTCACATGGAACATGGCTACCTGACTGTCCGTTTGAACTAGGACTGTCTTGTAGCTGAGCTGGGTGTGGAATACTCGAAGAGCAAGTACGATTGCTCTGAGTTCCAGGAGATTGATGTGTAGATAGGTCTCCTGTGGAGTCCAGGTACCCTGGGTAGACAGACCTTGCAGGTGAGCTCCCCAACCCACCTGTGAAGCATCTGTTGTCAAAGTGGCTTGGGGTGGGGGTTGTTGGAAAGGGGACCCCACCAAAAGGTTTTGGGGTGACTGCCACCATTGGAGGGACAAAATAAGACGATCCGTGTTTGTTATTTTGTCTGACAGGCAACCTGATGCCTGAGTCCATTGAGTGGATAAAGTCCACTGGGCTGCCCTCATATGGAGGTGAGCATAAGGAACCACATGCACGGTGGACGCCATGTGGCCAACAATTGTAACATTTCCCGAGCAGTGAGGTGAGGCTTTAGCACTGCTTGGGAAGCTAAGTGCACCATGCGAAGGCAGCGGGGCTGTGGAAGATAGGCCCTTGTCTGTCTGGTATCCAGCAGAGCTCCTATAAACTCTAGAGACTGAGTGGGAGCTAGGTTGGATTTTGGGAAGTTTATGACAAGTCACAAATACTGAAGGATACGCATTGTGCGAGATAGAGAAATCCTGGCCTTTGGCTCTGAAGGGGCTCAAATGAGCCAGTCATCTAAGTAAGGGAAGACAAATATTCCCAGGGTGCGAAGAAATGCTGCCACCACAGTCATGCATTTTGTAAACACCCTTGGTGCCGAGGCCAGGCCAAAAGGAAGAACTCTGTATTGGTAGTGCTTCCCTTGAAATAGAAAGCGAAGAAACATTCGGTGAGTTAAATGGATGAGAACATGAGTGTACGCATCCTTGAGATCTAGAGAACAAAGCCAATTCTCTGAGGTACAAAATGGGTCTGTGTCCTCCTGTTTTCTTTGGGATAAGGAAATAGGGGGAGTAGAACCCTGTACCCTGTTGGGGAATGGGTACCTCTTCTATTGCCCCTTGGGCAAGAAGTAAAGTGACCTCTTGACCTAACTGGGCGTTGAGAGAGGTCTGAGAATTGAACTGTCTTACCATTGTAGGAGGGGGCATGCTGAGGAAGTGAAGCTTGTATCCCTCTCTTACAATGGACAGAGTCCAACTTTCTGCTGTTATCTGCTCCCATCTGGGGGCAAAGCACAGTTACTTACCTGTAACAGGTGATCTCTGGGAACAGCAGGAATAAGTCTTCACATATGGGTACGTCGGTACCGACGGAGCCTGCGCGGGAACACTTCCCAGCGTCCAATCAGAAAGCTTTTGGAAGCATCCCACCACGCCTGCGTGCTGCCTTCCCGCTTTTCCCAACTGCCTCTCCTCAGTTAAGTTTTAAAGCTGAGACAAAGAGAGAGAGAGGTAAGGAAAGATAGATAGAGAGATACAACTCCTAGGGGAGGTGGGAGGGTTGTGAAGACTTATTCCTGCTGTTCCCAGAGATCACCTGTTACAGGTAAGTAACTGTGCTATCTCCAGGAACAAGCAGGAATGAGTCTTCACATATGGGGACTCCCAAGCTAAGATGCCTGGAGTCCCAGCATGTTATGGATTGGAACATGCTATACCTCATAAGGCCAGGCATCCCAGGATGGTGGGAAGGAGTGGAAACAGAAAGGTGCTGTAAAAGACAGCTAACCTAACATAGGACTGCAGATAAGAAGTCCCTGTGTGGATGACAATTATCATCAAATATATTGAAAATGAAATATTGCAATATGGACCTCCCCTAACAGGATGTAGAAAAGTATGGAGGTTCATGGGATCTACTGGGGATCCAGTAGAGGAACCTCAAGGAGGACCTCAATGCAAAAGTAGAGGTAATAAACCTGTAGGAAAACATAATGGAGGTCAGGAATTCTGAAAGGTAAGAGGTAACCCCAGGGGTAAACTGGGGTAGTACCAAAACTGTAAGCCGTCAGCGGAAGGCTTTATGAAAAAAGCCCAAACTCTTTTGGCTACAGAGTGACTCACTGATCGGAGCAAAAAGAGGAAAAGGCTGACTGATTTGGACAAACAGGCCTAATCCTTGTGGGAAGAAGGGGTATGGAAAACCCTTATATCCCAAAAGAAAGGACAGATGCCCGAGGCGTTAGCCTCAGAATTGACTGAAGATCTGCAATGTCTTTCCTAACTGATGTCAGGTAGGAAAGATACTGGAACATGGAGAGCTTCATGGGTACCTAACCTTTAAGGCTATGGTAGAAAACCTTTAAGGCTATGGTAGCACCCCAAACATGCTGGAACAGCATGGTATGGGTAGAGCCCAACTGTCAGAATCATATAGAGATATATATATCTATATGAGCATAGACAGTCCGATAGATAATTATGTAAATACATATCTACTTATAATAACAAACAAATGACAGACATATATATCTATAGAGATAGATAGATATATAGATATGAATATATAGGCCTATATATAAGTGTCTGCAATTAAGCAGACAGAGATATGCCTATAGAAAGTATATTCACATAGGAGATGTGAAGAGGAAAGATTCATCTAACAACAAGAAGGTGGAACCTACTTGAGAAGATATATAGAGAATCTATTCCCCATGGTTATGATGGAAGGAGTCAGGGGAAAAATCTCCCTGACAATGAACAGACTAGATTACTGCAAGAATGCTAGCCAGTGAAATAACCAGGATGGTTACGTGAAAAGCAGAGGATAATATCAGTCTGCAGGCAGCAAGTCCCGAGTCCCTCAGAACTCTGGCATGGTAAATGGACAGAAGACGCATAGGAATGAGATACCATGTTGACCTACTTGAGGGTCAAAGGGTATCATGCGTTCTTTAGCTAAATATGCGCTGTCCATGAAGGATTAGGATACCATGAGGACAAGCTGCAAGGGAAAAAGAGAGCATATTCCCGGTGGGAATCCTGAGGACCAAACAAGGGAATTGAACAACTCTAAGTTTTCACGTAAGAGAAGGCCCATGTCCTTTGCTTTAGAAAGGAGATAGTAGGGTAGGAAGAACCCTTCCAGTCATGAGGGGCATGACTGAGGGAGCCTTTTCCAACCATCTAGGACAGCTCTTTGAGGAAATCCTAATGCTCTCTAGCAAGGGCCCATAGTGGAAAGCTTCTCTGTAAGATTGCAGAGAGCATAATGCAGGAGAATTAGGAGATAGAACTGGCTGCCCAGCACCTAGTTCAACTATGCTGCCAAACCCAAGGGAACTGGAGATGGCAAGAATTGAAAACAATCTGAGAAGCCTGTTGTGATAAGATTTGCCAAGAAAGATGAATGCACCGTCTTGGAGTCACTACTAAGGCCAGAAAGAATATAGTGGAGGACAACTCTGGATGCTTGTGGGGAAGAACCCGTGGTCCAATCACTAGGGCTCCTGCATGGGCAGCTGCTAGTAAGACATCAGAAAGAAACTTCCTGTTAAAAAACAGAAAGAACAGACAGAACAGGAGTAAGAAAAACTCTGGACCTGTCTGAAAGCTGCCAAGCAAAAAAGAAGGAGGAGTTAACTCAGAGAGGAAAACTCCACACTGGAATAGTGACAAAACTAGAAGGGCTGAAGAGAAGCCCTCCAGTGTAATAACACCACTCTTAAAGGGGAAATGCTTGATAAGAGGGTAGAGAAGATGGAGCTGAATGGAGACTTACAATGTGGTAAGTCTATAGAAAGGAAAAATTCATGCTGGTACAGAAAACTATCGTTTGATAGTTGTTAAACCTCTTTCCCTAGCAGGAAGAAGAGGAGAAGCTGTGACCTATAGGCATGAACATCCTAAGAGCTCGTATAACAGAGAAAAATGGATGTCTTGTGAAAAGAGATCCATGCCTAGAGTTTAGAATGAAGCAGTGGAAGGCTTCTACTGAGAAGAAGCCAACTGCAGGCTCTAAACCCCAAGAGACACAAAAAATATGTGATTAATCAGAAACCCTGCAGATGCTGGGTTTGGTGAGCCTGGTGAGAGTTTGGATTCTTCAGACCAGGGCGATGTTTCCCCTGTTTGGGAACATCTGTGTGATGGGCAGAAGATGAATAAAACCTTCTCCCCCTAGGGGAAGAAAGTTTGGTAGGACATTTCCTACCTACTGGGAAAGAAGAGGGCGTAGGACAGCCCTTAGAAACAGGCAAGTCAGTGAACCACTGAGTAACCTGACGTAAAGACTCCTTATTGAAGAGATTTTCTCCAGTGCAAGGAGTATTACCCAGTCCTTGTTGTGCCCATTTGTCTAAGTCTGAAGCTTGGAGCTAGGCTCTACGTCGTGCCCCTATAGCTATAGCAGAAGTCCTGCTAACAGACTCAAATGAGTCTAGGGAAGCACAAGTAAGAAACCAAGAGATATTTTGAATATGACTAAGCAGTGAGGAATAGTCTGCAGTCTTGGGTTCTGAAAGAAAGGGAGTCAAAAGATGCAATTTCTTTGTGACCTCCTCAAGAGATAGACTCATATAAAAAATATATGAGAGAATTATTGCTGAAAGCATGGATGTCTGGAAGGTTTGACGTCCAAAGGCATCTAGTGTCTTAGACTCACGACCTGGCGGATAAGAAGAGTGTTTTTTCTTACTCTTCACCCGCCTCATTGCTGATTCCACTACAATGGAATGATGAGGAAGTTGAGTCTTTTGAAACCCTGGAGAGGGGGGCACCTGATATAAGAGATCAGTTGCTCTGGAAGGTGGGGGTACCCTTAAAGGTGCTTCCCACATTCCTAGAAGAAGATCCTGCAAGGAATGATGCAAAGGAAGCATTATGTTTTCCTTTGCTTCGGTAGAAACAGAGCCTTGTGTAGGATCATGTCCAGGGATAGAGATGGCAAGTGATCTTGCCATATCCCAGAGGAAACTCTGAAAAGAAGGATCTCCAAAGAGAACCTCCCTTGGACAGGTTAGATCTGAGGAACTAGCCTGGGCACCGAAGGATGTATCTGCATGGTGCAATATGGGATCCTTAACGGATGGACGCTGGTACTGGAGGTCAGGACCAGCGACAGTCAGTAGCACATCGTCCATGCCAGGTATCGACTCTAAATTTGGTATAGAAGGGAGCGATCCTGTTGAAAGAAGCATGGAAGGAGCTGGCCACGATGCTACAGTGGATACCGGTACCGATACCGGTACCGGTACCGATGTCGGAACCGAACCAGACACAGACATCGGAACAGCCATCGGTGACAGCTCAATCGGTACCGAGGTAACCGAAAACTTTCGGCAGTCACCCTCGGCACCGAGCCTCCGGTATCAACAGGTCACGGTACCAAGGCATGTCGGAACCGTGTCTTCCAGACTAGAGATCGATTCCAAACTCGACATTGAGGATAATGTAGACATCGGTACCGACTTCGGTACCGTGTCTGATACTGATGGATGAAACCCAGCCGGTGGCAATCCAAACGGCATCGGAGGAACCGAGAGTTGTGGATCCGAACCATCGGAACCGAGCCGTTGGTACCGACGGGAGCCAGTACCAAGGCGAGTCGGTACACAGTCCTCCAGACTGGAGATCAATTCCAGACTCAGCATCGAAGGAAGCGAGTTTATCGATGCATGTCTGGAGGGTACCGACGTTGGAGGTAGTATCGGTGCCGGTACCGATAGTGGAAAGTCAGTCTGGAACGTATACACCGGTACCGTAGGTACCGAGGACGGCAGATGACGATCCCTGGTGAGGAGTGTTTCGTCCAACACCAGTGCCGATGCCGGGGTATCGGTACCGTTTGAAGCGGATGCCACTACTGGACACGGCTCAGGAATGTTCTGTGGGGGGTGAACCCCAGGAACAACCTGAAACCCCACATAGGCTTTGGAGGCCGAAGACTCCCGCCGGGGTTTTGAAGCCAATGGGCCCTCGAGGGCAAGGCCGGAGCCGTCTACATGCTGTGCATGAGACCTACCACTCAAGGGTTGGCTAGTCTTAACAGACTGTTTGTGGGTTACCTGATCCTGTGTAGAAGAAGAAATGGTCGGTGCCCTGAAGTTGGAAGGGAACCTCATATCGAGGGAAACTCAATGTTGAAAACCTCTTCTCACAATACTGTTGCCGGAGGGCTCCGGAGGAAAAAGTTCAGGACCCAAACAGTTTAGACACCAATTATGGGAGTCTAAAAATAAAGTTGTACCGCCACAGTTTGAACATTTCTTGGAGAAAGTGGCTGGCGGTTCCATGAAGAACATGGAGAGGCCTGGAAGGCCTGAAAAACCATAAGACACTGAGAAGAAAAAATATTCCCTAAAAGGAAAAAATTTTACAAAAAAAGAGAAAGAAACACCGGTGGTACCGGTGGTGTTGTGGAGACAGCCGCGACCACAAGAAAACTAAAGGATTAAAAGAAGAATTTTCTGCGGTGACAGGAGGACGTCCTGCCGGCTCCGCGGAAAAATGAAAACTGAGGAGAGACAGTTGGGAAAGTGGGAAAGGCGGGAAGGCAGCACGCAGGCGTGGTGGGATGCTTCCAAAAGCTTTCTGATTGGACGCTGGGAAGCGTTCCCGCGCAGGCTCCGTCGGTACCAACTTACCAATATGTGAAGACTCATTCCTGCTTGTTCCTGGAGATAATGACATAACCTTCCTGGGATGGTGGAGGGTTCTGGGCCGTTCAGGGCCAAGAAGATAAAGTTCTCTAGATAGGAGTCAAAGCCCCTGTGGAAGCTGAGTCTGCTGAGCAGGTTGAGGCTTAGTAGCTTTTGATTTTCTTTGCCTAGGCTGTTGCTGCTGTCCCTTTTGGGCAGACTGACCTACACAATGTCTCTGTTGGGTATAGGAGGGGTAAAACGTCGTCTTCTTCTTACTGAAGAATGGTTTCTTGTAGGATTTTTTCCTTGCAGGATCAGTTGTAGATTTAAACAATCTATCCAGGGTGATTTGTCGGATACCATTTGTTTTATGTAAACCGCGCTGATCGCAAATAGTGCGGTATATAAGAAATGCAAATAAAATAAATAATAAATAAATATTGTCAGCATCTATCTCATTAGCTTTTTCCTGACAGTTCTTGCCAAAGAGATTCTCTTCTGTGCAAGGAATATTCCCCAATTTGTCCTGTACCCAAAGTTCCAAGACAGATGCCTGGAGCCAGGCAATCCTACGTGCACCTATGGCAATAGCAGAGGTTCTGCTTATGCACTCAAAGCAGTCAAAGGCTGCACGATTTACAAACTTGGAAACATCCTGAGCATGTTGGACAAGTGCAAGGTAATCCTGCCTCTTATCATCAGGAAGGAGAGGGCTCATAAGCTCTAAATCTACGGTGACCTCCTTAAGGAACATTCCCATATATAATACACAGGAACTGATCCTGGCAGAAAGCATGGAAGCCTGGAAGGTTCGACGTCCAAAGGCGTCAAAAGTCCTACACTCACGTCCTGGAGGATTAGATGCATGTCTTTTTGCACTCTTGATCCTTCTCATAGCTGATTCCACCACCATGGAATGATGTGGTAGCTGAGTTTTTTGAAATCCAGGACAAGGAGGAACTCGATACATGGTGTCGAGCCTTCGAGAGTGAGGAGAAGTGGTTAGAGGTGTTTCCCACATCCTTAACATGAGATCATGCAGGATCTCATGAATAGGTAAAGTAGCTGCCTCCTTGCGAGCTTTAGGGTATTGCAGGATTTCCAATTACTTTGCCCGAGGCTCTTTTGCAGGAGCCACTGTGATGGAAAGACCTCGAGCCACATCTCGGATAAAATCCTGAAGGACATATCCTCTGGAGGAGACATCCTACGTTGAGGAGAAGAATCATCCTCGGGAAGAAGTACTTTGGTATCGGCAGAGCTTTCAGAGTGTTCAGACTCATCCGAGGATTCAAAGTATCTCCGATCCGGGTGATCGTGCAAGGCACGATACCGGTACCAATCGAAGTCGGTGTTGGAGGGGTCTGGTACTGACTTGTCAATACCGGATGGGTAAGCTTGACTCGGTCCTGGTAGAATACCTGCCGATGTCGGTGCCGGTACCAATTGAATTGTCTGAAGCGGTTTCAAGGGCATCGAGGCTGTGAGAAGAGCCACCAGACTGCGTTCAATAGCCAAGAATCTCTGGTCTATCGAAGCTGCCGATGCTTGGGTATCGGTACTGGATGAAGCAGCCGTACCCCAGAGCATGGCACCAGTAGTTCTGCTGAGGTTGGGGCGTCAAGAACATCCTGGAGCCCCGTTAGTGCTTTGGAAGCCGAAGCCTCCCGCCAGGGCAATTTTGCCGGTACAAGTCCCTCAAGGGCAACGCCAGAGGCATCTCGATGCTTGGAAGGAGATCTACCCTTTTAGGACCAGCCAAATTTATGTTTAGTTACCTGAGATCCATGGGAGGAAGACGAAGCCCTGAAAGACGTTGATGCCACAGATGCTGCATCGGAGGGAAAAAGGGTGCTAAGTTTAGCAGCTCGGTTTTGCCGACCCCTCTTCAACATCATCCCACAGGCAACACACTCTGAAATAGAGTGGTCAGGACCTAAACATTTGAGGCACCACTCATGGGTGTCGGTGACGGAGATGGTACCGCCACACTTAGAACACTTTTTAAAACCTGAAGTGGGTTTTTCCATGTTAGAGGGAAAATTGGGCCTAGTGCCCAAAATGGCGCATGGCAACTGAAGGAAAAAGTAGCTGGAAGAAATTCCATAAGAAAGTTTTTGTTTTTTTAGAAAAGGAAAGAAGAAACCGGCGGTACCGGTGTAGCGTCTAAGGAAGGCAGACGCGACCACAAAAAAGAAGAATAAACGGGAATATTTTCTGCGGTGACAGGATATGCAACCTGTCAGCTCCACGGAAAATGAAGAATTGGAGAGGGACAGTTGGGAAAGGCGGGAAGGCAGCATGCAGGCGCTGTGGGATGCTCCCAAAAGCTTTTCTATTGGACGCTGGGGAGCGTTCCCACACAGGCTCTGTCGGTACCGACGATACCCATATGTGAAGACTACATTCCTGCTTGCTCCTGGAGATGTAGAGTATCACCAGCAGGAAAAAGGAGGTAATATTTATTTATTTAACTGTATTTCTATACCGCTTTTTCTTACAATCAAGGCGGTTTCACAGCAAACAATCAAAAGGGGTGATAGTGTTTTTCATGCAGTGAAGGATATATCGTGACTTGTGTGTATGTTGTGTTGTGTGTTTGATTATGTTGAGCTATGTACATTGTTGAGCTATGATACATCGTGTTTTATAGTACATTCTTTTATACATTTAGTGTTAAGAAACATCATGTGCCGTTATACATTCTCTTTTCAGTGGGTCGGAGGGAGGTATGTTGGTTGTTCCTGGTAGTTAGATCATGTGACGTGTCCATAGTGTTCTATGAACAGCGTTGTCTTCAGCTGTTTGCGAAAGTCTTTGAGGTCCGTCGTTGATCTCAGATCGTCTGGGAGGTTGTTCCAGATTGTAGGTGCAGCCAGGGAGAGTGCTCTTTCTGTGGTGTCCTTGCGAGTGTTTCTGAAGTCTCTTGGGGTGCTGACTCGGTTGGAGGTTCCTTCTCTTCTTGGGCGTGTGCTGGTTCTGGTTGTATGAGGGTGTGCAGGCTGTTAGCTGAAGTGTGTTGTTTGATCTTAAATATGTTTATGATTGTTTTGTATTTGATGCGTGAACTGATTGGGAGCCAGTGTAAGTCTTTCAGAATAGGTGTGATGTGTTCATGTCTTGTTGATCCAGATATTATGCGGGCTGCGGTGTTTTGTGCTAGTTGTAGTGGTTTGAGTGTTTGTTTTGCTAGTCCAAGGTAGATTGGGTTGCAGAAGTCCAGTAAGGGGGTTATTAGTGCTTGGCATACGATACGGAAGTGCTCAGTGGCGAGGAGGGGTTTCAGTCTTCTGATGATTCTCATTCTGTAGTATGCATTTTTGATTGTTTTGCTTACGTGTGTCTTGAGGTTCAGTTCATTGTCCAGAATCACTCCGAGGTATTTTACTTCCGATTTTATTGGTATGGTTGTATTTTGTATCTTGATGTCCGGTGGGTGGATGAAGTCTGGGTTACGAGTGATGATTAGTGCCTCAGTCTTGCTGTAGTTGATTGCGAGGTTGTTGTTTTGACACCATCTTGTCATTTGTGTGAGGCAGTTTGTTATTTTAGAGTAGTCCGGGTCGTGAACTGAGATAGGTGTGTATATCATGATGTCATCTGCATAGATAGTATATTGAATGCTGTTCTTTTTCAGGATGTCGCATATTGGCTGGATGTAGATGTTAAAAAGTAGTGCTGAGAGTGTGGATCCTTGTGGTACTCCTTGGAGGACTTTTATGGGTCGAGAGGTGTTGTGGTCTACCTTTACCTGTATCCGCCTGTCGGTTAGGTATGAGTGGAACCATTTTAAGGTGGGTCCATGTAGCCCTCTGTCACTAATGACATCCCACCTCATGTTAGTCTCTTAAGGCCACATGCTGGGAGTAACACAGAGGACCAAAGCATTCAGAATAGGGTTACCAATACAGTATGGTACCAGCAAACGTAACACAATCCTCAACGACAGAAAAATCTAAAGCACTTGAAATGTATTCACTAGTAGAAAGATGGGGGAGGGGCATATGATGGCAATATTTAATGCTATTCAAGTTGCAATTTTTCATAGAAAAAGGCTATGATATGAAACTGAAAGGAGGAAGCCCAGAGGAAACGTACGAAAATATAGCACAGTTACTTACCTGTAACAGGTGATCTCTGGGAACAGCAGGAATAAGTCTTCACATATGGGTACGTCGGTACCGACGGAGCCTGCGCGGGAACGCTCCCCAGCTTCCCAAAAGGAAAGCTTTTGGGAGCATCCCACAGCGCCTGCGCACTGCCTTCCCGCCTTTCCTAACCGCCTCTCCCCAGTTCGAGTTTTAAAGCTGAGACAAAGAGAGAGAGGAAAGGAAAGATAGATAGAGAGATACAACTCCTAAGGGAGGTGGGTGGGTTGTGAAGACTTATTCCTGCTGTTCCCAGAGATCACCTGTTACAGGTAAGTAACTGTGCTATCTCCAGGAACAAGCAGGAATGAGTCTTCACAAATGGGGACTCCCTAGCTAGAGATGCCTGGGAGATCCCCAAGGTTATGAGACCCTGAGAAGGGCTCTACCTCCTCTTATGGATCTCAGGCATCCATCCAGGGAAGGAGGGCAGGAGTTGATTAAGAATGGAACAGGTGTTTGAGAACAGCCTGACCAAACAAGGCATCCCGGCGGGAGTCCTTGTCCAAACAGTAATGGGCTGTGAAGGTATGAACCGAGGCCCAGGTGGCCGCTCGACAGATCTGGTCTATGGACACAGAATTTAGATGAGCCATAGAGGTGGCCATGGCCCTCACATTATGAGCTGTGACATGGCCCTCCAGAGAAAGGTTCTTACTCTGGTAGGCGAAAGAAATACACTGAGCAATCCAATTGGACAGTGTCCTCTTAGAGACTGGAAGTCCCAAATGAGAGGGATCAAAGGCAACAAAGAGTTGAGAAGACTTTCTATGTTGCTGTGTCCTTTGTAAGTAAAAGGCAAGAGCTCTCTTACAATCCAGGGTATGAAGATTCCTCTCTGCACTTGATGCATGAGGACCTGGAAAAAAGACAGGTAAATACATCTCTTGATTAAGATGAAAAGGTGAGACCACTTTAGGCATAAAGTGTGGATTGGTCCTAAGGACTACCTTATCATGATGGAACCTTGTATAAGGTGGATTAGCCACTAAGGCCTGCAGTTCACTGATGCGGTGAGCTGAGGTGACTGCAATGAGGAAAATAACCTTCCAGGAAAGAAATTTCAAGGAGGTGGTGGCTAAGGGTTCAAAAGGTGGCTTCATAAGCTGACCAAGAACCAGATTTAAGTCCCATGCCACCGGAGGAGACCTAATGGGAGGTTTAGTTAAAGTTAGGCCTCTCATGAATCTTGCAATAAGAGGATGAGAGGAAATAGGCTGTCCATTGATAGGCTTAAGGGATGCTGCAATAGCACTCAAATGGACCCTTACTGAATTTGTCTTAAGGCCTGCATTGGAGAGATGCAGGAGATATTCCAATAGAGAATTCAAAGGTAGTACTAGAGGGTCAAGACCCTTCTCAGTACACCAAATGGAAAACCTTTTCCATTTAAAAGCATAGGAACGTCTAGTAGAAGGTTTTCTGGAAGCATGGAGGATATCCTTCACCTGCTGGGAAAGATTCCAACCTTGAAGGTCTAGGCCTTCAGCAACCAAGCTCTGAGGTGAAGGGACTTGGGGTTTGGGTGCCACAAAGTCCCCTCCTCCTGGGACAGAAGGTCTGGAGCAGCTCCCAAGTCTAGGGAGGGAGCTTGAGAGAGATGCAGAAGTAGAGGGTACCACACTTGGCGTGGCCAGCGTGGAGCTATGAGGATCATAGATCCTTGATCCCTCTGGAGCTTGAACAGAGTCTTGGGAATTAAGGGAATGGGTGGAAAGGCATACAGGAAGTCTTGACCCCAGTGAAGGAGGAAGGCATCCTTGGCCTGAACTCCCTGACACGGAATTCTGGAACAGAACCGGGGAAGTTTGGCATTCCACGGACTTGCAAAGAGGTCTATGTCCGGGGTTCCCCACTCTTGAAAGATTCTGAGTACCTGGTCCATGTGCAGGGACCATTCGTGTGGAAGCAGAACTCGACTGAGTCTGTCTGCCCAAGAGTTTTGGATTCCTGGAAGGTATACGGCCAGGAGATGGATTTGATGCTCTCTGGCGAAGGCCCACAATCTTAAAGCTTCGTTGCAAAGCGACAGAGAGCCAGTTCCTCCTTGCTTGTTTATGTAAAACATGGCTACCTGATTGTCCGTATGAATGAGGACTGTCTTGTAGCTGAGCAGGGTATAGAAGACCTTGAGAGCTAGAAAAACTGCTCGGAGCTCCAAGTGGTTGATATGTAGAGAGGTCTCCTGTGGAGACCAAGTGCCCTGAGTGGAGAGGTCTTGCAGATGAGCTCCCCAACCTGTTTGGGAGGCATCTGTTCTGAGGGTTGCCTGGGGCAACAACTGTTGGAAGGGGGACCCCAGCAACAGATTTTGGGTGGACTTCCACCACTGGAGAGACCAAAAGAGGCGCCTGGAGGTTGCTATTTTGTCTGACAGAGCCCCTGATGCTTGAGTCCACTGGGTGGACAAAGTCCATTGAGCTGCTCTCATGTGAAGGCGAGCATAGGGGACCACATGCACTGTAGATGCCATGTGGCCTAGCAGTTGTAGCATCTCCCGGGCAGTTAAATGGCTCTTTGACTGAATCTGGGAGGCTAACTGCACTAGGCGTAGGCAACGGGCCTGAGGAAGATAGGCCCTTGCAGTGGTAGTATCTAGCCAGGCCCCTATGAACTCTAGGGACTGAGTAGGGGTGAGCTGGGACTTTGGGAGGTTTACCACAAGTCCCAGATACTGCAGAATGCACCTTGTGCAGTCCAGGGAAGTCTGGGCCTCTGACTGAGATGAAGCTCGGATGAGCCAGTTGTCCAGGTATGGGAATACAAATATTCCCAGAGTGCGTAGAAATGCAGCTACTACTGCCATGCATTTGGTGAACACTCTTGGAGCAGAGGCCAGACCGAAAGGAAGCACCATGTATTGGTAATGCTTTCCTTGGAAAAGAAAACGGAGGAACCTTCTGTGAGATGGATGGATGAGGACATGTGTGTACGCATCCTTGAGATCTAGAGAACAAAGCCAATCCTGACTCTGAAGGTATGAAAGGAGAGTGCCCAGAGAAAGCATCTTGAATTTCTCCTTGCATAGAAATTTGTTCAATTCTCTGAGATCTAAGATGGGTCTGTAGCCTCCTGTTTTCTTTGGGATCAGAAAATAGGGGGAGTAAAACCCTGACCCCTGTTGAAGAAGAGGTACTTCTTCTATTGCCCCTTGGGCAAGAAGGGTAGCCACCTCCTGACCTAGAAGGTCGAGGAGAGATGTTGGAGAATTGAAATGTCTCACCATGGTGTGAGGAGGAAGGTTTGAGAAATGAAGTTTGTAGCCCTCTCTTATGATGGAGAGGGTCCACTGCTCTGCTGTAATTTGCTCCCATCTGGGAGCAAAATGAGCTAACCTTCCTGGAATGGTAAGAGGCTCTGGCTGTTTCAGAACCAGAAAGGCTAAGTTCTCTAGCATCAAGTCAAAAGCCCTGAGGAGGCTGCGTCTGCTGAGTTGCAGCAGCCCCTGTAGGCTTAGGCCTGGCCTGTTTAGGTTGCTGACACTTAGCAGCAAAACGACCTGTAGATGATTGTTGGCCAGAAGCAGGATGGAATCTGCCTTTCTTGAAAAAAGACTTCTTGAAAGGTTTTTTCTTGGCAGGAATGGAGGTTGACTTTGAAAGTCTATCCAAAGCAGAATTTTCTGCATCCATTTGAGTGGCTTTTATTTGCCAATCTTTGCCAAACAGGTTTTCACCTGTACAGGGAAGATTTCCCAAGCCATCCTGGACCCAAGATTCTAGATCAGAAGCCTGGAGCCAAGCAATTCTGCGAGCAGCTATGGCAATGGCCGAAGCTCTGCTGGCACCCTCAAAGGAGTCAAAAGCTGCACGGTTGGAAACCTTTGAATATCTTGAGTATGCTTAAGCCAAATAAGAAATTCTTCCCTTTTATCCTCTGGAAGAAAAGGGAGGAAAGTGTGCAGCTTATCTGCAACTTCTTTCAGAAACATACCCATATAAAGACTATAGGAGTTGATTCTGGCAATGAGCATACTGGCTTGGAAGATTTTCCTACCAAAAGCATCCAAGGTCCTGCATTCTCTTCCTGGAGGAGCAGAGGAGTGTCTTTTTGCACTCTTTATCTTTTTCATAGCTGACTCCACCACAATAGAATGGTGAGGAAGCTGTGTTTTATGAAACCCAGGACAAGGAGGGACACGGTACATAGTGTCCAATCTACGAGAATGAGGAGAGATAGTGAGAGGAGTCTCCCATAAGTCAATCATGTGATCATAAAGAATCTCATGAATTGGCAAGGTGACTGCCTCCTTAGGAGCTTTAGAATAACCTAAAATATCCAATTTTTTAGCTCTAGGCTCTAATTCAGAGGATACTGAAATAGAGAGCCCTTTAGCCACTTCTCTTATGAAGTCTTGAAAGGACAAGTCTTCTGGAGGAGACATTCTTCTTTTTGGAAAAGAAGGCTCTTCAGGAAGGGCTATGGATACTTCAGCAGAAGCCTCCGATGCATCAGAATCTTCGGAGGAATCAAAGTATCGACTGTCAGGGTGCTCTTTCAAAGTTCGATACGCGTACCGAGCCGTATCGACATCGGGCGTTATCGGTACCGGTTCGGTACCGATGGGCATCCCTAGGCAGGAAACCGCTGCAGACGACACCATGGCCGATGTCGATGCAGTCGGTACCGGTACTGGTGCCGGTATCTGGGCCGATACCGACAACGGAGTTTGTTGTGGTATCAGCGGCGTCGCAGCTTGAATGAAGGCCGTGATAGCCTGCTGCATGGATAGAACATTCTGATCCATCGACGCCATGAATGCCTGGAATTCGGTACCGGAAGGTTGTGCCGGTACCCCAGAGCATTCTAACAGGTGATCGGTCGAGGCCGTGCCATCGATGTCAACCTGTAACCCCATAGGTGGAGCTTTGGAAGCCGGAGCTTCCCGCCAGGGTAGTTTTGCCGGTGCAGGATCCTCGAGGGCAAGCCCGGAGGCATCTCGATGCTTGGAAGGAGATCTACCCTTCGAGGACCGGCTGGATTTATGTTTGGTTACCTGAGATCCATGGGAGGAAGAAGCAGCCCTGGAAGACGTCAATGCCACTGAAGCTGCATCAGAGGGAAACAGCACATGGAGCTTGGCTGCTAGGTTCTGTAAACCTCGTTTAGACATCAAGGAGCAGGACGAACAATCCAAAATGGAGTGGTCAGGACCCAAACATTTGAGACACCATTCATGGGTGTCGGTAACAGAAATAGTACCGCTGCACTTAGTGCATTTTTTAAACCCGGAGGCTGGTTTTTCCATGAGGAAAAGTTTTCGTGAGGCCTAAGGCCCGAAAGAGGAAAAACACACTAAGTGAGGGAAAATATGTTCTTTTTTTTTTTTTTTTTTTTTTTTAGAAGAAAAGAAAGAAAGACCGGCGGTACCGGTCCGACATCGGGGAAGGCAGACGCGCGACCAAAGAAATAAAATAAAACAAAGAACTTCTTCAGCGGTGACAGGAACACGACCTGCTGGCTCCGCGGAAAAGAAGAACTGGGGAGAGGCGGTTAGGAAAGGCGGGAAGGCAGCGCGCAGGCGCTGTGGGATGCTCCCAAAAGCTTTCCTTTTGGGAAGCTAGGGAGCGTTCCCGCGCAGGCTCCGTCGGTACCGACGTACCCATATGTGAAGACTCATTCCTGCTTGTTCCTGGAGATTACTTAATGGCAAGAGTGGCAAATGTTTGGAACAGCATTAAAGCAGAGTTTGTAGAAACCAAAACTGAGATAAAGTAAGCATGCTTGGAACCAGTAGTGAAAATAGCGGGGGAAGCAGAGTAAAAAAGGCCCTGGGCAATGCATGATTAATAGCTGGAAGACATCCGTACCTAAGGCAATCTAGATGGAGACAAATGGGCAAAGAGTGGGCTAAATGGTCTTTATCTGCTACTATTATGTCAGTGGCTCGCAGTCATTTTCCCATCACAGCACGCCTAGCCTGGGTTCACTTCATCACAGCATTGCCCCGCTCTTCTCATTCCTGCCCCGCTCGGCATAACCACCTTCCTCACCCCCCGCCTGTGGCATAATCACATATCCTCCCACCCCCATGATGTAATCATTTCCTTTAGCCTCTAGCTCTGACAATCATAAAATATAGGAGCGTAATGGATTGGGCCATGGGACCTTTTGCACCACACTGCAACAGCAACAAGAGAGCTTAGGGTGGGTCCACAGATAATTTGTCCATTCCCCCCACACCAAGCAAAAAAGTGTTCCACTGCCCTGATCATATCCCTTACCCTCCCAGTAAAATAATCATTCTCCCACCCACTCTAGCTCAGCCGTCATCTCTCCTTCACCCAGCCTGGCAAATCTTGCAACTGCCCCCATTTGGGCACTGACACAATCATCTTTTCCCTTCCTTCTGTGTGATCCTCTACAGCACACATCCCTTCCTGCTATGATTTCCTCCAGTATGCAATACTTCTTAATTGTTGCTGCGACCTCCTTCTCCCTGCACTGGAAGCCATATGGAGCCTTCACAAGTTCACAGGGTCTTGCAGATCCCGCTGCAGAGAGAAGTAACCCAGACAAGGAGGCTGCAACCGCAAGGAAGAAATACTATTCACTGATTCCCCCTGCTGGCTGGAGGGGCTACAGCAGGAGGAGGAAACAGAAGGATGACTTTAGCCCGCCCCACTTTTCTCTACTAGCTACAGCGCTGGCCCACCCCTCTTCTCACTGACAGCAACTGCCTGCTTTAGAGGGCAGGGGACAAGGGAAAGGAATCTGCTGCAGCACCGCTGGCCCACCCCAATTTCTCTCAGCTTTTGGCTAGTACAACTGCTTCTGCTGTGCCATACCAATTGGGAATTTTTTGCTATTCTACTTTAAGGTCAAGCCACTACCCTCAGCTGATTTTCTTTAAGAGAAAATAAATCCCAAGGTACTTTAGCTATAATATTTTACCATCCTGTAGGCGATGGGTGGCCAGGAGTCATCACTGACTCAACGGCGCACCATAACAAATCTACATACCAAAATCTGCACTAGTTTAAAATAGAATGCATTCATATTTCCCAGATTTACTGCAATTAGACCAAGTTTGTAAACAATTTCAAAATGACTTTCATAAAGATGGATAATATATCTAAAGCCAGACTTTGCATAAAGCATCTGGGTAGAAAAGGGGACATGCAAATCTGAACATGCACAATTTTTTGAGTAATAAATAGAAATAAATGCATACTTTCAGGACCACCCAAACCATACCTACAGTATGTCCCTTCAAAACCGCTTTCACTAGAGGCAGGTCTTGTCAGATAAATCTGATTAATTTCTTTGACTAAGTGACCATAGTTGGAAAGAGCACTAGATCTAGTGGTTAAATGGGAGGCGACAAAGGGTACAGGTAAATGAAGCTTACTCTGAGGAGGAGGTTACCAATGTTGTGCTACTGGAATCTGCCCTTGGTCTGATTCTTTAACATTTTTGTACACAATAATGCAGAACTGCTGTCACATGAGGTTTGCCTTTTTTGCGGATGATACCAAAATCTGCAACAATGTAGACACCCAGGAAGGTGGAGATAACATGAGGGATCTAGCAAAATTTGAAGAATGATCAATAATTTGTCAGCTGAGATAAAATGCAAGGCCATGCATTTGGGCTGCAAAAATCAAAAAAAAAATAGAACAGTATAGGGGGTGAAGTACTTTTATCTACGAAAGAAGAATGGGACCTGGGGATAACTGTTTTTGATGATCTTAAGGTGGCTAAACAGGTAGAAAAGAGGACAGCAAATGCCAGAAGGATGTTTGGGTGCACAGGAAGAGGAATGGCCAACAAGGAGTTGATGATAGTGCCTCTGTATAAGTCTCTGGTGAAACCTTATTTGGAGGAGTGTGTGCAATTCTGTAGACCACACATTTAAAAGGATATAAACAGGATGCAGTCAGTATAAAAGACAGCTACTAAAATGGTTAGTGGTCTTTGACATATGGAATATGGGGACAGACTTAGAGATCACAACATGTATACTTTGGAAGAAAGGCAAGAGAGGGAAGATATGGTAGAGACGTTCAAATATCTTCATGGCACAAATGCACAGGACAGCCTCTTTCAGTTGAAAGAGACCTCTGCAACAAGGGGAAATAGAATGAAAGTGAAAGCGGACAGACTCAGGCGTAATCAGAGAAAATATTTCTTTACGGAAAGAATAATAGATTCATGCACTAGTCTCCCAGTGGAGGTGGTCAAGACCAGGACTATATCTGAATTCAAGAAGGCACAGGACAAAGACAGAGGATCTCTAAGGGAAAAAGAGACTGTAAAGCTTAGTAGTTGAAATGGAAGGGCAGACTGGATGGACCATATGGTCTTTAACTGCAATCATTTCTCTGTGGTTTTCTATGTGTGTGCTGCAGATCTACATGTGTAAGCAGGCTATTTACATGTGCAAATGCAGCAGAAGACTTCTCAAATGACCTCCCAACAGCACCAAGACCAAGTGATGCTAGAGACCAGCTAAAAAATGCAATGTGTGCCTTTGAGTCAATGCTGACTCCTGATGACCCATCAATCAGCTCCTGGGTTTTCTTGGCAGTGTGACCAGAAGTAGATTGCCAGGCCTTTCTTCCCAGGCTATGGAGGGTGAAGTAACTTCAAGGCCACAAGGAGTACCAATGGGAATCAAACCCTGGTCTCTTGGTTACCAAGCCAGTGCTCTAACTACTAGGCTATTCCTCCACTTCCAGAGGTCGGCTAAGGTTAACATAAAGCCTCTTTACTCAGTGCGAGACCAGCTCTATGCCAAACTATAGCACAGCAAACCCAATCACATATCTAGGAAACTATATTAAAACACAAGCTGTTCTGTTTTCAGAGGTGCTTCACTGAAAAGCAGTAAACTAAGTACATGTTATTATGCTGATACGGCAGAACTTTACAGAACACTCTCGGCGTAGGTTACTTTGGAGAGCTAGAAATAAGTGTGTGCTCACTGTAAAGCCAAATAAATATTTTCAATGCCAGATGATCAATAAAGCAGGTTAAAATGATTTTTATATTTGTTACAACTTTTACATGTTAACAGAGTAGGTGGCAAGTAGAGATCAGGAGTTAGGACATGGAAATTATATTAAGGATTGGGAAGTCAGGCGTGGGGAGGGAAGCTGGCTGTGGAGGGATGCACTATTTTGCCATAGTACAGATCAGTAAATAAGCCCCTAAGATTACTAAAGGTTTACGTTCTAGTTCATGTTCTACTCAGTGTCAAAGGTGAAAACTAACAAAAGAAAATAAGGCTGAAATAAGAGCTTGCATTTTGCATAAATGTCATCTTCAAGATTCATGCAACCTAGTTAGACAATTGACTGGCTACGCTAAATTATGCTTCCTTCAATCAAAATATTCTTTACAAATACTTCTGCATAGATTGGCAATTGAATTAAAGCAAAATAAAAGTACTTCTGGAAACAGCCTACACATGGGACCTTATTTTTAAGCATAACTGAAATTCCCAGGTGAAGCACTTTAACGCACCGAATAATGAGTCAACCGATACATTATTTATATGGTGCATGTGCCGTGTATTCATTACGAAGCTGTAATTGATGCAAATGTGCCAATGAAGTCATCTACAGAACTGTTGCTGACTTGTGATTCTATAAACAGGTATGAGAGTGTTATTTTTAAGTTAGGTTAAAGCTAAGCCTTAATTCACCTTTGCAAACAGCATCTGCTATTTGTGCCATTTTGTCTTTAACTTAACTTTCCTTTAACACTACCAAGTCAAGAAATCAGTCTTCACATAAGGAGTAACACAGCTTGGTTTGGTCTGGTCTGGCCTGACATTCCATGATGATGTAATGCATAATGCTATTTCCAGGTCAATCTTTGTACCTCTGAATGGCTGATACTGGAGGCAGACTGGAGATAGTTAGGTACCATCGGGCACTGTTACGATGGTGACACCTGCTGCCCAAAGCAAGACTGGTTCTGATATGGCTCTAGACAACACCAACTACAAACCATTTAGCCACAGGACATTCCTGTAGTGCTTTGCATCTGAGAAACAGCAAATAAAAAAATCTTTCACAGGTTATATTTGAACCTCAGATATTGTCTTCTACTTGCAACTCGTTGCTTTATAAATAGCAGGAAAATAGCTAGATGCACAAGGGTGCCAGTCTTAGGGTACCCAAAATTTAAAATTTGGCCCTCAGTGGCAGAGGATGCAGTGGATGTGGAGAGGGAGGTAGATAGGGGTGGAAAGGAAGACAGAAGCCTGGAAAAGTAGTTGGAGAAAAGGGGCTGAGCACAGAGAGTTGGTAGAATTAAGATAGGAAGGCAGCAAAGGGAGGTGGTATGGAGAGAAAGGCAACAGCCAAAAGCAGTTGGGGAAGGCAGGACAGGTTCAGCATCTCTCAATCCGGCATCCAGCAGGCAGCTTTCTACAGTTCCACAAAGGGTTCAATTCATTGTCAGCTGCCACAGAATGCAGCTAACCAGGGCCTTGATTTGTATCTGATGACCCATGGCAGAGGTCAGCAAACTACATGTAGCCCAAAACTGGTCTGCAAGGTCATGTTTTCCCTAACTGACTCTGCAGTGGCTAAACCTGTAGTACTTCCAGCTCTCTAATGCTCTGAGGCTGCCCTCCAAGGTCATCACTGAAAGCTTGAAATGTTCACCTGAAACGCATTGTTATGTGAAAAGAATCACAGAATATCATGCAAAAGAGAGTAGTAAATTTGAAATCACTTTGATCAAGAAGTTAACAGATACCCACAGAGAATAACAGCAAAGGGCTTGACAAATTTTGTTGGAATTTAGGAGCCGGCCATTGAGACCTCGGTCACAGTGCCCCCTGCATCCCCCAAAAGATGTATCAGATTCTTTTTTTAAGGGCCTGATTTACCGTTTTCCCATTTTCTATAGGAAAAGAAAGCTTAATAAATCAGGCCCTTAAAATGCCATTAGACAGTGCCAACAGAAGGCAGCGACCCTTCTTCCCTCTTCCTCTCACCAACCCCAGTGAGAATGTTGTCAGTAACATATTGGTGACCCTCTATAGATATACCCAAAACAACTTCCTTTTTTGCTTCACGTATCACCATGACCTGGTAATATGTAAAGCAAAAAAAAAATCTCCCATAACCCCTGCACCCCAACTTTACATATTCTCTCTCTCTGTCATAGCCCCCCCCCCCCAGTCAAACAGTATCTCACATAGCCCCCCTCCAGCCATCACCCTGTCTCTCTCTCTCTCTCATAGCCTCCCCATCACCCCGGTTTGCCTGCCTCTCTCTCTCTCTCTCTCTCACAGCCCCCCCCCCCACCACCACTATCACCCCAGTCTCACTCTCTCTCACAGCTCCCCCACCACCATTATCACCCCAGTCCCTCTCTCACATACTACCATCACCCCAGTTTGTCCGTCTCTCTCTCTCCTTGTCCCCTCCCCCAGCCAATATATCTTACCATTCTTGCCATGCTGGTCACAGCTCTAGGTCAATTGACTCTGCATGTAGCTCGAGCCATGTGGTACAGGATGTTTGCTGATCTGATGAGACTTAAAACCACAAGATCAGCAAACGTCCTCCACCAAGCGGCACAAGCTACATGCAGAACCGATTGGGTAGAGCAGCAACAGTGCAGCTGGAATTCTAAGACATATCAGATGATGGCTGGGGGAAGGGGAGGGGCAATGAAATCCCGGGTGCCAAGGTTCAATTTATAGTCACCAGAGTGACCTGACACCCAGGATATGTCAAGCCCTGTAATAGCATCTAGGGTAAATACTGGACAAGAAGGGAAAGAAGTATAGCCATGGTTGCAACAATAGACATTAAGTCAAGTAAGGGGCATGTTTACTAAAGTATACTATATTGGGACATGCTTACTAAAATGCACTGTATTAGCGGATGTTCAACCCCAAAAAATTAGCATGGAAACTCGCAGTAAATGTTGGGGGTGTACCCACCTGTCCCCCCCCCCCCCTGCAGTTACCATGTTGAAGCTGCACCTCACCATTCTGTAAACAAGCACACTTACACACTAATGGCAACAGTCGTGGTTAGCACACGTCAATGTTGTCTATGATGACCACGATGTGCTATGAATACCCACATCCTTGCATGAATTAACCCAGTCCTGCCCCAATGCATGCAAAACTGTTAATGTGGACTTTTACTGCAGTGTCCCATGCTATCACTATGGCATTCTCAGCATGCAGCAAACCCTGTGCTAACCATTAGCTCAATTTAGTAAACATGCTCCTACGCACGGAAGGGGGAGGTATTACTATATGTTAATATGAAGAACTGTATTGTTTGATGTTGTTAAGTGCCATTGAGTCGGTGTTGATGGAAATAATGTGCTGGAAAATAAAATTTGAAAAAATGAAAGAAATGCATTCCCAAATTTGCTCCTTGTAATAGAAAACACTTGTTACCATGTGAATTAAAACAGTAAAACCAAATGAGCTAAAATTATATTTCTTAGCCAAGCCAGCCTAATTTTAACCTAGGAGACTAAGAAAAATGAGGTTACTCTGACAGTAGTAGAAAGAAGTGTAAAGTGTTTAGAACTACCATCAGTCAAAGAGCAGCAACTGTCACATGGCAGACCTGCTTAATTCCCACTACGCCACGGAAAACGAAAATGAAGCTGTAAGAAGGCTGAGTAAATCTGTCATCTGATTAGACAGGTGTCACCACCTACATCATAACATAGCATATTACTGCAAAATAGCAATTCATAGATCAGAGTTAATTTGATCCAAGACACCGAATAAAATTTGTCGGGAAAGGATAGCAGATACCCTTCACATGAGTTCAAGAACTAATTTTGTTGTGAAAGAAGATACCTAAACACCTCCTTGCCTAATTTCACCACACCCTTACTAGTAGATGTGCAGTCTAATTGTGTACAGGACATTTAGGTTGGAAAATGGATATTTAGTCCATGCATGCAAAACTGGCAGTATTTTACAAAAGGTTGCTTTATGCGGGGCATTCTATAAAGCCATAGAAAAAAAATGTTATTACAGTATTTGGGAAGACATTTTGAAAAAGAATATTGTACAAAGATAACATCACTCAGGCTTTTGTACGTTTAAGTAGAACCATTTACACATATAACTGGAAACTTTGTACTTACATATGTAAGTGATGGGTTTTTCAAAATTGCATGTGCAAGGGGAGCCAATTAGAGAACCTAGCTCTGAAATGCTTTTTTTTTTTTTTTTTGCATTTTCAAGTGATTTTTAACCCCAGAGAGGTAATCACAGTTTTCCCTTCAGGCTTTCCTCCAAAGCACAGTCCAAAGGAGAAGTTAGCTGATAGCTGTGTATGACCCAAAGCAGGGGTAAATGACAACATGGAAATGTTCCCAGGGATACAGGTATTGTGGGGAGATGTAGAATATAGACTGCACACATACTTTAAGGACCACCCAAATCATGCCCGAAATACACTTCCTTTAAATTTGCCAGCATAGATATATATAAGTAGCAGCTTTTGTTACAGCACTACTTATACATCTATGCTGATTTACATAAGAAAATCAGGGAGGGGGCACATAAAATCACCTAAGAAGTAAACAGTCAACGTAAAAATGAGTAAGGCAAGACATCTGATCTGCCAGCTGCTTCTTAAAGTATTATATATAACTTCTTGGCATCTTTTTTGGGCTAAGATCATAGTATAGGACAGGAGTAGGCAACTCCAGTGTTCAAGTACCACAAGCTGGCCGGAGTTTCAGACTATCCACAAAGAATATGCATTTTATTTTATTTTTTATTTATTACAATTTCTTATATACCGCACTATTCGGTATCAGCGCAGTTTACATTATAACACAATGACTGTTATGACTGTTAACCCCATTTGTAGTCTTGTAGAGAGGGTACATAAGATTTGCCATACTGGGTCAGACCAAAGTTCATCAAGACCAGAATCCTGTTTCCAACAGTGGCCAATCTAGGTCATACGTACCTTACAGTTTCCCCAAAAGACACAGGTTCCTCAATGCTTGTATTGGGACAAGCATTGATATCAAATTAATTAATAAGACTGCTCCATCATACCTATCCACACTTATTCATAGCCCTCCTGAAAACAGAATAAGATGAAGAAGGAACCTTAATACCATCATAGTGCCTGACCTAATAAGGAAGAAAAAACATACAACAAGCAACAGCGCCTTCTCATTTGTAGCACCAACCTTATGGAACAACCTCACAGATCAATTAAGAGAGATAAAAGATCTACACAACTTCCGAAAGGACCTAAAAACATATTTGTTCACTCAACACTACTCCAACACAGTTTGTGACTTGGGTATGGCCTCCCAACCTCCATAACTCGGCATGAATACACCCATTCAAATTGATTCACTACCATTTGGATTACTGAGCTTAAGACGATTCTTTAAACATGTATATATGTAAAAACTATGTAGTAACTTGTAAATAGTTCTAAATCTGTTATACTACTTGTATATAGTTGTTTACAGTTCCATGTATCTGTTATATAGTCGCACATTGTTCCATGTACTTTAACACTGTTTGATGTAAACCGCCACTGATCCTGGGAATTGGCGGTATATAAAAAGTTTGCAAATAAATAAATAAAATAAAATATCCTGTGTCCCTTTTAATAATGGTTAATGGACCTTTCCTCCAGGAACTTGTCCAAACCTTTTTTAAACCCCACTACACTTATAACTTTTACTACATCTTGTGGTAGCAAATTCCAAAGTTTTATTACACAGTGAGTGAAAAAATATCTTTCCCTTATTAGTTTTAAAGAGGTTACCCTGTAGCTTCATTGCATGCCCCCTAGTCTTTCTACATTTTGATGGCATAAACAATCAATCTACGATTACCCGTTCCACTCCATTCATTAATTTATAGACTTCTATCATATCTCCCCTCAGCCATATCTTTTATAGGTTGAAGAGCCCTAACCTTTTTAGACTCTCTTCATAGGAGTATCATTCCATCCCCTTTACCATTTTGGTGGCTTTTCTCTGTACCTTTTCTACTACCGCTATATCCTTTTTAAGATACAGCGACCAGAATTGCACACAATATTTAAGGTGTGGTCGCAACACGGAACAATACAGAGGCATTATAATATCCTTTGTTTTATTTTCCATTCCTTTGCTTATGATACCTAACATTCTATTTGCTTTCTTGGCCGCTGATGTACACTGGGCAGAGGGTTTTAACATGCTATCCATGATGATGCTTAAATCTTTTTCCTGGGTGGTGGTTCCTAATGTGGAACCTTGCATCGTGTAACCATAGTTTGGGTTGTTCTTTCCTAGGTGCATAACTTTGCACTTGTCCGCATTAAATTTCATCTGCTGTTTGGATGCCCAATCTTCCAATTTATCAAGATCCTCTTGGGCTTTAACAAACTTTAAATAGTTTTGTTCATCTGCAAATTTGATAACCTCATTCGTTATTCCCTTTTCCAGGTCATTTATGAATATGTCAAAAAGCAGCGAACCCAGCACAGATCCCTGGGGTACACCACTATTCACCTTTCACCATTGGGAAAATTGGCCATTTAGATCTACCCTCTGCTTTCTATCTTTTAGCCAGTTGCTGATCCACAATAGAGAATAAGGGATAAGGGAAGTGGCATTGCAATGGGCTAAACTAAAGGTGGCAATAAAAGGGGCAAAGGAAAGTAAATAAAAACAAGAGGAGAAGGAAACCTATTTGGTTCTCCAAAGAAGTGGCTGCTCAAATAAAGGTAAAAACCACAGCTTTCACAAAATTCAAAAGCTTGCAAACAGAGGAACACAGAAAGAAATACAGGATCAAACTAAAAGAGACAAAAAGAGAAATAAGGAAAGCAAAAATCAAAGGCAGAGGAAAAGATGGCTAAAGATGTGAAGTGTGGCGACAAAACTTTCTTCAGGTATATTAGGGAGAGGAGGAAAAACAGAAGTATAAAAAGTGATTAAATAAATGAGATGTGTTTGTATGCAATGGAAGCTGTGCATACAGATTTATCTCCTGCATACTTATTATGGATTTCTTGAAAGCCCAACTGGCTTGAGGTCTTTGGGACCAAGAGTGCCTGCTCCGATATAGGGTATGAGCTAGGAGCTGATGGTGGGCTCCTTTTTCCCCTATCTGCTGAGACAGAACTACATAATAGGGGGTATTAACATGTTGCTGCCTGAATCTCACTGGAGAGATGATTACATTAGGATCACTGCCAAAGCAGGACTATTACCGCTTCTTAAAAAGATAAAAAATTGTAAAATAGAAATCAAAACAGGATGGGAAGTAAGCGGCTAAACATTGAGGGTCTGATATTGGAAGCTGTAGGCATTGCCAAAGCGCCGTAAATGTAGACTTACTTAGTTTTGTGCAATACAGATCAATCAGCCAGGTAGCTTCAAAAATTACACGAACACGGGTAACACTAACCAGATATCATGAGGGCAGGGTGTGTCAGGGGCGTGGTCGTAATATACCCGTGTAACGTAGATATTCTACAGTATTGGGCAGCAGCCCAAAATCCCATAAACCGCAGAAGTCTAATCGAGGATTTCAGACGCCTAGGACAGCAGGAACGACAGCTGAGAACCCATGAAAGAGTCAAACCCATGAACTAGAAACATAGAAACATGACGGCAAAAAAAGACCACATGGCCTATCTAGTCTGCCCTTCCATATCAACCACTACAACAGTCCTCTTTTTTCCTTTAGAGAGCCTCTGTGTTTGTCCCATGCTTTTTTGAATTTAGATACTATCCTTATCTCTACCACCTCCACTGGGAGACTATACCATGCATCACTCTTTCCATAAAGAAATTTTTCCGCATATTACTCCTGAGTCTATCACCTTTCACCCTCATCCTATGTCCCCTCATAGCAGAGCTTGCTTTCAATTGAAAGAGGCTCTCCTCCTGTGCATTTATGCCACAGAGGTATTTAAACATCTCAATCATATCACCTCTGTCCTGCCTTTCCTCTAAAGTATACATATTAAGGTCCTTAAGTCTGTCCTCAAATGCTTTATAAAGAAGAATATTAACCATTTAAGTAGCCACACTCTGCACTAACTCCAGCCTGTTTACATCCTTTTGAAGATGCAAACTAGAACAAATCTAGTTCCTTACCAACCATTGATATATTCAACAAGGTCAATCAAAGGTGTATATAACAAATGTGATAGTAATACCATGATTACTACCATCACGCAAACTAACAAATGACGTATGTGAATGTATATATACTAAGACTCTGTACTGTAAATAACTGATAAGACACAGACTCAACCGGGCGCTTATGCCTAACATGTAAATAGTCACCCTAGCTACATCTTACGTTGGCCTAAAATGTATATAGTTCCCCCAAGTTATAACTCCAAGTTATCGTTCCTGTTCATTGTAAACACAAAGCAGATCTCCTCTGCCCTGTACAAAAATTGTTATTTGTGAATCGCACTGATATTAAAGAGCGCGGTATAGAAAAGCTTTAAATAAAAATAAATAAATAAATTTACCAAACTAAAGGAACAGCCATGCTGTCAATAGAAGGTGATAGACTGCAAGACTGCACATTACAGACTAACTGTGCAGCGAACACTAATCGTTACTCAAAGCATACGACTACAATACAGACAGGAAATGCCAGATACAGCAAGAGCAGCCACAGGATAATAGACATACATACATGAGAGAAGTCAAAGTGGTCATGGTCTGAGCCGCAAATCCGGGGAGCGCATCCACCCGAAAAGCTTGTGTGCAGCAGTGGTAAGGGACCGCAGCTCCCAGGGACAAAGTCATTAGTCAAACTGCATATATGACACTTGCAACTGCGAATACGGAGTGTCACGGCAATACAGACCGGCTGGACCCAGATACAGTGGCTGGAGAAACAGGCTGCATGCAATGCTTGGACTGCAGGGTGTGTGTGTGTGTGTGTGTGTGTGTGTGTGTGTGTTCATTGCCCCATGTGTCTGCCTGGTAGCATCACCTGTAGATGTCCGGTAACACAAATCTAATGTCCCACTATCCAACTCCCCACAGCCAGTGAAGAACCACCATCACACCCCAAGCCCGGCAGGACCCCAGCTGCCCATAGAAAAGCCAGCATGAGGCCTGCCAACTGTAGCACCACCTCAGTGACCTCAGGTGGAGAGGGGGACCAGAGGGCACCGCCAGCAGGATAATGTACCCGAACCACTGCAGCAGAGGCGGCGGTGGAAGAAAGCAAGGAGGAAGAGAAGGAACGTTCCCCTACGGGCAACATGGTGGCCACAGTGGTGCCCAAGGAGAAGCAATATGAGGAGATGGGGGCACCTGCAGTGCCTTTCACCCCCTAGCTGAGGATGGGCACACCTCCATGCCAGCTGCCATCAACCGGGGAGCTGCTGTGGAAGGCAATGTGGATGCCCCAGTCTACGTCAGTGTCCAGGACCAGCACCAACTGTCCAAGGGCAGGGCCCCCCCACAGACCCACAGTCTGCTGTCCCTTATGCACTGGCCAGCCTAATGCAGAAGGTACGACTCCTCCGTGAGGTCATTCAGGACTGTGCTGCACTGCTTAGTCAGGGCCCACAAGCTGTGGCGGCAGCCCTGATGAGTCGCAGGGAGGGTTCCCCAGGCACATAGCACCAGGATTCTACAACTCCAGACAGCCATTTTGCAGAGGCGGACCGTTATGGGGGCCAGGCTAATGGACTGGTAACATGCAACCAGGGTCTGTGTTCCTGCTATACGCCATGTAGCCACATATTCCACCAGCGACCTAGATATGGGAAACCATCACTGACCTCTCACAATGTACAAGGTGTGAGCACACAGTACTGAGACCTATGCAATGATACAAGAGTCAGAACACTGGCAGTTAGCACATGCTGCCTCCAACAACATTGTGCACCTCCAATATAACTTACCTCTCTCAGCATGCCTGTCACTGCACGCGAAGGTAGTGACATGCCGAATTCACCTGTCTCTACAGCTGCTGTGGTGACATTTGCTTACTGGTCTCCAAATCGTTGGGGCTTCTCCCTTGCAATGTTTATGTCCTTACTGGGAATCAACAAACGTCACTGGGTGGACGGCATGGTGACTGTGGAAGCTGAGGGAAGAGCAGACTCACATCTCAACACCACCTCAACAGTACAAATGAACTGTGCCAACCTGCAACTGCTGTCCCAGTCCCGAGCAGGCCATGATGACCAACTATGTACATGTGTGGTACACACTCCTGCCACTTTACAATAAGGCATGTTACTGAAATAAAAATAGTCATTTCTTATCAATTTTTATATGCTGAACACGAATATGACAGTGAAATTGCAAAGTTGGCTCTAGCTTTTTTGTAATCTACAAGAATTAATATTTACATCACGAAATGCATGTCAATAGTAAATATATAATAGGCCTTCAGTTAATACCTGTAAAAAAAACAAGTCATTGACTACTTCTTAGATTTTTTCACGGCTGTCTCTTGTACAGCTGTTCGGGAGCTTCTCTGGGGTGTGTCCAGCAGTAGTCAGCCAGCATTGTAGTGGACCATTTTCCCTGGTATCTTTGCTCCATCATTGTGATATCCTGGTGAAAACGTTCACCCTGTTCATTACGAACCATACCACAGTTGTCAGGAAAGAAATCGAGATGGGAATCAAGGAAATATATCTTTAGAGACATATTGCAGCCAAGTTTCTGATACTGCATCAGCATGTCTTCTACTAGTTCCTTGTAGTTTTCTGCCCTAACATTCCCGAGAAAGTTTGTTGACACTAGGCGAAAAGCATTCCATGATTGTTTTACATCACCCTGCAGCAAGTTGTTGAACCGGTCATCTTTGAGGAGCTCTTGAATCTGAGGACCCACAAAAACTCCCTCTTTAATCTTTGCTTTGCTGAGTCGAGGGAATTTTTCATGCAGGTATCGGAAAGCTGGCGAAGTGCGGTCCATGGCTTTCAAAGCTTTTCATCAAACCTAGTTTGATGTGAAGGGGTAGTAGCAGGATTTTGTGAGCCTCAACCAGAGCTGGGTGCTGGATATTCTTCTCTCCAACTGTTACATTTTGTCTGCGATTCCATTCCTTCCGCAAGTAGTGCCAATCCCTTGCTCGGCTATCCCACTCACATAAGAAACACATGTATTTTATATATCCCTGCTGCAGTCCCATTAAAAGGGCAACTACCTTCAAGTCACCACAGAGGTGCCAGCTGTACTTGTTACAGTTAATGGAAGTCAGTAGATGCTTTAAGTTATCATATGTCTCTTTCATGTGGACGGCATGCGCTACTGGAATAGATGGAAGACAGTTTCCATTGTTCAAAAGCACAGCCTTCAGAATCAGCTTCGAAGAGTCTATAAATAGTCTCCAGTCTTGTGGGTCATGAGTGATTTTTAAGGCATTCATGAGGCTTTCAATATCGGAACAGAATACCAGATTACTTTCCTTTCCGACTGCGTATAATACACTGCTGACATCAGATGGCTTCAGCAGCCGTCTGGCAGTAGTATTGCATTGCATCAGAAAATGATGCAATCAACTCTGGATGATGTGTGCATGCTGGTATTATGCAATGTGATGCAATATTACATCATTCAAGGCTTATTTGGGATGTTGTTGATGTCCTACTGGATAAATTTACACGGTGAAACGTCAAAAATGAACTACATGCAATATCTTCAAAACGAGAGCCAATAAATTTTTTTTAATGTCATATTCGTGTTCAGTTCACCAAGATACTACAGATTAGGGCCTTTTAAAGTCAGTAACGATTTCAATGTTGACCAGTGTTGTTTATCCTCATCAGGGATACATTAAGGACCTGAGATTAATTAATCTTGAGGTGAACAAATTTCATTAAACATATTAGGTATAGTTTTATTAGTATAAGTATCCCCAGCAAATCTAAGTAAACAACTTAAATACCTAAACACAGCCTTAAAACTAGGATGCAGATAGCAGTCCAGCAGCGAGTTGGGTGGCTTTTCCAGTCTTTTTGCATTGAGTGTATGATTTTCTCCCAGTTAGTGAAGGGTCTTATGTGTGCACTAGGTGCAAAGAGCTCTTTGCTCTCAGGGAACGAGTTGGATCTCTGAAGGCTAGAGTAGCAGACTTGGAGGACATAAGGAAGACAGAGAGGCACATATAACAGACCTACAGAGATGTAGTACTGAAGTCCAGCCTCCAATCAGGCAGCATCCCTGTAGCCATGGAAGAGAGACGTCACGTGACAGGAGAGCATTATCATTTTTATATGCGGCACACAAGGATTGGAGGAGTGGCCTAGTGGTTGGGGCAAGGTACTTCAGGCCGGAAGGTCGGGGGTTCAAATCCCAATAGAGAACAGCAACCTTGGGCCGGAAGGACTGGGTTTCTAGTCCCACAGGTGCTCCTTGTGGTCTTGGGCAAGCCACTTACCCCTCCATAGCCCATGTTCCCTGTAAAATAGTTATCTCCAAGTTATAATGCCCTGTTCAATGTAATTTCAGTTTGTTCAATGTAAACCGCACTGATGCAGAATAGCACGGTATATAAGAGAATGTAAATAAAATAAATAAATAAAATAAATCATGGTGTGGCAGAAAGTGATCCTGTAGCTTCCAAGTGATGTAAAACCCTCTCACACCAAGAAAGTTTCTCCAGGACCATGTGCCCATGAGGGAAGGGTTAGGACTTAGATGACATGCATTTCGTGATTGTCACCACGCCCCCTGCTGGTAGCTTGCTGAAGGGACAGGGTGGACATTTTAATTATTTTTGTAGAAGTAGGAAACCTTTTTGGACCAGAGGGATCATGGTCCTTGTAGTCCTTCCTCTTAAAGAAATGAGTTGTATACGCCTTGTGTAGAGTCAAACAAAAGGCTTTTATTCCCCTTTTAGCACTAAGGTTCACTAAGAAAACCAAAAGTAGAATTTACCTTATTTTCATGTTTATGCCAAAGTAATTACAGAGCAAGAAAACTGTTATGAGAGCTTCACAGTTCCTTGTAAAAATACACAGGGTTTTCAACACTGTAGTAAAACAAATAAACAAGCTCTTCTTTAGCTCAACACAGACAAAATATATTGTTAAAGCATGTTCTGGTAATTACAGCTCTGGGAGAGACTCTAGGCTTTCAGCCATACACATCGAACAGTCCATTTGTTCTTCAGGCATCAACGGCTCTGGTTCCCCAAGCTCAATCTGCATGGGTTCCAGCTCAACCGTGCTTTCTTCTACACCTGAGCTTTCCCTGGCTGAAATAGTTTGCAATTCAGAAGTTCTCTTCCCTAGTTTCCAGCCTGGCAGTTCTGGGTTTTGCAAACAAGTGGTATGTCTTGTTCCTATGCCTCTTTGTAGTGGTTTCCAAAACTTCTGCCAGCTTTCTTTCACCTCAGTATTGCTATCTGAGTTATAAGTCTTTCTAGGACCTGGCTTCTTTGTGAGAAATAAAGTATCACTGTACCTTGGCTCCTTGAAGTCTGTGCCACTGGTATTCCCCCTACCAGGCACCCTCCTTCTGATACCGTCTTCTCTGAAGACTGTTTCTTGGAGTTCTCTGGGCTGGGCTTGTCTTCCCTGGAGCTTAGCTCTGCCACATAAGGATTCCAAGCTCCTCTGCCTTGCAGTAAAGGAGGTTCCTCTATCAGGTCCTTTCTTCCCAGTATCCTTGGGTTCCTTTCCACATCCTTTCTCAGAGCTTCTCTCTATGCGTAGGCCTCTCTCTAGGCATGGCTCTCTCTCTTGCCGTGGCTCTCTCTGCTTCCTTCCTGCAGAGCTCTGCTTATAAAGCCCTTTTTTCCTTGAGTTTTCTGACCCTCTCCTCAGGTGCACCTGATTAGCTTCTGCTTCCTCAGTACCTGGGTGTGTCAGCTCAGCATCTGCAGGCTCGTGCCTGCCCCCTCTAGCTGTCCTGCTAGGTAATTGCACCCTCTGCAAGTCAGTTGCTTTATGAAAAACAGCGTTTTTTTCTAAGTTCATAGCTTCACTAGCTTCAGCTCTATCACAATGATGTAAACATTAATTCTTGTAGATTACAAAAACACTAGAGCCAACTTTGCAATTTCACTGTCATATTCGTGTTCAGCATATAAAAATTGATAAGAAATTACTATTTTTATTTCAGTAACATGACTTTTGTAAAAATTTGTTGACCAGTGCAATTGCACCTGAGTGTGAATATGGGTACTTCCTTCCCTTTAAGAGGTTTAAGCACCTATAACCCTACAATTATTCCAGGGTTGGGTGGGAGTCGGGGAGGGAGAGAGGGAATGAAGACTTATTAAAACGTTGGCTGCTACACAGTGCACTGTCCTGTGTTTCTAAGGTAAAGTCTTACCAATTTCCTGGGCGATTCACACGGTTTGATAGTAGAGGCCTTTTAAATTGCCCCTTTGATCTGTCACTTGCCTTTAACACCTATTTAAGGCAACTTCACAGATCTTTTGCCTCCTAATTGGAAGAGCTCTTTGTAAAGGTCACTAGAAATCAGTTTATTTTTCTTTCTTCTTAGATACTATTCTACTTGTATGCTAAGCTATATTCTGATTTAAGTTAAAAAGCTCTCTAGAAACAAATGTATTTCAGTAGCTTTATTCTATTTAACTGATTTGATTTAAATGAAAAGTTCTCTAGAAACAAATTTATTCAGTCTATTTACTCTTATTTTATGCTCTATGCCAGGGGTCTCAAACTCAAATTGCTTTGAGGGCCAAATGAGGACTTGTAAAATAACCCGGGGGCCGCATGAGACGTGGGACCTCATTTGCATAAGGGACATCATTTGCATAAATATTTGCATAATGTTACCATACCCTAACTTTTAGTAAACATGCCTCTTAATGAGTGCATGAATAAAGAAAGACTAAAAGATTTCTACATTACTATAATCCAGTGGCAACCGCCAGGCACATTAGGAACTACTACAAACAAACACTGCCCATTTAGAACCCATAGCAAACCCGCCATATCCTAACAGCACTACCAGGACTCACAAAGCACCATACCCTACCTATCAAAAGGCAACACTGCAAATATTAAATCAATACATTTCAGAGAATAACAATACATGACCTACTGGGGACAGAGAACAAGTAGCAATGTCAAATAGGAATTACATAAACAGAATACCTCAGCTCAGTTACACATGCAGAATACACCATCACCAAACAAGGAACCAAATTTAGAAACAAGACAATTTAAACTGGGACCCCCCAAAAGCCAAACTTGGAATGTACAACAACACTGTAGAAATAAAACTATAAATTAATTTCCTCTTGTACTAAACAAAGCGCAGGCGTTATTGATGCACATTTCCCAGAACTGACATATTCCAGTTAATAAATTCAAAATAAAGATATTTTTCTACCTTTTGTGCATTTTTTTCAGTTCCAGCCACTTTCTTCTGGTTTCTTCTTTCTTCGTGCCTTCTGCTAACTCTCCATCGTCTGCTGTCCATTTGTCCTTCTCTCTTCTAGCTTTTTCCATTCTCCCTCTACATCTGCTTTAACATATTAATCTTTCTCCTTTTGCTCTTTCCTCATTCCTATTTTCATCCACTCAAATTTTACCCCTCCATCCTCAATCCCCACTTACCTGGCCAATTGTAGATTTGTCTTCCCTCCCACACAAAATATTTTCCCCTCTCCATTTCACTCTCCCAGCTCCATCCCATTCTAATCCTCCCCCAACATCAGCTCCCTTCTAGTTCCAGTCCCACACAGCACCCCCTCCCTTCTAGTCACTGCATCAGCCCATTTTCAGTCCTAGCCCCCCATCAGCCCATTTCCAATCGTAGCTCCCCCCCATCAGCCCATTTCCAGTGCTAGCTCCCTCCCCTCACAGCCCATTTCCATTCCAAGCCCCCCTCCCCATCAGCCATTTGCAGTTCAAGCCCCCCTTCCACTCAGCCCATTTCCAGTCCTAGCAGACCCCCCAGCCTATTATCAGTCCTAGCCCCCCCATAGCCGATTACCAGTCCTAACCCCCCATAGCCCACTTCCAGTCTTACCCCTCATAGCCCATTACCAGTCCTAACCCCCCCCATCACCTCATTTTCAGTGTTTACCCCCATCACCCCATTTTCAGTTACCCCCTCATAGGCCATTACCAGTACTACCCCCCATCACCCCATTTTCAGTGTTACCCCATCACCCCATTTTCAGTTACCCCCTCATAGGCCATTACCAGTACTAACCCCCCCCCCATCACCTCATTTTCTGTGTTACCCCCATCACCCCATTTTCAGTTACCCCCTCATAGGCCATTACCAGTACTACCCCCCCCCATCACCCCATTTTCAGTGTTACCCCCATCACCCCATTTTCAGTTACCCCCTCATAGGCCATTACCAGTACTACCCCCCCATCACCCCATTTTCAGTGTTACCCCCATCACCCCATTTTCAGTTACCCCCTCATAGGCCATTACCAGTACTAACCCCCCCCCATCACCTCATTTTCAGTGTTACCCCCATCACCCCATTTTCAGTGCCCCCCTCATAGGCCATTACCAGTACTAACCCCCCCCCCCCCCATCACCTCATTTTCAGTGTTACCCCCATCTCCCCATTTTCAGTTACCCCCATAGTCGCCATTACCAGTTCTACCCCCCCCATCACCCCATTTTCAGTGTTACCCCCATCACCCCATTTTCAGTTACCCCCTCATAGGCCATTACCAGTACTACCCCCCCATCACCCCATTTTCAGTGTTACCCCCATCACCCCATTTTCAGTTACCCCCTCATAGGCCATTACCAGTACTAACCCCCCCATCACCTCATTTTCAGTGTTACCCCCATCACCCCATTTTCAGTTACCCCCTCATAGGTCATTAACAGTACTAGGGGACCTTCTTCCCATTTTGTGTGTTACCGCCATCAACCCATTTTCAGTTTCCCCCCTCATAGGCCATTACCAGTCCTAGCCTCCCCCCCCCATAGCCCATTACCAGTCCTAACCCCCCTCCCACCATCAGCCAAATTAGATGAAAAAAAAATGTATATTTGCTGCTGCTGCAGTATTAAGCGTCCCGTGGGCCCTCTGCCTGGTCCTCTCCTCCCTGCAGCATTCAGCTCCAAAAGCGGCGGCTTTCAGAGCTGCGAAGAGAGAGAGAGTTTCTCTCGCGCGGTTCTGAAGACTCTCGCGCTGCTCTTCAGAACCGCGCGAGAGAAACTCTCTCTCTTCGCGGCTCTGAAAGCCGCCGCTTTTGGAGCTGATACTGCAGGTAGGAGAGGACCAGGCAGAGGGGCCCGCGGGATGCTTAATACTGCGGCGGCAAGTTTGGAATTTTTTTTTTTTTTACTCGCCGGTACTTCGCGGGCCGCACAAGATGCTCTCGCGGGCCGCGTGTTTGAGACCCCTGCTCTATGCTAAGCTATACTCTGCTTTAACTTAAATACGAAGCTCACTGGTGGTACTAACTGACTCAGCAAAAACACTGAATTCTAAAGTACACAGGTTTACCAGCTCTATCCCCAAGAAGTCCCTTTACCTCAAGATTTAGAGTTTATTCCAGAAGATTATACTCACAAGTTTAGATCTACTTCCAGCTGTAGCAATCCCTTTTGGTAGTTCTTCAAGGATTGGTGCTGTCATTGTGACACAGTGACGGCCCACGCAATGTGGTGCTCAGGGATGCTGGCATTGCATTGGCTGGAGCCATTTTCCCTCCAGGTGTGGCTTTCAGCAAGACTTTATTGGTGTTACCTACTTGGGCTTTGGTTTTGTTTGTCCTGATCATGTGTGTACTGTTTTTTAGCTGTTTCTACATACAGATGACGTTGTTACATTCAGTCACTGCCATTCTTCCTGGTGCCATGGTGAAGTCCCTGTTCCCCATTTATCTGCAGCTGTGGCAATCTTCCTCCCTGAGGTGCTGGATGTATGCTGGCCTCTGTCGCTGCATAGTACGGAATCTGCACTTCAGTGCCTCCAGTGTGCACCTCATACCAATTCATTGTGGGAGATTGATAGGCTTTACTAGTCATCCTGTTGACCCCACAAAACCTGCCCCCATTTTTCACTGCCACATGCCTCCTCACAGTCCCTTACCATCACCCCCAAGCCCTGACACCTGCCTCCCAAGCATTTCCAACTGGACACCATATTTTGTCCCATTAATGCTCAGTTATTGCCCTCAGTCGGCTGCACTGGCCCTCCTCTGTTTCCCTCTGGCCTTCCTGTACTGCCTATGTGACAACCATGCCAACTTCTGGCCCTCCCTATTGAGACTCTATTCTTGGCCCAGCTCACCTAGGCACATGGCTTGTACAGCTTTGAGGTTGCAGCAGTGGTCGTGTCTGCATGGTTCCTGCTGTATGCCACTGTACACAACTCACACCCCTGCAACCTACACCTCCCCAACAGGCCCTGGATGCTGGGACTGTTCCCAACCTGTGTGGATGTCATTATTGCCCACAGATTTGCTACATATCCTCTACCAGGGGGAGCTCTAGCATCCTCCCATGTGTTTACTGCAGTTGCAGACTTTTAGGCATCCTAAGTTGGCAGGGAACTCTGAAGTTGCTGGCAGGTACAGGACCCAGGGACATGACTCTGGAGACTGCATATGGCATGACCCATCCTCACTGGTATGCACTCTCCTACAGCTGGGCCTCTGGCAGTATGTTCACAATGGGCTGCTGCTCAGCCCATCCCCCCCAGTGCCCTCCCGGGACCTACATACCCCACTGGTTGCTCACCTGCGCAGTTGGAGCTGGATCCCCCGCCAGATGGCTGTTGAGAGGCACTGGTTTGCCCTGCAGTTCCACGGGAGATAGAACGTCCCCTCATAGTGCAGGGCCTTCCTGGCTAGTGTCTCTGCCTCAGCAGGACTGAAGTTCTCCGTATCAGCCCAGTCAGAGGATGCTCCTGCACTAGCATAGTTGTTACCTGGGTATGGTGGTACATGGCACCTGTGGTTCACATGGGAAAGTCCATGAACGAGACTCTGGTATGTCGGTACTGTGTTTCGCATGGTCAAGCTACCCATACCCATTCATGAGGCATCGTATCCCCCGTGCACCCCTGGCTCATTTTCCATTTTGCCCATGTTTCACTATTGCACAGTTTGCCCCACTCTTCTGAGCCTTTCACAGTTTATGGGCCGATATTAGATTGGGTGTGTGTGTGCGCATAAAGCGAATATGACCTGCTCCGCACTACCCGGGTATATGGATTTTGCCGCCAGCATGCACTTCTTCCAATACATGGTAATATTCTCCTCTTGCCCATGCGTATGTCGCCTTACTCACGATTCGTGCACTTTTCCTGAGCTGTTTCTCTTAGCTGCTTATCGACTGCTTCGGCGCCTTTTGCAATATCGGGCCCTATAAATGTAATGCATGAAGGCTGCAAAGAAAATCTTCTTACCATAGAGACTCACCATGAGCATTCCATTTCAGCAAGCTACTAGCAAATTATACAAAGGATGCACATACTCAGACCCAAGTTCTTTCATATTTCTACAGCAAGCCTGTAGCAGTAAAGAAAAACAAACAATGATATTCTGCACAGTCAGCATGGCCAGATGGTAGGAGAAGTAACATAGTAACATAGTAAATGATGGCAGATAAAGACCAGTATGGTCCATCTAGTCTGCCCAGTAAGAAGGCCGGAGTAAGATGGCAGGAGTAGGTGCCACTCTGTGCAGGCCGCCCCTCAGGCCACCCCTCCCCATGTCTTTGTTTAGGGGTGAACCCACCGCTCCATGCAGGACCCCACTATTTGTTGAGAAGTTAGATGGTTCAGTTTATTTTGATTGTATTCTGTTGCTATAAATGGATCCATTGTTTCTGTCCCATGCCATTTTGAATTCTGTCACCGTATTTGCCCCCACCACCTCCATCGGGAGGGCATTCCAAGCATCCACCACCCTCTCAGTGAAAAAGTATTTCCTGATATTGCCTTTCAATTTTCCACCTTGCAGTTTCATGTTATGCCCTCTCGTTTTACAGCTTCCCCGTCTTTGGAAGAGGTTTGTTTGTTCATTATTTCTCCTTAAGTATTTAAAGGTCTGAATCATATCTCCCCTATCCCTCTTCTCCTCCAAAGTGTACATATTTAGGTGTTCTCTTCTCATAAGGCTTCTGATGCAGGCTCCAAATCATTTTGGTCGCCTTCCTCTGAACAGATTCCATTCTTTTTACATCCTTTGCAAGATACGGTCTCCAAAACTGAACACAGTATTCCAAGTGAGGCCTCACCAGTGACTTATACAGTGGTAATAGAACCTCTTTCTTTCTGCTGGTAATTCCTCTTCGTATGCAGCCCAACATCCTCCTGGCTTTTGCCACCGCCTTGTCGCACTGTTTTGCCACCTTGAGATCTACAGAAATAATCACACCAAGGTCTTTCTCCTGATCCGTGCACACCAACCTCTCGCCCCCCTATCGTGTACATTTCTCTTGGGTTTCTGCTACCTAAGTGCATGACTCTGCACTTCTTTGAATTAAATCTAAATTGCCAAGCATTTGACCATTCTTCCAGCTTTTGTAGATCTTTTCTCATGTTAAGGACTCCCTTGGGGGAGTCCACTCTGTTGCACATTTTCGTGCCATCTGCAAAAAGACAGACCTTTCTATTCAGTCTTTCAGCAATATCACTCACAAATACATTGAACAGTGCCGGGCCCAGGACCGAACCCTGGGGCACCCCGCTAATCACCTTCCCTTCCTCCGAGTGAGCTCCATTTACCATCACCTTCTGTCGTCTATCAGTCAACCAATTTCTGATCCAGTTTACCACCTTGGGACCCATCCCCAAACTACTAAGTTTATTGATAAGCCTCCTATGAGGAACAGTATCAAAGGCTTTGCTAAAATCCAGGTAGATGACATCCATCGCATGCCCCTGATCTAGTTCTCTGGTCACCCAGTCAAAGAACTCAATCAGATTTGTTTGGCAACATCGTCCTTCGGTAAAACCATGTTGCCTCGAATCTTGCAACCTGTTGGTTTTGAGAAAGTTCACTATTCGCTCCTTCAGAAGCGCCTCCATTACTTTTCCCGCCACCGAGGTAAGGCTCACAAGCCTGTAGTTTGACACTTCTTCCCTGTCACCACTATTGTGTAGAGGTACGACATCAGCCATTCTCCAGTCCTGAGGAACTACTCCTGTTTCCAAGGAACTGTTGAAAACATCCTTTAACGGCCCTGCAAGAACCTCTCTGAGCTCTTTCAGTATCCCGGGATGTATCCCATCCAGTCCCATGGCCTTGTCCACTTTCAGTTTCGCAAGTTGTTCTAACACATCATCTTCTGTGAATGGTGTGGTATCTACTTGATTCACATCTTTATATTTGGGAGTCACAGTTGGTCCTTCTCCAGGATTTTCTTTAGTAAAAACAGAGCAGAAGTATGCGTTTAGCAATTCCGCTTTTTCAATGTCCTTTTCCATGAGTCCATTCCCAGCACTTCTGAGTCCTGCGATTCCACCTCTGATCTTCTTCCTTTCCCGAATATATCTGAAGAAAGTTTTGTCGCCACACTTCACATCTTTAGCCATCTTTTCCTCTGCCTTTGATTTTGCTATACTTATTTCTCTTTTTGTCTCTCTGAGTTTGATCCTGTATTCATTTCTGTGTTCCTCTGTTTGCAAGCTTTTGAATTTTGCGAAAACTGTGTTTTTTGCCTTTGAGCAGCCACTTCTTTGGAAAACCAAATAGGTTTCCTTCTCCTTTTGTTTTTATTTACTTTTCTTACATATTTATCTGTTGCCCCTTTTATTGCCACCTTTAGTTTAGCCCATTGCAATTCTACTTCCCTTAACTCCTTCCACCCAAAGTCAGTGTTTTTGAAGTTTAGGACTTTGAGCTTGCTATAGTTGGACTGCACCTTAGTTTTTATCTCAAACCACACCGCGTGATGATCGCTGCTGCTCACAGGTGCACCCACCCAGACATTCGACATGCTATCACTGTTGGTGAGGACTAAATCCTGCGTTCAGCTTTCCCTCAGTGGTTCCATCACCATTTGTCTAAGTAACGCATCTTGGAGAGCATCCACAATTTTTTTGCTTCTTTCCAGATTTGCAGAAGGAGTAATCCAATCCACATCGGGTAGATTAAAGTCACCCAATATTATTGCTTCCCCCTTTGTGGCTATTTTGACCATGTCTTTAATCAATTCATTATCTAGCTCTTCAAGATGTGTCTCCAAAAGTTCAATAAATGTGCTTTCTCTTCAAACTGAAAGCTTGTTCTAATAACTCTGCAGTCAAATGAATGTTTAGTTTTAATTTTATACCATGCTGATGGCCAAAAGGTCTATCATTCATATACAGTAAAAGGTACATATTCAATTAAAAAGGGCAGCCAGGAACTAAACAATTGTTTAAAAGAAATTAGTATTACATAGTGCTAAAACCTCATGGAGTTAGGGACTCTACACCTTCACAGGATTTGATTTTGGGATTAGATATGCACGCTGCACAACCACACTTTGCACCTTGCCGTTATATGTCATCCTCCCACCCACCCCCACAAGCCTCTTCCAAGATCTTCTTCCTCCCTTTCCTGACAATTCCCACCCTATTTTTACCGTAAGGGCATGAAGAGCAGGGCATCTTCACCAAATGTAATATCAAAAGAGAAACATCACAGTCCAATGCTTGGAAGGCCATTTTCCGGGTGCAGCTGTGGAGATGCTGTCAGCATAAAAAATAGAGTGTGGGAGTCAAGACATGAAAGAAGTCACTGCCGAAGGAAGGAGGAGGAGTAGAGCCTGTGTTAGAATCATCTCCATTAAAAAAAAGAGAGGAGATGGATGCTGCTGTGGGGGGAATTGGGAGCAAAAGGGGCAGATGCTGCTAGGCAATGAGGAACAGTAAGGGAGATAGATGCTGCTGGATAAGAGGTGTATACTTCTAGAAAGAGCAGAGAGAGAGGAAATGGATGCAGCTGGGTTAGGAAAGAGGGGGGGGGGGGGTAATGAATGCTTGAAGGGGGGGTTAAGAGAAAGGCAAATGCTGTGTCAGAATTACCACTGCCAAACATCATTTCTGCTAAGCTGCACATGAGTGGGAGGTGCTGCTGCAATATGGAGAAATTTTATACACCTGATATTTTCTCTCTTTGAATCCTTCTAGACCAGTCCAGAGACTGGGTTATGCTTCCCAACCAGTAGGTGGAGGCAGACCAGAGCAACTTTCAGTTATGTCATCACTAGTAGATATGCTGGTATAAAACTGATAGCAACCATGCTCCCCACTGAACCCTAGGTGAGGACAGAACCTCCAGGGAGCCTCTAAGGGTGAGTTTCACCAAGGATTTCTATCAAGTACTGCAGGTTCTCCCAAGGGAGCCACCTGCACTTGAAGGAGAACTGGTTAATCCAGCGCTAGAATACAGTCTCTACAGACCAAGACCAGAGCCAGGGCTATCACTGGATCACCACAGCTGATGCTATGGACAGAGAGCATCATGCTTTGTCTTTTGCATTGAGTGTCACATGTATGATTTTCTCCCAGTTGGTGAGAGATCTTACGTATGCATTAAGTGCAAAGAACTCTTTGCTCTCAGGGAACAAGTCCGTTCTCTAGAGGCTAGAGTAGCAGACCTGGAAGACATAAGAAAGACAGAGAAGTACATGGACGTGACCTTCAGGGATATAGTCCTGAAGTCCCACCTCCAGTCTGGCAGCATCCCTGTTGCCATGGAGGAGAGAGGTCACGTGACAGGAGAGCATCACCCTGGTGTGGCAGGAAGTGATCCTGTAACTAGGACCTGTCCTCCAGGTGATGTAAAACCCTCTCGCACCGAGGGCGTTTCTCCAGGGCCATGTGCCCATGAGGGGAGGGTCAGGACAGCTGTTATAGTCGGTGATTCAATCATTAGGAATGTAGATAGTTGGGTGGCTGGTGGACGTGAGGATCGCCTGGTAACATGCCTGCCTGGTGCGAAGGTAGCAGACCTCACGCACCGCCTAGATAGGATCGTAGATAGTGCTGGGGAGGAGTCTGCTGTCTTGGTACATGTTGGTACCAATGACATAGGAAAATGTGGTAGGGAAGTTCTGGAGGCTAAATTTAAGCTTTTAGGTAGGAAGTTGAAATCCAGAACTTCCAGGATAGCGTTCTCCGAAATGCTTCCTGTTCCACGTGCAGGACCCAAAAGACAGGCAGAGCTCCGGAGTCTCAATGCGTGGATGAGACAACGGTGCAAGGATGAGGGTTTTGGATTTGTTAGGAACTGGGGAACATTCTGGGGAAAGGGGGGGCTCTTCCGAAGGGATGGGCTTCACCTTAATCAGGATGGGACCAGACTGCTGGCATTAACCTTTAAAAAGAGATAGAGAAGCTTTTAAACTAGAAAATAGGGGAAAGCCGACAGTCACCCAGGAGCGCATGGTTCGGACAAAGGTATCCTTGAAGGATACTACCAAAAGCAGTGAGGTTCCAAAAGGGGGTATAGTAGCCCAAATGCCCTTGAGTAAGGAGCAGACAGAGCATAAAGATTCCAAATTACCCCTGCCTACCAATAGCCTGATTAATAAGAATAAAATAGTCTCTAAAATGCTTGTATGCCAATGCTAGAAGTCTAAACAATAAGATGGGAGAGTTAGAATATATAGCACTAAATGAGAGGTTAGATATGATTGCACTCTCAGAGACATGGTGGAAGGAGGATAACCAGTGGGACACTGTGATACCTGGATACAAACTATATCGTAATGATAGAGCTGATCAAATTGGTGGAGGGGTTGCGCTCTATGTTAGAGAGGGCATTCAGTCAGAAAGGATTAAAGTTTTGCAGGGAACAAAATTTGCTGTAGAATCTCTATGGATTGAAATCCCATTTATGAAGGGGAAGGCGATGGCAGTGGGAGTATACTATCGACCGCCTGGCCAGAATGAACAAATGGATGATGAAATGCTCAAAGAAATCAAGGAAGCTAACAAAAGTCACAACAGAGTAGTAATAATGGGTGATTTCAATTACCCCGGTATCGACTGGGTCAGTGTCACGGCAGGAAAAGCTAAAGAGATAAAGTTTCTAGATGGAATAAATGACTGCTTCTTGGAGCAGCTGGTTCATGAACCGACCAGAGGGGAAGCCATACTGGACCTAATCCTTAGTGGAACGCCAGATCTGGTGCAAGAAATAAGGGTGTTGGGACCACTTGGCAATAGTGATCATAGTATGATCATGTTTGATTTAATTAGTGGAGGACAGATAGTAAAGGAATCCACAGTATTAACTTTTAACTTTCAAAAGGGAGACTATGATAGAATGAGGAATATAGTTAGGAAAAAACTAAAAGGAGCGGTTCCAAAGGTTAAAGACTTACAGCAAGCTTGGGTGTTATTTAAAAATACTATCCTCGAAGCCCAGACCAGCTGTATTCCACGCATTAAGAAGAGTGGAAGAAAGTCCAAAAAACTGCCAGCATGGTTTAAAGGTGAGGTCAGAGAGGCTGTTGCTGCCAAAAAAGCAACCTTCAGGAAATGGAAAAAAGAGCCAAATGATGAAAACTGGAAACAACACAAGCACTGGCAAGTTAAATGCAAAGCATTGATAAGGCAGGCAAAGCGGGAATTTGAGAAGAAACTTGCTACGGAAGCAAAAACACAAAATAAAGACTTTTTCAAGTACATTCGTAGCAAAAGGCCTGTGAGAGAGTCAATTGGACCGTTAGATGATAGAGGGGTAAAAGGGGCAGTAAGAGGAGACAAGGCTATAGCAGAGAGACTGAATGAATTCTTTGCTTCGGTCTTTACTGAGGAAGATGTAGGGATGTTACCCATGACTGAAGTGGTATTTAAAGGTGATACTGCAGAGGAATTGAGAGAAATATCACTACACCGGGAAGATATATTACAACTATTTGATAAACTGAATAGTAGCAAATCACCTGGACCGGATGGTATACATCCCAGAGTGTTGAAAGAACTGAAATATGAGATTGCAGACCTGCTATTGGTAATCTGTGAACTTTCATTAAAATCATCTGTAATACCTGAAGATTGGAGGGTCGCCAACGTAACACCAATTTTTAAAAAAGGTTCCAGGGGTGACCCGGGAAATTACAGACCGGTGAGCCTGACGTCAGTACCAGGGAAAATGGTAGAAACCATCATAAAGAACAAAATTACACAACATGTAGATAGTCATGGCCTAATGGGAGACAGCCAACATGGCTTTAGACAAGGAAGATCTTGTCTTACTAATCTGATATGTTTCTTTGAAGGTGTGTATAAACAGGTAGACAAAGGTGAGTCGGTTGATATAGTGTATCTGGACTTCCAGAAAGCTTTTGACAAGGTCCCCCATCAGAGACTTTTGGCAAAGCTAAAAAGTAATGGGATAGGAGGCAGTGTACTATTGTGGATCGGGAACTGGTTAAAAGATAGAAAGCAGAGGGTAGGGCTAAATGGCCAATATTCCCAATGGAAAAAAGTGAATAGTGGAGTACCCCAGGGATCTATACTGGGTCCGCTACTTTTTGACATATTCATAAATGACCTGGAAAAGGGAATAACTAGTCAGGTTATCAAATTTGCAGATGACACAAAACTGTTTAAAGTTGTTAAAACCCAAGAGGATTGTGGAAAACTGCAGGAGGATCTGGATAAATTGGAAGACTGGGCATCCAAATGACAGATGAAATTTAATGTGGACAAATGCAAAGTTATGCACCTAGGAAAGAACAACCCACACTATAGTTACACGATGCAAGGCTCCACATTAGAAACCACCACCCAGGAAAAGGACTTAGGAGTCATCGTGGATAACATGTTAAAACCCTCCGCCCAGTGTGCAGCGGCGGCCAAGAAAGCAAATAGAATGCTAGGTATCATAAAGAAAGGGATGGAGAATAAAACAAAGGATATTATAATGCCTCTGTATCGCTCCATGGTACGACCGCACCTTGAATATTGTGTGCAATTCTGGTCGCCGTATCTTAAAAAGGACATAGCGTTATTAGAAAAAGTACAGAGAAGAGCCACCAAATTGGTGAAGGGGATGGAAGGCTACTCCTATGAAGAGAGGCTAAAAAGGTTAGGGCTCTTTAACCTGGAAAAGAGACGGCTGAGGGGAGATATGATAGAGGTCTATAAATTAATGAATGGAGTGGAACGGATAAACGTGGATCAATTGTTTACGCTATCAGAATATAGAAAGACTAGGGGACATGTAATGAAGCTACAGGGTAAACTATTTAAGACAAATAAGAGAAAATATTTTTTCACTCAACGTGTAATCAAACTCTGGAATCTGTTACCGGAGGATGTAGTAAGGGCTGTTAGTATAGCTGGGTTTAAAAAAGGTTTGGACAAGTTCCTGGAGGAAAGGTCCATAAACCACTATTAAAAAGGGACCCAGGATATCAATGCTTGACCCAGTACAAGCATTGTGGATCCTGTGTCTTTTGGGGATATTGCTAGGTACGTAGGACCTAGATTGGCCACTGTTGGAAACAGGATACTGGGCTTGATGGACCTCGGTCTGACCCAGTATGGCATGTCTTATGTTCTTATGCTCATGCTGTATAATGTGTCCTCCACAATTGATATCCAAACTTCACCTACAAGCAATCCAGCGAATGCTGGAATCCACCAAAAAGCACTCAAACTACCAGGCCTGACTAAGATGCTATAAAAGCATCCCCAGTCAAAGCCAAGAAGAATTCTTGAGGAGGGGGTTCCACTCTTGCCTCATGGGTTACTGCAGCTCTTACCACTAGAGTGGTCACATGCTACATCACTGCTGTGATCAATATCACAACCCTAGGGACTCCAAAGTTGTTTCATGACCCGTGAGGTAAAGGACATAGCTAAGTCAGGACAAAGGGGCCCCTCAGCTCCAGCTCCATTGCCTCCCTTGATAGGACACAAGCTTTTATAAGATCATAGATAAGGGAAGAACCAGAGGGACTTCTCTAATCCTCCAAGTTAGGGTCCGCAGCCAGAATAAGAGCAGAGAGACTTTTCCTCTCCAAGAGACCAGCACCGTTCCTTCACCAGAGGAAGCTCTCCTTCCATCATGTACTCGCCTGCCACTTGATAGGAAAACCAACTCTTCTTCTTAAGGACAACCTCCCCAGAGGGGACAAGGCTAGGCTTTCAAAGGACCGATAAAAAGCTAGATGTGAGGAAGCCAGATAGAGTGATTAAGGAGAAAAAGACCAGAAAGGCATTGATAATAGTGTCAGTTCCAAGCAACTACTCTGTGAATTGCATGGAGAGGCAGATTATCCTGAAATACCAAGAAATGCAGTCAGAGACCAAGAAAATGTGGCAGAAAGATACAGAAATATTTCCCATTGTGTTGAGTGCCACAATCTTGATAAAGAAGAATTTCCAAGTACATCTTGACAAACTACCCAAACATGTTACATCTTACATATTCCAGCAGAAGGCTGTCTTTGGCACAATGCAAGTACTATGCCAAGCATGAGCAGAAAATCTGAGAGACTGAGATCATACTCCACATACTCTGACTTAGAAGTGAGGTTCATGACTGTCATAGTATGTGCAAAACTAACCCATTTGGAGAAACTGCCCCAGAACAAATATGCAGTAAACAGAATGGGGGTGCTGAACCCCCCCCCCCTTGCCATCAGGCAGGGAGACATCAGAGAACCCAGAGACTCCCATAAGGGAGATAGAGGGCCCAGTGCCCTACAAGGGGGTGCTGCCCCCATAACTAAGACTCAGAACAACCCATGAGCTGTTCCAGGAGCTACTGCTCAAAGCCAACTGAAAAAAAGGCCACAGAGGACTCTCAGGGGCTTATGAACTTAAGGTTGCAGTTGTCCCACCATGCTCCCCCCTCCCCCCCCGCAAGGACCATGTGGCCATCCAAGATGGCCACTATGCCCACCAGCAGGAAAATCTGGATGAATGGTAGAGAACCACCAAAACAGACTTTAGGCCCCAGGTTCCCTATAGAGGGTCTCAATTATGTCACAAAAATATTCTCTAAGGCTATCCCAAAGCCCTTCGGGCAAAAAACTGCAGCTGTGATAAAACACCACTGTGGGTCACAGGCTGCATTGGGCACACATGGCTCAGCATTGCAGCAGCAACACAAAAAAGCCATGAAGAAAACAAACCTAGAAGAAAAAGAAAAAAACCCAGTCGAAAAGGGAGTACCAGCAGCTGTCAGACTGGCTGTGGAAACCTAAGAGCTGCCCCAACCACCCACACAAACCTGGGAAAGCACGGCTGCCTGACAGCAGCTTTTTTTTTCAAGCTACTTTATTCAAAACAGCAAAAGAGACAAACTGAAAACAAAACTAAAGACAAAAAGGTGGAGAAAAAAGAACACACATGCAGATAGAGGACAGCAGGAGGAAATGGAGGTTTGGGCCCAGACTTATCAGTCCCTCTTAGGCACCCTGTGGGGTCCTCTTGTCCACTTTCCAGTCCACCAGTGCTAGAACTCATGGGTAACAGCATGGGACACAAGGCAGCTATTGGCTCAAGGAGACAAGAGTGTACTCAAGCTCCAAGCTAACGGGCTTACCGGTCTCAGTATCTCAGGCCACAACACTGTGATCTGGGCCAGGGGAGACAGGCCTATCTGCACTGTTGCACCAGTCCACACACCTTGCCACCTGCTGTAGACAGACAATACTGGCTTTTGTCAGTGCTGCAACAGCATATGTACCAGTGATGGCATAATTCAAAGATCCTCTGGTTTGTCTCCAACTGCTAGCTGGGGAGCATAACCCACTCGTCTGGACTGTTCTAACAGGATAATAAGAAAACTTTTTTTCATGATATCGCAATGCCTCTCCCCAGTAGTAGCAATGAGAGTGTAGGACTTCCATGCATCTTTGTGGGAACATTACTAGCAAAGGAGGTGGAGCTTTACTGGAGCTACTTGCTGGTGCCAAATGAAGCACTGTGCTAGAGTCTCCATGGTGGCAGGGGGAAGGAAGGTTTTAGTGAAAGAACAATAGCCTGCAGGGAGGAAAAGGGAGACAGAGAATGGATGCTAGGGAGGGAGAAGAGAAATATGCATAGTTGGCAGAGTGAAGCCAGCAAAGGACACAGTTACTGCTTAGAAATGCTGCTTGCCTCCTGCCAGTGGGAGGGAGTGCATTTAAATGCTAAATTATTTTCCACAGGAGGGGCACCCAATTTCAAATTTTACACAGAGTGCTCGTTAGCCTAGAACTGGCCCTGCATCTTGAGTTAGGGCATTGTTGGAGTTCTCTAAGAAGAGCATTCCAAAGGCAGCTTTCCATGGAAAACTCCCCTGTCTGCCATACAACATAAGAGCAATAAAGCAAGCTGGGGAGCTGCATGCTGGCTTGATAGCAAAAATTAAACACATTCATGCTGTGTATACCTGATACCTATATAGTCAGCTTGCAGCAGCTGCACTTTACACAAACAGATGAACAGACATGGCCAAGCTAAACAATGAAATTGCTTTGTTGTGAAATACTCCTAACAAAATAATTAAAAAAATATATATATATATCACAGGTATGCTCTGTCAGACCACAAATAGCATGGAGGATGTACAATTCCACCTGTCGGCTCAGGTAAACAGGACCATTTAAATTCAGGGCTTCGTGTCAAACATAAAAACCTGAAACACATATGCTGCATAAAAAGCAGGTGATGCAGCAGATAGTGTACTGGTATGAGATGTTCCCTAGGAAATATCCAAGTAATTAGCTTTGCTGCTGTGTTCTGCAGAAGCTGCATTTTGCATGTGAGACTGAAAGAAAACTACGATGAAAAGTCCCACCAGGTTCTAAATGTAGAATGGGAAGAAAATTTTCAAAGTTGTTCCTGCAGGTGAAGCAGTGTGTTACCCATGGAGAAGGGCTATTTGAAAATTATCCTCCTTAGAGGTAATTTTATTAAGGATTTATTGCATCTAAAGGCCTTCATGGGTCAAAGGGCTTTTATAAAATTACCCCAGGATGCGTACTCTCTCTCACACACATGCACACTTTGCTTCTCCGTTGGAAATCTCCTCCTCACAGCCCTGAAAAACACCACCAAAAGGATCAGCAACACAAAGGACTCCATGAAGGTAGGCTTCGCCCCGCTGTACACATCATTCGCCAGCGTCAACAACAACATTTAAACCACAGCACACCCGAGGCAGACCCACATCAAAGGGCCCTTTGGCTTGGCCCTTAGGCGAGGACTGCCTTGAACCGCTAAAATCGCCATTCAAACTGAAACCTGGAACCTTACTCCATGCAATCTCAGACTTGCGAAACAGACATTTTTACCTCATCCAATCAGAGTCCACACACTGCCACTATCCAAGAAACCTTCCACAAGAAATCAAACCCTACAGGAATTTTGACTCATAGATGAAGAACATGCTATCACTGTATATAACCCTATACATGCAGTTAGCTCTCCTTCTACTAACCACTAAACACTACACCCTCCCCTACCCTATCACCTTCCATGCAGCTCCTACTCTCAACTACTTAACACAATCATGCCAGAAAACATATCACCCAACACATCAACATACCAACCGGTAACCACCACACCACTCCCACCTCAGCTCAAAACACACCTACCCAAAGACTCAAATGTGCACTCAAACATGCACTCAGTGAGGAACAAAATCCCTACCATAACAGATCTACTCATAGCTTACCAATTGGACATCCTATGCTTAACAGAAATCTGGCTCACAGACATGGATAATGTCATCCACAACCCAGACCTGAAGGATTCACCCTCTTCCACTGCCAACGATGCCACCAAAGTGGTGGAGGAGTAATGCTCATAGCCAAGTCGCACCTCCACTTCCAATCTCACTCAACTGAAAGCACGGTTGAAACAGACACCCTCACCATATCAATCAGCTAATGATCCTCCTCACCTACAGAACACCAATCATGTCAACCACAGACCTATCCAACATACTGGAAAAAGTGCTGATAAACACCAAATCCAACAAGGACCTCCTCATTTTAGGAGACTTCAACCTCCTCTCAGTGAAACTAAAAAATGCTGATACGTTCCTGGAAGCCATGCCAGCCATGGACCTCAACTAGATCATACGATCCCCAGCACACGACAAGGGTAATACTCTTGACCTAATCTTCGTCAACAATCTCTCAATGCACACAGGTCCCCGCCCCATTCAATAACTGCTTGAACCACAGACTAATTAGCTTCTCCCTTCCCTTCAAACCCCCAAAAATCCACACCTCATACCAACAAGCTCAACGGCACTTCAAACATTTCAACAAAGACAGTTTTCTAGAAGAGACCATCCCGAAGCTCGAAATTTATTTGAACAGCCCCAACATGCTCACAACCAACTGGAACCACATCATTGGGAAAGCAGCAATCATAACAACCAAACCACCATGATCAACCAACAAACAACCCCAAACCCTATGGTACACCCACAACCTCCAAAAGCTGAAAACTCAACTACGAAGACTCGAATGGAAATGGCCCAAGACAGCCCTCAAAGAAGACCGCAGCAACTTTTTGAAACTGCTCAACTACCACCATACTGCAACAGACAAAGCCAAGCATGGATACCACTCCAAACTAATCAACAATTCCATCAATTGCCCGAGGGAACTCTTCAACCTTGTCAAACTCCTCACAGGATCTCTCACCAAACAGCACAGATCTCACCATCATCCCTCAACAGCTAGCTGCACACTACAAACAACTCTACCACCAACCTAATCGCACCCACACACCCCCCATGGTCTTCCTTTGACATCACCAGAAAAAAACATTGAAGCCATCATACCGATGCTCAACACAACCATTTCCCCTCTTGATCCATACCCAGTCAGCTGGATCAAAGCAGAAAAAGCAGAACTCAGCCCCTTACTCACTAAAATTACCCAATTTTCACTCCAGCAAGGACAAATACCCAAATGCCTCAAACTCTGATCCATATGCTCCACCCTAAAGAAGACTCGGATCCTGGCTCCCCTGCCTAGCAAAAATAATTGAGGTGGTCATCCAGCAGCAACTTCAAGACTACATTGACAGAAACTCTCTCTTTGATCCCTAGCAAGGAGGATTCTGCTCGCTACGTGGAGTAAAAACACTGATGATCTCCCTCATCAACACCTTAATAAAAGGCATACAAGACTCAACCCAAGGCTTTCTACTAATCTTCCTAGACATCTCGGCTGCATTTGACACTGTTAACCACAACATCCTCCTCCAACGTCTTCAATCCACTGTGATTCAGAACACAGTGCTCCAATGGTTCCGCTCTTACCTATCCAACAGATAAAACTTGGTACAGCTACTTCCAACCCACACTACCAAATGCAAGGTGTTCCGAGGATACATCCTATCTGTGCTTCTCTTCAACCTATACCTTCAACCTCTCTGTTCTATCATTAAATCACATATCAACTTCCACATCTATACTGACATCATGTTCTATGGACCATTCCACACTAAAAAACCCTCATATACACATCACCAAGAATGTTTCACAGATGTTCCCACTGGCTAGCAACCAACAACCTCACAATCAACTATAAGAAAACCAAAGCCTTATTTATTACAAGAGATATCACATTCTCCCTCCCAACCTACATAACCTTAAACACCACCCAAATAAAAGTACAATCAGAACTGAAATACCTTGGCATCACCCTAGACCAACACCTCTCCTTCAAATCACAATTAACTAAAACAGCCAAAGCAATTTACTACAAATCCAAAACCCTGCAATGTCTCCGCGCTCTCTGCGAACCCTCAGATTTCTGCTCAGCACTCCAAGCTCTAATCCTATCACACCTTGACTAACGCAACTCCATCTACCAAGGTTTACCACAACCCTTCTCCCACTATGAACTGCTCTGCACACCACCACATATATCCTCCAAGGAGCATCAAAATTTGATAGCATCACTCCAATTCTCAAGCAGTTACATTGGCTTCCAGTACCCAGCAGAATCAAATACAAAACTTCCTTTTAACCCACAAAGCCATCTACTGCTGACCCACTACTCACCTATACACCCTACTCCATACACTTAATCTAGAAGACTGTCCACAACAAACAAACTTACCATACCCCATATCAAAACAAAGTATAACTAACAAGCATGCAGTAGAGCCTTCGAACTATATGCACCCTCCCTCTGGAACACACTGCCAGACTCAATAAGAAATATCATGGACCCCCACTCCTTTCGCAAACATCTAAAGACTTTCCTGTTTTCAGAGAATTTTAACCCCACTACCTAACCTTCCCACCCCCCCCCCACACACACACTATATAGCCTCCATCCAGAATTCCTCCACCTGCTTTTATGAAATCTCTATCCCAATCCACTTTCGCAATCTGTCATCCCCCATGCAATAACTGCTTCTTGTACATATGTTAACCACTCCTTAATCTGTTTGTTACATATAGTTAATGTATATAGTTAATGGTTATCTGTAACAGGTATTCCTTGTTCAACGTACACTGCATTGACCCAGTGAAAAGTGGTATATAAGCCTTGTTAAATAAATAAACTATGTGACCGGTGCCTATGTGTGTTCTGGGGTGAGCTTTGGGCAGAGTGCTGGTAGATTCACAATCCACAGATGTATTTTATAACATATGTACATACACTTGTACAGTATGTGCTAACATTTACACATTCTGAGCAAGTGTAAATGTTCACAGCTTCAATCTAGTCATATCGTCTGCTGGCTTATCCCTACCATTACTAGTTCTACTACTATTAATTATTTATATAGCGCTACAAAGCATACACAGCGCTGTACAGATACATATAAAAGACGGTCTCTGCTCGTCAGAGCTTACAGTCTAATTAGGACAGACATTAAAATAGGTGAGAACAAGGGTAGAAATAGGGAAAGGTAAGGAGAGACAAGGGATCAGGATCAAAAAGCAGCCTCAAAGAGATGAGCCTTTAGCATGGATTGAAAAAGGGGAAAGAGAAGAAACCTGACGAATAGATTCAGGAAGTTTGTTCCAGGCATAAGGAGTATTAAGGTGAAAGGATCGAATTCGGGAGTTGGCAGTGGAAGAAAAGAGCATAGACAGAAGCAATCCACCAGAAGAACGGAGTTATGAGGAGGGGTGTAGAGAGAGAGGAGAGAGTTAAGGTAGTGAGGAGCAATAGAATGAATGCATTTATAGGTCAGAATGAGAAGTTAGAATTGGATACAGAAGTGGAAAGGGAGGCAATGAAGTGATTTCAGAAGAGGGGTTATATGAGCATAGCGGGGCTGGCAGAAGATTAGACGCGCAGCACAGTTTTGAACAGACTGAAAGGGAGAAAGATGATTCAGAGGGAGACCAACAAGGAAGAGGTTGCAATAGTTGAGACGGGAGGTGACTAAAGAGTGGGTGCTTTAGTAGTGCATTTAGAAAGGAAGGGGCAAATTTTGTTAGTTATAGAGAAAGAAATGACTGATTTTAGCAATCTGTTGGATATGTGTGGAGGAGGAGAGGGTGGCGTCAAAGATGACCCCAAGGTTGTGGGCTGAGGAAACAGGAAGTGGAAGAAAAGTCAGCCTTCGCATGGAATTTTCCTGGGGATACCTGAACTGCAAACCCTCTCATGCAGTTTTGACAGATACTCCTCTAGGAAGATGGTAGCTGTAAACTGGCTGACCTCTGCTGGACAGTCCCCCAACCAAATGGAAGCTATCACTTCAGCACAGATGCTCCATGACACAGGCTTCAGACAGGTATTGTGCAATGGGTATGGGCCCTGTTTATGAGGCATTTTTCTCATAGACACAAAATGGGATAAGACGTTTAGTAAACAGGGCCCTATCTCACTGTTAATATGACCAAATATTAAATTAAGTTAAAATAGCACTTATATTTTGCACCATACTTTTCCTAAGGGATCTGAGCAGTCGTATAAAGCTCTATAAATAAAATAATCAAAAAACAACTAAAATGATAAAAACAACCAAACATAATCATGACAAAAATGATCTGCTTTAAATACACAAGTATAAACTAACCCTAACAATACTAATAATTTTACATAGTCCACTTTCTGATCTTGACTCGCCTGATCTCCTTTGGGTTTCCTTACCATTCCCTCTAGCTCTATCCCATGTCTACAGTTACTGTGTTGTCTGTCTTCACTAGATTGTAAACTCTGATGAGCAGGGATCGTCTTTTACATGTGTCTGTGCAGTGCTGCATATGTCTTGCAGCGCTATACAAATGTTTAGTAGTAGTAATAATCCCTGAATCTCTCAAAGAACAATTTCTATGAATAAATTGGGCAAACCACCAAGTTCTTATTTTCTTTTTCTGAATGACAGGTATTTTTTTTCAATTTTTAATTCCCAAAGCAAACTATTCCATAACTGTGGAGCACGTCCTGATATTGTATGCACTCAGTTCAAAATAAATCTAATCCCTCTGCCAGAGGAAACAAATTCTCTGTTTGCACTTAACCATCATTCGCTCAGGCCAGGCTAGCCTTGAATTAGCAGTACAGAAACTTATAAGTGAGTCACAAGTTCAAGCGCCAGCAGTAGGAGAAATCTAGTAAATTTACTGGCTCCGATAGCTGTAGAGGTTCCACCCAGCTGCCAGCTCACTGACCCCACAAAGGCGTTCAGAGTGGTTAGCCGATTTAAACCCCCTCTGCAACCCTGGCTCCCTGCTGACACAATGAAAATCTGTGAACCAGTTTCCTGAAGATCCACACTGGTCTGATTTTTGCTTTCAGCCTGGATCATTATCATGTTCCTGGACTCCAACCTTGTTCCCGCTTTCTTGCTTGCAGGTTAAGTGTTCTGGATTCCAACTATGTTTCTGCATTTGTTCCTGCTTTCCTGCATGAATTTTCCTTGGACTTGTCTTCTGTTTTTTCATTATTTATTCATTCAGTCATACTTGACAATCTGCCTATGGCTAACCAATAGCCCTAAGGCGGATTGCAATTTATTTATTTTTATACTGCCTTTCTACAATTCAAAGCGGTTTACAGAGAGACAACTGATTAACAAGACCCTAAGATACACTGTTGTACAAGGAACTGGAACATTATAACAACAGCGTTATAACGAGGGTACAGTATAACTACATAACATTAGGTGTATTAACTTTGAACTATTTACAGTGTTGTTTTAGTCACTATTTTGTTATTGATGTACTGTATGTTTCTGGTGTATTGGTTAGAGGATTTAGGTGGTAAGAATTATGGTAAAATGAAAACAAAACAAAACATTCACACACTTACCACATACTACAAATCATCCCTCCTTCCTTATATACTTATCCAAACACACTCAAAACGCAAGCTTCTGCCAGCTTATGAAAGCACAAATAACTGGTGCCACTACTAAATCCTAATGTCAGTCCATTGCACACCCTAGGAGCAAAGCATCTCTTCAGATAACATAATCCGAGTAAAATCAAGAACTGACAATAAAGCACACCGCAAAGAACACAGATGAGCGTGTACAGCAGAACAACTACTGTGTCAAATATTAAGGCCCTTCCAAGAACTTATACACCAGCACTATCATCTTACATTTATTTGACTTTTTGTTCCAAAAGCAACCAGTGCAGAGCTCACCAACAGTGGCGTCATATGGTCATATTTCTTTTTGCCTCACACTAATTTTGCTGTGATGTTCTACACCAACTTAACCCAGGCAACCCATGATATAGCGAATTGTTAATAATCAGTTTGTGACAATACTGGCACATAAATAATTATACATAAATGATCTCTCTCTAGACAAGGTCACACCGCCCTATCTGTCTCAATATGCAGAAAGAATTCTTCATAACATATGGCCTTTGTTGATCCACCAGCACCTTATGATATAAAACCACACCCTCTGCAATCAGTCTCCAAGAGACACATACTCCTGCCTGGGCACCATGTTTCACTCTTCTCTGGATTTAATTTCAGTTTGTGCTGCTTAACCAGATCGCTAAGCCCACCAAACAAGCATTAAGACATTGCGTCTTCGTACACTGATGTTCTTAATATTCAGTATATCATGCTTAAGGAATCTGATCTGCATAGAGAAGGCACTCTACACCAAGGGCCCTTTTTACTATACAAATGATTAGTAGTAGTAGATAGCTTGAGCTAAGTGTTAGTAATACAAATACAATGCAATGTATGCCTTCAAGTCAATGCTGACCCTTGGCAACCCAGGAGCTCCTGGGTTTTCTTGGCAGTGTAACCAGAAGTAGATTGCCAGGCCTTTCTTTCAAAGCAATAAATGACTTGCCTAAGGCTACAAGGTGTACTAGTGTGAATCAAACCCCAGTCTTTCGTTACCAAGCCAGTGCTCTAACCACTAGGCTACAGGGGACCCAATTCTCAATCAAGTGTATCACTGGGGCCATATAAATATTGAATAAGCTTAGAGAGAGAGGTCATCCCCGAGACATCCCATACTGAAGCAAACTAGGGACCAAAAGAATTCCCCATCATTGCACCTTCTGTGTCCATTGATGAACAAGATATCATCCAAGCCAGTATTACTCCCCCAATCTCCAACATGCTCTGATCCACAATATCATATGCTGCTGAAAAATCTAATAATCATTAAGCTGTCCTGGCTTTTATCTGTCCTAATCTGAATCATATGTACAATCTATGAAAGTGAAGTCTGAATTCCATGTCCTAACTGAGAAGGGTGTAAAATGTTCTTCTTTTTTATAATTCTTCATTTGTTCAAACCGTGTCTGCTCCAAGACAGTACCCAGAAATGGCAGCACTGAGGTCGGGCAATTATTTATTTATTTATTTATTTATTTAACAGTTATTTATATACCGCTCTTTCCCATGTTTCAAGTGCGGTTTACATGTAACAGTAGGTTAATTGGTATGAGATATACCAGGACATTTTACATAGAACAGATAATTATAAATTACAAGGAAAATTGTAACATTACAAGTATAACATATTAGAACATATATACATTGCTAGTTAAATTATTAATCATCATGTAAATGAGTGTGTAGTATGGTTAAATTAGTGTATTAGTGTCGTTTATTTTTGAAAATAGGGTATATAATATTAAAAATAAATGTTAGCCTGTATCCCTTTGAGAATTCTGTTTTGGGAGTGTATTATAGTGTAATGTAAATAAGTGAGTTTTTAATTTTTTTTTAAATTCTTTTATGTCAGACAGTAGGCGAATGTTGTCAGGTAAATTGTTCCAGAGTATTGGAGCAGAGTGTGAGAAAGCTCTCTTATTGGTTTGTTTTCTGGCTTTTGTAAAATCTTTTGGTATTGTTAAAGTATTTATGTTTCTGCTCCTTTGAGATCGTTTATCAATTACTCACCATAGCAAGATCTTTCACCACTCCTTCCTCCTTTTCAGGGGACAATAGTTTCCTTCAGCACCTTTGGTGTAACCTCTCCTGTAAGAACCAGTTGATTAAATACTTCAACCTTTACTAAAATGCCCAGTCACACTTCTTCATATACTTATAAGGAAAGAGATCCACAAGGCAGGTTACTGGCCTAATCTAGCCCAGCACCTTTGAAATCTCACTGCTGGTCATCAATTCAAAATCCTCCCACACTGATATTTACTCGTCCATCCCAGCATCTTCATTCCCTATCCACGTAATCATCCCCTTAACTCCTCACCAACTAAATGAAGAGTTGCAATCACCCTCTTTCCAACCTGGGGTTGTCTAACACTTCTTTTTCTCATTTCCCTATCAATATTGGACCCCTCTTCAATATACAGTACTTCACTAAATTCTAGTGTATATGTACCACCTTATCCTCAAAATAACCAAAGCCTAACAATTCAATCCATTCGTCTCCTCCTGCCTCTTCCAAGAAGGAGTGCCCCCAGACCACCCTTAATTTTAAACAATTCCTTAGGCCGATTCTCCATGGCAACAGTGCTGCATGAAGTCATACTTCTCCTAGCTTCAGGGCATTACTTTTTATATTCCCTAGCAACTTGTCAACACATCTTTTGAAATTCCAAAAATCTAAGGCTCTCATGGAACCATAGCACGACTCTGGATCCCTGATACCCATTTCATTTCATCCAGGGCCCAAGAATCAAAAGTTCCATTCCTTCAATGGTTCTTTTAAACCCTCATTACTATGATTATTTACAACCCCCATCAATGCCTGTAATAATTCCTCACAAAAACTGTCCTTAAACTAGATTATTTTATTCCACTTCTGCTCAAATTTCTTCATCTCTAAACTTACTTCCACTAGGACCACTGAATGATCCATCTCTTGCTAGCTTAATCATTCAATCTTCCAAAGTAAAAGTCAAATCTAAAATATGGCCTGTTGACCTCTGCCAGGACTCGATTCCATTGTCCACTGATGTTCTGCTTTGGTGATATCAGATACAGTTGCTTCCTTATGGAGGGCCTTGATCTGACAGTTCTCTAGGCTCAACTAGAACTTGAACATGTAGATCAGGATAGGATTAAGGCATAGTTTCAGGGCCAATACGAGGTGCCAGGGCCGGTGCTACCCGGTAAGCATGACAGAGTGGGTCGATGTCAGGGGGCATCAAAGCTGTGGTGGCTATCACTTAAAATAAAGCTATTTTCCTCTGCTCATCCAACATGTTGGACCTCCCTCCTTCTCTTTTGTAGTGTGCTGCTAAGGCTAAGTTTCAGCTCAGCCAAGCATAGAGCAGGGGGGAAGGAACTTTCAGTGCAGTGATTTGTTCAGCCATTCTATTTGGCACTAATTTCCCTTTAAATGATGCCGGATCTGCTGAGCACCATGGGCTGCACAGTTGGACTAAATGGTGGCAGGTCCACCAAGGTCAGAGCTCCTATCAACCCGCTGACTGGCCCTACAGTGCAAGGCCTGCCACAGCTGCAAGAAAAATACCCCAATCTTCTGAGCTCAGGAGAGTGCTCCACAGCCCTGGTTTCATTGGGGCTCTGCATTGCTTGTCTCAGGACCCTACCATGCAGCCTCTCATCTGCACTGCCCTGGCCGCTAGTACAGCCTCTGCTTCAAGAGACTGGCCTTCACTGCTGGAACTGGGAGTGATAGATTCACTGTGTTCATAACTCTCTTCTACCCGACGCTCCAGTGGAACCCACCAGGCCTGCTTTCACTGTCGGCTGAACTTTCTGTTTTGTTTTCAATTAAAGCCACGATCATGCTGTACCAGAGGACCCTACAATAGGCAAAGCGCCTGCTCTACATAGGGAAACATAGCAGCACTTCCCACCAAATTGCTGCTCCCTGGGGCCAAAATGGTGACAGAACCTGCCAAACCGCTGACTGACCATTCAAGAGGTGCTACACTCTCTGCTGCCAGCCCCTCAGTCCCAACTGCACTCTCTCCCTTAGATGAGGTCCCAGCAGTCAGCCCCGAAGCTGAAGGGCACCTGGCTGCACAGTTGCGGCAACCTCAGACTGCTGGGGCAGGCCATGCTGGCAGTGAGCCAACAGGGAGGTCCTGTGTGGCACCTATCACCCCCATTAAAGATCTCCTCACCTCAGCACCACTCCTCTAGTGCCAGTGTTTTTGCTGCCACCCTGAATCATCTCTTCTTTCTTGGTATTTTTTATTTTTATTTTGTTAAAACGTTACAGTGTCAATCATGTGAAGAGTTCACAAAGGAATTGGAGGGGCGGTGCAGTCACCATTAATTGTAGTGAAAGAGGGGGTGCCTATCCATAGATTGCAGGGAGCGCTATAAACCCTAGCACCAGCTCTGTGAGGCACCCTAGGTGAATCTCATTCCAGGTACCCCTCTGCTCCCTCCCCCATCCCCACTGCCATCACTACCGCCCCTCTCCTACAGCAGCAGTGGCAGCAATGACTTGAAACAGCACTGCAGTGCATATCAAAACCTCCAGTGCTGTGGTACTGTTCCTGCTTCTGTCCCTTTCCTTTTGCAATACGGCCATTTTTCCTTGTTCCAGTAATAAGTCATGAAACAGTGTTTTGGATGAGCTGAAATCAGTGTATCAAAGACTATAATCTAATCTGCTCAAAATCATGGCATACGTGAGAGTCTTTATGTGCTGCTGTAACTGCTTTATTACTTATATCTATCCGAGGGCAAAAATAAGAGGATTTGATAACTGATGCATGCTATTTGGGGTTCAAATAATAGGCAAGAGTCTAATTTGCAGTCACATAAAGGTATGAAAGAGTGGTTAATGTAGGTGAGATTGCAGGAGTAAGAGATTAATAGGGAATCTACATTGCTTTGCATTTAGTGGGGTTGAGCTTCATACCATTTGGAGCTAGCCAATCTACTACTTTCGTAAGACCAGAGTACAAGTGGGAGAGGTGTCAGTACAGAAAGTGATCTGAATATCATTGGTGAACTAAAACCCACTACGGCCCAAGTTTTCTATGAGTGTAGCTAGTAGTGCTAAAAACAGGTTTAATAGAGTTGAAGTAAGTACGGTACCTTGGTGGATTCTAAGTTGGAGCTTATGAGCTTTTGAGGATATTTCCTCAAACCTGACTATATAGGTTTAATTTTGAAGGTAAGAGGTGAACCATGCAAGGACAGCTGTGACAATGTGCCAAAAGTATAGATGGGTCAATTTGGTTGAATGTTGCACTGAATTCTAAACAATATTATGAGGGCTGAATAATACATATTAAGCTTCCATTGGATTTCGTTTAGCAAGCAACGTAGAAGGGACTCAGAAAAACTACGCACATGCCTAGGGTTTAAATGCTGAGTAAGAGCCCTCTCAGATGTGCTAATTCAGTGGCTCCCAAGGCAGATTTTTGCACTGGTAAGTCAGTTGGCAGAATGAACACTATGGCGGAGAAGGAAAAGCGTAGTTACACACCTGTTACAGGTGTTCTTCAGGGACAGCAGGAATCAGACCTCACATATGGGTGACGTCGGCACCGACGGAGACCACATGGAGCATTTCCCCAGCTTTCGAAGAAAGTCTTTGGGACATACTATCACCCATGCATGGTCCCCTTCCCACCCAAGGGTGCCATCTTGCTCAGTCAGATGACATAGCTAGGATGGTAGTAAAACTAAAACAAGGTAGGGAGGCAACTCCCAGGGGAGGAGGGAGGGTTGTGAGGACTGATTCCTGCTATCCCTGTAGAACACCTTTTACAGGTGAGTAACTACGCTTTCTCCAGGAACAAGTAGGAAGTCAGTCCTCACATATGGGACTCCCTAACTCCAGGCTGCCGAGAACCAAACCACAACAGCACCAACGGCGAACAATTGGGTAGCCGTGAGTTGCAGAAGGTGAAAGACCCTAGCGTCCAGTGACACTATCACTTTGGTAGCCTTAACACAGAAGGGTCGGAGGGCAGAAGTTGCCTACACCTCGAGAATATTACCCAGTACTGCTTGGCCAAAGGCACTGTCCCTACGGGACTCCCTCTCCAGGCAGTAGTAAACTGCAAATGTATGAACTGAAGGCCATGTGGCAGCCTTGCAGATCTCCATCATTGGCACTGAGTGGAGGTTGGCTACCGACATGGCCATCATCCTCATGCGATGCGCTGTGATCCAGTGCTTGAGGGAGAGGCCAGCTCGCTCAGAAGTGAGGGCAATACAGTCCGCCATCCAAGTGGACAGAGTTCGCTTAGTCATGGGGAGCCCCAGTCTACTGGAGTCATAAGACACGAAAAGCTGAGCAGCTTTGCGATGGGCCTGAGTCCACTATAAATAGAAGGACAGGGCCCGTTTGCAATCCAGTGTATGAAGTATTGACAGCTTGAGGCTGCGGAAAGAAGGTGGGGAGGACCACCTCTTGGTTGAGGTGGAAAGGACATACCACCTTCGGGAGGAATTTGGGGTGTATGCGGAGCACTACCCTGTTCTTACAGAACCTTGTATATGGTGGGTCTGCTACCAGGGCCTGGAGTTGGCTCACTCTTCAGGCAGACGTGAGGACCACTAGAAAGGCCACTTTCCAAGAAAGGTACCACAGTTGGCAAGTGGCTAGGGGCTCAAATGGCAGCTTGATGAGCTGGCAGAGCACCACGATGAGGTCCTACTCTGCTGCCGGAGGGCAGAGAGGGGATTTGGATAACAGGAGCCCCCTGAGGAACCTGGAGACCAGGGACTGGCTTGAGAGGGGTTTTCCCTTGATAGGGTAGTTGTGAGTGGCTATGGCGCTCAGATGTACCCTCATAGAGTTAGATTTCAGCCTGGTGTGCAAAAGGTGCAGTAGGTACTGGAGTACTAGTTGCACATGGCAGGAGAAGGGATTCTCCTCCATTTCCACACACCAGGCAGAGAACCATGAAGGGTTTTCCCATCTCGTGAAGGGTTTTCGGGAGGCCAGTAGGATCTCCTCGACTTCTCCCAGAAGACTGAAAGGAGACAACGCTATCCTTTCAGTAGCCATGTTGTTAGAGTTAGCGACCCCAGATTGGGGTGCAGGAGGGAGCCGCCCTCCTGGGACAGGAGGTCTGGGGCTCAGTCCAGTGGGAATGGGAGTGCCACCGACAGGGAAAGCAACAGAGGTTGGAACCAAGGTTGTCTGGGCCACCTGTGGGTAATCAGTATAACTGAAGCCCTCTTGCTCTGGACTTTGAAGAGAGTCCTGGCAACCAGGAGAGGGTCGGTGGAAACTCAGAGTAGGCCCTCAGACCATGAGATCAGGAGGCACTCTCCAGGTGCAGCTGACGGGAGCAGAAATGGGGTAGCTGCGTACTGTCTAGAGAGGTGAATAGTTCCATCATGGCCCTGCCCCAGAGGTGGAAGAGCTTCTTCATTACTCTAGGGTTTAAGCGCCACTCATGTGGGCGAAGGACTTTGCTCAGCCTGTCCGCTAAGCAGTTGTCCTGGCCCAGGAGTTACATCGTTTGCAGAAGCATGCTGTGCGTGCTGAAAGGAGAGAAGGGCCACTGCCTCCTGGCAAAGGGAGTACGAACCCGTGTCCCCCTACTTGTTGATATAAAACATGGCGACCTGGTTCTCTGTCTGATTCAGCAAAGGTCAATGTCGCAGGCGGTGATGGAATGCCTATAGGGCCAAAAAGATTGCCCTGAGCTACAGGAGATTGATCTGTAGGAGTGACTCCTTCTGAGACCAGCAGCCCTGTGTGCAGCAGTCTCCACAATGTGCCCCACAATGCAGGAGGAAGGAGTCTGTGGTCAGGGTCCTCTGCAGCACAGATGCCTAAAAGGGCATTCCCACTTGGAGGTGGCACATGTTTTGCCACCAGTTGAGGGACTCAGGCCACGGGCAGGCTACAGGGACAGGGTCAGGGTTATCCACCAGCTGGCACAGCCCACTGCGAGCATAGGCACTACTGGGCTGTCCGCATGTGTAAGAGGGCTGAGAGTGTGAAGTAGACCATCGAGGCCATGTGGCCCACTAGGCGGAGGAGGCGAGCCAGTACTGACTGGCGGCGCTAATGCCAGTTGCCTGAGGCATTCTGCCCTTTCTCTTGGGAGGACGGCCTTGACCTATAACGTGTCCAACTGGGCACCTATGAACTCCAGGCTTTGGGCTGGAGAGAGATGGGATTTGGGGTAGTTGATGATGAACCCCAAGTGCTGCAGGAGGAGGATTACATGCTCTGCAGCCTGACTGACCTTTGAGACTGTACTGCCCCTGATGATCCAGTCGACCAGGTAGGGGAAGACGAAAGCCCCTTTTAGGCACAGGTAGGCGGCTTCCACTGCCAGCCATTTGGTAAAGACCCTGGTGGGAAAGCAAGGCCGAAGGGTAGCACACTGTACTGGTAGTGCCCTCCTCCCACCACGAACCGTAGGTACTGCCTATGGGAGGGGTGGATCAGGATGCGAGTTTACACATCCTTCAGGTCCAAGGAGCACGCCAATCTCTCTGGTGGAGGTAAGGCAGCAGTGTTCCAAGGGAGAGCATCCTGAACTTCTCCCTCACCAGAAACTTGTTTAGGTTTCTCAGGTCTAATATAGGCCTGAGATCCCCAGTTCTCTTTGGTACAAGGAAGTATCTGAAGTAGAAGCCTTTCCCCCATAGGTGTTTGGGTACAGGCTCCACTGTGTTGTCCCTGAGCAGACCTGTGAGCTCTGAGAGCAGAAAGGTCTGGTAAAGAAGAAGTTGCACTGGCTCTCCTGGAAAGAACTTGGATGGTACGTGCTGTAGGTAGGGGGGAGGCATCCTTCCCTTACCACCTGCAGTACCCACTGGTCCGAGGTGACACTGGCTCACCTGTGGGCAAAGAGTGCCAGGCAGCCCCCTGTGGGCTGTTGAAGGTCTGCTGGGGGAGGGGAGGTCCTGCTCCAGGAGTCAAAAGCTCCCCTGGGCTGGGCAGGAGCTGAGGCAGGAGCATGGGGCTTCTGTTCCTTCAACCTCTGAGCCCCATGGCTTTTTTGCTGGTCCGAGAAGGGCTGGTAGTGGTGACTCTGCTGAAAGGGTCCCTTTTTCCTCAGGAACAGGGGTCTTTTCCCCAATGATTTCTTACGGGGAAAAGGTGAGGTCCTCTTGGAGAGCCTCTGTCAAGTCACCATGTCGGCCTCGATCTCAACCGCCTTGTTGGCCATAGGCTTGCCACACAGGTTCTCCCCAGTGCAGGGGACGTCGAGCAGCTTGTCTTGGACCCATTGCTCGAGGTCTGAAGACTGCAACCAGGCTTGGTGTTGGGCGCTGATGCTGGCCGCTGCTACCTGAGCCGCTGACTCAAAGCCGTCATAGGCCTCCTGGGAAAGGAACTTAGAGCAATCCTTGATCCCGGAGGTCAGGGATTGGAACGACTAGAGGGGTTCCCGGTAAGCCCCGCTGAAAACCTGGACAACTCCTGGGTTAAGGTTTTTAGGTACATGCCTATGTACAGTTCATAGGCTTGAATCCTGCAACCCAGCATGGAGCCCTGGTAACACTTGCACCCGAGGGCATCGAGAGCTCTAGCGTTCTTTCTAGGAGGGACTGAAGAGTGCGCCTTCTGGCTCTTAAGTTTCTGCATGGTTGACTCGACAACCATGGAGTTATGTGGGAGTTGGAGCTTGTGGAATCTGGGGCCCTTCCGGATGTGGTAGATGGCATTGAGGTGCCAGCTCACTACCGGCACAGAGGCCAGCATCTCTCACATTCTAAATAGCAGCTGCTTGAGGATCAGCTGCACAGGCACTGTGAGAGTCTCAATGGGTGGAAACTCATACTGGAGGATCTCCTTCCTCTGCCTCGGTTTGCACCGAGGGGGCTATGGCCATGTCCTTGACAAAGTCGTGGAAGGCCACATATTCCAGAGGAGAATGGTGCCAGGGTGCTGGGTTCGAGGCAATATTTTGGTGCTGCTTGGTTTCCGGGAACGAATCGTCGACGGTCTCCCACTTGGAATCAAGTAGTGATGACAAGTCCAAGGCCTTGTGACTCATAACATCAAGACCGGGGCTGAGTGGCCGGCGGCCTCCAGATGACCTGGGGTCAGAGTTGCAGAAACTGGTCAGGGAGGATCAGATGCCTGAGGAACGGGACAGAGACCTTGACTGGCACCAAGGGCTCACACAAGGCCGATGTCGCTCAGAGCTCGGCTCAATGACCGGGGACTCCCCTGCAGTCGGGGGCCCAGTCGTTGGGGCAGATGATGCGGACGAACCAGCCAGGCAGTCTGTTAGATATTCAGCAGCATTGGCTGGTTAGAGCAAACCACATAAATCCCCTTTTTTAAATATTGAGCCCAATGGATTTATATTAAGAACGTAAGACATGTCATACTGGGTCAGACCAAAGATCCATCAAGGTCAGTATCCTGTTTCCAACAGTGGCCAATCCAGGTCACAAGTAGGTTCCCATGATTGGATGAATTCCATGCTGCTTATCCTAGGGGTAAGCAATGGATTTCCCAGGTCCACTTTAATAATTGTTTATAGGCTTTTCCTCCAGGAACTTGTCCAAACATCTTTGAAAGCAAACTACACTAACAGCTTTTACTACATCTTCCAGCAACTTATAAATATTTTCTCTGATTAGTCTTAAATGTGCTACACTGTAGCTTCATTGCATATCTCCTAGTCACTAATTTTTGAAGAAGTAAATAGCCTATCTACGTTTACCTGTTCCTCTACACACATTTTATAGACCTCTATCATGCCTCCCCTCAGCCATTTCTTTTCCAAGCAGAAAATCTCTATCCTTTTGAGCCTTTCCTCGAAGGGGTATCCTTCCATCCCCTTTATCATTTTAGTCTCTTTTCTCTGTACCTTTTCTAATTTCACTATATCCTTTTCTAGATATGGTGACCAGAACTGCACACAATATTAAAGGTGCAGTTGCACCATGGAGTATTAAAAAGGCATATTGGCACCCTTGATTTTATTCTCCATTCCTTTCCTTATGATTCCTAGCATTCTATTTCCTTTCTTTGTTGTCACTGCACACTGGGCAGAAAGTTTCAAAATTATTATCCATGACGACCCCTGGATCCTTTTCCTGCATGCTGTTTCTTAATGTGGAACCTTGCATCATGTAACTGCAGTCTGCATTGTCTTCCCTAAATGAATAGCTTTGCACTTGTCCACACAAAGTTTTACAGCTAAACTGGGCCTCTACTGATTTTATAAATAAACACGCAATTTTAAATAGGCACAAAAAGTCAATGTAACCCAAATCTCCCTTTCCCCAAGTTTCAAGAAAAGTTCCCAGCAGGAAAATACTCACATGTGCAGAGCAGGGCCGGTCTCAGCACTACTTCAGGATGATATATACCCTATATGATTTACAGTAATTCTGGTATACATTTTTATAAGTATAAATCGGGATGGGAGCAAGGGGGTAGAGTTGGGGCAGAACTTGCCCTGATTTGAGGCATCATTTTCTCAAGTTTCCTCTGAAACTTGCTCATGTGCACTATCTTTGAAATTCCTTTGGAAAAATTTCATGTTCCAGAGATTTATTGAAGCCCAACAAATATCTGATTGCTTGTCATATCCCACCTTTCCCTTTTTTTTTCTTGTAAGTACATTTTGCATGTCTCAAGTCTTTCATAATAGCGCATCATAGGCCCTATTCTTTTGTAGCTCTTCTGAATCACTTTAATTCTCTAAATTCTAAATATTTCAAAAGGTGATAAATAGTGCTTATCTTGTATGTCCAAGGGAAGACTTGGAAGACATACAAGATAAGCACTATCTATCACCTTTTGAAATATTTGTGAAGATACATTTATTAACAAGATATGAACAAGACAGTTTGATTTGAGCAACATATTTGGAACGCAACATATTGGGGTCCTTGATGCAAAAGAGGGCATTGAATCTAAGCTAAAGTTTAAGTTTGGAGTATTGCCTCATTCTAGTCTGAGACCCGGTTGCTGTATCCAAGGGTTGCAGAGTTAATTGGAATATCTATCTCTAAATTGAGAAGTGGAGGTGAATCATTTTTGTTACTGTGAAGTTGTACCTGAGGCAATGAAGGGTTAAATGATTTGCCTATATTGAGTATAGACTAGAGACTTTTTCCATTTGCAATAGTAAAAATTAGATATACATTTCTATTTGTCCTTCTCAGCTTTTATATGTAGGTAAAACTAAGATATATTTTAAAAATGAGAATTATAGAACATAGAAGCTGTATCATAAGAAACACTGCAGAAAAACCTCTAGTCAAATACTGTCATAAAAAGAGTTATCAATTTGAGGATCTTCAATTTTTTTGTCATTAGGAAAGCCCAGGAATTCTGGAGGAGTGGCGATAATGATAAGATATTTTGAAGCTGGAGCAATTCTGCATTTTTTAAATGAATACTGTAACCCAAATGGTTGAATCAGGATACTGATTATGGAGTGCTCCTATAATATATGTTATAATATGCAGATACAAATAACTTATATATATATACAGTTTCTTATGGGGTGCAATGTTGGTCATTATCCTCTGAAATAAAATGGGGTATATTTGACAATTTATTTATGGGATGAAAGAATAGTGGAATATAGGGTTCTGTGTGACATTTGCAATATAGGGTGACAAGCAGCATCTGTTTTATATAGTATATATCCTGAAAAAATTTAGAAGAGAAAAAAAAGACCAGGGAGTAATTATTTCTGATGATCTTGAAGTAGCTAAGCAGTCAGAAAAGGCGATGCCAAAACCCAGAAGAAAGCTTGGGTGCACAGGGAGAGGAATGGCCAGCAGGAAGGAAGTGATAGTGCCTATGTATAAATCTTTGGTGCGTCCTCATTTCAAGTATTGTGTGCAATTCTGAAGACCACACCTTCAAAAGGATATAAACAGGATGAAGTCTGTATAGAGGGTGGCTTCCAAAATGGTCAGTGGGCATAAATGCACAGGAGGGGAGCCTCTTTCAACTGAAAGCTCTGCAACGAGGGGACATAGGATGAAGGTAAGGGGGGATAGACTCAGGATTATGATGTGGAAACATTTCTTTATAAAAAGAGTGGTAGATGCATGGAATAATCTCCCAGTGGAGGTAATAGAGACAAGGACAGTATCTGAATTCAAGAAAGCATGGAACAAACACAGAAGATCTCTAAAGGGAAAAAAAAAGGGACTATAGTGGTTGGTATGAAAGGGCAGATAGAAAAAGACCTTACTGCCTATCCAATCGCTATGTTTCTATAATATTTTTTGGCTGGGCATTCTTTTCAGAGGTGTTTTAACACTGTACTTCTCATTTATTAATTATTTGTTATTTTGAATTCATATTAAATGGCTATTAGGTTTATTGATCTATTAATAGTCATTTAATTCTAATATAGATGTGGATGTTTTATTTTGTTTGTCTAATAATTCTATTTATTAAGATATATTTTAAAATAATATGTTTTACATAGAGTACGAGTCCTGGAATGTGTGTTAATTCATTTTTAAGAGCGTTTTAGTAATCTTTAAGCAATTTGTACATGTTCAGTTAAAATCTGGATTGCCGAGAGTCACGTGATGCGGTGAGACCGAGCGGCTGTGGACTGCTCGAGCTCCGGGCCCCCCCCTTCTACCGCCGCTAAATGGAGCCGTACTTGAGTCGTAAGGCTACTTTTAAACTCCGGGTGAGACAGTGGATAACTTTGTGGACGTAGGGTGTGGACCACACGGCATGGCGGCAGCGGCGAAAACCGGCAGGAGAGAGAAAGAACAGCAGACGGGGCAGTTAAAAATGGCGGATTCACCCCCAGCGCCATCTCTGCCTGTATCACAAGGGGCCATAGCAGAGATATCAGAGGTGGTCTCCCAGGCACTATCGGGCCAATTTGAGACTTTACATGGGAAAATGGACGCACTGCAGACCTCGGTGGAATCCCTGGGAAAGCGAATGCAGGAGGCAGAGGTCCGAGTCGGGGCGACGGAGGATCGTGTGGAAACCCTGATGCATGAGGTGACGAGCCTGCAGAATGCGATACAAATGCAAGAGGCCAAAACAAACGACCTCGAGAACCGCTCCCGCCAGAATAACCTCCGTTTTTGGGGGGTCCCGAGTAGCGTGCAAGATAAGGATTTAAAAGCTTATGTGGAGGCCCTCGCTATGCAGGTGCTGGGCAATGGAGAAGAGCATGGCCAGCTGAGGCTGGAGAGAGTGCATAGAGTGGGGCCTAAACGACCAGCCGATAGTAGACCCCGGGTGGTGCTAGCCAAATTCCTCCATTTCCCCCAGAAAGAGGCAGTGTTAAATGGAGCTCGGAAAACTGGGGGAGTTGTCAAGGACAATATCACAGTGAGAACACCACAAGACTATTCGGCAGCCCTGAGCCAGAGACAGAGGGCATATGCACCCCTTTTCCAAAAGCTGGTGGAGGCTAATATCCGCTTCACTGTGCAATACCTTTCTAGGCTCAATATCATGCATGGCGGGACACAGAAAAGTTTGCCACAGCTGCAGAGACGACTAAATATGTAGAGGGACTTATACGGAAGAAAGGCCATACTGTAGAGGATGAAGAAGAGCCCAAAAATGTGACATAGCTTTCCTACAGGAAACTCATCAATATAAGGAAGAGCATTCAAAACTGCAGAGGGAATGGGTGGGTCATGGCTGGGGGACCCCAGCAGAGGAAAAAAAGGGGGAGTGGTCATTTTGATCCATAAACGTGTAAGATTTACTCTGGAAAAGGAATATGCAGACCCAAATGGAAGATACGTGTTACTATATGGTATGCTGGAGGGGCGGCCCATAGTGATGGGAAACATGTATAGCCCCAATGTACTGGACCGTGCACTGTATGCGCGCCTGGCCTCCAGAATTGAGCAGTTGCCAGATGTTCCATTGATCTTAGGAGGGGACTTTAATGGGGTGCTGGATTTGGACTTAGATACCTCAAAGGGGGGGAATAGATCGAGCAAGCATGCCTGGGGCGAAAGCTCTGCAAGATCTTAAAAAACGAGTTGGGGCGGTTGATGCCTGGCGCCTGCTTCACCCAATGGAAAGAGATTTTACTCACCAGTCGCAAGCGCATGGCTCAAGCACCCGGATAGATTATATCTTTATCTCAAGTAGAATCTTTGCACAAGTAACTGATGTGCAAATCGGGCCCCTAGAGATATCGGACCACGCCTTAATCTGGGTGGAGGTAGAGTAGGCCCAAACAGACACGCAGTCCAGAGTGTGGCGCTTCCCGCTAAATTTATATCGAGATGCTGAATTTCATCTCTATCTCAAACAGCGCTGGCAGGACTTTGTGAGCAATAATGAACAGCACCAGGTGGACCCGGAACTTTTCTGGGAAACGGCTAAGGTCGTTTTGCATGGGGACATTCTTGGTTATTCTGCGCAGAAAAAGAGGGTGTTAAACGAACAGGTAATCCGGATTGAGAAGCAGGTGATCAAGGCCCGGCGTAAATATGCAAGTTGCCCCACTGCAGCGAATAAGTAGTTGCTGTGGGAAACCCAGACAACTCTCAATGAACTGCTCCACCAGAGAGCAAAAAAATCCTTTATGTATTACCACTATCAACTGTATCGGTTTGGAGATAAACCGGGGAAACTCCTGGCACGTTGCCTACAGGGTAGTAGAGGGACTAGGATTATCGCGGTCATAAGAGATGCCCAGGGTAGGCTTCAGAAAGGAAACTATGAGATTGTTCGGGTGTTTCAGGCTTTCTATAAGAAACTTTACCAGAAGGAGGGAACACCCGCAATCCCCCTAGAAGATTATCTAAGAGGGTTGGGAGTGCCGAGATTGGGGGCTGAGCAGCGGGCCCAATTGGAGCAGCTGATCACGCCAGCGGAGACACTCCAAGTAATACAAAAGGCGAAGTGCCATAGGGCACCGGGACCCGATGGGCTAGGGGCTGAGTTTTATAAATTGTTGGGGGACCTGGTGGCCCCCTTGCTGGTGGCGGTATACCGCCAGAGAGTGGAGCAAGGCAGTTTCAAGTGGGGGGAGAATCAGGCGAACATAATATTAATCCCTAAACCAGGTAAAGATCATGTGCAGGCCTCCTCTTATCGACCAATATCTTTGTTGAACTTTGATTTGAAAGTGATGGCAAAGGTGTTGGCAGGCTGCCTAGCCCCGATGTTGGAGGAATTGATACATGCCTCCTCCCAAGTAGGTTTTGTGAAGGGCCGACATGCAGTATACAACTTGCGCAGGATCCTGGCATCGTTAGAATGGACACGGGAGCGGGAGCGGCAATCCCTCTTAATTAGCTTCGATGCGGAAAAGGCATTCGACCGAATGGATTGGGAGTATTTGCATGCCCTCTTACCCCACTATGGTCTAGGTAGTGCCTTTTGTAGTATGATCCGCCTTCTTTATACAGGGCCGACCGCGAGAGTGTTATGCAATGGGCTGTTGTCCGATATATTTTTACTGGAGAGAGGTACAAGGCAAGGATGCCCACTTTCACCGTTGTTGTTTGTGCTGTCTCTAGACCCCTTCATACGCAGAATAAAACTCTCCAAGGACGTACGTGGGGTGCGCATGGGACGACATGAATTTAAGATCGCGGCTTTCGCGGTTGATATTCTCGTACATCTACAATCGCCACAGCAGTCATTACCCAAATTATTGGAGGAATTTTCAACATTTGGGAAAATAGCGGGGTTACGTATCAATATGGATAAGTCTGAGGCCCTGGATGTATGAGGGGACATGAAAGGGAGTTGGGGGGGGCGTATTTCCTCTTCGATGGACTGCGGACGCCTTTACTTATCTGGGGAAGTCTCCTAACCAGGGACCCGCAAGAATTATATAAACGAAACTTTGAACAGACATTGGCTGGACTATGAGCACGGCTGAGGGCCTGGTGACCTTTACCCTTGTTGCTGGGAGGACGAGTGGCGGCGGTGGGAATGGTGGTCTTGCCTTGTGTGCTGTATTGGATGCAGACACTCCCCGTATGGTTACTGAAATGCGATATAGCATGTTTGGAGCGAGAGATAAGAGGATTCTTATGGAAAGGGGCGAGGGCGCGGATCCCGATGCATCGGTTGCATGGAGGCTGGCGGGCTGGAGAGATGGGCATTCTGGATTTGCAAATTTATGCCCTGGCGTGTCAGGCAAGGCACTTAGGAGATTGGCTAGGCGACACGGAGACCTATACACCTCGGGCCCTTGAGGAGGCCTTGGTAGCCCCCCAGACCCTACTGGCAGCCTTACACCTGGAAGGCTCGCAGTTGCCGGGACGTATAGCTCGAAGTGTACTGGTGGAGCCGATGAGGCGTACATGGAGGCAACTGTGCCAATACTGGGGCAGATCCCCGACTGTATCAAGCTGGTTGCTGTTGCAGGGTAATAGCAACTTCACCCCGGGGTCCACGACGGCGGCTTTCCAGACATGGAGAGCAGCTGGTCTTCGTTATGTTCGCTCCACCTCCCTCCACAGAGCCTGCCCACTCCATCGGCTTTTAAACCGCCATTCCACCAGCGTGTTCTGTGAGGGGAGAGCAGCAGCCATCATCAGAGGTGAGAGCGGGAGCTCCACCTCCCTCCACAGAGCCTGCCCACTCCATCGGCTTTTAAACCGCCATTCCACCAGCGTGTTCTGTGAGGGGAGAGCAGCAGCCAGCATCAGAGGTGAGAGCGGGAGCTCCACCTCCCTCCACAGAGCCTGCCCACTCCATCGGCTTTTAAACTGCCATTCCATTTGGCGTGGCCCTTAGGCGTTGGTCCATGGCGTTTGTCCTGAAATGAGCATTGAATATGTGGTCTGGATTGTCATACGCTTATATTATGGTAACCTGCTGTTCCCTTTCTTTTCTTTGCCTATCCTTTTGACTGTTTCTGTCCTCTACTCTTTCCTATCTTACAAATGGCGTTCCTTTCATATTTCCACAAATGATATATTATTGTAAACCGCTCTAATGCTTCGGCCTGAGCGGTATATCAAATTCAAATAAACAATAAACAACAATGTTGGACATGTGGTGGATGATAATGGGAAATGTAAACCATTTACGAGTCTCTGCAGGGAATATGGTGGGTATGTCCAAATATCCAGCAGTACTGGTCTAGGATTAGTACCTATATGAGCAACCTGCTCCATCAGCACGTTCAGTGGGATGGGGTTTTGTGGCGCTGGACCGCCTTGGCCCGCTTCACCCTAAGGGGAGATGGGAATGATTGCTGGTGAGGAAAGCATGTCTGGTGGGGAAGGGGCCGATGCTTCATAGGTGGCAAGAGAAATTGGCCCCTACTTTTTGGGAATGGCGTAATAATTTTCATCAATTGATGCTCTTTGAAAGAAGAGGGGCCAAGGCTAATGTTAAACGCTGGGCCACCTTCCTGCTGACTTGGGAACCTTATATTCAAGACTTGGGACCCCATGCCCATAATGAAGCCTTCCACATGGGTTAGATAGGCCTGGGAGGAGGTAGGGGAGTTTAGGGGGAGTTTCTGGGGGGAAGAGTAGAGGATGGGGTTACCAGGGAGTTCCTGGGTGGAGAAGATGGGGGAGAGTTGTGCTGTGGGGGGGGATGAGGGGAGGGGGGGAGGGGGGGATAGGGAGGGAGGTGGGGGGGGGGTTAATGGAAATGCTGTACCTCAATTATGTTTATTTTATTTTTATTATTTATTACAATTTCTTATATACCGCACTATTCGGCATCAGCGCGGTTCACATTATAACACAACGACCATAAATGTTAATTCAGGGCCTCTGGAGTGAGGGATAAGAACCAATCCCGTCCAGTGGCATCTGCATATTTGTAAATATCTGTTTGTAATTTGGTTTGTGGTTCAATAAATACAATCTAAAAAAAAAAAATTTGGATTGCCTGGGAAGCCTCGTTATAGTTTTAAAATGACATGCTGAAATGTTACCATGGCAACTGTTTATCAGAGCCACTGGTGGGATTTCCTTCTTTTAACGATGGCACTGCTTGATTAATTGAATGCCGACATTTATGTGGACGCTGCTGTATTTCAGACATGGTTTGAAAAGTAAATAAAGTTATCATTTTTTTTTAATCTTTTATTTATGCAATTTTCCAAACACAAGTTAACAACTTGTACAGAAAAAGGTCCACAAGTCCACAACAATGTCAGCAAGAATGGGTCACAAAACAAAAGAAAAATTGTCATCTAGCAAATACAAAGGATAAAGACGGACAGTGCAAATATTCTAACCGTAGATAGCCCACCTAATCGGGGGGTCTACCCGGAAGGGAAGAAGAAGAAAGAACCAAAGAATTCACCTGTTTAGAATTAATAAAAGAGGCTAATTGGGAAGGTTCAAAGAAAATACATCTGTTCCCAGATAATTTCACCAAACATTTACAGGGAAATCACAAAAGAAAACAACCCCCCCAACTGAACAACCCCCGAACGATACATGAGAAACTGATTCCTTCTTTTCTGAGTGGCTCTCGAGACATCCGGAAATGTTCTTATATGAGAATCCAAGAAATCTTTACTGGAAGACCTGAAAAACAGCCTCAGGAGCCAATCTCTATCGACCTCAAGGGCAAAGGTTACCAGTAGCGTAACAGTCATCCCTGCAGCAGTAGGGGACCGTTCCAAAAAGGTAGAAAGGTCTAAACTGTCCGAGGACATCAATAGGTTTTCTCCTTCGCCCCTCACTCCAATCCTCGAAGTCGGTAAATAGAAGGCTTTAGAAATTGGAGGAATTGCTTGTGCCGATACCTTCAAAACAGTAGTGAGGAACTGCTTAAATAGGTCCAAGGCTGAAACCCCTGGAACTTTAGGAAAGTTCAAAACTCGAAGGTTACGGCTTTTAGCAGCATTTTCAAGAAACTCCAACCTCCTATGTACAGCCGACAAATCTTTTACCAAAGACTGGGAAACATCTTTAATCTGCCCTAAGGACCCCTCTAAAGAGGTCACTTTAGCATTCATCTCAGTCTGAGCAGATTGATATACATGTAATTGTTGCCCAAAAAGTTGAAACTGCTGGAGAATGGACTGGAGCTGTGATGTTATATTGAGATGCATAGCAGAGAAGGCTTCCCACGAAGATTCAAAAGTAACAACCTTGGGTTTTTCCAGGGAGAGTCCTTGGACACTCACCACTTTTGAGGTAACTGCTTCCAGTCCCAAAAGAGATTCCACTCCAGAATGCCGAAGCAGAGAGGCTCGATCCTCAACAGTCCCCTCCACACCAACCACCACTTCCGACAAACACTGCCCAGCTGGGTTACTTTCCATGCCAGCAGACTGCTGCCGAGGCTGCACAATAGGGCTAATCACCCCTCCTTTAGCCACCTCTGCAGCCTCCAGCAAGATCAGACATGGTTTGAAAAGTAAGTAAAGTTATCTTATTTTAAGAAGAGCATAGCTTAATTGGATAAGCTTCTTTGAAGGAGCAGGATGGGCAACTGTCATAATGTAATTATATAAAAGCTGCATTATATTTTAATTAATGCCATGTGCCCGATGCTTTTTAGTTTTAAAAGTGAGTAATTTTTACTTTCTACATGAGCAGCACAGGTTTACCATGAAAAGAGTGAGGCAATTTGGCTTCTGGGGTTTGTCTGATGCTATGTTGCTGATCTGAGCAAATCTCTTGAATGACTTGTCTAGTCCCAATTTGGATTTGCTTTTATTTAAAAGCTTTTTCAGCTCATCATAGAAAACCATATTACTTTCTATGGTTTGTCTGATTTAATTATATGAACTTTATGGTTTGTTTACTTAATGCTGTGTGTCTGATGTTTATTAAAAGCTTAGAGTAATATGGTTTCTTTTTCCTCATAAATGGGAAACCCAGCTATATTTAAAAATAAAAAAGCAGGGCAGTTGGCTCTTGTGCGTTGTCTGATGCAATGTTGTGACGAGAGCAAGGTCTTTTAACAAAGTGCTTTACTCCCTGTCCGAGTTTGCTTTCATTTAAAATTGCTTTCCTGCTTAATATGGAAGAGCACACTTTCCTGTTGTTGGCTATGAGCCTGACGCTTCATTTATTACTTTTTTTTTTTTTTTACGGAAGTATTGACTCCTTTACATTAAGATGTAGAAGTGATTACAATTGAAGATTCTCTTATAACAGCATTGTTTTAAAAAGCTTTTTGCTTTATGATTGTATAAGAAGATGAGAATTGAAAAGTGGGTTTACTTTGGAATAATTTGTTTTGACTGGTTAAAGGAAAGTGTTTTATTTTTATATTAGCTGTTATATTAATATGTGATTATTAGAGTATTTTAATATTGTAATGTTTTATGCGGCACAATTATTTTGTGTTTTCAAAAGGTTGCTGTTATCTATGCCCTGATTTGGGAATAATGGCTAAAAGCAAGGGTTCTCTATCCAGTCCTCGGTACACACCTAGCCAGTCAGGTTTTCAGGATAATTACAGTGAATACGCATGAGAGAGATTTGCAAGTACTGTTTCCATTGCATGCAAATCTCTCATATACATATTCACTGTGGTTATCCTGAAAAACCTGACTGGCTAGGTATATCCCGAGGTCTGGGTTGGGAACCACTGGTTTAAGGTGAAATATTTGGTTATTTTTTTAATTAAGTTCTTTGGGGCTTTCCATGGCAATCATCTTATGCTTTATTAATTTGTTTTCAAAGTAAAGTCATATTTGCTCTTATTGATACTTTATTTCAATGATCTGTGAGGTAAATAAGATTTTATTTATATTTAGAAGTATACCCTCTATGAAGTATGTTTACTAAGCTGGGCTAATGGTTAAAGCAGGGGTTCTTAACCAGGGGTATCCATACTCCTTGGGAATATGGAACCAAACAATGGGGGTATGGGGCTGGATCTCTGAACAATTAAAAAATGTTAGATTAAAAATTATAATTACACTTACCTGGTAATTGTAGTTCCTTGAGTGAGGACAGTTCAGTCCTCCACCTCTGGGTTATGCACCTCCTCCTGCAGCTGGAGACTGGACTTGTCAAAAATCTGACGTCACTGGATAAGGTCTGGTGCACACTCCACTTCCCTCCAGTGAACTATTGACAAAGCACACTCAAAGGAGCAACCAATAAGTAGCCAAAAATGAACAATATCGTAACTATCTAAAAACATAACCCCAACAGGGAAGAAACGCTGCACAGTACCGGTTCCTGCAACCCCTCGCAGAGCAGGACGAGAGAAACAGGACAGAAAGGAGACGGACCTACCTGTGACTGAAGCAGGCGATCCAAGAGAAAAAACATCCCTCAATGTACCTGGGCAGGAATGAGGACTGAACTGTCCTCACTCAAGGAACTACAATTACCAGGTAAGTGTAATTATCATTTCCTTATCGTTCCGACAGTTCAGTCCGCCACCTCTGGGATGTAACAGAGCAGTGTTCAACGGGAGGGGACGTCCATCGCAGCCCGCAAGACCGCGGAACCAAAAACGGCATCCCCCGCCGCGAGGACATCAAGACGATAATGTTTACTGAACGTGTGCAAAGAAGACCATGTGGCCGCCTTGCAAATATCCACCGGAGGAACGGAAGCGAACTCCGCCCAAAAGGCCGCCTGCGCCCTAGTAGAGTGCGCCCGCAATCCCGAGGGCACCACTCGACCCTGAAGAAGATACGCCGATGCAATGGTCTCTCTAATCCATCTAGAAATGGAAGCTTTAGCTGCCGCCTCACCTTTGTGAGGCCCGCCGAACAGCACGAACAGACGATCCGACTTACGAAACGACGTGGACACCTGCAAATAACGCCGCAACACTCTCCGAAGATCCAACCAACGTAACGGGTCCGCCGAAGAGGAATCCCCTCCCGAAGAAAGCACTGGGAGGGATACCGACTGATTAAGATGAAAGGGAGAGATGACCTTAGGCAAAAAGGAGGGTACGGGACGCAAGACCACCTTCTCCTTTGAAAAAAACAGAAAAGGTTCCTTGCACGAAAGCGCTTGTAACTCCGAAATGCGCCGCGCAGAACAGATGGCCACTAAGAATACCGTCTTCAAGGTTAGGTCCTTCACCGTCGCCGAACCCAGAGGCTCAAAGGGTTCCCGAACTAGCGCTCGCAAAACCAGGTTGAGGTCCCAAGGAGGCACCATAACCCGGCAGCAAGGACGCAGATTCGAGACCGCCTTCAGGAAACGCAACACATCCGGGTGCGCTCCCAACGGGACATCCTGTATCTTACCTCTATAGCAGGCCAACGCTGCCAATTGGACCCTCAAGGAACTAGCCGCCAGACCCTTATCGAAACCGTCCTGCAGAAAGCTCAAGACCACAGGCACGGAGGCCGTAGCCGCGCGAACCTGCCACCGCGAACACCAATCCTCAAAAACGCGCCAAACCCGAACATAAGCCAGAGACGTTGACCTCTTCCTGGTGCGCAGCAGCGTCGCCACCACCGAGCGGGAGTATCCTTTCTTCCTCAACTTTGCCCTTTCAATGGCCAAACCGTAAGCGAGAATCGATTCACGTGAGTCATGCGAAGAGGACCCTGGAGAAGGAGGTCTTCCGAAGCTGGCAGACGCCACGGGACGCCGTCCAGCAGACGGACGAGGTCCGCGTACCATGGACGGTGCGGCCAGTCCGGGGCCACCAGCAACACACTCCCGGGGTGAGCCTCGATCCTTTGCACCACGCGTCCTATCAGAGCGCACGGCGGAAAAACGTAGAGAAGGCCGTGACTCGGCCATCGCTGCATCAAGGCGTCGATCCCTTCCGACATCCGTTCCCGCCGCCTGCTGAAGAATCGGCCCACCTTCGCCGACTGGAAGGTAGCCATAAGATCCATAACCGGGGGTCCCCAGCGACGGACTATCTGGGCGAACACCTGGGGATTGAGCTCCCATTCCCCCGCGTCCACCTGGACCCTGCTGAGATAATCCACCGTCACATTGTCCTTCCCCGCAATGTGCGCCGCGGAGATCGCCGGAAGACGCTGTTCCACCCAGGAGAACAGCAACTCCGCCTCCTCTTCCATGGCCACGCTGCCGGTCCCCCCCTGACGGTTGATGTAGGCCACCGTCGCGGAGTTGTCGGACAGCACTCTGACCGGCCGTCCGAGCACGGAGGACTCGAAGGCCTGGAGCGCCAGCAAGACCGCCCTCAATTCCAGATGATTGATGGACCAACCTCCGTGCTGGGCGGACCAGCTCCCCTGCGCGAACTGATCACAGCAGTGGGCTCCCCAGCCCGCGAGACTCGCGTCCGTCATCAGCGGAACCCAGACGGGCTGCTCCAGTGGCATTCCCGCCTGAAGGGAAGCAGGCACAAGCCACCACCGCAACGCCTGCCGGACCCGCGGGGGACAGGGAAGACGTTTGCTCAATGAGTCCGACTGGTGAGACCAGCGACAGAGAAGCGCCCTCTGCAAGGGCCGCATGTGAGCCCGAGCCCAGGGCACCACCTCCAGAGTCGCAGCCATCGTTCCAAGCAGGCACAGGTACTCCCACGCCGAGGGAGCCGGGGCTGCGCGAAACCGACTGACTAGGCGCTGCAGACCCAGGACCCGGCGAGGGGGCAGAAACACCGACCCCGAGCGAGTGTCGAACCGCACCCCCAGGTACTCGAGCTCCTGGGTCGGCACAAGCTGACTCTTGTCCGGGTTGACCACCCAACCGAGATGCTGCAAGAACTGCACCACTCGGGTGGTTACTCGCATACTCTCGTCTGCGGACTTCGCCCGAATCAACCAGTCGTCGAGATAGGGGTGAACCAAAATGCCCTCCTTTCGCAACGCCGCCGCCACCACCACCATAAGCTTGGTGAAAGTACGCGGAGCCGTGGCGAGGCCGAAGGGCAAGGCGTGGAATTGAAAGTGCCCCCAGGGGAGAGCAAACCGCAGAAACCGCTGGTGACTTTCCCTGATCGGAATATGAAGGTACGCCTCCGTGAGGTCTAGAGAGGTCAAAAACTCCCCCTTGCGCACTGCGACAATTACGGAACGCAAAGTTTCCATTCTGAAATGGGGCACCCGGAGACAACGATTTACGCCCTTCAAATCCAGAATGGGGCGAAGGGACCCATCCTTTTTGGGCACCACGAAATAGATTGAGTACCGTCCCAAGCCGTAGTCTGCCAACGGTACAGGCCGGATGGCCTGCAAGTCCAACAGGCGATCGAGAGTTTGACGAATCGCCAGGGCCTTGACCTGATTTCTGCAGGGAGACAGCACAAAGGAATCGCGGACAGGACGGGCGAACTCCAGGGCATAGCCGTCGCGGATGATTTCCAACACCCACTGGTCCGTGGTGATCTGGGTCCAAGCAGAAAGAAACCCCCTCAGTCTTCCTCCCACCGGGGAGCTTTCCACCGGGACCCGCAAACCTTCATTGGGGCTTTCTGATAGCCGGGGAGGAGGAGGAGGATCCAGCAAACCCTCTGCTCGCTCCTCGAAAGCCACGAAAAGTCTGGCCCTTGTATGGAAATCTACCTCTCTGGGAGCCACCCAGTCGAGACGTCCGAAAGCGTCGAAAATCCCTGGGCTGACCCCGAAAGGAGGCCGTGGCCCTACCCGGCCTTGGTTTGTCCTCTGGGAGCCTGCCGCCCTTGCTCTCCCCCAAATCCTTAACTAGCTTATCCAGATCTTCCCCGAAGAGCAGCCTGCCCTTAAATGGCAGCTTACTCAAGCGGGATTTGGAGGAACCATCGGCCGCCCAGCTCCGCAACCAAAGGGAATGGCGCGCCGCCACCAAGGAAGCCATGCTATTAGCGAGCGCCCTAATCAAATCATAATGGACATCTGCCAGGTACGCAGTACCGGATTCTAAGTGGTCCAGCTCTGCCGTCCCCTCCTGGTCCAAACCAGAAAACTGCCGAAGCCGCTGGGACCAGCGGAGGCACGCCCTGGCCACCCAAGCTCCACAGACAGAAGCCTGTAAGGACAGAGCGTCAGCCTCAAAGGACTGCCTCAAAAGTCCATCCACCTTTCTGTCCTGCGCATCCTTCAAGGCGGCACTACCCTCTACAGGGATAGTGGTCTTTTTGGTAACTGCCGAGACCGCCGCATCAATGCGGGGTGATTTAAAACGTTCCTTATCCGTATCGGCCAAAGGATAAAGTCGGTTCATCGTCCGGATACCTCTGAGGGCAGCTTCCGGGTGATCCCACTCATCCTGGATCATCTTCTCTACCACCTTGTGGACAGGAAAAACCACCTGTGTTCGCCGCTCCGCTTGGATAATGGGGTCTTCCACCCCCACGTCCTCCGCCGGAGAGGCTGCTGCCAAGTTCAACATTTGGAGGGATTCGGTAACAAGAGCAGAGAGCTCCTCCCTGTGGAATATCCGAATAATTTTGGCCTGATCCTCCGGTTCTGGAATCTCCCCCTCCTCGAGATCCTCGAGATCCGCCTCTAAATCGCGGTCCTCCCCATCAGACGCGATTGCCTCCCTGAAGGGAGGGGAGAGATCGCCCGACCGAGATCTCTTAGAGGGCCTGGGGGAAACTGTGGGGCCACTAGCCACCGAGGCCAGAGGAACGGCCAAAAGCTTAACCCCGGGCTCCTGTGACAACCCCTGGCGGTGTCTGCAGTACGCCTGATGCATGAGCAAGATAAAGTCGGGGGAGAAACCCCCGCCCGGGGCAGGAGACTTGATGGCCGGAGTCAACGTGGCCGGAAAACCAGCCTCCTGTGTAGCCCCCGACGAGGAAGCCATCGCCAAGTCTTCCTCTGGAACCGCGACCGCCGACAGGCTATCCTGGCACGGCTTGGCCTCAATCTGTCGTTCCATGCTCGCAGACCCCGAGGCACAAGCCCTGCAAACCCCGGATTCTGCCTCCGTACCCCTGCGAGAACCACAGAGGACACACTGAGGTCTGGAAGCCATCCCAGCACCAGAAAGGCAGACTTGGGCTCAGTAGCTCTGCAGTTTGCCTGAGCCTCTTCTTTGTTCCTTACTCTTTTTTTTTTGTTTGTTTTTTGTGTTTTAAAGCTGGTTGAGCTAGAAAGGAAATCCCCAAGGAAGGTTCCAATGAAGGGAAACCCCCCCCCTTCCCAGGACACGGGCAGCACAAGGAAACTGCTCACTGACGCGGCCCGGGAGAAATCGCAGAAAAAAACAAAAGAAAACCAAACGAAAATGAAAGGAAGAAAGAAAAACTTTAGCGACTGATGCAAGCTGGAGCGCAGCGCCTCCGCCGCCGAGCTCCCCTTGCAAACCGCGGAACGGAGCCGCTCCGAAAAAGTACACCCGGAGCTAAAATGGCCGCCGGCACCTGAGCGCGGCCGAAAAGGGCGCGAAAACGCGCCTCGTGATCCAAGCAAGCCAGCAAGGCTCTCCACTCCGCCGCGGACCAGGGCAACGATTCCCCCACCTCCTCGGGAAGAAAAATGCCCAAAGAAGAAAAATGCCCAAAGAAGAACTCACGTGTCTTCCACGGGGCTCCAGCCGGCAGGACTGCTTATCAGCAGAGCAGTCTCCCGCTAGCGAGCCTCCCGTGCAACTGCTGCTGCCCAGAAGCGCAGGCCGGCTCCCTGACCCAATAAGGACGCCGCCTCGGTCCTGCTCAAGGGCTCTCCCCCGTGCAGTCTAGGGAGAGAGACCTGAAGATGAGCCCACAGCCCCAGAGATCAGGGGCAGGCAGGAACCGGCACTTAAGCCAGTGCTCGTTCACGAGTCTCCGGAGTTCTTTTTTTTTTTTTAAAGGAATAGCTCACCCAAAGAAATAAAGGCAGTGGGAAAGAAAATCAAAATCCCCCTAGACCAGTGATGGCTAACCTTTTTGAGCCCGATTGCCCAAACTGCGGCACAAAACCAAAGAATTTCCTCAAAGTGCCAGCACGTCAATTAAAGCCTCATTTGCATAAGGTGCCTCATTTGCATAAATATTTGCATAATGTTACCATACACTAACTTTTAGTAAACATGCCTCTTAATGAGTATATGGATAAAGAAAGACTAAAAGGTTTCTACATTACTATAATCCAGTACCAACCGCCAGGCACATTAGGAACTACTACAAACGCTGCCCATTTAGAACCCATAGCAAACCCGCCGTATCCTAACAGCACTACCAGGACTCACAAAGCACCATACCCTAACTATCAAAAGGCAACACTGCAAATATTAAACCAATACATTTCAGAGAACAACAATACATGACCTACTGGGGAAAGAACAAGTGGCAATGTCAAATAGGAATTATATAAACAGAATACCTCAGCTCAGTTACACATGCAGAACAGACCATCACCAAACAAGGAATCACAATTTAGAAACAGGAAGACAATAATTAAACTGGGAACCCCAAAAGCCAAACTTGGAATATACAACAACACTGTAGAAATAAAACTATAAATTAATTTCCTCTTGTACTAAACAAAGCGCAAAAATTAATGATGCACATTTCCCAGAGCTGACATATTCCAGTTAATAAATTCAAAATAAAGAGATATTTTTCTACCTTTTGTGCATTTTTTTTCAGTTGCAATTGTTCCAGCCACTTTTTTCTGGTTTCTTCGTGTCTTCTGCTAACTCTCCATCTGCTGTCCATTTGTCCTTTCTTCTGTCTTGTTTTTTTTTTTTCCATTCTCTCTCTACATCTGCTTTAACATACTAATCTTTCTCCTTTTGCTCTTTCCTCATTCCTATTTCATCTACTCAAAATTTACCCCTCCATCCTCAATCCCCACTTATTCTCCCAATACCCGGCAGATTGTAGATTTTTTATCCCTCCCACACAAAATATTTTTCCCCTCTCCATTTTACTCTCCCAGCCCCATCCCATTCTAATCCTCCCCCAACACCAGCTCCCTTCTAGTTCCAGCCTCACCCAGCATCCATTCCCTTCTAGTCCCTGCATCAGCCCATTTCCAGTCCTAGCAGCCCCCCAACCCATTTCCAGTCCTAGCAGCCCCCCAACCCAATACCAGTCCTAGCCCCCCCTCATCAACCCACTTCCAGTCCTAACCCCCCATCACCCCATTTTCAGTTTAAGCCCCCCCCATAACCCATTACCAGTCCTAACCCCCATCAGCCCACTTCCAGTCCTAACCCCCATCAGCCCACTTCCAGTCCTAACCCCCATCAACCCATTTCCAGTCAGCCCCCCATAGCCCATTGCCAGTCCTAACCCCCCCATCAGCCCACAGTCCATTACCAGTCCTAACCCCATCAGCCCACCTCAAGTCCAAACCCCACCCCATCAGCCCATTTCCTGTCCTAGCCCCCCCCCCATAGTCCATTATCAGTCCTAACCCCCCATAGCCCATTACCAGACAGCCCCCATCAGCCAACAGCCCATTTCCAGTCTTAACCCCCCCATAGCCCTTTACCAGTCCGAACCCCCCCATCAGCCCACAGCCCATTACCAGTCCTAACCCCATCAGCCCACCTCAAGTCCTAACCTCTCCCCATCAGCCCATTTCTTGTCCCAGCCCCCCCATAGCCCATTACCAGTCCTAACCCCATCAGACCACCTCCAGTGTTAACCCCCCATCAGCCCATTTCCAGTCCTAACCCCACCCAACAGCCCACCTCAAGTCCTAACCCCTCCCCATCAGCCCATTTCCTGTCCTAGCCCCCCATAGCCCATTACCAGTCCTAAACCCACCCAACAGCCCACCTCAAGTCCTAACCCCTCCCCATCAGCCCATTTCCTGTCCTAGCCCCCCATAGCCCATTACCAGTCCTAAGCCCCCATCAACCCACTTCCAGTCCTAATCCCATCAGCCCATATAGACTTAGCTCCCCCATAGCCCATAGCCCCCCCCATAGCCCATCACCACTCCTAACCTCCCCCAGCCCATCACCACTCCTAACCCCCCCCATCAGCCCATTTCCTGTCCTAGCCCCCCCCAGCCCATCACCAGTCCTAACCCCCCAACAGCCCACAGCCATTACCACTCCTAACCCCCCCAGCCCATCACCACTCCTAACCCCCCCATCAGCCCATTTCCTGTCCTAGCCCCCCCCCAGCCCATCACCAGTCCTAACCCCCAACAGCCCACAGCCATTACCACTCCTAACCCCCCCCAGCCCATCTCCAGTCCTAACCCCCCCCCAGCCATTACCACTCCTAACCCCCCACAGCCATTACCACTCCTAAACCCCCCCAGCCCATCACCACTCCTAACCTCCCCCAGCCCATCACCACTCCTAACCCCCCCATCAGCCCATTTCCTATCCTAGCCCCCCATAGCCCAGTACCAGTCCTAGCCCCAACAGCCCACAGCCATTACCACTCCTAACCCCCCGGCCATGACGAGTCCTATCCCCCCAACAGCCCACAGCCATTACCACTCCTAACCCCCCCAGCCCATCACCACTCCTAACCCCCCCATCAGCCCATTTCCTGTCCTAGCCCCCCCCCGCCCATCACCAGTCCTCACCCCCCGCCCACAGCATTTACCTCTCCTAACCCCCCCAGCCCATCACCAGTCCTAACCCCCCCCAGCCATTACCACTCCTAACCCCCCCCCCCAGCCATTACCACTCCTAACCCCCCCAGCCCATCACCACTCCCAACCCCCCCAGCCCATCACCACTCCCAACCTCCCCCAGCCCATCACCACTCCTAACCCTTCCCCATCAGCCCATTTCCTGTCCTAGCCCCCCATAGCCCAGTACCAGTCCTAGCCCCAACAGCCCACAGCCATTACCACTCCTAACCCCCCCAGCCCATCACCAGTCCTAAACCCCCAACAGCCCACAGCCATTACCACTCCTAACCCCCCCCCAGCCCATTACCCCTCCTAACCCCCCCAGCCCATCACCACTCCTAACCCCCCCCTCAGCCCATTTCCTGTCCTAGCCCCCCCCAGCCCATCACCAGTCCTAACCCCCCAACAGCCCACAGCCATTACCACTCCTAACCCCCCCCAGCCCATCACCAGTCCTAACCACCCCCAGCCATTACCACTCCTAACCCCTCCAGCCCATCACCAGTCCTAACGGCCCCCAGCCCATCACCTCTGCTAACCCCCCCATCAGCCCATTTCCTGTCCTAGCCCCCCATAGCCCAGTACCAGTCCTAGCCCCAACAGCCCACAGCCATTACCACTCCTAACCCCCCCAGCCCATCACCAGTCCTAACCCCCCAACAGCCCACAGCCATTACCACTCCTAACCCCCCCAGCCCATTACCACTCCTAACCCCCCCAGCCCATCACCACTCCTAACCCCCCCATCAGCCCATTTCCTGTCCTAGCCCCCCCCCAGCCCATCACCAGTCCTAACACCCCACCAGCCGACATCCATTACCACTCTTAACCCCGCCCCCTCCCATTACCAGTCCTAACCCCCCCCAGCCATTACCACTCCTAACCCCCCCAGCCCATCACCACTCCTAACCCCCCCCCCCCCAGCGAAATTTTTTTTACGAAGAAAGCTGTTGCTGCCGGGGCCGTGGCCGCCGTGGCAGAATCGAGTGTGCCGCGGGGCCCCACCGCCCAGCAGAGCCTGCCCTCCGTCCCCGGTATCACCTCTCTCAGCTGCCTCCAGTCACACGCGCCGGCTTTCAGAGCACGAGGGGAGTTTCTCCCTCGCTGCTCTGTTAAGCCCGCGGGGGCGGATGGAAGCTCCCATCAGCCCCCGCGGGCTTAACAGAGCAGCGAGGGAGAAACTCTTCCCTCGCGCTCTGAAAGCCGGCGCGTGTGACTGGAGGCAGCTGAGAGAGGTGATACCGGGGACGGAGGGCAGGCTCTGCTGGGCGGGGGGGCCCCGTGGCACACTCGATTCTGCCGCGGCGGCCCCGGCCCCGGCAGCGGCAGCTTTTTTTTTTTTTTTTTTTAATGCCGCATATCTTGATTGCGGACCTTCCCGCGTGCCAGCTGCAAGGCCTTCGCGTGCCACAGCTGGCACGCGTGCCATAGGTTCGCCATCGCTGCCCTAGACTAACTACACTAAGGCTCCTTATGAGTTCCTCAAGTGAGCCCAGCACCTAGGCTCACTAGTCCACCTGCTGCATGGAGACTGGACACACTGGAGGGAAGTGGAGTGTGCACCAGACCTTATCCAGTGACGTCAGCTTTTTGACAAGTCCAGTCTCCAGCTGCAGGAGGAGGTGCACAACCCAGAGGTGGAGGACTGAACTGTCGGAACGATAAGGAATTTAGATTATAATTATCACAGTTATCAACATGGAATGAGGCAGTGAGTCCGCTAACCTATCAGCGATCAGGTCTCTCAATGTGGACATCTTCCCATGTTCCCATTTCCCAGTTGATATGTTGGTGGCATTGGCGTTAGATTGTTTTCTACAGCCTCTAGCCCATCCAGCCCTTACACAACTTTTGTTACAAGTGAGTATCTATTTCAAAATAATTTTTCTCAAATACTATTACTTCATAAGAAAAAATATTTTTCATCTGAAATTTAAACTTTTTATTATTTTTTTCACAGATGTGTTGCAAAATGTTATCTGTTAAATGGAAGTGGAAAGATGAATACATTTGGCTTCATCTGTTTGAGAGAACAAGATGGAACTGAAAGACCCCCAATGCATGATTTGCAATTTGGTAACAAGCAACGGAAATTTGAAACCATCAGGATTTAGAGAATATCTCAAGACCAAGCACAGTAATCATGTTGAAATCTCGATTGATGCTTTCAAGTTGAAAATAATTCATTATGATCAGAAAGGGTTTTCTTCTCCTGGGAAACCACTGCTGGAAGCCTCCTATAAAGTTTTGTACATGTTTGCCAAAGAAAAGAAGTCCCACACAATTGGAGAAAGCCTAGTGAAGCCCTGTGCGTTAAACATGGCTAAATTCTGAGAGAGGGTGCTGTGAAGCAATTGAGTCAGATGTCCTTGTCCAATGACACTGTATATCAAAAAATTAAAGACATGAGTAAAGACATACTTACTCAAGTCGTCAGCAAGATTAAAAACAGTCCTCTAAAAATCAGCATGCAGCTCGATGAATCAACTGACATTTCAAACCACAGTCAATTGCTAGTATTTGTATGCTATGTTCATGAGATCATCATCAAGGAAGAGATTATATTGTGTGATCGACTTGAAAAAAATCACCAAAGCAGCTGATGTGTTCAAGTTTTTCCAATTGTTTTTTTTAATCGGCATGAGCTAGCATGGGATTTGCCTGGGTCTATTTCTACAGATAGAGCTCCTACCATGATCGGCAAAAAGTCTGGATTTGTTGCTTTGGTCAAGGAAAAAGCTCCACATGTGTTGATTACACACTGTGTTCAATATTGCCAAGCTTTGGCGTCCAACACATGAATGTTGCGGTTCCTTCACAACTATTTAGCTCTGTAAAACAGGATTCTTTGCATTATTAAACCTGAAATCAAAGTGAAGAAATTGACTTGATAAGTCAAATGACATGCGAGTAACATTGTCAGTAACTGTACCTCAATTCCCCGTTTTGATTGCACAAAAACAGCAAAAATCTCACTAATTGTAGCTAGCTTGTGTGTTTGTGATTTGAATAAATATGATAAAATCCTTAAGATTTTCTTTAAGCTGTTCTCTTTCTAGCTATATACATATATATGATTTTGACAGTCTGGCAAAGGGGGTATGGGGACATACTAGGCAATCCATCGGGGGTCTGTAGTCATAAAAGGGTTAACCCCTGGGTTAAGATGTACTATTTGTAAGTAGATCCCATTGAATAACATTGGACCTAGTTACAAATAGCACACCTTAGCCATTATCCCAGCTTAGTAAACATAACCCTAATTATTGATTATATTGTAATATATATTTTTATTGTTTTCTATTGTAAATTGTACTACAATTTAACCCCTGATGAAAGCATATTAAGCTGAAACATAGCCAAGTACGATTAATTTATGTAATATCTACAGTAGTTATGCCTCTAATAAAAAAAAAAAAATTCTGAGCCCATCACCTCCTTTTCTGGAGGTTTGTTGTTTGGTGCATTGCTCTTCTCTCTGTGCATATTCTCTCCCACTGCAGGAAAGGATAGCTCTAGGCTAGGTGCAAAATACTCAGCTGTAGTCTTGAATTCAAAGGAAATATTGTTTGAAGAAGTCCTTTGGTACAATGGTAGGAAACTTAGGAAAATTAATGAATCTCAAATTAAGGTGCCTTGCCCGATTCTCTACATTCTCCATTTTATGAAGAATCACTATTTTATCTGGGACCAAGGGTAAAAGAAATTCAGTGCCTATTCTCTGCCCCATTTTAACAATTTCCCCAGAATGAGAGCTTGCTACCTCCTTCTATTGCTGTGTCTGACTTTGCAAATTAGTAGCATTAAAGAAACTTAGTCCATTTGAACCCATCAGTATAACACCAGGACACTTCTTCCACTCTGGAATGGAGTTTCTTGCTGAAGGATTAATCCTTGCAGCAACAGCAAAGGCCTCCTTCAGTCAATTCCTAAGTCAGACTTCAAAAAGAATTTGCACACGAGATCATGGTTTCCTACAGAACCAGGGGCCTTTTACTAAGTGTCATTAAGTAGGTAATGTGATTTATAGCGGGAGTGGAGGAGTAGCCTAGTGGTTAGAACACTGGCTTGGTAACCAAGCAACCAGGGTTCGATTCCCACTAGCACTCCTTGTGGCCTTGGGCAAGTCACTTAACCCTCTATTGCCTCGGAAGAAAGGCCTGGCAATCTACTTCCGGTGACACTGCCAAGAAAACCCAGGAGCTTCTGGGTCGCCAGGAGTCAGGACTGACTCGAAGGCACACATTGTATTGTGCTTTATAGCATGGTGAACACTAACATGCGGGCATACCAGCTACTGGCCACTAAAATGCTCATTAACTGGCTACTGTGGAGGATTAGGGATGGAGAGCAAATTAGTGTGCAATCACCGTTAACATGACAATTAGCATAGGCACACCTAACATCATATCTATGGGTAGCATTAGGTGCACCTATATAATAGCACCACATATTAACATATGCACACATATGGCCACATATGTGTGCATATGACCACATATGGTCCGCATAGTGCATATGTCATAGTGCATATGACCACATAGTGCATATGGCCACTCAAATGCTCATTAACTGGCTACTGTGGAGGATTAGGGATGGAGAGCAAATTAGTGTGCAATCACCATTAACATGGCAATTAGCATAGGCACACCTAACACCATATCTATGGGTAGCATTAGGTGCACCTATATAATGGCACCACATATTAACATATGCACACATTAACTGCTAGGAACATGCTGGCCATGCCCCCGACAGCTAAACACAGAGGTTTGCACAACCTTATTGGGATTTACTAAATGTGTCCCTATTATCAATAAGAGGAGTTGATTATGTCTATGGCAAATCAGGACTCACAGCATGTCCAAAAGATGTGCCTATGGCAACATCCCTTGCAAGGACCATCACATCCACTGGCTCACCTGTGCAACCATGCACTGGATGCACTGCACGGATCTTGGGTCTCAGAGAAAGTGTAGTTGCTAACCTGTAGCAGGTGTTCTTCGTGAACACCAGGAAAAGTGCTCACAACTCTCCCACCTCCCCAAGGAGTTGCTTTTTGGCAACTGCTATGGTATATTAGAGAAGATGGCGCCATAGCAGATGGGAAGGAAGGCATGCATGTGCGATGGAGCCTCCCAAAAGCTTCCATTGGAAGCTGGGGAGCATTCCCACATGGAGCTCCATCGGGGGGACGTCTCTCCTGTCCATGGAGAACACCTGCTACAGATGAGTAACTATACTTTCTCTGTGGACAAGCAGGAAGTACTCATGTATAGGACTCCTAATCTACAGGCTACCAAAAACCGAGCAGGCAAAAGCCCAACAGGGGCACAAAACTAGAGAAACAACAATGAACAGTGAGGTAGTCCCTCTAAGGGACTCAACTGATTCAGCATTGTTGGCATACAACTTCAGTGAGAAGTCTCTTTTTTGGTAGTCTGGAAGGACAGAAGGGCCGATGGGAAGGAGTTGAACCTAAGTCACAAAGAAATGCCAGGGTACACTTAGCTGAAGTTGCTGTTGCACCGGGAATCCCCATTCAGACAGTAATGAGCTGTGAATGTGTGGACAGAAGACCATGTTGCAGCCTTGCAAATCTCCTCCACGGGGATCAAGCACAAGTTGGCCACCAACACAGACATGGCTCAGACATCGTGAGCCCAGACATGGCCATCAAGGCTCAGGTCTGCCTGGGCATAAGCAAGCTGCATTTGGAGATGGCAGCGCCCAGCTTGCTGGGGTCGAAGGAGATGAACAGCTGAGTGGATCTTTGATGAGCCTTTGTACGCTCAAGGTAGAAGGCCAAAGCTTGCTTGCAGTCCAGTGTATGTAGTGTTGCCTCCCCCTGGTGTGAAGCCTAGGGAAGAACGTTGGCAGAACTGATTGGTTCAGGTGAAAAGTGGAGACCACCTTGTGTAGGAAATGCAGATGTGTGTGCAAGACCACCCTGTTGTGATGGATCCTGGTGTACAGCGGGTGAGCCACCAAAGCCTGGAGCTCACTAACGAGGTATGCAAAGTAACTGCGATCAGAAACAAGACCTTCCAGGTCAGAAATTTCAAAGGACTGGAAGCAAGCGGCTCAAAGAGAGCCACCACAGGAGTTGCACAAGGATTATGTTGAGATCCCAAGGGCCCTACATGAAACAAACCACCAAGGGCTGAGCGGAGATGTGTTTCTCCTCCGAGCTGCGGTGGAAGGCCCAATCGTGCTCAGATGGACTCTAATGGATTTGGACTTGAAATCCGAGTCTGAGAGGTGCCAGAGGTACTCAAGCAACTTGTCACAGTGTAGGAGAAGGGATCTAGAGCCCTGTCAGTGCACCAGGAGAACCTATGCCACTTAAACGCATATGATCTGCACGTGGAATACTTGCAGGATGCCAGTACTTCTGTGACCTTCTTGGGCAGATTGAGCTCCGAGAGGACAATCCGCTCAACATCCAGGCCGTGAGGGCTAGGGTCCAAACATTGGGGTGCAGCAAGGTCCCATCCTCCTCAGAGATGAGGTCTGGGGCACAGTCCAGACGCAGAGGCTCCCGCCAAGAGATATGAAGCAGCGGGGACAACTACAACTGCCTGGGTCAATACGAAGTGATGAGGATCAACACACCTCTGCCAGCCTGAAACTTCAGCAGGGTCTTCACCACTAGTGGAATAGGAGGGTACGCATAACGCAGGCCCACCCCCCAATAGATGAGAAAGGCATCTCGCACCAGCTGGCTACTGGAAGCCACCATGGAGCAGAACTGGTCCGTCTAGGTGACAAACAGATCTATAGTGGGGTGGCAAACAGATCTATCGCAGGGGTACTTCACTCCTGAGTGATCTGACCAGCAAACTCTCTGTTGAGGGTCCACTCGTGCAGCTGGAAAACGCGACTCAGTTGGTCTGCCAGGGAGTAGAGTTCCCTGGTAAAGTAAGTCACTTTCAGTTCCATGCCGTGGGTGATAGCAAGCTTCCACAAATGGACCACTTCCTAGAACAGGAGGTACGATCTCATGCCACCTTGCTTGTTGACATAATACATGGCCACCTAGTTGCGCATTTGGATCAGCACCACCTGGTTGCCCAACTGCACTTGGAATGCCCAGATAGCATTTGCAAGAAGTTGATCTGGTGAAGGCTTTCCTGCATGGAACATAAGAACATAAGATATGTCATACTGGGTCAGACCAAGGTCTATCAAGCCCAGTATCCTGTTTCCAACAGTGGCCAATCTAGGTCATAAGTACCTAGCAGTATCCCCAAAAGACACAGGTTCCACAATGCTTATATTGGGTCAAGCAGTGATATCCCGGGTCACTTTTAATAATGGTTTATGGACCTTTCCTCCAGAAACTTGTCCAAACCTTTTTTAAACCCAGCTACACTAACAGTTTTTACTACATCCTCCGGTAACAAATTCCAGAGTTTGATTACATGTTGAGTGAAAAAATATTTTCTCTTATTAGTCTTAAATAGTTTACCCTGTAGCTTCATTGTATGTCCCCTAGTCTTTCTATATTCTGATGATGTAAACAATCGATCTACGTTTACCCGTTCCACTCCTTTCATTAATTTATAAACCTCTATCATATCTCCCCTCAGCCGTCTCTTTTCCAGGTTGAAGAGCCCTAACCTTTTTAGCCTCTCTTCATAGGGGTATCCTTCCATCCCCTTTACCATTTTGGTGGCTCTTCTCTGTACCTTCTCTCATAAACACTATGGGGTATGTTTACTAACCCGGGCTATCTGCAACTAGGTCCTATTGAATAATATGGGACCTAGTGGCAGATAGCCCGGGTTAACCATTAGCCCGGTTTAGTAAACATACCCCTATATCCTTTTTAAGATACGGCGACTAGAATTGCACACAATATTCAAAGTGCAGTCACACCATGGAACGATACAGAGGCATTATAATATCCTTTGTTTTATTTTCCATTCCTTTCCTTATGATACCTAGTATTCTATTTGCTCTTTTGGCTGCCGCTGCACACTGGGTGGAGGGTTTTAACATGTTATCCACGATGACACCTAAATCTTTTTCCTGGGTGGCGTTTCCTAATGTGGAACCTTGCATTGTGCAACTATAGTTTGGACCACAGACCTTGGGTGCGCAGGCCATCCAGATGAGCCACCCAGCCCAGCTTGGATGCATCTGTCATCAACATAAGAACATAAGAACATAAGATATGCCATACTGGGTAAGACCAAGGTCCATCAAGCCCAGTATTCTGTTTCCAACAGTGGCCAATCTAGGTCATACGTACCTAGCAGTTTCCCCAAGGGACACAGGTTCCACAATGCTTGTATTGGTTCAAGCATTGATATCCTGGGTCCCTTCTTAATAATGGTTTATGGACCTTTCCTCCAGGAACTTGTCCAAACCTTTTTTAAACCCAGCTACAATAACAGCCTTTACTACATCCTCTGGTAACAAATTCCAGAGTTTGATTACACGTTGAGTGAAAAAATATTTTCTTTTATTAGTCTTAAATAGTTTACCCTGTAGCTTTATTGCATGTCCCCTAGTCTTTCTATATTCTGATAAGGTAAACAATCGATCTACGTTTACCCGTTCCACTCCTTTCATTAATTTATAGACCTCTATCATATCTCCCCTCGGCCGTCTCTTTTCCAGGTTAAAGAGCCCCAACCTTTTTAGCCTTTCTTCATAGGAGTAGCCTTCCATCCCCTTTACCATTTTGGTGGCTCTTCTCTGAACCTTTTCTAAAATCGCTATATCCTTTTTAAGATACGGCGACCAGAATTGCACACAATATTCAAGGTGCGGTCTCACCATGGAACGATATAGAGGCATTATATCTTTTGTTTTATTTTCCATTCCTTTCCTTATCATACCTAGCATTCTATTTGCTCTCTTGGCCGCCGCTGCAGACTGGGCCGAGCGTTTTAACATGGTATCCACAATGACGCCTAAATCTTTTTCCTGGGTGGTGGTTCCTAATGTGGAACCTTGCATCGTGTAACCATAGTTTGGGTTGTTCTTCCCTAGGTGCATAACCTTGCACTTCTCCACATTAAATTTCATCTGCCATTTTGATGCCCAGTCTTCCAATTTATCAAGATCCTCTTGCAATTTTCCACAATCCTCCTGGGTTTTAACAACTTTAAATAGTTTTGTGTCATCTGCAAATTTGATAACCTCACTCGTTATTCCACTTTCCAGGTCATTTATGAATATGTCAAAAAGCAGCGGACCCAGCACAGATCCCTGGGGTACACCACTATTCACCTTTCTCCATTGGGAAAATTGGCCATTTAGCCCTACCCTCTGCTTTCTATCTTTTAACCAGTTCCTGATCCACAATAGTACACTGCCTCCTATCCCATGACTCTTTAGTTTTGCCAAAAGTCTCTCATGAGGGACCTTGTCAAAGGCTTTCTGAAAGTCCAGATACACAATATCAACCGACTCACCTTTGTTCACCTGTTTATTCACTCCTTCAAAAAAACATAACAGATTAGTAAGACAAGATCTTCCTTGTCTAAAGCCATGTTGGCTGTCTCCCATTAGGTCGTGACTATCTACATGCTGAGTAATTTTATTCTTTACGATGGTTTCTACCATTTTTCCCGGTACTGATGTCAGGCTCACCGGTCTGTAGTTTCCCGGATCACCCCTCGAACCCTTTTTAAAAATTGGTGTTACATTGGCGATCCTCCAATCCTCAGGTATTAGAGATGATTTTAATGATAGTTCACAGATTACTGATAAAAGAACTGAAATTTGAGATTGCAGACCTGCTAACACCCTTGGATGTATACCATCCGGCCAAGGTGATTTGCTACTCTTCAGTTTATCTAATAGTTGTAAGACATCTTCCCGATGTATCGATATTTCCTTCAATTCTTCCACACCTTTAAATACCACTTCAGTCATGGGCAACATCCCTACATCTTCCTCAGTAAAGACCGAAGCAAAGAATTCATTCAGTCTCTCCGCTTTCGCCTTGTCGCCTCTTAGTGCTCCTTTAACCCCTTTATCATCTAATGGACCAACTGACTCTCTCACAGGTTTTTTGCTACGAATGTACTTGAAAAGGTCTTTATTTCGCGTTTTTGCTTCCGCAGCAAGCTTCTTCTCAAATTCTCTCTTTGCCTGCCTTATCAATGCCTTGCATTTGACTTGCCAGTGCTTGTGCTGTTTCCAGGTTTCATCATTTGGCTCTTTTTTCCATTTCCTGAAAGATGCTTTTTTGGCAACAGCCTCTCTGACCTCACCTTTAAACCATGCTGGCAGTTTTTTGGACTTCCTTCCACTTTTCTTAAAGCGTGGAATACAGCTGGTCTGGGCTTCCAAGATAGTATTTTTCAACAACACCCAAGCTTGATGTACGTCTTTAACCTTTGCAACTGCTCCTTTTAGTTTTTTCTTAACTGTTTTCCTAATTTTATCATAGTCTCCCTTTCGAAAGTTAAAGGGTAGTACTGTGGATTTCCTTACTATCCCTCCTCCACTAATTAAATCAAAGGTGATCATGCTATGATCACTATTGCCAAGTGGCCCCAACACCCTTATCTCTTGCACTACATCTGGTGTTCCACTAAGGACTAGGTCTAATATTGCTTCCCCTCTGGTCGGTTCATGAACCAGCTGCTCCAAGAAGCAGTCATTTATTTCATCTAGGAACTTTATCTCTCTAGCATGTCCTGTTGTGACACTGACCCAGTCGATGCCGGGGTAATTGAAATCACCCATTATTATTACTGCACTGTAACTTTTGCTAGCTTCCTTGATTTCTTTGAGCATTTCATCATCCATTTGTTCATTCTGGCCAGGCGGACGATAGTACACCCCCACTGCCATCGCCTTCCCCTTTTTACATGGAATTTCAAACCATAGAGATTCTACAGCAAATTTTGTTTCTTGCAAAACTTTAATCCTTTCTGACACAATGCCCTCTCTAACAGAGCGCAACCCCTCCACCAATTTGATCAGCTCTATCATTACGATATAGTTTGTACCCAGGTATCACAGTGTCCCACTGGTTGTCCTCCTTCCGCCATGTCTCTGATATTCCAATCATATCTAACCTCTCGTTTAGTGCTATATATTCTAACTCTCCCATCTTGTTTTGTAGACTTCTAGCATTTGCATACAAGCATTTTAGAGACTGTATTTTATTCATATTAATTTGGCTATTGGTAGACATGGGTAATTTGGGATCTTTAAGCTCTGTCTGCTCCATACTCGAGGGCATTTGGGCTACTTTACTCTTTTTTGGAACCTCTCTGCTTTTTGTAGTATCCTTCAAGGATACATTCTTCCGAACCATGCGCTCTTGGGCGTCTGTCGGTTTTCCCCTATTATCTAGTTTAAAAGCTGCTCTCTCTCCTTTTTAAAGGTTAATGCCAGCAGCCTGGTTCCATCCCGGTTAAGGTGAAGCCCATCCCTTCGGAAGAGCCCCTCCTTTCCCCAGCGTTCTCTGGGGCAGTGACACCTGGAACGGAAGACCCCACTTATCAGCATAGGGACTGGGCGAGAGGCATGGTGACCACCACTCTGTCCTGTAGGCGGCCAGTGGCTTGTTTCTACTGTATACTCAGGATCCACTGAGCTTGTTTCATGAACAGGTGAGTCAGGGAGGGTAACATGCATTGTCTAAGCCATGTGACCAAGGACCTTCAGCATACCCCGGGGTGGTCATGTTGCGCTTCTTCTGGAAGCTGCCGTTACCTTCTGCATCCATCGGAGGAAAGCCTGAGCCTGAATGGTGTTGAGAAGGGTCCTTATAAACTCCAATTGTTGTGAGGACTGGAGGTGAGACTTGAGGTAGTTGATCATGAACCCCAACTGCTTGAGAACCTGGATGGTCAGGCAAGCTGACTGTCGAACTCCATCTGGAGTGGAGCTCTTTGAGTCAGTCATTTAAGTAGGGGAAGTCAAAGACCCCTAGAGTCCAAAGATAGGTGGCTACCACCACAAGGCACTTTATGAAGACTCGGGGAACTGATGTCAGTCCGAAGGGAAGTACTCAGTACTGGAAGGGATGATCCTCCAGAACAAACCTGAGGTATTTTCTGTGAGCGGGATGGATTGGTATGTGCATGTACACATAACCAGTCATCCTTTTGTAGGTAGGCGAGCAGGGTCCCCAGCGAGACAATCTTGAACTTCTCTCACACCAGGTAGGTGTTGATGTCTCAGAGGTCCAGGATGGGCCAAAACCCCTTTGTGTTTTTGGAGACCAGGAAGTACCTGGAGTAGAATCCCCACCTGATCTGAGGGCACTGGCTGAGCAGAGATGAGTTTCTCCTCCGAGCTACGGTGATAGGCCCAATCGTGCTTAGTTGGACTCTAATGGAATTGAACAAGACCAGAGTTTAAGAAGTGACAGAGGTACTCAAGCAACTTGTCAATGGCACTGGCTTGACGGTGAGGAGAGTGGAGACCTCCTCCTCAAGCAAGCTGCAATGCAGCAGGTCCAGGGGGATACTTTCTCTGGGGGGGAAGGGAGCAGCAGCTCAATGAAGTGCAGCACATATCCACTGCAGACTATCTGCAGCATCCACGTGTCCGAGTTGAAGGGAGGCCACCGTTGGGCAAAATGGATGAGCCACGTCCCTATCGGAGGGTATACCCCTACAGGGACTGGCAGATTGGCTACGCATAAAACTCCTGCCCCAGGCTTGGGCTGCGGAGTGGACTGGGTCTTCTGTGGCTTCTCCCATGGCTGTTGATGAGGAGCCTGCAGCTTCTGCTGAAAGCTCTGAGGACTCTTGCACTTGCATCGGCACCTGCACTGGTAAAAGGTCTTCTTGCCCTGGCACTTTTCCCAAGAGGGATCAGTGGTGTCTTCCTCGAGAGCCTGGAGAGAGTGACATGCTCTTTTTCAAGCTCTCCAGCCTTGTCCTCTACCGGCTTCCCAAAGAGGTTCTCTTCCCTGCAGGGCATATCCGCCAGCTTATCCTGGACCCATTATTCCAGGTCCGATGAATGAAGAAGCCAGATGAGCCGGGGTGCCCAGAGGCCCACAGCCACGACCCTGCTGGCTGACTCAAAGGCATTGTAGGTCATCTGGACCATGTACTTGGAGTAATCTTTGCCATGGCCCACAAGGGCACAAAAGGAGTCTAGACACTCAGAGGATATGTGAGAAGTGAAGAAGGCCAGATCCAACATGATGTCCTTGAGAAACCTGCTCATGTACATCTAGTACAAGACTACCGTGGCCACCAGCATGGAGCCCTGGAAGCACCACCTTCTGAAGGAGTCCATGGTCCTTGTTTCCCTACCCAGGGGCAATGAGGAATGGGTCTTACTACTCTTTATCCTTTTTCATGGCCAATTCAACCAAATGCGTTGTGTGGGAGATGAGGCTTCTCGAATCCCAGGGCCTTCTGGACTTGGTACATATCCAGCCACCAGCTAATTGCTGGCACCATGAGGGTGTTTTCCCATATCCTCAAGAGCAGCCTTTTCAGGATGCGCTGCACAGGCACCATCACTGCCTTTTTGGGGGCAGAGGGGTACTGGAGAATTTCCAGATCCTGCACCCTGGGCTTGTCCTTTGACTCGAGGGAAAAGGGGTATGACCTTGGTCATATCCCTCACAAAGTCCTGGAAGGACATGTTCTCATAGGGCAACTTCTGCCACTCATACGGAGGCGAGAGGTCTAAAGGGAGGTCTGGGGATCCCCAGCTGGACACCACTGACTCCTCCTCAGTCTCCCAACCATCACATTCCAACTTCGAGAGGAAGTCAAAATAGCATTGGGCCACCTCTCAGCACTGGTGCTGGCCCTGGCCTGACCATGCGTCAAGGCCGAGCATCAATGGGACCAATAGTACACCAATTGCTTCTGTGGATGCACTGGGACATCGGATCCCAATATGCTGGAGAGGGAAATGGTGTGGGAGCCAGCGCATGAGTCTCTAGAATTGGCTGGATGGACTGCAGTGGCAATGCCTGGGACATCAAAGGGCCAGCTTGCTGCCGGGCCAGTACCACCACCATTTATTTATTTATTTATTTAGCCAGTTTTGTATACCACCTTTTCCTTCAATCAAAGTGGTTAGGGACATAACAAGGGGTGACCATTGAACAGAGGGTGACCAGACAGACATATAATTCTGGGGGTTGAGCCCAGATCTGAGTTGCTGGTGTTTGGTGTCTGTATCGGTGGTGACTGAGTTATGGGGCTTGTTCAAATGTGTACATGAACAGGTCGGTTTTAAGGGATTTGCGGAAGTACTATAGGTCCATATAGGCCTCAATGGCTCAAAGGCATTCCTCCAGTACTGCTGTCTCCGAAGGCATCAGGGCCAGGATTATGACTTCAGCCACCAACTCTGGCACTCCCATAGGGGACTCCACAATGATAGGGACTTCGGGAGATGCCCAGCAGCCCTCCGGGACCCTGGTAACACAATGCTCCCACTGGGGCACCTTAGTGGGATGCTCATGGCATCACTCTCAGTGTTGCGTCAAGAAGAGCTCTGGTGATGATGCACATAGGTCAGGCCCAGTGCTTGGATTCCTCCTTCGACACCAAGGAGTCTGCCTTTGGCTCCAGATGGAGGTTGATGGAGAATCTCCCTTCCGGACCACTGTGGTCCCAAGTGTGCACAAGCACCCTTTGATGACGATGCCACTGCAGAATCTCGCAAGGACGTCAATGCCGAATCAGACGGCCCGAAGAGATACTCCCTCTGTGTCTCCCAGCCCTTCAGGCCCCACCTGATCATCTGCAGACACAGATTGCACAATGCAGACTGGTGGTCAGGGCCAAGGCATTGAAGGCATCAGTTGTGGTGGTTGGTGATCGAAATGGCCTGGCCAAAGTTGGTGCACGTCTTAAACCCACTGGCTGGCTTGGACATGTCCAAGAACACAGCCGCAGCTAAATCAAAGGGCTCAATGTTGCCAGCAGTGGGAAAAATGCAAAAGAAAAGAAAACACGAGAAATCTACATTGGCCAAGGACCCAACTCTATCAGCAAAAGGCAGATACACTAGAAAAAAGTTTTTTTTCTATTATTTTGAAAAGAAATGAACCGCGAGGGGGCAGAAACTCAATTCTTTTTCCAGAGGATAGCAGGATAAAGGCGACTAGAGAAGATGGCACCGCGGCAAGAAGGAAGACACGTGCACATGTGCGAAGGAGCCTCCCAAAAGTTTCCATTGGAAGCAGAGGAGTGCTCCCACATGGGTCTCCATTGGAGAATTTACCCTATACGTGAGGACTTCCTTCTTGTCCACGAAGAAACCTTAAGTTTCAGCAGGCTAATTACTCCAGACATTTTCTAAAATGACCAGGGAAGTAACAAAACCAAGCTGCAGGTACTGTTCCAGAGACAACTAAATCAATGTAAAAGGATAACACAGAAGTCGGAGGTATACCTAACCTTTTCCTTAGTTTACCTATGTTTGAGACAATACCTAAACTGAAAAGAAACACTAAATGGTTTATTTTCTTTAATATTAGTTGTGTTCGAACACAATGACTAATGTAGCCATAAAGTGCTCTACTGTCACTGATGAGGTCAGAGTTTGGAGGTGTCTTCAGAGAAATGTGTTTCTGTAAGACTCATGAGCGTACATTGGCTCATTTTTTTCTTCTCAAGGAGGGAGCTCTCAGGTATCTACAAGTGAGAAACTGAAGATTCCAGGCTAAGACCACCACAGTGCAAAGCTGGTAAAAGGGGAATTTGGCCCCATACTCCTAAGTTATCACTAAAACGTTATCCCCAAGTGTCTGAGAAGTGGAATCAGAGGAAGGACTGCAAGACAAGTGTAAATTCCACAAAATTGTTGCCTGAAAGGGATTCAACAGGAGTTCATCAACAGTCATTTCAGGATAAGGATGCCCCTTCTTTTGAAGAGGAAGAGTCTGCATCGTGCAATTTAGGTATCAATACAGGAAAAATCCAGGATGGGTCCCTCTCTAGACAGTTTCTTGGTTTTTATAAAGGCTTAGTTCTGGCTCTCACCCAGCACTCCTTTCAGCTGCTCATCTCCGGTGCCTGGCAAGAACTGCGTGGGAGTCCTCCGCCGACATTCCTGCAGGCAAGCTATCCCTCGAGACCTGTCTGTCTCTCACGATTCAATGCGAAATCACATTACACTACCCTCTCCCCACCAGGATGCCTGCATAGCTCAATGCCACTTAGCGGGAAGGTTACAGGAGAAAGGTACTTAACAGAATGCTAGTTTCTTCTGCTGCATGAGGCCACTTGTGGTCCGAGCTGCCAGATTATGGAATGTCGTGGTTTATACCACGAAATTGACCCTGCACACAAGAAGATACTAAGCATTCTGTCCTTCCTGCTAATCATGTGGACTAAGCCACTGGGATAGGGCCTCTGGCAGACCAGGAACTAGGAGGGAGGGAAATGAAAAATACCTACGCACAGTGATTTGCCATTTTCAGAATCCCAAAATTCTATGCCCTTACTATTTGCATGTAAAAATATGATTGCATTTCATAAAATATGAACATAAGTACTAATCCAGCCCCTGCTCTGTCCCGGGAACCCCATGCATAGAAGGCGGCACTGTGTTTTCCGAGTGCCTTTTATGCCCATATGCCCCTTGACAACTTTAGAAGCACCTACTTGAGTGTGTAAAACACTGTACTACAGGCTCAAGTCCCTTACAAAATAAGCCTTATGGGTGTAATTTTATAAAACTGTTTCTGCAGGTAAATCTTATTTTACATGCAATAAAGGGCTTTTATAAAATTGCATGACTGTATGGCAAGTGTGCGCCCACTTTCATGGAATCTGCATGCTCCATTCCCGTAGGCATAATCTGAGTGAAGCAATGGGGAGGGGGGAGTGAGGGGAGAGTTGTAATGTACACACATTATACACAGTAATTTACACCTTTTTCGGAGCAGGGATAAAATTTACGTTGCGGCATTTTGGACCAGATCTGGCTGCTTATTTTATAAAGTCAAATACGCATCTATGTTGCCTTTGTAAAACATGCTTAAAAGAGGCATTTTGCACCTAGGCACTCTGTTAGAAAATCAAGCCTATAAAGCATAGTTACTCACCTGTAACAGGTGATTTCTGGGAACAGCAAGGAATTTAGTCTTCACATATGGGTATCGTCGGTACCGACGGAGCCTGCGCCGGAACGCTCCCCAGCGTCCAATAGGAAAACTTTTGGGAGCATCCCACAGCACCTGCGTGCTGCCTTCCCGCCTTTCCCAACTGTCCCTCTCCAGTTGAGTTTAAAGCTGAGACAAAGAGAGAGGGAAAGAAAGAAAGAGAGAGAGATAGAGAGATACAACTCCTAGGGGAGGTGGGTGGGTTGTGAAGACTAAATTCCTGCTGTTCCCGGAGATCACCTGTTACAGGTGAGTAGCTATGCTATCTCCAGGAACAAGCAGGAATGTAGTCTTCACATATGGGGACTCCCTAGCTGAAGATGCCAGGGAGAAGGCCCCAGAAGTTGTGTGCCCTTGTGAAAGGGCTCCACTTCCCCCCATGGATCTCTGGCATCCTACCAGGGATAGTGGGTAGGAGTTGATTAAGTATGGAACAGGTGTTGAAGAACAGCCTGACCAAACAAGGCATCCCGGCGGGAGTCCTTGTCTAAGCAGTAATGGGCTGTGAAGGTATAAACCGAAGCCCAAGTAGCTGCTCGACAGATGTCGTCGATAGACACAGAGTGAAGATGAGCCATAGAGGCTGCCATGGCTCTCACATGGCCTTCAAGAGGAAGGTTTTTACTCTCATAGGCAAAATAAATACACTGTGCAATCCAGCTGGACAGTGTTCTTTTGGAGACTGGAAGTCCCAAATGACTAGGATCAAAAGCAACAAAGAATTGGGAGGACTTTCTATGTTGCTGTGTATTTGCAAGTAAAAGGCCAAAGCCCTTTTACAGTCCAAATTATGAAGATTCCTTTCTGCATTTGAGGCGCGAGGCCTTGGGAAGAATACAGGAAGGTAAACCGCTTGGTTTAAATGAAAAGGTGACACCACCTTTGGCATAAAGTGTGGATGAGTCCTAAGGACTACCTTATCATGTGTGATGAAGAAGCTCCTCAAGAAGCAATGGAGATAGCTGAAAATCCTGTGGAGAAAGGTAGTACTGCACTGAAAAGCAGGATTTTCACTTCAAAAGGAAAAAAACACTCAGCTGATCTAAAACCACACCTCACCTTAGGGGAGGAGACAGGTCTGGTCACTGATTGGGCACGCCCAAGCAGGAGGCGGGCAGTGCAACATGGTGAGAGCTTGTTAAATACGCAAGCAGTTAGAACACAGTCAGAGTTAGCAGATTTACAGGGAGAGTTACTGGGAGACTCAGAAGCACCGAGAGACTCCAAAGGACGGAGAGACTCAGAAGCACCTGGAACTACACTCAGAGAGACCTGGAACTACAGGAAGAGCTACCCGAGAACCAAGTAGGACCTTTGAGCAGTAATCAGTTGTGTAAGGATCCACCCTGGAGACACTCTCATTATAAGGTACATCCTGGGGTTAAAGGAGCTAGCATGTCTGATACCTGGACCAAAGAGAGCTGGAAACACAGTACTAAAACTTAAAGCAACAACAGACAGAAGTACGGAGGAATTGTTCAGCCTCATATTCACTTGCAAAGCACAAGGACTAATGATAAGCCAGCTGGAGCACAAATCCTGAAAGCCAGTAAAAGGAAAGATGCTAATGCTTATTCAGAGGGCTTGAGCCAAGGTAAAGCTGACATTTCTTATTATGATTGCTTGTTCATAAAGTCTCCAGAACGTGTTAAACCTCTAAAGACAAACCCAACACTTGCTCTTAAGGATAAGTGGGGGAGGGGTTTTGCCCACACGGAGAACTGTTGCTTTGATAAGAACAGCATAGCTAATTACCAGGAACTGGGAGCCTTAAACAAACATTTGCCTGAAGAGGAAGAAAGCTATCAGCTTGTTGAAGGGCATAAGCAGGCTGAATTACTTCTGGCACAGTTTAAGGAGTTCCTAAAGAAAAAGGCAGCTTCTGCTATTAATCCAATACAGCATGCCAATAGCTGTGAGGAAGAAATGCAGTTAGATAATTATTTGCCTTCAACAGAACAGGACCTAGCCGTGGATTGTTCTACATGTATTATTGAAGATAGCCATGATAAAGAGCTTTGAAACTATATGAAAAGAAAATAGTAGAAAAGATTACTTTACCTGTTTCTCTTGTGAAAAGCTTATGAAGGTAATAAGTGTAATCACATGCTGGAGATGAGAAGCCGTGCCGTTGAAAGGACCCTGCTTTCTGTTCATTGAAGAGTCACATGATTTGCCTGAAATGTGAGTCTGAGAAGGAACTGTGAATAAGCTGAATGAAAGCTGTCTCAGCACTGCAACTTCTGTATATTTGGTTTTCCCATCTTTTGTTGAATGTACCTTATTCTTCTTTTACGTCTGAAAGCACTGAGCGTCAATGCGTTGGAAATAAACCCTCTTAAAAGAAATTTTCTTTGCCTGCCTTTGTCTGCTCGAGCTACAACTACAATCTCAATCCTTCAGGAGGCCCAGTAACTACATTTCCCAGAGTCCCTGGGGGGCCAAATGTTAGTACTCCACCCCTGAAGGGCATCAAAGGCCCCTCCTACCTGGAAACCCTCAAGGCCCAGGTGGTGGGTGGGTGGCACATGATGGAACCTTGTATAAGGAGGATCAGCCACCAACGCTTGCAATCCACTGATGCGACGTGCTTATGTGATTGTAATAAGTAAGATAAGCTTCCAAGAAAGGAATTTCAAAAAGGAAGTGGCTAATGGTTCAGAAGGCGGTTTCATGAGCTGCCCAAGAACCAGATTTAAGTCCCATGCCACCGGTGGTGGCTTAATGGGAGGCTTCGTTAAAAGAAGGCCTCTCATAAATCTCGCGATGAGAGGAAATAGGTTGTCCATTTAGAGGCTTGAAAGAAGCTGCAATAGCACTCAAATGAACTCTCACTGAATTGGTCTTAAGCCCTGCATTTGATAAATGAAGGAGATACTCCAGTAATGATTCCAGAGGTATCGCAAGAGGGTTAAGACCCTTCTGCGAGCACCATATGGTAAACCTTTTCCACTTAAATGCATAAGAGCGTCTTCTGGAAAGCTTCCTGGAAGCATAAAGGATATCCTTTACCTGCTGGGAAAGGTTAAGACCGTGAAGTTCTAGGCTTTCAGCAACCAGGCCCTGAGATGCAGAGACTGGGGATTGGGATGCCACAGCATCCCGTCCTCTTGAGAAAGGAGATTTGGAGCAGATCCTAACTACAGAGGCGGAGCTTGAGAGAGATCTAGGAGCAGAGGGTACCATATTTGCCGTGGCCAACGTGGAGCTATGAGAATCATATGACCTCTGTCTCACTGAAGCATGAACAGGGTTTTGGGAATTAGGGGAATGGGTGGAAAGGCATACAGGAGGTCCTGGGTGGAAAGGCATACAGGAAGTCCTGACCCCAATGGAGGAGAAAAGCATCCCTGGCCCGACAATCCTGAGCCGGAATTCTGGAACAGAACCAGGAAAGTTTGGCATTCAGCGGACTTGCAAAGAGGTCTACGTCCGGGGTTCCCCAAATTTGAAAAATTTTGGCCACCTGGTCTGCATGGAGAGACCATTCGTGTGGAAGCAGAACTCGACCGAGTCTGTCTGCCCAAGAGTTTTGAATGCCTGGAAGATACACCACAAGGTGATGAATCTGATGCTCTCTGGTGAGGGCCCATAGTCGCAAAGCTTCGTTGCAGAGCAACAGAGAGCCTGTTCCGCCCTGCTTGTTCACATAGAACATGGCTACTTGATTGTCTGTTTGAACTAGGACTGTCTTGTAGCTGAGCTGGAAGATTGGTCTGAGTTCCAGGACATTGATGTGTACTTAGGCCTCCTGTGGAGTCCAGGTACCCTGGGTAGAGAGGCCTTGCAGGTGGGCTCCCCAACCCACCTGTGAAGCATCTGTTGTTAGAGTGGCTTGGAGTGGGGGTTGCTGAAAAGGAGACCCCACCAAAAGGTTTTGGGGTGACTGCCACCATTGGAGGGACAAAATAAGGCGATCTGAGTTTGCTATTTTGTCTGACAGGCAACCTGATGTCTGAGTCCACTGAGTGGATAAAGTCCACTGGACTGCTCTCATATGGAGGCGAGCATAAGGAACCACATGCACGGTGGATGCCATGTGGACTAGCAACTGTAACATTTCCCAAGAAGTGAGGTGAGGTTTTAGCACTGCTTGGGAAGCTAACTGCACAATGCGAAGGCAGCGGGGCTGTGGAAGGTAAGCCCTTGTCTGTCTGGTATCCAGCAGAGCTCCTATAAACTCTAGGGACTGAGTGGGAGCAAGGCTGGATTTTGGGAAGTTTATGACAAGTCTCAAATACTGAAGGATGCGCATTGTGCGAGAGAGAGCAACCCTGGCCTCTGGCTCTGAAGAGGCTCAAATGAGCCAGTCGTCTAAGTAAGGGAAGACTAATATTCCCTGGGTGCGGAGAAATGCTGCCACCACAGCCATGCATTTTGTGAACACCCTTGGTGCAGAGGCCAGGCCAAAGGGAAGAACCCTGTATGGGTAGTGCTTCCCTTGAAACAGAAAGCAAAGGAACTTTCGGTGAGTTGGATGGATGAAAACATGAGTGTACGCATCCTTGAGATCTAGAGAACAAAGCCAATCCTGACTCTGAAGGTATGGCAGCAGAGTTCCTAGAGAAATCATTTTGAACTTCTCTTTGAACAGGAATTAGTTCAATTCTCTGAGGTCTAAAATGGGTCTGTGTCCTCCTGTTTTCTTTGGAATAAGGAAATAGGGGGAGTAAAACCCTGTACCCCGTTGGGGAATGGGTACCTCTTCTATTGCCCCTTGAGCAAGAAGCACAGTGACCTCTTGACCTTACTGGTTGTTGAGAGAGGTCTGAGAATTGAACTGTCTTACAGTAGGAGGGGGCATGCTGAGGAAATGAAGCTTGTACCCCTCTCTTACAATAGACAGAGTCCAATTTTCTGCCGTTATCTGACCCCATCTGGGGGCAAAATGGCATAAACTCCTGGGATGGTGGAGAGTTCTGGGCCGTTCAGGGCCAGGAAGGCAAAGTTCTCTAGATAGGAGTCAAAGCCCCTGTGGAGGCTGAGTCTGCTGGGCCGGTTGAGGCTTAGCCGCTTTTGTCTTTCTTTGCCTAGGTTGTTGCTGCTGTCCCTTTTCGGCAGACTGACCTAAACGATGCCCCTGCTGGGTATAGGAGGGATAAAACGTCTTCTTCTTAGTGAAGAATGGTTTCTTAGAGGATTTTTTCCTCGCAGGATCAGCTGTAGATTTAGACAATCTATCCAAAGTGATATTGTCAGTATCTATCTCATTAGCTTTTTCCTGCCAATTCTTGCCAAAGAGATTCTCTCCTGTGCAAGGAACATTCCTCAATTTGTCCTGTACCCAAAGTTCCAAGTCAGATGCCTGGAGCCAGTGCACCTATGGCAATGGCAGAGGTTCTGCTTATGCACTCAAAGCAGTCAAAGGCTGCACGATTCACAAACTTGGAAACATCCTGAGCATGTTTGACAAGGGCAAGGTAATCTTACCTCTTATCATCAGGAAGGAGAGGGCTCATAAGCTCTAAATCTCCTGTGACCTCCTTAAGGAACATTCCCATATATAAGATATAGGAACTGATCCTAGCAGAAAGCATGGAAGCCTGGAAGGTTCGACGTCCAAAGATGTCAAGAGTCCTACACTCACATCCTGGAGGATTAGATGCATGCCTTTTTGCACTCTTTATCCTTCTCATAGCTGATTCCACCACCATGGAATGGTGTGGTAAAGCACAGTTACTTACCTGTAACAGGTGATCTCTGGGAACAGCAGGAATAAGTCTTCACATATGGGTACGTCGGTACCGACGGAGTCTGCGCGGGAACGCTTCCCAGCGTCCAATCAAAGAGCTTTTGGAAGCATCCTACCACGCCTGCGTGCTGCCTTCCCGCCTTTCCCAACTGCCTCTCCTCAGTTAAGTTTTAAAGCTGAGACAAAGAGAGAGAGAGAGGAAAGGAAAGATAGATAGAGATACAACTCCTGGGGAGGTGGGTGTGTTGTGAAGACTTATTCCTGCTGTTCCCAGAGATCACCTGTTACAGGTAAGTAACTGTGCTATCTCCAGGAACAAGCAGGAATGAGTCTTCACATATGGGGAGTCCCAGCATGTCATGGGTTGGAACATGCTATCCCCCACAACGCCAGGCATCCTGAGGATGGAGGGTAGGAGTTGAAGAAAGAAAGGTGCTGTGGAACAGCTAACCTAGCATAGGACTGCAGACAAGGAGTCCATGTGTAGATGATAATTATCATCAATGATATTGGAAGAAATATTGCAATATGGACCTCCCCTAACAGGATTACACAGCAGTAAGGAGGTTCATGGGATCTACTGGGGACCCAGTAGAGGAACCTCCAGGAGGACCTCACAGTGAAGTGGAGGTAATAAACCTGTAGGAAAAAACAGTGGAGGTCAGATTCCTGAAAGGTAAGAGGAGACCCCGGTAATAACTGGGGTAGTACCAAAAACGGTGGGCCTTCAGCGGAAGGCTTTATGATAAAAGCCAAACTCTTTTGGCGACAGAGTGGCTCACCCTTGGGAGCAAAAAGAGAAGGCCGACCGAATTGGATAAACAGGCACAGTCCTTGTGGGAGGAAAAGGTATGGAAACCCCTTGTATCCCAAAAGAAAGGACAAACGGCTGAGGCGTTAGAGCCTGTGATTAGATGAAGATCGGCAATGTCTCTCCTAACTGGAGTCAGATAGGAGAGATACTGGAACATGGAGAGTTTCAGAGGTAACTAAACCTTAAGGTTATGGTGGAAGTTGTTAACTACCACAGAATGGTTGTGAATATAGAACCCCAAACATGCTGGATAGCATAGGTATGGGTAAAGCCCATCTGTCAGAATCATATAGCTATATGAGTCTCGACAGTCAGGTAGATAAATGCAGAATACATATCTACCAATAGCAAAATATCTCGACAGATACATATATATATATATATATATATATATATATATATAACATATAGATAGATAGATAGATAAGAATATATCTATAGTGAGATATGAAGGGCATAAAACACACACAAATGATAGACATAGACATCTGTAAGATGTATGCTATGGAGTGAACATATAGGCCTCTACATGGGTGTCTGCAATGAAGCAGACAGAGATATGCCTACAGAACGGTATTCACATAGGAAATGTGGAGAGGAAAGATTCATCGAACAACAAGAAGGTGGAACCTACTTGAGAAGATATATAGAGAATCTATTCCCACTGGTTATGAGCTACAGGGATGCTAGCTAGTGAAATAACCAGGACGGTTACGTGAAAAGCAGAGGATGATATCAGTCTGCAGCCAGCAAGTCCCGAGTATTCTAGAACTCTAGCATGGTAAGTGAACAGAAGACGCATAAAAATGAGATACCATGCTGACCTGCTTAAGGACAAAAAAGGTATCATGCATTACCTGATCCTGTGTAGAAGAAGAAAGGGACAGTGTCCTGAAGTTGGAGGGAAACCATGTATCGAGGGAACCTCGATGTTGAAAACCTCTTCTCACCAAACTGTTGTCAGGACCCAAGCAGGTTAGACACAGACTTCGAGGGTCTAAAAATAAAGTTGTACCGCCACAGTTTAAACATTTCTTGGGGAAAATGGCTGGCGGTTCCATGAGGAAAAAACGAGGCCTAGAAGGCCTAAGAAACCGTGAGACACTATGAAGAAAAAATATCCCTTGGAAAGGAAGATTTTACAAGAAAAGAAAAGAAAACACCGGCGGGGAAGACAGCCGCGACCACAAGAAAACTAAAGAAATAAAACAGGAATTTTCTGCGGTGACAGGAGGACGTCCTGCCGCCTCCGCAGAAAATGAAAACTGAGGAGAGGCAGTTGGGAAAGGCGGGAAGGCAGCACGCAGGCGTGGTGGGATGCTTCCAAAAGCTCTTTGATTGGACGCTGGGAAGCGGTCCCGCGCAGACTCCGTCGGTACCGACGTACCCATATGTGAAGACTCATTCCTGCTTGTTCCTGGAGATTTGAGTCTTCTGAAACCCAGGACAAGGAGGAACTCTATACATGGTGTCGAATCTTCGAGAGTGAGGAGATGTGGTTAGAGGTGTTTCCCACATCCTTAACATGAGATCATGCAAGATCTCATGAATAGGTAAGGTAGCTGCCTCCTTGGGAGCTTTAGGGTATTGTAGGATTTCTAATTCCTTTGCCCTAGGCTCTTTTTCAGGAGCCACTGTGATGGAAAGACCTCGGGCCACATCTCGGATAAAGTCCTGAAAGGACATATCCTCTGGTGGAGACATCCTACGCTGAGGAGAAGAAGAATCCTCAGGAAGAAGTACTCTGGTATCGGCAGGGCTTTTAGAGTCTTCAGACTCATCCGAGGATTCGAAGTATCTCCGATTCGGGTGATCGTGCAAGGCAGGGTACTGGTACCGATCGAAGTCGGAATCAGAGTAGTCCGGTACCGACTTGTCGATGCCAGATAGACACGCATGACTCAGTCCCGGAAGAATACCAGCCCATGTCGAGGAAGTCGGTGCCGGCACCGGTTGAATTGTCTGAAGCGGTTTCAGGGGCATCGAGGCCGTGAGAAGAGCCACCAGACTGCGTTCAATAGCCAAGAATCTCTGGTCTATCGACGCTGCCGATGCTAGGGTATCAGTACCGGATGAAGCGGCTGGCACCCCAGAGCATGGCACCAGTAGTTCTACTGAGGTTGAAGCCTCGAGAACATCCTGGAGCCCCTTTAGTGCTTTGGAAGCCGAAGCCTCCCGCCGGGGCAATTTTGCCAGTGAAAGTCCCTCAAGGGCAACGCCAGAGGCATCTCGCTGTCTAGAAGGAGATCTACCCTTTGAGGACCGGCTAGATTTATGTTTAGTTACCTGAGATCCATGGGAGGAAAACAAAGCCCTGGAAGACGTTGATACCACGGAGGCTGTATCGGAGGGAAAAAGGGTGCCAAGTTTAGCAGCTCGGTTTTGCCGGCCCCTTTTCGACATCATCCCGTAGGTAACACACTCTGAAATAGAGTGGTCAGGACCTAAACATTTGAGGCACCACTCATGGGTGTCGGTGACGGAGATGGTACACTTAGAACACTTTTTAAAACCAGAATCGGGTTTTTCCATTTTGAAGGAAAAAGTTGGGCCTAGTGCCCAAAATGGCGCATGGCACCTGAAGAGAAAATTACTGGAAAGACTCCAGAAAGAAAGTCTTTTTTTTTTTTTTTAAAGAAAATAAGAAAGAAGAACCAGCGGTACTGGTGTAGCATCGAGGGAAGGCAGACGCGACCACAAAAAAGAAGAATAGAAGGGATTTTTTTCTGCGGTGACAGGATTTGCGACCTGTCGGCTCCGCGGAAAGCGAAGAACTGGAGAGGGACAGTTGGGAAAGGTGGGAAGGCAGCATGCAGGCGCTGTGGGATTCTCCCAAAAGCTTTCCTATTGGACGCTGGGGAGCGTTCCCGCACAGGCTCTGTCAGTACCGACGATACCCATATGTGAAGACTACATTCCTGCTTGTTCCTGGAGATTGTAAAAGTCATTATATATGAAATACTGTAATGTTTATTGCAGTGAAATAGAATATGTTCATGAAAATGTTACATTGAATAATCCATATAATTGATTTACTAGTACTAAAACTAAAACCTCAAAATACACAACAATGAATCAAGTCATAAAACACAGAAGACATACACTAGAACAATGCATACTATAAAAACAACTTACAGTTAACAGAAGTGTTAATTGTTTTTATGTAACATAAGCAGCTAAAAATCTGACATTACCATATTTCAGTATGCACTTTAACTAGGTGCAGAAATTGTAAATCTTATAAACAACTTACATAAGAATGTTAAGATATCAAATTATTTCAAACAGCGCTGGTTGGTAGAAAGTGCCAGGAAAACCATGGTTGTAATGACTGTAGTATACAATGCTTAAACACACCCTCTGGCCGACCCCCCCCCCCCCCCCCAACGTTTGTGAAAATTTAGAAGTTGAGAAGTGATATTGTATTGTATAAGCAGTGAGAAGGTGGAATCTGTGATTAAGCCCTCTAATATTGCCTCTTCCGCAAAAGATAACCTATTGTTCAGTCAATCATGTACAAGTCATCACAGTAAAGGCTGTCACTGCACACTATGGAAGTGTTTAACCATGCCAATGGAAATAAATCACGTTCACAAAGATCACCAATAAAATCATTTCTCAAATTTGAAAATGGAACAGAAGGGAACACAGACACGATGTAATCATACGTATTTTCTCTATGCTGAAGGATGTGAAGTGTGACTTTTGAAAAAAGAAAGGTTACATCAGGTATGTCCGTTCCATAAATTCTAAATCATCATGGTATAGAAAAGTGAGCACCTTCTAGCTTCTTCCATATTAACAAGTAACAAAAGGATTCACAACTCTGACCCATGGTGATCCTCAATAGAGACTTGTTTGAGATGGAAATGAATTCAGGAACTACTTACACTGCCATCAAGAGACATGCCAAGCTCTCTGGTCTCAGCCTCATCCAAAATTGCAACCATCAATCATTTTGCTACATAATTAACAAAAGAACGGGATAAGCATTTTAATTTATTTCATTTTGAGTGCACAAAATGGTACACATTAAGCTTTACTGACAGTTACAAGAGAACAGTTGAATTCAACTTACAGTAGGAGTTCCACAGTTTTAGGAGGATCTAATTGAAGGCTGCATGCCATAAATTTGTCAAATTTTCTGCAAAAGATCTCAGTACTTACCAAAAAGCAAAATATCCAATGAGGTCAGACCTATTAGTGATAGCCAACTAGAACAAAAGCATGCAGGGTTGCAGTTGTATTGTGGTCCGAGCTTGAGGTGGATGTTAGACATAATATTTCGCAAGTTCCCAAAACATGCCATACTTACATCTGTACAGAAAACTGATGGACGTGTACACATAACAAGGTCACAAATAAAATTCTTAAGGCATATCCAAACTTAGTATCATCTGTAGTCTAGGCCTGTCTAACACTAGAGGTCAACAAATAACCTAAAAATGTATGCACTAAGGACCATCCTCTGGCAAGGATTTACCATGTAAGGGCACAGTCCTATCCAGATTAAAGTAGCCTTTCTATATTTCAAGGATATTTTGATTATTGCTGGCTCAAAAGAAAAGCTGGCAAGAACTTGTCAGAGGAAGAAAAGGCCCAAGCTATTCATAACATCCTGTCACCTCATTCCAAGGAAAAATTGCAAGCTTTCTTTAAACCTCTTAACTTATATCACAATTTGTTAAAAGCCAAAAGACGACGCTGCTGATTCTCACATGTAAACTTGAACATAAATGGATAGGAAGGCTTTTCTGAGTATGACCCAATATATAAGGTCGCAAGATCTTTCTGTAAAACAATGCACTGGTTCAGGGCTTGACAAATCCCAGGTGCCATGTTGCCATGGCAACCAGAAATTTGCACCTGACCCCTGAGATTTTCTTGCCCCCCCAGCCCTTTAAAAAAATGTGATGGGGCAGAAGACCCCTTCTATCTTCCTGCTGGGAGAACAGGAAGGAAAGGCGATCACAACTCAAGAGGCAGCTGGCTGCTCACGAGGATCCCATCCCCCATGGGCAGAAGACAAGAAGAAAACCATGAACCTGCATAAGGCCCCTCCTGTTCTGCCCACGGGAGATCGGATTGATTGATTTCTTTGACTGGGTGGCCTGGGAGTTGGACCGAGGGACAGCCCTAGATGTGGTGTAGTTAGATTTCAGTAAAGCCTTTGACACTGTTCCTCAAAGGTGACTTATAAACAAACTGAGCACCCTAGGGATGGACCCTAAAGTTACTGCTTGGGTTAGAAATTGGTTGGGTGGGAGGCGACAGAGTACAGGTAAATGGGGCTCACTCTGAGGAGAAGGATGTTACCAGTGGTGTGCCCCAGGCATCTGTCCTTGGTCCGATTCTTTTTAACATCTTTGTCAGTGATATAGCGGAAGGACTGTCGGGTAAGGTTTGCCTCTTTGTGGATGATACCAAAATCTGCAATAGAGTAGACACCCAGGAAGGTGTAGATAACATGAGGAGGGATCTAGCTAAGCTTGAAGAATGATCTAGAATTTGGCAGCTGGGATTTAATGTTAAAAAATGTAAGGTCATGCATTTGGGCTTCAGCAATCCAAGGGAGCAATATAGTATAGGGGGTGAAATACCTTTGTCCACTAAAGAGCAGCGGGACCTAGGCATGGTTGTGTCTGATGATCTTAAAGTAGCTGAACAGGTAGAAAAGGCGATGGCAAAAGCTAGAAGGATGCTTGGGTGCATACGGAGAGGAATGGTTAGCAGAAAAAAGGAGGTGATAGTGCCTCTGTATAAGTCTTTGGTGCGACCTCATTTGGAGTATAGTGTGCAATTCTGGAGACCGCACCTCCAAAAGGATGTGAACAGGATGGATTCAGTACAGAGGGTGGCTACTAAAATGATTAGTGGTCTTCATTATAAAGCATATGAGGACAGACTTAAGGATCTTAATATGTACACCTTAGAGGAAAGGCGGGATAGAGGTGATATGATTGAGATGTTTAAATACCTCCGTGGCATAAATGTACAGGGGGATGCAAATGCAATGTGTGACTCCTGGCGACCCAGAAGCTGTCCTTGGTTTTCTTGGCAGTGTCACAAGTTCTGCTATGAGGGGACATGGGATGAGGGTGAAGGGGGATAGATTCAGGAGTGATATGTGGAAATACGGTATTTCTTTACAGAAAGAGTGGTGGATCTGTGGAATGGTCCCCCAGTGGAGGTGGTAGAGATGATGACAGTATCTGAATTCAAAAAAGCATGGGACCAACACAGAGGATATCTAAAGGAAAAAAGGGGACTGCTGTAGTGGTTGATATGGAAGGACAGACTAGATAGGCCATTTGGTCTTTTTCTGTCATCATGCTTCTATGGGCGATTGTGGCTTCAAAGCAGCTGGTTGGTCCATGGGGATCCTATACCCCATTGGGCAGAAAACAAAGAGAGAGCCATGATCGCGGCTAACACCCCTTCTGTCTGCCTGTGGTATCTCCGCAGGCAGAGCAGGAAGGGAAGGCCGGGCCAGGAAAGTAACAGGCTGTCCTCGGGAATCCCCCATACAGAGGATAGCGGTGATCGGGCCTACAGAAAAAAATAGCTTGGATGGGACATTGGGAGGGAATGAAGAAGCAAAAAAATCAAAAGGGGCAGTAGTAAAAAAAAAAAAAAGGTTAGATGGGGCGGGGAAATGAGGAAGCAAAACTTTAAAGGGGCAGTAGTAAAAAAAGGAGAATGGGGTGGAATGGAGGGCAGGTGGTGGGAGTACTAGGGAGAAGAGGAGAGAGTGGGGAGGGGTTGGAGGAGAGAGGGAAGCATGCAAGGGTTGGAGGTTAAAGGGATGAATGCATGGGGACAAAAGAACACAAGCTGTATATTCCAAGTGGTGCATTCCCCCACCCCAACCAAAACACATACAAGCACCCCACTTACAGAAGTGAACACAAAAACCAACACTCCACCTTTGTACAACAGACACACAGGCATCCCACCTCCGCACCACACACAGAGACAGGCGTCCCACCTCCGCACAACAAGCACGCGCACATATAGGCACCTCAACTCTGCACCAGACAAATGTACACATAGAGACACCCCAACTCTGCACCACACACACATACACAGGTGTAGCTTAAAGGGTCAGTGTGAGAGGGAGGAGGCGAAGCGAGGCCTCTGCCTTCGGTTGGCACTGTGCAGAGGCCACTTACTGTAAAAGCCTGATTTAATAAGGTTTTTTTCTCCATAAAAAATGGGAGAACAGGCCCTATAACCTAAAAAAGAAGCTACGATATACCTTTTTGGGTGGCGGGGGCATGCACTGTGCCATATTTTAGTGGCCAGCTCCTAGATTTTTAGACTGGCTCCTAGATTCGAAAAACATTTGCAAGGTCTGCACTAGATCCATTTGCCTACCCTTGAACTCACATGATCTATCACCTACCAGTTTTTCATGCTCAAAATCATAATTTTCTTGTGCTATTATTGTTTTATTAAAGCAATATTTAAAAGACTGAATTCAATATGTAATGCTATTAAGTTTATTAAAAAGCAGATAATTTCTTTAATTAGTTGTTAATTTAAATTCTTTGTTGAGACGATCACAAGATGACTAACCTAATTAGAGTCAAGTATCTTGCTGCAGCAATGAAAGAAATATGACTGTTCTATTGATCTTGCTTCTTTATCTAATCATAATTTGCTGATGCTCACAGCTGTACAAATGCCATTTAAGCAAATACAATTTCAGTAATGCAGCTTAAAAAAACAGGAAAAATATAAAGGAATATTGGTAAAATATTAAAAATCATTCATAGTAGATTGGAGAAAAAAAAATACTCCTCAACCAGCATTCTGCAGGACATGTGATTTAGGAGCATATTTACTAAGCTGTGCTAATTGTTAACATGCACTTGAGTGTTCACTAACCAACATACGCAGAGCTGTGCTAACAGCACAAATGCAAAACAGACAGTAACCGGGTAGCCGGACCCGGCGCTTCCCCAACTCCATCCCCCAGCCCCCCCCCCACCCTTCCCCCCCACCCCCAACCACACCCCCCTATGGTAAAAACCACAGACAACATTTTCATGGTAACAAACTGGTCGCAGCTTTATTTCCAACAGAACGGTATTAACATTAATGCCAGGAATACATAACTATAGAAACCCAGCGGAGCGATGTGCCGCCAGCCATGCTAATAGCAAAGCGGCCCCGCCTCCGCTGCAGCCGCGGACCCACCAACGGCCGAGCTCACCCACCCCTATCCGACTTCGCCATATTACTAGCAAAAGTCTTCCAGGGGTTATCCGGGCAAGGGCACCCTGCCCCCACCCCAAGTGGCATAAGGCTCCGGACCCCGGAAACCTCCATGATCCCGCCACCGGCACAGGCACCGTCACCACCTGTGCCGCCCCCCCCCCCCCCCTGCTGGAAGCTGCAACCAGTGATACCGGGACCCCACCAGACACTCCAACATCTCCTGCCAATCGTTTAGGAGCAGATCAGTTCCCACAGGGGACAAATGAACGCCATCTCCCCTGAAAAGCCCCCGGCAGGACACCTCTGCCCAGGGTGCTGCACTTGGAACCCGCCATGATCACTCACCCACCTCCCAATTTGCCAGTTAATCTTGGTCAGCCCACGCAACCAGCGCCGCTGATCCCAGCATGCTGGCCGCGGGATAATATCCGACCAGATCAACACTGCGCCCGGAAACGGACCCCGCACCACCTCAAAATCCCTCTTAGCAGCCCTGATCAACTGCTTGCACGACCACGAAGCCAAAGCGTTGCCCCCCATATGCACAATTAGAAAAGCTGGATGCTTCCGGACGCGGCCATGGTGACGGAGCAAAGGCAGCAGCTGCTCCCACCGCAGACCCCGCTCGCCCAGCCATGAAATCGCCACCTCCTCCACTGCCAGACTGAGATTCAGCCCAAAGGGGCACGCCGCCGCTCGCTGGCCAGCCCAGTAAACGAACGAGTGGCCCAAAATCCAGCAGACCAGCTGTCCCGGCTCCCCATCTGGAAAAGAAAACACAACCACATTAGCAACCCCCACCCCCCCCAGGAATGGCCAGGTCAGAGACGGACGTACCCCTCGAACGCCGTCGACCGCCACCTGCCAATACTTTGTATCTGTAGCCCCGAGAAACCCGCTGCCGCCGCGCTGGTAGCCGCACCGATCCGAAAAGAATGGGCCGAAAAAAGACGAGGATCCTCGCCCAACCGAGTCAGCGCGAGCCGCAACACGGCAGTGAACTGAAAACGCGTCAATGCCCTACCATCATGATGAGTAAAAAGCACTCCACTACCCTCCGGACGCAGGGCCAGGTAGCCCTACATGTTGGCTACAGGGCAGGTAAGCCCCCCCCCGTAGACCGGAGGACCACCCAAAGCCCTTTACCCCGCTGGTCTGTCTTAGATCTAGCCAGCAACACTCGCATCCGCGGATGCACCATCCACACGTGCTGCCGGAGCAAACAATTACCGCGACCCGCCGACGCCGATTCGGCCACCAGCTCCCCGATGCGAAAGGCACAAAAAAACGCCAGACAGAACGCCGCACGAAAGAGCACGCGCTCATACGGCGACCAGGCGACCGCCGGTATCACCTCGCACAGCTGCACCAGAAGGTCATGCGTAATCGGACGACGACGATCACGTGGACCCGGCTGAGCACGCTCCCAGCCCTGAAGCAACCGTCGCGACAAAAACCCCCGACCTGACACCTCCCACCCCGTCGCCTTGGCAAAAAACCAGAAACCCGCCAGATGGCAACGCACGGACGATCTCGAGACCCCACGCTCCTTGGCCCAACTAACATACCCTCCCAGCAACTGATCCGGGACCACCCCCCCCCATCCACCCATTCACTTGCAAAAATTCTTGCACTCTCTCGCAACCGCTCCGATATGCCTCCCAGGTCCTCTCCGCTACCGAGCTCTGCAGAAGACACCTCATCGCAGCAGGCCATCACTCCACAACTGCCAAGGGACCGCCAGCCCGACCGGGTCGGCATCCGGCGCCAACTTCCGAAACCGATCCAACTGCAAACGGGAAAGAGCATCAGCTAGATCATTAGTACGCCCTGGAATGTGCCGTGCCCGCAAGTGCACGTTTAAGCGCAAACACGCGAGAACGACCTGGCGCATCAACGACGCGACTGCCCCACACCGCAGCAAAAAACGATTAACCACATGCACCACCGCCTCGTTGTCACACCACCACAACACCCCGCGGTCGGCTAACTTATCCGGCCACAACTCCAGCACCACCAAGATCGGAAAGAGCTCCAAGAAAGTGATATTGTTAACCAAACCGTTCTCCACCCACTCTCGCGGCCACCTGTCAGCACACCACGCCCCATTAAAATAGATGCCCAGGCCTACCCCCCCGGCGGCATCAGTATACAACTGCAACTCCTCGGAGGTAACCGCCGCTCCCCGCAGAACCGTCAACCCATTGAATTCCCGCAAAAAGACATCCCAAACACGCAAATCGTCACGCATGCCCCGCGTCACTCGAACACGATGATGCGGCTTGCGCACTCCCGCCGTCGCCGCAGCCAGCCGCCGACTAAACACTCGCCCCATAGGGATGACTTTACATGCAAAGTTGAGGGAACCAAGAAGAACCTGCGTTTCTTTCAAGGTGACCTTCTTGGAAGCAAAATATTGGCCACGAGAACCCGCAGTTTCACCACCTTCTCCCCGGGGAGCCGAGCCACCATTCTCAGCGAATCCAACTCGACGCCCAAGAACACTATCGTCGTCGCGGGGCCCACCGTCTTGTCCTCCGCCAAAGGCACCCCCAGTTCGCCCGCCAAATTAATAAAACCGCGTAATAGAGCACCACACTGCGCAGACTCGGCCCCACCAACAAACAGAAAATCATCAAGATAATGAACCACCCCAGAACAGCCAACCTCCTGCACCAATTTCCAATGCAAGAAGGTACTAAACTTTTCAAAGTAGGCGCACGACACCGAACAGCCCATCGGCATGCATTTATCATAGTAATATGCCCCCTCAAATTGAAAACCCAACAACTTAAACGACGAAGGGTGTACGGGCAACAAGCGGAATGCCGATTCCAAATCCACCTTGGCCATCAACGCCCCAGGACCCGACCTAGCAACCAGCTCCGCCGCCCTATCGAAGGAGGCATAGCGCACCGAACAAAACTCCTGCGGGATAAGATCATTCACAGAGGCGCCCATCGGGGCAGACAAATTATGAATGAGTCGAAACTTCCCTGGTTCCTTCTTGGGCACCACACCCAAAGGGGACACAACAAAATCCGGAAAAGGAGGGCAACTGAACGGACCAGCAATCCGGCCCAGCTGCAACTCGGCAGACAACTTCCGCCGTGCCACCTCCAGCCAGCGCCGCACGCTGGGGGAATTCCGAGTCACTGTGCCCGCCGCCCGGCCCTGCACCGGAATAATGAAGCCAAACTGAAACCCCCCTTCCAAACATAATTTGTCACGCACCTTGGGGTACCCTCGAAGCCACCTGCGCAAAACCTGGACCCGAATAGGAGAGGGTGCCACCCGTAAATCTGCCTCCCTACTTAGGCCCGGACCCCGGGAGGGAGGGGCCCCCTTTTTTGACACATTTTGACGCTGAATGGGGCCCCCCACAGACGGAACACGCATGCCGGAATTTGCAGTCCGGGAAAGGGCACGTGGATCTGTTGAACCTCCAGCAAACATCTCCGGCCCCCCCAACGGCAGCCCTTGACTGCCCCGAGGGGGGCTCCCCCCGAAAGGAACGGTTCACCACGCCGGCCGCCACGATCCCCGCCTTGCCCCCTCTACCCCCCACCCCCTTTCACCGACATGTGTGTTAACCAAAGGCTAATATCCTGCGTCCCCCAGCTCAGCAACCGGTTCTCCTCCATCTTGTCATGAAACGTTTCGTCGTATTTAAGCCACGACCAACCTTCGTGCACCTGCGAAGCTTCCAAAATCGAGTCCGCATAAGCCAATAAACTACCATATTGATCCGGCCACCAACGCCCCCAGACGCTTGCCAATTGCAAAAAGGCCCTGACCCAATTGACCACATTGCGCGAAACCCGGTGAAGACACCCAGCCTTTTCCTCCTCTTTCCGCTTCTTCTTACTTTCGCCCGAGCGCTTCCTGCCTTCGAGCAAACGGAAAATGTCAATATATTGCCTCCGCGTGATCCTACGCCGCAACTTCCTGGGCACTCCCTTCCCACAGCTCCGAAAGGGAGGCTACCGAGGCCTCACCCGAGCCTGCCGAAACCAACGCGCCACCCCCCAGAGCCACCGCCCGTCCTTCGTCAGCGCTTGAGGACCCTGAATCCTCCGACGACGAAGAGGACAACGAGTCTGAACCACGCCTCCGGCGGCACACATGTTTCCGCTTCCTCCCCCGTTTTTCAGACCGCGCTGCCCGCGACCCCCACAGCGCCCCTCCCGACTCCGTCAACTCACCCGAAACACTTCCAGCCGAACACCCAGGTGCGGGAGCAGGCTGCCGTACTAGGGGATCCTCCATCCTCGGCTGCATCCCGGTCCCTTGCGCAGCGACGTCCACCTCTGTCGCCCCGCTGAGCGCACTAGGCGCGGGATCCATATTCGAAGGACCACAGGAATCACCCACTGCTGGCCGTGCTCGTGGAGTGGACAACCAGGGAACCTGTGGAGAGAAAAAGGGGGGGCAGAGAGGCGAGAAACCAGGAGACCATGGCTGCCAGGTCCCCAACCACTCGGCCCTCGAGGACCCCTGCCCCCCAGCCGCCCACTGCTCCCAAAGCGGCGACGGGCCCGGCGTCAAAATGCTCGCAGGCGGGATCCCCCGCCCCCCGTGCCCCTGGCCACCCTCAGAGCCCACTACCCCCAGAAAGCGCTCTTCAGAGCGGCCCCCGGAGACAGTCCCACCCCCCACACTGTCCCCCCCCGCCCCACCCACGCCTGCCGCTATCCCACCAGCTGACAGCACCCTCCGCACCGTGGGCCTACCCCGGGGGGTGGCCGGCGGGGCCACTGCAGCCCCAACGACCACAGGCCTGTTCCCACCACGCTGGCCATGAGCCACGTGGCCTCTACCCGAACCCCGAGGCACCGGAGACCCCCCAGCCCCCCGGACCGAATTTAGGCCTCCACTTTGCCTACCAGCCCCCCTCCCCCCCACCCCAACCCTAGACCCAGCCCACGGCCTTCGGGCCGCCCCCCCCGCCCCCTCAAGGTCACCCCCTGCTTGGCTGCCAGCAGCCCCTTCGCCCCACGACCCCCCCCTGCCATCCCCAAACACAAGCAAGCAACGAGGTTGAAATTATTAGTATGCTTTCTGATTTATTTTGTAAATTACCGAAGGCCCACGTACAACCCCCCTGGGAAGCAATCCCCAGCGGAAAGCTGCACCCCCAACAGACCTCCCCAGACCGCAACTTGCCTGGCCGCACAAGAGGCTTCCCGCCGGACAGGAAACACCGCGAAGGCACGAGCTGACCCGACTCTCCCGCTAAGCCGGACGCGATGTAAGGCCGAGGAGGGAAGCCGAACCGGTGGGACGCCACGCCGACAGCCTACCACATGTGCTCCAGGCTCGCAACAGCAGCAGGAGCACATGCCCGACCGGCCCCTCTGATTGGCTCTGCTCGACACGTGCACCCGCAGAGCCAATCAAATTAAATAATGACACGCTCTCCCCGGCGCGCACCCGAGACTCGCCCCCACGCTTGCAGGGTCCCGCGCCTAACCGGCACCCGGTTACTCTCGGACACCGGGACCCTGCCCGCGCCCTGCTTATTTTGTAGTTAATTTTGTGCTATCTGCTTAGCGCGAGATGGGGAACGAAATGGGCGGAGTAAGGACAGAGTGTGGACATGACTACACTTTGCAGTTGATGCAGGGGTTGATGAAATATATTCCTCATTAATGATGCAGTTAGCGTGGGTAAATAAAGTCACTCATGTTAAATATGAATGCCGCAGGCACGTGTTAGGGTTCGAATCAGTGCAGTATCTGCTCAGGACATAATGTACACATCTCCAAAAGGTAGCACATGACTGTTGCACGTACCGCACGTTGATTTCTACTTTCAATGCACGATACCTGCAAAACATTAGCACAGCTTAGCAAACATGCCCCTTATAGATAAAATGAAACATCTGATTTTTAAGCATCTAACACCTTTACACCAGCGATTACTGCAACAGTTACAAAACAAGTACAACAGTTTTCAGATCAGCAGGGCCGGATTTACCTTGAGTGAGGCCCTACGCCAACAAAAATTGTGGGCCCCCAGCAGGGGCGGCCCAAGGGGGGTGCGGACCTCATTTGCATAAGGGGCCTCATTTGCATAAATATTTGCATAATGTTACCATATACTAACTTTTAGTAAACGTGCCTCTTAATGAGTGTATGGATAAAGAAAGACTAAAAGATTTCTACATTACTATAATCCAGTGCCAACTGCCAGACACATTAGGAACTACTACAAACACTGCCCATAGTAAACCCGCCGTATCCTAACAGCACTACCAGGACTCACAAAGCACCATACTCTACCAATCAAAAGGCAACACTGCAAATATTAAACCAATACATTTCAGAGAACAACAATACATGACCTACTGGGGAAAGAGAACAAGTGGCAATGTCAAATAGGAATTATATAAACAGAACACCTCAGCTCAGTTACACATGCAGAACATAGACCATCACCAAACAAGTAATCACAATTTAGAAATAGGAAGACAATAATTAAACTGGGAATCCCAAAAGCCAAACTTGGAATGTACAACACTGTAGAAATAAAACTATACATTAATTTGCTCTTGTACTAAACAAAGCGCAGATGTTAATGATGCACATTTACCAGAGCTGACATATTCCAATTAATAAATTCAAAATAAAGAGATATTTTTCTACCTTTTGTGCATTTTTTTCAGCTGCAATTGCTCCAGCCACTTTCTTCTGGTTTCTTCGTGTCTTCTGCTAACTCTCCATCGTCTGCTGTCCATTTGTCCTTTCTTCTCTCTTCTAGATTTTTTTCCATTCTCTCTCTACATCTGCTTTAACATACTAATCTTTCTCCTTTTGCTCTTTCCTCATTCCTATTTCATCCACTCAAATTTTACCCCTCCATCCTCAATCCCCACTTACTCTCCCAATACCCGGCCAATTGTAGATTTTTTATCCCTCCCACACAAAATATTTTTCCCTTCTCCATTTTACTCTTCCAGCCCCATCCCATTCTAATCCTCCCCCAACATCAGCTCCCTTCTAGTTCCAGCCTCACCCAGCATCCATTCCCTTCTAGTCCCTGCATCAGCCCATTTCCAGTCCTAGCCATCCATCAGCCCATTTCCAGTCCTAGCAACCCCCCAACCCAATACCAGTCCTAGCCCCCCCATCACCCCACTTACAGTCCTTAACCCCCATCACCCCATTTTCAGTCCTTAACCCATCACCCCATTTTCAGTTTAAGCCCCCCCTATAACCCATTACCAGTCCTAACCCCCCATCAGCCCACTTCCAGTCCTAACCCCATCAACCCATTTCCAGTCAGCCCCCCATAGCCCATTGCCAGTCCTACCCCCCCCCATCAGCCCACAGCCCATTACCAGTCCTAACCCCATCCTCCCACCTCCAGTTTTCACCCCCCAGCCCATTTCCAGTCCTAGCCCCCCATATCCCATTACCAGACAACCCCCATCAGCCCACAGCCCATTAACATTATTAACCCCCCCAAAGCCCATTAACAGTTCTAACCCCCCCCATCAGCCCATTACCAGTCCTAACCCCATCAGCCCACCTCCAGTCTTAACCCCCCAGCCCATTTCCAGTCCTAGCCCCCCCCATAGCCCATTACCAGACAGCCCCCCATCGTGGATAACATGTTAAAACCCTCCGCCCAGTGTGCAGCGGCGGCCAAGAAAGCAAATAGAATGCTAGGTATCATAAGGAAAGGGATGGAGAATAAAACAAAGGATATTATAATGCCTCTGTATCGCTCCATGGTACGACCGCACCTTGAATATTGTGTGCAATTCTGGTCACCGTATCTTAAAAAGGACATAGAGTTATTAGAAAAAGTACAGAGAAGAGCCACCAAATTGGTGAAGGGGATGGAAGGCTACTCCTATGAAGAGAGGCTAAAAAGGTTAGGGCTCTTTAACCTAGAAAAGAGGCGGCTGAGGGGAGATATGATAGAGGTGTATAAATTAATGAATGGAGTGGAACAGATAAACGTGGATAAATTGTTTACGCTATCAGAATATAGAAGGACTAGGGGGCATGTAATGAAGCTACAGGGTAAACTATTTAAGACAAATAGGAGAAAATATTTCTTCTCTCAACGTGTAATCAAACTCTGGAATCTGTTACCGGAGGATGTAGTAAGGGCTGTTAGTATAGCTGGGTTTAAAAAAGGTTTGGACAAGTTCCTGGAGGAAAGGTCCATAAACCACTATTAAAAAGGGACCCAGGATATCAATGCTTGGCCTAGTACAAGCACTGCAGAACCTGTGTCTTTTGGGGAAACTGCTAGGTACGTATGACCTAGATTGGCCACTGTTGGAAACAGGATACTGGGCTTGATGGACCTCGGTCTGACCCAGTATGGCATTTCTTATGTTCTTATGTTCTTAGCCCCCATCAGCCCACAGCCCATTACCAGTCTTACCCCCCCCAAAGCCCATTGCCAGTTCTAAGCCCCCCCAACAGCCCACAGTCCATTACCAGTCCTAACCCCATCAGCCCACCTCTAGCCTTAACCCCCCCCCAGCCCAGCCCAGCCCATTTCCAGCCCCAGCCCCCCAATAGCCCATTACCAGTCCTACCCCCCCCCCCCATAGCCCATTACCACCCCTACACACCCCATTCCATTTCCAGCCCCCCCCCCCCAAATTGCCAATTACCATTCCTACCCCCCCCCCCTAGCCCATTACAACTCCTACCCCCCCCCCAGCCTAAAGTAAAATTTAATTTAAAAAAAAAAACCTGGTGGCTGCCGCCGCGGGGCCCCCTCTGCTGCCGCGGGGGCCCCGTCTACACGCTGAAGCCGTCGGGTCGGGTCGGGTCGGGTCGGGTCTCTCTCCCTCCCTCCCTCGCTGCAGGCTGCAGGCTGCGAGAGACGCGAAGGGAGAGCGTCTCCTCGCGTCTGTTAAGCCCGCAGGGGCTGATGGGAAATCCCATCAGCCCCTGCGGGCTTAACACAGACGCGAGGAGATGCTCTATCTTCGCGTCTCTCGCAGCCTGCAGCGAGGGAGGGAGGGAGGGAGGGAGAGACCCGACCCGACCCGACGGCTTCAGCTTGTAGACGGGGCCCCCGCGGCAGCAGAGGGGGCCCCGCGGCGGCAGCCACCAGGTTTTTTTTTTTAATTGTGTTTAAAAAAAATTACCTGGTTCTTTTTTTGTGGGCCCCTGCCGGCTGTGGGCCCTACGCCATGGCGTACATGGCGTATAGGTAAATCCGGCCCTGCAGATCAGAGTTGATATATTTTATAATGATTGCTGTATGCTTATGTTTTTAGTATCGTTGTCCCCCTGAAGAAGCGACATGAAATACGAAACGCTTGTAAGAGCTTAAATTGAGGCGTCGGGGTTGGAGCGACCGCGTCAAGCAGAAATGTTTGCAAGTTAAGTCTGTTCTTTTGCGGCTGTTCCTTTGATTGTTTGGGGATTCTATGTAGGAGGTCATTGATGTGAAAAGGGAATTGAGAATAGGTGTTTGTGATCTTGTGTCACGGTGAACACCGGCCCATTATAGCTGAGACCTTCCTATATAAAGAATAACCGGTGGTAAAAACAGCAGCAGTTGGTTATAGAAGTTAATGCACAAAATTATACAAGTATATTCTTGTTATAGTTTAGTGTGTGCTATTTTGATTTTTTGGATATTGTACACTCTACTAGCGACCTGAGATTTTTTGAAACACAAATCATGGAAGGTCTTTCTTCCAAGGCAATGGAGGGTTAAGTGACTTGCCCAAGGACACAAGGCATGCTAGTGGGAATCGAACCCTGGCTCTTGGTTACCAAGCCAGCCATATATTTAAAAAGCACTTAAGAACATAAGACATGCCATACTGGGTCAGACAAAATTCCATCAAGCCCAGTATCCTATTTCCAACAGTGGCCAAAGCAGGTCACAAGTAACTAGCAGGTTCCCAAAAAGGCACATAAATTCCACAATGCTCGTCCTGGGCCAAGCAGTGGATTTCCCGGATCCTGTTTAATAATGATTTATGGACCTTTCCTCCAGGAACATGTCTAAAACATTTTAAAACCCAGCTACACTATCAACTTTTACTACATCCTCCAGTAACAAATACCAGAGTTTGATTACGTATTGAGTGAAAAAATGTTTTCCCTTATTAGTCTTAAATGTATTTATTTTATTTATTTATTTACATTCTCTTATATACCGTGCTATTCTGCATCAGTGCGGTTTACATTGAACAAACTGAAATTACATTGAACAGGGCATTATAACTTGGAGATAACTATTTTACAGGGAACATGGAGGGTTAAGTGGCTTGCCCAAGACCACAAGGAGCACCTGTGGGACTAGAAACCCCAGCCCTTCCGGCCCAAGGTTGCTGTCCTCTAGTGGGATTTGAACCCCCGACCTTCCGGCCTGAAGTACCTTGCCACAACCACTAGGCCACTCCTCCACTTGCAGCTTCATTGCATGTTCCCTAGTCTTTCATGTTGCAGCTTCATTGCATGTTCCCTAGTCTTTCTACTTTTTGATGGTGTAAACAACCGGTCTACGTTTACCCGTTCCATTCCATTCATTAATTTATAGAACTCTATCATATCTCCAATCAACTATCTCTTTTCCAAGTTGAAAAGCCCTAACCCTTTTAAGCCTTTCCTCAGAGGGGTATCCTTCCAACCCCTTTATGATTTTGGTGGCTCTTCTCTGTACATTTTCTAATGCCACTATCTCCTCCTTAAGATATGGCGACCAGAATTGCAAACAACATTCAAGGTGTGGTCGCACCATGGAACGATACAGAGGCATTATAATAGCCTTGGTTTTATTCTCCATTCCTTTCCTTATGATTCCTAGCATTCTACAGTATTTGCTTTCTTGACCATTGTTGCATACTGGGCAGAGGGTTTCAACATATTATCAATGACGACACCTAAATCTTTTTCCTGGATGGTGGTTCCTAATATGGAACCTTGCATTGTGTAACCATAGTTTGGGCTGTTCTTTCCTAGGTGCATAACTTTGCACTTTTCCACATTAAATTTCAACTGCCATTGGAATGTCCAGTCTTCCAATTTATCAAGGTCCTCTTGCAATTTTTCACAATCCTCTTGCGTCTTAATAACTGAATAATTTTGTGTCATCTGCAAATTTGATCACTCACTATTCCTATTTCCAGGTCATTTATAAATATGTTAAAAAGCAGCAGGCCCAGCACAGATCCCTGTGGTACTCCACTATTCACCTTTCTCCATTGAGAAAGTTGGCCATTTAGCTCTATCCTCTGCTTTCTATGTTTCAACCAGTTCCTGATCCACAATAGTACACTGCCTCCAATCCCATGAGTTTTTAATTTGGCCAAGAGTCTCTCACATGAGCGACCTTGTCAAAGGCTTTCTGAAAATCCAGGTACACCAGATCAGTCAGCTCATCTGATATACTGTTTGGGTCTAACCTGTCTGTTTATTCACATCTTCAAAAAAAAAAAAAACATATTAGTAAGACAAGACTTTCCTTGGCTAAATCCATGATGACTTTTTCCCATTAAACCATGGCTATCTACACATTCAGTAATTTATTTATAGTTTTTTTTATACCGCACTATTTATCTTCAGCGCGGTTCACAGGTAACAAAACTTGTGCAGTGGGGAAGATCCACATTGCACTTACATTAAACAGTGAGTTGAACATGGAACACAGGCGAACTATATACATAATGGAACTATATACAGGTTGATAACTGTAGGAAAAACATCAACTAAGCTCTATTCATCGCGAACACGGCATGAGAAACAGCTAGGGTAAACATTTGAATGTTACTGTTGCATCAATCGCTGTGAAAAGCTCTTATTCAATCACTCACCCACAGAAGGAAAACTCACAGGCAGGCTGGAATGCAAACAGGATCTTTAATGTGCACAGGATCAGACAGAGAGCCGGTACCCTCCACAAAAAGTCTGAACCCCGAGGGACGGCCTACAATGCCTTATATACAGTACAGTTTTAAACTCATTCTACAATCCCATTTGCCACAGGTATTTCCTGCCCACCAATCAGCAGCCCCTGGGGAGGTACCTGGGTGACCTGTCCAAACCGGTATGCTCTGGTCTGTTGGTTTCAGGGCTAGGGGATACTGTGCTCAGACCTGGAGTGGGGGGAAGGGTGCCTACTGGAATCTCAATGCCTTTTTCTTAGCAGGCTGATTACCTCATGGCTTGCGGGGGAAGGGTCAGGCTGATCAGAGCCTCATGGCTTGCCGCATGGCTTGGGGGAAGGGCTACCTACAGCTACCTCATGGCTGCCTCATTCCCCCCTTTTTAAGTAAGACCTCAACTGCTAGAGGCGGTTGAGGGCTGTATTACTAGAGGCAAGCCGCAGAGGGGTGTATTTGGGACAGAGCCATGACAGTGGTAACCACCTTGCGTTCTACCAGGGTATCAAGGGTGGTGGTAAAGAGTGGGGATAAAACATGGCAGAATGGCACATGGCAGTAAATAAAAGGAACCCCTACCACTGGGATTTTTTAGTCCCCCTAGCCAAGTGAACCAATTCACAAACCACCCAGGACCCATGGGCAGGTAACTAGATCACTTAGGTCTTGGATAGAGTGTTAAATAGAAACATTTGCATCAGTGAGTTTAAAACAACACATACCCTATACCCTCTGTAGCAACTCCTGCACAAAAGTTTTTGTTCCGTGTGCAAAAGTTGCTGTTCTGACTGTAAAAGGTTGCAGGGCCTGCAGAGGCCTTTTTTCCTTTGGGACAAAGGAGGGCCGTGTGCAAAAAGTCTGCAGAGGCTTCTTTCCTTTGGGGCAAAGGCTCTTTCCCTGGGATCCACCCTTATCAGCATATTAATGGCTTTTTATTCTTGCTAGTGTTGAGTCATTCTGGCTGCACCCTGCCATTCCCTTTGCTTCATTAATCACTGGCACTGTAATCTTCAGGGCATATGAGTACTTTGTATCACCAGCTTTGTTTGGCCTGTTTAACCTGTTCAGGCCTGGCATGTCTTTTCTTGTGCTGGGTCCATTTTCTGTGCGCTTTCAAGCCTGACCTGTTTCTTAGCTAGGTCCATTCTCTGTGCACTTCTGTTCAGAGTATGGTTCCCCCTGGCTTTACTCTTGTTGTGCTGGGCTCTGGGTACTCATTTTCTTAGCCCACATGCTTTTTCCGTGCCATCATAATGTATTACAGCCTCAGGCAAGGATGCAGCCATACTAGACTTACCTATCAGCCAATTTCCCTTCATTTCCAATTTTTCTTTTTCTTTTCTTGTTTATGGGGCAAAGGCAATCCCACTAAGGGCAATGGACAAGCAACCATTTGAGACAGATATTTAGACAGATAGGGGTCATCAGAAAAGCAGCTTCTGGTACTGTTCCCTAGAGACAACATACATTGTAACATCATTTTCTTGCAGCTGGTCAATAATATTGAAAACACATAACATGAAAGTATGTCAAAAGCAGCAGTGCTTTGAGAATAGTACAGTAAAAACTTGAGCTGGTGTGGGTATTGCAGTTGCTGAAGCCGAAATGGCTTGTAGATTTCAGTTACTTTTTAAGAAAACAATATTAAAAGGATAACAATACAGTCATTTACAGAAGCCCCCAAAACCCCTCAGTCAGTCCAAGAGTTCTTTTTTTCCTGCCTCTCAGCAGTTCCTCAGGACCTCGCAGTGTGCTCCATCCCTCTCTGAAGTTCAAGTTCTGTCTCTCTCAAAATTTAAACCTCCCATTCTCCTAGGCAGACACCCTGGCCCGTTTTCAATGTGACACACTGATCCAGATAGGGTCTCCTTCACACATCTCAGCGGTGGGCAGCTCTGAGTTCTCGGGATGGTCTGCTCCATCTGGATCCCGGCCACCTCCCTTGTCTTGTGTTACGATTTGGACATTCATTCTTCCAATGTCCCTCCTCTTTGCAGTAGGCACATTGATTGGGGGCTAGGGGAAACCTCGGCCCCCCGTATCCGCGGCCTCGCCCTCGTTCTTTTGTGCTGAACAAAGTAGGAAGCAGTTGTCTAGTGTCCGACCAGGCAGGCTGGTGTGTTTGTATACTACTGGTCATAGGGTCTGTCAGTTCTTGGGGCTTTTCAGTATAGGAAGCATAATGGGTTTTCCAGTTCAACAGGTCCGTAGTGGAGATAGGGACATAAATCAGGCTGGATGGTCCCAGTGTCACACGCCCAGCAGCATCAAGGTACGGGAGCCCCTGTACTTGTCGTAATGGCATTTGGAGATCATGCGACTGCAGGTGGTAGGCCCTCGGGGTGGACGATTCAAGCTCAGCCTGTGTGCTCTCAGGGGAGGAGATGGTGGCACTAGAGGTGGTACCAGGAGTGGGAGGGGAGTCTGAAGATGAGGGGCTGGAATCCATAGAATCTTCCCTAAGTCTGGCATCACCCACCCCAAGAGTAGGTCTTCCTGATTCTTCAGCTAGGGGCGGACCCTGCCGTGGTGCAGATGGGACATGAGGTTGAAGCAGAGGGAGAGGGCGTGGAGGAATGTCTGGAGAGTCCCACCCCTGGTAGATAGAGGCGGGTGTCCATCCCTTTTGGCGACCACTGGCCGCCAACATTATTCTACACTGATCCTCGTGACAGCGCTGGAACCATCTTGGTCTGAGCTGGCATATGGCCAGCCATGAATCAATATAAGGGAACTGGTCAGGGCGCTCTTTTGCAACAATTTGATGGAGCAAAGACACAGTGGACAGGTCTGTGGACCCCTGGGGAGGCCACAACTTAACCAAGGCTGGCCATTCCCTCTCACATAGAAAAGATAATCTGGAGGCGGAGAGAGGTACCCCATAATCTTCTCTAAACCCAGATTTAAAATTGTGAAGCATGCACTGTAGGGGCGTTTTTTCTTTTGACTTTCCCGACCCCATGCTCTAATTCTAGTTCAATAACTAAATACAGTATGCAATGTGGATCCGATCTCTTAACCTAATCTCAATTCAGAAAAAATGAAATTTAAAATAAAAAAAATGCAATTTACAATACAGATCCTATCTAGTCTTAATTCAGGAAAAGTAATACAATTTACAATACGGACCCTATCTATTCTTAATACAGGACAAATAATACAACTTACAATATAGGTCTTGGCAATTTACAAAATATATAGTCAGATTTGGTTTAGATAAGAGTTAAGATATATATATAAGCTAGCTATTCTTACAATGTCCACCAGATGGAGCTCCAGGATTACATAAAACACAGGGAATGGTAGTAATTACAGCTAATGTCCACTAGATGGAGCTCCAGAGTCGCTTTAAGTATATTGCAGTGTAGCTTACACGTGGTCTTTTCAAGATGGCCGCCTCCACGTGCGTTCTACACCGGATTTCAGCTCTGCACTCACAGATAAGGCCAGGTTTTCTCCTCTAATGACTCTGTCTCTGCTGACTCTGGGCCCAAAAGGTAAAAAAAAAAAAAAACAGGGATAGACATCGGGGCAGCATAAAATTACATCGGGGGTTCAGGGGAAGGCAGTAAATCCACACCGGGCAGCATGGAGGGCAGAATCTAACATCGGAGCACATGGGGAAGCAAGAATTCACATCGGAGCACAGAAATTACATGGGGGGCTCAGGGGAGAGCAGTAAATCCACACCGGGCAGCATGGAGGGCAGAATCTAACATCGGAGCACATGGGGAAGCAAGAATTCACATCGGAGAGCAGAAATTACATGGGGGGCTCAGAGGAGAGCAGTAAATCCACACCAGGCAGCATGGAGGGCAGAATCTAACATCGGAGCACATGGGGAAGCAAGAATTCACATCGGAGAGCAGAAATTACATGGGGGGCTCAGGGGAGAGCAGTAAATCCACACCGGGCAGCATGGAGGGCAGAATCTAACATCGGAGCACATGGGGAAGCAAGAATTCACATCGGAGAGCAGAAATTACATGGGGGGCTCAGGGGAGAGCAGTAAATCCACACCGGGCAGCATGGAGGGCAGAATCTAACATCGGAACACATGGGGAAGCAAGAATTCACATCGGAGAGCAGAAATTACATGGGGGGCTCAGGGGAGAGCAGTAAATCCACACCGGGCAGCATGGAGGGCAGAATCTAACATCGGAGCACATGGGGAAGCAAGAATTCACATCGGAGAGCAGAAATTACATGGGGGGCTCAGGGGAGAGCAGTAAATCCACACCGGGCAGCATGGAGGGCAGAATCTAACATCGGAGCACATGGGGAAGCAAGAATTCACATCGGAGAGCAGAAATTACATGGGGGGCTCAGGGGAGAGCAGTAAATCCACACCGGGCAGCATGGAGGGCAGAATCTAACATCGGAGCACATGGGGAAGCAAGAATTCACATCGGAGAGCAGAAATTACATGGGGGGCTCAGAGGAGAGCAGTAAATCCACACCAGGCAGCATGGAGGGCAGAATCTAACATCGGAGCACATGGGGAAGCAAGAATTCACATCGGAGAGCAGAAATTACATGGGGGGCTCAGGGGAGAGCAGTAAATCCACACCGGGCAGCATGGAGGGCAGAATCTAACATCGGAGCACATGGGGAAGCAAGAATTCACATCGGAGAGCAGAAATTACATGGGGGGCTCAGGGGAGAGCAGTAAATCCACACCGGGCAGCATGGAGGGCAGAATCTAACATCGGGAACAGAAATTAACACAGCCGCAACATGGGGAGACAGAAATTTACATCGGAACACAAGGGAAGCATGGGGACAGTATAAACTAGCAACGGAACACAACGGGAGCATGGGGACAGTATAAATTAGCAACGGAACACAACGGGAGCATGGGGACAGCACAAATTAGCAACGGAACACAACGGGAGCACATTAGAGAACTCTCCTTGCAGTCACGCTTCAGAAAACTCCCCACAAGCAGAAAGGAAAGAAGAGAAGCAGCTATCTATTCTTTATCTCAGGTATGTTTAACTTATCAAGTGCTATATTTTGGTTACTTTTAGAAGTTTTCTGCAGCGCTTTTAAAAGATTCTTAAGAGTGGTAATACTAATATCCTAGGCAATTTTTCTTCAATATCTTTGGCAGCGCTGCACTTTAAATACCTTTTAAGGGGCCCAAGGTAGCAAAATGAATTGCTCTGATTTAGCAAAATGAATTGCTCTGATTTAGCAAAATTAATTGCTCTGATTTCTAGCAAAATTAATTGCTCAAAACTGGACGAACGATGGCTTCAGAAACCCCCCCCCCCCTCCGGGGTCCCTACTAGGACCGTTCGTGCGGGTGATCGGGCCGCTACAGGTTCCTAGAATTTACTAGGAATTACAGACGGAGTACAGAATGTAGCAGTACTCACCAGAGCTCTGATCAGACAGGTAGTTTGGATGCCAGTCTATCCAGCCGGTTTTCAATCGGGGATTCAGCCGCAGGGACCAGCTGCCCAGACAAATCAAGGTGTCCTTCCGAGCACAAAGTGGCCCGGGGGCGCCAAGGACCGTTAATCACCTGGAGGGGCCGGTCCCTGACTGGTGGAGGCCCAGATGCTGCAAAGGCAGAAGTCTTCCCACCGTGGGTGTGATGAGAGAGGCTTTTCTTTTAATGTTTCCTGGCCAATGCACCAAAATGTTGCATCAATCGCTGTGAAAAGCTCTTATTCAATCACTCACCCACAGAAGGAAAACTCACAGGCAGGCTGGAATGCAAACAGGATCTTTAATGTGCACAGGATCAGACAGAGAGCCGGTACCCTCCACAAAAAGTCTGAACCCCGAGGGACGGCCTACAATGCCTTATATACAGTACAGTTTTAAACTCATTCTACAATCCCATTTGCCACAGGTATTTCCTGCCCACCAATCAGCAGCCCCTGGGGAGGTACCTGGGTGACCTGTCCAAACCGGTATGCTCTGGTCTGTTGGTTTCAGGGCTAGGGGATACTGTGCTCAGACCTGGAGTGGGGGGAAGGGTGCCTACTGGAATCTCAATGCCTTTTTCTTAGCAGGCTGATTACCTCATGGCTTGCGGGGGAAGGGTCAGGCTGATCAGAGCCTCATGGCTTGTTGCATGGCTTGGGGGAAGGGCTACCTACAGCTACCTCATGGCTGCCTCATTACAGGCTAGGAGACGGCTTGATAATTGCCTGGGACAACAGGGAGGGGATTAATGGGAGGGGGGAAGAGGGAGGTGTGATCTGTGGTTGGTTATGTGATGTCATCTGAGTTGAGGAAGTACTGAAGAAAGAGGTGATGTTTCAGCTCTTTCCTGAACTGAGAGAGGCTGTTTATTGCTCGAATGTATGCTGGTAGAGTGTTCCAGCAGTAGGGGGCATAAAGTGCAAAAGCGCGGTTTCCTGTAACCTTGGTACATTTGGTGAATGCCTTTGGGAGATGCAAAGTGTTAGAGGCGGCGGATCTTCTCAATCTAACGGGGGGGGGGTGAACTGGATAAGTTCGGAAAGGGAGCTGGATGTGCATTTGTTGATGGCCTTGAATGTCATTGTCAGTATTTTAAAAGTGATCCTACAGTGAACCGGAAGCCAGTGTAGAGCTTTTAGGATAGGAGTAATATGGTCTCTTCTGGATGCTCCGTATAGGGTTCTTGCTGCGGTGTTCATTGCAATCTGCAAAGGGTGAAGTGAGCTCTTTGGTAGACCGTGCAGTATGGAGTTGGCATAGTCAAAGTGAGGCATCACAAGTGTCACAATTTTATTCTTTATAATAGTTTCTAACATTTTGAAGAATAAAATTACTGAACTTAGACTAGGAATGTCCAACTCTTCTCAATTACGAATTCCCCATACTATCTAAAAAGTGCCTTCACATGTTCAATTTAGTCCTTCAATATAGTAGTCCTAAACTAAACACACAGCAGTAGAAGTCGCTGCATTATACATAATATTCCATGCCGGTGACTAACATGTATCTTCAGCGCCGTTATACTTAAACACCAGTACTAGCATTTAAATTAAGGCAATGGTCACCACTTCAGATACTAGCTTAATATATTTTTTGTCCCTCCAGTTTTCTCCTGTGCCATTGGACTGCCAGCTGAATTGAAAACAGCCCGAATGTTGGGTTAGTAACATATAAATATAGAAGACAATGGCGTAAAGGGACCACTTGGCCCATCTAGTCTGCCCATTTGTGACTGTCATCTATACTGTCACAGCTTTTACTTGATTTGCCGTTTTCTCTACAATTCCCCTTGTGGCTATCTCAGTGCTTCCCCAACTTTTATCCAATATAACCCCACTTTAACTCTTAAAAATGTGTGTGACTCCAGGTGATAATGAAAAACAAAACAGCAGACCCTACTCCCAAAAATTGCAAACATGACGGGTGAATTGGAGACCAGTGTAGCGCTATACAAAAAAGTAATAGTAAAGATCAAGCAATGGAGTTCAGGAACAGAAAGGAAGCCTCATTTTTTTCTTTATTTCATCTATTTCACTTTTATCCAACCTATGTCTACAGTTTTAAGCCTTGTACAATCAGGATATACAGTAAAGTTACAAATATACAAACACCACAAATATAGAAAAACAAATAATCCTTACATCTAAACATTAGGAGTATTATTTTAAAACCGCTATTCACAATTTGGACATCTGAAAACAGGCAGGCAGATGTCCAAATCACAAAGATGCCCCCAGAGCCATTTCAGAAGTCTGATCTGTGGACGTCCCCAGCACTATGACCTCTATTAGTAATCTGTGAACTATCATTAAAATCATCTCTAATACCTGAAGATTGGAGGATCGCCAATGTAACACCAATTTTTAAAAAGGGTTCCAGGGGTGATCCGGGAAACTACAGACCGGTGAGCCTGACATCAGTACGGGGAAAAATGGTAGAAACCATCATAAAGAATAAAATTACTCAGCATGTAGATAGTCATGACCTAATGGGAGACAGCCAACATGGCTTTAGACAAGGAAGATCTTCTCTTACTAATCTGTTATGTTTTTTTGAAGGAGTGAATAATCAGGTAGACAAAGGTGAGTCGGTTGATATTGTGTATCTGGACTTTCAGAAAGCCTTTGACAAGGTCCCTCATCAGAGACTTTTGGCAAAACTAAAGAGTCATGGGATAGGAGGCAGTGTACTATTGTGGATCAGGAACTGGTTAAAAGATAGAAAGCAGAGGGTAGGGCTAAATGGCCAATTTTCCCAATGGAGAAAGGTGAATAGTGGTGTACCCCAAGGATCTGTGCTGGGTCCGCTGCTTTTTGACATATTCATAAATGACCTGGAAAGTGGAATAACGAGTGAGGTTATCAAATTTGCAGATGACACAAAACTATTTAAAGTTGTTAAAACCCAAGAGGATTGTGGAAAATTGCAAGAGGATCTTGATAAATTGGAAGACTGGGCATCAAAATGGCAGATGAACTTTAATGTGGACAAGTGCAAGGTTATGCACCTAGGGAAGAACAACCCAAACTATGGTTACACGATGCAAGGTTCCACATTAGGAACCACCACCCAGGAAAAAGATTTAGGCGTCATTGTGGATACCATGTTAAAACCCTCGGCCCAGTGTGCAGCAGCGGCCAAGAGAGCAAATAGAATGCTAGGTATGATAAGGAAAGGAATGGAAAATAAAACAAAAGATTATTATAATGCCTCTATATCGTTCCATGGTGAGACCGCACCTTGAATATTGTGTGCAATTCTGGTCGCCATATCTTAAAAAGGATATAGCGATTTTAGCAAAGGTTCAGAGAAGAGCCACCAAAATGGTAAAGGGGATGGAAGGATACTCCTATGAAGAAAGGCTAAAAAGGTTGGGGCTCTTTAACCTGGAAAAGAGACGGCTGAGGAGAGATATGATAGAAGTCTATAAATTAATGAACGGAGTGGAACGGGTAAACGTAGATCGATTGTTTACCTTATCAGAATATAGAAAGACTAGGGGACATGCAATGAAGCTACAGGGTAAACTATTTAAGACTAATAAAAGAAAATATTTTTTCACTCAACGTGTAATCAAACTCTGGAATTTGTTACCGGAGGCTGTAGTAAAGGCTGTTAGTGTAGCTGGGTTTAAAAAAGGTTTGGACATGTTCCTGGAGGAAAGGTCCATAAACCATTATTAAGAAGGGACCCAGGATATCAATGCTTGAACCAATACAAGCATTGTGGAACCTGTGTCCCTTGGGGAAACTGCTAGGTACGTATGACCTAGATTGGCCACTGTTGGAAACAGAATACTGGGCTTGATGGACCTTGGTCTGACCCAGTATGGCATATCTTATGTTCTTATGTTCTTATGTTCTCTACGTCTGAATGTGGGCATGATGGAGGTGGGGCCAGGGCATACCTAGGAACCTGGACATCACTGCCCAGTCTCAGAAATACCCTGGACATCCGGAATCACATCTAAAGTTAACATGCTCCAGGCACGAACAGGCATCTGAAAAATGCTCATTTTGTCAGGCAAACATCTAGAAGGTGCAGAGTAGGCGCTACACTCTACACCCTGTATATTACACTATGGAGGTCATTCACGAACATGGGTTGCAGGATGTACAGCCCCGCTAGCCGTACATGTCCGATAACCCCCCTCTGGCTCTCTCTGTACGTCCTGTGGATCAGAATGGGGAGAGCCAGTGTGGAGCAGGCGGGGGCGGAGTGGGGGCGAGCCAGCCGGGCAGCATGTACAGGGCCGATTCACGTCACAGCCCTGTACATGCTGCCGGGCCCATGGGGACATGCTGCTTATACCACCTCAAAGGTGGTATAAGCAGCACTTCTGGCCCAATTGGGCCCAAGGATCCTCCCCTGAAGCCAGGTGCAAGGGGGTCCGCACCACCTGATCCAGACTATGGCAGACCAGCCATGGGTCAGGCGGCAGGGAAATGGGGGGCCGGAGCTGCAGATGTCAGAGGCGCCTGCGGGGAGGACATCATCCCCATAGGCGGAAGGGGCATGCCAGGCCATCCTCGGGCATGATTCTGGCTACCATAGGGACGTTTTGTTCTCATGGACCAGAATCGTGTCCATACAGCCCTGCCTTCATTGGGGATGTCCAAATGGTCCGAACGTCCCCTCCATGAATCGGGTTCCATGTCATCAAACACTGATGGGGAATGGGGGCTCTTGTTTTCACTTTGCTATACCTGCTGGTCTTCCCCCTTATGCTATACTGCTGGTCTTCCCCCTTATGCTAGCTTGCCTGAGATGGATGTTCCTGATCCAAGCATCCCTAATGGGGATGTCTACGTGACCGCCCAAGTGCAAATCCAGGTCGGGAATGTCTATATTCCTGAAATCAGCCACAGACAGACGTTCCTGGCGTTTTTCTGCACCTTCTGCCCTGAACGTCCCCAGTTTAACTTGGATGTCCTTTCTAAAAATCACCCTCTAGTTGTCAGTACTATTGGAAGAGGGCCAATAATTACTAATACTAGTATGGAAAGCCAACTCTGTGCAGTGGAACCTTTTTCTCTAGCAGGTCCTGCAGTATCTACTAGCCAATCTGCTTTTCAGGATATGCACACGAATACTCATGATTTCTACTTGCATGGCTCAACAGCTACTCTCATATATGCAGTATGAAACATACTAGGTCAGTAGTGGTAAAAGTCCTTAGGTAGCCACAGACCTTTGAGATCTGACTGGCAGCAAAGTCCAAAGCCCAATTTTGTATGAGAACAAGAAGATAATGGTTGAAGATCTGTCAAAATCTATGACACAGAAAAGAAAGTCTCTAGCTATGAGACCATGGAATTAGTTTCCTAAGGCATGATATCTTTCTACCACCACAAACGTGAAACACATGCAAATTGTGTTTACTGCAAAATTATGCGTGTCATTTCCTTGGGCAAAAATTAGGTACAACATGGGCATCCTAATAAGCTGTGTCACATGCAATTATAGACATGGTAGCTCACTCCTATGCCAAGTAGCAAAACTGCAATGCAATTAAAGCCTTTGAGTCAATGCATACTCCTGGCGACCCAGCAGCAAATGGGTTTTCTTGCCAGTGGGACCAGAACAGCTTGCCTGGCCTTTTTTCTGAGGCAACAGATGGTTAAGTGACTTGCCCAAAGCATGCAGGTGGGACTTGAACCCTGGTGCCTTGGTTCCCAAGCCACTGCTCTAACCATTAGGCTATTCACAGAAGGCTAGCTATACCTTAAGAGATGTAGCTGGCTTTCTGCAAAGAGCATCAACGGGCTAATGCACTTGAAAATGCCTTGAAGTTGTTTGGCCTATTACATACAAGCATACATTTATTTATTTATTCATTATTTGATATATTTCAATTCATTTTTATTAAAATTTGTATACCGCCATTAGGACTGTACACAGCAGTTCTCAAATCACAATAAAAACAGCATTCTTACTAATAGTAATTCACCTCACTAAAGAATACAGCCTGCCCATATCAAAGATCATACGTCAAGGTTAAATCATACATAATGACCCAGCCTAATCACATGGAAAAGTAAGGTTTTAATATACTTTCTAAAAAATTGGTAAATTCGTCAATTCATGAATCTTGGAAGACAGCTCAGTCCAGATTTGGGGAGCCACTACTGAAAAAGCTCCATCCCTGCATTTCACCAGATGCATTATTCTGCAAGATCACAATGGCCTTTTAGGAGTAGAAGCCAGCAATTTTCTTTTATTTTTATTTATTTATAGTATTTCTCTCACGCCTTTGCAGGAGAAGATCAAGTCAAGTTACAATCATCAGGATGTCAACAATTTTGAGTGTGATAAATTCACAGCCTTTAAAATCAAACTATATATTTAAACCTGATTCTTTCTTTTATAGGTAACCAATGTAATTTAATCAGCACAGGGTGTCCACATAGATCACCAATTTCTGATGAACAGGGACTGGGTCTTACATCTATATGTACAGCGCTACGAACACCTTGTAGCACTATACTAATTTAGTAGTAGTAGTGGCAATCAAAATACATTTGTGGTGGTTTACAAAAACTATATAATGTTACTATAAAACAAAATACACTCATAATTCAGAGAAACACACTCATCATCAGTATAATTCAGAGAAACACAAAAGTAAACAAAAAAATAATACATAAGTGGGGGGGGGGATGATGCATAAAAGAACATTTTTCTCACCGTAATAAAAAAGGAACTACAGACCACAACACAGATGGGTTACACATTATCACAAACCAAGAAGCTAAGCAAGAGCAGCACTGTTCCAATTTAATGATACTCAGAAAAGGCACACTGGAACAACCAGGCCTTAAACACATTTTTTTAAATTTCTCGATGGAAGACTCAAAACAAATATTAAATGGAAGGAAGTTCCATAGAGTAGGGGCTGGTCAACAAAAAGCTCCACTCCACGTCTGATCAAATCAGTATTTCTGATTAGATGGTTAGACAGAATATCATTACTGACATTGGGGAATATTTGGAACAAGAACTGGGTGAAGATACCAAGGATATCCTGTATAACAGGTCCCATGGGCTACTGATAAAATCTTAAACTTAATTTTATTGGCTATGGGAAGCCAGTGTTGTTCCGCTAACAGAGTTGCATGGTCTGATCGCTGAGCTCTGTAAATTAGTTTCACGGCAGTATTTTGCAGAATTTGGAGCTTTTTCAAATTATATAGTGTGACACCTGCTAAAAAGGAATGATAACAATCCAGTCTATTTAAGACTAAGGCATGAATTAGGGTCTTGAGAGCTCTGTGATCAAAACAGGCCTGATCGATTTAGGGGGTTAATTACTACAATGTGCTAATGTTAATGCACATTAGTTCACCATAACACGAGTTATTTTAACGCAGGTCCCATGTTAATTCCTAAAGTCTCTATGTAAGGTATAGCCACCTTCAGTCCAGGGTCTTTCCCACTGAATCCTACAGTAACTGTTGTCGTAAGGCTATGTTTATTATATTGTGAACCACAATGATGTGCAATTTATTGTTTGAATCGCGGTATACCAAGTATACAAATAAATAGATTAAGGATATCCTGAAACCTTAGTAGATGTGTGTCCATTGAGACTGGAGGTTGTCTATCCCTGTCTATCACCTTAGCAAATTATCTTATTACAAAATACCTGAAGGTAGCCCATCCATGCCTCTAGAGCACATGGGACATGGGTTGATGGCCATTACTCTAGGTCTGATGGAAAGAGAATGAGGGGAATTTTGTCGGAACCTCAGATTATCCTTTTTCTTTTATTATTTCTATAATTTTTCTTAATTTTAAAATCTCAGCATTGTTTCCTGAAACCCCAAATGTTTTTCTTTCAAATATCCAGAATTTGGATAAAGTTCTAGGGGCTTTACAAAAGCCAGAATCTCTCTATATTCTTCCATCATAATGAGAAACTCTTAATAAATGCAGTCATGTCAAAAGTCATTTTACTAGTGAAAGCATTAACATCTCTCCCCCTCAACTGCTTCCCCTACCTGCAGAAGTGTATGCTCTTTCCAGTCCTGGTTGCAGTTGCAGGGCTGGGGTACCAAATTGTAGGTGCCTGTGTAACCTGCTGTGAAAGGATTTTCCAGCTCTGGCTATATGAAAAATTCCACTTCTATTTATCTGTGCTAAGTTGCCTTTGACACAGATAAATTGAAGTGGAATTTTTCATATAGTGACAGCTGAAAAATTCTTTCACACCTGGTTACCCAGGCACCTAAAATTTGGTACACCAGCCCTGCAACATTTTAAGTTGCCTTTGAGTACAGGTGTAGCCTAGTGGTTAGAGCAACTACCTAATACCCCGAAGATCAGGGGTTCAATGCCCACTGGCACTCCTTGTGACCTTGGGCAAGGCGCTTTAACCTCCACTGCCTCGGAAGAAAAGGTTGGCAATCTACTTCCTGTGATACATTGCCAAGAAAACCCAGAGGCAGCTGGGTTGCCAGGAGTCAGCACTGACTTGACAGCACTAAAAAAAAAAAAGAGTTGCCTTTAATCACTTGCTATATACATATTCTATCTTGTATCATTAATCAGTGCTTTAGGTATGTATATTGTTTCATCATGAAAATTTATTATTAATTCATTCATCTGATTGCTAATTTGAACCAAAAAAATGCAGCTGATTTAACATGAGAGAAATGTCAGTCCTAATTATATGAAATTCTCAATCAAGGTTTCCTATTTACCTTCATCTTTTATCATATCTGCTTTTCTAAACCCTGTATTAATTTACTATTTTGAACACTTAACTGCAACAACTATACAATCAAATCATTCAAACACAACTTAAAGATAATTGTTTTGTAGTAAGTACCTAAAAGTAGGTTTCTATGGAATGCAAAATCATTTAAAAGCAGGAGAAATGGAATGATACAACAGAGTTTAATTTGCTGAAAATATTGTTTCTATATAATTATAACCCACTGAAATTGTATTATATATTCAAATTCATAGTTCAAATGAGATAACCAATTCAAAACCTAATGGGCCAATATTCAAAGGGACTTACATATTTACTGGCAGCCCCTAAATGTGTAAGTCCCCTGTCTGTTGATGTTCAGCAGTATATATAGACCCTGCCACTGAAAAACTCTAAATGCACCAGCACCATAGGTGGCAGGATGGGGTAGTAGGACACTGCAGCCAATGTTTTGCATCAGCAAATAGAGAACTTGGAGGTGGGGCTGGAAATTGGTTTGTTTGGCCTCTGCTACTCCTTCCCAGCACTAACCTGGTAGTGCCAGAATCGAGTTAGGATAGTCCATCTAGCTAAAAGTATAGTGCTGATAAAAATAAAAGCTCTCTTACATTAAACCACTTCGCTGGAATATAGCAGCTGAATATCACCACTATATATACATACCTGCTACTGGTCAGGAGTTTGCAGGTGCATGGTTTGGAACCGAATCTACCAATCCGTGTGTAGGTTTTTGTTTTTTTTTAATCCGAAACCCAAGCAGTATATAAGGGGGCTCTGACTGGCTGCTGCATCACTGCTCACCTCTTCAAAGGAAGGAAAGACAGCCTTTGCTGATTGATTGTACACCACCCTGACGCCTGTGCTTGGGCGGTATATCAAGCACAACAATAAAGATAAAGATTCTAACAGGCGACAGGCTAAAGGTGGAAACAGATATACTACTAATGACAGGGAGAGTAGACGTTTACATTTCAAAAATATAGCTGTGTTACTGACTTATCTTGTAGCAGAAGTGACAGTCCGTGTGACTTCAATGCAGAGACTTCCACTGAGACTGTGTGTGCGCCAAGCGCGAGTCCGTTGAGGTGATTGCGTCAGTGCCCAAGGCAGATAACAAGCAAACTACTGATGACTGAATGGGGCAAGATACTACTCGTGCTATAAAGAGATAGAGGGCTACCTGGTCTGTCTATGGACAGGGAGAACAACAGGATTTTTCATTTGAAATAGAGATCCGTGACCGACAGCGGCAACCAAAGCAAGCGCAACACTCCCAGACTGGGTTGGATAAGATCTTGGAATCAGATAATGATGAAATATCCAAGAATTAGAAATGGATCGTTCTGAAAGTATTTCATGAATGGTGGCTAGAGAGATTAGGTGCGACAACCCACAGGTCTGGACTGGACTACAGGGACGATAAGGAGAGAGGTGGTTATTACTAGCCCAGTGTCCAATGAGGACGAGGCCCCTAATGCAGACAGATGTAAGTTACATTATAAGTAGACCTCTGACTTCTAATCTGCTGTTAACCATAGCAGTGGTCAAGCATATGGGGAGGGATTCAAGGGGGGGGGGGGGAGTATGTCTGGAGGTATTTTTGTGCCCTGGAAGAGTAATGCTTTGATGGTTTGTCTTATTTCAGGTATAGCAAACACCTCAAAATAAATAAATAAATAAACGTGAGCCAGGAAAAGATAATTGGCAATCAAACACCTCCATGAAATACCACTTATAAAAGTCACATAAGGCTGTGTTGCTTTCAGAGGAGCCTGGAAATCAGAAGAATGAACTAGTAGCAGCAGAGGAACAGGAGAAAAGGAGGGGCTAGCAGCAGCCAGTCTGTTAACGTAGCTCATCAGCTCCTGCCACCAGTTACAACAAAACAGGCGCTACCCTGGACAGAGGCAGGCTGTAATGGAGCAAATGAGATGGTGTCGCATCACACTGACCCATGCCAAGGGGCAGGCGGCATCTAAAGCGGTTACACGATACATAGGTCAAATGATTGCTTTCGATGATCAACCTCCGTAGGGTGAGGAGAAGGGGGTGTTAAGCTGCTGCTCCATCCATTAGCTCTTGAGTAGGAAGTGCCCAGCAAGGCAGCATTTAACAGAAAGGTGATCCCCATTCTGTTCATTCAGTGTCATGCCCAGCTGGAGAAGGGAGGAGCATTGCTTACGGTTTATTAAAATTTACTGTACCGCCCTTCGGGCCAGCAGAGCAGTTTATGGTAATAAAATCCATTTTACAAGTGGTATCTGAGCAGCCAGAATGCTGCAAGTGTGCATTAATCATCTCTCACAGCACACTGGTGGCAAAAAGTGTTTCTCTGCTAGATTTAAAACCTAAGAGGGTATCAGTGGGCTGCTCTGCACATCCAGGTGATGGACCAGAGCCATACCTCAGTCCATATCTTAGAAGCAATTCAGGAATGATTGAGGGCTGGTGTGGTAGCAGAGACATGAAAATCAATTTGTTTTCGTTACAGACAGTGGCAACAATTTGATCAAGGCGGTGAGTGATGGGGGCTTTGCACATTTGCTGCATCTGACAGTAAAGGACGCCCTAGGGCTGGAGTGTAAAGAGGGAGGCAGCAGATCTTGTGTGAGCTCACAGAAAGGTGCAGGAACGTAGCTGGCCATTTCAACCAAAGTGTGAAAGGAAGGCAGCAGCAAAGGGAGAAGCAGGCATCAACCAGTGAACCTCTGAATAAACTGATTAAAGATAGCGGCACTAGATGGAATTCTACAGAATTAATACAACAGAGGTTAGGTTGAGTAGCAGGCTGTCTATGGAGACTGGCACTGGGCTGGACAGTCCCCCTGGGCATCAGGATCAGATACATATGGCGCAAACAGTTTATGTTCTGTAGCCCTTTAAGGATGCCATAAAGGCCCCGAGTTCAGCCACAGCCACTTTGGCAGAGGTCATCCCTGGAACAAACGATGGAGGAATTTCTGAAGAAAAAAAGAATTTTCAAAAGGAGGTGCTGGTTTTAGTAGCATGCTTAAAGAAACAAGTTGAAAGTCATCTCAAACCTCTTACCCAGTTTCAATGCTACACATTGGCTACTATGTATGATCCGTGGGTGGAAGGACGTATTGCTCTCCAACTGAATAGCCTTGTTGCTGGAAGGACAAGCTGATAGCTTGGGTCACAGAGGAACAAGAAAATAGAGGTGATATGCAAGAGAGAGAGAGAGAGAGAGAGAGAGGGTTCTCCTTGCAGACCTGTCAGTATCAGCTGCACACCAACAATGTCAGCTTTTTCCTCTTCACCCTCCTTCAGCCATCACCTCCCCCACCCTTGCCACTGCAGGACCTAGTCTTTTGACAAAGGCCATAGCTTCAGCACTTGGCAACACAGGTCAATGTCTACACCTCAAACAGGAGATGATTAAAGAAAGGCAGCGGATGCAGCAGGAGTGGGAGTCCGTGGAGTTCATCTTCCGTGAGCATCGCGGGCACTTCTTAAAACCAGGTTTTGGCATTGTGGAAAATTGTAAAGTAATAAAATAAAATAAGAAAATGTTGAGAGAGTGTAGAGGTCCATCTTGCTGGCAAGGCGGAAGAAGTGAAAGTGGCCGGCTGGGGGCGGTCCAGTGGGTGGGCCGGGGGGGGGGGGGAGGATCCTGCCCAGAAGGGAAAACCCCTTCTGGGCTAGAGAGAGAGTACTCCGTCCACGGCGCCGTCGGATGACGTCACCAGGTGTGGCTGACTTCATCCTGCTTGTCCTAGGAGAAAACGCCCAAGTTGATGGAGAAGTTGTTGTTCCTTAAGATTAGCCTCCTTGTGCTAGGTTTCCCTGAAATGCCATGTGAACAGGGTGAGGATTGATTATATATTGTGCTAAATGGGATAGTGAGGGTGCTTTATGTATTGTCTTTTCTTAGTGTGTTAAGTGCAGAACAGATGCAGATGTTACTTCTGCCCAGGGGTAGGTGGTACTGTCTTTAGCAAATATGCCCTTTGTACTGCATTTTGTAATTGCCTGGACGGCTGCCTCCATCACCTCCTTCCCTCTGCCACAGTGCTCCTATGAAAATGCCAGGGGTGGAACTTGCTACACCAAATCAACTCTGTTTTTTCCCTTTCTGGTCCAATATCCCTGGACAACAGACACCCCATCCCAAGACCCCATCGCCCTAGGCAGGCAGTTAAATGAATAAGGCATCACACATAGGAAATCAAAGAAAAAACTATTAATATTATTATTAATGTGTTTGATTTTCTTTTTCATTTTAATACACATTTAAATATGTACGGAGAAGAGGGGAAGGGAAAAGATGGAGCAAAATAAAAGGGGGGATCCCAGGGAGATGGAAGGACGGAGCCCGAGGAGTGAGGGCCCGTGCAATGCACTCTAGAGTGTCAATCATTCTTTCCTCTTTCGAATGCACAGCATCCCATCAGGAAAGAATGAGCTCATGAGTGTTACACAAAGCCTCTCATTTCAGACACTAGTCTTACCCTGACATCTCCCTGAGCCTCCAAAACGGTCTAGAGCAGCGATGGCGAACCTATGGCACGCGTGCCAGCTGTGGCACGCGAAGGCCTTGCAGCTGGCACGCGGGAAGGTTCGCAATCGAAAAAAAAAACAACAACCCTGTCTGCTGCCGTTGTCGGGGCCGCCGCGGCAGAATCGAGCGTGCCGCGGGGCCCCCCTGTACCCACCCGGCAGAGCCTGTCCTCCCCGTAGCAGCTCTCTCTTTGGAGCTGCAGTCAGACGCGCCGGCTTGCAGAGCGCGAAGGGAAGAGTTTCCCTTTCGCGACTCTGTTAAGCCCGCGGGGGCTGATGGGAACCCATCAGCCCCCACGGGCTTAACAGAGCAGCGAGGGAACTCTTCCCTCGCGCTCTGCAAGCCGGCGCGTCTGACTGCAGCTCCAAAGAGAGAGCTGCTACGGGGAGGACAGGCTCTGCCGGGTGGGTACAGGGGGGCCCCGCGGCACGCTCGATTCTGCCGCGGCGGCCCCGACAGCGGCAGCAGACAGGTTTTCTTTTTTTTTTAATTTTCCCTGGGCTGGGCTGGGGGGGGTGGGGGTTAGGAGTGGTGATGGGCTGGGGGGGGGGTTAGGAGTGGTGATGGGCTGGGCTGGGCTGGGGGGGATAGGACTGGTGATGGGCTGAGGGGGGGTTAGGAGTGGTGATGGGCTGGGCTGGGGGGGGTTAGGAGTGGTGATGGGCTGGGCTGGGCTGGGGGGGTTAGGAGTGGTGATGGGCTGGGCTGGGGGGGTTAGGAGTGGTGATTGGCTGGGCTGGGCTGGGGGGGTTAGGAGTAGTGATGGGCTGGGCTGGGCTGGGCTGGGGGGTGTTAGGAGTAGTGATGGGCTGGGGTGGGGGGGTTAGGAGTAGTGATGGGCACTGGGCTGGGGGGGTTAGGAGTGGTGATGGACACTGGGCGGCCTTCGGTGGGTAAGGAGTGTTGAGGGCCAATGGGCTGGCTGCGGGGGTTAGGACTGGTGAGGGGCGATGGGCTGGGGGGGTAGGAGTGGTGATGGGGTGGGGGGGGGTTTAGGAGTGGTGAAGGGCAATGGGCTGGGGGGGTTAGGAGTGGTGATGGACACTGGGCTGGCTGGGGGGGGGTTAGGAGTGGTGATGGGCACTGGGCTGGCTGGGGGGGTTAGGAGTGGTGATGGGCGCTGGGCTGGGGGGGTAGGAGTGGTGATGGGCGCTGGGGGGGGTTAGGAGTGGTGATAGGCGCTGGGGGGGCTTAAACTAAAAATTGAGTGATGGGGGATTAGGACTGGGAGTGGGCTGATGGGGAGGTTAGGACTGGAAATGGGCTGGTGGGATTAGGACTGGGAGTGGGCTATGGGGGGCTAGGACTGGTAATGGGTTGGGGGGGTTGCTAGGACTGGAAATGGGCTGAGTGGAAGGGGGCTTGAACTGCAAATAGCTGTTGGGGATGGGGCTTGGAATGGAAATGGGCTGAGGGGAAGTGGGGGGCTTGAACTGCAAATAGCTGATGGGGACGGGGCTTGGAATGGAAATGGGCTGAGGGGAAGTGGGGGGCTTGAAGAAGGGAATGGATGCTGGGTGAGACTGGAACTAGAAGGGAGCTGATGTTGGGGGAGGATTAGAATGGGATGGGGCTGGGAGAGTAAAATGGAGAGGGGAAAAATATTTTGTGTAGGAGGGATGAAAAATCTACAATTGGCCAGGTATTGGGAGAGTAATTGGGGATTGAGGATGGAGGGGTAAAATTTGTGTGGATGAAATAGGAATGAGGAAAGAGCAAAAGGAGAAAGATTAGTATGTTAAAGCAGATGTAGAGAGAGAGAGAATGGAAAAAAAACTAGAAGAGAGAAGAAAGGACAAATGGACAGCAGACGATGGAGAGTTAGCAGAAAACATGAAGAAACCAGAAGAAAATGGCTGGACCAATTGCAACTGAAAAAAAATGCACAAAAGGTAGAACGATATCTCTTTATTTTGAATTTATTAACTGGAATATGTCAGCTCTGGGAAATGTGCATCATTAACATCTGCGCTTTGTTTGGTACAAGAGGAAATTCCTATTTGACGTTGCCACTTGTTCTCTTTCCCCAGTATTCACTGAAATGTATTGGTTTAATATTTGCAGTGTTGCCTTTTGATAGGTAGGGTATGGTGCTTTGTGAGTCCTGGTAATGCTGTCAGGATACGGCGGGTTTGCTATGGGTTCTAAATGGGCAGCGTTTGTAGTAGTTCCTAATGTGCCTGGCGGTTGGCACTGGATTATAGTAATGTAGAAATCTTTTAGTCTTTCTTTATCCATACACTCATTAAGAGACATGTTTACTAAAAGTTAGTGTATGGTAACATTATGCAAATATTTATGCAAATAAGACCACTTATGCAAATGACGTGCTGGCACTTTGAGGAAATTCTTTGGTTTTGTGCGGCAGTTTGGGCACTCGGGCTCAAAAAGGTTAGCCATCACTGGTCTAGAGGATCCGCTGCACCTCAGCCGATACTCCAATCTTTTTAAAACTAGTGGGAATGGCATGTGGAAGCTTTTCTTCCCACCAATCCCAGCATGCTCTGTTCTAGGTTGCTTGACCTCAGCATGACCCAAAGACTTCCAGGCATCCCTGGGAAACGTCCATGACAGGAACTATGTCCTAATCACCCTGGGGTTGAGTGGATAAAAAGGGGGGAGGAACTCCACAGAGCAAATGTAGTTACTATTATTGAGAAATGCATTTCTTTGAGGACCTATGTTTTAAATATTCCCTGATACAGATGATGTACGAAAATCTTCCTAATGCAATGATATATCAGACTATGGACAGATAAGTGATCCCTATTGCTAAAATGAATTTCTGAAAAACAAAAACAAAAAAGGTTTTGTAATATATTAAGGAGGAAATATTCATGAAAGTATTTGTGATAATAATCTGTGAAAGCTATTTACAGGACCGATGATGCGATGACCTTGAGCTAACTTTTGTACTGGGCATGTTCACTAATAGCATGGGCATGCTAGCTAATAGCATGGGGTTTAGTGTGCAGTTCTGGCACCATGCTAAAAGGTAGTGCAGGGCTATGTGACCTTCATAGCATGCATCGGGGTGGCAGCAGGGCCGGATGGGGATGTCCCTGAGGTAGTGCAGCTAGCATCGGAATTTGCAGCCTACACTACCTGCGCTCGGCGCAAGTAATGCAAGGGCCTTTTTGCCATGTTGAAGCATGATAACTGCAGGGGGATGGAAGTACCTGCCCCCTGTAGTTAGCTCACAGCCCCACACTGGTTATGCAGCCCACACATATGTGTTACTAATGTGGAGCTTACTAAACATGACCCCTTCTAAGTGGTTTTGATGGTCCATTTTAAACATAGAAACATAGAAATATGATGACAGAAAAAGACCACATGGCCTATCTAGTCTGTCCTTCCATAACAACAACAGTCCCCTTTTTACCTTTAGAGGTCCTCTGTGTTTGTCCCATGCTTTTTTGAATTCAGTTACTGTCCTCATCTCTACCACCTCCACTGGGAGACTATTCCACGGATCCACTACTCTTTCCATAAAGAAATATTTCCGCATATCACTCCTGATAGAAACATAGAAATATGATGACAGAAAAAGACCACATAGCCTATCTATATCATTTCATAAAAAGTATTAACTTACTGTTGTCAAGATATTTTTGATCAGTGTCTATTTTAGCTATTTTTGGGGCTATTTGTTGGAATATAAACTGGTGTTTTATAAAAGCAACACAGCTGCCTATATGCCTTTATAAAATAGGCACCCAGAACATTATACAACAGTGTGCAACAACAGATGCACAAATTCACACCTGCTCCAAAGTTTCTTTTCCCTATCCAGCATGTCCACTTGACACACTTTTCTCTTCTCCCAGGCCACCCCTACTTCTTTCCCAAAACTCTCTCTTAATCTCTTCTTCCTCCTCTAACCTTCTTATCCTATTTTGTCCTCACTTCTTAGTTTGATTTTTCAGAGAGAAGTGGAGGGGTGATGAGTTTAATAGCTCTTTAGCTGTTGCACACCCCCATTCTAAACTTTTCTGCTACCTTCTTCCTCCTACTCTACTGCCCCCTACCCACATCATTCGCCCTCCTATAGGCAGCTCCTTTCCTCTGCAGAATAAGTTCACCCATTCCTTTAGTGGCCCCGTCTCTCACCCCTCCCTAGGAGATTCAGCTCACATAACTATTTCTTATTGCCCCTTCTTTCCTGCTCCCCCTTCCCAGAACCAACTTATCTTTATTACCTGGGATCAGCCCTATTTTCCCACCCCCTTGCAGCACGTTTCTCAGTAGTCCCATGCCCAGGGAGTCCCTACGAACCGCTCCCCCACCTGCATGCCCAAGTCTTGGAAACTGAACAGCGAGTGACTTCATATCTCCAGGCCCCCAGCCTGAAAGCTCCAGAGATCACATGCTGAGCAGGAGTCAAGATACAATACAGAAGCCCTGGATACAGAAGTGTGCACTCATATCTACCCACCTCATTCAGCTCTAATGCCAACAGAGGGTGTGGCTGGCATGGAAAGCAGAGTTAGGGCTGGCTCTAAGCTAACCTGCACTTTGTGCTAAAGTGGAAATTGGCACCCCCTTTGGAGGTGGCAGCTTTAGCACAGCATTCCCTCCTTGAGAAGTGGCAGTCAATTGAGCACAACAGCCATCTTTCATTCTGAGCCTTTGGTCACTGCAGTCTACCATGGGATGTAACAGAGGGAGGCCATCCCACTATCAGCCTACTATCCCACTATCATCCCACTATCCCTACTATACCTATCCCACTATCCCTACTATCAGCCTACTATCCCACTATCATCCCACTATCCCTACTATCCCACTATCATCCCACTATCCCTACTATACCTATCCCACTATCCCTACTATTAGCCTACTATCCCACTATCATCCCACTATCCCTACTATCCCTATCCCACTATCCCTATCCCTACTATCCCACTATCAGCCTACTATCCCTATCCCTACTATCCCACTATCATCCCACTATCCCTACTATACCTATCCCACAATCCCTATCCCTATTATCCCTACTATCTCTACTGTCAGCCTACTATCCCACTATCCCTACTATCCCTATCCCTACTATCCCACTATCAGCCTACTATCCCTATCCCTACTATCCCACTATCCCTACCCCTACTATCCCACTATTATCCCACTATCCCTATCCCTACTATCCCAATATCAGCCTACTATCCCTATCCCTACTATCCCACTATCCGCCTACTATCCCTATCCCTACTATCCCACTATCAGCCTACTATCCCTATCCCTACTATCCCACTATCATCCCACTATCCCTACTATACCTATCCCTACTATCCCTATTATCAGCCTACTATCCCACTATTATCCCACTATCCCTACTATCCCTATCCCTTATCCCTACTATCCCACTATCATCCCACTATCCCTACCCCTACTATCCCACTATCCCTACCCCTACTATCCCACTATCAGCCTACTATCCCTATCCCTACTATCCCACTGTCATCCCACTATCCCTATCCCTACTATCCCACTATCATCCCACTATCAGCCCACTATCCCTACCCCTACTATCCCACTATCCCTACCCCTACTATCCCACTATCCCTATCCCTACTATCCCACTATCAGCCTACTATCCCTATCCCTACTATCCCACTATCATCCCACTATCCCTACTATCCCTATCCCACTATCCCTACTATCCCACTATCATCCCACTATCAGCGTACCTCGGGCTCTGTTTATGTTTATATTTATTCTGGATTTGCTTGATCACCTCTCACTATATAGCACAGGAAAGCAATTTACAAAAAAAAATTTAAATCGATAGGAGGAAAAGAACTACAAAAACAGATGGGACAGTGATAGAACAGTGTATAGCCACACTCTGTGCTGAAAACCCACAGAGGGTCCGCAAAATGAATAGGTGGGGAAGGTACCTTGATAAAAGATCAGCAAAGGCTAATTCAAAGTAATAAGCTTGTAATGCCACCTTGAATTTTGGGAAAGACGATTCAGTATGGAGGTAAAGAGGGAATTCCACAGGGAGGGAGCCAAAAAGAAAAATGCATAATTGCGAATAGTTTCATAGTGAGAACAATTTACCTGGGGGAAAGAACTGGATGATCTGCATTCTGAGAACAAAGTAAACGAGTGGGTTGATAGGGAATAAGGAGAGAGAAGAGATAAATTGGCAAACAGGTACAGAATGCCTTGAGAGCAAGGAGCAGAACTTTAAAACAGCAGCAATATGAAATGTGACTGCAGCACAGGAGCGATCTGATTTGGTTGTGTTTGGCAGCATTATGAAGAAGTCTAATTGCCATACTTTGAACCGGCTGCAATCATCTGGAGCTCATAATTACTAATATCACACAGGATAGCATTGCTGTAGTTGAGCCTCGATGGAACAAGCGAATGGACTTAATCGCATGAACATGTTGAAGAGCAAAAAAGGAAGCTTTAACCTATACCCAATAATGCTGATAAAAATGAAGTTCTAAATCAACCATACCTGTTAAAAAAAGAGGTCAAATACCTAGGTATAATAATAGACTACACTCTCACCATGTTACCGCACATAAAACAGACCGTAAAAACCATATTCTACAAACTCAAAGCTATACAACACCTAAGGCCTCTCCTCGAAACACATGACTTTAGATCTGTAGTCAGTACACTCATCACACCCCACTTCGACTATTGCAATAGTCTCCTAATTGGCCTTCCACAAAAAAACACCTACCTGCTACAAAGAGCCCAGAACATCTGCGCAAAAGTAATTGCCAAGGCTCGCCTAACAGACCACGTAACCCCAATACTGCTAGAATTACACTGGCTCCCTATAAATAGCCGAATCAGATATAAAATAATCCTAACAACCTTCAAACTCATAAACAGCATCGCCCCCTCACATCTGTCCACACTGCTGCACGCTCCAACTGAAACGAGAACTCACAGACAAAATGCAGCCCACTCCCTTAACACACCAGAAGCCTTCAGGAAATCTAAGAAAACTACAAGCTCCAGAGCATTCTCATTCGCTGCCCCTACGCTCTGGAACGATCTCCCAATAGACCTTCGCATCATAAAAGACCTCTCTCAATTCAGGAAAGAACTAAAAACTTACCTATTTTCCGAACGCTTTGAAATCCCCTACCCCCCAAGTCTAGCTCCACAGCAACCACAGTCACACAAACACAAAACCCCTGAAATTACAATTAACTAACTCCTAACAGTCCCCCGCCACACACACTCCTGACTTACGACAAAAAAAGGAAATTAATTCCAATACCTACACATGCCCAATAACTATCCAACTCTGTAACACACTATACATAGCCTCTGTAAATAGCCAATGTAAATAGTTTGACAATTGTTTGTATTATTACCTGTACATAGTTGAATTCTACTGTTCAATGTAAATGTATACAGATGTGTACAAGATTGTTAAACTGTTCCATGTAAACCGCCCTTGATCTCTGGAAGGGGCGGTATAAAAGAAATAGATAAATAAATAAATAAATAAATAAAATAAATAAATCCAGAGTGACATCTAAATAAAGGAGAGTGATAAGGGAGCCTGTGATGAGAAGGGATACAGAAGGGGTAATAGAACGGCCAATGATAGAGTGCCTAGGACTTGGTGGGGCTGAGTTTCAAGTGGTCGACGTCCAACCAAAAGGCAACAAAGTCAAAGCAAAGATTGGCTCCTGACCTTTGTCAGGTTGAAAGATCAGTGTAGATAAATAGCAATATATCATCAGCATAAAAATAAAAACGAACACCTTGATCTTGTTTGTTGGTTGTTAGAGGTGCCAAAAAGATATTAAAAAGCAGCAGGACTAGGATGGAGCCCTGAGGGACTCCATAATTAGAGTTGAACAAAGAGAGTAGGAATCATGCCCCACAAGAATGCTGGTTGTACATTTACTAAGACAGAAATGAACCGGAGTAAGATTGTACCTCTGATATTGATATCAATCAGACGCTGTAGGAGCAGATTATGGTTTACTATATTGAAAGCAGCAGTGAAGTTCCAAAGAGATCAGCAATGCCGCATGACCAGAATCAAGGGAGGAGGGAAACTCAGACAGCGATAACAGTGGTCTTAGTACATTAACCAACTCTGGTAAGGGTGAAGGATATTAGTTTTAGTCTGAGAATTTTAGAAGGAAACACCTTTTCAATCAATACAAGACGGAAAGGCCAGATTGGAAACTGGGTGATAGTTACAGACTGAACTAATGTCAAGAAATGCGTTCTTTAGAATGAACCAAATTTCTCCCTGTTTAAGAATATCAGGAACTTGACCTGACACTAAACTGTTATTGAACAAAGAGAGAATCAGTGGTAAGGCATCTAAATCCGATAGCTTTAGCAAACCAAATTTGTTAGTTTTAGCCAGACGAATAGGGTCAAGAAAGCATATGCATGATAAATACAAGTTTACTCGCTACTACATAGGACAAGGAATTAAACAAAACCCTGTGCCAAGTGTAAAAAAAATGGACTTGCTGGATGATTTAAAGGGCAAGATCCAATGGGGTTAGAGGTGGAAGGGGTGTGTGTGAAAGAAGTGATGGGAGTGGTGAATAACTGCTGAATCTCTGATTTTAGAAACAAAGTAAATGGCAAATTGTTCTGGCTTAGGGAAAATACGGATGGTAGAAACCAAGTTGGAGTATGACAAAGAAAGTCACAATAAAGCAGAAAACAGTGTTTCAGGTTTATTGTTATTAAGCCCGTTTCGTCCATTATAACGAGGCAGAATTAAAGTGATAACATTCTAGCCAAGAACGAGCCAATTGGATTCTGGATTATGCCAGGCTCTTTCAGCCCATCTGGTCTGCTGATTGAGAAGTGTTAAACCAAAATGACACTAGAGATGACACCTTCTATGTTGACAATGAAATGGGAGAGAGGGTGCTACTTTCTCAAGAAATTTGTTCAAGGAGCGACCTGGGTTTCTAATGGAAAGAGAAGGGAAATCATGTGGAAGATAATCAAGAAGAGATGGTAAGAAAGTATGGCTGTCTTTTGACAATGCCCAGGACACACTAGGAGGAAGACCAGGGCTATAGTTACTATGAAGGATAGTGCAAACAAAAGTGATCAGAAAATGATCCATCCAGGGAAGTGTAGATGATTGGAAAATCAATATCAAAAACACAATGCAACACGCAATAATTTAACAATGTTTATATATAGCACCTATTTATCATATAACAGTGTAATGAACACACATCTTTCAAAAATATAAAAGATACATCAATATATGTTAAAGAGTATTTGTGTACATTTTAGTAATTGGAGTGAATGAGTCCTAGATTTTGTGTGTTTATGTAATCTTTAGCTATTCAGCTATTTGCGGTTTATGAAATTTGCAGTGATATTGCCTTTGGAAGTAATATAAAACACAAGACATGATATATTATTAATGGTCAACATATATTGATGTATCTTTTATATATATGGTCAACATATATTGATGTATCTTTTATATATATAATAAATAGGTGTTATATATAAACATTGTTAAATTATTGTGTGTTGCATTGTGTTTTTGATATTGGTTTGGACGATTGGAAAATAGTGTGTGAAATGGCAGCAAATCCAAACTTTATTGTAGTAAACATAGAAATGTGACGACAGAAAAAGACCACATGGCCTATCTAGTCTTTCCTTCCATATCAAGAACTACAACAGTCCCCTTTTTACCTTTAGAGATCCTCTGTGTTTGTCCCATGCTTTTTTGAATTCAGTTACTGTCCTCATCTCTACCACCTCCACTGGGAGACTATTCCACGGATCCACCACTCTTTCCGTAAAGAAATATTTCCGCATATCACTCCTGAATCTATCTCCCTTCACCCTCATCCCCTCATAGAAGAACTTGCTTTCAATTGAAAGAGGCTCTCTCCCTGAACATTTATGCCACGGAGGTATTTAAACATCTCAATCATATCACCTCTATCCCGCCTTTCCTCTAAGGTGTACATATTAAGATCCTTCAGTCTGTCCTCATATGCTTTACAATGAAGACCACTAATCATTTTAGTAGCCACCCTCTGCACGGACTCCATCCTGTTCACATCCTTTTGAAGGTGCGGTCTCTAGAATTGCACACTATACTCTAATGCGTTTCAGCATATGCCTTCCTCATAGAAAACAAAACAAATTGAAGAATGACAAATATGACAACAATATCTTTTGATATTTTAGTGCTTTGGTTCAAGTTGGCTGATGTTTCTGTTCCAGTTAGTGGCGCTCCTTTGTATACGTTCTCCTCTTTAACGACTTCATGACAGCTCTGATAGTAAAAACAGCATTGTGTTTTCCATTTTTAAGTCACTTTCTTACAATTTAATTATTTTGCTATTATGCATCCCTGCTAACCAACTATGCTAGTTTGGCGTTTCATTATAATTCTCTTGCTGTTATTGCTCATGCATGCACTACTAGCCTTACAGAATGGAGCCTATATTTTAAACTGTTTAGTCAGGTGGCTGCCCCACTATAGGGCTTAGGTGGTTTGGCTGTAACTGGTACAGATCCTCTTCTTGATTTGCCGGCGTTTTCACCCTCTGATCTTTGTTTTTTTGGTGTGAACACCAGCAACTTTAAAAACACACCATATTACATGCTCAGTCGTTCAATACTACGCTGATAGGCTTCAAAGGATCATGGACATTGAGACAAGTTCCCGTTCTCTCTGAAACAGTACTTGTTTCTTTAGGATGTGGTGTGCACTCGTTGAATTTTAAGCAGATTGATTTAATTTATATAAGGTCTCCCTTTATACGCTATAGATTTTTGCCACTGGCATTTACCAACATGCACAAGCACTCTTACCAATATACGAGTAAGTGCCTACTGAATTTGTTTCATATTCTGTCCATACAATTGGATAAGTAAGGCTTTTCAATTCTAATGTATCTCTAACCATTGTTAGATGACATTTTACTAATATAGATAAATAGAGGTTATACTTTATAATACTAATGCCTTTATGCCACTGTATATTTTCTGTTAATATGTACAAAAATGGAAAGGAACTGAGTGGATATCCTCCTCATCCCATTCGCTTCTTTCTTCCCTTGGTGAAATTATTTCTTACTATTTCCTTATGTTTAAAGCATTAGCCACGTGAATATTAGTTGATTAGATGACACTGTTAACACTGTGCTGAACTAGTGGTCATACCATGTCAGCGTGAATCAACATCTGCCCTTCTTTGTTTTATTGATTATGTTATTTATTTTTTGCGACACCGTATGAGATATTATGGAGATGTTTTTAAGTGTGTATTTATTTATTTCATTTATTTATATTGAATCTCTTATACCTTTATTTTGAAAATTAATCACATGTTTTTATGCATTTTAAAGTTTTAATATGAGCCATGTTTGTTTTACTTTATTTGTTTTGATGATTAAGTTTGTTGGGCTTGATTGAAATAAATTATAAACAGTAATAAAAACATTCTTCAATTTATGCTTTGTTTTCTATGAGGTTATACCCCCTGAGGAAAGCATACGCTGAAATACATTGGGGTAGTACTACAATAAAGTTTGGATTTGTTGCCATTTTACTCTCCGCCCCTTTGTGTGCTGTGTTTTTCTGCATGAGAGGTTGTACTCCTTTGGACTTCTGACAATTGGAAAGTAGACAGAGAATATGGAGACTGATCAGAGGCGAAGACAATGTTCAACAAGTGGCCTGCCATGTGAATTGGAAAGAAAGTGTAGTTACTCACCTGTAACAGCTGATCTCCAGAAACAGCAGGAATTTAGTCTTCACATATGGGTGACATTGGCACCAACAGAGCGTGGGAACACCCCCCAGTATCCTATAGGAAAGCCTTTGGGAGTACTCCACTGTGCCTGCGTGACTGCCTTCCCACTCTTCTGACTCCTTTCCTCAGTTGGGTTTGTAGCTGAGAAGGAAGAGTAAAAATAACCTACAACTCCATGGGGAGGATGGTGGGTTGTGAAGACTAAATTCCTGCTGTTGGTGGAGATCATCTGTTACAGGTAAGTAACTATGCTATCTCCAGGAACAAGCAGGAATGTAGTCTTCACATATGGGATTCGCTATCTCCCAGATCTACAAGAGAGCTGGAAACCAGGTCAGAGATGTCAGACTGAGTTCATCTGGATATAGACATCCACACCATGGAGATCTGGATAACCGTGTGGGCAGGGGGTGGAGTTGTACCTATGTTCCAAAGAGATGCCGGAGGACCACCTGGCCGAAGGCCACATCCCGGCAGGAGTCCTTGTCCAAGCAGTAGGGCAAAGGTGTGGATAGAGGACCAGGTTGCCCGGCATATTTCGTCAATGGCTACTGAGCATAGGTTAGCTACAGATGTCGCCATTGCGAGCTGTCATATGTCCTGTAAGGGAGAGTCCTGCCTTATCATAAGCGAAAGCAATGTAGTCTGCTATCTATCTGGAAAGCATTCGCTTAGTTCTGGAAGCCCCAGATGAGTGGGGTCAAATGGCACGAAGAGTTGTGAGGACTTGCGGTGATCCCGATTCCTCTGGAGGTAGAAGGCCAGGGTCCGTTTACAATCGAGCATGTGCAGGGTGGCCTCTGCACGGGAGGAATGAAGTCTTGGGAAGAAGACTGGAAGTATGACGGATTGATTTATGTGGAATGGCGATACCACCTTTGGTAGAAAGTGTGGATGTATCCTGAGGACAACCTTATCATGATGGAATCTGGTGTATGGTGGGTGAGCCATCAACACCTGCAACTCACTAATGAGCCTGGCTGAGTTCAAGTCCACAAGAAATATGACCTTCCAAATCAAGTAGCACAGGTGGGTTGTTCTCAAGGGTTCAAATGGAGATTCGAGAAGCTGGGCCAAGACAACGTTGAGATCCCATACCACTGGAGGTAGTCAAATGGGTGGCTTAGAAAGGAAGCGGCCTCTCTTGAAGCATGACATTAAAGAATGCACTGAGATGGATTGGCTATCGATTGGTTCATGAAAAGCTGCAATGGCACTTAGGTGAACTTGAACCAAATTGGTTTTGAGTACTGAAGAGGAGAGGTGCAGTAGATATTGCAGGTTCAGATGTGTCAAATGGATTCATATCCGTGCCATTTGCCTTCTGGTGGAGGGTTTCATAGAAGCCAGGAGGATGTTTTTTCCTTCAGTAGACAGATTGAGATGCTGAAAGACTACACTTTCAACAGCCATGCAGTCAGACGGAGTGATCTCAGATTGGGATGGAGAACTGTTCCATCTTCCTGGGACAGGTGGTTCGGACTGCAGCCTAGATGGATTGGATTAGTCTGTTGTAGTCGAAGAAGGGGAAACCATGGTTGTCAAGGCCAGAAGGAGGCTATGAGTATCATAGTGCTGCCATCCAGCTGAAGCTTGAAGAGGGTTTTCAGTATTAGAGGTGTGGGGGGGAATGCATAAAGCAGTACTCTACTCCAATGTAGATGAAAGGCATCATTTGCTTGGCTGAGTTTGAACGGAACTCTGGAGCAGAAGTGCAATGGGGTAGCAAAGAGGTCAATGACTGGGGCTCCCCAGGCTTTGAATATCTGGGTGAAGAATCTGACTGTCTGTCTGCAAGTTGATTCTGCTCACCTGGAATATATACTGCACGAAGGTGTATGTGGGAGAGATGGCAAAGTTCCACAGGTGACTGGCCTCCTTGCATAGGGGAAACAAACCTGTTCCACCTTGCTTGTTCAGATAGAACATTGCCACTTGGTTGTCTGTCCTTACCAGGAAATGGCTGTTGGTGAGGTAATGGTGAAAAACCTGTAGGGCTTTCAAGATTGTCCGAAGTTCCAATAAATTGATCTGTAGGGATGACTCCTGGGTTGCCCAGAGGCCCCGAGTGCAGAGTGACTCCAAGTGGGCTCCCCAACCGATCTTGGATGCATCCGTCATAAGGGTGTGTTGAGGTTGAGGCATCCCTTTGAGGAGGTTTGCTGGTGTGCGCCACCACAGTATGGAGTGGACTAATGGGCGGGTGGATCCGAATGATCTCATTCAATTGTCCCGTGGATTGCGTCCATTGGGATGATAGAGTCCATTGTCTTAGGTGCATATGTAGTTGTGCATATGGCACTACATGCACTGTGGACACCATATGTCCCAGGAGATGCAGGTAGTACCAAGCCGTTGATGACTGTTGCCGCATGTGGGTGACTAGGTTGACCATTCGGTCCATATGGTCCAGTTGTAGAAAGGCCCTGGATAGCTGAGTGTCGAGCACTGCTCCTATGAAATCCAACCTTTGAGTTGGGGTTAGTTGAGACTTTGGGAAGTTTAATATGAATCCCAGGTGTTGTAGCAATGCTATGGTGGTCTGGCGTGAAGAGCAGAGTTCTTCTGGAGAGTCTGACTTTACCAACCAGTCGTCCAAGTAGGGAAAGACAAAAATGCCCTTGCTTCGCAAGTGGGCCGCTACCACTGACATGCATTTTGTGAAAACTCTGGGAGCAAATGCCAGGCCGAAGGGGAGGACTCTGTACTGGTAATGGGCCCTCTGAAATGTGAAGTGGAGATATCTCCTGTGTCCTGGATGTATTAGGAAATGAGTATATGCAACTTTTAGATCTAGGGAACATATCCAGTCTTGTCCCTGCAGATAGGGCAGGAGAGTTCCCAGGGAGATTATCTTGAACGTCTCCTTTACCAAGAGATTTTGAAGGTTGAAGATAGGCCTGTATCATCTTGACTTCTTTGGGATGAGGAAGTAAGGAGAGTAGAAGCCTTTGTGTAATTCTTGATGTGAAACCTCCTCTATGGCTTCTTGGGTGAGCAGGTTGGAGCTTTCCTCCTTGAGTAGGGCCCTGAGCATGGGTTGGAAAGGATATCTGTCCTTGAAGTGAGGCGGAGGAAGTTGTTTGAAGTTTAATTGACAACCCTCCCCAATGATGTTTACGGGCCACTGCTCAGAGGTGATGGCCTGCCAGTGATTGGCAAAGGAGGAAAGTCAACCTGCTATTTTTAACTGATTGGGCCCCTGCAGGGTCAGGATAACTGTGCTCCCCAGGACGGAGTCAAAAACGGAGTAACCTGTGCTTGAGCTGGTGGCTGTTTGGTAGTTCTGGGCTTCTTACGTAGCCTGTTTGGTTCCCTGCTGCTTGCCCTGTTGTTCAAAAGGGGGCTGTGAGTAAGAAGGGTAGAACCTCCTCTTTTTGGGATAGAGGGGCTTTTTTGCTGCTGGCCTCTTCTTTGAGGGGTCAGCAGTTTTCTTGGAGAGCCTTTTTAGGGTAGTGTCATCAGTTTCAAGCTCTCCGGCCTTTTCTCTCCAATTCTTACCAAACAGGTTTTTCCCAGTGCAGGGTCCCAGTTCAATGTCCGAGGCCTGTAACCATGCCAGCCTTCTAGCACTGATGGCAATAGCAGATGCTCTGCTGGTAGATTCAAAAGCACTGAAAGCTGCCCTCTTAACAAATATGGAGACATCTTGATTGTTCTTGAGAAAAGTTTCAAAAGCTGGCTTTTTGTCATCTGGGATGAATGGTAGGAAGGCTTCCCGATCCTTATTAATCTCCTTTAGGAACATTCCTATATATATAATGTAGGAGTTGTTCCTACTTGCCAGCATGGAGGCCTGGAAAACCATCGGACAAAAGCATCAAGTTGCCTCGATTTTCTTCCAGGAGGTATTGATGCATGTGTTTTGCCATTCTTGATGCGTCGCATCATTGATTCGACCACCATCGAGTGATGTGGTAGTTGTGGTTTTTGAAAACCTGGGGCCTGCGGTACATGATACATCATATCAAGATGTCTGCTGATCAGTGCTATTGTGAGCGAGGTCTCCCACATGCGAAGCATTAGGTTGTGAAGGATCTTGTGTACCGGTAAGATCGTTGCTTCCTTTGATGCTGTGGGGTACTGGATAACTTTCAGTTCCTCCATTCGAGGCTCTGGTTCTGCTGCTGCTGGTATCGAGAGCCCTGCCACCATGTCTCGAATAAATTCTTGGAAGGACATGTCCTCTGGTGGAGATTTGCGGTGGGAGGTGGTGGCTATCAGTGACGGTTCTGATACCGATGCAAAATCCAGGAGGTCCTCAGAGTCAAGGGATTGATGATCTGAGTCCGATGCATCAGACTCTGAGCTTGGAGAATGCTGTCGGTGCCAATGACCATGTGAATGGTGCTGTTGGTGGCAGTCATGCTCTATGTCCTCACCATGCTGAGTAGTCAGCAGCATTGATTGTGGCTCTGCCAATGGAACACTGGGCATCGATGCTGGTAGAGGAGCAGTATAGCTTTGAAGTGGTAGTACTGGGTAACGATACTAACTCTGGTGTCGGTACGGATGTCGATACCAACGCTAGCGGTGCCAGAGTCATCAGTGGTCAGGGTACCGATGCTGCCTGGAGTGCTGCTAATGTCTTCTCAACGGATAGCATGCGCTGATCCAATGAGATTGCCGGTGTCTGGTCTGAGGACGGAACGGAGCTTGCAGCCACCGTTAACAGAACACAGCACCAGGGGCTCTGCCAAGGTAGATGGGACCAACTTCCCTGAGTGCGGAGGTTATCGCAATGGGTTCCCCAGCCCAGTTTGGAGGCATCCGTGATGAGGATCCTGTGAGGGACAGGGGTGAGGAAGGGCATTCCGGTCTGCAGGTGCTGGAGCTGCTGCCACCAGTCGAGGAAGTCGACAAGAGCAGGTCATGACCACTCTGTCCCAAAGGCGCTCTGCAACCACTGGGAGCAGAGAGACCACTGGGTCGGCCGCATGTGCAGGCGGGCATACGGGATGACGTGCACAGTAAACGCCATGTGGCTTAGAAGGCAAAGCATAAGGTAGACAAAGACTGAGGATTGACCCTGGATGTGCCCTGCAAGTGCCTGGAGGCCCTGGGACCTGTTTGGAGGAAGGATGACCTTGGTCTGGATGGTGTCCAACATTGTCCCTATGAACTCCAGGCACTGTGTTGGCTGGAGATGGGACTTTGGGTAGTTTGATGAACCCCAGATGTTCCAGAATGAGGATGGTGCAGGCCGTCGCCTAGCAGGCTTCTGCAGTGATGTCACCATTTATGAGCCAGTCGTCCAGCTACGGGAAGACGAACAACCCCTGGAGATATAGGAAGGTGGCGACCACTGCCAAGCACTTGGTGAAGACCCTTGGGGTAGAGGCCAGACCGAAAGGAAGAACTCTATTGATAGTGGCAGCCTCCCACATGAAGCGGAGGTACTGCCTGTGAAGGGGATGGATAAGAATGTGTGTGTGGGCATCCTTTACATCCAAGGAGCATAGCCAGTCTCCCTGCCGGAGGTATAGCAGCAATGTTCCAAGGGAGAGCATCTTGAACTTCTCCTTCACCAGGAACCTGTTGAGGTCTCACAGGTCTAGGATAGGCCGAAACCCCCCCGGTCCTTTTGGGCATCGGGAAGTAGCAGGAGTGCCTCTGAGTTTGAGGGGGGACGGGTTCCACCGCCCTGTCTGCCATAACATTTGCGAGTTCCTGCTGAAGCAGGTCCCGGTGAAAGGAATATATCAGGACCTCTCCTGGAAAGAACGGCAGGGGTGTTTGTTTGAAGTGGAGGAGGTACCCTTCTTTCACCACCTGCAAAACTCACTCGTCTGTGATGATGGCAAGCCAGCAGTTGGCAAAAAACACTAAATGCTCCCCAGTGTGCTGTGGGGCAGGCCCTCCCGGTGGAACAGAGGCTATGTCCCAGGAGTCAAACCCCCCCCCCCCCCCAGGTTGCACCTGAGGTGCGGACTGGGGCTTGGGGGCATTAGGTTTACGAGGGCTATGCCCTTGGCCCTTGGCCTGCTGGCCCTGTTGGGGAGCTGGGAAGGCTGGGTGCTGAAAGTAGTTTCCGTAAGCCTTCCTCTTTTTTGGGTAGAAGGGCTTTTTACCCAAAGCCTTCCTTCGGGAAGGATCAGCAGTCTTCTTGGAGAGCCTGCTCCTGGTTATATACTCAAACTCCAGCTCAGTGACCTTTTCAGTCATGGGTTTGCTAAAGAGGTTCTCTCCCTGGCAAGGAACATCGACCAACCCATTGCTCCAGGTTGGAAGAATGTAGCCAGGCATGGCGGTGGGCACTAATGCCCAGCCCTGCTACTCTAGCCGCCGATTCAAAGCAGGCATAGGCTACCCGAGTCATAAACTTGGAGCACTCCAGGACTATGGAGACCAGAGTCCGGAACCATTTAAGAGGTTCCTCAAGAGTCCAGCTGCAAACCCGGCAAGTTCCTTCACCGTGTCCCACAAGTACATGCCCATATGCAGCTGGTAGGCCTGGATCCAGCCGATGAGCATCGCACCCTGGAAGCATTTCCTACCCAGAGTGTCCTTGGTGTGGGCCTCCCTACCAGGGGGCACCAAGGAGTGCACATTCTGGCTCTTAAGCATCCGCATGGCTGACTCCACCACCATGAAATTATGGAGGTTGAGCTTTTTGGAAGCCAGGGCTCCAGCAGACCCGGTACATCGAATCCAGCCACTTGCTCATGATGGGAATAGAGGCCGGGGTCTCCCACATCTAAAGAGCAGCCGCTCCAGGATAGGAGGAACAGGCACCATGAGGACCTCTTTGGGGGGGAGCCCGTATTGGAGGATTTCTAGGTCCTCCTCCCAAGGCTCCTCCTCAGTGGCAAAGGCAAGGGCTTTCGTCATGTCCCTCATGAAGTCCAGAAAGGCCAGATCCTCCGGTGGGGACCAGCACCAAGTATCCGGCAGGGAATGGTCCGAGGGCACATCCCTGTGGAGCTAGGTGTCCGGGAATTCATCGTCCTTGGTCTCCCAGTTCGAGATGGAGTAAGAGGAGTCTTCGAAGGTTCCCTGGGCATCTGGGCTGGAACCCCAGCCCGATGGCCCAGGGGTCCCGATGCCCCTGCACCCATCAAATGCGCTCTGTGGGAAAGTCCTCGGTTCCGACTGGGACCGGGCCAGAGGAGCGTCTCAAGGCTGGTGGCAGTCGAGGATTGGCTCCAGCCTCCAAAGAGACCCTTGTTGTGGTGGGGCCTCTAATCAGGATTGATGACCCGGAAGAACCAGGCATCAGAGTCTGCTGTTGGGCCATGAAGTCAGACATACTGCGTTCTAAGAATGCCATCCTGGCTGTGATGACTGATGGCTCTGCAGCCACCGGTATGGGTACTGAGGACATCTGCACCGATGCCAGCGCAATTGAGGGGTGTCCTCGATGAGGACAGAGACCAATCCCTGGATGCTAATGGTGCTTTCTCCTGCTGGTGCAGCTTCAAGGGCCACTCCCAGCCATCACCCTTGGCCTCTCGTCGAGGGTTCCAAGGCCAGGTGCCATGGGACTTCCTCACAGTCCTGGACTCATCATCCGACCACCGACAATGTTAGGCTCTTCGAAGGGTGTCCCTCCTTTAGGTGCCTCAGAGCCTCAAGGGTGTCCTTGAGGCTCTGAGGCAGTGCAGTCACTGCACAAGGAGGGAGCCTCTACGGCGGCCCTTAAGGGAGCTGGCCTAGCAGATGACTTCAGGGCCGACTTGGTCTTAGGAAAAATTGACTCATGCTGCTTCTTGTGGCCTTGGAGAGCCTTGGGGGATCATCTGCTGGCAGACACCAAGGCATCATGGTCTTGCTCGAGACACCAAAGGCAACAATCATGTGGGTCCATGCGCGATGTGTTATGAGTGCAGTGGTTGCACGGTTTGAAGCCACTGACAGAGGCCATGGTGGGGAAAACTGTCCATGCGAGGTCAAACTCTCTAAGCCCGGACAGAAAGGGTGCGAAAACCTGCGCACCAAAGAAAAGACCCCCAAAGGGGGAAAAGAAAAAGGAACCGAAAGAAAATGCAATGCCGGAGGCAAACAGAAGCAGGAGACGGGATGGAACCGGTACACGACCAGAGAAAAGCAAGACAAAAAGACAGAAAAAAAATCAACTTTTTCCAGAGTTAACAGACACACATACAACAGACTCTGTGGAAAAAAGGAGACTGAGGCAAGATGGCACACTTAGGTGGGAAGGGGACCATGCATGCATGGTACATCTCCCAAAGGCTTTCTTTGAAAGCTGGGGAGAGGTTATCACACAGGCTCTGTCGGCACAGAAGTCACCCATATGTGAGGATGGACTTGCTGCTTGTTCCCAGAGAATTCAGTAGATAATGCCTTTAGGAAGCATTAAGTGTGCTCCATTATGTACTGCATTAACAGTATGGCATATTCCCTTCCCCCTCTCTTGTGTTTGGAGGTTAACATGGAAATTAGCACCTGCTATGCTGCGGTACCGTGTTAACTGTTAGCACTGTGTCCCTCATTAATGCAGGCTAACTAAATGCGGCTTAGCAAATAGGCCCCTTATTGCTTTGCTACAGCAATATCTTTCACTAACGGGGAATAATTGACAGACAACACAAGCTGTCATGGAAAAGGAAAATGCAAAATTCTCCAGATTCTATTCTTCATGTTGGCAGCTTTCTTGTATTCCGTTCATTTGTTCTTTCTGTTCTGACCTGAGAAAGAGGGTATTGGCACCCAAAACCTAGTCAAGAAATGCACTCTGCTAGTCCAATAAAAAGATATTTATTTATTTTTGTTTCTTTGTATTGACCTTTATTTCTGTCCAGCAGAATCTATGTACTGTATTTCTTCGATTCTTATAGCTAATGCCCAGAACATAGAAACAGAGAAATGTTGGCAGATAAAGACCATGCGGCCTATCCAGTCTGCCCTTTCATACCAATTACTAAGCTTTAGAGTCTATTTTTTCCCTTGTAGATCCTGTGTGTTTGTCCCATGCCTTCTTGAATTCAGATACAGTCCTCATCTCGATCACCTCCACTGGGAGACTATTCCATGCATCTAACACTCTTTCCAGTAAAGAAACGTTTCCTCAGATTACTCCTGAGTCTATCCCTGTTCCTCTTCTTCCCATGCCCCCTCATTTCAGAGCTTTCTTTCAATTGAAAGAGGCTCTCCTCCTGTGCATTTATGCCGTGGCAGTATTTAAATGTCTCTATCATCTCTCCACTCTCCTGCCTTTCTTCCAAAGTATACATATTGAGATTTTATAGTCTGTCCCCATATGACTTATGATGAAAACCACCGACCATTTTAGTACTCACCCTCTGTACCAACTCCATCTTTTTTATATCCTTTCGAAAGTGTGGTCTCCAGAATTGCACACAGTGCTCCAGGGATTTATGCAGAGGCACCATCACCTCTTTCTTCCTGCTGGCCAATCCTCTCCATATGCACCCAAGCATCCTTTTGGCTTTCACATTCACCTTTTTTACCTGTTTAGTCAGCTTAAGATCATCAGAAACAATCACCCCCAGGTCCCGCTCTTCTCTTCATGAACATTTTATCTAAAATAGGGAAGATGTGGCATGCTAACCCCAGAAAGCCATGTACAGTACCTCCAGAAAGCCTCATTTTCCAGAAGCATAAAACAAATATCTACAGTAGAGCAGTAGCTCTCAACCAGTGCGCTGACACACACTAGTGTGTCACCAATAGCTGGGAGGTGTGTCACCAAATATTTGACAGACAGCAAGTCCATGCTTTCTTTAGCAACCATGTTCGCCTATAGGCTGGGGAAAGTGCAAAGCAAGGAGTTAGGTACTTTACATCCTTATAATCGCTCCCTAATTCTGTCTCTCCCCCCCACCCCCCACCCCACCAATCACTCTTGCCCATGCATTATTTTCAACTACAATAAAATATTTGGGCTACTTGTTTTGTTCAGCTATAGACTTCAGCATACAATGTGTCATACACATGAATATGGCCTGTCACATGTGTCGCAACAGAAAAAAGGCTGAAAACCCGATCTATTTTAGAGCATCATTTCACACATTTGTGATCCTTCCTTGCCTATGATATAGACCTGACTTCTCCTTCTTAACTTTGCCATAAAATCTTAGGATTCTTCCTTTTATCATTTATTTAAAATAGTCAACAATATAGGGGCAACATTTATTTATTTATTGAGTTTTATATACCACCTTTTCCTTCAATCAAAGTGGTTGCAAAAAAGGGTGGGTAGAGGGGACATTTAAGGGGGGGGGAGAGGAAAACAATACAGAACAATAAACAATGCTGTAAAATGCATGCAAAGCCTAAAAACACACTGGAAGTAAACCCAAATTGTTATCTTCTCATCGTGGGGGTAATTTTATAAATAATTTTTTGTGTGTAAAGACTGTTCTGCATGCATAAAGGCATTCAATAACATTACATCGAGGAAACACAGCTGACAAGATGCTGAGCTAATAATGCAAAGGCAGGCTAGAACAGATCTTAAATTTCTTGGAAGCTAGAAGCCACCCTAAAAATTTAGGATCCGGCCACTGAGACTTAAGCACAGTGCACCACCCCCTTCCCTTTTTAAGATTTAGGGCCTGATTTACTAAGACTGGAAAAAAGATTAATAAATCAGGCTCTTAATATACCAACAGAAGCAGTGGCTCTGCCCCTCCTCCTCCTCCTCCCTCCCACAAACACCAGTTTTTCCTTATGGCTGAACCTGACACAACTTCCTTTTTTGCTTCACATATCACCATGGTCTCATGTGAAGAAAAATAAAAGTCTCTTTTATGTTTGTGCACCTTGCCTTCACCCACACTCTCTTTGTTATGCCCCCCACCCCACCTTTATCTAATCTCTCTCTCTCCCCCCCCTCCCCCCCAGCCTTCTCCCAGTCTCTTGCTCTCTCTCATATAAGCTTCCCCCCAGGCTTCATCCAGTCACTCTCTCTCTTATACCCCTAACCCCCTTCATCCAGTCCCTCTCTCTCTCACCTGATTCTTATGCCTGGTTGCAGCTGCTGAAAAACCATGCTGTTCCACACATCCCCAACTTCCTCCGCCACACGGTTTAACCATTCAGAGAGTCGATCACAGTGGGGGGGGGGGGGGGAGTATGAAAAGCCATATTTTTCAGAGCTGTAGCCAAATCAGGGACATGAAATCCCAGATACATAAATTGGGGTCTAAGACAGAGGTAGGCTACCTATGTTAAAAAGCATGATAAGTAAAGTCAATAAGGCCATAATACACAGAAAGAAATCTTTTGATATCACAGCAATAAATTGGATTTAATATTATATAGCAACATTTATTACTGAGAAAATCCTACTAATCAGAGGCCACAAGAAAAGGAGAAGGGTAATAACCTTTCCTTGAGAAGAAAGCACATCAAGGGAAAATTAAATCAATCTACACAGAAGTGTTACTGGGAGAGAGCTACCTCAAAGAATCAAGAACAAAGATAATAAGAAATCTAAAACATAAAGCTGCAACATGCTGCGTTAACTAAAGACCTTAAATTCATATGCTCTAATAATAAAAGTAGCAGCAGAAGCAGAAAAATTGCAGAAATATGAAGGAAATAGAAAAGCGAGATACTGAAATAAAATATTTCACCCGAACCCAAAGCATTTCTACAGGGAATTGGGGAAGAAAATTAGTGCAGTTCAAATCTCTCTTACTAAAGCTGACCGAAGTTCCTATAGAGCACAGAGCACAAGCAAGAAGCGGAATAGCCACCCAACGTACAGGAGCACTTTGCAAAGGCAAACACCAGAACTATGGAATGGTCTGAAGAAACAGAAGAACTGGAAACAAAGGTTTAAAAAAAGTCCTAAACTGGAAGGAGGCCAGGCCCAGATGGGGTGACCAATTTCTGGCTCAAACACTTAAGATCTTTTCACCAAGATCTGGCAAACTGAAAAAAATCAATTGATCCAACAGCCAGCCCTAACGCCACAATGGTTAATAACAGGAACAACAAAGGCAGGTCTAAGATAATGTCGCCAAAATCTACAGAACAACAACTTGCTGGCCTAAAATTTACAAGCTATTCACTGCAACAAATAAAATATACAGTTATATTGACTCTAATAATACCATGGCGACAGAACAAATGGGCAATAATAGAGGTGCTTAGAGGATAAGGAGATGCGTTTTTATGCATGTTAACCACACCTATGCTATAATGTCAAATCCGTGAAGATTTGACTTTTCAGAATACTAGCAAAGTGGCCACTAACACGTGTAAATTTAAGCTGCAGTCACTTATACCAGCTTTAGAGCTGCTGTAAATGAAAGCACACACTTTATGCATGTACGCTCACATTCCATAAGTTACATATGTAAATGTGCGTGCTACCCATGCTCTGCTCCAGTGCACATCTAACTGAAAGTATGTACTTACAGACTCGTACCTGTGCAATTTACATGCATAAGGGCTCCCTTGCACTCATAAATCACTAGAAACTGTGATTAATGACCATAAACGGCAAGTAAAGGTACACAGCTCCTTAAAGAATTACCCTGCGCATGCTGAATAAAGCAAACATGGCCATTAGTAAGAAAAGCAGAAATCTCGGTACAGCACAGATTGATTAGAAGAAAGCTTCTGAGCGCACCCCACACTCTTGGATAATAAACTGCCTTGAAGAGTTTATGGCTTAATTGAATAATATTTGCCATGCAAATGTGGCAAACTAAACTCCGCCTTCTTTATGAAGATCGACACGGTCATTCCTGACATTAGGGTTCAGCAAGAACTATTTCAAGAAGATTCCCTGTCACCACTCTTATTTGGTTTGGCACTAAATTCACCTAGTACCCTTATTATTAACTCCTTGGATAAATCCATGGATTTATCTCTAATCCACAGATAACAAAACACATAAGGGTCTGCTAATAAACCGCGCTAGCTGCTACTGTGGGGCTAACACAGAAATATCACCTGGTGGTAGCAGCTAACACAGTCACAATGCAGATATCATAGGCTTTTTTTTTCTGCAATATCTGCATGTCATGTGGTGGACTCAGAGGGAGGCAGGATCAGGGTGGGGAGTAGGCGTAATGATTTTTGGCAGCCGCTGTGCGAAAAATTGTGGTACAGTGGAGGCCAAAAATCAACTTGATTGCAGCTGCAGAAAATGCCACCTCCTGAGTGGGTGATCCTCCCCACCAATCTGTGATCATTACCGGTGCTCCAGATAATACTGATCTGCAGCACCTGCCGGACCCCCATCCCTCCTTTCAGCATCAGCACCCCCAGACAGCTCCAAATGCCTATGGGAACCGTCTGAGGGAGAATCCAAACACCTCTGATATACATTTTAAAAAACACGGCTAGTCAGTCAGGCCCCTCCTTCCCCCCCCCCCCCCCCCCACAATATACATTAAAAAATACTGGCTAACCAGTCAGCCCCCTTTCTTTCTCACCTTCACAAAGTAATAGTCCAGCTAGCCAGTCAGCCTAATGGTTGCCGCCCCCCCCCCCACTCTCCCACTCCCCCCAAGTCCTTACCTTAAACTCCCTGATAGTCTAGTGGACACAGGGGCAGGTCCTCCCAACTCCTTTCTATCCCCCCCCCCATCATTGTCACTATTAAAAATGGTGCCTCTCTTACAATGACTCCTCCTAGTGTTCTGACATCCAGGGGGCAGCACTGTGAGATCAATGCCATGTTTGTTAGTAAAAGCAAAGAGACCAGGAGCTGATAAGACTGCTCCTGGACTCTGCACGTACGAATAAAAATGGTACCTTTCTTGTGATGCTGCCCCCTAGGCACATTTTAATAGCAATGACAACAGAGGTGGGAAGGTCCGTGCCTGCCCCCATTTCCACTAGACCGCAGGGAGTTTAAGGTAATGGCTTGGAGAAGAGGTCAGGGAGGCCTGGAGGGGCACCCATTAGGCCAAATGGCTAGCCAGACTATTGCTTTTTGAGGGAGAGGAAGGAGGGGACCCACTGGCTAGCTGATATTTTTTTAATGTACATCGGGGGGGAGCCTACTGGCTAGCCAGCTCTTAATTATGTGTTGGGGGTGCCTGAGCCCCCTTGGACAGTTCCAAATAGGGAGTGGGAGCTGTTCAGGGGGGTTCCAAAGGGGAGGTCATGCACCTTAGGACTGTCAGTGCCGTGGACTAGGACACCCACAGCACAGCACCGGCAATGTTGTAAGTTTGGGAAGGGCCTCAATCATGGCCTGGGGGGGGGGGGGGGTTCGGTTGCAATTGGGACGACAAGGCTGTTACTAGCGCTGTTCTCCTCTTGCACTTACCACAGATCTCATGATCCCTGCCACAGCAGGACTTCCCATATTACCTGCCAATGCAAGGATCGCAGGTCTCCGCGGTAAGTGCAAATGCTCCACGGTATCTGCAGGAGTAAGGCTGGTAACGCTCCTTGAAGATACCATGGGCCTTTTACAACTATCACTCCACATAGCTGTAAAAGGATACAGCAGTTTAGTAGACAGACCCAATACTGTTTGTAGAAACACATTGAGCCCAATATTGAGCCAGCACAGTAGCCATCGCTAAGTTAAGTGCCAGCGTTTAACTTAGTTTTTATATTCATTGTTATCCATATAAGTAGTAGCATGAATATGGTAACTGTGCCCATGTGGAGACTGCCCCAGACAGAATCAGATCATCCATTCTTCTGGCAATTTCTTTCCCTGATAAATTTGTCATAATAAACACCACACTACTCTAACCATGGTGTACAGAAGTGGAATAAGGCAGTATATGAAATACTAACAAACAAAAAAGCACAGTTACTTACCTGTAACAGGTGATCTCTGGGAACAGCAGGAATAAGTCTTCACATATGGGTATCGTCGGTACCGACAGAGCCTGCGCGGTAACGCTCCCCAGCGTCCAATCAGAACGCTTTTGGAAGCATCCCAACACGCCTGCGTGCTGCCTTCCCGCCTTTCCCAACTGCCTCTCCTCAGTTGAGTTTTAAAGCTGAGACAAAGGGAGAGAGAGAGAGAGAAGGGAAAGAGAGAGATACAACTCCTAGGGGAGGTGGGTGGGTTGTGAAGACTTATTCCTGCTGTTCCCAGAGATCACCTGTTACAGGTAAGTAACTGTGCTATCTCCAGGAATGAGTCCTCACATATGGGGACTCCCAAGCTAAGATGCCTGAAGGAGGCCCCAGCATATTGCAATCTAAAGCTGGGCCATGCTTATCCCTAAAACCCTCAGGCATCCGGGGGATGGAGGGTAGGAGTTGACCTAGAAAAGAAAAAGAGATGCTGTGAACAGCTTAAGTAAACAAGGTATCCAAGGGGGGCCCTTGTGTAAATGATAATATTAGAAAAAAAGTTGTGTCCTAATTATCTAATGTGGATCTCACTCAGAAATATTGCAAAATATTTGTTGAGGGTAATAAGGGTCTGTGGTTGAGAGCCAGATCATTATCCTCAGAGAAATTCCCCCAATGTGAAGTAGAGGGAAAAAATTATTTTGCAATACAGGAAGAGATGAGAAGTCTTCCCTTCCCTGTAACAAGTATTTTGAGCTTGCCTTAGCCCTCCGTGTATATACAAACCAAGTCTAATTGTATTTTGTACATATGTTTATAGTTTCCCTGTTGCTCCAAGTTTAAACTCCTGTTACAATGTAAGATCCAAGTTTTAAACTCCTGTTACAATGTAAGCACAGAACAGGCTTTTCTGACTGTGCACCCTTGTTGTATGTAAACTGCACTGATAACAAATAGCGCGGTATATAAGAGTTGTTAAATAAATAAAATAAGTCCTCATAGCTAGAACTAACCCTAGAAGAAATACCGGGGGAGTTCAATGAGGTTGGACTTTTGAGAATAGGTAAAGTTTCTGTAAAGTCCAAGAAACTGAACTTCTTGTCCTTGGAGCAGAATAAGGTCCTAGGAAGAGTGGAGATAATCTGACTGGTTTGGATGAAAAGGTAAAAATACCCTTTGCAGAAAAAAGGGGATAGGTCTTTAAGACCCCCTTTATTCCAATGAAAGAGAAGATATTTATACTAGGCGTTGAGCCTCCAATTTTTTGAAGATCATTAAAGTCCTTGTAAGTGATGTCACTTATGATGAAGACTTTACATGTAGAGCTTCAGGTATGACGTAACCTAAAAGGTAACGGTAAAGAAGGTATTTGGTAAAAAACCATAGAAAGTGATTGTCTACTGAGTTTATGGTATGCTGGTGCAGCATTAATATGGACAGTAAACAAATCATTCAAGTCAGATGATGCATAGAAATTGACGCTACAACAAGAAGGATTAAGACCTACTTGAGAATGTTGATGGAGAATCTCTGTCTGGTTAAATATGGAAGAACTATAGAAAAGTTTCATGGAAACTGGTAATATGTTCTTCACTTACAGGGATAGGATTAGACTTCTTGAAAACATCTATCCCCTAAATAACCAGGTCTCGAGACGTAAGTGAATGAGTGCAGGGGAGCTCCTTAGTCTTAGGACAGCAAGTCTGGATCCTTCTACAATTTCAATTAGTAGCTGGAGAAAAAGACGCAATATAAGGGGATACCATGTTTGACCCTTTATGAGGGCAATACGAGTATCATGCATTCTCCTATGTAACATAAGCTACCATGAAGTATAGGAAATTAGAAGGAGAGTGGTGAATAAGGACCAACTGCAGTGAAAAAAATGCATCCCTGTTGAGGAAGTTCCCTGGTTGTTCCACATCTCACTGGAATTGTGCAATTTTTTACACTTTCACGTGGTCTAAACCCTGGTTACCTTTCCTTAAAAGGAAATTTTAAGGAATATGGTAAAAGTAGGAAAAAACCAGTCATGTAGGAACCATGACTGGTAGAGACTACCAGCTGAAGGCCTTATTGAGTATCTGGCCAGCTACCTATAGGAGTAGCTCTGAAGCTCTCTGGCAAAGGCCCACAGTTGCAGAGCTTTGTTGTAGAATTGCAGAGAGCATGTTGTAGGTTGCTTAGATCTGGCTATTGAACTGCCAGTGTGCAACCGTATCTATTCTGTTGGAACCAAAAGAATTGAATGTGGCTAAGAATAGTCAACAGGCTTGATGCCTGCAACAATAAATAGTCCAAATGAGTTTTGGATCTCCCTTGGACTTATCTGTCATTAAGGCAGCATAAACGTTAGGTCCCATGAGTTGGAGAGGACCGACAGACATAATTTGTAGTAGTAATACCCAATTTCTGTGCAAACAGCTGCCTTAAAAAGATATGTGAGAAGGAGATGAACTGCAAAAAAAGGGGAAACACACTGTATGAAAACTAGTTACTGGAGTAGGTTCTGAAGAAAAACCTATGGCTTAGAGGATAAGCCCTCCAGTTGATTAGAAGTACTCTTAGAGACTAAATGTCTGGACTAAGAGGGATAGAAATTAATACAGAGTTGAAAAGACCTACAATTTAGTAAGACTTTGAAAGGATAGGGTGCCCTTGCAGTTAAAAGTATGAGATATCCTCGTACAGGAAAACTGACAAGGTGAAAGTTATAGTTCGCCCTATTGTTAGTTCTCTTTTTGTTTTAAAAAGAGAAACCTGGAGGAGACCACGTGATGCGTGAGTGAGGTTGGACGTGTCCTGCTCGCTCCGGGGCTGCCCCAGCAATTATTCTGCATTTTCTCTATAATAAATACAGCGAATCTTCCTCTCTACCTATCCGGGACTTCCCCACCTTGAGTGCTCCTGGGAACAGCGCTCACATAAATCGCTGATGCCGCTACCCGTGAGGAAAGACCGGGAGAAGGCGACCAAATCGGGGCCTTCGACCTCAGCCACGCCGCAGCCAGCGTCGCCGGGCGCGGAGAGCACAGACTCGGCCTCTGTAGAACTGGCAAAAGAGGTCGTTAAGTTATTAGACCCGAAATTCGACCTACTTTTGAAAAAGCTGGACGGCATGGAAGAGGCGCTCACAGACTTTGGACACCGCATGGAGGAATTGGAGCAGCGCGTGGCATTGGTTGAGGAAGGCGAGGGGAAGCGCGAGAAAGAGGATACAGAGTTGAAGCGGCAATTGGTGGAGCTCCAGCAGAAAGTCGACGATCTGGAAAACAGATCACGCCGAAATAACTTGAGGTTGGTGGGGTTCGGCGAGGAGAAGCCTGAGAGGCGTTGGGATTGGAGGAGCTGCGCGGGCGCTTTAAGATTGAGCGAGCGCATAGACTGGGGGCCCGGCGGGAGCCTGGTGGCCGGCCCCGGGTGGTGATTTTCCGAGTTTTAAACTTCCAGCATAAAGCGCAAATCCTCCAGGCATACCGTAAGAAGTCGGAGCTGCAACTGGACAACCGCAAGATTCTGCTCTTTCAGGATTATTCAGCGATGGTGGCTGCCCAGCGCAGAGTGTTTTCCCCGATTTGTGCGGAGTTATTTAAACGTAATATCCGCTTCACCCTGGCGTTTCCAGCGATCCTGCGGGTTACTGCGCAGGGACAAATTCATGTTTTTGACCAGGCGGCGGCGGCGCAGACCTTTTTGCAGCGCATAGGGAACACAGGAGCCGAGGGCTGACTGTTTCCACTGGGGGCCATGACATACTTTGTGCACGTGGAGGTGCTTTGTGTAGCCTGCACAAGTGGACAGCCTGAGCAGAAGTTGCTGGCTACGGCCCTGGTTTTGAGTGTGCCACACTACTTTGTCTTGCCCTAGGGGGACGCGCTGGATATCGGGGGATGGAGCGCTGATTCCCCGGGGGGTTCCTTTTTTGTTTCTGCTCTGTTGAACATTGTTAATCCTAGAGTGTGCGGTTCAGATGTTGTTGTAATGTGTGTTTGGGTTTGACTCGGGTGCTTGGGGAACCGGGGGAGGGGGGAAGGCTACGGCAGCCCTGCAGCATCACTTGGGTCTAGGCCTCAGTGTAACTAACTGAGGATTTTCTCTGGTTTGTTTTTATGGGTAGGGGCGGGGGAAGGGTGGGAGGGGTGGTGGGAGGAGGGGGAGGTGAGGGGGGGTTGGCCAGCGGTGTGGTGGGGGGGTTTGGGGGGAGGGGGGAGGGTAGGTACTCTTCAGGGTAGAGTTTCTGGGATGCTAGCAGGGACCTTAGCACTTGGGAAGGACTATGGAAGACTCAAGGGAGTCGTTCTGTGTGGCCTCTGTATAGTGCTCTATAGCGTAGGGTGGAGGCTGGGCTGCCCTGCGCTCTCCTATCTGTTTGTCTGTTTTGGTATTCTCCCGGGTGTACGCTACGCCCTCTGACTTACGGTTTGTAACCTGGAACGTGGGAGGGATAGGTACCCCGGTGAAGCGTACAAAAATTTTGCAGGCTCTTAAGAGGGGGAGGGCGCAGGTAGCTCTATTAGAGGAGACACATTTGAGCAAGAAGGAACATGATAAATTACGGAGGGATTGGGTGGGCCAGGTTCTCTCAGCGTCCTCCGGGGGTAGATGGAAGGGGGTAGCGATCTTAATACATAAGAGTGTGCCTTGTGAGGTGCTTGCACAGGTGGGGGACCCTCTGGGTAGATTTCTTTTTGTGCATGTTAAACTCCAGGGGGGAGAATTTTTTTATAGGTAACCTTTATGCTCCTAACACGTATGATCATCTGTTTTTTCGCAGCATTCTGGACAAAGTTCTGGCCGCCCCCCCGGTCCCTGTATTTCTTGCTGGTGACTTCAACTGCCCTCATGATCCTGCTCTGGACAGGTCCGCGGCGATCTCAGGACGTCGTTGGTCTGGCAGGGGTGTGGATTATCTGTGTGAGTTGGGAGATCTGGTGGATTCGTGGAGGGTCTTACATCAGGAAAGTAGGGAATACACACATCTGTCGCGGGCCCATCATACATGGTCGCGGATAGATTACATCTTGGTTTCGAAGCGGTGGTTTGGTAAGGTGAGAGCGGTTGAGATTGATCCCATTGTAGTCTCGGACCATGCTATGGTTCGTCTGGACTGGCGAGGTGAGAGGTCTGTGGGCGGTAAGTGGGCGTTTCCGGTATCTTTATGGCGGAAGGAGGAATTCCAACGATACGTGGAGCGTCATTGGGTTGAGTACCTGGCCTTTAATGAGGGCACGGTCAGTTCAGCTGCTATGTTTTGGGAGGCGGGGAAGGCTGTTCTTCGGGGTCATATCATAGCGTATGTGACAGCGGAGCGGCGTCGGCTCAATGAGGAGCTTCTTAGTCTGACAAGGGAGCTGCGTGTGGCGAAAAGGCAGGCGGAGAGCCAGCGGGGAGGGGTTAGAGGGTACCTTGAGATTCAGAAGCGGCTGAATGCATTGTTGCAGGAGCGCGCGATCTACTCATTGCAGAGCTATAAACACCAATTCTTCCGATATGGGGATCGCTCTGGGAAATTGCTGGCGCGATTGGTACGAGACAGGGCAGGCCCCCGGGGGGTCACGGTGATTCGGGACTCCCAGGGGCAGAAATACAACCGGGCTGTGGATGTGGTAAAAGTGCTCTGCAGTTTCTATGCAGAACTATATACGGCGGATGTGAGTGATGTGGACGCCATGGCTGCTTTTCTAGAAGGGGTGAAACTCCCGGTTTTGTCGGAAGCACAGCGAGAAGATTTGAATCAGCCTATTGGGGAGGAAGAGATTCAACGGATGATTCGAGCGGGAGCCTCTAATAAGGCTCCGGGTCCCGATGGGTACCCGGTGGAATTTTATAAGATGTTGGAGAGGCAAGTAGTTCCGACCCTGGCCGCAGTGTATGGTGAAGCACTGGAGCTTGGTGGTTTCCCTCGTGATATGCGCACGGCCAGCATTATCTTATTACCGAAGCTGGGGAAGGATCCGGAAGAGGCGGCTTCTTATCGGCCGATCTCGTTGATCAATGTGGATATGAAGCTCTTGGCCTCGGTGCTGGTGCAGAGATTGCAGGTGCTCCTTCCGACCTTGGTGGGTCCGCATCAGGCTGGATTTGTGAGGGGGAGGGAGGCCGGTGTTAACATCAGTAGGATTTTGTTAGGACTGGAAAAAAGTTTGTTGACATGTGATCCTGTGATCCTGGTCAGCTTAGACTCTGAGAAGGCCTTCGATAGAGTGGCGTGGAGCTATATGTTTGTGGCTCTGCAGAAGTTTGGTATCACGGGTGCCTTTTTGGCCTGGATACAAGCTCTCTATGCGGATCCATTGGCGGTGGTCGATGATGGGGGGGTTCGCTCGCAGCCTTTTTCCTTGCATAGGGGCACTAGGCAGGGTTGCCCGCTATCTCCGCTGCTATATGTGCTACAACTGGAGCCCCTCTTGGTGTCGCTTCTTGAGTCTGACCAAATTGTAGGCATAACGTGGGACGGGGGTTCCATTAAGCTTAGCGCGTTTGCAGATGACTTGTTGCTTTGTTTGGGCTCCCCGGAGAGCTCGTTATCACATGCATTGAGGGTCATAGAGCAATTTGGTGCCTTCTCTGGGTTGCATATTAATCGGCTGAAGTCCATGGTCTTGGATGTCGAGGGGCGTTCCCGAGGGAATTGGCGTGGAGTGTTTCCGCTTAGTTGGGCGTCGGGGCAAATCCGGTACCTGGGCATCCAGATCCCAGAGCAGTCCCCCGTTGGACCCCTGTCCTGCCGACTGGATAAAGAAAACCAAAGAAGACCTGAGCACACCATTAACCCATATCGTAAACGAATCCTTTACCCAAGGACACATGCCAGACGCCCTTAAGACCACATTCATTCGAACAACCCTAAAAAAGCACAACCTGGACCCCCTAGACCCTGCCTCTTACAGACCAGTAGCGAGCCTCCCACTCACCGCAAAGATAATCGATATACTGGACCCGCAGCAACACGGATTCCGACCATTACATGGGGTTGAGACACTCATGACCACACTGATGAACACCTTCATCATAGGAACCCAAGAGAAACACTCTGGATTCATCCTAATTTTCCTGGATATATCAGCAGCCTTTGACACCATCTCCCATAACATCCTTCTCCACAGACTCCAAGCAATTGGGATCAAAGATACTGTACTCCGATGGTTCAAGTCCTACCTAACCAACCGACAGCAACTGATCCGCACCAAAACCTCAACCTCACCCCCATTCCAGCAACATCAAGATGTACCTCAAGGATCCACATTATCAGCCATGCTCTTCAACATCTACCTCCGTCCACTCTGTTCAGTCATACGCGCACACAACATCAACTTCCACATATACGCCGACGACATAATGCTCTACGCCCCAATTACAACCACTGACCCAAAAAAGGACCAGCTATCAGCCTGCTTCACCGACGTATCCAACTGGCTACAAGAGAACAACTTATCCATTAACATAAAGAAGACCGAAGCTCTTATAGTGACCAAAGACCCAGACTTCAAACCACCCACTCACCTCACCATGGGAACCACGCAAATTCAAATACAACCACACATAAGATATCTCGGAATTATCATTGACCAAGCCCTAACCCTTAAACAGCAAATCAACAAGACCACCGGAACTGTATTCCACAAGGCAAAAACGGTACAACGTCTCCGACCTCTCCTCGAACCACAGGACTTCAGGACAGTAATGCAGGCTCTGACACTCCCTCAACTGGACTATTGCAACATAATTTACCATGGCCTACCTGCCACACAAACCAATCCCCTCCGAAATGCCTTAAACACCACGGAAAGAATAATCCACAATGCAAAGAAACGGGACCACATCACCCCAATTCTAAGAGACCTTCATATTCTCCCCATCGAAGCAAGAATCAAGTACAAAGCTCTTCTACTCACCCACAAAACCATCCACCAAACACAAAGCACCCCACTCCACACCCTACTACCTCGCCCAACCCACAACAGAACAACCAGACAATCCTCCAACAGCTCCATTGCCGTCCCGCACAAAAGAACCAAAGCAACACAACGGACCTGCAACAGAGCCTTTGAACTCTATGCCCCATCCCTCTGGAACTCTCTACCAAACCACATCAAGAACAACGGAGATCTCCCTTCATTCAAAAAGCAGCTAAAAACCATCCTATTCCAAGAACATCTCTGAATAGGAACCCCTATTCTTCTCAAGATCCTCAGACCATAAACTGTCTATCTTGTCAGTCTCCATGTCCATCCAAAATCATTAATGTAGACCCCCCGGTGATGGGCCCCCCCCCTTTTTTTGATTCCCCACCCCCTGTTATATGTCCCACCGCTTTGACCCGGTGAAAAGCGGGATATAAATACAGATAAATAAAATAAATAAATAAATAAATAAATTCGAGGCGTCTGTATGAGGTGAATGTGATGCCGCTACTTGATTCGACGATACGGAGGCTGCAAAAATGGCGGGACCTCCTTGTTTCTTTGTTGGGTCGAGTGGCTTTAGTGAGGATGATAGAGTGACCCCGTTGGTTGTACGTGCTGCGACACCTACCGGTGTGGCTCAAACGGAAGGATCTCTTGGTGCTCCATAAGCATCTTGGGCGGTTTCTCTGGAGGAATCGCCGGGCGCGAATCTCTCTGGTGACGCTTATGCACACGGTGGAGGAAGGTAGTGTGGGCCTAACGTCCCTGCGTAACTATAATCTTTGCTACCTGGCGCGGCATATCAGTGATTTGGTTTTTGGCGTGGAGGACCGGCTGCCAATTGCGTTGATTGATCAGATGTCAGAGAGTTGGCATAGGGTCTACTTGTTGCACTGCGCGAGGATATTATTGCCACGATTCTGGCGGACGTCGAGTTATATGGCAAGCTTGGCAAGCTTTGTGTCGTTTGAACGGTGGCAACTGGGAGGCCACGGACTGCCTCCCACTGAGGGGTAATCGGAGCTTCCCACAAGGGAGGGGGGTGGGGCTTATTTGGTGTAGGGCCGGTCTTGAATATTTGGGACAGCTGAGATTGGCAGACGCGGATCAGTTAGCTGCATTTTCGGAGTTGGTCCAACGCTATCACTTGCCGGTGCACACGTTCTATTTTTATCTGCAGGTTCGCCACTATGCATTCAGCTTTTCTGCTCATGGAAGGGTGCTCGCCCGGAGTGGTAGCCTTTGGTTGTTGCTGGAGAGACTACAAGAGAGTAGTTCGGCATGGCTTTTACGGAGAGAAATCTTCTTGGAGGGGGATCAGGCGCATTTGTTGCCATTGGTTGTGCGGTGGCAGACGGATGGGCTGGGGGATCTGACTGTGGAGCTTTTGGGATGCGCTCTTCGGAGAGCGTGGGGCGTCTCTGAGGCTATGCGTTATCGGGAGATGCAGTATAAATTGGTATGGCGAGCCTATGTGGCGGAGGTCGGGGCTGTGCGGATGAGCCTGTTGAAGACAGATGTGTGTGGTCTGTGCAGTAAGGGGCAGGGTTCTTTATATCATCGTTTTTGGTCCTGCTCGGTAATGCAGACCTTTTGGGGGGAGCTTTGGGAATCCCTTGTTTCTTGGATGGGAATTCGGATTGAGCTTCGCCCTATTTGGTGTCTCTTTCAGCTCTCCTACCCGGGTATTGAGGGGACTAGCTCTCAACGGAATTTTTATGAAAAAGGTTTCTTAGTAGCCAAGCAGTGTATTCTGCGGCGGTGGCTTACAGGGGCGCGCCCATCACTTTTGGAGTGGGAGCATCAGCTGCGGGAAGTCATGCTCATGGAGAGTAAATCGGCCCAGTTGTTGGGGGGGGAAGGCCTGGTCGCGGCATTCTGCCGTTTGGGAGCCTTTGCGGGGGGGTCTTGGGGTGCCTACAGAACCAGAAGGGGAGGGTGTAGGTAGCCGGGTTGGTTCTTAGGGATGGTATTTTGGTGTTATGATAAGAGGCTGGTGGAGAGTTGGGGTGTCTGCCCTGAAGGGGGGGTGGGGGGGTGGAGGGGAGGGAATGGGCTGGGGGGGCGGGTTAGGGAAGGTGGGTTGAATTGTTCTTGATGGAGCCTGCATTGTGAGGTCAGTGCTGTTTTGCTGTACTTGAGACTGTTATACCACCATTATTGACTGTGGGGGTGTGTTTATTTGATTGCTATGTTAACAAAACCAATAAAAATGATTTTCTCTAAAAAAAAAAAGAGAAACCTGTTATCTCTGGGGTATGATAGTCCCTAATAGCTTTTAGCTAGAAGTATAGATTCTCTTGTAGCAAGAGATCTATACCCAGAGCCGAGGACTGAATCAGTGCAAGACGGATATCTCAGCATGAATGAGATGACCTTTAGATGCTTCTGTTGAAAAGAAGGAGGTTCAAGTTCTAAACCTCACACAGAAAAAGTGAATAAAATATCAGAAACCCTGCGATTGCTGGGTTTGCTGAGCCTGTTGAGGTTTTGACTTTCTTAGTCTGGTGTGGTGTTGCCCATCTTTGGAAACATCTGTAGAATGGGTAGAAGATGGATAAAACTTTTTCCCCTTGGGGGAATAAAGCTTTTTATGAGACTTTTTATTACCTGGGATAGAGGAGAGTTTGGACAATCCTCTGAAAGAAAGAGCATCAGTGCTCAACTGATTAGCTTGAAATAAAGCCTCCTTGTTGAAGAGATTTTCACCAGTACAAGGAGTATTTCCCAGCCTTTCCTGAACCCATCTATCCAAGTCAGAAGCTTGGAGCCAGGCTAAGCATCGTGCTCCTATGGCTATAGCAGACGTTCTGCTAATAGACTCAAAACTGTCCAGGGAAGCACGATCAAGAAACTTAGAGATATTTTGAGCATGATTGACTAATAAGGAATAGTCTGCTCTTTTATGCTCTGGAAGAAAAGGGTTCAAAAACTTTAAGTTCTTTGTGACTTCAAGAGATAATCCCATATAGAAAATATATGAGGTAATTTTTGCTGAAAGCATGGATGCCTGGAAGCATCGACGTCCAAAGGCATCTAAAGTCTTAGACTCACAACCTGGCGGATGAGAAGAGTGCTTCTTTGCACTCTTAATACACCTCATTGCTGATTCTACGACAATAGAATGATGAGGAAGTTGAGTCTTCTGAAAACCTGGAGAAGGTGGCAGCTTGTACATAGTGTCAAGTGTCTTGGAATGTGGGGATACCGTTAAAGGAGTTTCCCACATTTTTAACAGTAGATCTAGTAAGATCTGATGCACTGGAAGCATGATCACCTCATTTGGAATCCAGGGAAAATGCAGTGTCTCTGAATTCCCCGGTAAGGATTCTTTACCAGGTATAGAAATGGCAAGTAACTTTGCCATATCAAGCAGAAAAGCTTGAAAAGAAACCTCCCCCGAAGAGGATTCTTTGAAATGAGGGGTAAAGGCTAGACTTGTGGAAAAATCAGCCTTGGTACCGATGGATTCATCCCAGTCATCAGGATCAGAAGACTGAAAAGGATGAAGCATCGGATTTTCTTTAAAGCGATGTCTTTGGTACCGCCCGAGGTCGGTACCGAGACGAGTCGGTACCGAATCTTCTATGCTAGAGATCGATTCCAGGCTCGGCATCGAGGGAAGCGATTCTGTTGAAGTAAGCATGGACGGTACCGACACCGATACCGATACCAGTACCGAAAGTGATACCGATACTCGAGGAACGGTCTGCAGCAACTCTAACGGTACTGAAGTAGCCGACAGTGTTAGACTACGTTCATCGGTGAGGAGCGTTTCATCCATCACCATAGCCGATGCTGGGGTGTCGGTACCGCCCGAAGCGGCCACAACCACCGAGCATGGCCCGGGTATGTTCATCGAGGTAAGAACCTCGGAAACAACCTGGAGCCCCATTGATGCTCTGGAGCCCGAAGACTCCCGCCGGGGCTTTGTTGCCAAGATGTCCTCGAGGGCAAGGCCGAAGCCATCTCGATACTGGAAAGGAGATCTATCACTCGAGGACTGGCTAGTCTTTACAGACTACTGTTTGGTTACCTGATCCTGTGAAGAAGAAGATATTTCAGCTGGTAACATGAAAGGGGATGTGAACCGGGTATTGAGTTCTGCTCGATTCTGAAGACTTCTTCTGTTTGAGCTCCAGCAGGAGAGACAGTCCAGAGGACAATGGTCAGGACCTAAACATTTTAGACACCACGTATGAGTGTCTGAAAAAATATCTGTACCACCACACTTTGAGCATTTCTTAAGGATAGTGGCTGGCTTTTCCATAACGGAAGGGTAGAGGCCTAGTGGCCTAGAAACCGTCAGGCATTAAACAGGAAAAAATTTCTAAGGAAAAAAGAAATTCTTCAGGAAAAAGAAGTAAAGTACCAGTGGTACTGGTAGCGTCGAGGGAAGGCAGACGCGACCACAAAAAAGTAAAAAAATAAAAAGAAGAATTTTCTGCGGTGACAGGAATACGTCCTGCCGGCTCCGCGGAAAACGGAAAACTGAGGAGAGGCAGTTGGGAAAGGTGGGAAGGCAGCACGCAGGCATGGTGGGATGCTCCCAAAAGCGTTCTGATTGGACTCTGGGGAGCGTTCCCGCGCAGGCTCCGTCGGTACCGATGATACCCATATGTGAAGACTCATTCCTGCTTGTTCCTGGAGAACACTTTTGTCCCTCTTTTCTACGCTGTGTTAGCTGATTAATATGGGAATTAGCACATGCTAATAGTTAATAACCTTGGTGCAGGAAAAGGCCAAGGTGAATGAATTTTTAAGGCAGGGAATGGACAGGGACTGCATTTTGCCGTTAACAAGATCATTACCATGTGTTAACTGCTAATGTGGCACATCAAGAGACGTAGCTAATTTCGTAGCATTATCTGGCATGCAGTAAACGCATGGTAGAGGATTTTGCTGTGTGTTAAGTGCATGGAAGCCCTTTCAAAAGTGCTGGGACCATCTCCAACACTTAACACAAAGACACAGAAGTAATCACACATTCATTTTGGCTATTGTTGTGTGGTAACTGCAAAACCTTAGCACAGCTTAGTAAATAGCTACAATAAAAATAAATAGATCATTAAAGGCTCCTAGTTATTATAGAACCATAAAAGATAAATAAAATTACAAGCTTAAAATCTACATAAGAGAACCTTCCACAGTTAATCACATTGACCAATATCCTAAAATCCAAAAAGATAATTAACTAAGACTTAATAAAACCATTCTATGTAAGCTAAAAAGGGCCATTGTAATCACTAACGTCACAGTAGCACAAGTGTCAGCATAAAACACAACAGTATCACATTTCATCAGTGGCAGGATAATACATCATGTAATACTAGATATTACTGGAAGCAGTGGAGATATCTTACATTACTGAAGTACAAAAATATCTCTCATATAAAGCTCACAGTCCAGTCCTGTCTGACTAAAGTTGCAAATAAACAAAATATGAACTATGAAACTGATATCAGAATTGGAAACTGAAATCATATTGGCTTAAACTTCAGCAGAGGCTTAGAGTTACAGCACTGTAATCAGTTAAGGACAATGTGCTAAACGAAGTATGAACAGAAGAAGAATATTTTCACCCCAAGAAATATTGCTGGGTTATCTTTACAAATCAATTACCACTGAGCTTGGTCCAGAGGATCGGTGCCACTCACTTCGATGGAGGAGAATTCGGTTTGATTCTCAAGCCTGGCATGAGCTGGCTGGCGCTCCGAATGCTGCAGAGGCAGCCCCTGAAAGAGGGAGTCTGAGCCATTGCTCAAAGGTGATATCTAATGGCCAGACACAGGGCACACATCAGCCAAACCATGATGGATACACTGAGGAATATATAAAAATGGTGGGGAAAAGGACGGAGCTCACTAGCCCCGACAGAGGTCAGTTTTGATGGAGCTGGAAGTCCAAAGGAGCAAGAAAAATGACTGATTTATGGATAAACAAATAAATAAATACTTATCCACTTTCCATTGCCTAAAGCCGACTGTGCTGTTTAAGCTACTTCAGTATTTTCTCAAACAGATTTCAGTTACACCACATCCACAAGACAATAACAGGTCACAGCTTCACAGCAGGTTTTTCAATTAACTATTTATCTGATGCAATAGGCACACCATTAATCTGGCACAGATTATATTACCTGAATTACAATACTATTTAGATCTGTCAAAGCTGAAGAAATGTGGTCTTGGCTTAAATTCACAATAAGCATTTCTTGGTTTCTCTAGGCAGGGGCGGCTCAAGGCAATCTGCTGCCTGAGGCAAGGGATGAGATGGGCGCCCCCACCCCCGAGCCCTTTGGGGGGGGAGGCTCTCTCAAAACTGCATTCAAGGACCGAACCAAATCAAAAAGTTAATTAGATAATGTGGAGGAAAGAAAAAGATTTTTGCACACCATGTAACTAAAACAGAGCGAGAACCACTGCACAGTTTATAACACCAAATTAAATAACTCATTTTTATTTTGCTGTTATAAACTGTGTTATGGTTCTTGCTTTTTCTTTTTGAATATATATTTTGCATTCACAGAACCCCCCCCCCCCCTCAACAATGGGTACAGGGCAGAACTAGGACATCCACCCACAAAACTCAATATCTAATTTAAAAAAAAATCTGATTCTGGTCATCTCACTAACATTCTCTAGTACCAGGCATATTGTGAACTAATACAAAACCCTCAAAAGTCACAGATGACCTACAAGGCCAAATCAACCATATCATACCAGCATAAACTTCCAAAACTCAAACAAGGGGCCTACCCAGATAAAGGCAGCACTATAAATACTGTAGTGGGCCCTAGAACATCCATACATCGACTGAAAAACTAAATAAGTCATATCACTATAGTACAGGTCCCTTCGTACAAACTCCATGTTAACAGAACTCCTTGCCTTGCCAAGTACAGAATAAGTGAAGATAACCTAAAGTGAAAATAAAAATATGTAGACAACAATTAAACTGAAACCCAAGAAGACAGACTCTGCATGCAATGCAATAGCAGAGAAATAAAAGAGACTCATTTCCCTGTACTGTGTAAAATATAAAAATAGTGCAAAGTCCAATCACTCATTTGAAAATAAAATTATTTTTTCTGTCTTTATTGTCTGATCATTTTATACTCTGATCATGCTGGTCCTGATCTGAAGCTTCTGCTTTCTTCTGTCTTCTCTTAGCTCTCTTTCTATGGTCTCGACTCCATCTGCCATTTCTTGTCTCTGCTTTTGTTTTCTTCACCTCCTTCCATCTTGGATATTGATTTTTTTCTTTCCACCTTTCTTCCATTTATTTCTCTCTCTCTCTGGCCACCCAGATTTCACTACTCCTTACTATCCAGTTCTCCGTCTCCCTCTTTTTTATGCCATCTACGTACTGCTTTTCGACCTTCACCCCCAGTCCTTCCATTCCCCAGCTCTTCTTCCCGTGTTGTCCAGCATTTGTCCTCCTGTCTCCCCCCCCCCATTGTCCAGCATGTCTCCCTACTTTCCCCATCCAACATTTGTCTCCCTGCTTCCCCCTTCATGTCTTCCTGACCCTCTCCCCTGTTGTCCAGTATTTGACACCCTGTCCCCCCCACTGTTGTCCAGCATTTGTCCTCATCTCTCCCCCCCCCCTTGCCCAACATTTGTCTTCCTGCCCTGCTTCCCTATTGTCTAGCCCTTGTCCCATTTCCCCCTTTGTCCAGCATTTGTCCCCTGTCTCTCCCCTTTGTTCCAGTATGTCCCCATCTCCCCTTGTCTCTCCTTGTCCTTCTCCTGTCCTCACTCCTTCCACTTGCACTTCTTATCCGGTGGCGGTGGCGGCACCCCGGTTGCTTTTATTTTAGATTTTGCCGCCTCTGGCCTGCCTCTGCTTTCCCACCACTTTTTTTTCCTCAAGAATGCTTGCAGTGAGAAAGAAAAACAAACAGCAGGAAGGCAGAGGCAGCAAAATCTAAAATTAAAACAGCCGGAATGCCGCCGCCATACGAATCAACTCAATCGCTTGCAGGGTTCCTGCAAGCGATCAGGCTGATTTGTCCGGCAATGGCACCCCAGCTCTGTTAGCCACAGTGCCGGCGTTGGAGTACCGCCCCCCTCAGAGTGCCGTCAGCATGCCACCTGAGGCCGTCACCTCAGGTTGGCTAATGGAAGAACCGCCCCTGTCTAGGTGACAAATTAGCTAAATAAAATATTTTTGACAGCAAGAAATACATGTACCAACACCATGTCTTTCCCTAACATGTGGTCAAAGGGGACGTTCATAACAGGCACAACACTGAATATTTCTGCAGCCTAGGGTGGTGCATGTGTCTCACTGTCATATTATTGAATCAGTCTATCTTCATTTGTTTCTCCTTGGAATATAATGGATTTTGGTCTTTGCTTTTGATTGATGGATACAGCTCAGTTCCAGAATCCACCACTGCTTTAATAGAATAGAAATGTGTGTATGTAGTTCATCCATGGAGGGTAATTTTATAAGGAGGCACCTACTGTACTTTAGGGCAGTCAACGTGCGCCTAATTAGGCACTATTTAATAAAGACAAATAGGAACCTATTTTTCTTTATAAAATGCTGCTAGCTCAGTGGTAAAAAACATGCTCTGAATATAGGTGCAATCATGTAAATGATCACACATACTTTATACAATTTATATACATACAAACGCAGATTAAGCTATTTTACAATCTGTGTATATACTTGTGCACTGCATCTATGCTCCACCCAAACTCCACCCACATGCATGACCACAGTGAGTGCACATACCAACAAAACATCATGCATACTTATACACTGGCGCTATTTCATAAGAGGCCATTTATGAGTGTATGTGGGCACATACATCCAAAAAGGACTAAAATTGCTCGTTTTTGGAACCTACTTTCATGCTTCAAGTAGGCACCTCCTTATAATATTACTTCCCTTGAGTCCTGAAGTTTACAACTTTATTATTTGATTACAAGCCCCTAGACATCCATCTGGCCAATCATATCTTCACTCAGGCATCCTGTAGGCACACAATAAAATCCCCATGCAAACACTTAACCAACTAAACACAGAACCTGGGTGATGGCCACATGTGTACCTACAAACACACAATTGGGTAAATGCACACAGAAATAGTACCCGCCTCTGAAAGGCACCTGCATATAATACATTCAACATGCTCAATACACCGCAGGGCTGGAAGCAATATAAACCCTACTGGCTGGTGAGAGGACCACTATTTTAGGAGGAGGTTCCCTCTCACTCTCTTCTCCATCTTTGACTTCAGTTCCTGAACTGGTCCCCTTCCCTCCCTTCTTTCTCTCTCCTAACTAAATCTCTGAATGTCGTCTCTTCCTTTTCTGGTTTAATCCTTTGTTCTCTTCCCCTCTCCTTCCTCTTCTCCAGCCTGATCCCTTCTCCACTTTCCTTTTACCTTCTTCCCACTTAGCTCATAGATTCAACCAAACCTGATTCTCCCAGAGTCCCAGAGGCAGCAAGTTCAGCGGCAGTGCCCTACCAAAAATCAAGCTGCTTTCAGAGCTTGTAAACAGCCATGGGGACTCCCAAAGGTCATCAGTCCACCTTTGAGTCCTCTCCCTAGTGGCAGTGGTTCCAGGCTCACAGGAAGTGGTTCATGTGAGTACTGTAAGGGAAGGAGGCAGCAGAGCATAGCAGATTCGTACGTGCATGCTCAATCTGCTTCCCCTCTACTCTACTGGCTGACCTATGTAACCCAGTAATTCTGCACTACATCAGTGTCCTTGCTGAAAGGTTATTGGAGGGTTGATATTCAAAGGCGTTTACATGGTTTGCAGACCGTGTAAATGCCGGTTAGTAGAATATTCAGTGGCGCTAACGTGGACATTCAGAAGTGAGACCGTTGCATGCCTCGATGCTATGCAGTTAGTACTGAAGCATTCCTGGTCAGAGCAGAGGCAGCGCCCATCGCTAACTAGGCAGCAGTGATGTTGAGCCACTGCCCAGTTAGTGACCTGCGGGTAAAGTTAGGTACTGCAAAGACTGGCCTAAGTTTACTTGTGGAAGCTAACCAGGCAGTGAGTTAATATCGCCACTGTCTGGTTGGCTTCTGGCTTCTGCGGTGACCCAGATTTTCAATGCTAGTGGCCAAATATGGACCTGGCATTGAATATTCAGGGTTAGTTTAGAACGACAACCCCCACCCCCCAGATTTTTAATAGGCAAATCTGGGGTTCATATTACCATGCAGTTACTAGTGAGCAAAACAGTTTCAAAGAGATCTGTGGAAGTCTCTTTGGGAAATGTTTTAGCAATCTTGTCTCAAAAATATGCATGTTTTCATTTCTTTTTAAACAAAGACGTATTTGTGATTTTTCTGCAACATAAATTCTCTATGAGAGGCACACACATGCTTTTGCATAACATCATATTGTTAAGTGCCAGGAGGAGTGGAGGAGTGGCCTAGTGGTTGGGGCAAGGTACCTCAGGCCAGAAGGTCAGGGGTTCAAATCCCACTAGAGGACAGCAACCTTGGGCCGGAAGGACTGGGGTTGCTAGTCCCACAGATGCTCCTTGTGGTCTTGGGCAAGCCACTTAACCCTCCATAGCCCATGTTCCCTGTAAGTATTAGCATATGTGCCTCATAGCTCCTCATGTTAAATATATCCCCCAATTGTGTTGTGACCACTTTGATTGAAGGATAAGGTGGTATACAAAACTGTCTAAATAAATAAATAAATAAATAGTCAGTGGCAACGCTCTAGAAAGTTCTCCTAAAAACTGTGTTGGGCCTTCAGTCAGGCAGTTCATTGTTGATAGAATAACAGCTATTGATGCCGATCTATCTCATTGCCGGCCTTCCTCTTTTGCATTGACATAAGAAAGGTCCATCAAGCCCAGTATCCTGTTTCCGACAGTAGCCAATCCAGGTCTCAAGTACCTGCCAGATTCCCAAAAAGGTACACAGATTCCATGCTGCTTATCCCAGGGATAAGCAGTGGATTTCCTTGGTCTTCTTTAATAATGGTTTATCAACTTTTCCTCCAGGAACTTGTCCAAACCTCTTTTAAACTCTGCTACACTAACAGCTTTTACCATACCCTCCACTAACTTCCAGAGTTTGATTACACATCGAGTGAAAAGATATTTTCTCTGATTAGTCTTAAATGTACTACATCGTAACTTCATTGTGTCCCCCCTAATCTTTCTACTTTTTGAAGGAGTAAAACAACCAATCTACATTCACCCATTGCACTCCATTCATTATTTTATAGACCTCTATGATATCTCCCCTCAGCCATCTCTTTTCGAAGCTGAAGAGCCCTAATCTTTTAAGCCTTGCCTCGTAGGAGTATCCTTCCATCCTCTTTATCATTTTGTACCTTTTTTAATTCTACTTTAATCAGGTCCTAAAGATTTTTTATAATAATTACATTTCTTTTTCAGAAAATAACAGTTCTTCTGCCTTTAGTAATCTCTGGTTGAATTTCCTGCTCCATTTCTCTTGTTCTCATCCTCTGCTCTGCTCCTCTCTACCTGTTCTATTATATTCTCTTTGTTTGTGTTATCTGTTTTTGTTCACTTTCATTCTCAATATCCATTTTGTTTCTTCATCTCTTTCAGCAAATTCTCCATTCCTTTCTCTCCCTCATTTCTCCAGCTTCTCTTCTCTTTCTCCTCCCTATCCTCTCCACTGCTTCTTGATGGTTTCCCTTCCCCCTCTCCCCCCACCTTCCAGCAGCTCTACAACTCCAAAAGCATGTCTCCCTCCCCATATTAATCGAGTTTTGGACTTGGTTCTACAGTGCTCAGGTGGTTTCTCTCTCCTATCTAGCTAATAGACAACAGCAAGTGATGTCTAGATGATGCCATGTCATTGTTCTTTGAAATGCGGAGAGAAGTGCATCAAGGATCTGTGCCATGGGTGGTAACGTTCATCCTGTACTTGCGCCCCCCTCTGTGAAATTTGTAGCAACATGTGTGTTTCATACCAGCTATTCTTGTTCTGTCTGAGTGATCTACATACCACTCTGTCTACGATGACTGGAAACATCCAATAGATATCAGAATGGTTGTGAGCAAATAACCTGAAACTGAATTTGGGCAAAACAGAGTTAATGGTAGTTCATAGAAATACTGGCAGAGAAGTGCCTAATTCAATTCTACCAATATCAATCTGCAATCTGGTACCTTGTTGTAATGTCTTTTAAATCATATATCAAGAAAATAATGCCTTTTTCAAACTGTGCATATTGTGCTGATTAAGACCTTCCCGGGATCAGCATGATTTCCAATCCATTTTGCAAAGTTTGGTGCTGTCTTCAATCATTGTATTACGGTCTGTAATGGTTTGCCTTTATCTACAATGAAAGCACCCCAGACTGTGCTGAATGTGGCAGCCCATTTGATATACACAAACCTTACAACCACATCACTGACATTTGGTCTGACATTGGCTTCCCGTTGAATGTCAGACCAGATTGAATGTGACTGAGATGCTTATCAAAACACTGCATTCTCTCCGACATCCTGAACTCCATGCAGGATTCTCTGCTCCTACATGGAGGAACTGCTGGTTACTCCTGCTTTAAGAAATGCTTGGAAATCCTGTACTAAGAATCGTGCCTTCCCTATCGCCAGCCCTCGCATCTGGAATTCTTTGAAAACTGATCTTAGGTTTGATAATGACTTTCTGAGCTTTTGTAAGAAAGGACAAGGCAGCTTTCTTCAAACAGGCATCTCTGATAAAATTTTAAGATATGTAAGTGGTGGAATGTGTCATCCCACCACAGAATCTACCACTGTTTTTTTTTTTTTTTTAGTTTTAACTGTGTTGGTAAAAAAAAGTGTTTCTTTTCACTATTTATGTTTTAAAGATGTTTATCTTGACTACTTATGTCCTTGTACTTGATCTATTCTGATGCCTTTAAGATGTCTAAGTTTATTATAATTCACCTAGAACTTTGTGATTGGTGGAATATAAATGGTCTGACAATAATAAATAAATGTCAAATTCTGTAAGCTACATATATATAGGCATTGATCTCTTTTGCGTCTATATTCTGAAAGGACGCCAGGCTGGTAACTCTACAGCTTTGCACTGCTCAGAGGACATAAGAGGCATGATTAGGTTTCCCCTGGAAAAATTCTGTAACTAGACATTTTAGTGCTTGTCACCGAAAAGTGCATTTGTGCCCTTTTGCTCCCACTCTGTTTCCCACTCTTGTCCCCTCTCCTCTGTTGTCCCCTGGATGGTAAGAGGAGAGCTGCTTGCTTCCTGGCTTTTCATCTGCTATCTGCCGTCTGCCATACTTGCATTTCAGTCATTCTTCTGACTCCAGCGAGCTTTGTACCTTGGGAGGATGTCCTCCTCACTTGCCCCATAACAGATCATGAAAAATCATAAAAAAATCAACATCTCAGGACACACTCACCCTAAACCAACTTCATACTGCCAATCTGTTCTACACACAAATGTTCTTCAACACACCCAGTTGCTTCAAAGAACGCCGCGCATGCGGATACTCAAAGGACAAACCGTTAAAAAATACTCCTTCCTACTGACGTCAGCGGATCCCCGAACCAGAAAACTCCTCCCATCAAGGGACTCCCTATATGCACGCCCCCCAGTCAATCTGTATATTAAGACCCTCCGGATCAACCGTACGTAAATGGAAAATCCACCGCTGTTCACAAAGAAGCAGAGACTGTTCTCTCAACTTCCCCACTACGCCCTCTAACACTCTATCAATGCAAAAACACCTCAAATCTGAAAACCAGTGCCCAAAATCCAAACAATGTTGCACTAGTGGGGCTTCCCGCACACAGCATGCAGATTGACTGGGGGGCGTGCATATAGGGAGTCCCTTGATGATGTCCCTGAGATGTTGATTTTTTATGATTTTTCATGATCTGTTATGGCTGAGTGTGTTTTGTGATAGTTAACGTAGTTGGTAATGGTGTGTTTTTGTGTTTTTATGACAGTTGGCAATATTCCCCTGAGGAAACTTGTTGTGAAACGCTTGGGGAGCGCTTGGATGTCATTAAAATCGCATCGATTTAAAGAACATTTTCTGAGAAGATAAGTGGATTTGATGCGTTTTTTTCACATATTTCCGTATGTTTTGTTAAGGGAAGGTCGTTGATGTAACTGGGCTAATGCTTGTAGATTGTTATAAGCATATGAATCGCCCGCAAGTTCTGAGACCTTCCATCTGTGTCATAAGAAACTTTGGTGATTACAAACAATATTTTTCACTACTTTTTTAGCAACAGAGCGCCTTTTGATGTTAGAGTGGGTTGCATTTTATTAGACATTTAGAACCCATAGAAAACCTTCCATATAACAACAGTACTACCAGGACTCGCACAGCACCAAAGCCTACCTATCAAAAGGAAACAATGAAAATATTAAACCAATATATCTCAGAGAATACCAATACATCTACTGGGAAAAGAGAACACGTGGGACTGTCACACAGAAACTACATGAACAGAATACCATAGCTCGGTCACACACACAAAATATATGTCACCAAACACAGAACAAGGGATCACAATTTAGAAATAAGACAATAATTAAACTGGGAGCCCCAAAAGTCAGACTTAGAATGTACACCATCACTGGAGAAAAAAAACTATAATTTAATTTCCTCTTGTACTAAACAAAACACAAAGACGTTAGTGATGCGCATTTTCCAGAGCTGACATATCCCAGTTAATAAGTTTAAAAAAATTTTTTTTTTTTTTTTTTTTTTTACCTTTTGTTGTTTGGGATTTTATTTTTCAGTCTCAAATGCCCCAGTTGCTTTCTTCTGCTAACTCTCCATTTGTCCTCTCTTCTATTTTTTTCATTCTCTCTCTACATCTGCCTCTAACATATTGAATTTCCCCTTTTGCTCTTTCCTCCATTTCTTTCTTTACTCTTTCTTCATCCACTCAAATTTCGCACCCCCCATCCTCAATCCCCTTTTGACTTTTCACCTATCAACTATCCATCTACTCCTCTAGCCTCCGGTCCAGCTCTTCTCCCCAGTTATCCCATTTCTTGTCTCACTCCTTCATTAGACTCTTTTTCTCTTCTGTCTTAAACCCACGGCTCTGTAATCACCTTCCTCCTCTCACTCATCTCCTTACCAACTTCCCATGGCCTCTTTCACATAGTTCTACCATGCCCACCATCTCTTCTCTCTCTCTCACCACCCCAATTCAGCATCTCCCAATCCCCTCAACCCGCCAAAATCAATTCTCTCTCTCTCTCTCATATACACACACATATACACATATATACACACATCTTTGTGTGTGTGTGTCTGTGTGGTGTGTGTATGTGTATATCCCCATCCAGCATCTCTCTCTTGCTTCTTCCCCCCCTCCACATTCAAAAATATCAAACGGCATGATCCCTGATGTCTTCTTTTTTCCTCCAAGTCAGCAGCAGAAAGATTGCATGGTACCATCGCCATCTTCATCTGTCTTTCTCCAAGTCAGCATGCAGCAGCCAGTGCTGCCTGTAGCATTCATTTCTGGAGTCTAAAAGAGGTACACGCACTTGAAACACAAGCGAGCCAACAGAAGAGCAAGGCGAATTAATCAAATTATAAATTCATTTCACAGTCTCCTCAGTCTCAACTTTCCCGTATCCAACGCATCCAGAATACAGCTGTTCGCATCCTCTCCCATGCATCCCACTTTGATCATGTTACTCCCCTTCTCATCCACCACCATTGGCTTCCTGTCTCATATCGCATACAATTTAAAATGCTTATCTTTGTGCACAGAACTATCCACACTGGTGTTCCACTATACCTTGCAGATCAGATACATCTTCACACTCCTTACCGTTCTCTCCGCTCTATACACTCCAACCGCATGTTCCTCCCTTCCCCGTCCCAGGCCCATCTAGAATCCACACGATACTCCGCTTTTTATTTCCTCAGGCCTCGCCTCTGGAACTCGCTCCCCCCCTGCCCTCCGATTAGATCCCTCTTTCAAATCCTTCAAAACCCAATTAAAAGCACACCTTTTCTGTATGGCATTCAATCTCCCTCTCCCCTCCTTCTCTCCTTCCTCAAAGAACTACATAATTAATCTTTTTTTTTTGTGTATGTTTCTCAGCTGTTCTGTTTTCCTCTTTTCTGATCTCTGTCCTTTTCTCCTCCTTTGCAACTTTTAAATCGGCATTCTCTTTCTTTTTCTGCAGCATTTTATGATTTTTATGATTGTAAACCGCTCTGACATTCTGTGATGGGCGGTATATAAAGTTTTAAATAAACAAACAGAAGCAAACAGGGGACCCATGATCAAACAAAATCATAAAAATCATGAAGGCAATGGGGACCATAAGTGTGCAGTTAAACAACATGACATGGCTAATTCACGTTATAATTTAAAGTGCTAAGATATGTTCTGACATTTGTTATATAAATATATATATCCTATATAACCCCTTCAGTTCCTTCCTGGACAAGTCATGGCTTTTGCAATCCTTTACTCACACATGCATACTGATTATAGAACATATGATGTACGGTAATCATTTGCAGTATGATTATTTAAAATTCTCTTTGTTGCACATGTATTGTGACATGTTTCTCAACATTTGAATTTTCTGTTATTTTATATTACGGCTGTTCTTATAATTTTATAATATTTTAGTTTTATTTAAATGTTCATTTTAATAATTGTTCTAGGTTACTATAGTTTTAACGTTTTTATGTTTTCATCTGTTGGAGGTTGGAAACATATCCGCTGATGAAGGCTTGTGTGCCGAAACACTGTCAGTGTAGGGGTGTTTAATAAAGGCTGGTTCTACATACGAAGGGTCGAGTGTTTCTTTGCCTTGCTCTTTGGCTGCACGCATTCATTTCTGGTGCACAGTTCAATAGCTCTGTGCACCGGAAGTGAATGCTATAGGCAGCACTGGCTGCTTTCACTGACTCAGAGAAAGAAAGATAAAGTTCAGGATGGTGCCACATGATGCCTTAATCTTTCTGCTGCCAGAGCTGAATGCAGTGTGTGTGGCTGGCCCTGGGCCAGCCACCTGAGTCCCCACTTACTCTCCCAGTACCCAGCCAATCTTAAGAGTCTGTCGTCTTCTTTTCTCCCACCAAATTTTAAAGTCTCCACTAAGACCCAGTCCTTGCTCGCTCCCATCTCCATATCTCCAGTACCTACCCTCCTGCCTCCTACATCCTTTCCCCACACTCACCCAGCTACTTCCTTCTTCACTGCCCTGCCATTCCCCCTCCTTACCCTTCTTATGGCCCTCCTTCTGTATGATCTTGTTTTTCTTTCCCACACAAAATATCTGTAGCCCTTCCCAGCCTCACTTCCCAGCTTCTGCCTCTTTTTCTCCACCCTAACCCCAACATCTGCCCCTTCAGCCCCCTAGCCCCAGAATCACCCCCTTCCAGTCCTCCCCCAGCATCAGCTCCCTTCTAGTCCCAGTTCCTCCCAGCATCAGCTCTATCCCAGACCATCCCAGCTTCATTTCCCATCTAGTTCCAGTCCCTCCCAGCATCAGCTCCCTTCCAGTTTCAGTCACCCATCCCCCAGCATTAGTCATCCTCCAGTCCCAGACTCTTCCAGCATCATCTCCCTTCCATTCCCAGACTCCCATCACCCAGCATCGGCACATTTACAGTCTAGATCCCCAGCAATTCTCTTCCAGTGCCAGCTCCACCAGCATCAGTCCTCCTCCAGTTCCAGTCTCTCCCAGCAACAGTCCTCCAGTTCCAGTACCCCCATCCCCAAGCATCAGCCCATTTCCAGACCTCGTTCTACAGCAGTCCTCTTCCAGTGCCAGCTCCACCAGCCTCAGTCCTCCTCCAGTTCCAGTCTCTCCCAGCAACAGTCCTCCAGTTCCAGTACCCCCATCCCCAAGCATCAGCCCATTTCCAGACCTCGTTCTACAGCAGTCCTCTTCCAGTGCCAGCTCCACCAGCATCAGTCCTCCTCCAGTTCCAGTCTCTCCCAGCAACAGTCCTCCAGTTCCAGTACCCCCATCCCCAAGCATCAGCCCATTTCCAGACCTCGTTCTACAGCAGTCCTCTTCCAGTGCCAGCCCTTCCCAGCATCTGTCCTCCTCCAGATCCATCCCTCTCAGCATCATCTCCCTTCCGGTCCCAGTGCCCCTCATTTCCCAATATCAGCCAATTTCCAGTCCTAGTTCCCTAGCAGTCCTCTTCCAGTCCCCCATCTCCTAGCATCAATCCTCCTCCATTTCCCTTCCCTCCCATCATTAGTCATCCAGTTTCAGTCCCTTCTAGCATCATGCCTTATCCAATGCCAGTGCCCCCATTCCCCAGCATTAGCCCATTTCTAGTCCTAGTTCCCCAACAATCCTCCTCCAGTCCCAGTCCCCCTTCCCCCAAGCCCATTTGTAGGTCTAGTCCCCCCTCCCCCCAAGCATCACACTCACTGTCTCCTCCCCCCCTGCGGCCCTGCCACAGCCTGTATTGGTTACACAGCTGTGGAAGCGGGGGGGTTTTCCCCCACTCCCGCAGCTGTTCTAAGTTGCAGCCACCAGCCCTATGGAGTTCGTAGAAGTGAAACCAGGGCACTTGCTTTCTCTTATGCAAGACAGGAAGTGTCCCTCTTTCACTTCTATGAATCTCGTGGCATTGGTGGCTGCAAATTAGCACAGCCACAAGAGTGAAGAAAAGCGCTTCCATGGCTGTGCAGAGGTGAGCCAGAAAGGTAAACTTCGGGCCTCACTAGCTCACCTCTTAAGCCAGCCGGTTGCACGGGGCTCCTAGGGCCAGCCCAGCATATCCCACTGCTGCTAGTCGAATTTGTGCTGAATACTGGGAATGATAGACTGCTTTCCTCTCTACATACTCTGGATGTTTTACAGCCTAAATGAGCACTTTTCAGATGCTTGTTCATCGCTATTTGTGCCTCAGAGCTGGTTTAAAGTTAGATGTGACGCCAGAAGTCCATGACGTTTCTGTAATCAGGTAGAGATGTCCTGGTCCATGGGAACGCCCCAGCCACGCCTCTGTTCAGAGTTGGACATCCTCACGCTGGGAACATCCAAAGAGCCGGCTTCTAAAATGGCTCTGGAGACATATCTGTGCTTTGGGCATTTCTATGCCCGTTTTCAAACATCCAAAGCACGAATAAGGCTTCTAAGGTTTCCCCCATTATGTTTATTTCATTACACCATAAACTTATAAGCAAACGTCTTTGCATAAACAATGTTAGTTATCTCTACTTAGAAACACATTTTATATTAATTTATCATCACTATTTTGAAATAGATTTTATATTTTTATTTTTAATATGTATTTTAATTTTTAATATTTTTAATATGTATGTAGTTTCCCTGGTTTCGCTCCCATGTTCAATTCCCTGTTCTTTGTAAACTCAATGTTGTTTGTATACATTGCAGTATTCTTGTTCGATGTACACCTCGCTGATTTTAATAGCGCGGTATAGAAGAAATGTTAAATAAAATAAATAAATAAAATACATATTTAAAACAATTTAAGGTGTGTTAATTTAATTCTAAAATGAGATATTTAAAATAGTAATATTGATCTCCAGGATGTTGTTAAGGGCCATTTATTTAACTTCAGTGCCTTAGCACCCCTCCTAGAAAACAGTCCTCTGGCTATCATTACTAAATCACCTGTGTGGAGAGTAGCCAAGTAGCCTGGGACCAGATAAACCGGGGTTCGAATCTCACTGACACACCTGGTGGCCTTGGGAAGTCACTTAACCCCCCATTGTCTCAGGTACAATCTTAGATTGTAAATCCTCCAGGGACAAGGAAATAGCTACAGTACATGATTGTAACTTGCCTTGAACTATTACTAGAAAGGCATGAGCTAAAACTAAAACAAGCATGACCAGCCAGTGCAGTGGTAACTTTCCTAATGACAGGATAATTTTGCATGCAAGAAACTCAGTATGTCTTAAAGGGAAGATTATTAAAGGGCATTAGCTGCCATTGCAATGATAGCGCAGGAAAATCAAACCAAAGTGACAACTAATGCGCGCCAAATGCAGCTACCACAAGCAATTTTTAGCAATAGCTGCATACCATGCATTAGTTGCAAGAGTGAGCGAAGAGTAAGCATGCCTGTATTGTGCGGTCATCTTTGACAACACGCAGTAGCCGCATGTTCTGAAGACATCATGGATGCAGCTAATGCCACTGCAATGGGTGGCATTAGTTGCATTTGCGATGCTGTCACACCACGATCCTTGCATTTTCACCACATTATTTGCTAGGGTGTGGTAGTGTAGCATGCAATGGGAAGGGGTTTCCTTTACAACACAGGCCAGACAGCAATTCAGGGAAAGCAAAAGCAGATTTTATTCTGTCCCAGCTTGTTAAACCTCCACAACCTGGTTCTCCTGGCCCTTCCTCCATCCTCAGTTTAAGTTCCTTCCCTCAGAACTCCTTTGCATGGCTTGTTTAGGAGGAACTTCTGGCTCCACTGGCCTCTGTCCCTCCTGCAGCCTCCTAGGTTCTTAACTTCTCCCTCTTAGCCACACCCTCCCAGCCCTGAACTCTGGGCTGCAGACTCTCTTAAAGGGGACTGTTGATAATCCCTTTGGAGGGGGACAGGTAATATTCTATATACCCCACTACATAAGGAAATGCACAACTTTGCAGCTACCACAGCACTTTTGCACTAACATGTGGTATTAGCTTCAAAAGCCTAATGCACATTAGTAAACATACCCCTTAGACTCCTCTGGTAAACAGGAATATAGTATGTCATTCTCAAAATGAAATTCTCATATTCAGTATGCCTGTTCTATTCTAAAAAGACATATGACCTAATTATAAATTCTGCATCTTTATCCAGAGTCTCAGATAGAAATTTTATAATGAATTCTAACTTGAAATAAGCATTTTATCTAAACAAGGTACCTACTGTATGTAAAGACCTAAGTTAATGCCAGAGTGTTCTCCAGAAGATTCTTTAAAACAGTGTGCTGCAAGACAGTCTACTCATGAAACTGTTTTGGCTCCGAGCTAAGCTTGACTGTGAGATGCATTACTCAAACAAAATCTATTATTAAAAAGATCTTAGGGCTCTTCAGCTTGGAGAAGAGATGGCTGAGAGGAGATATGACAGAAGTCTATAAAATCCTGAGTGGAGTGGAACATGTAAACTTGAATTGATCGTTTACTCTTTCAATGTGCACAAAGAGGAGGAGAGACTTTGAAGTTAAAACGAAAGAGAAAATGTTTTCATTCAACACATAACTAAGCTCTGGAATTCACTGCTGTGGTAACAGCAGTTAGCATAGCTGCATTTAAAAAAAAAGGTTTGGACAAGTTCCTGCAGGAAAAGCCCATGAACCATTATTAAGGTAGATTTGGGGAAAGTAACTGCTTATCCCCGGAGCTAAACAGCATAGAATCTTCCTACTTTTTGGGATCCTGCGAGGTACATGTGACCTGGATTAGCCACTGTTGGAAAACAGGATACTGAGCTTGATGGACCTTTGGTCTAACCTAACAAGGTAATTGTTATGTTCTTATCTAAGGAACTATATTTCAAAGAACCCTGCACTTCCAATCTAGCCTTCCAGGAACATCAGCCTTATTGCCATAACAAAATTAAACCTCAAACAGCTTGTCTTTCCCAAGCCTCCCCTAAAACTTTATAAAAGAAACACTAGTCTTTGCTTGCAGATGGTCTGCAATCACAATCTGTAGTGACATCTCATTTTCCCATAAAAAACTTAGAATGTTATCAACCCAGTTTTGCTCAAGTTTTAACAATGGAATTTCTCTAAACACATTTTAAGGGTCTGCAGGGCACCGCAAGATATTATGATTTATACTATTTCACTGAACAGTGCAATAATTAGCTTTAAAATAAGTCATACCCTATCAGGATGATAAAAAGAGCTATAGTGTATTGGATGAGATGAGATGAAATACAGATGAGAGTACAAAGGGCCTGGCAAAAATCATGATGTATGGCTAATTGCTTCCAGCACATCATCATCTTCTAAAATTGAAAGCCTTTTAATTTTAAAATAATTACAGTTATTTTTAGATTTATATTTTTTATCTCTTTGTTGACTTTCCTGTTCCCTGCGGACATTCGCTGTATAACAGCACTACAGGGAGGTTAAGAGGACTCTGCTCTTTAGTTGCTTAGCAACCGGGTGCCTTGAATCGAGTAAAGGACAAAAAAAGTACACAGTGTGGTAATATAGCTTGCATTTTAATGCACGAGTACAGAATTTTTGGAAATATTAACAAAAATACTAACATGTAAATTAAAAAAAATACATGGCTGCTATTAAAGGTTCTGTATATTAATCAAACCGCGGACTAAACTGAAATGAATTTATAAACAGGTATCTGTCTGGTACAAATGCTAACTGGGGCTCAATAAAAGATTTTAATTTTCTGGTTAGAGCTACAAAAAACAGAACAACGTTATAAGATGCAGCAAAAGAGCGAGCTAAATTTTCCATTTGAAAACTCTTGGCTGAATTTATTTAGGGGCTAATTACTAAGTGCACTAACGTCAATGCAAATTTTTATAATTAGGTTCTACTGAACAACATGGGACCTGCGCTAAAGTGAGATGTTACGATGAATTACTGCACGTTAACGCTAGCACACCATTTTACTAACTAGCACACGATCTGCTAACAGAAACATTCCATGGTAGTTTTTCTTTAACCATATTATTCTAAATGAACCAGCATAGTAACCGTTTTAAAATCTGACACACTTTTTGTGTAATTAATATTGTGCTTGTAATAAAAGCCAACACAACTATGATAATGGCAGCTAGACTCATGAGATTATTGCTGGAATATGTGGAACTTAAGTGATCTCACTGCATTATCTATGGTATATCTCTCTCTAATGGAGGTGAGGGAAGCCCGGAGGCACTATAAAACAAATGAGCACTGGCTCTTTAAATAAAGAGGAAAAGTAGCAGTAACTTACCAGTGCAAGATAGTATAAAAGGTCATGGTGAAACGGGTGAGGAAAAAACCTCAAGGCCTAGGCTAAAGTGAATAAAAATACAAGCTCTCAAAAGAGGCCAATTGGGCACCAAAGTTACCTTTACATAAAGCACCTGTATTGGCAATCACCAAAATAAACTATATAAAATTTAAAAAATGATACAAGCAATAAAATAATGAAAATTCATTCGAAGTTCTGAAAAGGAAGGAATTATCAAAGTCCTGAGACATTAAGTGATTCCTATAGTTCTCCTCTTCTCTCTCTTGATTCCTGGCCTGGGCTTCTCAAAAATCCTCCAATCTCTGCAAGAGAGCTGTAAAGGAAACATACAACTTTCCAACTCGTTATACCTTAAGGGGGCACAACCATGGTGGGATGTTATACTTGGGCAACTACACAGAATTCCAAATACTCCTTCACAGTATACCAACTAACTGGAAATACAAAAAAAACGGTAATTTACTTTTCTCCCCAAGAGAATAAATTGGGGAAAAAATCCAAAACATATACAATCGCAAAACAACCACTTGTCTGGGTGGATGGGATGCAAAGGAGTATCCACTCCCTGGTAACTCAGATCTGGGCCTCTCAGGAGTAAGGATAAAATGCACCTTGTTGATCTCATTCCTCCAAAAATAAAACATTCAGGGATGCTTTTTCCGCCCACAGACTCGGGTCTCTTCCTCTTCTTCTTCCTCCGCTCTATTTCCAACGTTAAGTGTAGTAGCTGGTTTATAGATAACACTCCTTGTGGTTGTATAATTTAGTTGGCCAGCAGAAAGGTTGCCTTCCAGCCTATACGTGAGCCTCCTCTGGGGTTCTGTAGCCTCTCTTCCTTCCCCAGACTCCTGTGCAGGGCACAAGAGGACACCTGGTCCTTGGCACCTACTAAAGTAATGAAGATGACACCTCCAACCACTGACTGAAAGGAAGGCCCATGCTCCATTACCTCTCTTCGTAGGTAGATCAGCATAGGAGCAGAACTCCAGAATGGCTGAACATAGAAGGCACATTGTGAAGTCCATCTACATTACTCTTAAGAGTACTACTTATAGGCTATAGGAAAAGGCAGGCCAGAAGAAGAACCAACTAGACTGTCAGGTCCAGGAGGGGCTCCAATGCATCTCATCAAGGGCCAGAGCATCAGTGTTCAATATCATCACTGTAGCTACCATAGCAGTAGAAGCAATTTTGAGTACTTACACGAGGAGACCCGGCTGGCCAATGTCATCATCAGAATGGGCTCTTCCCCCTATTGCTGGTCCCACCCCTGGATTGTCTGATGCACCAATAAGCCTGCCTGCAAAACCCTTGCTTTAGCTAGGAGATTCTGGCTCTTGTTATATGTCACTTGTATGCTTGCAGGTTCAGCAAGGAAGTGGCTGCACACACAGTAAGGAATGGAGCCTAGTGAAAGAGTTCCGGAGTGGTGAGCACAAAGCTTGGAAACATTCTGGTAGCAAGTCTGGATGTATAAATTATTACAGAAAACTTGTTGTGAATGTTATCAGCATATTACACACCTAAAAGAGCTTGTTAACTGTTTTGCACTTAAAAGAGTTGCAAGAAGACAACACCACTGTGTGATTGACAGAGATGAAGCTGTTCTGACTGGAGTTCAGCAGCCCATAGGAAGGCTGTCCTGAGCTACAGAGCCTGGTCACTGTACAGAAAGAGATTATTATTTTCTAGGTCATAGCTGAGAAGACAATGAGCTCACAGAATTACAGATTGCAGAGCTCCTGTGTCTGGGCTTCTGTACTAAGGAGGTTAAGTTACTGCCAGCAGTCTGAGTCTCTTTGTGTCAGAGTCACTTGTCTAAAAACACCGTTGTGAAACTTCTGGATTAACCATTGGGTTGAAAGCTTCTAATGTCTGATCTTAACCACTAAAATCTGCTATTGCATTATCACAGTTTGCAGCCATAAATGGGGGACCTTTCTCAACATCAGCAGCAATCCCAGAGAGGACCTGTAGCCAGAACCCCAGGAATAACATCTTGCTCAGGAACCATACTGAGTGAGCGACTACAGCTTTACTATTTTAGTTTACCTTGGAAGGGCTATAGAATTGAATTAGCTGAGACTGTCTAACAGCTTAGGAATTCCTGCATCTCTTGTAAAATGTTCTATAAGATCAAGCAGAGTTTCTGGGGAACCAGAGAAGTGAACAGCATGTTCCCAGTTGAAACAAGTTTGTTTTAAGTTGATAGCCATTGCAAGGGTTTTCCCTAGCAAAGGGCTGCACTGAAACTTGGGTCTGAAGAATTTTATTTTCTGAAATAGACACTACAGTGGTGATTTTTCCTCTTCTGTACTTTTCCACTGGGCCTGATAAAAGCAATGTTCAAAACTTATATTGCACCTCTACTTTTGCTAGCAGGTATTGCCCTCTAGTGTCCATGAAGTATATAGCATGTAGTGACATCTAGTGTTCAAAACGTATAATTTGCCAGTTAATATTAGTATACTGTGACCTCTACACAAACCACAACCCAAGACTTCTGGCATTTTAGAGTGGACAGGTGATAAGGCTACAGTTTTACAGACATTGCTATATCTCTCAATTCATTATTTTCTGGCCCACACTTATAACTTTATTTTAAGAGCATTTTATCCCGAGGAACAAAACGTATAACCAAAACAATCAAGTTTTACTTGGCATCATCTACAAAAAGGTCAACTGATGCACTTGAAATCTAGCTAGAAGAGCCTGGACAAACTGCTATTCCAAAAGTATCAGACACAGACATTGGTCAGTTTAAGACAACCTATTATTCTGCAAGTAAAAGATGAATTACATGAAAAATCATAATAGAGAAAAAAAATGCTCCCTCTCAGAAAGGTACCATTATAATTACTTAATCACCGGACTTTAATACCAAAGGCAAACTTTCATCACTGAAGCTGTACTACTAGACTCCTAAATCTTTTGAAATTGAAAACTAACGTAAGTTTCAACCACCTTGTCCATTAAGTGAAACTAAGACTGTGAAAGCTCTAACTAGTATTAAGCAGCAATAAATAAGGTATCATTCCAAGTCTCAAACAACTATTGTGGCATATAACTGCACTATTTATATTTAAAGCATAGAGTATTTTTCATCTAAAGGTTAAAATACGCCCACCAAATTTACAAACACTTGTCCCAGATGATCAACCACAACTGTTAAAGTTTTTAAAGTAACAGCTAAGCACTCGGCCATATAGCCAGCAAGCACTAGTAATTTCCCCAAAGTAACATAGTTAGGATAAGAATGTGGTATGTCTATTAATCATGTGTCAGGTTCTGTTGAAAATAATGCAAGGAGGGAATTACATGGAGCAACCAAATTGTTTTCATTATGTTTTATTGCCACATTGACCTGTCTCTGGCAAGAGAAAAAATGTCTTGTTTTCTTCAGTCTGCCTATGACATAAATACGTATGGAGAAGCCTTTGTGCCAAGATGAAGAGAGATGTCTGATTTTAAGGGGTAGCAAACACATTAACATTCATGGATTTTCATGCATGAAATCCATTTTCAAAAGATGTTTACTCTAAATACAGAAAGGAAGAAGCCTATCTGGAAAAGAGAACACCGTACAATTTTTACTTAAATGCGAAGAACTATTTATCAGTACAAACAGATCATTTTTAATTTGTGTTTAATATATTTTAAGTCATAATTATATCTATAATTATATTAAATATTTGCAACACATTTTAGTACCCCATTTATCAAAGTGCGGTAAGAAGTTACCAAATAAATTAACTCGCACTGTTACAGCATGGCTAAGCTCAGCTCTCACCCTGAAGGGGGAGAGATTTTTTTTTTAAATTTATTTATATTATTTCTATACCGCGCTCTTTAAAATCAGCGCAGTTTACATGTAACAACAATTTTTACAAAGCAGCAGAGCATGCGGTGTACATTATAGAGAACAGGTTTACACAACTTGGGTTTAACAGGGGTAACTATATACAACTCTGTACAACTGAGCTGTTCATCGACAGGTACACCACAGGTACTGCTATGGAATACACGACACTCTCTGAACTACTTACATATTAGGTTATATACAGTTTGGGCAGTCGTATTCAGACTGTGGATATGTTATTATGCTCTGGGTGTATCGGTGGTGTCATTGTGGTGGGTGGGGGGGGGGAAACTTGGTTGTGTTGTTTCACTGGGCAGGTAGTAATGTAGGAGGAATAAATGGTGCTTCAGTGCCTTCCGAAATTGGGCAAGGTCAGTTATTGCCCAGATGGGGGTTGGGAGGGCATTCCAGAACATAAGTGCATAAAATACAAATGCTGTGTTCCTTGCTGTCTGGGAGCATTTTGTTATTGCTCTAGGGATTACGAGGGTGTTTACAGCGAATGACCTTCTGGCCCTGTTTGCAGATATGGGGAGGATAAGGTCTGTTAGGGAAATGGAGGATAGGTTGTTGATGGCCTTGAAAGTCATTAGTAAAACTTTGAAAGTGAGTCTGCAGTGGATCAGCAACCAGTGGAGGTGTTTTAGGACAGGGGTTATGTGGTCCCTTCTGGAGGCTCCATGCAGGACTTGGGCGGCTGGATTCATTGCCAGCTGCAGGGGGTTCAAGGTGTTCATGGGGAGTCCCTGCAGAATGGCGTTGGCATAATCAAAGTGCGGGGTTACCAATGCTTGAAAAATCGTCTGGAAATCATCTGGTTCTAATAAGGGTCATAGGTGGCGGACGGTTCGTATCTTATGATAAATTGCTCTGACTGGGAGAATGGACAGGTTATGGACGTGGACACTGGCTTGCAGTTAGCGCACAGTAAGTTACTGTGCACTGTTACCACAGCAGATAGCATGGACGCACTTACCATCTCCTGAATAGGAAGCAGTAAGGGCATTGGGCTATTTAGCGGAACATTATAGTTTATATCACCACAGTGTAGCATCCATCCCTTTTGTCTCTTTTTTGTATTCTAAGGAAGTTTACATTCAGCCTAGAACATTTGATTTCTCATTCTCCTGCCTGAATGTTGAGATGACCCTTTGTCCATCTCTTAATACACTGTGGTACAGAGCTAAGCAAAAAATAGCAAATCAGTAATGAAAACTTTAAATCAGAAACATGCTCATCTACTGGAGGGAAGAAAGGGTTTCAGTAATTTTCTAACTTGAATCTGCATGCTCCTATTCATTCCTTATCAACAACCACTTTTGAATAGGAAAAGTACAAGGTACAGAAGATAGACTAGTTAAGATAAAACATTGTGGGAGCATTTTGTAAAGTCATTTTTGCATGTATTTTTCTACATAAGCATGTAAATAGCCTCTTTTAAAATCCTGACCAGCGTAAAAGGATGCACATTTATATGACACGAACTTGCTGGTAGCATACCAGTGGATGGAATTCAAAAGTGCGCTCATTGATTATGACATACCTTAATCTACATATGTATTTGCAAATTTTATGCTCATCCATTTACACCTACTCTTCAGCCTGTATTTAAGGCACGATCTCTGCTTCTTACACGAGTATATTATAAAGACACAAATGCCTCTATTTCTTTATAAATAGCACACTAATACCATAAAAATAATCCACTGCAAAATAATGCAATGCCAATAAAGAGCAGTGAAATCCCATGGGTGAAAATTTGTTTTCAATAAAATTACATAAACATCAACTTTTATTCACAAAATATAACAAATGCATATTGAACAAATATTAAACAACAAACATTAAATAGTCATTAGAACATAGAGAAAAACATAATATTTTCAAGTCTTATTAAAACACACAAAACCCAACATAGCTATGTTTTGACATAGTGTCTGCATCAGGGGCATATATGAAACATATTTATAAAAATAAAGCAGCAATTCAATAGGTTCACTGATGAGGGTTCCCCCCCTAAGGCACTGAATAGAAGGAAGAAGAAAGAGAAAGGAGAGAAAAAAATCTTAAAATAGCCCGAGGGGCAGCAAAACTGATAAAAAAACAGATTACTAAACCCAGCCAATTTTTTAAAAAATATATAAAAGACATCTTATTGTAACCTAAAAACCACAAAGAATTAAGAAATAAAAAGAAAAAAATATCTAGCTATATTAAACCCTACCTAACAAAAAATAGGTGCCCTTTAATAAAATTACCTTCTGTATAGAAGAAATATGAAAATGAGTTCCTCCTATAAGAAACTAGCATTTTTAATAAACATTCTCCCTGAAAGGTAGATTTAAGAAATGAAAATAAAATAAGACATAGGAATTGATGAAGGGGAAGGGGCACCAGAATGATGGCGGACAGGCCAGCATTTCAGGTGGAGGTGAAAGTGTAGAAGCGAGGGCTGGCTATTGAGTACAGGTCATAAGGATGCGGTAGTATTTGCAGACAATGGGGAGATCCTACAGTATGGGCAGGGGATCAAGCTCCAGGCTGTGGGGGCATTTCTTTGCAACTGCACCTGCAATGGAGAAGCCTGATGTGCAGGATGTGGTATGACCTTAGGCAGCTGAATCCTAGACTTGCAGAAAGATGTAGAAGCAGCACAACTACTAGCAGGGAATAATCAGATACAGGGGAGACAAGTTCATCCACCAAAGAGGAGGGGATCCCAACTATATGGTGTGGTGTGCAAGGTTGCAAGGAATAGTTTTGCTCTCCCAGAACTAAAGGGAACCTGAACAGGTAGTGGGGAACTCTAGCAGGGCCAGCCCAAGGGTTTCTGGTGCTCTAGGCAGAAACTCTGACCTCGCTGACCCCCCCCCCCCCCAGCTGCCTCTGATTCCATTTCGGGAGGGGGGAGAGGTGGGCAGCAGCAGTAGCTCCAAAAGTAGCATTGCCACCGCTTTTGGAAATACTGCCGTTGTCCACTCCCCCCCCCAAACGAATTCAGCAGCAGCTGGGGGGGCCAGCACCGCCACCCATGTATATTGCTGCCCACTCAGGGCGGCACTGCCTAGCTTGCCTAGTGGGCAGGCCGGCGCTGTACTCCAGTATATAGTAGTCAAAGGGGAATGGCTTAGAGATGCCAAGTCCCCCTAAAAGGCTCTTTCACTGGTAGCCACCTTAAAGAAAGCAGAAGAGAGAACCTAGCCAAAAGGGTGTAGTCCTGGCTGGCAACATAAAAAATGTGAAGGTAGAAACTGAGTAGGCCCCGGGAAGCTTAGAAGACCCTGTCAGGTTGTGACAGGAAGCCCTATGATTTAGTATAGGGAACTAAAGCTACCAGACCCCTGCTTGCCCTTTGAGGAGGACCTCCCTAGGACATAGTCTAGGAGATAACTGATAAGTAAGAGGATGCTGCTCAGAACCTTCGAGTGGGAGGGAGAGCTTAGGGAAAAAGAGAAAAACACTTGTGAACAATGGAGAAGGTTGGTGAACTGAAAAGAGAAGATGAAGGTAAACTTGAGTTTATGTTCCATTCTGTCATGTATTTATTGAAATTATTCCTTCATATGCTAAATAGGTGCTGTGAAACCAGTTTAAGCACCGATGTTTCACACTGTGAAAGAGGTCTTTGCCAGGAGAGTTTGGGAAAAAAAGAGAGAGATCTTGTGTCAGCAACCAAGGGTGTGTACCCGCAGCTGGACTAACATTGTAATAGGTGGACTCTTCTTGCTGGAAGTTGTTCATTTTCTGGAGAATGTACATGCACTTATAATGGACTGTTGAAAGTAAAAGCTAAGTTGCAACAGACTCTTATAACCAGCAAGTGGCATACAATCAGAGCCTTCAAGGGATTCAGAGAATCCCCAGCTCAGCTGTAACATGAAAAAGCCTTAAAAAAATTTCCTCAGTGTTGTCACGGCCCAGCCTGGCCTCAAACCAGTGTCCCTTGTGTTGGGAAGCAGTTGCCTTCCAGGAGGAGCTCTTATGCTTTCTAGGGAGGCTAGCTCTAGCCAGTTGTGTCTTGTATTTCTGGTACTGTTAGTTTCCTGATTGGCCCAAAGTTTGACTGGTCTTGAGCTACATCTAACATCTTCCAGGATTTATTTTTGCCTTGCTCGTATATCTACTGACTCCTGGCTCAAGAGACTTACTCCAAAGCTTCTTCTTGTGCCAGATTTTGAGACATGATTTCACAGAATTTCTTCAGTATCTGAGTAGGCTAGATAAATGTCTCTGATAGCATAAAATTAACTGGGAAATTCACACATGCAGTCCTGCCAAGTTTCCCAGTTTCAAGAGGTAGAGTTCAGGCCATTCTTGGATTTCTGATGGTCGATCATATGCATAATGGAACTGTCAACTCCAGCAATGGTCTACAATCTCCCTCTTGGAAATGGATAACTTGGAGGGGCTGTTTGTGTGAAATTCCCAGTCACTTATACTATCACAGAATTTCTGGCACATGAAATGTCTTTGGAGCAAGTCCCTTGAGCAATAGATGCATAAGACCAAAAATCCAAAAGAGTTTTTCCATGAAGCTCAAGACCACACACTTTGAGTGAATCAGAAAACAGACACAAGACACAAACATAGGCCGGCTAGAGGTAGCCACCTAGGAGACACAATAGCTCTTCCTGGAAGAAAACTGCTTTCCAACCCATGGGTCACCAGTATGAGGCCAACCCATGATAACTACTCACAAAACTGGGTAAAAAAAGAAATTGTGGGTTTATTTGCCTGGAAACCTTTAGTAACCTTTCAGCCATTATTTTTGTTTGGGCAGCAGCCACAGCCCCTTTTTAACTAACAAAATTGCCTTGAAATAAAAACTTATAAAAACAAAATAAAAAACCTGCAAACAATACGGGAAACTAAACAAACCAAAATTTTTGTTGCCTGCATATCACTAGAAATAACTCCTCCCGACCTGCATATGACTAGAAGCTGTTGCTTTGGTGCCTGCTCATGGCATACCACATCAATTTGCATGCAGGCCAGGGGGGACTGTGTTGCGCATTTTCTGATATTTGCTCTTCTTGTGGTCATGCGGTACCAGTGTCATTCTGATTATGGAGTCAGGGGTGGGATCATGCTAGAAAGAGGAGAGGAACAGAGAGTGGGGGCTTAGAGGGTGGGGAAAAGAGTGTAAGTAAGGATGGCAGGAAAGAAGAGAAAAGGTGAAGGAATGGAAGTCAACTGTGTGAGAAAGCTTAATGGGTGGCAAAAAGAGGAAGAGGCTGTTGGACACAGAGTGAAGGGGGAAAAAGATTAGGACAGGATACAAGTGGCATCTTCATGGGAGTTGGAACTGTCACTGTATGTTGTGGCAACCAAGCCCCTCTTGTGGTGACAAAGACTATATAAATTTTGGCAAATGTTGCAAGTGACTCTCAGAAAAGGTCCAAAACATGGCATTGTTAACTAGTTATGCTTCAAGTAGAAAGGTCATTTTCATGGTTCTTTCAGGAAACTGTACCATCAGTTCAACCTAAAGCAAGAGAGTACATTAACTTTGGTTAAGGTTGCACATTGCGCTAATATTTAGCACAAGTATTGAATCCCCTACTGTAAATATTATCGCATGTCACTGCAACCAGTTCTGGTATGAACTAGCCCATGTTTGAAAAAGCATACTTACTCACCTGTAATAGGTGATCTCCAGGAACAGCAGGAATCAGTCTTCATATATGGGCAACTTCAGTACTAACGGAGTCTGCATGGGAACATTCCCCAGCATCCAATAGGAAAACTTTTGGGAGCGCTCCACTGTGCCTGCATGTCTACCTTCCCACCTTCCCAACTCCTCTCTTCAGTTGAGTTTGCAGCTGAGAGGAAGAGAAAAAATAAACCAAATCTACAACTCCTAGGGGAGGAGGGTGGGTTGTGAAGACTGATTCCTGCTGTTCCCGGATATCACCTGTTACAGGTGAGTAACTACGCTATCTCCAGGAACTAGCAGGAATGCAGTCTTCTCATATGGGACTCACTAGCTCCTAGATACCACTAGCTCCTGGTATTTTATTTTATTTATTTATTTATTTACAGTTCTTATATACTGCGCTATTTGGTATCAGTGCAGTTTACAAATAACAGAAACTTGCATCAGAACAGGATCTTTTGCATACATTGTAACAGAGTCTGTAACTTGGGAATGTAACAGGGGAAACTATATACAATTAAAAACAATAGTTGTGAACTATTTACAGTTTATATATAAACTTGGTAAATCGTAATGGAGAAGACCTTAAAATCTATGATCAGTGAGGGAGTGCCTGAGTGTAGGTCTGTTTTGTGTTTCGTCGGTGGTTATGCTGTTGGAGCATTCGAGGCTGCATGTGTAGGTTATGGTGTGGGGAATGATTGTGTTGGTATGGCGAGAGAGAGCAGTGTGATCCCTGAGGCTAAAGCTTAGAGTTATAAGAACATGAGATATGCCTTACTGGGTCAGACCAAGGTCCATCAAGCCCAGTATCCTGTTTCCAACAGTGGCCAAAATCGGTCACAAGTACCTAGCAGTTTCCCCAAAAGACACAGGTTAAACAATGCTTATATTGGGGCAAGCAGTGGATATCCCAGGTCCCCTTTAATAATGGTTTATGGACCTTTCCTCCAGAAACCTCTGCAAATCTTTTTTAAACCCAGCTACACTAACAGCTTTTACTACATCCTCCGGTAACGAATTCCAGAATCTGATTACACGTTGAATGAAAAAAATATTTTCTTTTTTTAGTCTTAAATAGGTTACCCTGTAGCTTCATTGCATGTCCCCTAGTCTTTCTATATGTTGATGGCGTAAACAATCGATCTACGTTTACCCGTTCCACTCCATTCATTCATTTATAGACCTCTATCATATCTCCCCTCAGCCGTCTCTTTTCCAGGTTGAAGAGCCCTAATCTTTTCAGCTTCTCTTCATAGCAGTATCTCCTTCCATCCCCTTTACCATTTTGGGGGCTCTTCTCTGTACCTTTTCTAATAACGCTATATCCTTTTTAAGATACGGCGACCAGAATTGCACACAATATTCAAGGTGTGGTCTCACCATGGAGCAATACAGAGGCATTATAATATCCTTTGTTTTATTCTCCATTCCTTTCCTTTGTTCTCCATTCCTTTATTCTCCATTCCTTTCCATTAGATGATAAAGGGGTTAAAGGAGCACTAAGAGGCGACAAGCCGATAGCGGAGAGACTGAATGAATTCTTTGCTTCAGTCTTTACTGAGGAAGATGTAGGGATGTTACCCATGACTGAAGTGGTATTTAAAGGTGCAGAAGAATTGAAAGAAATATCGATATATCGGGAAGACGTCTTACAACTATTAGATAAGCTGAAGAGTAGCAAATCACCTGGGCCGGATGGTATACATCCAAGGGTGTTGAAAGAACTGAAATATGAGATTGCAGAACTGCTATCAGTAATCTGTGAACTATCATTAAAATCATCTCTAATACCTGAAGATTGGAGGATCGCCAATGTAACACCAATTTTTAAAAAGGGTTCCAGGGGTGATCCAGGAAACTACAGACCGGTGAGCCTAACGTCAGTACTGGGAAAAATGGTAGAAACCATCATAAAGAATAAAATTACTCAGCATGTAGATAGTCACAACCTAATGGGAGAGAGCCAACATGGCTTTAGACAAGGAAGATCTTGTCTTACTAATCTGTTATGTTTTTTTGAAGGAGTGAATAAACAGGTGGACAAAGGTGAGTCGGTTGATATTGTGTATCTGGACTTTCAGAAAGCCTTTGACAAGGTCCCTCATCAGAGACTTTTGGCAAAACTAAAGAGTCATGGGATAGGAGGCAGTGTACTATTGTGGATCAGGAACTGGTTAAAAGATAGAAAGCAGAGGGTAGGGCTAAATGGCCAATTTTCCCAATGGAGAAAGGTGAATAGTGGTGTAACCCAGGGATCTGTGCTGGGTCCGCTGCTTTTTGACATATTTATAAATGACCTGGAAAGTGGAATAACGAGTGAGGTTATCAAATTTGCAGATGACACAAAACTATTTAAAGTTGTTAAAACCCAAGAGGATTGTGAAAAATTGCAAGAGGATCTTGATAAATTGGACGACTGGGCATCAAAATGGCAGATGAAATTTAATGTGGACAAGTGCAAGGTTATGCACCTAGGGAAGAACAACCCGAACTATGGTTACACGATTCAAGGTTCCACATTAGGAACCACCACCCAGGAAAAAGATTTAGGCGTCATTGTGGATACCATGTTAAAACCCTCGGCCCAGTGTGCAGCGGCAGCCAAGAGAGCAAATAGAATGCTAGGTATGATAAGGAAAGGAATGGAAAATAAAACAAAAGATATTATAATGCCTCTATATCGTTCCATGGTGAGACCGCACCTTGAATATTGTGTGCAATTCTGGTCGCCGTATCTTAAAAAGGATATAGCGATTTTAGAAAAGGTACAGAGAAGAGCAACCAAAATGGTAAAGGGGATGGAAGGATACTCCTATGAAGAAAGGCTAAAAAGGTTAGGGCTCTTTAACCTGGAAAAGAGACGGCTGAGGGGAGATATGATAGAAGTCTATAAATTAATGAACGGAGTGGAATGGGTAAACGTAGATCGATTGTTTACCTTATCAGAATATAGAAAGACTAGGGGACATGCAATGAAGCTACAGGGTAAACTATTTAAGACTAATAAAAGAAAATATTTTTTCACTCAACGTGTAATCAAACTCTGGAATTTGTTACCGGAGGATGTAGTAAAGGCTGTTAGTGTAGTGTATTTAAGATACGGCAACCAGAATTGCACACAATATTCAAGGTGCGGTCTCACCATGGAACGGTATAGAGGCATTATAATATCTTTTGTTTTATTTTCCATTCCTTTCCTTATGATACCTAGCATTCTATTTGCTCTCTTGGCGGCCGCTGCACACTGGGCCGAGGGTTTTAACATGTTATCCACAATGACGCCTAAATCTTTTTCCTGGGTGGTGGTTCCTAATGTGGAACCTTGCATCGTGTAACCATAGTTTGGGTTGTTCTTCCCTAGGTGCATAACTTTGCACTTGTCCACATTAAATTTCATCTGCCATTTTGATGCCCAGTCTTCCAATTTATCAAGATCCTCTTGGGTTTTAACAACTTTAAATAGTTTTGTGTCATCTGAAAATTTGATAACCTCACTCGTTATTCCACTTTCCAGGTCATTTATGAATATGTCAAAAAGCAGCGGACCCAGCACAGATCCCTGGGGTACACCACTATTCACCTTTCTCCATTGGGAAAATTGGCCATTTAGCCCAACCCTCTGCTTTCTATCTTTTAACCAGTTCCTGATCCACACTAGTACACTGCCTCCTATCCCATGACTCTTTAGTTTTGCCAAAGGTCTCTGATGAGGGACCTTGTCAAAGGCTTTCTGAAAGTCCAGATATACTATATCAACCGACTCACCTTTGTCCACCTGTTTATTCACACTTTCAAAAAAAACATAACAGATTAGTAAGACAAGATCTTCCTTGTCTAAACCCATGTTGGCTGTCTCCCATTAGGCCATGACTAACTACAAGCTGAGTAATTTTATTCTTTATGATGGTTTCTACCATTTTTCCTGGTACTGAAGTGAGGCTCACTGGTCTGTAGTTTCCCGAATCACCCCTCGAACCCTTTTTAAAAATTGGTGTTACATTGGCGATCCGCCAATCTTCAGGTATTAGAGATGATTTTAATGATAGTTCACAGATTACTAATAGCAGGTCTGCAATCTCATATTTCAGTTCTTTCAACACCCTTGGATGTATACCATCCGGCCCAGGTGATTTGCTACTCTTCAGTTTATCTAATAGTTGTAATACATCTTCCCGATGTATCGATATTTCCTTCAATTCTTCCGCACCTTTAAATACCACTTCAGTCATGGGTAACATCCCTACATCTTCCTCAGTAAAGACCGAAGTAAAGAATTCATTCAGTCTCTCCGCTATTGCCTTGTTGCCTCTTAGTGCCCCTTTAACTCCTCTATCATCTAATGGTCCAACTGACTCTCTCACAGGTTTTTTGCTACGAATGTACTTCAAAAAATCTTTATTTCACGTTCTTGCTTCCACAGCAAGCTTCTTCTCAAATTCTCTCTTTGCCTTCTTTATCAATGCCTTGCATTTGACCTGCCAGTGCTTGTGCTGTTTCCAGGTTTCATCGTTTGGCTCTTTTTTCCATTTCCTGAAAGATGCTTTCTTGGCAACAACAGCCTCTCTGACCTCACCTTTAAACCATGCTGGCAGTTTTTTGGACTTCCTTCCACTTTTCTTAAAGCGTGGAATACAGCTGGTCTGGGCTGCCAAGATAGTATTTTTCAACAACACCCAAGCTTGATGTAAGTCTTTAACCTTTGCAACTGCTCCTTTTAGTTTTTTCTTAACTATTTTCCTCATTTTATCATAGTCTCCCTTTTGAAAGTTAAAAGGTAGTACTGTGGATTTCCTTACTATCCCTCCTCCACTAATTAAATCAAAGGCGACCATGCTATGATCACTATTAAAAGTTTGGACAGTAGGAGACCCTACATGAAGCATGCTAAGGGGTGTGAGGAAATATTTATTTATTTTTATTTAACAGGGTTTTTTATACCGCTTTATCATTTCAGTCAAAACACCTGTCATGTGTGTAACCACTATGGTAGAAGCACATTTGGTACATTTCTTAAAACCACTAGTTGTTTTTTCGATTTTTAAAATTGCTCTTCAGAATTTTAGAAGATATGGAGGTCTAAAGGCCTAGTTAGTGGCGAAACCTGCAGGAAAAAAAAAAAAAAGAAATAGAAATTTTTATAACTAAAAAGAAACATTTTTTGGGACCGGCATCAAATTTGATGGAACCAGCACTGACGGAAAGGCACAGCATGATATTTCACCAAAAAAGAGACGGTTTTTGGGGTGACAGGATTGAACGACCTGCTGGCTCCGTGAAAACTAAGAACTGAGGAAAGGAGATGGGAAGGCGGGAAGGCGGGAAGACAGACACACAGGCGCAGAGGAGTGCTCCCAAAGGCTTTCCTATTGGAAGATGGGGAGTGTTCCCATGCAGGCTCTGGTGTAACAGACGTCATCCATATGTGAAGACTGCATTCCTGCTTGTTCCTGGAGATTGCCGTATTACTGCTGTCTCTGAGCTTCCAAGAGTTCATTTAAAATTAGATATGATGCCGGACATCTATAACATTACTGTAATCAGGTGGAGACATCCTGGTCCATGGGAACATCCTAACCATGCCTCCATAGTCCTAGGAATGCTCCAGCCACACCTCCGTTCAGAGTCAGACATCCTCACGCTGGAAACATCCCCAGAGCCAGCTTCTAAAATGGCTCTGGAGACGGCTCTGTGCTTTGGACATTTCTATCCCCATTTTCAGACATCCCAAGCATGAATAGGGTTTCTAAAATTTCATCCTTTATGTACTGGTATGCAAAAGATGCCTAAATGGGTTTCAGTGTCATCTACAGATGATCTTCTGTGCAACCTTCAATTTGTGGTTAGAAACTTGAGTGTATTTCTGGATAATTCTTTTGATTTAGACTATTGTGGAGTTATGATTATTGCTTGAGCTTAGATAACCATATAGTGTTAGAGAAAGGAAGAACAGATAAAGGGATTTGATGTCCAGACCCTAATGACAATAAAAGGTATAGTAGTTACTCACCTGTAGCAGGTGTTCTCCATGGATAGCAGGAAGACATCCTCACGTATGGGTGACACCTCTGACAGAGCTTGCACAGGAATGCTCCCCAGCTACTACTGGAACTTTTTGGGAGGTTCTATCGTGTCTGCGTGACTCCTTCCCACCTGCTACCATGTTAGCTCAGTTGGATACTATAGTTACAATAGAGTACAACTCCCAGGAGAGGTGGAAGGGTTGTGAAGACTTATTCTTGCTGTTCAAAGAGAACACCTGCTACAGGGTGAGTAACTACCTTTTCTCTGTGGACAAGCAAGAATGAAGTCCTCATGTATAGGACTCCCTAGCTACAGGCTACCGAAAACAGAGGAGAATACAGAGAAGCCCAACAGGGGCAGACAAACTATGCATAATAGAAGAGATTCTCTCTTCCCTTTTGTTTCTTTGGTAGCCTGGACAGAATAGAATAGGCCTAGAGGAGATGAAGTGTGATTCTAATCCCCAAATTGATTCCAGAGTACAGATTGGCCGAAGTTGCTGTTGCGTCCAGAGTCTCCGTCTAGACAGTAGTAAAACGTGAATGTGTGGACAAAAAACACATTGCAGGTTTGCAAATCTCTTTCATGGAGTCTGAGCGTAAGTTGGCCACCAATACAGACATAGCTCTGAGAGGGCAATTTCTCCAAATAGCTCTGACATTGAGCTGTGACATGACCATCAAGGCTCAGGCCTGCCTGAGCATGTGAAAGAGATACATTCTGCTAGCCAAACTGAAAGAGTGTTTGGAAACGGCAGCCCCTAGCTTGCTGGGAGTCAAAAGAAACAAAAAGCTGGATCTTTATCTTTATCTTTATTCATCGCTTGATATACCGCCCAGGCAAGTGCGTCAGGGCGGTGTACAATATAGTTAATAAAAACAAGAAAGGAAAAGAACGCCATTGATTAGACAGGACAGGAGGAGATGGAGAAGGACAGGAGCAGGAAGAGATAAATTAGGCAAGGTCCTGGTGGAGAGACTGGTCTCAAGGGTCTGGGAGATCAAAGGCCTGTTGAAAAAGATGGTTCTTGAGTGAGCATTTAAATTTTTGAAAGGAAAGCTCAGTGCAGCGAGCAACCGGGAGTGAATTCCAGAGGGCTGGGGCCAGAAAGTAAAAAGCAGAGTGACGTGTTGTTTCTAAGTGGGCTGAGGATGGGGCAGGGAGATAGAGTCGATAACCATGTGCTGAGCGAAGAAGGCGGGGGGAAGGCTGTAGACGGATGGAGTCAGCTAAGTACTGAGGGGAGCCAGTGTGCAATGCTTTATGGGCAAGTATGAGTACTTTGTAGTGGAAACGGAAGTTAAGTGGGATGGACTTTCTATGGGCTTTTGTCCGCTCCAAGTAGAAGGCTAAGATTCACTTGCAGTCTAACATGTGCAATGCAGCGTCCCTTTTGTGGGCATGAGGCCTTACGAAAAATGTTGCTAGAATGACTGACTGATTAAGATTCAAATCTGATACCACTTTTGGAAGGAATTTAGGATGAGTACAGAGGACCATTCTATTATGATGCAATTTGGTGTAAAGAGGATGAATTACTAGATCCTGAAGCTCACACACCCTGTGTGCTGAAGGGACCGCCACCAAAAACAATATCTTCCAGGTCAAAAACTTCAGAGGGCAGGAACTATGTGGCTCAAAGGGAGTTTTCATGAGCTGTGCAAGAACCACATTGAGGTCCCAAGACACTGCGGGAAGTTTGTAGGAAAGCTTCAAAAGAAGTAAACCCCGCATGAAACAAACAACTAAAAGCTGTACCCAAGATGGACTCCCTCTCCCCCCACATCTCGATGACAAGCTCCAATTGCACTGAGGTGGACCCTGATAGAGTGGGCTTAAGTCCCAACTCTGCGAGGTGCAGAAGATACTCCAGCAGTTTTTGTGTGAGACAGACAAAAGGATCTAGGACCTGGCCATCACAACAAACCTCTTCCATTTTCAGGAATAAGATTTTCTAATTGAGGCCCTCCTGGAGGCCAACAGGATATTGGTCACACCAGCCATCTGGTTGAGTTCAGACAACATTAGCCTCTCAACATCCATGCCATGAGGATCAAGGACTGGATATTGGGGTACATCATCATTTCATCTTCCTGCAAAATCAGATCTGGTGTGTGACCCAGCTGGAATGGCTCCTGAGAGGGATTGCAATGAGAGCTGTAGCAGGAGAGGAAGCCAAAGCTGTCTTGGCCAGTAGGGAGCAGTGAGCATCTGTTTTGAGCTTCAGGAGGGTCCTTGCAATGAAAGGGATTAGAAGATATACATACAGAAGAGCCTTCCCCCCTAATGCAGGAGGAAAACATCTGAGACTAGTCTGCTGTGTAATCTTACCCTGGAACAGAACTGATCCACCTGGGCATTCTTTGGAGTGGCAAACAGATCTATCGAGAGGGTGCCCCACTCCCAAAAGATGCAAGCTGCCACTTTCCTGTCCAGTGTCCATTCATGTGGTTGGAGGACACAACTCAGTCTGTCTGCCAGTGTTTTGTTCACCTGGCAGATATGTGGCTTTCAAGTCCATCCCATGTGCGATGGCAAACTTACACAACCTACCAACACAGGAAGTATGAGCCCGTTCCTCCCTGCTTGTTGATGTAGAACATTGCAAATGACAACTGACAATCAAGTCGCAAACACAAAATTACAAGAAGAGGACTGATGATCGGGTCCCAGGCACTGGAGGCACCAACTGTGGGTAACCATGGCGGATATGGTCCTAGCACACTGGGAACACATTTTGAACCTGCTGGCCAGTTTCTGGGACATGTCGTCTAGGAAGATAGCCGCAGCAAAAGCAAACAGCTCAATTTTGAAAAAGTAGGCCTGGTCGGTGCACTGGCACCTAAGAGGGCAGAGGCGCTGAAGAAAAAGAAATAAAAATTAAAACTATCGAAAAGCAGAAAAGGAAAAGAGAAAAAACAAACCGCGACAGCAAGTAACAGGCTGAAAAACCTAGAAGCACAGAACACCCGCAGGGGAGAAAAATGATTTACCAAGAAGATGATGACTGGAACGCGTCTGTTGGGCTCCATGGAAAAACTAAGACCGAGCTAACATGGCGCTGCAGTGGCAGGTGGGAAGGAGGTGCGCAGGCACGATGGAACCTCCCACAAGCTTCCAATAGTAGCTGGGGAGCATTCCCATGCAGGCTCCATCGGGGACGACACCCATACATGAGGACTTCATGCCACCTTGTCCATGGAGAAACAGCAATTATCAAATAAGGACCTGGTTAGTAATGAGAAGAATATTTGGACAGTTGCCTGGGCCTAAGAAGGTCACAGACAAGGATCATGATGCCTAGCAGCTCATCTGTATCACAATATGAACAGATATGAGAGACCTGGGCACAGATTTATTTAACTGGTTTTGGTATACCATTTTTCTAGCAGTCAAAATGGTTTACACTGAACAGTGTGCAAACTAGAGAAATAGGGGTGCATGCAGATTACATCAAAACTTTTTTAAACAATGACAAGGAGATCATAGAAAAAAGACTTAATGATTAACAGAACAGATTGGAACATCACTGCTTGAAGTGGTGTCACCTATGAATGGGAGGGCTGTCCCTTGGATGGCTGTTTAGAGCAGGGGGAAGGGGGGATGTTCTGTGAGAGAGGTGGGTGTTCCTGCTGAAGGTCAGTCAGAGGAGTTGTGCCATAGTGTTCTTCAAAAAGGTATGTCTTGAGGTGTCTCTTGAAGGCTTGATACAACTGGATGCTCCGTAATGTGGGGGGTAGAGTATTACAGAGGGTTGGAGTGTAGAGTGCAAAGGCTGTCATGCAAGCGTATTGTGTACTCCTATGGACCTGAGGTGGCAGGTGAAGCAGGTTGAGCGTGCTTTGTCTGCGTGGCCTACTGGTATTAGGGCAGCTGATCTGTGTCTGGAGGTGTTCAGAGATGGTGTTGTTACATATACAAAAACATGGTATAGTCAGCTCAATAGTAAGTTACTACTTTACCTTTGTGTCTACCACCAAACCTAAAATAATTTACAAATAGCACAAACAGATGCTGTAAGAGATAAACCATGACTGGCCAGCTACGAGATGCATGCAAGCTTGCTCCAAGGTGCATGAACATGCACGCATTACAGGAGATAAACCGCCACACCTTGCTGGGCCATTAGAAATGGACATATTATGCCAAGGCCAATTAAAATGATTGCATCTTGCTGCATAATTTGTTGGATTATTAAGAGCAACAATACCACCCCACATCACCAGTGAAAGTCTAATCCAAATACCAAACAACCCAGTCAATATCATCAAATTACAGTAATCACCTATCTAACAGTGCTACGCCCAAACTAACCTGGGAAGAGTTTGACCTCCCTTCACTAGACAACATAACAGCAACCATAACAAACCTGAACGCCTCTACTTCTGCACTAGACCCCTGCCCTGTTTCATGGGTAAAAGCCACCAAAGAAACTCTTGCACCTCACATACACAACGTATGCAAGCCTCCCTTAGAGCCGGGTCTATGCCAACCCCTTTGAAGAAAACCTCAATCAGACCTATAATAAAAGGTCCCAAACTTGACCCTACCACCCCTACATCGTACAGACCAATATCAAGCATCCCCCTACCTGCAAAGATAACAGAAAAGATAGTCCAAACCCAACTACAGAACTTCATCAAAGGATCACGCTCCCCTCAACCCTTTCCAACATGGCTTCAAAAGAAACCATAGCGTGGAAACCCTATTCACCTCTCTACTAAACACAGTGATCTCCAAACACCTAACCAGGGATGTCTTCTAATTTTCCTAGCTATATTCGCAGCCTTCAACTCCCTCTCTCACAACCAACTACTCAACAGACTCTATAACATTGGCCTCAGGAGTACTACCTTCAACTGGTTCCGTTCATACCTAGACCAGAGAACACTGCAGATAAGAATTGGTGAAAAGACCTCCCAGCCATTCCCCTCAATTGCAAGGCGTCCCCCAAGGTTCCAGCCTATCTTCACTCCTTTTTAACATTTTTCTCCAACCAATATGCTAAATCTTCCAACATCACAAAATCCACTAACAAATCTATGCAGACGATATAATGTTACTCTCCCCATTTAACTTCACAAAGCCAGACTTCAGCAATTTCTATAATTGCTTCAAGGAAATTAGACATTGGCTGCATCAACATAATCTTAAATAAACCTAAATAAAACTGAAGCTCTCCACCTATTCACTGACACTTCTTACAACCCCCCCCCCCCTCCTCCTCCTCACTGGTCATTGATGACTACACGATCACTGTAAAAACTGAAGTTAAATACCTCTGAACAACACTAGATCAGAACCTCACCTTCCAAAAACACATTAAAAAAACAACCCGTTCCATATATTCCAAGATACGAACCCTGAAAAACCTCCGACCCTTACTAAACTCCGACTCCTTCCGTACTGTTTGCCAAGCCCTCACTACTCCCACTCTCAACTACTATAACCACATATACCATGGTCTCCCGAAACACACCCTCTATCCCCTCCAATTAGCACAAAACACGATAGCACACCTAATTTGCAATACCCCTAGAAGGACCCACATCACCCCCATACTCCAACTCCTGCACTGGCTCCCTATCCTCTCTAGAATAAAATTCAAAACCCTCACCCTCATTCATAAGATTATCAATCAGGAATCCGCTCCCTGCCTCCACTCACTCCTAACCAAGCCTACCAGCTTTAGATCCCGGAGATGTAACTCAACTAACCTCCTACACATCCCAGCCCAAGAATTAAAAAGCACACAAACCACATGCAATCGCACATTCTCCCTCTATGCACCAAAGGATTGGAATGCCCTCCCACCAGACCTTAGTAACTGCCCTGATGATAGACTTTTGCAAAAAACGAAAAACATTCCTTTTCCAGGAATACTTTGGTATCACCCCCCCATACCCCCACCCAACAAAGTCCCACCTAGACCTGCCAATATTCTACCCACTCTCAATCCCCCCCAAACCTAATGTACATAATTTGTTCGCGACTTAATAGTCTCCTGTTAAGTC